>OY101441.1:68023674-69363318 GCA_956483585.1 Gymnocheta viridis
GTATATTAAACTTCGCAAATCCCAGCGAACGTTTAAGACTAAAACTAAAATCTCTAAATAAATTCGCAAATCCCCGCGAATATTAAAATACACTAGTGTTTAATCTCTAAATTAAACTTCGCAAATCCCAGCGAACGTTTAATACTAAAACAAAAATCTCTCAATAAATTCGCAAATCCCCGCGAATATTAAAATACACTAGTGTTTAATCTCTAAATTAAACTTCGCAAATCCCAGCGAACGTTTAATACTAAAACAAAAATCTCTCAATAAATTCGCAAATCCCCGCGAATATTAAAATATACTAGTGTTTAATCTCTAAATTAAACTTCGCAAATCCCAGCGAACGTTTAGTATTAAAAGTAAAATCTCTTTAATAATTCGCAAATCCCCGCGAATATTAAAATACACTAGTGTTTAATCCCTAAATTAAACTTCGCAAATCCCAGCGAACGTTTAGTATTAAAAGTCAAATCCCTTAAAGAATTCGCAAATACCCGCGAATATTAAAAGAAAAATCTCTTTAATAATTCGCAAATCCCCGCGAATATTAAAATATACTAGAGCGTTTAATCTCTAAATTAAACTTCGCAAATCCCAGCGAACGTTTAGTATTAAAAGTAAAATCCCTTAAAGAATTCGCAAATACCCGCGAATATTAAAAGAAAAATCTCTTTAATAATTCGCAAATCCCCGCGAATATTAAAATATACTAGAGCGTTTAATCTCTAAATCAAACTTCGCAAATCCCAGCGAACGTTTAATATTAAAAGTAAAATCTCTTTAGGAATTCGCAAATCCCCGCGAATATTACAGTGCTTAAACTCCAAATTAAACTTCGCAAATCCCAGCGAACGTTTAATATTAAAAATAAAATCCAAAACAAATTCGCAAGCCCTGCGAATAGTAAATAATAGTACAAGTGCTTAAACCGTAAATTAAACTTCGAAATTCCCAGCGAAAGTTTACAATTAAAACTAATTCTCAACATCAATTCGCAGATCCCCGCGAACATTTATAAATATTTAAGCACTTCATATATGTTATTATTATATTATATTACTATATTGTTATATTATTACATAAATTTATTATATAAATAAATAAACATTTTTATACAAATACACAAATCCTCGCGAATATAAAAATATTAAAGTGTTTTATTGAACTTCGCAAACCCCGGCGAAAGTTTAATAATAAAACTAATTCCCAAACTTAACACACAAATCCCCACGAATATTTCTAAACATTTAATCTCTTCATTCCAAATTAAACTTCGCAAATCCCAGCGAACGTTTAATATTATAAATACAATCGTTACATAAAGGCGCAAATCCTCGCGAATATTAAGAAATATTAAAGTGTCTAAATTAAACTTCGAAAATAATTTCCGCAACTCCCCGCTGTTCTTTATTTATATAACGAAACTTTGCATTCTTGAGTTAAAAGATTTTTTTAGTAAAGCTAAAAGGGGTAATTACTATTGAATTATTTGTTAGAAAGCAGTGATACACAAACACTGCTTGAAAGAAATCGAAGCATTTTTGGTCCGTGAGTCTCTCTCACACTAGCACATTCCACAATAATTGCCATTGTAAAATTCCTGAAATAGAAAGTTTCTCTCGAGTGTCAGTTAAGAAATAGAAAATATTTGAAGAACCCAGTGAACATTTTGGTGAAATAAATCTTATAGTTACCAATCAACACTCTTCACTTGTTCCTTCGGTAATAGTTTCAATTGACCAAAATTACGAAAACAAGATCCCAAACCCGTCCCAAAATGGCAGAGGAATTTTTATTTGATTCAGACGACTTTGTCACCTTCTGCGCTCAGTTTAATGTTATGCCCACTGATGAAATAACAGATTCACTCCTCGAAGTGCATCTTCAAGATCTTAACGATCGTTGGTGGAGCGTACAAAGATCCTACAGATCCCTTCGCATCGATAAGGATGGTAAAGTAGAAAAAAGTGTTTTAGACTCAGCCGCAGGAAAATACGCAACCTGCACACAGAATTATCACCAAGTCAAAGCAAAGATGCTGGACTTACAAAAGTCGTTTATAACAAATACACCCGCTCAATCCCGTGATCCATCTTGGAATGAAACCAGTTTTTCACACGTCAATGTCCCTCCATGTGATACAGATGTCTTCTACGGTGGCTATGAGGAATGGCCGTCTTTCCGAGACATGTTTACCGCGGTATATATCGATAATCCCCGAATACCACCGGTACAAAAGCTGTATCACTTGCGGTTGAAAGTGCAAGGACAAGCAGGAGCGATCATAAGAAAATATAAGTTATGCTCTGATAACTTCACCATTGCCTGGGAAGCGTTGAAAGACCGGTATGAGAACCAAAGAATTTTGGTCGAGAATCAGCTCAAGATTCTTTTGAATCTGTCCCTAATTTCGGTCGAAAGTAGCGTAGCTTTGCAAACCCTCCAAAGCACGATTAACGATTGCTTAGCCGCAATAAAGGCTCAAGATGTCCCAATAGGTGAATGGGATCCGTTTATTATTATGCTTTGCGCCAGCAAACTCCCAATGGAAACTCTATCATTATGGGAACAGTCCCTAGCATCCCACAAGAAATTAGTTAAATGGGAAAAGTTAGATAAGTTTCTCTCGCACAGATGCGAAGTAGTCGAACGTTTGGAATCTCGAAACCAAGAGTCAAATTATAACGGAAAAAAGAAGGAGGTGAATAGCAGAAACAACACGTCAAAACCAGAAAATTCCCAGCATCTATGTAAAATGTGTAGCGCAAACCACGCTTTAAAAAATTGCTCTCAATTTTTGAATTTAAGTCCCCAGGTCAGGAACCAATTCGTTGCCGAAAACAGAATTTGCCTCAACTGCTTAGCATATACTCATCTGCGTAGTGATTGCCCTAGTAATTTCTCCTGTTCGCAGTGTAAGAAAAACCACCATTCCTTATTGCATTTTGCAAAACGTGATAGCAATAGTTCCAGTTCTCCAAATTATCGTGACAATCAGAGGCCTGAAACTTCAGCTCAAGGTAGAGCAAGAGGAGCACTACCAACAACGACTCATGTCGCTAATATTGACAACGCAAGCGCCAACGAAACTACATTGCTTCCCACAGCAATAGTGAATATTAATCACCAGGGCGAAAACTTTAAAGCGCGTGCTTTTCTTGATCAGGGCTCTGAAAAAACATTCATATCTAAGAAGCTTCAACAACAACTTATGCTCCCGATAGAAAACAGGTCGTTCCAAATACATGGAATGGGAGGTCAAGTTGTAGGTCACTCGAACTCTCTCTGCACATTTACATTGTACTCTGACAAATTTAACCGCCATGTTGATGTACATGCTATAGTTGTTCCCAAAATCACTAAGATGTTGCCTAGTTTTTCACTTTCTCATTCTAATATCCCCTTCGCATCCGTTAAAACGATAGATCTCGCTGATCCAGACTTCTACTTGCCCAATCGCGTAGATTTGTTAATCGGAAGTAATATTCTTCCTCAAATTTTCCTCGAAGGTACTAAAACCATTTCTTCATCTCTAATGGCACAATCCACTATTTTCGGGTGGGTCATTAGTGGCCCTGTCACCTTTGAATCCCTATCTGTGTTTTCGATTAGCGTGACCGAAGTAATGAACGATCCGCTGGTCGATCAATTAAGGAAGTTTTGGGAGCAAGAGGAAGTCCCTTCTCAACGTCAACAATCGGAAGAAGATACATTTTGTGAATCCCTATATCAACGCACAACTTATCGGAATAATGACGGTCGCTATGTGGTTAGACTGCCATTTAAATCTGAGTTCCCAACTGAAATAAGTCTCGGATCTTCCCGATCCCTTGCAAAAGCACAATATTTTAGTATGGAACGGTCCCTTTACAAAAAGCCAGAATTGACAGAAACCTACAAAGCAGTCTTACAAGAATACATAACGTTGCGTCACATGCAACCCACAGTGTCAGCGGAAAATGTGTCTCCACACGGTTACAGATCCTTCTACTTACCACATCACGCGGTGGTTAAGCCAGAAAGTAAGAGCACGAAAGTAAGGGTAGTTTTTAATGCGTCTAAGAAAACAAGCTCCGGATTTTCCCTCAACGATATGCTTCATGTAGGCCCTACCCTACAGGCCGACTTAATGAGTTTAATTTTGAAGTGGAGAATATATAGATATGTATTTAATGGCGATATAGAGAAGATGTATCGACAGATTCTTGTTGCAAAAGAAGATATACAGTACCAACGGATCCTCTTTCGTCAGACCCCAAATGAATCCCTTCAGGACTATGCTTTGGAAACCGTAACCTTTGGAGTGAATTGTGCCCCATATTTAGCCATTAGGACACTTCTGCAACTAGCGCATGACTCTGAAGAGCTCTACCCTCAAGCAGCTTATATTTTACGGAAAGATATATACGTAGACGACATATTATCAGGCTCCCATGATAAACAGTCTGCCATTGAATCTTTGTCTCAAGTCATTCTAGCATTGAAATCCGCAGGATTCCCACTGAAAAAGATTACCTCCAATTCTCCCGAAATTTTAGCATCCGTCCCTAAAGAAGATCTACTAGATACTGACTTTCTCAAATTTAAAGAAACAAGTGCCACGAAAACTCTGGGAATTCAATGGAACGCACTTTCGGATTCCTTCTCCTACACGATTGAAGCTGTTTCCCCAAGCACCGTCATAACTAAAAGACAAATTCTCTCCAATGTGGCGAAACTTTTCGACCCAGCTGGATGGATCTCCCCCATAATAATTCAAGCAAAAATTATCCTTCAACAGCTCTGGCTGGATGGAACCGGTTGGGACGAAAACGTTAAGCCCACCACATTGGAAAGATGGAATAAATTCATCGAAAATCTTCCCACAATCTCTACCCTAAAAATCCCACGTTGGATTGGTTTCGCTCCTGCTCGCTTGATTCAAATTCACGGATTTTGTGATGCGTCGGAGAAAGCCTACTGTGCGGTAATTTACTTTCGAATCCAGGTGGACTCATCAATTATGTCTCACTTGTTCGCTTCAAAAACGAAAGTCGCCCCCATTGATCCAGTAAGCCTCCCGCGCTTAGAGCTCTGCGGAGCAGTTCTGTTGTCTAAATTAATCAAACAAGTCGTTAATTCAATGCCATTTCATAACTATGAGCTATTCCTTTGGACTGATTCTTCGATCGTCATAGGATGGTTAGAAAAGCCCCCTAATACATGGAAAACATATATCGCCAATCGCACGGCACAAATAATAAGAAATGTTGGAAATGTTCAATGGCGACACGTAAGATCGTGTGATAATCCTGCCGATTTGGGGTCTAGAGGTTGCGACACTCCTCAACTCCTCGAAAGTTCTCTATGGTGGAATGGGCCAATCTGGCTTCAAAAAACACCCGAGGAATGGCCAAAGCCCATAATATTAAAGGAACATTCCCTGGAAATTAAGCAAAGCGCAACCCTGTTCTACTCATTCACTGCCGACAGAGGCGAAGATTGTGGTGTCGGAAGTGGGGATATTTTAGATCGATTTTCCAAATGGGACAAGGCTGTAAGGGTAATGACTTATGTGTTTCGATTCCTCGAGGCTATTAAAGGAGCGGCACTACACACGCCAAAATCCCAACCAGCTCTCACGGCCACGGTAAAAAGGATGTCCTCAGCGGAGTCCGTATCGTCTCTAATCAAACGGGTTCGACCAATCAATTGTAAGGAATTTTCCAATACAAAGTACAAATTAATTCATATAACCCAGACTGTACACTATAATGAAGATATCTGTTCCCTTCTCAAAAATAAAACGGTCTCTAAGAAAAGTTCTCTATATCCGCTACACCCATACCTTGATGAAAATAAGGTTATTCGATCAAACGGTAGAATTTCCAACTCCGATCTTCCCTTTAATGAACGTCACCCAATCATTCTTCCGGTGAAGTCAACTTTCTGCAAGCTCTATATTCTCTATACACATAATCTCCTCATGCATGCAGAAATCAGTCTAATGTTAAGAGTAGTTCGAGGGGAGTATTTTGTGCCACGACTAAGAACAGCCCTTAGATTTTGTATCAGGAATTGTCTCACGTGCATTCGGTACAAAAAGGAGGTAAAGTCTCAGTTGATGGCAGCTCTCCCATTAGAGAGAAGTTCTTTTTCCTTGCCCTTCACTTTCACTGGCGTAGGTTTCGCCGGCCCATTCTCCATTAAAACATCCATTGTGAGGAACGCTCCGTATCATAAAGGGTATGTCTGCGTTTTCGTTTGCTTCTGCACGAAAGCCATACACCTCGAATTATGTTCAGATCTAACCACCGGCTGTTTCCAAGCCGCCTTCACTCGATTTGTGGGACGCCGAGGATTACCCAAAAAGGTCATGTCCGATAACGGAACTAACTTTGTTGGTGCAGAACGCTCGTTTCATGGTGAATACACAGCATTCATCCAATGTACTTCTCATGACATTGCAGAAAAATACGCTTCTCAAGGTCTTCAGTGGTCATTCATCCCCCCAAATGCACCACACATGGGAGGATTGTGGGAAGCGGGTGTAAAATCCTTCAAAATGCACTTTAAAAGAGTGGCACAAAATAGTAAATATACGTTTGAAGAGTTCACTACCCTTCTAACCCGAATTGAGTCCGTCCTGAATTCAAGACCCTTGTCGCCTATATCAGACGATCCCAACGAACTACTCGCACTTACTCCCGGACACTTTCTACGTGGAGCTCCTCTGCTCGCCCTTCCTGAGGTGCCCAAAGAATCCCTGTCCCTTCGAGATCGTTGGGAAAAATTAAAATGTTTGCATCACCAATTTGCCCAAAGATGGAAGGACGAGTATCTTAAGGATTTACAGAAAAGATACAAGTGGCAACATTCACAAGAAAATATTCACGAAGGACAACTTGTGGTCATTAAGGATGATCTCCTTCCCCCCAACGAGTGGAGATTAGCTCGAATCATCAAAATTTACTTTGGAAACGACGGTCTTGTTCGAGTTGCGGACCTAAAAACCCAAGCGGGAATGGTCACTCGAGCAATAAATAAACTTTGTGTTCTACCTGTCATAAGTATAGCTACTGAAACGTAAATAAATTTGCGTATTCTTTTAATTTACCCTTTCACAATCTTTGATAGTTGTTCTCTAAATTTACATATACGAATATACAATCCAACACTCCCGACACTTACTTCCCACTTCTTCCTACGAATTATAGTACGCTCCTTCCTTCATAGTATTATTACTAATAATCTCTTTTATCCCACAGGGCACCAAGAAACCCCCAAATACATCAATGCCGTTTGTGTAAACGTTTTCATCCCCTCAGGTTCTGTAAGAGATTCCTCGACATGGACATTGACGAACGCCAGTATAAGGTCCGAATTTATGGTTACTGCCGAAATTGCCTGGCAAGATCGCATAAGACCGAGGAATGTACATCATCTGAGGTATGCCAGAAGTGTGGGTGGGCGCACCACACCCTACTCCATAAGCCAAGACATGGTGCAACAGAAAGGACGACCCAACAACCATCTACCACGACGACGTCACATCGCTCCAGACCTGTCAACCGGCAATCAGCAGAAAGCGCAAGGCCATTGCGAGTGCAAGACCGCTTAACTTTGCCTAATCATCCGAGATGCAACAATATTGAGAGGTCCTCCAAACGCAAGAGAGATCGGTCAACTAAGCGTTCGCCGAGCCCCAAACGTATTTTGCAAGGAGCGCTACGGGCCCTGCAACGCCTTCAAAGGACTCTATAGTGGTTTGGCCATATTGGCCAAGGCGGCCAGAATGTTTAAAAGCCTTTCAACAAAACAGCAATTTATATATTTTTGTCATGAATTTTACTTAATTAATTTTTCTTTATTCAAAACTTTGGAAAAAAAACGATTATACTTACTACTTTATATGAATTTTTAATGATTACCAAAATTATTTACGCTGCATTTAATTATTGTGAATTAGCATCTTTGAACGAACATTTATCTTAACGAAATAATTTTGTTGTACCTGAAAAATTTCCTTTTTGGGACTAATCCTTATAATTTGGGCAGCATACCTTTTCAAAATCTAATGTAATTTCACTTACTGATAGACACTTGACGTGTTAACAACTCCACACCTTGAAATCAATAAATTATATACCTACATATGTAAGTTTGTTTTGAAGAACACATTTGTTTTATTCATTTATTCCCAGCAGAGCCAGGTATCCCCCTCCTGAAGATCCCCTCCTTGCCTCCAGCGACAGAAGTTTGGATAGCTGGGCGTTAGTAAGCATATTGGCGAAAGTTAATCTAGCTTTCGACCAATTGACTATATGTATATACCCTCCACAAACATACATATTTAAATCTCTAAAGAAATACTCACTTGTTCCCTTCTACATACATAAGTAAGTACCCAATAATATATGCACACACATACCCACAAATATATATGTACATTCCTTCGTACATATATATTTCCTTTAGTTTTGTAGCGAGAGTACTGCAAAATTAAACAATTATTATTATTATTATTATTATTATTATTATTATTATTATTATTATTATTATTATTATTATTATTATTATTATTATTATTATTATTATTATTATTATTATTATTATTATTATTATTATTATTATTATTATTATTATTATTATTATTATTATTATTATTATTATTATTATTATTATTATTATTATTATTATTATTATTATTATTATTATTATTATTATTATTATTATTATTATTATTATTATTATTATTATTATTATTATTATTATTATTATTATTATTATTATTATTATTATTATTAAAATGTTTTATTCACGAATCTTATAAGATAAATAAGTTACACTTACAGTTATGAGATTTTACTTACGTACTACAACAATTAAATCTTATAATTGAATAAGGAAACAATTAATAATACTGTCTTGAGGAAATTTTGTCAGAAAAGCTTCTAATAAATCTCAGCGACTGTTTAGTAAATTTCTTATTGTTTCAAAATTAAACAGTCTGCATTTTGCATTAAATGACAGCATCAGATCATTGGCAAACGCGTAAATCTTTTTATGTTTAAATCTATTGTGCAGTAAGTCAGTGGGGAATGTTGGGGGAAGATTACGAATTATTTTTAAATTTTTGTTCTGAATAATCTGAAGCTTTTTTGTATGGTTCTTAGCAGTTTTGTGAAACCATGCTGGACTGCCGTAAGTCAGTATCGGCATTTTTGAGGTTGAGCTTAGACCTCCTATTAAGTATGGGGTATAGATACGGTGACCATTTTTGGGAAAGGAAAATACAGGACAAAAACAAAATTATGTTAAATATGAAAAGAAAAACAGAAAAAATAATCATATAATATATTTATTATTATTATTATAAAATTAAGTAACAACAAAAACAAGTCTTCTTGACTGGAATAAAAAGTTAAATAAAAAGTTTTTATAATATTATAATTTAAAAAAATAAATTAGGTTTTATAAACAGTCTTCTTGACTAAGGCTAACAAAAAAAATAGAAAAAAAATACATAAATGTTAAATTTAGTTATGAAGTTTGATATTTTTCCACAGAATGGATTTTTTTTTAAAACATCTGGATTGTTAATTAAAAATCCTTTAAATTCTGAGCAATTCATTTTAAAATTGCATTTTGTAATTAATAATGATCTTAAAGTATTTACTTTTAATTGCGATTTTTCGGTGGTCCAAATATTATTCATTATTGAAAACACTCTCTCGGTAGCAGCATTTGAAGCTGGTAGACATAGACAAAATTCAACAAGTATCAATATATTTTTATGTGCAACCACATTTGTCTTAAAGTGATTAAAAATTTCAATCCATCTTTCATCTACTGATATATTTTTTACTCTCCAGTCTTCTATTTTTTCATTATTTGCAAAATTTTTCACGCAGCTCACTTCATCAAATAAATCTTCATTATTTATTTTTAAATCATTTTTAAATTCATTTAGATAGGATAAAGTTTTTTCAATCTTGTCCCAAGATAACATATTTCGTAACAATAACCAGTCTAAAATTTCTACATCTCTAAAAGCTTTATCCCACTGATTTAGGTAATCAATGCATGTTTGGTAAAAATTTATTATATGTTCTTTAGTTATTGTTTCATCAAACTCATTACTTTTCTGTAATTCGAGAATAATATTTTTGATGGTAAGGGGTAAAAACAGTTCCTTTTTCCGTTCGACCAATTTAAATTTTAAATCTTTTAAAATAGTTGAAGCCTCAGGCATTGAAATATTTTGTGATTCTACATTAAGAATAGCTTTATGAAATGTTGAAGCTTGGCTATATGCAAAAGATAACCATAATTCAGCACAAGGATTCATAAAAAAATTTCGTAATATTGTCGGACATTTTGGTTGAGACATAAAATATAATTTTAAAGCTTCAAATAGTTTTATGATTCTTTCCAAAGCAGGCATTAAAGTTAACCATCGAGTTTTGCTATGTCCTAGTAACTTTTTATATTCTATTTCAATATCTTCACATATTTCTTTGAAATTTTCAATTCTAACTGTATAAATATAAAAAAAGAATAAATTTTGACAATAATAACTACAATATCAATAGGTAAGCATTCTGCTGCAGTTTGTATGCAGTTGTTCAAAATATGTGCAGCGCAATTTACACCTATCAGTTTTTGGCCAATGAAGTTTTGCATTTTGTGAAAGATATTATTCTGACCTTTTCTGGCTGCACCACCAAAATTACAATTTGTGCTGTCTCCACAAAACGCTATAATTTTACTAATTATCTCATTTTTTTCAAGAGTCTCTTGCACATATTTTGAAATAATATCTGAAGTTTCTCCAATAAGGTCTTTAACATCCAAAATCTTAATCTGAATTCCTTTATTCGGCAGAAAGTATCGAATTAATATTGGACAAATTTTAACATTTTTGTGATTCGAACAATCTAAATATATTGTGATACATTGAACGTTTGACAAATCTGCTTTGATTGTATTTAATGACATTGGTGTAAAAATATTGTTAACAATGGATTCACATTTTGTTCTAGCACAAGAATATTTTTCATTGAAACACGATTTGATCAGTTTTGATGTGCAATCGTTAGACCTAAATGAAAAATTGTGCTGAACACTGTGAAATGTCCAAGTACCTTCTACAATAGCCAGGTCCTTTTCTTTATCATTGAATGTATTACTTCTTAAAAAATTCGTTAAAACTTTACTTGATGATTTGGCTAAATCTGCTTTTTATGCTTTTGTGTTTGCAAATGCTGTTTAATATCAGTACGTCCACTATTTGCTATAGAAAAATGTGCCAAGCATTTTTCACATCTCACCTCATTGGAGCTACTTGTTGTTTTAATAAATGGAAACTCGCTTTTTAAGTCATCAATGAAATTACATTTTCTTTTTGTTGGAGCCATATCTCTAATAAAATGAATGCTATTTTAAATGTGAATTTAAATAAATAAATAAATTACTAACCACAAATCATTCACATTGTTATTTTAACAAGTTGACATTGACAATTCAATTTCAAGCTGACAATTCACAATGTTGCCAGATTATAGGAAATTTCCCATATCCCAGAAACAAATTTTTCACTTTTGGAAATGTAGGGAAAGTATACAGTTGGATTTTTATGATAATTTTATATTAATGTTCATGCAATGTATATGCTAAAAAGAGGACATTTGCATATCAAATTAGGAAATAAGGGACATTGTACTGTCCTGTATTTACAAAAAAATCTCAAGGGACAGCATGTTAAAAAACAGGACTGTCCTGTAAAATACAGGACGGATGGTCACCGTAGGTATAGAGCACGTCCACACTTTATAGCTTTATCACAAATGTAATTTACATGTTGTTTGAATCTAGGTTTTTTATCTAAAGCATGGTACTCTGTTCACCATTTCGTGCGAACTGCTGTCAAAAGTCCATATAAAAAAATTCGTGCGAAATAATTGTAAAATAATATGGCCGAAGTTGTACTCTGTTCAGCTGGTGGAAACATACGAAATGTTTCTGGCAGCATTATTTTCTCTACTATAAAATGTTTCTGGCAACATATTTTCCAACTGCGAAATAATAAAAGCATGACTTATTTCGTACGGAATTGTAAACAACAGGTGATCAGATTTTACTAAGCATTAAATTTGTTGCGCACAAATAACTAAAATAGTAGAAAATAGTGTAAACATAACATAAAGTGAAGGTATGGCGTTTTTGAAGAATGTGTGTCTTCAAAGAGCTCCTCCGCAGCAGCAGCAATTAACATTAATTGATACGTTGCAGTACAAGCTCTTAAAATTATTTTGTTCTCCATTTGTTTAAACACATGGTTTTTGTTTACATAACAAAAACAATGTTGCTTACTTCAAGGCAATAAATACGATAAATTTCTTCTAAATCGAAGTGTTGTCACCACTGGCTAATTGTCAAAATTTTCAAACGAAATAATCAATGTTGCTCAACATTTTTCGCAAATGTGAGCAGAGTACTAAGTTTAAAGTGATACCTAAATATTTAATATCATCTTTGATGGGAATCACGTTTCCCCGACAGTACAAAATTTTAGTAGGAATTCGTTTTGGTGATTTATTATATGGGAATATAATAGCCTACGTTTTATTATCATTTACTTTTATTTTCCACTTATTAAAATATTTTTGGCTTGTGGTAAGGCTCTCTTGCATTCTCTTGATTATTGCATTTGAAAGTTTTCCACTGCATATAAAAGCACTGTCATCAGCATAAAATGCTGCTTCCTGATTTCTGTGCACCTTAACCTCAGACGTATAAAGAAGTAGAGTGTAGTTGACCCTTGTGGCAATCCCGCTGGTATTGTTCTTTCTGTTGAGAAGTCCCCGTCAACACACACAAGAAATGTACGGTTCTTTAGAAAACTTTGTATAATTTTTTGTAAATACAATGGGAAACCTAATGAATTGAGTTTGTATAACATTCCATCGTACCTGATAATATCAAAAGCTTTTTCTATATCGAGAAAAACAATGCCAGTACTCTTGCGATTTCTTATGTTATCTTCGATATAATTTACAACTCGCTTTATTTGGTGTACGGTAGAGTGTTCCTTACGGAATCCAAACTGTTGGTGGTTAATAATATTATTTTGATCGACAAAATCAACTAATCTTTTATGAATAATTTTTTCAAAGACCTTATCCAGTAAACTTAAAATGCTTATCGGCCTATAGCTGGTGGGTAGTTTGGGATCTTTTCCCGTTTTATGAATCGGTATTACTTTTGTTTTTTTTGAAAGTACGGGGAAATAGGACATTAATTAAACAACAATTGAATATTTTACTTAGAATTTAAATTTATTTATGCCATCTAACCCCGGGGCTTTATTATTTTTTAATAGCATAGTAAATGTCTTAACCTCAGTGGCATTTGTACGTTCAATATTATTACTACCAATAGGAGGATCATTATCGAGACAATTAACAAAATCAGATACACATGTATCCAAAAACGAATGGTTATTGATAGTAATAGTGTGTGAGCTACTAAAAGCATCTGCAATTGCATTAGCTTTTTCTGCACCAGTTTTTAAAACTTCATCATTGCAGAAAAGATCTGAACAAAACGAGTTCTTTCCCTTTAAGCATTTTTTGGATCCTGGAGGTAGTTTCGAAATAAATCTCGACACGACTAGTTTCTATCCTTGTTAAGGTGGAATTCAATTAGATTACTTAACTGCCTTAAGATACCGTTTAAGTGGGCTCTGTAAATCGGATCCCCACATCTCTGAAATTTACGTTTGAATTTATTTCTTTGAGCAATAAGCATATTAGATGTACTTGAGATTTCTCTCTGCCACGAGTTATTCCTCCCTACGGGAATCTTGCTAAATGCAGCGTTAACAATTGAAATTAATTTATTTAGCAATAAATCTACGTTGCTAGGAGTACACTATGTTTGGTCAATGTTTTGGCGTCTAATTTCACTTCTAAATGCTGTCCAGTCTGCACGATTATACAAGGCTACTGTATTTAATTTATTTTGAAACTGTCCATAAATGGAACAGGAAATCGGAACATTATCTGACTGTAAAATTTTTGGGTGTGACACTAAGTTTGAAAAAGGGATATTGGAATTAGATAGTAAAATGTCTACTGTTGAGGGCTAGACCTGGGTTAAGTTTTGACCGAATCGGGTAAATGAAAATGGGAAATAAATGTAATAGTTTGCAAGCAAACAATGTCTGTCTTACTTGATACACAGTGCCAATGTGTGATGTGCAGTGAAATCACAAAAAAATTAAAAAGTCACAAAAGAAGTTTGTGAGTAAGTCTAAGTCCGTCTTAAAGTCTGGAGTATAAATTGGATTATATGCAGCAGTAAAAACTACAGGACGTCTATTTATAGTAACCTGTATAGAAATATTTTCTATGATTTTTGTGTTAATTTTAGGTAATAACTTATGGACTATATTAGTTTTTACCGCAATGAGTACTCCCCCTCCATGCGTTAACCGGACTTCACGATAAATTTTGTAGCTTCCTAATTGAAGTTTGTGATGTGGTTTTAAAAACGTCTCATTGAGCAAAAGTATATCAACTTTTTTGTCGTGAAGAACCCCAATTTCATTTTTTTAAACGTTAAATACTAAAAAAAATATGCAACGCAAATTACTACATACACACATATTTTATCAATTTTTTAATAATAATTATTGCGATATACTTTGACGGCAGTGAATGCTCATGATTTCGATTGGTCTACATTAAACAAAACATTATCTTGACATTTGCTGCGATAAACAGAACGAAAATGGAACTAAACTGTCATATATGGGTCCTCTAACCAATCTTCACAGTTCCAGCACAATGCACTTTATATGTAGGCGTCATCCTCTAAAAAATGGTCCAATATTATGACATCGTTACCGGAGAATCTAAATACTTAGATTTTAGATAGACATTGATATATCATGTCGCGTTTCTGTAGCCCTTTTCCTTTGTAATTCATTCAACAAATGCTTCTTTATAAATTCCTTCACATATTTCCAACCCCTTCCAGAATGCATTACGAAATGTGTGAGTACCATTCTATTGCTTATTTATATGAATATATGTATTTTTATGTTTAAACTAGTTTATCCAGCGGCCTGTAACGGTTACAGGCCTTCGACATTTTGCTATATCGCTTCCTTATGTGTTGGCTTTCCCTGAGTGTAACCAACGCAAGTAAACTTGTGTCTGATGATTTCTTATGCCGTGAGCCACAGATTGTTGTTCGAGATTAATATCTTGATTTTTCTCTTTAGGCATCTATTGGTGAAGACTTTAAGCGCGTTAAGGTATCGAGAACATGCGGTTCATTTCTCACATGTTAGTGTTATATAATTATTTATTCGCATTCCCACACAACAAAACTTATAATTATAATTATAGTACAGGAACAGCATAATTGACCAGACACATGTAATATAGTACTAATGAAAATATTTAGCCTCTTTTTCCCCCAGCTCCTGACAACACTGCATGTACATATCTTATAAAAAACTTTGAATCAATCACTTAAGCAGCGGGTGCTCTTCTCGCATCAATATTTTATTTATTTATGCATAAATCATTCATTTTCTTTTAATATTTTGGAACCAATTCTATTTATTGATGTTGTTTGTTATAGATGTGTGTATCTGTATGTATTTTACCATAACAATATCTTTCGTGGCTGCCGCTGCTTCAATATCTTTGAATGCGTTATACAATATCCGTCAACTTATATTATTGTAGTTGTAGCATATGCAAAATACTGCTAATTTGCATGCTTGTTTAAATTTAAAGATGGCTTGATTGTATTGCAGGTAACCCTTAAAAGAACTGCTTCCATTTTTCTTATTTCAAATCCCTTTCCTCCCTTTCTCTATTGAATTTACAAAAGAAAGAAAAATTGGATAAAAAGTTCTGCTGTTTACAATAAATATTTTATTTCGTTAAAAAAGGGGAAACAGGAAAAAAATAGATTATAATGTAAATTTTTTCTTTTGCTGTAGTTGATTTCCGTTTCTATCCTAATCTCAATTTTGCAAATACTAAACATATATTGTATGACTTTGCTGAATCTCAAGGTATGAAGTAAGAATTAAGGTTGGGAACCGAAATAAATATCGTAGAATTTTATTAATTTTATTTATGTTGAAAAAGTACTTTTGTTCTTTCTCTTGGTTTTGTGTTGTTGTGTATTTAATAATAATTATTTTAATTTACCGACCTTTTTATTTATATTTTATTAAATAACTTCATCAAGCTTAAGAGCAACAATATAAATATAAATTATTTTTTTTCCAATATTTCGCTTTCTTAATGGAAGTTTTCTTCAGGGATATATGTATGTAAATAAGATTAATAATTACAGTTGTTGTTTCAACCATGACTCAATAATACAGGTCTGTTCAACAATCCAGCTGATTTTTTACTGCGTTGATTTTTTTATCGAAAATTGTAAAGCTATCAAAAGTTTTGTGTTGAAATCAGTGATGGGAAATTAAATTTTTCTTTGGTCCAAAGAGTATTTTAAATAGTACTTTTTTGACCTCCACAGTACTAAATTGAAATATTTGTAATTTTTTCTTCATTATCACATCAAGCAAAATGGTATGTGTTTATTTTGTTTGTACGATCGTACTTTTTCTGATGCTATTGGATATTAAAATATACCGTTTTACTCATCCGGCTCATTTAGAGCTTCCAAGCTTATTTGAGTTCTACGCATCCAACAATCGCTTTCCAGTATATCCCAACATATACAACATAGTGAAAGTATTTTAAGAGTACAAATACAGCTCATCATTTGCAATAACAACTCACCAAAAATCAAAAAGGACCAACGGGAAAAAATGATACAATAACTGAAGTGCGAAATGAAATAATTTGTAAATTGAATGATTCCTAATACAATAATCCTCCCAAAAATAAAATATCTCCCAATGAAAGAACATTTTTATTTGTAAATTCATTATTTTATTAAGAAAGTTATGTATTCGAATAATTTATTGATCAGAGTAGCAGAACGGATCAGTACCAGAATGGATTAGTAAGGATCTCGAGGTTAAAACACCATCTTATCAGCGTTCTTTTTTCGATTTTACCACTTATTTCTCGTGTCCAAGTTTGATTTTGAGCTTTGAAGACTTCAAGTAGAATTTTTTTGAAATAGCTAAAATTCGAGCGAATTGAGTCACCTAATCAGTCGAGGACACCTTGTGAATTCGTTTGATTATATGCATTTCGATTACTCATTGACTCAGGCCAAGTTCTGGCCACACAGTGTGGATTATTACACGAAACCGTTAGAGCTGTTTTTACCCCCTCATAACTTTGCTCCACTTTATCATAAAATAATGAAACTTGAAACGTAAGGGGTCCCAACAGAGGTAACCTCATAAGTGCAATTTCAAAGTTCTACAGTAAAAGCTTCCCGAGATATTAAGGTGAAAATGTGCATATTTTAGTACATATTGACTGACTCACTGACTCATCAATATTATTGGGCACTTCTACTATAGCTAGAGAGCTGAGATTTGGTATGCAGGTAGGCCTTAGCGAGCAATTAACCAGCAATTAATCTGAAAAGGAGGACTTTTCACCCGTGCGGGACCACGTTGACCGCCTTTTGTATGGGACACTTCTTGATAAGCACAATACCATCTAATTTCTAGGCAACCTGTTAGCTTGGTAATATTTTTCCCATAATTCTTTCCGCGAAGATGACCAAAATGCAAAATGCAGAGTCCTTAGAAATATGTTCTTTGGCAAAATTTGGCCTACATAGTCTATTTTACGGGTTGATAAAAGGTTTCTTGCTAGCAACTCGGCCAAGAAATTATGTCCACGCAAAACATTTCGAAAATTTTCGATGCAACATTGTTTCCCCAAGACATATTCAACTTCAAAGGCCAGTTTTGAAGCTGAGAGCTTTATTTTTCTTAAAATATGTCGATCGTCATGTCCATTAAAATTTTTGTTTGGTGCCTTTCTGTCATTGTTGTGAATTCGATTTTCATGAATAAAGCGCTCAATGATTTTTTGGACTGTGGATGCATTAGTGTTAACCATTTCATTCATTTTTCGCTGAGTGGCCATTTTTGAAATGATTTGAGACCAATTTTCGTTGCTCTTCGTTGTACGCGGACTTATTTGAGTTTTTTAAAATTGACACTTCACGTAGCAAAATTAGACTAAGAATTCAACAGAAGACATTGTTCTAAGTAAAAAAAAGCAGAACGAGAAAACCTACAACGCACAGTGGGGCCTTTACAGTTTATTCGTTGCAAAAATCATGTTTTGAAAATTTTAAAAACCATTTGAAAGAAGACTCTTCTGGATTCAATATATATGATTTGCACGGTCGTAGATTAGCCGCGGCAATGTGCACAGTGTCGGCTTTTGACGTTTTTCATTACAAACATCATAACTTTTAAAGTAATAAAGATATTTTAAAAATGTATAATGCATTTAAAATATAACCCCTTCCGCTTAAAAATAAGTAACCAGCATGGCCATAGGCCCTCAGAGGCACTATGCACAGTGGTTTTTTCGTTGCAAAGATAATAATTCTTGAAGTTACCATGATATTTATAGTGGTTAAAAATCACTTGAATTTTAAATTCTTTAGCTTCAAAATAAGTGCTCGTGCATGGTGATAGGCACTGGGCATGGTGACACCTTTTGACATTTTTTGTCGCAAAAATCATATCTTTTGAAATAATGACATTTTTAAAGTCTAAAAAGCATTTATGGTTCAAATGATATTCTCATAAGGAAGTCTATAAAAAAGACCACTCTAATATAAAATGTTAGACTAACACTATATTTTTTATTCACACTACAGATAGGCATTTGTGAAGTATTTTAAATATTAATGCTACATAATATATAATGATATTAAATTATTTAGTATATTTTCTTCAAACTAGTATAATTTTTTTTTTCGTTAGTTTTCTATAAAATAGTCATTAATATTGGGAGCGATATCTAATATATTTAATATATTGGAGCTATAATTATATTCTTCCAAATCTTTTCGAGATCTTACATGTCTCCGTGATGAAATAAGTGGGTCTGAAGAGGCCGTTAACATATTGAAATTTTGTATTCGTGTATCTGAAGTGTTTGTAGTCTTTGTTTTTGCATTCCTGGACTTCTTTTGATAATTCTCCAATTGGTAAGCATTGATATTCAATTAAATTTTTACCATGAGCCAAAATCTTATGGACTGTAGGATTAAGTTTCTTCTCAATGTATATTTGAGCTAAAAGTTGGGCAGGTTTTGATACATAATCATGAAACTTTGGGCCATTTCAAATCGCACACTTCAAAGTTGACGAAAAAGTTGTTATTACATTTAAGACTTTTCCATCAATCATTGTAAGACAAAATTCATAATCAGTGAAAACAGTTTTTCGATTCTTCATTTCAAGAACAGAAGGCTTTAGTTCAGAAATTTGCTTTTTTATATCGTTTAGTGTAGATTTGATTATTTCTGAAGACTCCTTTGCATATTTAAAAAATATCGGACGGCAAAAATGAACTGATTGATGATGGGCGAGTATTTTTCCAATGCTCAGAGATTTCACATCTCAGTCGTAAAGGAACTACAGAAGCCATAAACATATTTGCATCTGTAAAAGTTGTGTCATTTGTCGATATTGTTTGTTTGTAAGCACTTTGACCGGTTGATCCATCACATCCCCACTTATTTATCAATGTAAGACTATCTGGAAGTAATACTGCTTCCTTTTCAATCAAATGTTAAGTAAGGCTTTTAGCTGTGTGACCCATTAAGTCTTAAAGCTTAACCTCCACGGATACTTCAGTAACCTTTACATTACATGGCACTGCTTCTTTTTCGGCAGATGTAACCTTTTTTGTATCCAGGAAGAATATTCACATTATGCTAAGGCTTCTGCTATGCCATACTTTTTGGAGGAGTTGGAAAACTGTCTTTATTCCTCTGTAGTCGATCTGGGCTTGCAAGCGCCACAGCTTTTGTAATGTTAGACCTTGATTTATCTTTATCTTTTACAGATTCTGAAAGATGCGATTTAGATATACCTTTTGTGGCATTTTGAAGTTCACGTTTTTTTGTGTACTCCGAAGAGAATTCAAGAAAAATGCAGGGGAGAAAGTCATGCTGTAAATACCGTATTAATGAGAAGCAATAAATATATGTATCAAGGAAGGGCCGCAGTGAAAATAATTTTAGAGAGTCTTTTTTATTATTTATTTCTTTTCACATTTTGAATACATCCTTGTTACATACTTTAAAAATAGAGAAAATTGTTATCGTTTTCGTCATGATATTGTAAAAGCTTTCTTTATATTACAAGAAAACCTGTCATATTTTGTGGCTAAATTTAGTTAAATTATTTAAAGTATTATGTAGCAAATATGATCAGAAAAAATGGCCGGGAACATTTTTGGCCACTTTTATATATACTCTATTTTATTTGTAAAAATTACCTAAATATAGAGTGTCTGAAAAACGGCAATTGCTTAAAAAGTAGGGCATCTAATGTCATTTTGTTACATTTTGAATAAAAAAATAAACATACCTTTAAAACAATACCAAAAAAGTAATGATCAAACGGCAATTTTTCTGACACTTCAATTCTAAAATTTTTTTAAAAAATGGACTTTAAGGACCTCCACCAGCTATAATTTTTATCCAATTAAGAAAAATGTGTAAGAAGCTCTTTATACGATGTTTTCATTAATTTTACAAAATTTTGTCATCAAATTTTGTATTTTTGCCACGGATTATGGCAAAAGTCGCCACAGTGCAACGGTCCACTGAGGCATCGTTACAATAGAAATTGACTGCATAAAGTAAGCTGTGAGATGAAATAAGGGTTTTTTTAATTTTAACACATTGAAATGTACAGTTTTGCAATAAATTTTTTTTGTTTGTTAAACAATAAGGTTTTTCCTTTTAAATGATACCAAATTCTTTTTCGAAGTTCCTGTTTTCTTTTTACAGAGTTTTAAAAGAAAATAGTACACTGCATAAAATAAGCTGTGAGCCACTGTTTTTCTTTTCATTATATACCCGTTTCACAAGATTTTTTCAGCGAAATTAGAAGGCATATGCATTATTTTTAAAATTTTCTTTTTAAATTGAATTATTTATTTTTTCATATGAATTGAATTATCAGTTAATCTAAATTATCTGTAGTGGATGTTTTCCAATCATGTTTTTTTGTTTTATTTTTTCCAAAAAATTTAGTTGTTTTAATGTTAATGAATTTTCGGTGAGTTTTTTTATATTTGCTGGTGAAATTTTTGAATATTGCAGAAAATTCGAATTTCACGATACTATTTTTTATAAAATGTTGTTGCTTTGCCATTTTAATGTTATTTATTGTAATATATGGATTATTGGAGAAGCTTTCGTTATAAGCCTAATTAAATAGATCACGTCGTAGTTCTTAGAAATTTCAAAATAGCCTCAAAATCTGAATTTACCGGAAAAAGATCTTAAAAAAAAACCACAAATAAAATGAGATTGTTGCTTTAATTCTTCATTAAAAGTAAAACTTGAAAAAATTCTTGACGTGCAAAGATTTATATTGCAAACTGAATATGTATAGTGAATGCAAAAAAATTCATTTCAGAAATTTCAATCACATACCTGTCATCCTAACGGGTGACCTACTTTAGTATATCTAAATAATAATATCACCTAAATCAATTATCTTCTAACAATAACCTAATAAAGAAAAACATCATGATTTCGGACTACAAAAATGGCAATTTTGACAAAATAATTATAAGTCGAGGCTCTATCATTAATAAAACCACCCATATCACCCTTTTTTCCTTACATCTCAGCAATTTACAGGCTTAATACCATTCCTTTGTGTTTATTTTTCTTGTTTTTTTTTTTTTTTGTTTGATACCTAAACGAATATTAGATAAAGTTTTAGTATAAACACATGTTAAATATATTGCTATACATATTAAGTTTACTTTGTAGTACAATATAAATCTGAAAGGAGTT
The DNA here is from genome assembly GCA_956483585.1 of Gymnocheta viridis. Lineage (NCBI taxonomy): Eukaryota > Metazoa > Arthropoda > Insecta > Diptera > Tachinidae > Gymnocheta > Gymnocheta viridis. The sequence continues at coordinate 68,045,686 of OY101441.1, forward strand.
CCTTATTATCAATCACTCAAACTCACTGTAAAAAAAAATCATAAAGAATATGATGTTTGTAAGCTGCGAGGGAAAAACATCAACTAAATATAAGCAAAACACCATCCAGAAGGGGTGCGGTAGAGTTAATGTTATTTTATACTCATAGTCCTCGCAGTTGTGTGGTAGAGAAATATTGTGCCTAAGGGAATTCACTAACGGAAGTGTGTGTTGTTTCTATTAATTCCTTTTTATGTCTGTCCATTTAAATGAATTTTCGCTCTTTTGTTATGCCTTTTACTTTGTCACTCTGACTAAAAGGCTCTTAGGCATAACATCTGTCGACCTGCCAGCAGTCTCCTTCTGAAAAGTCACTAAATTTGTGATTATTATTATGCGGACTTAATGGAAAATACAGAATTATACTATTTTCATAAAAGGAAATTTTTCTCTTTGTTTATATATGTATATAGTACAAAATCCTGTTATCCTTTTTAGTTTCACTTTCAACATTTTAAATACTCTCTGACTAAAGAGAATCTAAACAGCAGAGAAATCATATGATGTGACTGTTTTTCAGGCGCACTGAGTTTTAAACTTTTCTCTTATTTTATTGTCCTTTTTTTGGGAAAACATGTGTACTATATTTATGTACTTGTGTCTATTTAAAAGTGTAAATTTGTGCCACTTAGTTGTAGTTCATTGTAATGATTGTCGTTATTTTTGTTGTCTATTTTATAGAACAGGTACCTTCCCTTATCCGTTGGTACTCATATTTAATGTGTGAATGTCAATCACTATTGTTAACACGGAAATCTTTCACCCTTATGGTTTATTCCGATTTTATTTGTTTCATTTCACATTTATCCCTCTATCGGTCATTCTGTGTTTATTGTTAGAGAATTTTATTTATAAATGATTCCTCTTCTTCGTGTTGTTCTTGCTTAAATAACCAATGTACTCATTCTTCATATTATGGCCTCATAAAATGAAACGCATTTTAAATTTGTATAAAAAAATGAATTTTATTTTTTGTTGCTCAGATTTCAAACGTTTAGGAATGTCTCATTTTACAAAATGAAGCCCTTAATTTCTTTTAATATTAATAATATGTTCAAATTTTGCTTTGAATTTTCTACAATTACAAATTACGAAACCAAGTAAACATAATTTTAAAAAGCTACAGTTCAGCAGTCAATTATACTGGAAAAAGTAAGAATGGTCGCGTTCAGTTACGTCTTAGAAACGGCTTGATGAATAATTGGATAATGAACAGCTGATTAATGTAAGCAATTGAAAAGAAATAAAAAAGCTGCAAAAGAAATAATTTAAATTTGCTAATTTAATTAGTTTGGCTTATACTAAAAAGTATGGACAACACACATTTTACAATGGAGTTTTTCTTGGCAGGAATTTTCCATTTTTATTTTAAAATTGTACCACAAATTTGATATTCACAACATAAAAATGCACAACAGAACATTGTAATAAAATTATAAACCTGCGCCGATAATAGTTTATATTTCAACGCTGAGCCGGCGCTATTTTCAAAAATCTTTATACCGTATATTGAACTAATTATGTAATTAATATAAATAATATAATATAATTAATGTAATTAGTATTTTAATTTTATTTCTTTATTTTCGTTACTTTATCGCATTTGTAATGCAAAATTTACAAATTAATTTGCGGTCGCCACCTAACAAAACGGCGTTGCATTAGAATATAAAAGCGCACAACTCTCTTGATCAGCTGCGGAGCTAAACACAACATGTTGACTAAATGTAGCGAAAAAAATTGACTGGAGCGGAACTACTCAACTCTGCGTTTCTAAGACAAACACTCAACGGTTGCGCAACAGTCACGTCTTATGATCGCGACCAATAATAATTTATTAAAAATTTAATCATCAGAGATGGGGATTTCGTACTAACCGAAATTGATTTAACTTGTATTCTAAATAGCTGATATTCGCAGTCACAAGTATCCACCGTAGTGTTTGACAACAACTGATTTCTAAGCTGTAACGATAAGAAGACATCATATGTACATATATTCACTAAATCAATTTGCAAAAGAGGTGGATATTTAACTTGTCAGCCGTAAACATTCAAAATGTCGATACAATCACATATTTTTGTCCCTTCTACCGGAATCAGTTGTCAGAACGATATTTTTTTTTTTAACAGAGTTATTTTCGATTTGTAGTCATTAATGTTTTTCTAGAATTTTTATTTAAAATCAGTATACATGCCTGATATCTTTATTGGTAAATGACTAAACTATATAATAAGACAAATGTATCCTTACAGTTATTAGAAGATTGCTAACGAATAGAACATTAGCAACTATTTAATTACAGCCTAAATGCCTGAAGATCTTGTGTTGACCACACAAATAGCCTGAGAATAATCATCGAGCAATCCGTGGAATGGCAATTTCCCTTTAATTAATATTCTTTGACTACGAGAAAGCTTTCGATACTATCTCACATTCAGCAGTATGGGCGGCGTTACAGTGCAAAGGTGTCCCCGAGAATATAATATAGCTCATAAAAAGTATTTACTACCAGGCCGATTACCGAGTACTGCACGAAAATATAATTGGTGTCATAATTACAGTCAGGAAGGGATCTTTGGAAGACCTCGGTTACGCAGACGCTTCCTTTTATGGCGCCACCCTGTAGAAGATGTAACTTCTTTTTGTTATTTGGGCTGCACTGTTATCACCCTTTGCTGGTACAATCAAAAGATGTCCCCACATTAATGTAGTAGATATACTACATACTGGGCTAAAACTAACTGGATTTAATACAAATTTGAAAAAAAAATCTAAAAAAATGCTACAAAAAAAGTAAGAAATTGTACGAACGCAAAATCGTTAATAGTATTGATGATGATATAAACTATTTAGATAAATTCAATAAAAGAACGAACAAACTTGATATGCTCTTTCAACCGTAAATTTTCTATTCTTGGTTCGTTCGGATTATTCGAACAAAACTTCAAAATTAGTCGTTTATTCGCACAAAAGAAAATATTATGAAATTTTATTCGAACAAATAAAAAAAGCGAATAATCGACAACCCTAGTATGTACTAATATATAAAATTAATTATCTTATATACTCGTAATTGAATGAAATATTTTAATCAGATTTAAGATCGATAGTTTTTTTTAAATGTTTTCTAGACTTAACTAATTTATTGCCTTCAGCTGCCACCACAAATTTATGAATTTTTTACACATTTCATAACAATTGGATCTTATTAATATTTCAAATTTAATAAAGTCAAATGACGTTCTGTTCCTTTTTTCTAAATATAAATTATTTAAAATGCAAAAAGTTTTTCGCAGAAATGATATTACTAAGAGGAATAATAAAACAAGCAAAATCAAATTTATAGAAATTTTTACGCTATTTTTGTCAGATTTTTTGTAGAAATGTAACCATATTTTGTCAGATATATTTCGGTAGTTCATCAAATGCTCTCAGAAGACAAGAAAAATCTGTATATATCATATTGTTGTCAATGAAATTTTGAATCTGTAAAATCGTCGGTAGGTCTGTTAATATATCACATGACGAAAGAAATTGCTTAAGACTTAGAACAAAAATTTTTTGGTATAATTATTTGTTTCCGAAATCGTATCGTCACTTTAAGTCTGTAACGGAATATTTTTTAATTTAATTGCCTCAAATTTAAACGTTCATTTGTGGATATATTTTTGAAAGCAGAAACACTTTCCCTTCCATAAAAACAACAATAATTTAAACGACATGTCGGGATATGTTTAAGATTTGGCTTTATACCATGCAGCTCTAAAATTCTACTCGAATCACTTTCTAGAGCTAATCAAAGGAATGAAATACATCTATCAAGTTGTGTATAATATGCAGATATGCCTCCGACAAGCATTCAAACAAGCATTTTTTAATTAAATATTTTTTTATGATTTTTCACGTGCCACAAATGCCTAGACAACATTTTGACAAGCACTTTATTCAAAATACAATAAGGCGAAGAAGATGCATGTAAACTTAAATCAAACTTTTAATTTTTTACTTAATAATCAAAACAATTTGGCTGGTAAAGTATTTCAATTCGATTGCCCTGTGTGTGTTCGAGTCTATTGATCAGCAGTCAAAATTTATGTTTTTAGTTTTCTTTTGAAAAGAAGAAGCGAATTATTTTTTGAATTTAATTGAATTTTAAATAAAAAAATATGCAAATTACATTGGTGACAAACATGGATGGATGCTCGGGGAGAAATTTTCCAATTACACATAGAATCCAGTATTTTGAAAAATAAAAATTTTTCGTCGCTTTTCTTTTTTTCATCATTAATGCAGTCTGCAATAACCATTCTTGTAATTGTTTTTTTCAGCCATTGCAATAGAAGTTTTTTATTTTTAAATTCGTAATTGTAAAAAAATTATAAATTTGACAATTGAATGAAATCTTTCAATTCCGTTTATGAAGCGTGTGGTCAAGAATCAATTCAATTGAAAAACTAAATTTACAATTGAATTGAAATGTAAATGGGGTGCTTAGGCTTGAAGAAATAATTTAATAAAATATTAATAAAACAAAAGAATAAAGAATAATTTTTAAAACAGTTTCTTAAATTTTATTTTAATATACATCAAGTATTGCTTTTTGCAAAACTTTTTGACCCCTTCAGCACCGGTTGCACACCTTATTAAAATTAAAAATTTCATATATGAGTATAGTTTTATGTTTAAAAGAAAAATAGAAGGTATGCGTTTCAAAATTGGGGGAAATTTTTTTCCCTTATAACGAACACCATTTTGCAAAGCGCTTAAAAAACTTGCGCTTACTCTATTAAACTTTTTGAATTTTTTGACGAAAGCAGATAATTTATTTTGTAAGTATTCTTTTATTTTAATCTTACTTTGAATATCTTCATAGTTTTTGTTTCTAAAATATTTTTCAGACAAGGGAGAAAATTAGCGTCATTCGAATAATAATTTCCATAAAATTAAGAAAATTGTTCCAAGTCTGTTGAAACAGACACTATCACGAGCTTAGGAAAAAAATTATATGGGCTGCGTTCATTATCGATGATAGATTGCGAGAAATAACAATTTCTTGCTGATCGCATATACATAAATAAATCAATTTTTTTCTAAAATATTTGTGCCTAACAGCATGTCACTCCCACAATTATCAATATTTTGACCTATTTTTTGTTGCCTTAGTTTTGACGTGCTCACAATTAAGTGGCGATACAATTTTTAAAATCAATGATAACAAAACATTTAGGCCTTTTTTTAATTCGATCAAGCTGTAAAATTATCGCGTTCCAAATTTTGAATTTTTAGAGAGAATGTGGGAAATGCCACTAAATTAAGCTTTTAAAAATTAAAAACAAAAATACGTCGAAAGTACGAGAATTACTTGAGTGTATAATCTCAGCAAGATTTTTCTAAACTTATCTTTGAAAGCCAGTTTTAGGGTTTTCTAATTTATTTTGAAGCTTTTTTCGATTGTGGCAAATCATTGCTGGTTAAATTGATATTTTTTCAAGTAGTTGGCCGCCACATGCAGAGTAGCAATCTTTAACCCTTTTTAAATATTCTTGCAATTGCCATTCTACCATAATTTTCTTTTTAAGTATAGAATGACAACTTTAAGCGTCTTTGAACATCTTAGACATAAAATGTAACAACACAAATAAGCAATATAAAAGACCGAAAGGAAAAAAGTGGTAAAATAAAGGAAAATTGATTAAAAAAAATAGAAGTTAAGAGGAAATATGATATTTAACCTTAATCTTACCAACATTTGGCTGTGAATCACATTTTGATGTTTAATTCAATCTGGTAACGAAAATATTCAGCATATTGCAAACAAACTTCTTGACTTTTTATTTTACACGTGTTTTGTTTAAATTAACAACAAAAAATATTTAAGTTTCTTAATTATTCTATTTTTTATAAGTCAAAACAAATAAAATGCTATCAACACTTGTCTCATAGAAACTGAAGCACTTTTTGCTTCCCAAATGCACAAAGGTCACAAAATAAATTACAACGGCCTGTTGTCCAGTGCATGCCGAAAGTTCTTTAGGATGAAGCTTCACCAAATGTAACTTATAAACTCAAAATATTCTAATGAGTGATTCTAAATAAAAGTCTGTGGTAACTCTAATGAGGTAGTAAGCAAAACAATAAAAACGGAGGCAAAATTAACTCATTGAAGCAAGGCAAATTCATATCAGGTAGACTTGCCTCAACTCGCTTTGAAAAATACGTTCGCCTTGTCATCGAAGTAGAAGTCATTTATTTCACTAAAATTTTTATTTATAATTCGTATAAAAAATTTTAATAAAGTATTTTCATTTTTAAGGGCAACGTAAGAGATACTTTTTGGTAGGATTTGTAATATTTTATGTCAGTATGATTAGGGTTAAAGTAAAATATGCAAATATAAGCTGTTGAAAGCCAAATAATGCCTAAATGGATATAAAACTATCATATATGATTGTAGGAAACACAGCAAAAAAATAATTATCGTTTTGTGGTTGCCGTTATGCTAATATAAAATGTTGCCGTAACAGCAGAAATGTGAGGTAGTAGCGGCACAGAAAAATGCATTTATCATTATATATTATGTATAATTTAATTATATAAAAATTTTCTTGGTTATGGATGGATACATTTTTGAAAAAACCTTTTTTAATTGGATGCTTAGGAGAACCAATAATTTTTTTTTAATTTTAAATATTATTCCTTTTTAATCATTTCCAATATGGCTACTTTAAATTTAATATTTATAGCAAAAACAATATATTAAATTTTGTATCCTTCAAAAATGTAAACTTCAGTAAAAAGACAAAGATGAGGAAATGAAAAACTGAACACGCGCAGCCACTCTGTATTTGTTCTATAGATTAGTGTGTATATCGAATTATTTATGCTGGATAAAATACTTTAATTTTCGTGACGCGATGTAATCTGTAAATATCTGAGCTCATTACAACTTGTTCAGAACAATAAAATACGCCAAAAAAATATATAAATAAATTGACATCGTGATACTTAAAAAAAACAACTACTACAGCATACAAATCCTCAACCTGAATCACTTTTTAAAAAACAAAAGCACATCCAAATGCAAAACTACCTTGTATGTTTATTTTAATGTATTCATTCTTGTCGATAGCAATGGCAACAAAAGTAATGTGGAGGTAGCGGAATGCCTATTCAGCCTGCCACGGCATCTAAATTACCCCTAGCAAAAATTCTTGCCGTGCCGATTGCCGTATTATTGATTGCGTGAATGAGTATGTTGAGAAGGTAGAATAACTACAAAAATATATACGAGTACATACATAAGTATGAACATGTCTAAATATAAATGTCTATTTATGTGAAAATATGAAGTGTAATTGTAACAAACCATCCCATATTGTCAAGCTATAATACATACATTCATTAAGTTAAATGTTAATTTGTTCTGGATGTGTTCAATATTCATTGCATATGAAGCATAATAACACTACCCAGTTATCTAAACGTTCATATAAATACTGCACAGTGGGGCCGGTCATTCAAAAAAATAATACTCAGAGTTAGATTTGTTTAAAACTTGAAAGATTTACGTAAAGATGAGTAGTTGGACTCTACGAATTTTTTTGTTCAAGATGGTATATCGTACGTATACTTGTTATTTTCCACATGGAAATATTCAATGTTCTTCTGGTTTTAAAATGTAAATTAAATTGTTAATAAAGTCAACTTAACAAAACGTATGATGCAGAAGTTTCACGTGCAATTCTCAAAATTAAGTCCCAAATTAATGAGCTAAAAACTGTTGTATTGAATTGTGAAATTGATCTGATGTGGAGGAGGGGAGAAATTTGAGTTAGTTAGTTAATTTTTTATTTTTATTCCTTAAAGAATAAATATTCTTTTACATTTTTACATATTTGCGATATCTATGCATGTTCGACCTCAATTGCATTTATGGTTTTTAATTTTATATATTAAAAACAAATCTTTAAGGTACCAAAAGTGCTAAGACAACGGCACATTTGTACATATTTTAAGTTCTTACTTACAAAATGTATTGAAATAATTAATACCTTATTTAATGGGACAATAGTGCGCCCTTCACGCTCTGAATGGAAACTGAACTTTTTTCTGGTTTTTACAAATTTCATTTCGAACCTGTGTGAGTCCTGTTGTGCAGGGTTATCAGTTTTTCGGTTTAAAAAGTAAAGTTAAATAAAAGACACCAAAAGCTGTGATTTTGATAAAACATTGTTTTCATTATTATGCATGGAACTTTCCATTATGTACGAAATAGTTGCCGCAATCGACCTTTTAGAGGTACTTTTCAACCACTTTTGTGCACATTTCGGCGATAACTTGACGAATGTTGATTTTAAAATGCTCCAACTGATTATCCGCGTAGACACGGTCTTGTGCATAGCCCCACAAAAAAGTCTAACAGTCACTAAAACGTGAAATTGCGCGTTCGCCATTATATCCGAAATCAGTCATCCAACTTATAATCTTCAATTGCAGGCTAAAAAAGTAGGATAGCATACGTGCATAGCGTTCCGAGCTGACGGTAACGCTTCTTCAAGTATCATTTTTGAAAAAATACTGCACAATTACATCTCCAGACCACAATGCGATCCCAACCGTTACTTCTTCCAGATGCAATGGCTTTTCCCCAATCTCTCCTAGATTTTCCCCATATGCGACAATTTTGCTTGTTGCTGTAACCACCGACTGAGAAATTCGCTTTATCGCTAGAGAAAATTTTATTCGAGAAATCGCCTTTGAAAGTCTGTTGCTCTAGCACCCAAACCCAAAGGCAAAATACGCCTTAACGAGCCGTAAGATAGCCCCAATTGCTGAGAACGACGTGGAATCGACAAATTCGCATTATTCGAAGCGATATTTTCGGTCACACGCACATTACATTGATGCGCAGGCCTGGCCACATATTTAACGCTTCTAGTTTCTTCGAATTTGTCTTGCCAGTTTTTTGCAAAGTAGGTCGATTATTACAAATTGTGGAAGATTGGTTTCGCTTGAACCACCAAATTTGTAGTAAATTTTAATTATTATTGCGTATTGTGCTGCTGTTAAACTATCCATATTCGTAATTTGGAAATCTTAATAAAAACAGAACTAACCGCTAGTAGTTTTTAATCCAAAGTGATTATTATTTTGGCTAATGTTCGTAACATTTTTAGTCAGAAAGAATTGGACATGAGACAATATTCTAAACGAACAAGGGAAAACTGTAACACTAATTAATTTCAACTTACACGGCATCAGTGTTCATGTGCGCTTCCATGTATCCGCCATTGTTTAGTTGACTCGGTTGAATGTGATTTCAAATTTTTATTTATACAAATAATGACTAGAAAAAGGAAACGAGAGTTTTTTGTATTATTCGTTGTTTTTACAGTAAATACTGCCTTACCATTATCAATATTCAAATTTTACCATCACTAACTAACGTTAAATTAACCCATTGTTACACGTTGTTTTTATCACATGTACCATTTTCTTTCTAATTTTTGTTTTTACTTAAGACAAACTTTTTTGGTTTGATTAACATTTAAGTGCTGTTGCTTTTTTTTTAACTAGATGAGTTCTTTGGTTTATTTCACCATATGCTTTCTGTGAACGTATTTGTTTGTAGCCGTAAATTTTAATAATTCTACACTTTTAAATATCGAAAAGTGATATGTATTGAAAATTGTATACCTGTGTCGTTCACGGGTTTACACATGGTTTATATTGATTTAAAAAATCTTTCGTTTCGTGTTTTGTTGCTTATAAGTTGTAGTACATCAAGGCGGCAAAACCGAGAAAGCACTGACAGATTTATTATCCAGCAGTACCTTCATCGACTAACATTCAAAACACCTCCAGATGGATTATCACACAAGTAGCTAACTATTGGATTTCTATTTAGAAAGGATTTTTGGATTCTATAATTCATGTAATGTAATACAATCTGCTAGAAAATCATACATATTTATGGGCTTGATTCTCTTTCATCAATTCCGGATAAAACAAGTGGTTGTTTAAAAATTGAAGTGCGTATCTGAAGATCTGCTGGTTTCTTTGTGGCATCGTAGTCTCTAAATGACTGCACCGACTTTGATTTCGAGGTCAGCGTTCACAAAAGGAAATCCATTAAGAGGGTTGCGAGTTAGCTTATTTTTAGGATTACAACTTTGGCACTGTATAGTTAGTTATAAGCTTCAGGAATATGCAATATCGGTAACTGGCGTTGGAGCGGCAAAAATCCTTTTTTTTAACTTCCATACAATTTATGGTTAATTAAGCAACGAAATATCCTGCAACAGAATTCGTTGAAAGTTTATTAATTTATATTTGATGTAGCTGTACGTATACGTTACATGGCATTTCGCGTAAGTAGGACAATGTAACGTATACGCTTAAATGCAAAATCTATGCAATTTAGGCTTCGTTGCACAAATTATTTAACTTTTCCAACTGATTTGAGTCGATACCCAAGATTTTGATTCTAATTGTTGATTTTTGATTTCGAATTCAAATTACCTTTAAATGATTAGTATCAAAACATATGTAAACCATTTTGTTTTGAGTAAGCTTTTTGAAAATATCATCCTCCAGTTAGTTAGTTTTTTTTAAATACGAAAACAATTGCAATGAAATATCGGCAATACTTCAGGTTTGCCCATATATAGTTATCATCAACATCTTTACTTTCGACACAACGATACTTTTTAAATTCTTAAAAGTTTATTATGCACAAATCAAGTCTTGAAACTGCTTAACTATTTTCAGTTCTTATTTCGCTGCATAACAACAACTAAGAGAAAATACACATGAAAAACAGAGCATAAACTCGAAACAGAATAATTAAATATTCTGCTTTAATTTTGCAAATTGAAAGAACGACTTGTACTTTTGCTTTTAATTTGACTTTTGTGGGTATTTGCTAGTATTAAAAAATCCCAAGAAGATGACCTTTTATCCATTCTAAGCTATGGTTTTGCTAAAGAAGAAGTTGGGATGTATCTGCAATGACATCTCATGCCCAAGAAAATGGCGCAGACGTACTTAAGTTTCCAAATGAGTTCTGTTGTATGTAAGAGGATATTTTCCTCTGAAGGTCTCGTTTAAAGAAAGTCCCAGTTTACATTATGCAACTATGCAGACAGTTTTTTAATGGTCGTATACAATTGGGTTTGTATGAACGAGAGAACAAAACGAATTTTAAAACCAGATGCATATGTGGAATATTTTTAAATCCTTTTTCTTCACTCGCTCATAAAATAAGAATTGCAGCGACAAAAGCTACTTAATGCAAATGGGCCCAAACGCGCGAAATCGTCTCCCTTCCCAAAATGTTAGAATACTTTGGTTTTTTAAATAAAAACGTTATTAATATCAATTTCAAGTATTAATAATCGCTTACGCTGTAAAATTGTTCCCTTAATATTTCCTTAATTTTACTTGAATTGTTCGAAAACCCCTAATTGCGAGTTTACGACTTCGTATTTAAATGTTATTTATTTTTAAGTTTTATTTAAATACAAAATTCAGTTTTTTTAGTATAAACTTAATATTTAAATAACAATCCTTATGCTTTTAAAGTCTATTTAAGCTATGGCCACCAAGATATCGCTCCTTTATTGCAACGAGTTAGAGATTTTAATTTACACAAATCTTAATGGCGAAATAAAAACACATTCCCTTCTCAAGAGGCTAATAAAAACGATATTTGTATAAAATTTTCACACAAGATGAAGAATGATTCGATGAATATTTCTGCGTTTTTAACTCAAAAATCACGTTTTTTGATATATGACTAACCTAGCGTTTACACATGTAAGTGCAAGTTCAAAAAACTCAATACATTTACACTTTTTCAATAACACAATCACAATTTTCGTACTTGCAGCTCAAGTTGCAAGAGAATTTGCTTGCAAGTAAATTTATGACACTTACCGCAAGTAAAATGACAAATGAAAAAACAGTGCTACCGAGTTTGAGTTTTGTATCAATTTACTAGTAGTTTGTAAAAATAAGTAATGTTTATACCTGATTTGTTGTGTACTTATAAAAAATAAATATTAAAAAAGAGCACAACTATATAACAACGCATCTTAATGGTATTTTGAAATATAAATTTTATGCGTTTTAGAAAAAAGTTTTTAATCAATATGTTCTTTTCAGTAATTTTATAATATCGACAATACGGCAATACTGGATTCAAATATTAGTAAAGCTAGTTTCATAAGATGTTTACGTTTCGAGAACATTTTGAAAATGATCTTACAGCTGACTGTGTAAACACTCAATGAACTTGCAAGACTTTCGGCTATAATTTCGACATTTTCGTTGATAATACATATGCAGTACTTGCAAGTAATTACTTACATGTGTAAATGAAGGGTAAGTTGCAATAAAAGTTCGATATGTTTTTCGCTAGCTTGTTGTTGTTTCGCGCAACAAAGTAAACAACAAATTTGTGGCCTTTGAAAAATCAACATCTTTTGGCGTGAAATTTGGACTTCTTTTATTATTATTATTCTATTGTGTATTTTTGTTAAATTGTTTAAAACATTGCAGCATCCTAACGTTAGTGCTATTTTCAACCTGTAAAAGAATCCACATTAGAAATTTTTCTCTAATTTTGTTCAACAGATGTTTTTCCCAAAAGATATAGAAAATTTCATAATGCTGCCATATTTTTATCGTTATTAAATACAAACAACTATTTAACACTGAAAAACTGAAACTGTATGCAACTTAAATTTAAATTAAAATAAATGCGTATTTAAAAATGAAGCCATAAACAACTGGTCATAAGTCTACGACTGTATCAGTTAAAAATTGAGATTGTCTAACTAAATTTTAACAATTCACGTCCAATTTATCAAGACAAAATTTTAAGTTAATTATTGCACATATTTTCGACTATTTTTTTTATTTATATTTTTGTATTCAGATGTTCACAAATACAATATTAAATAGATCAAATTAAATTATTTAAACGATACAATTGTTTTTTGGACAGAAGTTTCTAGTTACAGAGATTCTGGTATTTAAAGTTATTTATTTATAGTTATTTCTAATTTTAAAGCTGTTCTATCTATCTATAATTGCCAAATGCTCAGCTAAAACGTGTTCTCAATCCTCATTAATTTTGTCAATAAATACTAATTTATGAAGCACACTTAATTCACGAACACTTAATTAAATAAGTATAAAGTGCTAATAAATTAATAAAGTTGATTGATTTTTATTTAAAAAGAGTATTCTCCAATTTACAATAGTGGTATTAGCACCGAGCTTGTTAGTTTGTTAGTCGTTAGTCGTTACTTTTTCACACGCATTTTGTTTTTGGATATTTAACGCGCTACCGGATTAACATTTAACAAATTAACGACGCAGCACCCCTGATAAAACAGCTGTTAGTTGGTAACTCACCATCAGCTGTTGCAGGTTCTAAACAAATATAATAAAAAAGTCATTTGTGATACATTTCTAAAAAACTATTTGTGTTTTGGCAATTTTCGTCTACATTGCGAGTAAGTATGTTAATTAAGTATGTTTTATTACGAACGTTACCAGACTAACAAAGTTTTAAAAAGTGGGTAGTTCACAGTTGGTAACTTTAACAAATTATCAAACTACCGAGTAACATATTAACAAGTTCGATGTGAATACCGCTTATATTTGTTAAAACTTCATGGTTGTGGCATTCAAATGAGTTTTGTGGCATTTTTTAGTCTCTTTTGTTAGCAGTTTGTTAATTTGGGGCTACAGTTGCTTGAGTTTCAATTATATTCGATATATCACCAATGATCCTAAATGTTGTAGCGCCACAGAAAGTGCATAATTATTGTATAATTACAGTTCAGGATAAAAATTCAAATTATTCAAATAATGAAAATTCGAGACATTTTTTATTAAAAAAAATTATCAAAAATATTTTAAACACTTTTGTGTTTAAGTAATGTTTATTCAAAGAAAACTTCTCATATTATAAAGAAGAAGGGACTAGAACCGATTTAATTAATTTTTTTAGTATTTAATAGATGATCGTAAGCATACTAATGTGTAGAGTAGCTCCAGTTATTAAATATTCGACATATTAAAAAAAACCGATTTTCAAATAATTCGAAAAACGTAATTTTAAAAACCGGTTCTCGGTTTTTGTGTTATAAAGCGTTTCGAACAACCGGTTTTTAATCTTAATTTAAGGTGTAAATTAATCTAAAATAAATAAAATTTTAAAAAGGTACTTTTAAAAATTAATTAGATTCATAACATATTCATTATTTTACATAAAAATTACACGGAATTTTAATCAAAGGAAAGGACATGTATTCATATATTTAACTTATGCCTACCAAATGCCTGAACTCAACTGATCAAGTTCGCCGTGTTCTCTAATTCTCAAACACAAAAAATACATAATATCTTTTTTATGGTGTTTGAAAAACGGGAGGCAGATACAAATTGGCTTGAATTTGTTGATGCATGTGCATATTATTAAATTGCGTTATAAATGACATACAATATGAAATTATAGCACACAGTGTTTATTGCTTTTGACTGATTGTTAAACGTAATTTAAAAAACATCAAATAAAGAAATAAAAACAAAAATATTCCTTTATGCTGAATAATTCGAGACAAAACACTCGAAGCGAGTTAAAAAAACGTAAAATTTTGAAACCCCTGTTTTTATAATAATTCTAAAATGGGTTTGGCAACTCTATGTGTAGCTGCTTGTTTTACTTGCAAATTAAGTGAACAAATATTTGCTGCTTCATACAACATAATTCAAATAGATTCTTGTATGACGGTGGAAACGTTGCAAAATCCAACCAGCTTCATTAACACCATCATGAATAAAAGTGACAGCTGACAAGCAAAACCGTTCGAAGAATTTGGTGATGACGCGTTGTAAAATTAATAAAAATGTATAAAAAATAAATATATATACATACCCTGCAAAAAAACTTCATACACGCGATTCATATCATACCTGATGAAATTGAAAAGTTTCTAAAAAATATAAGTTGTACATAAATTGTAAAACTCTTACTATGACAATTTTGAATATGATAAAGGGTGTTTTTTATTGAGGTATAGAACTTTAAGTTGGCATCACTTTTTTAACTGGCGGCCATTTTGTCAGCTGTCAAGTGATTAATATTTAGTTTGGTTTGCCATTTCATCATGAACAGGTTGCAAAAGAACAACGCTTGCAAATCGTGCAAATTTATTTCGAAAATAATGGTTCAGTTCGCGAAGTTTACCGCAAGCTCCGTCCATTTTATGGTCGACATAATCGTCCATCAGAGCAATTAATTCGGTTAACCATGGATCGTTTTCGCACTACGTTTACTCTATGTGATAATACGCATCCGCAGAGACGTCGAACAGTGCGCACCGAAGAAACAATTGCCGCTGTAGAGCAAAGTGTTGAAGAGGACCCAAATGAATCGATTCGTCACCGTGCACAGCAATTGGAGCTTTGTCCATCAACTTTATGGAAGATTTTGCGCAAAGATCTTGGCTTGCGACCTTACAAGATCCAGCTTGTGCAAGAATTAAAGCCGCGAGACCATGCAATGCGTCGTGATTTTAGTGTATGGGCCGAAAATGAGATTGATCTCGATGCTGATTTTCATCGCAAAATTTTGTTCAGTGATGAGGCTCATTTTTGGTTGAATGGCTACGTCAACAAGCAAAATTGCCGCATTTGGAGTGAAGAGAATCCACATGAGACCCTTGAGACGCCATTACATCCACAAAAACTGACTGTTTGGTGTGCTCTATGGGCTGGTGGAGTCATTGGGCCATACTTCTTCCGAAATAATGCTGGAGAGTCAGTTACCGTTAATGGAGACCGGTATAGAGCCATGATAACCGACTATTTTGTTCCCGAATTGGATGGCATGAATGTGGATGAGTTGTGGTTCCAACAAGACGGCGCTACATGCCACACAGCGCACGTCACAATCGATTTATTGAAGGAAACATTCGATGAGCGCATAATTTCGCGGAATGGACCTGTCAATTGGCCACCAAGATCGTGTGATTTGACACCATTGGATTATTTTCTTTGGGGATATGTGAAGTCGCTCGTCTACGCCAACAAACCAGAAACGTTAGGCGTCTTGGAAGCCAACATTCGTGGCGTTATTGCCAACATACGGCCCCATATGCTCGAAAAAGTGGTTGAAAATTGGACCTGTAGAATTGGCTTTATTCGAGCCAGCCGCGGCGGCCACATGCCCGAAATCATATTTAAACATTAATGGCATAAAATTATCCTTCCAATAAAGCCAAATTGATGGACATTAAAACGATTTTCTTGTGTTTTATTTCAATTCGAAGTTCTATACCTCTAAAAAAAACACCCGATATAAATAAAAAGGTTTTAATTTCATTGCATTTCCGTTCACACGAAAAAATATAAAAAATTTTTGTCAGAAATAAATTGAAGAATTGAAATTTCTTGAGGTAAATCAAATTTAAAGTGTTAACCAATAAAAATTGGTCAAACATACAAAAGTGCATCAACAACGTTAGCCTATCAAATTATGACAAACCAACCATTTTTAATAATTGAAACAAACATTATAAACTTAATAAAAATGTAAAGTCAGAAGTCTTTCTTCTGTTCACTGGATTAAAACAAAAACTCAAATAAAAACTCAAAACAAAAATATATTGCAACAAGGTATTCATCCGACCAGTAGAAAAATTTTTTGGAAAAGATCGTATTATTTTATTAAGAAACAAGGGTCATGAGATGGGTCACCGACCTTGAAATCAGTATTGATCCGTACTGCTAGTCTGATGAATAAATTTTTCCAATATTATTTTCTTCATAAAATTATATGAATTTATCAAAAAATTTCTTAAACTCAGATTTCAACTTAAGCCAAATAATTCCTTTCAACATAAAATAAGAATTTTTATGTATTTAGTGGTATTTGTTGACTGTTTCGTGGGAGTGAGAGAAAAACAGATTATAGCTTCGATCGAGGAATTCATAAACACCTTAATGTGTATTTGAAAATATCACGATATCAATTTAATTATTTTTTTTGTCTTTGTGAAAATTTGTTTCGGTTGAAAACGAGATGCAAGAGCAAATATTAAAAATATTAACAATTTAAAAAAATTATTTTATAAAAATGTCTATTATATTTGACGTCCTGTTGACTTACGGCATAAGAGAGTTAATGCGTATAGAAAAATATGAATTCTTCTTCCACTTCATTTATTTCAAGAATTTTGCAAATGAAAATATTTCGGTGCTCGATCCCCTCATGAGCCATTATTATTATTTTTTATTATTGTAAAATTGTTTGTACTATTCAAACAACACACAATAAAAATCTCTCCCCCACACCACATAGCATCTGTTGAGCAGATATATTAGCTGCAGAGACGTCATATCTCAAAAATTTAGTCTCACAGAAAACGAGTTTAAACTTTCAGATCTACACAAAACTTAATAGGAAATTAAAAAAAAAACATTTTCCTCTCAAAAGGCGAGTTTACAAGACATATTAATAACATTTTTAGTCAATATGAATAACTGAGTTACGAGTATGATGTCAGTTCTTTGAGTTATGATGTTGTTGCATCAAATGAGCGATATGTATCATCAAACCAAATATTTTAATCTTTACGGCAGTTCAATTCACAAATATTTACATAATTCTAGCAAAAACATTTAACTTCAAAACACAACCAAAACAAAAATATTTTTTAACAACGTGACCAACTCAAAAGCTAAATATCGGTTTATAAAAGAGTGGAGTTCTGAGGGGACAGATGCAAAGCGAACATTCGCCTTCTCGCAAAAAAAAACAAACAAAAATAATCATACAGTTAGAGTCAAAATTCCTAACTTGCCAAACAATTTTTGCTTCTACGTATTCAATTAAAATTTTAGATGCCATATTTGACTAAATTATAAAATATTTCATGGCCCATGAGGGGATCGAACCCGCGACCTTCGCGTTATTAGCACGACGCTCTAACCAACTGAGCTAATGGGCCCTCGTTTTATTGCTATGATTTTGTGTTCGAGTCAAAAAATAAAAGTTCAAGACTCTTTTTCTAATAAATATAAATAATTTTGTATAATACATTAAATTAAAAAAAAATTTAAAGATGATATAAAATTTTAAAGAATTCCCTGAGACAACAATTGCAAAATGTTTTAATAAAACATTTGCATAACTACCTTATTCATATTTATAACCACCATTTATTATTAATTAACACAAGCAGAGTGGCGCAGTGGAAGCGTGCTGGGCCCATAACCCAGAGGTCCGAGGATCGAAACCTTGCTCTGCTATCTATCATGATGATGAATCTGTTTTTTTTTTTTTTGTAAATTCTATTTCAACCTTAAATTTTTTTCATTATTTAAGTAGTGTCAAATCATAAAAGCTATTACAATATCGAGATTTTAAAGTATCAGGGATTATTTAATCAGAAGTATGATTGTCCAAAACATTTACTGTCGTATACATAAAAAATAATTTAGGTTTGCAATCTATTTTAAGGAAAATTTTCATGAAAAATTTGTCTTAAAAGACATTTCAAACACATATAAAATTTTATGAATACACGATTTAATACTTTATACATAAGTTTTGTTGAAACATTGGGATATTTTCGCCTTTCTGAGCTTTTTTTAATTTTTTCATCTTCTTAAAATTTTACTGACTTTTTTGATTAATTATTTTATTTTTCATTGATTAAGAAACTTCTCAATTTGTTTTTTTTGTGATTTTTTGGATGCGTTGCTGCTTGACATTTTTTTTCGATTTGCATCTGCAAATTAGTTCTGAGCAATAATGTGTTTTTCAAACTGTTTACATGTTTCTCGATTCGTCTTTTTACGTTTGAACGATTTTAATCGCTATGCTAGCTGTTCATATACTATGGAAGATAATATTTTTGTTTTTTTAAAACAAAACTTTATTGGTAGCTGCAAATTATTTAAAACAAAATAAGAATACAAAGTATTAATGACTTACTTTACTGTTTATTACTACACGCATTTCTAAATAAAAAACGTGCGTTCTTTACGTTGGATTATTTGTTCTATGGATACTCCTACTTTTCTATGGATTCTCCTAATTTTTTTTTACATCGGTACACGAAATTTTCTTAGTTTTTTGCCAGTTTCTCTACATCGGTAGAATAAACTTAATCAACGTTCTTACTTTGTGTCAGGATAAAGCTGCTGACTCTTCTAATTTTCATTGTGTTTCCCTTGTTATAGTTTTATAAATATTTTAAATTTTTTCTTAAACTTTTTCTTTTAATTTTTGTGATACAAGCGATTTTATTTATAAGTTTTCTTTTTTCTTTTTCTAATAATTTTGTGTTAAAAACGTTCCCCTTCGTTCCTAAGCTGCCATTCTTGAAGAAGAAAAGCTATCGAAAACTCAAATAAATGCCATTATCTCTGCAATATTTTATATTGTTATTTTTTACATTATTGCGAGATTGGAATAGTTTTGTTATTTTAAGCGAAAAATCAAAGAAAAGCGAGTACAAAATTTAATTTTTCAAGTTTAAGTGATGATGATGAAAACTTTACCCTCGGAAGATGTTACGATAGAACGTTAATATATTTGCCATACCCGATTCCGTTTAAGAAACCACGATGCAAATATTACCAGGTAAGTGCAGTGCAAAAAAAAACTTGTATAGTGTTTGCTGGGAATTTGATTGCGGACTGTCAAACAAAAACTTATGGCGTTTTGTTTTCTAGAAAAAATGCAACATTTTTTGCCCTTTTTATTGAAAATTCGCAATATAATGATTTTTTCAAATAGCGAGTTTATTAGAAATTATTGTATCATCATTTGCGGGACAACATTTTTTTCTTAAGAGAACTTTGAATTGCAATTTTCTTTAATAAAAAGTAAAAAAAGGTTACTGTTGTTTTTGACAAAAAAAAAACGGCATTTACATCGCAGCACACTCGTAAATGTTTTTTATACTGCACCTACCTGTTAATAATTATTTCTATCTCTTTTCCGACCTCTACTTCTGATAACGAGAGATTAATTTCAAATGTAATTCAAATGACTACATTAGATGTGTTAATTGCATTTTTGTTTGCTTCCTCAATAATGCAAACCTTTACTTTTCATTTGTCGAAGACCGGACCCTTGTTGAGGCGATGGGTATATCGACATTTATATTAATTTTGGAGGAAGTAATCGTTTTATCTACGTTTTCTAAACATTCCAAAGCTGCATTGCATGTTTCCTTTTCGTGTTTTCCGTGTTTCCTCCTCGATTGACATCACCTCAACTTTTTATTATTCGACAAGTCCTATCGTGTTTTCTCCTGGGGTTTTTTGCTTTTCGAATTGCATTAAATTTGACAGCGATTCCTCCAATGCTTAAAAAAGAATCTGCTGTTCTGGCTTTTTGTTTGTTGTTCACAAGCTATTTTTCAATTCGAACTTCAAGGCCCTCCATACCTTCAATAGTGAATATACGTTATTGAAATTTTAATTAATATTTACATAAAATTTTGGCTTTATTTACTTTGTGCCAACCGTCTCCGTCACAAACTGGAGTTCAAAACGTTAGGATATCCTGGAGGCAAATTATGGCATTCGATATCGAACAAATTCAAGAAACTTTTTATGGGATTTCCTTCGATATCGAATGCCGTAATTTGCCTCCTGGATCTTTTTCCGCTTCGGAAACTAAAATCTTAATTTGCCGTAAACTCGTTATATTATTTTCAATTTATTTTGTTATGGTCGTTTCAATTTCGATTCTAACAACACGGCTACAGAGAAAGAATTATACTTTGTTGTTACTATTTTCGAAATATATATATTTTCAAAAAATGATGATAACACCAACGGTGATTCCAAAATGTCGTTTCTATTCTGTTTTCAAACGACAACTATAATGGCAATACATGCAAAATGTACACATATCCACATTTGAGAAAATGTTTCTAATCTTGGTCAAAATTAAGCAAAAAGGCTTTATTGAGAGAATCAATCGATGTTAATTAACTTTTATTACGTCACCGCTTATACCCTTTTTACGATTATTTCTAAACACTCTTTTTAGTGTTGAATTTAAAACACTAACTAACATTACCATAACGAACATTTTTTCTTACAAAAGCGAAAAAACTTTTTAAAGAAAAATTTCAGAACAGATAGAGTGAATTAAGCTTACTTGAATATAATTTTTTTATATTTTCATAGCTTGTTTTACCTGTTTATTCCCATAATTTCAAACAATAGGATTTAATTTGTTTTTTTTTACATATAACTTTTGAAAGACATGGAAATATAGTTTTATCTAATATGTATTTCTTTTAATATCCAAATAAGCAAATGGCTTATATTACAAACGTTAATACTGGCGAACGATCAGTTGGAAGAGAGCGAAACGCTATTTCGAATGAAAATGAGTGACTGCAATTCACTCGCTTAAGTTTTTTTTTTCGATATTACTGGGCAGTACAAATTGCTTAATATTTTTTTTATAATTACAACTGCAATTTTTATTGGTTTATTGGATTATTGGTGAAAAAAAAAAATGGTAAAGTTTCCGAAACCAGAAAAATAATACAGAGTAAAAAGCGGGAAACGGCTTTCGATTCCGGGATTTGAATACCCCTATCCCGCAATTCGAAATTCGTGTTTTTCAATAGAGATGACACATTGAATAAAATTTCAGCAAAATTCTGAAAAAGAAGTCAGTGAATCACAAATTCGTTACTGAAGAAAGCAATTATTATTGACGAATTTTGCCTTTAATGGTAAGTGAATAGCACTACTGATACTTATGTTTATTATTATTTTATTTTCAAAATCAATTCAGATATGCAATTGGTTGCACTTTTAAAACTTATAACTCGTAAGTTGCAAATCAAAAGCACTCTAACGAATAATTCGAAATCACGTTTTTTATTAACTACTTTGTATTACATAGCATGTTTCCACAAATGATTAAAAATCTGACATATGAAATATGTAAATTATAAGGAATAATTTTAATTAATGATATTTCCTATTATGTTAACCGTTATTTTATGTTATTATGCTTTGCATTTCACCTAAAGATATACTATGTATAATTATGTTCATATAAGAACAATATAGAATTGCCCCAGTGACGATTGAACTCACGTACCGTACACTTGCTATCGAGAATTCCGCCATTACAGTTTATTATAAAAAATATTTATTATATCATATGGTTAATCAAGTGCCTCTTTAGCTCATCGGAAGAGCACTGGTCTTGTAAACCTGGGGTTATAAGCAGTGATGCCAGTTTACCCCTTCCGAGGCTAGATTTAGCATTGTTTCTTGTCTTTTAACCTCGAAATTTACGTTTTAACTTCGTGTCTTTTTGGCCTTTTTTTATTTTAAATTTAGCCTCAAAAAGGCAAAATTTTTTTCTGCTGAACCCATGAAATCAGCTTGAAACATTAAAAAATTTAAATCTACAAACGTAAGTACACTAATGCCAGAATTTCTTTGATTTCGTAAAAACTTGAGTTTTTATTTGAAACGGTCTTATCTAATTTCTTTTGATTTGGTGATATACGTGAAGATAATTCCGGGACGACGATATGTAGATCTTCATAAAATAATAAAGTTTTAAAATTAACGTTGTGTACCCAAGAAAGAAAATTTTTTGCACAGGGTGTCGCTAAAATGGAAAAATCGCCGAAAACCAAAAAAAGGCATAACAAAAATAAATAAAATTACTAGAACGGAAAAATTCGCATCCACTGAAAAAAATCGCAAAAAAAAAATTTTTTAATCCTCACCAATAAAAATTATAAAATTAAAGGAAAAAATGAAAAAACAGCAAAACAGTGAAAAAACAAAACAAAAATCGCCAAAAAAAAGAAAAATAGGGGGCCAAAAGAGAAAAATAATGCCTAAACGAAGACAAAACACTAAAAATGCAAAGTTTAAATTAAAACCGACAAAAGAAAAATATAGCTAAGCTGCAAAGATATGTTAAAATCTGTAGTGCCACAGATAGACCGGCTGCTATAACAACCCATATGAAAATATGTAATATAATTCAGTTAAAAATTAAAGGGTTTATACAGAAGTTGTGTTCTTTTGTACATAGAGTTACACACATATATTTTATGCTCTTTATTAGACACTGGAAATTCTCAAATTCTTTAGCAATAATAATTATAATTTAACGATAATTTAATGATAAATACAAATACAATAGTTTAAACCAAAAGGGTGTCGTTATCCCTTAACAACAAAAAAATTAATTGCAGTTAACCCAAAACCAAAACTTTGAACTTTGGTTAACATTCATTTAACATTTAACTTATATACTTTTTGAGTTGAAGTTCTTAACCGAAAAACAATATTCACATTATGATTATATGTAAATATATGTAAATTAATTTATGTTTACTTTTTAAATATTTAAATTTTAATTTTCTTAAAAATGTCTGATTCAATTTAGTTTATGACTTTTATCTAAGACGTGCACAAATTTGTGCAGGAATACTCAGATGTGGTTCGTTGACGTGATTATTTATTTATTTTTGCATTTCCCAAAAACGATTTTTTTTGTGCGATCCAGAGTTAAAAATTGAATTTAGACTAGCGGAAATGCAGTAAACTTTCAAACAAAATAAACCCAAATGAACTTTGTGTCATTTGAAATAATTAATTTACTAAAAATGTAAATTGAACGAAAAAAATGCCTTAATATAAGGTATTTTCAGTTTAAATTAACCCATTTTCACATTAAACGAAACCTTCAAATTAAATATGACTGAAAATGCGAAAATGTATAATATTTTTTATTACGATTTTATTCTTTTACTATGGATTATGTTTCTTGGTTTTTTTTGTTGTTGTTTAACATAATTTGAAAAATGTTTCATTTAATTAGAAAAAGGCTTCCTTTAATTTGAAAAAGGGTTCGTTTAATTTAAAAAATGTTTCGTTGAATTTGAAAAGGGTGAATGAAAAAATTTTAATTTAAACTGAAAATGCTATAATTTGTTTCGGAGCTTAAATGCGTTCCGAAGTGAGAGAAGGGGCAAAAATTGGCAAAAACCGTATTGCGTAATGTACCAACAGAGCCTCTAAGCAACAAATATATCCAGTTTCATATATGAATGAATTGTACTATTATACTAAAATGCTAACTGGCCCATGAGGGGATCGAACCCGCGACCTTCGCGTTATTAGCACGACGCTCTAACCAACTGAGCTAATGGGCCCACTTTACATAGCAGGAAATTATCATTTAACCAATGAGCATTTACGAAGTTTAAAATTGTTTATCATTTAAATTAATATAAAAAGCTGTAGATGGTTGTAAAAACTTTCCAAAGTGGTTAAAAATAATTTATAGAATTCAGTACGACAAAACTATAAAATATTTAACATAAAAATATAATAAGCTAATTTAATGGTTAATTTTATTAAGCGGCTTAACAACTACTGTGACGTAAGCAGAGTGGCGCAGTGGAAGCGTGCTGGGCCCATAACCCAGAGGTCCGAGGATCGAAACCTTGTTCTGCTATCAGTGTGCATTTTTTTGGTATTAGAACCCGTTCACTATATATTTTTTTAAATAAAAAGTAAAAGTAATAAAAATAATTAAAATGTATCAAAAATTTTAAAAAATAGCATATCGTTGGTCAGGATTTGAAACCGTACCCTACCCGGTGGCACGGTTTCGAATCCTGAACACAACAAAATGCTATTTTTTTTTGAATTTTCGATACATTTTACTTGTTTTTATTACTTTTACTTTTTATTTGAAAAAGTTTGTTCCAGAATTTATTTAAAAAACCAGGGCACAATCTCATTTATAATATTTTTTTAATTTTTGTGTTTTTTCCAATTTTATGAACGATAAAAGGTTTATTTTTCAAAAATATCCTATATGTTATCAGATAGGATTTTGTACAGTGATAAAATAATTATATAATGAATTTAGTAAGTTGTCGACGTTTTTATTTGATATAATATAATATTAATACAAAAAATAAAAATAAATTGACGGTGTAAGAAAAAATTTTAAATTATAAAATATAACAACATAATTTAATTCATTATTTTAATTTATTTTTTTCTTTGAAACTCGTATGATGTACGTATGTATGTAAACTAGTGGTATTCTGATAGTTGTCTATTTAAAATTTTGTTAACTTTTCCACTTACTTATCTGTATTGCGGTTGGACCAAACGATAAAGGTTTTGGTTCAATATAACCTGTATATTTCTGATATAGAAACACAATGGAATTTCAACCACAATTGATTTAAAAAATACGAATTCGGTAATTCATATTTAGCCTGCTAAGAAAACAGATGGATTTAATTAAAAACATTTTTTATTTAAATCTTCTTCTGCGTTTACTGTGTAAGAACAGCAAGCTTTTTGCTCTCAAATCCAACCCATAATTATGCTTATTTTTGTAATATTTTACCATTAATCCGTGTCCAATTCCGTAGTGCATGCTATCGACAATGCATATTCCTCAAAACTATGATTTTTTAGGTGTTTAATGAATATGAAGAAATCAATTTTTTATCTCGTAAGATCTTAACTTATCACTTTGTATGTTGAATTGGGGAAAATACGAAAATATGAAAAAAAAAGTAAAATACAAATATGTATGCATATACTATTTATAAACGCGGTACAGCTCGCTACGCTTTACAAATGTTTTGGAAATTTTCCCCAAACATTTCGATCTAAAAATCCAAAATTCCTAGGAACTGATTGTTTGAAAAATATTTGATGAATTGCGAAATTCAATTGGATAATGCAATCTAGAAGTTAAATTTAAATTTGTGGAAAGTAGGTATTTGCAATAATTTTATTCAAAATACAAATGCATTTTAATTTTTATATTCCAAATACACAATAGTTGTAAATAAAACATTATTTTTCACAATGGAAATGATATTTTTTAAGATTTTTTACTCTATAATTTTGCTGTTTGTTAATCAATATTGAATCATATAATTTTTCTGATGTTCGCATATTTTTAAGAATTTTTGGCATTTTAGAGATTTTTTCAAAACTTTCGGCACAATTAAATGATTTTTTAAAGTAAATTTTGGGAATAATTTCTAATACTGCAGTTGCAATTTTTAGAATATGCCCTATTTTCGCGGGGTTTGCAATTTTTTAGTTTCTTTGCTAATTACATTTTGGTGCTTGATATCAAATTAAATTCTTACATCAAACTTTGTTTTCATTTTATAGAAAAGGCAATTAATTGAAGTGCTTTTGAAGATTTATTCACTGTTGTTATAGAATGAAAGAATCATTTCTTATGGGAATTGATATTGAAAGCAACAGTCAAATACCAAGTTGTGGATACAAAATCCAAAAATTAATTAATTAATTGAAAGTTTCAATTAAAAAATATTTGGGAAAAGGTATCAAATTCTACCCGGGAAGAGATTTTTCTGCTTTGTTATGTGTTATTAAGTATCCAAACAACATTTTAACTGTCAAACGATTTTTTATCACTTTGTACAAATACAATTATAATACTGGGTTCTGAAATATTGCAAGTACGATCTGCACCTGAATATAAAAAACAATTAAAATTATTATTCTGTGCACACGAGTATAAAGCAGAGTATAGCGTCAATTTTGCCTTACTTCTGAAATCACAATAGTCAACAAAAATTAAATTTTAATACATTTTTAAAACAAAACTAAAATTCAATTTCATTGATTTTGTATACTAACATAGTGTCTTGACGACCCTTTACATTTCTTTAATATAAATAATATAAAAAAAATGTATTGTTATTTATATAGGAAAAGAAAATATAAGGGATAAAAAATACTGTAATATGCATGCATAATATTATACTAATAAACGTCAAAAATAAGTTTAAAGAAACAAACAAAAAAACAACAAATCTTCGCTTTTCGACTGTTTAGTTATGCACATGTATACAGACAATGTGTAGATGGGTGCGTGAACACATTTCAGTATTAATGTATGTGTGACAAAAAACGGCGAAATTACAATTTCCATCAAGAATTTGAAGTTTTAGTATTTTATAATAAATAAGATATATTATGTACTTCAAATAACAACTGTTCTGTGGTGAATGAGAAGCGCTTGTGAATACCAACCAGTAGGTTGTAGCCGTTAATGGGCCGACTTCAATTATTTTCAGTCTAAGCCTTCGTAGAACTTCATAAAATTGACCGTAGTACAGTTGGACCCATTAAAAAACAACAGAATAGGATATATAACAAACAAATTATTGGACCGCGTTTGTTATTTTTAAACCGAACAATTTTATGAAAAATTCCAAGAGAATGGTATAAAATGTATGTGTCTTTGTTGTGTGAGGCCTTAATTCTACTTACACCGAAATATATCAGACGAACAGACTGACATCGCTCGCTCGACATCTCTATCTATAAGGATCCAAATTTTTTGGTGAAGGGTATAAAAGTAAAAATAAAATATATTGGATCTAACCACTGCTTTCTTTATGTTTTTCATGTCAAATTGTAATGAAATACATAGCCGTTCCGACTCATTTCTTAGTATCATCATTAACGAGTCCCTTTCGGTGACTTCTGCAAACGCAAAGTTTACTTTGACAATTTTTGTGCTCTTTTGTTGGATTAACCAAACATAAAGGGTGTTTTTTTAAGCTTGATAGAACTTTAAATTGTAAAAAGTAACACAAAAAATTAAATTTTGATGAAACATTTTTTTTTTATTTGTTTCAGTATACTCTGACAAATCATCATGAATAGACTCACGCTTGAACAACGCTACGAAATTATCCAAATTTACTTTGAAAATCAGTCGTCGATTTTGTTTGTTGTTTTATCGCAAAATTGTGTTCAGCGATGAGGCGCATTTTTGGCTTAACGGGTTTGTTAATAAGCAAAATTGCCGCATATGGAGTGAGACCAATCCACAAGAGACCCTACAGACTCCATTACATGCAGAAAAATGCACCGTTTGGTGCGGTTTTCACGCTGGTGGCATCATCGGACCTTATTTCTTCAAAAATGAGGCCGGAGCTCGCGTTACGGTCAATGGAGATCGTTACCGCACCATGATCAATGATTTTTTGTTTGAAAATATGGATGACATTGATCCGGAGGAGATGTGGTTTCAACAGGATGGCGCTACGTGCCATACGGCGAACGCAACCATCGACTTATTGAAATCAAAATTTGGCGATAAGTTGATTTCGAGAAATGGACCTGTCAATTGGCCTCCAAGGTCGTGCGATTTGACACCTCTCGATTATTTCCTGTGGGGCTACGTGAAGTCACTGGTTTATGCTGATAAACCAGCAACAATTGACGCCTTGGAGGCCAGTATTAAGTTTTATTATTCTTTATATAAAAAAAAAAAGTTCTTCCAGTTTTTTTTTAATGCTGCGTCTGGTCGCAGCAGTTTGAATTCACCTAAGCACCGTTTAAAGTGCTCAGTTAGAATGGAGAATCAAAAGACTAGTTATTCGCTTAATCAAATTGATTCTGATTTTATTTACAAATTTTTCTTCTATTTATACTAAAATTATTTGCTTATGACCTAATTTAATTATTGCTTACTTCTATTATATTTCTTAAAATAATTTAACCTACTTTTATTTTATTTATTGCTTATTTATATTTCTTATAATTATTAACAAATCAATTTTAACCTGCTTACTTATTTCTTATTTCTAGAGGTTTAAGATTACATTGACAAATAAAACAACAAAACAAATAAAAATAAAATTGTGTTACAATTTGTATGTTGCTTTTGGTATAGTGCAACACATTATAATAAGTGCACTACACCAGCATTGTTCGTGTTATTCGTGACATACGGCCAGCAGTGCTCGAAAAAGTGGCCCAAAATTGGACGTCCAGAATGCGCTTCGTCAAGAACAGCCGCGGTGCCCATATGCCCGAAATCATTTTCAAATGTTAATGTCACGTATTGATCCTTCGAATAAAAAAAAATTTTGATTACAATTTAATTTTTTGTGTTATTTTTTACAATTTCAAGTTCTATCGGGCTTAAAAAAAACACCCTTTACAAGCAGTGATGACAGTTTAGCTCTTTTTAAGGCTAGATTCAGCCTTTTTTGTATTTCATTATCAAAACTTACTTTGTAACTTGATAGCTCAGTTTAGCATTTTGTATTTTAAATTTGGCTTCAAAAAGGCAAATTTTTCTTTAAAAAGTTTACAGAAACGTTGCCATTATGATTTATTAAAATAATGACTTCCATGATATTTATTAACTTCGATTCCACTGGCGATGAGGAAATTATGATACGTGTTATATTAATTAATAATCTATGCATATTAATTAATAAATATGCATGAAAGTATGTAATATTCAAAATATACGAGTATATTCAGTGCCAGCCAGGCAATTTACGCAATCACCGATTATTGCAACAACACTATTGGCGCAACAGATAATTTTTTATATTGCAGTCTTTAGAAGTGCAAATTTAAAAAACGGATTCGATAAATGCATGTTTGCAGTTGGATTTCATAACTTTCTTTTTTAATAGCACAGAGAATTTACCTGACCGAAATTTTGATTATTAATTATTAATATTAAAAATAATGTTAAAATCTCAAAATTTTAGAGAATGTACGAATTGAAAGATCACAAAAACTTAAAGTAGGTGAAGTAGATATTTCCATGGAATGGACAACAGAAAATAACATTTGTCATGAAAAATTATTTTTTATTAAAAAAAATTATGAAAGCATCAATTTCCAAAAAAAATAAAAAGTCTAAAATTCAACCCAAGACTTCATTCAGCATGCTTCTTAATCATGTTCAAATCATTTGTATCTCTATTTCATTAATATATTTTAAAATAATGAAAATAAATAAATTTAAGTTAAGGTGATGTATTTTTATATCAAGTCTTTAGTGGTCTGATGATAGTGCAACTTTTCGATAAAAAAATAACTTTGATTTCCTTTCAGTTACGCAAATCGAGCTCGTGCTGGACATATATAAATTTTTTGGAATACTATATAGATATACTACTACAATATATTTAAATGATAAAACAATATTTGAATCGTTTATTTCAAAAACCAGTCAAGCGTACAATTTCTGATTTTGAGTAAATCAGAAAAAACTTCCTAGCAATCTTAAAATTACTTTTACAAAACCGATATTTTTTTCCTATGAAAGTTATCAGTTTCTGTAACTGTTTGATAAACATAAAACTTTTTTTATATTGACATATCGTTACCTTAGTTGGAAAAAGTGCTAAGTCCACTGTTCGCCGAATTAAGATTTTAATGTAGCTAATATAATTCAAAATATATCATTTACAAGCAAAAATAATACCATTATTTTCTTCTTTCTTGGTGAGTCCAAAAAGTCCAAAAAAAATTTTAAAAGTAAGAAAATATGCCAAGTCCAGTTGAAAGGAAAAAATTTTTTTGTTTAGCGATTTGGCAATAGCTACAATATTAAATATCTACTTTGCATTACATATAATTCGTTAAATCAAAGTGATTACAGTTTTAAAAGCTTTTGCATGCATGCATTGAGAGTTTTCGTTATTTGCAATATTTTTTTCGTCCTTGTTATAACCACACATCTATATACAATCTTAAGTATTTGAATTATATACGGGTTTGTGAATTTAAAAAATATAAAATATATCATAATTATACAGTTTTTTTACACCGAAGCTAGCTATATATTGCATCTGGGAAAACATTATTAATTATAAATTTTATTAGATATTTGCCATGGACTCTGCTGAGAAAAATATTTTACTACAATTGTGGCGTTTATGAAATTGAGTCGGATGATGGAGTTAAAGGTCTGGTTCCCTATGGACTTAACAGTGATTTCGATTTATTCGTATGAGTTGCCATCGACATCGAAAAAACGCAAGAGGAGACCATGAGCAATGCCTTGCTGAATGCAGCAGTTCAACAAAACATAACGATTGAACAAAAAATCTTGGAAATTGCCCACACACAAATGGAAGCTGATAGTGGACACTTAAAAATACCTGAACCGTACGACGTTACATATTTGGACTTTTCGTTTTTTAAACATGTCAACACCTTGCAATTTTGTAAAAGCATTCGGCCTGGACGAGGTAAAGGAGATCACAAGGTAACGGATATTCATGCAATTAAATATACACCAAATTGTGAAATAAAGCATAAATTTTGTTTCTCCGAAGAGTGAAAACATTTACCACAGAAAATAAATAAAAATATAAAACCTATTCATTTTTCGAGTTTGGAACCACTCTACAACGAAAGAAGGAAAATAACGGCAAGAAAACATGAAGACCTGCAATTTTTAAAACTGACTGTACCCAAAGACCATCACCGTTTTTATGATGATCTATCTCATCTATGATTTGCTTTTTCTAAATATTCTGTACCTATTTTTTTAACATAGGAAGCTTCCGTTTAAAATAAATATGCTATTGAATTCAACATAATCGTATAATTTTAAGCAATTGGACGTTCCCTATACCGCAAAAATATACCTTTTTATTATTATTTATTTCTTTTTCTTTAAACTAATAATTCTTATTATTATTTATTTTTAACCAAATAATATTTTGTTAATAAACATCAATAAATTAACTACATTCTTGTAAACACCAAATACATATACTTTTTTAATAGTCTTATAGAGCTTTCTTGGTTAAAGGGAACACCGCTGCAACGAATTATGCTTTATAAGGAACAATTCCTTAAATTAAATTCCAGAAATAAAAGAAAACATATTTAAGGAAAATATGCTAAATCCCTACTAAAATAATAAAATTTCAAAGAGCAAATGTGCTAAGTCCAAAAAAGGCCAAAAGTCCGCAAATGATTTATTTTAAAATCCTACGGCTACTGGTAATTTAAGAGGATGGACTAAAGAAAAAAAACTGCATTTACAGATTTTCAAAAAGTCTACAAAAAAACTTAGACAGCTTTCTTTCTCTCATGAATAATTTGAAAAAATAGATTTAGCACTTTTTCCGACTAAGGTAACGATATACTTAAATAATAATATAAAGATTCCACTTGACTGGTTTCTGAAACAAACAACCATCACTATTGTATATTTCGTACGAAATGTTCTATCTTTATTACTTCAAAAGTAAAATGAAAAATTTAATTTTTAAAAAGTTTAATATTACTGTCATAAATATTTATATTTTTCTGGAAGACTATTCGTCATCATACACAAGCAATGCATTCGGCTTTCTCTTCATATCCAACCAAGTGGGGCCTTAAAGCTTGTAAATCTTTTATTTTTTTTACATTTGTTGGGACTACAACATTCACGAAAAAAATTTGATTAGGGCCTAGTATTACATATTGTAAAATAAATGGTGTTTTACTCACCTTTCCTGAAGGATATGCCATCTCTGTGTGTAAGGCAGGAGGCGAATGTGTTTTTAGTAAAGTGAGCACAAATCCATCTATAAATCGTTTAAAATTTACTTTTCCTGGCAAGTTCATGTTATAACAAAACTGTTTGTAACTTGAAATTTTAAAAGTCTCCTTCTTGTCCTTTGGATAGGCTCTGCCAGAGGTTTCATCAGAATTTGTAATTATTTTTTATGACCGAGGCCACCATTTTTTAAAAGATTTTATGTCTTGAGAACTCACATTATGTATACTGAAACGACCTGTTTTACTGGCCTTATGTATTAGTTGTGCACATTGTTCTGGAGTGTATATGCGGTCAATGTTTTTTATAAAACGCTTGATATTACCAAAATCTTGGTTACAGGGGAATACGTCCATGAACTGGGTAGTTATGTATGATACTATCAAATCTTCCATTATCACACAAATTTATAAAGAATCTAACAACAGTGTGATTTTTATTTTGTCTTGATGGACCATCACCGTACAGTACTAATTTTCTAGCTGTATCCGGCACCTCTGTGTTTAAGTAGTTTTGAAGGAAGCTGCATACTTTGTCAGGTGATTTATTTCCTTCATTTCATTTCTTTCTGGACAGGAATATTTGGCAATGGTAAATTTTGCACATAGTCGAAGCACAATGCAACAGTGTCGTTATCTTCATCTTTTGAAGAATCTTTCATGTTGGAATAAAACTTCACAGCATGTCTCTTATGAACCATATGCCGCAGCATTTCTCTTAGCATTGTCACTTAGATTTTTGTCTCTTAATTTTGAGTTAAAAGCTTCACATTGGCTACACACATCAACCAGTGGTCTACCAAACGGTAGCAAAAGTTTGGCTTAAAGTAGGAATAGTAAAAATTATATTTTACAACATTCTTTAGGTCTGGATTGTCGTCAATGAACATTTGATGTATTTTAGTAATATTCAAGCAGGCATCTAAATATTGTTCCTCTATCGCCCCATAATGTGTCTCTTTCACATCAAACTTAGATATATGGTTATGGATTCTGATACATATATTCCCAAGTATGGCGCTACCACTCCTATTTTGGCCACGTCTATCTTCCGGTGGCTTATTTTGTAGTAGTAACTTGCAAATTCGCTCTAACCTATTGTGTGCAATGCCATGAATCTTCATAAGAACACTTTTACATACTGTTTTTCTTAAGCTATATTTATTTGTAACAATGATTTCTTTTAAAACCATCTCCATCAACGTTATCTTCGCAAGTTTTTTTCTTCTGGATTTTACTTTCTAGTTCTACGTTTGACTTCATTCATTTCAATCAACGTTTGAATAAATGTGTGCTGACAATTTTTATTTTTAAGGGAATAAAAATAATCCCAAGTATTAGCTATTATATGACGATTAATTTGCTTTGAGCAATTAGCATTACATTTGCAGGCTAAACTGTCTAGACGAGGCTTAGCTTCTCCCGCTACTTGCTTACCAGAGTGCGAAACATAACCTTGTCCTTTGACCCTTGCGTTTCCAACAACATTACGTTTGTAGGTCTCTTTTTTGACAACTCCACGTCTTCGCTTTGAAACAGGTTCTTCATCACAACTAAACATGATTATTAATACGATGTAATCACCACATTCAGCATTAACAAAACTATGAAACAGTTATTAAACTGGACACTGTAAAGTAATGAGCACGAGCAACAATGTTGTCATACACCAAACGACTGCTGAAAAATGCAAGACAGACACAGCTGTGGAATCCAGCCTGGAATTCACCATCAGATAAGCATAGTATTTGATTTTTTTTGCATTAAACGATGTGTTTAACTTTACAGCACAGTAATCGTCCAATAACTCAATTTTGAATTTTTTGTTGCTTGACTGGTTTTTGAAATAAACGATTCAATTATAGTATCATGCCTAAATACAAATATTTAGATATCTAGAGTACGCCTAGTGGTCGAAATTCGACCGCCACCTTAAACGTATTCCTATTATAGTTGCATTCATTTAAAGAGAAAGTACTACCTAACTAAGAACTCCCTTCCCAATGGGAAAAACAATAAACGGAATAAAATTGCATACAAACATGCACATTTATAAAAAAAATCATATTACTTACATGCATATGTATGTAGGTACTCTTAAGCACTCTCATTGCTTTGCTTATGGTTTTACTTGCACAAATTCTTACGTAAGCGAATGCGTGTACGCGTGTATTTTTAGCATTTGTAGGGGTGTCAACTTTATGAGCTTTTTATTCCTTTAATACTAAACTAATTAAAATATTATATAGTCGGGTCACTAAAGCTCAACAATGTTTACTATTTGGCAAAAGAATTAAGAAAATCGGTTGGCAAGCAAAGGAGAAAAAGGGATCTAAAAATTTATCTTTGCCACAAGTGAATTGAACTAAAAAATAGCTAATTTTTATGTTAGTTAAGGATTTATAACTACACTGAAAAGAAAAATCAGTTCATCCGTACTTAAATCAATTTCAAGCGTTGCTAAAAGTTCGGTAATCCCAGATTTATTAACATCAAGTACAGAAAGATTGATTTAAGTACGGAGGTATTCAAATGCTAAATTTAATTTAAGAATTTTTTGTTTATTTAAGATTTTGCACGTGATTAAAGAATTTTGTGTTTTCATTTTAAGGAACTCCAGGATTGCTTATCTAAAGTAATACCCGTTTTCGGCTTGAATAGAGTACATTTTATTGTCATTTGTACTTAAAATTTTGAGTACGACTCGTACTCAAAGTGTAAATATATTAAAATGTGTAGCTTTTTATTCGAATTTTTTTTAGAAGTGCATTTTTGTTTAATGACTTTCAACATGTTTTATTCATTTTTTACTAATAATAAATAAAGTGTTGAAATATGCATAAACATTTTTTTCTTGCTTTTTTGGCAATTTGACTTTTTCTGGCCTTTTCAAAATGCGGATTTAGCTTCTTTTTTTCTCCAGCTCCTGGCACCACTGCACTCGAGCATGTAACCAAATTCAAAGAACAGAACAACTTTGCGAGAACATCAAAGTCTGTACTCATCCCTATTCCTTTTTCCGTTCTGTCCCACAAACACTTGACTTTGCAAAATAAACTTTACATGTCCAAAAGCATTCCAAGTAAAATTCTCACGTTTTCTTAAAAATATAATAAAATTTATTATAGAGGGGTATTAGATAGTTTAAATGCATATTACAGCACACAGAAAGCAGACCCAAAAAACTTAAACCACTAAGTACAATAACAAATTGGTATACAATCCAGTTAGTCAAATTATCGTAAACGAGATTATCCTTGATAATTCATGCAGTGTTTGTCCGCAGTCAATTAGGTTTCAAAGCAACGATTCAATGGAACTCGTCATTCACGACAATGTCTTGTATGTTGTGGTCTTTCAAATACTTTTGAAGACAACGCCATGGACTACTTACCTTAAGGTTTATCTTTTTTAACACTTTATGTATGACAAGATTACCAATTTGCCTTTTATATTGTCTTAGGTTTTAAATTTTCATATAAATTTCTTAAAGATATTATGATGAAAAATATTTTATATGTTGCCTTATGTTAAACTT
This sequence comes from Gymnocheta viridis, assembly GCA_956483585.1. NCBI lineage: Eukaryota > Metazoa > Arthropoda > Insecta > Diptera > Tachinidae > Gymnocheta > Gymnocheta viridis. The sequence goes on from OY101441.1 coordinate 68,081,690, forward strand.
TTTTTACGAAAAGATGAGCGTCAATGCTTTATTGTTTCTTCAATACAGTTTTTTTTGCTTAATTAAATTTGTATTTCTTACTGTTTAAATGAGATTGAACTACACTTATGTGCTCCAAATAGTCTTTTACATTAATAACAGTAATTTAATTACCAGGAGAATTTTTTATGCTTTTTGCATGAAAAATATGCATTTGCATATTTTTAAAAATTTCTCAAAAAAACATTTTTGATACAACTTGCATAAATTTGCATATAACGCTGTTTTTGACTAAAATTGCTTATGATTACTGACACAGTTCATATGGTCTCCACAATGCGATCATTAAAAATTGTTTACCCAAAAATTGCAGACTTTGTTCGTTTACATTTTGCAATGTTTACCTACTTGTTGCAAATTGCAAAACCGTTTATTATAAGATTGAGCTACATACATACATACAGGGTGTCCGCCGGGAAGATATACTACTTTGTTTGTTTATAATTTTTCGTTAAATGAAAGAGAATGGATCTTATATTGATAAAGGTTTTATTTAATGAAATACAATATGAGATAAATGTCCACCTCTGTTAGCCTCACAAATGCGAGTCCTTTTGAGCACATTTCTTATTACATTCTCACACATTTCACGCGGTCTTTCGTTAATTACATCACGAATATTTTGTTTGGATTGCTCTCTGGTTTTGCATAAACCTTGCTTTTCAGATATCCCCACATAAGGAAGTTCGGAGCAGTCAATTAAGGCGACCGTGGAGGCCAATCAACATCACAATTTCTTGAAAGAACTTGTTGTGGAAAGAGGTCTCGCAGTAATTCCATTGTAATCCTGGCTGTATGCGATGTGGCACCATCTTGTTGATATCACAAGTTAATCAAGCCCAAAGCATGCAGTTGTGGCGTTAAAAAGTTTTCAATCACATCACGGTATCGCTCCCCATTCACAGTTATCGTTATGGCGTTTTCATTTTCAAAGAAGTAAGGTCCAATGATTCCTCCTGACCAAATTCCACACCATACTGTCACTGTTAATGGAAGCAAAGGTACTGATGAATTATTTGAGGGTTTCCATTGTCTAGAACCGACTATTCTGTTTATTCACATATCCATTCAAATGAATATGTGCTTCATCACCCATTATGATTTTTTCATAATGGCATATGTACGGCGGCGTAAATGGTCTTGTGGAAGAAGCTCTTGTGTCAACTGAATCTTAAATGGAAACAAATGCAAATCCTTGTGCAAAATTGTGGCCAAAGTTGTTCTTTGAAGACCAAGCTCCTGAGCACGGTCTCGAGTTGCGGTTGATGGATTTTTCTGAACACTTTCTTGAGCAGCAGTAATATTTTCAGGCGATGTTGCACTACGTTGTGGTCCATGCTTGAGCCTATCACCTACAGACCATCTTTCTTCGAAATCATTCACTACACGGTAAATAGTGCGTTTTGTTGGCACGTTGTTTCTCCCAAAAATTTCACGTAACTTTCTGATCGTCGCAGTAATCGATGATTGATTTTGATAAAATGTTTTAACGATTAAAACAAGTTGGTTTATCGAATATTTTGCCACGTGTCTTCATCACGACTGCCAAATATAAACTGTCAAGACTAATATTTACCAAAATGGAGGCAAAACAAAGTAGTATACCTTCCCGGCGGACACCCTGTAGTATGTAGTATTTTCCAAATAAACTCATTGTTTTAATTAATTTCCAGGCGCCCTGTCGTATCAATTTAATGCATTATATGTGCCCCCAAAGCCCTCTTCTACTAGATGGGAATCTTGGTTAAAGGGTGCTATATATTGACCAAGATTGAAGGCAACACATACATTAAGATCGATTGATGTTGAGCGTATATTTTGAATATATTCGATCGTTTTGTGCAACAATTGAAGATCATTTCAATTTGAAAAAAAAAACATATAATTTTCTTTGTAATAACAAAATTTCCGCGCCGAACATATCTAAAGCACTAAAAACTAATTTGTTACCGAGCTTATTTAAAGTTTTCCAAAGTAGGGATAGGGTTAAAATTGGTAACCACGGTGATACGTATGTAACATGTCAACTGCAAATTTTTTATTTCACTAAATCACAAGAAAATATTAATTGGCCCATGAGGGGATCGAACCCGCGACCTTCGCGTTATTAGCACGACGCTCTAACCAACTGAGCTAATGGGCCCACGTAGCTTCTAACTAAATTATTGTTAAATTTAAATGAGCACTAATGATTTTGGTGATTAAATATAATTTAAGTTAATGTAAAAAGGTTTAGGTGTTTGAAGAAACTTCCCAGCGTTCTTAGAAATAGTTTAAAGAAATTGTATGACAAAGCTATCAAATATTTAATATGAAAATATATTTAGCTAATTCAATGATTAATTTAATTGTGAAGTTCTAATTAACCACAAGCAGAGTGGCGCAGTGGAAGCGTGCTGGGCCCATAACCCAGAGGTCCGAGGATCGAAACCTTGCTCTGCTATCAGGATACTATTTTTATTTATTAGATATCTTTCGCTACATGTTTCTTAACTATATAAATATATAAGCTGTGTTACTCTTTCCTTAATATATGTTTTAAGAAACTTCCATCTCAATTTAATTAATAAATATCCAGCAAAAATATTTTAGGTTTCTGGAAGCGGTAAACAATTTGCACGCTTTCCAAATGCGCTGTTTTGAAGCGCTTCCGAGTTTGCACAAAAAGAAAACAGAAATCTGTCCATTTATTTTGAAGCAAAAAATATATTCATTCATCTCTCTTATTGAATGGAAGAGAGTGACCCAAATTGGTGCACACGATTTAATTTTTTGTTGTTTAACTATATAAATAACATCGCAGTTTAACGATGTTACAATTGAATGACGCAATAAGATTAGGGGTGGCGATGTTATCGCACTTTTGATGATTTGAATGAAGCGCAGTTTGATGTTATAAAAGATAGCTCCCAAGGATGTATAACAACAACCAAACCTGCTTCACATGAAGCAGTGTTTTTTGCTGGGTTATGCTTAGATAGTAGTAATTTACTTTTTTGTTCACAGGTTCTATGTAAAACAAAAATTTAACTTTTTTATACAAAAACAAAATTTTTTTTTTGTTTTGTATGTAAAAGTATTCAGTGTATTTGTCATCAATCCAATCCGCAACCATCACACTGATAATCTAGTACCTATTAGTCTACGGCGGCACATTCAGCAGAAACGCAAAACAAATCTGTTTCTTTAACCGTTCAAAAGTTTAACAAGTCTCACAGGTCGCAGTATTAGACAATATCCGAAGACATATTATGCATCCATATACAGAATCTGTACAAAAAACAGCAGGAAAGAAGAAACTCGAAACACAACACACACATTTTAGTTAATTATTTTCATAATTCGGAAATTTAATCTAATTCGTTTAGTTCAATTGATTGAATCGGTCAATTGAACTAGTTCGTTAGTAATCCACCCAAGTCTAAATTTAATATACGAGTATAAAATTAAAAAGAAGTTTTATATTCAATAAATACAAAAATAAATATTGAAAAAGCGTAATTTAAGCTTTTTTTTGAATAAAAATATGTGATTGATTTCTTTTTTTTTAAGTTTTCTTTTGTCCCATTAGACTCTTGCCATTTTCTCCTAAGGACCTTGTAAATAAAGAGAACATTGGTTTCAGAACCGATATCTCTTTAGGTAAAATATTTAATTCTTCCATTAGAGATAATTTAAAGGAATTTTGGAAGCGTAATTTAGTGAAATAATTAAGTGCTACTTGCAATATAGGTAGAAAACATACATGAGGCCCATGAAGGGACTATTAGCACGACTGAGCTAACGAGCCCAACCATAATTTGATGTGAAGCTTTTAATTAAATTATATACCACAATTTTTATCATTTGAAGAAAATTTTATTAAAAGAAATCCTCCAAACGTGGGGCTCGAACCCACGACCCTGAGATTAAGAGTCTCATGCTCTAACGACTGAGCTAGCCGGGCGTATGAGACCACTGCATAAATTTCGATTTCGATTATGCTAATTAAAAAATTCTTTTAAGCAATAATTTTATTTATAGTCAAATTGTATTGATCAATATTGCAGAAAAAGCGATTTTGCATATAATTGTTTTACCTTTTGGAGTAAAATGATCATATTTTCAGTGCCAACATATAAACCTTCAAAATGCAGCTCAGCCTGAGGAGTAAGCGTGTGTTTGCTGCTGATCTTTCCTTTCCCTTCAATTAAATAACGATTTAAGAGAATTAAACTATAAATGTAAAATATTTTTGCAATTAAATTGAATGTATTTTTAATAAATTTGAATGGTACTGCTTTTTTTATATAATAATTTGTTGATTGATACTTATGTACATAGATACATGAATATACAATGTGTTGCAGTAATTGTCAGCCTTTTACATTGAGTGAAAAAACTTGGATTGTTCCCAGCTGGCCCCGTTTTTAAGACATCTTTAACGATGCACAGAGAATCTCAATATTTTGCTAAAATGAGAAACTTCTTAGCAGTGTTGCCACCAACGAAATGTTAAATTACACATGCATCATGCCAAAATTACACATGAAAGTAGGAATTACACATGATTTCTTTTTTTTTTTTTTTGTAATGTAACGTGCTTTGATTTGTTTAGATTAAATATTTGGCCTTTTTGATGTAATTCCAACATTATTTTATGATGAATATATTTTCAATATTTGGGCTTTCAAGGTCATTTAATAAAACATTATTTTTATATATTATTCCGACGATTCGTTAGTACTTTCCAAGTTCTTCAGGAAATTTTTTTGTTTTTGTAGATATATAATCTTCTTTAGACCGATTCTACATCATTCTCTTTAAAAATATTACAGTTTTGTTTTGTGTAAAAAGGACATTCACAAACAAAAACTTACAGCCTATTTCTATTTTAAGAAAGTAAACTTAAGCGAATGAAAGCCACTCGGTCGAATTCGGACCAATTTGGAGTTCTAATTGGCACTCACTTTCATTCGCATTAGCTTACGTACATACGTATGCCAATAAAATAATAAAAAAATATTTATAAAATTTTCTCAAATATTTTCTTCCTTATTGTGGATTTAACTAATTCATTAAACCTGCTGCTGTTGTTTCAGCGGCGTTAGCCATCCTCTTTGCTGATTCAGTTTGCACCTCACCAGCATCAGCCATTATTTTTAAAGAATTAGCTTTTTCTGTCTCCGCAAGTTTATTTGCTACTCTTAGCTGTCGGCGGATTTCGCCTTTTGCTCATTATCACTCAAAAAATTTTGGTTATGTTTTGTCGCAGTAACATTTTTTGATAATTTTTATATATTTGCTGGCCATTTTGTGGCCACAAGTATTCATTGTTACATAGTTTTTTTGTGCTGGGAAGTTTCCGGGTTACTATTTTGTGTAAGCACTGCAACAGCTTTAATGCACCTAGTTGGTGACTCCACCATTGCAACAAAATAATCATCAATTGATTAGTGGATTTACACCAAACACTTTACCCACGGGTGCTTCAGTTGGCGATAGAAACAGCGTCTTGTATATATAATCCCGTCTCTCTAAGACTCTTTTGGTTTTCCCTATTTTTTTAGTCTGTGACTTTAAATCTGCCCACGTCTAGAGTAAGTTCGAATAATGTGGAATACCTATTTTTATTTGGTTTGAAGCTTAATTCGATTACGTTCAGGAAAGTGAAAGAGTCTTTGGAGACCTTGTTTTATAAATATTTGAGTGAAAGGGCAAAAACCCATAAACCAGCAATTGAAAAAATTGGTGGGTTATACATTTTTCTGTTAATGTTGTACATTAGCGTGAGTGGCCGATGGTGATTTTGAATGGATATATGACCGTAACAAGTGATGTTCGGGTAGTTAAAAAAATGTCTCAAATTTGTTTATGTAACTGGGAATACAATTAAGCTTAACAGTTTAGAGTACTTCATAAGGATTTTTAATGCTGTTCAGGCCAATGAAATACCTGTTTTATCTAAACATATCGTTTTTTTCCTTTTTTCTGTTTCTCATTACCTTATTTCACTTTTCTTTGGCATGTCTGACATTTTTCAGTGAACCCAAAAAAAGTAAATCACGACTATTAAATTTTTTTATTACCACCTCTTTGCATAGCTTCCAAAAAGCAAATCAAATTATTTATTGAATTCTGAGATCTTGAATTCATCAATCCTGGTTTTGTCAGCTTCTAGTTCTATACAACAATACTCGAACTTACTTTACAGATAGTGTCAATATGTTTCTTCTATAGCATACAAACAAAAGTACTAATCTTTTTTTTCATTAACAAATAGTACCAGTGGGAGGCCCAAGCGAATTTAAATTGTTGGACAGCTATTTCCAGATAATTTTTAAATTATCTTTATTTATATTAAATATAAAAATTTTGTTGCGAAAGCACAACCACATCGGATTTTATATGAAAACATTTACGTTTTCATTCGAGTTGTCTATCGAGTCACTGTTCGATGAGAAATAAAGTAAAGAAATCGAAATCAATGATGGCGTTCTTTCTTAAATCAGAAATAGGCTATTAATATATGTAAGCAAAAAAATACAAAACATGTTCATAAATAAATTTAAATATCACAGCCAATCCTTGTTTTTCGTCATCACAGTTGTCATCACAATACAAATTTTAAATTACACATGAGTTACACATGCAGCCAATTACACATGGGCTACACATGAAACTAAAAATTACACATGATATGTGTAATTACACCTGAGGTGGCAACACTGCTTCTTAGTCAACTTTTGATTTTTAAACCTACATATATAACTTTTTTGTTTTAGAAGATTTTCAAACAAAACCAGTTTTTTATAATTGTCTAATTTGCTAGCTATTAGCATTAGAAAAATAAAGTGTTTATGACTTTTAGAAACTATTTTTATTTTTTGAAGATAGAAATTTTCCTATACTCTCCTAGTTAATAGAGCATAACTTATAAAGTTCAAAAGGGTACAAACTCTTCTCTACACCTTTATCCCCTTGCATACACGTTACGATCCACCGTGAGCACTAGAACAATTTTTTTTGGCTCAAGATCAAATATTTTTTACAAAATTTGAGTAAAATAGTAAAAAATTGTTTTTTCTGTAATGCTCTTTTTTGAAGTATTTTAGTTTTTTATCAAATCGCTTTTATGAGATAGGGGTTTCAGATAGTTTTCTCTATTATTAAAAAGAAACTTAATAATTGTTATTCAATTTCTAAATCACGTGCAGTTGGTCACAAAAATATTTTGTCTACTTAAAATAAAGTAAATTTATATAATTCTGGTAAAAAAAAATTAAATCAAATTAATGTACTTCACCCTGTAATATTTAAAGTTGGTGAGCAGAAAATCGAAATAAATTTTAAAATGTGCTTCACAATACTTGATGGAAAAGTCGCACAAGCTTTAACTGATAAAAAAGCAGCGTCAAGCTGCATTATATGCCAAAAGACATCTTCATGTTGGAATACGTTTTAGGGGGCATATTCTTAAATTAGGTTATGATTTGGATTTTGGTCCGTTAGGCGAAACAGCGAGAAAAAAATAAGGAAAATAAAGAAGAAAGGAGGCAAAAAAAGAACAAAATTCAAGAAAAATATTTAGAATGATCGATCAGCCAAAGCAGTTAGAAGGAAACACAACTAATGGAAATACTGTAAGGAAATTTTTTTCAGATCCAGAAACTGCAGCATCTATCAGATGGATCTATTAAGGCGATTCAACATTATATTACAAGTTCTAACATGCATTAGAAAGATAAATGTAAAAAAAAAATTTGGAGAGTACGCTAAAAAAAACACCTATACTTTATAACGAGAAATAAGTGTGGATATACATACATATGTATATGCCATCTACAATTTATAAAATTTTGTAGCATGGGGAACAAATAACTCAACGCAATAAATATGCTATCAATAGGAGATCTATCTGAAGAAGCACATGAAAAAAACAAATACTACAAATTCTTTCGCGAGCACAACACAAGAACAAATTTCCTAATGAAGACTTACTAATGAAGACCTACTAACTCTTTTATTATGCACATCAGGGGGTCGATTCTGGTTCTGTGAAACTGTCAAATGAAAAAAAAATTATTTTCGTTTTCATAAGACCTTTTCATATCATCATTTCTCAATTACAAATATCGCGGTTCCCGTTCATTTAATGAAAAAGTGTTTCATACCATTGTAGCCGTGAAACTTTAGTATCTACATATGTTAATAAAATGTAAAAGTCAAATGCAGATATCGAATGCTTGAGCTGCATGTATTTATTTTTGCTGAAATTTTTTTAACCATTTTTGTCTGATTTTGTAATTAAAAATAATTGATTTAATTATTTGTTAGCGTTTAGTACATTATCCTTTTTCAATAAAACTATATAATTTCAAATTTTTTATACTAACTTTATTTTCAAGTTTTTATATATTTTATGATGAATAACAAATTTGTCGTACAGTATTCTTCCAGTCAAGCCCTCTCATCTGATACCATATACATATAATTGATTGTAAAAAAAATTAGTCCGCCATGTTGTTGGCGTCCATATTAGATTTGCAATTTCTTTCAATGTGTACTCCATTCTACTAGTAAAGCCCTTTCATTTAATGAGGGAGTTGTGAAGAAGTATGTAATCCGCCATTTTGTGTAAAGTGCATCTTTTTAGAATATTATTGTTATTAGTGTTTTAAAAGTTTACTTATCGTTGACAATGTCCAGATTTTCCTCTTAACAATTTATTAAAAATTCTTTTTGGTTCCCGCTTGCGCGCTTGCCTCTTTCCATTTTGTCACCGTTAAAATGAAAGTTTAAAAATATGTATGTATGTGAGAAATGAAAAATGTTTGACACTTCTTTGCACTGTTACACAGAACAAGAATCATATTACTGTGAAATTGTAAAAACAATTTGTATCATTTTACTTGTTCTTTTCATTAGAAAACATTTGAATTTATTTACAATTTTTTCACTAAACGAGAATCAGAAACTCTATGAAAATATGAAAAAATTTTAATAGTTTCACAAGCCAGAACCCTGGGAATCTGTCCAATATCCGACAAAAATGGAAAACTAACTCTACTGAATAGACGTAGAAGCTGAAGTACTTCTAGAAGATGAAAAACAAGGTGGAAGATACATATCTTTACTAAAATTGTTTAATTAATAGTTGTTTTATTCAATTTACAAATTTATAATAAAAGTTTACATATAATATTTATTATGTCTATTTTGGACTTAAATAGAAACCTACGGCTTCTGCCGTAAAACGTATTTATCGAAAGTGAATTTATACCAATTTTTGTATTTATTATGTTCGCTACTTAATAAAATAATTTTTAAATCAAACTTCTACAAAAAACCAATATTATGTCTTTCGTACTAAAATTTTTACGGGGGCCAAAGTTTGACACTTTCTCACAAAATTTAAGATTTCAATAAGTTTAGGTTGTAAACGTGACTCATAATAAAACACATTGTGTAAAACAAACATTTTTTTAACAGGTTTTAATACTTCACCTTTGTACACAAAATAAGCTAAAACATAAAATGCATTATAACTTTTTTTGTAACCGGTCGATTTTAAAGTTTTATATATTAATCTTAAAGCCTATGGTCTCACCTAGTAAACAAAAAAAATTCCAATCCACTCAAAAGTTATAGATTTTTTATCGCGTTCTCGCGAAGTGGTCCACTGTGCGGCGGGAGTAAGAACATTAATTCGTCGAAGACATACTGAGGACTATTTAATGCAATCGTAGACGAAATTTTAATACAAGTAGCTGTGAATTCACACAAAATCAATAGAGCGACAAAGTCATCAGGTGTTTCAAACGCAATATTTTGTTTATTATTGTACTTAGATATTAAATTTAGACTTAGGTAAATCACTAACGAACTATTTTAATGTAACGATTCAACCAATTAAACTAAACGAATTAGAAAAAAATTTCCGAATTATGAAAATAATTAACTAAAATGTGTGTGTTGTGTTTCGAGTTTCTCCTTTCCTGCTGTTTTTTGTACAGATTCTGACTATAGATGCCAGATTTGGCGATTTGAGAAATTCATGTATATGGATGCATAATATGTCTTCGGATATTGTCTAATACTGCGACCTGTGGGACTTGTTAAACTTTTGAACGGTTAAAGAAACAGATTTGTTTTGCGTTTCTGCTGAATGTGCCGCCGTAGACTAATAGGTACTAGATTATCAGTGTGATGGTTGCGGATTGGATTGATGACAAATACACTGAATACTTTTACATACAAAACAAAAAAAAAATTTTGTTTTTGTATAAAAAAGTTAAATTTTTGTTTTACATAGAACCTGTGCACAAAAAAGTAAATTACTACTATCTAAGCATAACCCAGCAAAAAACACTGCTTCATGTGAAGCAGGTTTGGTTGTTGTTATACATCCTTGGGAGCTATCTTTTATAACATCAAACTGCGCTTCATTCAAATCATCAAAAGTGCGATAACATCGCCACCCCTAATCTTATTGCGTCATTCAATTTTAACATCGTTAAACTGCGATGTTATTTATATGGTTAAACAACAAAAAATTAAATCGTGTGCACCAATATGGGTCACTCTCTTCCATTCAATAAGAGAGATGAATGAATATATTTTTTGCTTCAAAATAAATGGACAGATTTCTGTTTTCTTTTTGTGCAAACTCGGAAGCGCTTCAAAACAGCGCATTTGGAAAGCGTGCAAATTGTTTACCGCTTCCAGAAACCTAAAATATTTTTGCTGGATATTTATTAATTAAATTGAGATGGAAGTTTCTTAAAACATATATTAAGGAAAGAGTAACACAGCTTATATATTTATATCGTTAATAAACATGTAGCGAAAGATATCTAATAAATAAAAAATAGCATCCTGATAGCAGAGCAAGGTTTCGATCCTCGGACCTCTGGGTTATGGGCCCAGCACGCTTCCACTGCGCCACTCTGCTTGTGGTTAATTAGAACTTCACAATTAAATTAATCATTGAATTAGCTAAATATATTTTCATATTAAATATTTGATAGCTTTGTCATACAATTTCTTTAAACTATTTCTAAGAACGCTGGGAAGTTTCTTCAAACACCTAAACCTTTTTACATTAACTTAAATTATATTTAATCACCAAAATCATTAGTGCTCATTTAAATTTAACAATAATTTAGTTAGAAGCTACGTGGGCCCATTAGCTCAGTTGGTTAGAGCGTCGTGCTAATAACGCGAAGGTCGCGGGTTCGATCCCCTCATGGGCCAATTAATATTTTCTTGTGATTTAGTGAAATAAAAAATTTGCAGTTGACATGTTACATACGTATCACCGTGGTTACCAATTTTAACCCTATCCCTTCTTTGGAAAACTTTAAATAAGCTCGGTAACAAATTAGTTTTTAGTGCTTTATTATATGTTCGGCGCGGAAATTTTGCAAGTCAGTGGCGCGATACTGATGGGTCTTGATATAAATTAGTAAAGAACCAGTAGGATTTCTATATTCTTCTGTGCCGAATCTGATATACAATTCACCAAGATATGGAGTACTCTTATAGCGTTTTTGGAAAAAAGGATATATATATATATATGACAGCCACAAGTGTGCTTGCTCCGATTAAAGAAAAAAGCTCAAAATAAACTTATCATGTCACACAAAGAATCACGCGAAAGGTTCAACAGTGTCGTACAAAAGTTTAAGAAAATTTTAAGAAAATGTTTAAGTTTTTAATTTCAGGATATATGGTAAGTATGCATGTCCTTGCTACGATATTTCTCATATGTATTTATAAAGGGTGTCCCAGAATTAAGGCAAGATTTGAATTAATTAACAAACAACGTCTTAGTTTTTTTTTCATTATTTTTTTGGATTTTCAAAAACTTTTGTTTGTTGAGGGTTTTTTTTAGCTAGTCTATATAGGTATGTATGTATATGCATTTTATTGGTGCTAATGAATTACTTAGCACCAATTATGCATTTATATAGAATAGCTAAAGATCCCTAAACATACAAAAGTTTTTGAATATCTTTTAAAGAAGATATCGAGGCAATCTCAATTAATAGATTTTAAAAATTATTTTTTATATATGAAGTGAGAGCACAAGCCCTATACTGTCAGCTGTTAAATTGTTTTTTACGCAGAATAAGACTTTAGTGGAGAAGTGGTGGAAAAAATGAAATCATGCATTTGGGACACCGTTTGTTTTCTTAATTGAGTCAATATACAAGTGTGCATCAACTGCAGCCAGTTAAAAAAGATTTCGCGAAATCGTCCATAAACGCAGGTGTTATCTGATATCCAATATTGCAGGTGGCCATAGTCCTCATACAAAGTGCAAGCAAACCCTTTCCATCTAAAAAATAATTCTGAAAACCGGCTTAAAAATTATAGAGTTAATCGTAAATTAAAGTCGGTCAAACAATGTTGAATAGGCAGATACATAGATACAATAACTAAATACAAACTAACTATTAGATACAATATATTAGCTAGAAGATTATCATTTAATCCATATACATACATATGTATATGTATCACTTACATACATATGTATTCGTACATATGTATATAATTGTTTTCATTAATACAGTTATAGTACAAGTAATAATTGTATGTTGCTTTTATCGTCTGTACGAATATCTTATGCATAATTAAGTTTCAGACTTGTTTTCACTTAATATACACTTATGGCTACGTTTGAATGTGTGATTTACTCCGCAGTATATACATTTGTATGTAAGTTTGTATGTTTTAATTTCAAATTGTTTCTCTTTTATCAAATAAGGATTGAGATAGATACTTTTTGTGTTTGTTTTCAGTTTTTATTGAATCCATATTGAAAGCCTTCTCTTATAATTTATGAACAATACCGTAGCAAATCCCTCTCGCCACTCGCTCTTTAATTAGTATCTTTTTGTGATAATACGAAGTAAATTATAAAGTTCGTAATTTGTTTTGCTCTCTAGTATGCTCCTCGTTCTTTATGTCATAAAGTTTATGAGAACATTCAGATATGAGAAAGAATCTTTTAGTACGCATATGTTGTTAGATACGTTTGTAGCTACGCAAAAATATGTATGTATATGTATGCAGTATGTTCTTTTGTCCGTTACATTAAATTAAAATAAAATAAAAATTTTTACACATCAGTCGTACGTTGGCAATGGACGGATATTGCAGCGGCGCACAAAATGGTGGTTGTGTTGAATCCACGTCCCTCATTTTAAGTAAAGAAATTGCACGTGCATGCATGTTTATCTACATACATATATTTTTACGGTTAGTCTGTTTGTGTAAGCCCCATTGAAGCTCTAGAATCTGTAGTAAATATACATTTATTTGTATTTACATGTATTTGCTTCAATCGCAAATCTGTTGAATCCAATAACCTGAGTGTGTACTAAGAGCTTTTTGTGTTATTTTTAATTTTGTGTACAAAAAAGAAGCCAAATTCGGGTTCTCTTTGTATCTCTTACTTAATTATTATGTACATTCATACATACATACATATGTGCATAATATGTATGTATGTAAGTATGTACACATTTCGAATTTAGTTAACTAAAAAACTAAACAAACTTACTAACCCCCTGCATATTTTAATATGTATGTACATATGTAGGTACATATGTATGTATGTGTGTATACAATGAAAGATTTCTTTTTAATTTGTATTGCAATATCAAAGTGTATTTTTAATTTCTTTTGATTAATTTACTAGATACTGCATTGAAAATGTTATTTGGTTTAATACTTTTCTTTTACGAAAGTGTTTCATAAACTGAATATAACACATACTCAGGCTTGCTTTGTTTATATACTTGAAGTGCATTTATGTTTAAAATCTTTTGACAAGTTTATTTTTTATAAATAAAATGTAAAACGTTGAATTCTGAATAAATGATGTTTAGCGTAACGGGTTTAAGGTAACGGTGTAAAGGTTTTTCGGCTTTTTTGAAAAGCCGATTTAAGCACGTTTTCCTTCAGCTAGTGGCAACACTGTTCATGAATTTCTCAATGAGTTCGTGCTGTTGTCAATTTTAGTTTTTCTTATCTCTTTCATGACTATCAGGTCACCACCACCATAAATCGTTTGATTGTAGGTATTATAAATTTTCTTAATATTAAAGGTGTGTTTGTTTACTGGATTGTTTTATATGTACATATGTGCAAAATTTAAACAAGTTAAGGTACGGTCACACTTGACAAACATTAGCTGAAAAAAACTACTTTTGCTTAGGGTCAATTGTGCCGCAAAATGCTATTTTTATATTATTTTTAATAAATGCGAACCCATATACCTATAAAAAAATATTAGAATTAAATAAAAGGCAAATTTAGTTTGTCTGTTGGTCACGTTTCTTTTGGCAAATATTTGGCAAGTGTGACCGTACCTTTAGTCGTTTGTAGTGTGACTTTATCTTATCCAAACATTTTTTGATCTCATTACACAGTTCAACATAAAAAAATACGTTGTTCTGACGGTTGATTCTTGTAGAGGAGACAAAAAAATATACATGTGACGGCGTTTTGAAAGATCACATAGGAATTTTATTTTAGAGGTGGTTAAAGCTTCCCAGCTTTGTCACATTACATTCTCATTGGATACTTGTTTAATATCTCTCAGTGTTGCGCCTGAAGTCTGAGTTTGAAGAAAAGTACTTGTGATTAGTGAGTCGTTATTAGGTTATATACCCCAACGTCTTCATTGTGTTATTTTGGTGTCATCAATATAAAAGTTCCCTCATATTCTTCCATCTAGTGTACCCCAAATCCTTATGGCATGCTAAACATATCGTATGATAATATTCATAGGTTTAAAAATGCTTAATTTGATTTTTATTTTAAGGTATCAGAACGCTGTAGTAATTAAAATTACCTATTTCTAGTACGAAGTACTCTGTTGAAATTATTGGCATCTCTTTGTCGACTAAGACTGTTTCCAGTAGATGTTGAGGTGTGTCTACTACATCTTTGGTTGTGTCAATTGTACTACTGATTTATAGTGAGATCATGCTTTGCAATCACCAAGAAAGGAACTAATATTAAATCATGTGACCAGACAATCATTTGGGTTTTCCAAATCATTCTAATATCGTTTTTTCCAAAAGTTGAGCGTTGTTCATGAAAGAAAGCATCTTGTTTTTAATTGTATAGTACACTTGATACCTAAATAATTTTTTTAGTAAGGCAGTAAGATTTAATTTTTAATTCTTGCCAAAACTCCTTTATCGAAAATCGGTCGAAATAGAAATATGCACCAAAATTACTAGAACCTGCGCGAACATCTGTAATCTAATATGTGTACGTTTATGTTTATCATACTTACAATGAAGTTAAATAATTGGGAATATAAGAATATTAGGTACATATATTGTAATAGAGTACAAATCAAATTTATTATTTTATCATTTTTAGAATATGCCGATTTATATTGTGAAGTGTGCAGTGAACAAATGTAAATAAAGTAACATAAAAAACAAAAGTGTGAAATTTATGGAAAACTAAAATTGTGCTTTTAGTAAAATATTTGTATATTTGACTATAGTTGCATCATTTTACGATTTCCCGAAAGATACAGCACAAAGGAAACTATGGGTACAGTACTGCAAGCCAGTAAACCCTGTAAACGTATTCAGGAAACTTTGTGCTTCACATTTCAAACAAGAAGATTTTGAAAGAAATTTGAAATTTTAAATAGGTAAGGTACTATGAATAGGTTTTAGCAATCAGAATGCTTCAAAACTAAAACCAGGTGCGGTTCCATCCACGAGTGCTATTGAAATAAAAGTTGTTAATGAAAATGAAATTCTAACTCAAATTAAAGTTCCAACTAAAGTTGAAATTGCAAGTAAATTTGAATAAAAAGAGTCGAGGAAAATACTCCAATGACGACTAACATTAAGGAAGATGGAGTTCAAACATACTACATGTATGAAATGAAAATGTACATATGTAAGTTTTTAAAAAACTAGCAAATATTTATTTAAATCGTTTTTAGAGATGCACTTCTCCAGGAGAATGGTATGCTGAAAATGTCGAAAATTCAAACTGACATCACAATAAAAAATTTGTCTCGTCAAGTTCAAAAGTTAAGTTCTACACAAACGAGATTCTCGAGAAAGCATTGCGACGTTTGTTTACCGAAGGCCATATAAAAAAAAACTTATGAGTGGCGATAAAAGACAGAATTTTACAGAAGCAAATATTGCCCAATCAATAACTTTGTATTCATCAAGTGCCAAGGCTAAAAGGTTGTTAAGGAAAAAAACATTTCTCACTTTCTTCGGTGAGAACATTATAAAGATGATCGCAAAATTATATATGTATGTCAACAGATATTTGCGATCCTGGTGCGAAATTACTCTCTGCGGGTAGTCAAATGTCTGAAACAGATAACCTACGTGTATTGAGTTTTGATGAAATGAAGGCGAAAAAGAAGTATTGCTACAACAAGTCGACAGAGTCTTCGCTAGCACCAGCCAATTATATCCAGATGGCTTTGTTGAGAGGTCAGTTATATACATAAACTTCAAGTATTATTTACAACCTTTGTCTTTTAAGGCTTAATATCAAATTGAAAGCAGCTAATATATTATGACTACGGTTGCCAAAAGTCAAATACATAAGATTTTATTTAATATGTTGAAGACAATGAAGCAGTATGGCTTTACAATTGTGGCAGTTGTATGCGATTTAGGAATTAGGTTACCAAATGCTGAAATATTTTTTTATGTCTGCCTGATGGCGTAATCTTTATTTCTATCATTCTTGCCTCAAATGTCTTGTTCGTCAAATTTGAATCTGCATTTGAATTTAATGGCAATATTCTATTTTACTTTTTGTTTTTAAAATAACTTTTATATATTTCTTAAGGGTGGAGAATGCAAATATAAGCTAATGGATGGTAGTTTCTGTAGGGTAGAGAAAAGTGTATTTCCAATATTTACGAAAAGTTACTGTTTATATTTTTGTAAAAACGAACGTTGAACATTGACGGTTTCCAGTGAAGTATTGTAATTTTGAACCTTAAATAATGAAATAGCTGACTTTCTTTCTGTTCAAAGATTCCAAGCGACCCCACAAAATTATGTTAAATAGAAATAAACCCGTAATAGGTATAAAATTGGTAATTTATTTAGGAAGGAGCCCAGCAAAAACTGGGCAATGCCTTGCACTGAGTTTCTTAATAAGTTGAAGACAATTTTGTCACTAGATCAGCTTTTTCCATCATCCCACACACTGCACAAGAGATAAAGTGTAATGTTTTCTGCTACTTCAATTATAAATAATTTAATTTAATTGAAAATGAAATGAAAAATAATTTATTATATGGGGTCATCTATGCAAGACTATTGATTGCACTATTCTAGCTTAATTTTGCTGGCTTATGTTTGAAAATCTGGAGACCTCACTCCATTATATGAAGTAGATATGGGCACCACTTACGTGATTGCCGTGATCATACATGATTGTGATGTGATTTTTGTGCCAATCACGAGAGCATGACGCGATTGTTTTGTAATTTTTTTATTTTAAATATTTTTCTAATAATTTTTTAATAGTTTTAAATAACTTTGGTTTTCTTTTCGTAAATATTTCGTTAGCGGGACTTTTCGGGACTGCGAATAATTTTTTTTACTCACGTGAGCGGGCACGAACGTGAGCCAAAAATATAGAGTCGTCCATCAGTAAAAGCTATTTATCGTTAGCATGCATGAGTGTGAGTAAAAAGTTACTCACGGTCCCTTTTCTTCCATGAAGTAACAACAACTTCAAATAGGAAAATATGCAAACACTTATTTATTACCGTATAAATCATTTTAAATCACTTATAAGAGCATGACATGCTAATGCTTTTGTGGTCGTAGAAGCTTTTGCTTTTAAACTTTATATCTTAAAAAAAATACAGCAAACGTAAAGTAGCTTTCTGAATTCTATATGTACAAATTTAATTTTTACACGCGGTATTATTGACTTCCTTCCAAACTTCTTTTTAGATACATTTTTGCAAAGCTTTCAGCGGCAGTAATAAGTATCAAATTTAATAGAATTTCGTATTTAATTATTTGAAAAGGACTGCTTGGTCCATGCTTCCTGATTTTCCCCCCTGATTTGTTATAATATTTTATAGTTTGTTTCTTTATACCTGTAGATGGATCTATGCGAGCTTGAGTTTGTTGTGGAATAGTGACAAAATGTGTTTAACTATTTTTTCAGTTTTTTAAGTTTTACTTTTTAAATAAAGAATACCTTTAACAATAAATTTATGTATGTACAATGTACATATGTATATGCAAAATACAAAATATCATTAAGGAAGTAAAACTTGTGATAGAGGTGGCAACAACAACAATATATATTAAGAAAACAAACTGAAATTCAAAACGTGCATGAAAAAAATATAGAATGACAGGCTGAAGAAAAGAATGAACAACAAAGAGAAAAGGTCATAAATAATGAAATTCTTAATCGTGTTAATAAATCATTGTGTATGTCACATGTATGACGGCAAACATTTAAAGTTATCGCGCAACAAAAACTAACAGGAGTCACCACGATATTAAATATCAAAGATATAAAAAGGAAATGAGAATTATAAATAACGAATCTGTAAAATGGATATGAAAATTATAATTAACTGATTAATAAATTTATTTATTTTTTGTGAGTTTTACTTTATATCCAGATACTTTTAAAAAGCATTTTAATTTTTATGGGGATTTTCAAGTTAAAATTTCCAAAAGAGCCAAATAACGAATCGCCCAAAAAAGATTCGTTCTGATTTCGAGAAATTTTAAATAACAAACACGCACCCATATATTTGAGCGGAACACCTTCAGAAATTTTTCCTTTTTTAAGGCGTTTGTGCACCGTTTTTGGGCATTTCTTCAAAATTTTTGGACGTTTCTTAATGATGTTGTTTAATCCGCTTTTCGCGGATTACTTAAAACAAATAACAAAACTGATCTAAAATTTTCGAATTTCACATATTTTAACCTTTTCAATAAACAGTTCTAAAACGCAATACAATATTTTTTAGTTTGCTCGTGATGGCATATAATCAGAATCTATGGGAGAATAACTTTTTTATTTATTTGTGTGATTAGGAAAAGCAGCAACAGTACAATTGAATAACTGCTAGGGAAAGATGCATCTATCCACAAAGGCAGATTTTATTTAATCAAAAATTTACTTTTGAAAGAATATTTGAAATACATGCACTTCTTCTTCATCAAGCATTATGAGCGAAGTTTTTACACTCTGCTAAAGATTCTTATTGACTAACCACCGACTTGTACATTCCCTTTGAGTTGAGTGATGCTTCGATATTTCAAATAGTTTATAGCCTGATATTTATGTACTCAGTTTCTTATTTCCTCATTTTTTAATATTTTTTAGGACCATACATTCCATACATACATAACCATACAGTCGACGGCGAATCGACCGCATTCTATTAATTAAATATTAATCCTTTAGATACGATAAAATAGAAAATCAAAAAACATTCTAAATAAACAACTTAAAACTCTCTTACTTAGCTCTCTCTCTCTCTCTCTCTTCCCTGCAGTCACCGCGGCTATCGAATCTCTAGCTATTTCATTAACTACCAATCATTACCATTAACTACCTGCCTAACTTCAAGCAATGCACACTACAGACGATTTTAACATGGGAATGACATTGACGATAGTCAATTGCCACCCTCTGCATAAGCATTTACTAACGATTTCACTAATGAGAAGTGATGTGCGATTTCACTGACAGCGCTTCTATATCGAAATAACTATTTATATAGTACGATCAGACTGATGAGATCAATGGTCAGCATAACCCAACTATTCCTCTAGTCAAAATATACCAGTTATATTTACATAATGAAAGTACTGCAGAAACTTAAAATTTTTTGATTTTTCTTTATTTAACAAAAAATAAATAATTAATTTTTAAACTATAATTAAAACTTAAAATAAATTCCAGGCATTTCACCCCAATTAAAAATGTGAACAAAAATAAATAAGGGAAAGCATTAGTTGTTTGTTTTTAAATGTTGTTTTTTTAGAGAGCGTTTGCCTTTCTCAACCTCTTTTGCGCTGAATACCTCTTTTTAATTGGTCTTCAGCCGGGCCAAAGAATTTTGCGTTTATTGGTATGGTTTCTGAAAAGGGATAAATATATAATAATAAATTATAATATTTTAAATATTTATCATATTAGGTATGATTGTGGAGCATTCATTTTCCAATCCCTTGAGACTTTTTTGCAATGGACCCCTCCAATGTTCTAGATCTTGATAACATTATTACTTAGTATATACTTTAAGTATAGACTTTATAACCACTACTTAAAAAATTATATTTTTTTTTAAATTATATGAATATTTATTAATACTCACATAAGCGTTCTTGTTTTCATCAGCGATGTCACTATTCAATGGAATTAAATTTTCTATTGATAAAAAAGCACTTTTTCACTAAAAATTTAAACGTTCACTAACCACGAACTTCCAATTAATTATAACTGACGGCACCACAAAATCAAAATTACTTAAAATATTTTTTGAATAACGGCATAGTTTTTTCCACTCGTAAAAAAATAGATTGAAGGTATTAACATATCCATGAGAGAAAGTGAATAGGCGAACTCTTGCATTACTTGTCGCAACTCTAGTAGTTAGTTAATTTTTCATTAGGGAAATATCTAAGGATTTTGAATAAATTTCTACTTTTAAAACTGAAGGGAAAGCACATTGGACAAAAAATACACATGTACACTTTGTTTATTATTCCAGCTGACGCTGATACATGCATGTGTAATAAATGTGCATGGGGTAGTAGCAACTTTAAACGCATATATTATACATAGATCCCAAAATACTAAGCCGATTCAAATAAAATGAAACTTGTAGAAAATCCCCAATTAAAAACATATAAATCTTTCCGAAATCGGTTCAGTATTACGGGCATAAAAGTGTTTGCCTATTAATAATATATTTTTTTTAATATCAATATGCAATATTTTATGGGCATATCCAGAACCAATCTTCAGAACTTAAAACCAAAAATTTCACGAACGTAAAGTTAAGCAAATTTTTTTTGAAAATGTATCAATCCTTGAAACTATACATTTAGAAATATTATACGATAAAAACATATTACCGAAACGAGCTCTACAAGAAATTGTAACTACTGTACTTAGTTTGTGAGATAATACATGTACATAACCCAATTTTATCTGTATAATTTTTTGAAATCATAACAATTAACTCTATGAAATTCTATTCAAGTAGGTTTTACCAAAGTATTCAAGTATTCAAGTGCACTTGTTTCTATAACAACAAAAATATTTCATATTATATAACAGTTGGCATATTTTTGTTATTTTTTCCTAAATTGTCAATTTGCACAATCAATCAAGTAATTTTTAATAATTTTATTTTTCTATTTTCTTTTAATTTATTTTTCACATATTGAAAACTTTCTCACAGGACATTCAAAATTTGTTTTTGCAATGGTGAACAAAATTTAACAATTCAACAACAATTGTTTGTTTCGGTGAACAGAATTTTAGAGATCATGTCCTCTCATTTGGTATCAATATTGCCTAAACATATTAAATATTCATATAAAAAAAATTAAATTCTGTATCGTTGAGAAAAAGATTATATTATTTTTATTTGAACCTGGCAACACATTTTTGGAAGGCTCGAGTTTGAATACTCCATTGAAAAACTACTAGGTACTTTGCTTTTTTATGATTAAAAATAGGAAATTCAAACATCAGATATTTAGAACATATATCGGATTGAGTATATTTTTTATTAAATTCACGAATGTGCTGTAAGCACTATTTGGCAAAAGATCCACGATATGAGAAAAGACAGGGCTGTGAAAAAGAGAACAGCAAAAACAAACGAAAAGAAGTGAGATATTATGGCCTAAGGCTCTTTGCCGGCATTTATGTATATACGAAAGTGAGAAACAATCATAGACATGTATCGAGACAAAGCGATTAACAGCAATTCATACACTAACTTCAACGAACTTCTTTACTGAAAGGCTGGCAAGGAATAAAAGGGAAACATTACAGTCGACAGTAAAGCAGCCACACACAGTTTTAAAGGAATGTGATACATCTGAACAAAGTTATGTGCGGTTGAATTAATAACATGCATTGAAAGGCACGATATATAAAATAACACAAACAAACAAACAAGCAAACAAAAAAAAACTCATATAAAAACATAATGGTGGCTACACACTTTGCAACATGCTTATGCAACACTTTTATCATTCATGTTTCATAATTTCATACACACACTGCAACCAAGAATTAAACCATAAACGCAACATCATTTCTGTATTTTGTATTTGCTTTGAACATCGCGCTAGAAAGAAACATATTTGAAAAAATTAGCCGCGAGTTAAGTGAAATGGCAGCAATTTGTGAAGAGGAGGAGAATGAGGTACAGCCAAAGTATAAAATAATATGGTAAAAAATTTATATTTAAAAAAAGAAGAGTTTTCACATGAAAGACTGTTAAAAGAGTTAAAAGAAAATGAGCCAAAAGATTACAGAAATTATGTGCGAATAGACAAAAAACTTTTCTTAAATTATTAGACATGATAAAACACAATTTTACAAAGCTCATTTATTTTTTCCGTGGTTGAAAAACAAACAAACACATGCACACCCTGTTGGTTTTCAATGAACTAAACCAGTAAGAAGAATAAACATGATTACACACTATGCAACCAACATCAATGCAACCAGAAAATATCAAAATATTTTGATGTTTATGAAAACTCTAATGCAACAAGAAATGAAAGCAAAAACACCATTACACACTATGCAACCAACAATTAAAAATGCCTGTTTGCATAAACACTTTGCAAAGTGTGTAGCCAGCAGAAGAATTCTTTCGACTCACTGTTGCTTAAAAGGCCAAATGGTTTCTGGATGGAAATCATTTTGGAAACCGAAAGAGAGTCAAGTTAACAAAGTAATCAAACAAATAAATTGAACAAATATTTACTAAATCTTACATAACTTACAAGATAAAACGAAAAGAAATAAAGTAATAATGACTCACTTATTTTCCTAGCAGGCAAATGAGAATAAACTTTAGCGATGATACTTATTTCGTCAAATACTTGACTAGTATGACTATATCTTGTGAATTTTCACTTTAAAATATTTAAGCAAAGGAACATGTAAACTGACAAACATTCAAATATATCCACGGTCCTTCAGGGCAGATATTTATATTCGATTATATGACATACATATGAAAGTATATCGTCAGCTGAAGTCCAAAAACACGTAACTAACATTTTTATTATTATTTTTCAGTGCAAACAAAATATGTTATATGCCCTTCAATGTTGCCGTAAAATTAGGAAAGGAAACTAGGTGACTATTTCCAATAAACATATTTGTAGTTAAGTGATTTTGGTATATATAATAACCCTGTGTGTAATTTTTAAAGTCATAGAAAAATAACCATATACGGACACCACTACGTGATAAAAGACCAAAAAAAGAAGATCCGTGTCTCCCAGTTTGCCCAAAGTAATGCACTTTTTTTTATGGGTCCCCAAAGATTTTTGCAAAATACTGATCATTTTCTCAGGCTCATATCTTGCAAATTTTCATCTTAAAGATGAAGATTTTTTGATTTTATTCACAATTTTTGTTTTTTATGACAAGTTCTACAACTTTGCCTCAGAGAGTAAATCAAAATTCCGAACGATTTGCAATATGTAAGCCTGGAAATGATCAGTATTTTGCAAAAATGACACCGAGGCCTTAAATCTTTGGGGTCCATAAAAAAAGTGTATTACTTTGGGCAAAACTGGGAGACACGGGTATTTTTTTGGTCTTTTATCACGTAGTGGTGTCCGTATATGGTTATTTTTTTCGTGTTGCACTGTGTAATTGCACTTGTAATTATGCACTTTCGTTTTTCGTTTATAAAATTTTTAATTTTTGTTATATGAGAGTAAAAATTGGTGGTGGCAGGTATGTTGATGATATGCATTATAATTAATCCAAAAAAAAATTTATCATTTTTTGTTAGTTACGTGGTATTAAGGATATAAAATCTTATAAGTTAATGGATACGTATCTTTAAAGATACATAATTATTTAGAAAATTTTAATTAGAGAGCTACAGATGAAGTACAGACATTCGAATTTCACGAGCGATGCAGACAATCCCATTAAAAGATTATTTGAAGATCGTACATGTGGCAGCTTTTTGAAGCTGGACAACAATTTAGTTATTATAATTACGATTTTTAAAAATTGGCTCAGTGTCAGTGTTGCCACTACCGAAATTTTAAATTACACATGCTTTCTTTTTCTTGCAAAATAACGATCTTTGATTTATTTAGATTAAATATTTGACCTTTTTGATGTGATTCCAAAATGTTTTTGAAGATGAAAATATTTTCAATATATAAACTTTCAAGGTCATTTAATACAAGATTATTTTTTTAAATATTATTCCGGCGTTTCGTTGGTATTTTCCTACTTCTTTAGATAATTTTTATATTTTTGTAGATTTGTAATCTTCTTTATACCAGTCACATCATTATTCTCCTTAAAAATATCACAGTTTTGTTTCGTGTAAAAAGGACAATCACAAATAAAAACTTAATAAATTTAAAGCTAGAAAACGCAAAACAGCTTCATGTATAAATTAAATTATTATAAATAAATAAATATAATAAACTAAAATGTCACAGCCAATCCCTATTTTTCGTCATCGCTATATAAAAAGTATTGCTCAAAAGCGATAAAATTTTAAATTACACATGAGTTACACATGAAAATAAAAATTATACATGATATGTATAATTTCACATATGGTGGCAGCACTGGTCAGTGTTAAAATCAGAAAATTTTTAACAATTAATTAAATGAGTATTGAAAAATCAACTGTTAAGTCATATAATGTCGATTTCTCAAAATTTCACATCCAAACATCCGGATGAACTTCTATGGTAGTCTCTTACCTGCTGGTGTTTCTGTTGGTCAATTTAATTTTTGAGATGTTGGAAGTGGTTAAGGCTTTTTATTCTACAAAATCAAATTCGATTGACATGGATGAAGGTGACGCAAGATTTGTTAAAATGATGTTACCTATTACAGCTCGATTTGTGGCGCATATTTTTAATACTTTTCTTATGACCAATATAAATCCAGCTTTATGGAAACATGCTAAAGTTGTTCCAACAATGAATCAATATTGTGCAATTGCAAAATCTCGATATTGGTGCTATTACATCATACTCAGGCATTTATACCGTATCATCGCAAGTTTGGTTCTCATACAACCAAGTGCCATGTACCATGTTCTTCCAAATCGTCGAAAAACTCTTAGGTACTTCAGGGGAAGTACAGGTACCTTATTGACCCCGGTGAAGCCATATTTGAATGCCCTGCTACAGATGAAGAAACTTCTAAGCTTCCGACTGTATTTGTCCTTTATGCTGCCAACGGTCGGAAAATCCGCCCCTAAAAGGTAAAAAGATTATTCATTGCAAATTTGGTCTACGACGCATGTTTCTCTGGTCATTTATATAGCTTTCTGCAATGCAGTGCAAACATGTCAGCGTTTCAGTCAGTCAGTCAGTCATTTGCGATAAAAGTGGTTTTGGTAAAACAATTTTTAAATTTTTGGGACATTTTATTTCACAAGAAGGACTTCGGGCGAACCCAAGGGGTGTAGCGGTACTACAAGGATATACTTCACCAAGCGGATTTCTTGAAACCTTAAATTTTTATCGACGTTTTATACCTAATTCCGTTGCCCAAGAAACTTTAAATTTTCTTAAAATGTAGATGATGAATGGAAAAATTTACGATTTTATTCGGAAAAATTATGAGATACACAGAGACGATATAGTGCACAATTTTTTATAAGTACGTCGGTTCTGCATCTACACAGATCATAAGCCGCTTATTTATTATTTAGATTTTAGGCATGTAATCGGTAAACAAAAAACACCTGTTAATGCTTTATCACGTTTAGGTGCCATTTCAATGAAGAAGAACAAACAAAAGAGGCAGAGTTGGAATCATTACAGAAAACATCATCATCAGGCTTAGTATTTAAATTATTTGAAATACCAACGGGGAATATAAAACACTTCATAACTGGCAAACTTCGTAAGATCGCTTTTAACATGATTCACAACATGATTAAAAATCATTAATCAAGTTGATTTTTCAAAGATACGTTTGGCCTAATATGCGGAGAGATATATCAACTAAATCGATCACTAAATATAAAAAAGTTCAATGTTAATGGTAAACACAAAACAATAAAATAAATGCTTAAAGGCAGAATTAGCGGAGCGCACCCGTACCGTACTGTGTCAGCTGTTCGTCTATGTTATGGGAAAAGCAATACAAAAGCTTACCGAATTTAAATGTACCGTAGTTGCAACGTACCAATCGTTTATAAAATATACATATGTACATACACAAAATAAAGTTCTGATATCATTTAAATATCTTAGGTACTTTTTCTGCACAAGTCACCAATTGAAAATTTTTAATACCTGGCAATAAAACAAACAATATAAAACAAACTTACGTTTTTAAATGTTCTATAAGTGGACCAACGTGCTAACAGTACGGTACGGTACGGGTGCAGCAACGGTCGGCTTACGGGGCCTTACGCCTGCTGTAGTTTTCGAAAACGTAACAGAAAATGATTCTTAAAACTCATTTAAAACCTTAAAATACACATCGAATTCTTCTGCGTGGGAAAACTGTACAGAGCTGTGTTTGGTGTTGCCACTAGAGAAGGAGTAATAAGGTGACACTTCAAACAACACTGAATGTTTGTACTTTAGAAACTCTTTTATAAATGAGTGAGCCATTATTTCATATATAAGGTTTTTATTAATTGTAATTATTTATATTATTCTTTAAATTAAGATTGAGGTCACTTTTTTATAAAAATCATCCAAATTTATTTTATCACGATATTTTGTTACGCTTTGGGTAACTCCTTCAGGAGGAAAAAATCAATAAACAATTTAAATAGCAAAAATTAACAAATTATTAGTCAACAATTTCTTTTTATGTTTAGGTTTAAAAATTGTTTGTCAATTGAAAAATTTTTTTGACATTTTTTTTTTGAAAAAATGAAGAAATGAACTAATTCTTAAAATTTGAAAACATTAATATTTTATTTCATTATATTATATATTTACTCCTTTAGCTTAGAATATTAAATGCCTATAATTCTGTGCTACATTATCAGTATCAAACAAATTTTTCCATTGACAAACAATTTTTAAACCAAAACGTAAAAAGAAATTGTTGACTAATAATTTGTTAATTTTTGTTATTGAGAAACCTTTCCAATGTCCACTTAAGTTACTGCAAAATCTCACAAGGCTGAAGTTTTTAAAATTAATATATTTTTTTAGTCTTCAAATATTTGATTTGAAAAAAACTTTAAGGTATTCTTTTGTCATTAAAAAAAAAGTAATTTTGCAATTTAACAATTTTTTTAGTTTGTTAAAATAAAAGCCCCTACATAATTGTGTGTTGTATTTGTTCATTAGAAATTTATTATTTTGAAAAACTTTATGGAGAAAAATGTTTGTGTAAGCTCAAGTATCTACGAAAACTTTGTTTGCAAAAAATCTCGTTTGCTTGAAACACTTAAACAGGTATTAAATAAAACCTCTTTTGATATTTTTTCAATTTTATTTTAGTGAAGAAAAAAACAAAATACATAATCAACACGATTAATATGAAAGGGGAAAAAATTGATACAGACAAATCCCGGCATAACGAACGATATTGAGCCAGGCCAATTCACTATACAAAAAAATTCATTATATCGCGAAGTTCTTTTCTTTAAATTTTCTTTTTATTAAACAATAAAAAATCATTCAGTTCATAGATATTATAATAATATTTTTAGTTTTCATATTAACAAAAAAAAAAAAATTCATCCGCATTGAAAATAACATCAGGAGTTAAATTTTGCAATTAAAAGATTTACTAGATCAGATCTGGATGATAACTTTTCCCTTAATCCTTAAGAAATTTGATTTTCTTTTTGAATCTAGATAAACAGGCATTACTTGCATGGAAGCCAAGCCACCATTATATAATACTTGTTTTGTATCTCCATGGCTTTTACTTTTGACGCAATTCTATTTATTGGCAAATATTTTTTCCTTTACCTGAGAAATCAACCGTAGATCTTCTTTTCTATATTAGGATACTCATCATTTCTCAAAGACATGCGATTTTTTGAGCTACTGTTGGTTGTTTCCGAATTCGAGAAAATTTTTTATTGTATTTTCTGTAGTCTACATGTTGATGATTTGGGTATTCCATATTTAACTGAAATTTCATGCAGACTTATATTCTTTTTACAATCATCCAACATTTTTATTTTTTCTTTCAACGAAATTCTTTTTCTGTTTCACATTTTTATTTCACTTTGACACTTGCACAGCTTAAAATGTAATGAAAAGGATCACAGCAATTTATTGTAAAATAAACTCTCAAATAAAAAACTAACGATACAGCAATGACTTTTTCATGCTTTTTCATTCTTTGCTGTCTTTAATTTATTTTTCTTGCCTTTCGTTATATAGAGCACACATTTTTCAGAGCGTTCGTTACACAAGGTAGTCAATGATAAAATTTTGGATGACGATATGGTTTTTACTTTTTATTTGCAATTATTTTTTAACCGAGTACACGGTTTTTTAATGTTCGTTATACAAGGTAGATAATGTTAAAAATTTTATTGTTCGTTATATCGGATTTTCGTTAAATCGAGATTCATTATTCCAGGATTTGCCTGTACGTACAAAAAGTATAACAAAAAAGAATAAAATACAAATAAAAAAGCAAGATTACAATGTAAGATACGATGAAAAATGATATTGTGAATTTTTCTCTTTAAATAAATAAAAAATTAAGCAATAAAAAGGAAGAGAGGGAAGATTCTAATCCTTCAATTAATTAAAAAGCTAGCATTTATATTTTTCAATTAATAAAAGCATAACATTTTAAATTTTAAGACTTTTTTAATTTTTACAATGCGTTTACATTTTTTACAATTAGGAAATGTAACTAGTTTGGTATATTCAAATAATATTAAAAGTTTTTTATCTTCGCGAAATCATATTTTTAATTACAGATTTCGTAAACAGTATGTAAAAAATTATTTAAAGAATTTGGCGGCATTAAAATTTTAAAGGACAATAAATGTATCAGTATAGAATATTGATTGAATGATTTATTTCCTTATAGTGACCAAATCCAACGTTCATATCATTAGAATTCCGTTCCGTTCCGCATTTTGCTACTCTAAACCTTATTTGTGTTTTTTCGGAAGCTTGAATGTTTTTGCGATATATAAATATTGCAAAATTTTTGATAAGCTTAAGACTTTAAAAATATAGAATTTCTTCTTGTAGAATTTAAGTAGTTATTAAACATACATTTTTCGCAATTAGCTGAAGTTTTATTTTTTGCGCGTTTTAAAATTTCTCTTTTTGTAAGATACATTTATTTCTATGCATTATTTTAAGCAAATTTGCTATTTTTTTACATTAAAATTAACGATATCAATAATATTTCCACAAAAAATAATAATATAAACAAACATACGCGTTAACATACTCATACTTAAACCTCTTTACTTTCTTTATTTTATATATTTATTTGACAGAGTTATGTAACACAGATTTAGTTATATATATGGTACATAAAGAGATTAGGATTAGATAATTTTCTACTTAATTATAGAATACAATGATTTTGTTTTATAAAGTGTTAAATTGAGTTACATGTAAAAAAAGGAAATTTCTAACAAAAAACCTTCATAAAAATTGTAAAGTGTATAGATAAAAAAACAAAAAACTTAAACTAAAGATAAAATTATAAAGAGCCTAGTTTATCAATGTGTGAATATTCAGAGAACAGACGACATCTGGAGTTAAAATTGGAAGTGAGATTAGTTATTCTCTTTTTAACAAGATCAACGTTGGCCAAACTGTGCAGTCGTTGGAAAGAGTAGTACTATGACAAATTGTACATAATTTTTAATAGTTTGTTTTGAGCAACTTTTTAATGTGGTAGTCTGCTAATATAGATCAAACTGGGCCGGCATAAAACATTATTGCTTGGAAAGTAGATTTACAGATCAAATTTTTATTTTGTACACTGAGTTTAGAATTTATATTTATTCAAAAGTTAAGCAATCTGGTTAATTTATTTACTTTATCGATAATCTAAGGTATATGATGATTAAATTTGAGTTTGGGATCCAAGATTACGCCTAAGTATTTTAACTTTTCCAACTAAGGGATACTACTGTAGTCAATGGTTATATTGTTTTGAGGTAGAAAACATGGTTTTATCCTTCTAGAAGACTAAATGGTCTGGGTTTTCTGTGGATTTACGTGAATTTTCTATTTTGAAAGTTATCCAGAACAACGGCTGAATAAATTCCGGAGCTGAGTATAGCAGTATCGTCTGCAAATATGAAGGTTTTACAATCATTTAAAACTGGGAATCCTACCGAGTGTATGTTATACAATACGAGTGAGAGGCTAGATTCCTGAGGGCAACCTGCTAATATTTGTTGTTCTGTAGATTTATTAAAACCATGAGATACGGTAAATCTTCTATTGGAAAGAAAACTAGATATAATTTTAATTAGCGATGGAGGAACATTTAGTCTTATCATTTATTAGCCCATTATGCCAAACTAACTCAAAAGCGGCTTTATTATCGAATAGTTCCATACCTCTTTATTTTCCTTCGAGGAAATTTGATTTTACGCTGTTTCGTATGCTAATAAGGGGTTGAGTGGAATTGTGCTCAATTCTTCATTTGTTGCTTACAAATAAATATCAATAAAATTGAAGCAAACACACCTACACATGAATGTATGCACTTGAAATTGATACATTTTCAATATTTTTGATCGATACAAATGTTTGTATACAATATTGCATACAAACATTCATACATTGATTAGCGTAGACTATTTTACTTCTTCTAACGTTTGACAAGAATATTGATTTCTTTAGAACGCTTAGCTGCCTAAAATTTTGTACTTAACTTTGGCCAATGAACCCCTAGAAATATAAAAACACTTCTAGAGAATTTACAATTGAATTTTTTGTATTAAGAAATGAAATTTTGTAAACTAATTTATGTCTGAATTCTAAATTCGAGCTAAAAAAAGTTAAGTATATTAAACTAAAACTTTAAAAGTAAATAACTATTGTGATAATATTATATTTGACCTAAGCCAATAGCAAATTTCTGGGTCCAATAAGCGAAAATACTATTTAGGTTACTTTAAAAGAAATGTGTGTTGTTCTTAATTTAACTATAAATTAGTTTTTATAATAGAAACAGATTTATCGTGATAGTACTTCAACAATTATTAAATAAAAAACGGTTGAAATATGTACAATACACTGATGTTTCCATCCCTGCTTGAAGCCCTTATAGAATTTTGCATGTTTTGAAAATATTTATTAATATTTTTCAACGACTTCGCTGATGGAATTAATCACTGTAAATGTTGAGTTATAATTAAGATTTTGGGGGTTTATGATTACGTTAGTTGATTAAATTTTCTTTGGAACAACAGTGTGAGGAAAAAGCTGTTATTGTTCATTGCTCGTGTGTGTTTTAAAGGAAATATTTTTAATTGGTGAAATTTGGTGAAATGTAAACACATTGTTAACATTCAGCAAAATACTTTGTGTCACGAAAAATCTAGGTTAGGAGTTAGATTTATGCGTTTTATGTTCAAGTGTTTGTTTTTATTCTTCTTTTTAGTGAAACAATTTAAGTAACCATTAATTTGATTTATTTCAAAACTTATTAGAGAGCGATTCTAATGGATACAAATTAAGGTTTACAGAAGGGGACTCTTAGTTTGCATGCTCAATTTAAGTATTTTTTCCATCTGAAGGCCACTGCTTTATAAAAATACCAAAACTTTAAAAATAAAAGTGCTTTTTATTAATATTTTTATTTCTTTAAAGGAACAAATATTTACTCCGGCTAGAACGAATTTCTCCTAAATCGAATAAACTTTCCCGGTTGCGCGGAGTATAAATTTGTTTTTCGCCATTGATTTCTAATGAAATTTGAGTAATTCTTAGGAAATTCTATTTTGATTAGGATCTTAATGAATAAAATATTGAATTTATCGCATTTTATTACTTGCTATTCGTCCATATACGACTTTAAATATGAAATAACCATTTTGGATATAGTCAGGATTGGCCTACCGCACAAATTTAGACGGCTTTGAATTTTGGTGCGTGATGGAAGTTGATAATCCAAAGCTATCTAATTTGTGAATTATTCAAATAAGTGATTTTTTTGCTACAATAAAAAGCCATCTTCAGAGTGTGGCGTTCGGTACACAGAGTGTAACAACGGAACCTTATTTTTTCGTTATGTCTTCATATCTATCTCTATCTATCCCAAAAGCTTTAATAAGTCTCTGAAAGTTAAAATTGAAGGATGGATAGACAATATATGTATGTTCACTGTTCCTTTTCGATAAATTACACAATTTCGTTGCAATTATTTTTTATGCCATTAATAATTGATAAATTCTCAAAGTTCTTATTAAATATCTAGGTGAAATGAAGCTGTAGTATGTAAAAAGTAATACGAATATTTCCTAATTGTTAAGATTTAAAACTTAAAATTATGTACGGATTTAATATTGTTCTCCAAAAAGTTAGACAGAGTCAGTATTACGCTTAACAGATTTTATTTTTCAAGACCTTAGCACATCTCAGAGTCAATGAGATCACGACGTGTCCCCTTAGATGATCAATAGGGTTTAGTTCAGGAAACTGGCATTTCATCGTTCCCGTTGATTTTAAGACAAACCGTTTGCACAGTACTATAGATCGATATCCTGTTGGGAATACAATTTAAGGAACATATTCATTTCTAGCATTGGCTATGTTCTTGTCTATGCCTTCAGCAGGAGAAACTTGCTTCTTTCTTTATCAACAATGAGGCTTTTCGTTGGATCGTAGCGAATAATTTTTTTTAAATCAGCTAAATATATTCATCATATATTTTACTATATGGTAATATTTGATGTTCATCTAGTAGTTTTACGCTTACGCCTGCGAGTCTCTATAATGTTTCTTTAATTTCCTCATAAATTTTTCCTTAATTTCTAAGAATTTCAATTAGTTTTCCTGTTTTTCCAGTGCAGTCTACTCCTCGCCCCACTATTAAAATTTTTTTTTTGGAATGAAACTATTTAAAAACTCATCGCAGCACTTATTGACAATTTAATTTCTTAAAAGATTATAAGTTCAATGATTTTTAAAAAACTTATGTCTCTTATTTTTTGATCAATGCGCTTCAAAAGAAACTATTAAAATTTATGAATTTGGATCATAACCAAAATATTTATCATGATAAAAATTTAGTGTTTTAATTCTTACAATTACAATAGCTACCATTGTGTACCACTGTAACTTCTGATCCATAATAATTAAAGAAATTATAAATAAAATTTTTAAATCTTACAGTTTGGAATTGGGCGAATACACTTAAAAAATAATACATAAATGGATGTTCAGTAGCTTAACCTATTTCGCCTGCAACCGAAATTCGTGTATTAATGACGATGGCAGGCATGAAACTACCCAAAACAAAAGGAAACAAAAACAAAACAAAACGTTTGAAATATGTCTAGACATTGGATCAGGATTTGAAAAGGAAAGTTGCTTGTGGGTAGTGATTAGGGTTGCCAGAAGGGCCTGATTTGGCCTGATTGTCAAGTTTTTTAATGCGCGTCAAGTGTCAAGTGAAAAAGTGATTTGTCAAGCTTTTTTGTAAGTTAACTTTTTTTCTCAAATTTATTCTAGCTATGCAATAATACTTAAAAAAAGTATGTGTATATTTCTAAAAAACAAATCTAAAGCCCATATTTTTACTATCAATAGAACTAAGGACTAATATGATACATATTTTTTTTTGTGCAATTATAGTTTAAAAAATAACTAACTATAACTTTCTGTACAATTATTATAAAAGTGGAAACACTGATATTTACCCCATTACTCAACACTAGTAAATTGACAACATTGAACCAGAGAAGCAAGTCGTGAACTTAGCCAGCTTAGCCGACTTGATATACCCATGGTGGAATAATACAGGCGGCTTTTCATTGTTTTTTTAATAAAACTTATGTGTTTGAAGAATTGTCAAGTTATTTATGGAAATTATTATTTATTTCTTATAGACTAGCTAAAAACTCTCAGCAAAATTGTTTTTACGAGTAAAAGTTAAAATTTAATTCCTATTTTCCCAATAATAATTATCCAGAAGTTCTTCTTTAAAAACTAAAAATCTCTTTTATATATTTAGTATGAGTGTTTTTACTTGTCAAGTTTTTTTTTCAAAATCAAGTTTTTTTTTGGTCAATGTCAAGCTTTTTGACAAATTAGATCTGGCAAGCCTAGTAGTGATGCAGATATTCTTTCATATACTGAAGTTCCAAAATGTAGTATGGATGTGCGTCATTGAAAAATGTCTACAGACTTTGAACAAAATAATAAGCATGCGATAGAGGTTTGTTTTGTATTATTTTCAGGTATGTCCTACTTTATTTAAGCAGATTCACAAATACAGATACATTCATACATACTTACGCTTTTTTCTACCTTTTATAGAATTTTTGTTTTTAATACCGTTATCGTTTGAAACAACGTGGAGGTACTTACAGAGAAGGAACATCTTAATATTGTACGATTTCATCTGTCTTTTTAAAGGTCACCTAAGTTCACTTACTAAAAAAAATTAGCCATTGAACTAATTAATGGGTGATTTTTTAAGATCTTTCAGATTTGATTTAAAAAACATAAAATTCAGAGGAAACTATGAAATCTTTATTTGAGTCAATGGAACGATCTATATAATTCGATGTTTAAATATGATTTCATGTAAATGATGACCGCGCCTGCGCCTCTAATACGAGCACTTCATACGATTTCGACATACTCTCTCCAACAAGTCGGCCAGAATCTAACGAATAAATTCTTCAATATTGGCTTCCAGTGCGTCAACCGTTTCGAGTTTACACCTATTGACATGAGCCTTAACATGGCCCAATTAAAAAATTGTATAAAGGCGTTAAATCGCACGATCTGGGCGACCAATTGTCCTGCTCCAAACGTGAAATAAACTTTTCACTGAACTCGCCTCTCGATTGGGCTATTGTTTTGCGTGCTGTGTGGCATGTGGCTCTGTCTTGTTGAAACCACTCGTCAGCCAATTCCAGTATTCATGTTCTGTGACTTTGACGAGAATTTCTCGAGTCGAAAAAATGTGAAATAATATATTTCATTGTTTCGCGAAAAGTGAAATGTATCTGTAACTCATGTCGAAAACTATTAAAAGAGCTTACGTCGTTACGTTAAAAATATCATTATATGAAACTCCAAGCTGAAGTGAAATTTTATACAATGAGAACGCTAGTAACTAATATCGTTGACGGCGACAAAATCTACTAACATTAAAAAAATTTCAACATCGGCGGTGAAAATACAACCGTCGGCTGTAGAAAATAATGTATGGTGCGACTTTAATGTTTGTTGTTTACAAAATATCTGCAACTAAATAAAATTATAAAATAATTTAACAATGAATAAATCATTTAAGAACAAGATACCAATTGTTTCAAAATTAACGAGTTAGACTCGAGCAACTGAAATAACTCTTTGATTTTTTGTTAGTTGTTCATAATTATAACGCTGCTGTTGCTATGACGCGTTCTAATTTACACAAAGTACAATCAAGATGTTGTGTTTTTCTTCCGACGGGGTTTGATGCAATTTGGAATGAATTTCCGTCATCCCACGTCAAATTTGGTTGATAAACAGACCGGTTTCGGCTATGTGCCATATACATCTGCAAACGGATAATAGAGAAGGAAGTTAAATCTAAAAGGAATC
Organism: Gymnocheta viridis; assembly: GCA_956483585.1. Taxonomy (NCBI): domain Eukaryota; kingdom Metazoa; phylum Arthropoda; class Insecta; order Diptera; family Tachinidae; genus Gymnocheta; species Gymnocheta viridis. The sequence goes on from OY101441.1 coordinate 68,117,713, forward strand.
AAAACAAGGAACATGAAACAGTTAAAAACTTAAAACAGAAACTAAGGTCTAACAATATCATAACAACAAAAGCAGATAAAGGAAACACAACGGTATTAATAAAAAAGAGGATTACATCACAAAAACGGAACAGCTAATAGAGGATACTAAATGCAGGAAAATTAGAAAGGATCCTACGGATGAGTACCAAGCCAAAGTGAAAGAACTAATAAAAAAGGCAACCAAAGTAATAAAACCAAACATAGCACACACGTTAACACTCATGAACCCATCAGCCCCATCTATGATCGCACTACCGAAAATACATAAAATGAACACACCTATGAGACCCATAATTAACTACAAATCTGCTCCAAGTTACAAATAATCGAAATATCTAAAAACAATACTGAAAGATACCTTGAGCCTAAAAAACAAACACACAATAGCTAACACCACGGAATTAGTTACAAAGCTAGATAATGTAGAAATAACGAAAAATAGTAAACTAGTCTCATTTGACGTAAAAGATTTATATCCATCAATTCCAACAACGGAGACAATAAACATTGTACATAAAACACTACTCAACAAAACAGAAAACGTAGAATTTTCCAATCAACTCGTAAACACACTGAAAGCCACACTAGAACAGAATTACTTTAAATTTAACAATAGCATATACATACAGACAAACTAACGGACTAGGAATGGGAAATTCAACATCAGCAATCCTCATGGAGGTGTTTATGCAAAATCTAGAAGAGAAATACGTAGATGATCTAAAAACCAATTTCGGGGTAACATTCTATGCAAGATATGTCGACGATATTATATGTATACTGGAAGGAAATAGAGAAGAACAAGTTCTGGAGCTCCTGAATAAGCAACATAAAAGTATTAAATTCACAATGGAAGTAGAAGAAGACGACAAAATAAATTACCTAGACCTAACAATTAAAGCAAATAAGAGTTTAAATAGAGTTGAATACGAAATATACAGAAAACCAACGGCCACAGACACAATAATACATAATTCATCGAACCATCCTCAACAACACAAGAACGCGGCAATTAGACAATTAGTAACAAGACTTGAACGAATACCACTAACACGTGAGGCCTATAAGAAAGAGATAAAAACAATATATGACATAGCAGAAAACAATGGATACAAAAAAGAACTAGTAGACAAAATCCGAAATGATATCAAAACAAATAGAGAACGGAACAGAGAACAGGAGCAAGAGAATGGAACTTGGGCTACTTTAACGTATATGGGCAAATCAACATACAAACTAGCAAAATTTTTTAGAAAACACAATATTAACACAGCATTCCGAACAAAAAACAATTTGGGTAGAATACTACGAAATAGCACAAACGAAACGGACCCCCTAGATAAGCAAGGAGTTTACAAATTGACTTGCTCATGCAAACATAGCTACATCGGACAAACAGGACGGAAAATAAAAACAAGATTTCGGGAGCACATAAGAGACTACAACAAGAAACTGAAACAACCAGGAGCAACGCCAGAATCAAATTTCGCGAACCACATATTCAACAACAAATGTACACCAAGACACATCAGACAAACAGTTGAATTACTGCATTTACAGCACAAAGGACGGCGACTGAACGTATTAGAAAACATGGAAATATACAAACAAAAAACGATTGACGGAAGAATTATAAACGAACAAATAAACACTGCGTCAGACATAATATTTGAACCGCTAAAACATTTTTACACAAAAGAAAACAATAACCCAAGAAAACCAGACAACACAACAAACGAACAAAACCAAAAAGAAACCCAAAAACGTACAATCACAGACTATTACCTACACAAAGATAAAACACCTAGCAAATGATCACTCAAATAATAAACTGTAACGGTAAACACAAGAGACTAACAAGAGAAAAATTAAACGAACAAGAAGCAGGTAGATATAGAGCACACAGGAATATATACGAACGAGAGAGAGCCACACACGAATATATACGAAAGAGAGAGATGCAGACACGAACAAGAGAGAAAGAGAGGAAAAGAGGTTAGGTACACAAGGAAACTATACGAAAGACAAGGGACAACACAAAAAACGATTAGTTACTGAGAGAACACTGAAGATGGCACATAGCCGAAACCGGTCTGTTTATCAACCAAATTTGACGTGGGATGACGGAAATTCATTCCAAATTACAATCAAGATAATATATAAAAATCACGGAACTTTCATTTAAAAAGTCAAACTATAAAAATTCCATTTGGAAATTTTATATCAAAATAAAATTTAATGCAGTTTGAAATGGTAACATATTTGTTAATATAAGTTTCATATCACGAAGAACACAACCAATTAAAAATTAAAACTTTTAACTAGTTACCACCGGAATGGTGCAATTTAATAGAAGGCAAGCAAGCCTCACCAAGTTTGTTTTTAATTTAAAAGTTACAAAAATCCTAGGTCACTGGTAACAACCCAGCTAAAAAAGTTATATATGGACACATATCTGGGCCATGTGCCCACAATTTCGGATCCAAGTGTATATGGTCTATACATTACTTTTTTAGCTGGAAAGTCTCTTAAAAATCAACATTGTTGCAGAATACAAGTCAGAATTGTCGTTTATCAGAATTTAAAATCAATTCTGATTTGATTTGTTGTTATAAAATCGTCTTTACCTTCTTTCATAAATAAACAAAACCATATCCGAATCATATATTTTTGAATAAAATATTATCAAAAAGTGTTACCAATTTAGCCTAAGCCTAAACCTTTTTCGCCATTTACCCCCACTAACGCAAATTTCAGTTATGCTTATTTAATTTGAAATTTTACTAACTTTCACTTACTTTAAACCTAATTTTTAATTGGAAGTTAAAAATGTTCATTAACAATAAAAAAGTTTTGTTAACAGTTACCAACTATTATGAATCATACCAGGAATTTATTTTTGGGACATGCAAAAAAAGAAAATAACACCATCATCCAATGACATCTGTGCACGTTTTATGCACATAGATGTGCAATTTTCAGATGAAAAAGCTTAAGCCACAATTTTTTTTAAGAATTTATGACAAATATTTTTAAAATAAACCATGGAAAATAAACAGGTGGCATTACTACGCCATATGATAATTTTTTGTTCTAGCATTGTTTTTCCAATCTTATGTCAATTTTGTTTATATTAGAGATGGGTACCGCTCACGTAATTAGCGTAAGTCATCGTAATTATTTTTTTTGTTTCAATTACGTGAGTGTGCATGAACGCGAGTACAAAAAAAATTGATTGTGCATAAGTAGATTTTTGACGTGATTGCTTCGTGATTTTTTCTATATTGTTATTTTTTCGTATACTTTTGTAATTAATATTTCTACGTAATTACTTAAATGGTTTTAAGTTTATGTTGAAAGGAATTGTTTGGCTCAAGTTGAAATATTACTTGACTCATTTCTTTATTAATTTTAGAAATTTTTTTGATGATCTAAAATTATTTTTATTAAGAAAGTATTATTGGAACAGTCTATTCATCAGACTAGCAGAATGGATCAGTGATAATAGTAATATTTTTTTAATTATTTACAATTTTTTTCGTGATTATTTCATGAGTGTGAGTTTTCGCGATTGTGCGTAACTTTTTTGCCTACTCACGTGAGCATGAATGAACGGGAGCCAAAAATATAACGACGTGCATAAGTAAAACTTTTTATCGTGGGCGTGAGTGAGAAATCAGTCACGATCCCATCTCTAGTTTATATTTACAAAATATCCAACCTTGTGTTTCTTTAATTTGTGTTTATATTTTTATTAAAATTTTCAATAATTTTTTATAGGTACTTATACATTTGTGCCTTCTATATGGACCGCAAATACTTTCAAAGTAATCCACACTTCCTTGTCTTGCTCATTTGCAGCGTCCAAAAAATTCAATGGTTTCTGTTAACTTATTTTATTTCATTTTTGTTTACAATAATTTTTGACATGGGCTTTACAGAAACAAAAATTTCTTTTTTGTTGTATTGTTGTAGTTGTAGCCGTAATAATGCCACCTGTTTATATCATCATGATATAAAAAAAAATAACAAATTTTTATGTTATATTTTTTCAAGTTAAAAATTTTAATTCAGATAATATTTCAATTAATTTTAATTAAAAGTTAAAACTTAACAGAGCTTCGTGTTAACCAAAGTTAAAGTTTTGAGTTTAGTGTTAACTTCAAGTTAATTTTTTCATTGTTAATGGCGCTTATCTTTGAAATTTCTATTTCAAATGGTGGACTCCTTTACGAGTAAGTACGTTTTAAAACATACATGCAGAGGGGAAATTGTCTAAAATTTAATAAAACAGAATAAGTTCCACGTATTGAAAAAAGTTGCACTTGTAAAAAGTGGAATGTAAAAGAATTGCCAGTTGCGCTAATCGAGGTGTTGCAAGAACCGTTAATTTGTGTTTTAAAATTGTATACGAGTATTTTACTAAACTTATTATTCGAGACATGCATGTCTTGATATCTTATTTCAAAGAAATTAAAAAAGTTGTTTTACTCTTTTTATTGTTTATGTATGTACTTGAAGTGTTTTTGGTTTAATAACTTTTAGCATTTTTTATGAATTTTTCATTATTAATAAAAAAAGGTTAAATTATGAATAAAAAATGTTTAGCCTTGTTTAGGTTTGATTTTGACCTGTTTCTACATAACAAGTTTCTCAAAAATGTTGCCCAATTGAGTGCGAAAATTAGATTTTCGGTTTTATAACACAAACGTCAAGTGTTGTTGAGTGAAAACGTAAGAGTAACACTTTTTGCGGTTTCTATATTGCAATTTCAATTGTCAATACTGTCAAACACAGCCAAGCTTAAAAAAGTACTTGTGTGCATTTTTATCAAAAGAAGAATTTGTTTTGTCTTCCGGTAGATCCAATACATTTAAGGCATCCCGGATATTTCTGTGGCATAAACGAATGGCCACATTATCGCTCTCACTTGAATCACTATCAAAGTGTATTTCAATAGATGAAAACATTTTTACTTTAATTTTTTAATTAATAACAAATTTTATTGAGCTTCAATTGTTAATATAAATTAGAGATGGGCACCGCTCACGTGATTAGAGTGAATCATGCGTGATCATGAATGATCGTGAGCCGTTTTATGTTTCAATCACGTGAGCGTGCATGAGCGTGAGTATAAAAAAACTTAACGTGAGTGAACGTGCATGAGTAGATTTTTTGCGTGATTGTTTTGTGATTTTTTTGATTTTGGAATTGTTTCAGAAAAATATATTTCTCAGTTAAACATAATTTTGCTCTTTTATTGTAGAATTTTCTATTTGCATTCAGAAATTTTAATGTATAAATACTTACAGGTTGTGATTTTTTCGTGAGTATTTCGTGAGCGTGAGTTTTCGTGATTGTGACTAACTTTTTTTCCAGTCACATGACCGTACATGAGTGAAATTTTTTATCGTGAACGTGCTTGAGCGTGAGTGAAATGTCACTCACGATCCCATCTCTAATATAAATTAACTTTGTTTTGTACATTATAAATAGCTGTTCTCTTACAATTGCACTAGAGTTGCCTTTTCGTAGTAAAAAATTTGTATTTTAGCATGAAAAAAATTAAACAAAATACCAAACTATATACTATGGCAATAATGTAATCTGACAATACTAAAAGAGAAACGTAACAAAACGTAAGTAAGACAAGTGCGCTATAAAAATTCTTTATTTTACGTACTTGCTTGGGTACAGCTTGTCTGATTGAGAACATACTTGTTATGTAGAAACAGGCCATTAGATTTTTCTTTTTAAAAAGTCGATTTAGCTTATTTTTTCTCCAGCTCCTGATAACACTGATGGTAAGCGTTAAATAAACATTGAATTAAACTAACTTTCGCTGCCACATAATTTAACCTTATTCTAATATTTCTTAAAATTATGTTAAAATTTAGGCCGGTATTTAAAAGAAGCATATAAAACAAATTACAAATGTGTATGCCATAATAATAAAAATTTTTTCCTGTTCGAGATTAGTGTGACTTTCCCGGAATTCTCGTTTCACAAATCTTAGCCTGCAAAATGTGATTTACTGCATATATACTCGAGAACAAAATACAATAATATAAAGGCAGTATTTATGTGTTTCAGTAGATAAAAACATCGAATTTTGAATTTTGCTACATTTTTACTTAGAAAAATGGACTTGCTGTGGACTTAATAAATGTATATAATCAGCCATATTCAACAAAATTAAAAGTTTGTTATCTGTATAAGTAGTATATTTGTGGGCATTCTGGCACACCAATTAGAATCTAATTAGATTTGGCCTCCTTATGGATAAAATACACGTATGGGCATTCTGGCACACCAATTAGAATCTAATTAGATTTGGCCTCCTTATGGATAAAATACACGTATGGGCATTCTGGCACACCAATTAGAATCCCACTAGATTTGGCCTCCTTATGGAAAAAATACGCGTATGGGCATTCTGGCACACCAATTAGAATCCCACTAGATTTGGCCTCCTTATGGAAAAAATACATATATGGGGAAAATACACGTATAGAGATACTGAGTCATATAATGAGAAAAATATGATCATTCTGTTACACATGCATTCATATATTTTTCCATGTGTATGCTTTTACAATAAAGAGAAATTCAAATGAGATATTTTTTTGCACCATGTGAATGAGATTCTCATTTGAGTAGTTTTTATTAAAACCTAAAATAAGAGTTTTACTATCCAGCACAAATCGATATAAAAGAACGTTCAGATTTTTTTGTTTATTATTGTTCTTCACAGTTACTTGAAATCACATTAAACAAAAGTTAAAGCAGCTTTTCGCATCAAACAAAATGGTAAGTATACAGTTTTATAATATATAAAAAATTTTTTATTTATTATATAGATGCTGTAGAAAAAATATACAAATATTTATACATATTATATGATTGTTTTTATTTAATTGCTTTTAGATCTATCAACAGTTAATTAACATAGCCCAAGGAATAAAATCAGAGTACACGAAAATTGATGATATTCCCTTAAATAAACCATTAAAAATTTTAAATTTTGAGTGGAAGGTTACACAATATGGATCCAAAGTCATAGCATATTTGGAGAACAATAAATGGTTTTATCTACCTCAAAGAATGGTTAAATATTTAAACAGAGAGGATCCTTACTTAGCCAATATGAATGAAAAAATTTGGACAATTATTTACAAAGGACGACAATCGCCAAATGGTTCTGCAATATTCGAACTAAACTACAGCTAATTTTTTTAATAAACAAAACTAGTTTTGTAATGTTGTAAATCTGTATATTATAAAACAATAAAATAAATGTACATATGTGGTAATGTGAAATGAATCTCGATTATGTATTTATTTTTGCACATGCGTAGACTTGTATTTTATTCGCTTTATATATTTATTTTTCATTTTAAGACATGCGTAGGCTTGCATTTTAAGAAAAAGTATAGAACAATTCAAAATTAATTGAAAAGTTAAACATGCATGAGCAAGAAATAAGGTCAAAAATATGCTGCATTATTTCCTATTTTATTTCATTTGTTGTTTTTAATCTTTCTATGACAAGGTAGTAAAATTTAAACATTTGTTTGTATGGAAAAACTCTTAAGAACGAAAGACATGCGTATGCTTGCTTTCACTTATTTTTGTCGTAGTGTGAGGGTGCATTAACTATTTTTATTGAAGGACACAGTTTCAGTAAAATTTCTTAAGAACGAAAGACATGCGTATGCTTGCTTTCACTTATTTTTTGTCGTAGTGTGTGGGTACATTAACTATTTTTATTGAAGGACACAGTTTCAGTAAAATTTCTTAAGAACGAAAGACATGCGTATGCTTGCTTTCACTTATTTTTTGTCGTAGTGTGTGGGTACATTAACTATTTTTATTGAAGGACACACATTTTTTTCTACTTCAATGTTTTAAAATGCAATAATTTATGAGGCTATAAATCTGGTATGGTATGTTTGTTACTTAAGCAAAAAAAGGGTATGGAAAGGCAATAAAATTTTAAAATCCGTTTCAGGAAAATTTCTTAAGAACGAAAGACATGCGTATGCTTGCTTTCACTTATTTTTGTCGTAGTGTGTGGGTGCATTAACTATTTTATTGAAGGACACACATTTTTTTCTACTTCAATGTTTAAATGCAATATTTTATGAGCGCAGAAATGTGTTATGATGCTTTTGTTACCTAAGAAAAATTTTTAAACAAGGGTGATTAACAGTATATGTGTATGTAGTAGTGCCTCTAGAAAAGTATAAAATCAGCTATTTTTTCGAACAAAATTCTAGTTCTGTGAAATTATTCAACATAGTAAGATTTCTGTGAAATTATTCGACGTGAAAAGATTTATAAAATTTAAATTTTTTGTTTTTTTTTATTATTCAATGTATTAAGATTGTTTCCAAAGAAAAAAAAATATTTGTGTTTTAGTAAGATTTTAAATTTGTGTTTTAGTAAGACTTTTTAAAAAGAAAAAACTTTTAATTTGTGTTTTATAATTCGAATTCATAACAGGTTAGTAAAAATGATTTTAATATTAATTTTTATCACTACAAATACACAAGAATTCGATCGACATTGTGATATAGACCGTTAAATAATTTTACTATACAAAAAATTAATTTTTTAAACATCTTTAGTGTATTTCCAAAAAAATTGTGATATTATGGAAAGAATAGCAACCAAGCTAGAATGCTCAGAATGTCAAAGAGCTTTTCAAAGTGAGGAAAATTTCAGGGAGCATGAAAGATCTCATGCTTCGAACTCAAAAAAAAGTGTTGTAAAGCTAGTAAAAAGTGCTTTTAAAAAGAGGCTTATAACACTAGAATATGAAAATAGTAATGAAGAATGTCTTCTACCGGAGATGCTTATGAAGGAAGCTGAGGAACCGTTAAAGAGAGAAGTTGACAATTTCTTAAAGGCTAATGATGCTCTTAAATTTAATATGGAGATATATGGATTATATGCTCGCCCCAATGTAAATGACTTAGAAAATACCCCAATAGAGGTGAAACATTTTCAAACGAAAATGAAGGAAATTTTCCATATAGAAGAGTTTGCCGATGAATATTGTTATAATATTCAAAGAATATTAACAAAAATGGAAGATTTTCAAGAGCGGGATAGTGGTTGGACTCTAGTTCAACTTTTAAAACTTCATATAAACCTAAATAGATACCAACCACTAAAAGGTTCCAGTTTCATTCCTCTCCCAAATAAAATAAAGTTAAAAAAAGCATGCATAAATGTACAAAACAATGATGAATTTTGTTTCAAATGGGCAATACTATCAGCCTTAGCAACCCATAGAAATTCTCAAAGAACAAGCAGTTATGGCGTCAACATTGATGAACAACTAATTTCCTTTAACGGCTTTGGCTTAAATTTTAGTGGCTTATGCTTCCCACTAAAAATAAAAGATATAGAAATTTTTGAAACTAATAATCCGAATATTAGTGTAAATGTCTTTGGATATGACATGGAAAAAGACTTGATTGTGGGACCCTATTATAAAACAAAAGGAAAAAAATCTAAACATATCCAACTTTTATTTATGCAGAAAAAAGTTGAGGGAAACATAGTTTCACACTATGTTTATATAAAAAATATATCAAGGTAAGTGTTATGATTACGAATAAAATTATAAATTTCTTTTTAGTTTTCTTTATTATACTATTTTTTTATTTATTCATACATCCATTTTGTAATTTTTTCAGATTCATTAGAGCTCAACAGACAGCTCATCATGGAAGCATTATCCTATGTGATGATTGTCTACAGAATTTTCACCATGAACAACAATTAGAAATTCATAGGCAACATTGTAAAAAACAAATTGCATATACACCACAAGCAGATAAGTCTACAATACAATTTAGTAATTATAGTAATAGTATAGATGTACCGTTCGTAATATACGCAGATTCGGAATGCATATTTGAAAATATTCAAACTTGCATTCCGTGTGGTGATATTTCTTCAACAACATTAGTTGATAGACATGTGCCGTATGCTATATCATATTTCATTAAATGTACTTTTAACGACAATTTAAATAAGCTATGTAGCTTTAAAGGTTTAGATTCACCTACACTGTTTATAGAGAGTTTAATTAAAGACGTAAAATATTTAAGTAATAATTATTTATCTATAGTAAAACCCATGCTACCCCTAACAGAAGAAGAAAATTTAGACTACCATTCGACCAATATATGTCACATTTGTTCTAAAGTTATTTTAGATGATTCAAAAGTTAGGGATCATTGTCATATAAGTGGGAAATATAGAGGCGCTGCACATAGTTTGTGTAATCTTAATTACAAAGTGCCAAAATTCTTTCCAGTAATTTTCCACAATTTTTCTGGTTATGACTGCCATTTATTTGTGAAGGAGCTAAATAATATAAATGATGGCCCTATAAATATTATTCCACTCAATAAAGAGCTTTATATATCTCTCTCTAAAACTATAACTGATGAGAATAGTGCTAACATTGAAATTCGATTTTTAGATTCCTATAGATTTTTACCAGCAAGCTTAAATGATTTGGTTGAAAATTTAGCTAAGCAAGATTTAAAAGTAGTAAAATCAATATTTGGAGAAAACGAAAGTAAATTTAATTTGCTTATTAGAAAAGGTGTCTTTCCATACAGCTATTTAAATACTATAGAAAAACTTAAAGAAACTTCTTTGCCGAATATAGAGAGCTTTTATAATAAATTAACTGATGAAGACTGTTCTCAAGAAGATTACGCCCATGCTAAAGAAGTATGGAGCACGTTTGATTGTTCAACTTTAGAAGATTATTTATTATTGTATTTGAAAACTGATGTTTTGTTGTTAACAGATGTTTTTGAAAACTTTAGATTTATTAGCAAAAATATTTATAAATTAGACCCCTGTCATTACTATACAGCCCCAGGACTTTCTTGGGACGCGATGTTAAAAATAACAGATATTAAATTAGAGTTGTTGATAGACATAGAAATGATTCATTTTATACAAAAGGGGATAAGAGGAGGAATAGTACAGTGCTCTCAACGGCATTCTATTGCAAACAACAAATACATGAATGATTACAATGAGAATCTACCATCTAAGTATTTAATGTATTTAGATGCAAATAATTTGTATGGTTGGGCAATGTCTGAAGCGCTACCAGAAGGTAATTTTGAGTGGGAAACAGATATTGAAAACTTTTGTCTGGATAGTATACCAGAAGACTCAGCTACTGGATATATATTAGAAGTTGATTTGTTGTATCCATTACAAATTCATGATATTCATAATAATTTACCTTTTTGTAGTGAAAATAAAAATCCTCCAAATTCTAAAGAAAAGAAATTAATTGTTGATTTAAACAATAAATATGGATATGTAATATATTATAAAAATTTACAACAATGTTTAAAACATGGTTTAAAGTTAGTAAAAATTCATCGAATTTTGAAATTTAAGCAATCAGCTTGGTTAAAGCCATATATTTCATTAAATAATTTACATAGAACTAACGCCCAAAACACGTTTGAAAAAAATTTCTTCAAATTATTAAATAATGCCGTATACGGTAAAACAATGGAAAACGTTGACAAGCGTAAGAATGTTAAAATTGTTAATGAGTGGGAAAGCATGGGTAGGAAAATGGGTGCTCGTGTCCTTATTGCCAAACCAGAATTTCATTCATTCAGCATATTTGAGGAAAATATGATAGCTGTGGAGCTAAACAGAAGTTATTCGTTTTATAATAAACCAATTTATTTAGGATTTACAATACTAGAACTTTCAAAGTGGAAGATGTACAACTTTCATTATGGTTATATACTACCAAAATATAATATCAAAGCAGAGCTGAATTATATGGATACCGATTCGTTCATATACACAATCGAAACTGATGATTTTTATAAAGATATAATAAACGATATTGATGGAAAGTTTGATACATCAGATTATGAAGCGAATAATAAATTTGGTATTCCACAAAAAAATAAAAAAATATTAGGCATGATGAAGGATGAAAATAATGGTAGGGTAATGAAGGAATTTGTGGGGTTGAGAGCGAAAATGTACTCATACAAAATGGAAGATATGAATGAAGTCAAGAAAGCAAAGGGTATAAAAAGTAATGTATCTAGAAATTTAAGTTTATTAGATTACAAAAACTGTCTGTATAATAAGAAAGTATATTATAGAAGTATGTATACTTTTAAGTCAAAACTACATGTTTTATATACGTCTTTAATCAATAAGGTATCTTTAAGTTATTTAGACAACAAAAGATACGTGTGCAATAATAGTGTAAAAACCCTTGCTTGGGGGCATTATCAAGAATCATTTATAAACGATAGCAATGACGATTTTCTAATGGAAATCGATCATATAGACAATCAAAGGTCACCTGATTGTATAGACCAATTTATAAATGATTCTGCTGACGATAATTTGTTAATGGAAATTGATTGTTAATTTGTTTATATTTTTATTTTTTTTAGCTTTGGTTAGCACATGAGTTAGACTCAGAACCACCGGGTCGATACATATTAGTTGTCGATTCTATATGGGTGGACACCTAAGTCTATGTCATATGCTAGCAATTACTATGGACACCGGTGATGAAAATGGAAGTCGATAATTACAATCTGACTCCCAGAAATCACTAAAGTCCAGAGCAAACGCTGATATTAGCGCGTGTCTCAGGGATTGGTAGATCTATCCCAATGGTGGACTGAACAATCAACTACTGAGACACGAAAGGAGGGGAATCGAAAAGGGGTCCCGTTACACTTGTGGACTGCTTCGATAACAACCCCTCCTACATATTTATAATATTTATTATATATTTATCAATATAATAATATAATATTTATTTATTAATATTTATATATTTTACAACTGAATTCAAACGATTATAGTATGAAACAAAAAGAAAAAATTTAATAAAATTTTAATTATGTATTTATGTTTAAATATAAAAATATAACTATTTGTGTTTTATTTATTTCAAATTATATTTATTGAATAAAAAATTTAAACATAGGTGACCACAATTAAATGTATTAAAGTTTTGTTTTCGCTCATAATTATATTCAATAGGTCTCTTTAAATAATTAACTACTTCAATTGGAGGTTGTAAGTTTCCAAAGCTATCAAAATACTCTTTATAGTTGCGATTTTTATAATAAGCTACCCAATGAGTTCCAGGACCCTGAAAATTATCTAAATTAACAATACCACATTCTTGAAGTAATGGTTTTTTAGGTAAACGGTCACGCATAAAAACTCCTCTAAATTTACTTAGTTGTTTACCATATTTCATCAAATCTATATCAGTTAATGGTCGATTGGGTAGCTTATCTAAAAGTTTTTTGGAGCTGGCTTATAGTACAGACCATATCCAGATCTATATGGTTTTAGATATAGACCTCTTCCCATAGCAATTGATTCCATGTGTTTATTATGTCGAGTAGCCTCTGCTAGTTGTTCTTTTCCATTTTTTATATCATTAACAGCCTTAATAATAGCTGACCCACCTGTAGCCAAACCTCCAAGTGCTGACAAAGCTGTTAGGATTGGAATAATTGGAAGAAATCCACCAATTTTCGGCATTGGTATAACTCTCGGTATAGCAATATTAGCTCTCTTCTTCCCTTTAAAGTTTGAAGTAACGGCTTTTCGCGCAATTTTAACAGCGGCATTTAAATTGTTTGGTTTTTCGTTTCTCAAGAGCTTTAGAGTATTTTTAACAGTTGTTGAAAACAATTTTCTATCACATGCTTTTCTCTTTTTACATTTTTTCTTCTGTGATTTTCTGGATTTACGAGTTTTGATATGATTCATACCTAACCCCAACTTAACTTTTGATTTCATAGTGTTTGTTACGAGCCAAGCGTGTGCTCGTTCTTTGAAATCACTATCTTTAGATTGTACTCGTTTCCAAGCTTTTTCAACTAATATTTGATCGGCTTTATGTCTTTTGTTAATATCGTTTGTTTGTGAATATGCAATATCGTGTTCCCTACAAGCTGCGTCTAACAAATTTATCCCTTTATCACCCCTCGCTAAACGTTTTTCAAGTTTTGTTCCAGGTCCACAAAACTGATAACCAGGTAAATGCAGTTCAACAGGTAATTTATTTATTAAGTTGTTTACAAAACCACTTCCAAAATTATACTGATTATTTTTAACTCCTTTGCTATAGTTTATACTCATTTTTTCTTTTAATTATATATAATATACGTTTAATATGATTGACACTAAAAATTTAAATGATTAGGTTTTGTTATATAAGAGGAAATTTATATCAAAACCCATTTAGTTATCAAAATGAGACTAGTAAAGCAAGCTAAGCAAATTGTAATAAGAAATGCTGATGAAGCTCAAGACAAGAAATCTAAAATTAAACATAGTACACTTTTACCAAATTCAATACGAGCATTAATTGTGGGTCCCTCAAATTGTGGTAAAACTAATGTTATGATTAGTTTAATAGAAAGTCCCAACGGTCTTAGTTTCAAAAACATTTACATATATTCAAAATCTTTGTATCAACCAAAATATTGTTATCTAAAGAAATTGATAGACCCAATAAACGGAATAAATATTTTTACATTTGCGGAAAATGAGGAAGTTCTAAGCCCGACTGAAGCCATCCCTCATTCAATAATAATCTTTGATGATGTTATATGTGGGAAACAGGGGGCTATAAGAGATTACTTTTGCATGGGTAGACATAAGAATATAGATTGTTTTTATTTATGTCAAACATATACGAAAATTCCCAAACATCTTATTCGGGATAATGCGAATATGATAATAATATTTAAACAGGACGAAATGAATTTGCGTCATATATATAATGATCATATTATTGGAGATATGTCATTTAAAGAATTTACGGATATATGTAGTGAGTGTTGGAAAGATAAATATGGATTCATGGTTGTCAATAAGGACGATTTGATTAATAAAGGGCGATATAGGAAAGGTTTTGATGAATTCATACAACTGTAAGGAAGATATATAAATCACTTCATGAATAGTTAGAAAAGCAGTTCACAATAATATATGGAGTAGTTAACAAATATATACATAACAGTTTATAATCAGATAAAAAGCAGGTCGATAGCAGATAGAAAGCAGTTCATATAAAACAGTTCACAATCAGATATAAAGCAGTTCGACATCAGATATAAGCCCGATTGATTTCAGATATAAATCAGATCGATATGAGTAATAATAAAATATTAAAAGATATTGTTAATACAAGGGCGATTTTAAAGGAAAAACTAAAAAATATTAAATTAAATGAAGTAGAGAGACTTAATTTATTGGAAGATACATTTACACCTATAACAAAACCTTTGAAAAAGATTATTAGAAAAATTGATGATTATCAATCAGACAATTTATTAGATGATACATTTAAATCTCTAACGAAACCTTTAAATACAAAAAATGAAAAAAATTCTGATTACCAATCAGATGATTCATTGCACGAGTCATTCAAAGATATAACAAAACCTTCAAATAAGAAAATTGAAAAAATTTATGATTATCAATCAGATGATTTTCAGTCAAATGATGATGACATAACAGATTCACAACTTCCATCACTACCATCCGATAATAGCTCTGATAATTATGACGATGCTGTAGCTTATGATCAAGAAGCGTTAAATGGTAGTAAAAAATCGTCACTAGCGGAAAATATAGAATTGCTCCTGACTAACAAAACGATAGATAAAGTTTATGGTTTCAACATAGATGAAAGTGGAAAATGGCGCTATGCAAATAATGTGCTAAATTTTAATGTGGATAACTCAATTCAAATAGGGAATTTAACGTGGAAAATGACTCCAGGATTATTTGAATTATTATTTCATTCAAAACCCCTACATTACAATAAAAATGATTTAAAAAAATATAAAGAAATTTTAATAAGTACAAATGCACATAAACGACAATATCAATCAAAAGCTCAAATTAAAGGTACACGAGCGTTCAAATATGTTCGCATAATAAAAAATTTATTTAATACTAAAACAAATGTTTTTACGAAAGGTAGTGGATTATCGCTAAAATCTGTAGACAATCGTAAGCCTAGCTATATATATTGGGATGACCCGAATGAATTAGTTGACAGAATGCGTTTACTTATTTCATCGGAAAGTGCTGGTCATAATAATCACAGAAATGAAATAATTTCCATCATTGAAGAATTAAGAGAAGCTAACATAATATATTAAAAATGAGTTATATAAATAAATTTGGTGAAAGTTCAATTAAGCATAATCTAAATAACTCGAAGTTAAGGATATCCCAATACAATTTAGAAATCAATAACATAACAAAAGATATAGAAAAGATATATACTACTATAAAGATTATAAAGGATCAGTTCCATGATATAAATATGAACCTCTCCAATAAAGTCGAAAATAGACTAAATGAGATTGAAGCCTATATTTTTAAATGGATTAGCATAGAAGAACTTAAAAATGAATATGACTCACAATTAAATATTATTAGGAGTGATATAAAAATATTACAAGAAAACATAAAAAAAAATATTGATGAAGATGTTGCACTTATTGAAAAAGCTGTGAAGGGTCAAATATACTCTTCAAATAAAGACTTTATAAAAAATATAGAAGAAAGATTTAATAAAATTGATGATTTTATTTTTAAACGGATTGATAAAAACACTAATGTGGATGATGTGAAAAAACGAAAACTTGAATGGCCTAAAATTAAGACGGCTAAGTAAACAAAACTTTATAAGATATATATATATGAGAATGACATAGAAAAAATAATCATATACAAAATGAACGAGGATAAAAGAGAAATAGTTAATGAACTACACAAACAAGCGCGAAAAAATTTTAAAAGAAGACGAGTTATAATGAAAGGAATTGATGATTTATGGCAAGCTGATTTGGTTGAAATGGGGAATTATGCGTTATATAATAATGGATATCGTTATCTTCTAACAGTAATAGATACCTTCTCAAAAAAAGCTTGGGTTGCAGCAGTAAAAAATAAAACTGCACTGAGTGTAGCGTATGCTATGAGGAGTATTTTCACTAATAACAATCGAAAACCAAGAAATTTACAAACAGATGATGGTAAAGAATTTTTCAATAATCAGTTTCATCAACTAATGCAATCAAACAAAATTAATCACTACTCAACTTATAGTGTTCTAAAGGCATCCATAGTAGAACGATTTAATAGAACTTTAAAAGGAATGATGTGGAAAGAGTTTAGCTATCGGGGTTCATATAAATGGATAACCATATATCAAGACCTTGTTGACAAATATAATAACACATATCACAGAACAATAAAAATGTCACCTAATGAAGTGAATTCTTCAAAAGAAAAATTGTTATTGGATACCGTTTACAACAATTTAAAAATATTTAAAAAACCAAAATTTAAAGTGAATGATAATGTTCGAATAAGTAAATATAAGCATACATTTGAAAAAGGTTACACACCAAATTGGACTACAGAAATATTTAAAATTAAAACTATAAAAAATACAAACCCTAATACTTATATATTACAAGACTATCAAGGTCATGAAATTAAAGGTGGTTTTTACGAGCCCGAGCTAATGAGAACTAAATTTCCAGACACATATTTAGTAGAAAAAGTTTTAAAACGAAAAAGGAATAAGGTTTATGTAAAATGGCTAGGATTTTCATCAGAACACAACTCTTGGATTAATATAAGCAATGAATCATAAAAATCATAACAGATGTTATTAATAATTCATTCATTCATCAGTCTTTAAAATGTCAATAACACTCACATTAAACGGAAACTCTTCATATCTTGTTGCAAACTATTTTCCACCGATGGAACTAAATGAAAATTATGTTTGTGGCTTAATAAGCTTTGACACATATCATTCAATTCCGAATGTTGATGTAGAAAACAATTTATTTCATATTGGCAATCATGAAATAGAAATTCCTGTTGGATCATATGAATTAGCTGATATAGCTGAATTACTAAGAAAGAAATATCATAATCTGAATGAGAAAGGAACCCTTGACATACAAGCAAATTATAATACATTACAAACATTCATCAAAAGCACAACTGATTCCATTTATTTCAATAAAAAGAACTCTATCGGCTCCTTATTGGGCTTTAGCGAAAGAGTATTAGAACCAGATATTGATCATTACTCGGATAAAACAATAGATATAACAAAAATAAATACAATAATCGTTGAATGTAATATTGTAAGCGGATCATATATAAATAACATGTCTGCACATATTTTACATCAGTTTTCACTTAACGTTAGCCCAGGATATAAAATAACAGAGGCGCCATCGAATGTGATATATTTACCCGTGAATTCAAAATCAGTTAATAGTCTTGTTTTGAAAGTCGTCGATCAAAACGGAAATTTAATTAACTTTCGCGGTGAAAAAATAACAATAAGATTACATTTAAAGCCAATGAGAGAATGATTATATTTAATAAAAGTGAGTTGCAAAATAAGTCCGACTTCATTCTAGCATCAACAACAACGAAATACAATTCAGAAAAGTCATCGCGCTGTGAAAGTCAATCAGAAAAGTATAAAAGAAAAATTGAAGGTATTAAGCCTGAACTAAGTAACACTCTTAGTGAAGTTAATAAAAAGTTTTTAATAAATTTGGGATTTATATTAAAAAAATAGAGCTAATCATATAGCTATCGAGCCTGAAAAATTCTATAAAATGAGTAATATTATTAATATTTTACAAAAACCACATTTGGATAGTTCAATTATAAAAAAGGAGTATCACAGCTACACATCATATCTACAGTCATTCAAAAATAATGATGAAATTCGTATAACAATTCAAAATCAAGATTTATATGTTTTACCAAGCGAAAGTCTTCTATACATTGAAGGGCTTGCAACAAAGGAAGATTCAACAGCTTCCACATCTATACGTCTCTTAAACAATTGTATTGCACATCTGTTTGACGAAATTCGATATGAAATCAATGGTGTAGAAATTGATCGTACACGCCATTTGGGTATTGCAACAGAATTAAAAAACTTTGTGTCGCTGAATAAGTCAGAAAGTGATAATCTAGTAAATGCAGGATGGTCGCCACTTAATAATGATGATCTTACACTTGTAGACGGTTATTTCAATTTCTGTATGCCACTAAAATTCTTACTTGGATTTGCTGAAGATTTTAATAAAATAATAGTTAATTCTAAACATGAATTGATTCTTTTGCGATCTAAAGATGATAAACAAGTTTTAAAATCTAATATATCAACCGAAAAAACTAAGTTGTCTATTTTAAACATTTCTTGGAAAATACCACACATTCAACTTGCTGACGCTTACAAATTGCAGATGTTTAAAACAATTAACAATCGCCATCCTTTAAATATATCTTTCAGAAGTTGGGATATGTATTACTACCCGTCACTTCCAGAAAGTACAACGGTTTTATGGAATGTTAAGTTAGCCAGCGAAAACGAAAGACCACGTTTCCTACTTTTGGGTCTTCGAAACAGTGCCAACAAATTTCAACATTGTGATTTGACAGATATAAAAGTACATCTTAACTCTGATACATATCCCTATGATGATCTAAACCTAAAATTTGATAGAAATCGTTTTGCCATACTATATGATATGTATTTAAAGTTTCAATCAACTTATTATTCACGCGATCCTCAACCACTATTAACAAGAGAAAATTTTAAAGCTTTAGCTCCAATAGTTGTATTGGATGTAACACATCAAAATGAATCAATCAAAACTGGACCAATCGACATACGGATTGAAATAAAAACCTTAAAAAATATCCCCGCTAATATGTCTGCTTATTGCTTAATTATACATGATAAAATGTTTGAATATATCCCCCTGACAAATGAAATAAGAAAACTATTGTAGATATAAATAAATTAAAATATGGTATAAATATCTAATCTAACATCATTAAGGTTTATTCACAAACACTTTGTCTACATATGTAGTCATTCTCATTAACAAGGATGATTCTAAAAGATATGTACGATTTCTTAAAACGGTGTTCCCATATTATTTCCGATGAAGATAAAAATAAACTCATGACTATTCAATCACATCTAGAAGGGACAAATAATTTGAAAACAACGATAAATAAACATGGAGAGCATTATGACAATTGCTGTTGGTCTAATGAAAATGAGACATGTGGACCAGATACCTGTTCATGTGTACAACATAGAATACGTAATACTGAAATAGAGAAAGAAGCAACCACACTTATGAAATTTTATTACAACATATATAATATTAGCAAATGTAAAAATTGTAATTTTCAAAAAATCTAATTAATAAAAAAGAGAAATAATAAAATTTAGTGAAAGACATACATTTTAATTTTTATATATTTTTTTATTTATTCAATTATAAGTTTTTCTAGACTAGTGGAATTTTATTTACTGCCTCCATTAATACATCATCTTGGCCATCATATAGGGCCAAGTATGATGCTACATCAAATGGAGGCAGCATAATTATTTCACTAATGTGAATAATTTCTTTCGATAATTTAATATTTAGAAAGATATCATCATCTCCATCGAGAAGATGATGATATGTTTCTGATGTTGTGGCTTCTGATGATATTGTTGCTGTTGTTTCTGTTGATGTTGTTGTTGTTGCTGCTGCTGCTTCTGCTGATGATATTGCTGTTCTTGTTGCTGCTGATATCGTTGTTGTTTCTGATGTCGCTGCTTCAGATGATGTTATTGGTGTTGCTTCTGCTGATGTAGTTGTTGTTTCTGATATTGCTGTTTCAGATGATGTTATTGGTGTTGCTTCTGCTGATGTAGTTGTTGTTTCTGATATTGCTGTTTCAGATGATGTTATTGGTGTTGCTTTTGCTGATGTAGTTCTTGCTTCTGATGATATTATTATTGCTGCTTCTGATTCTGCTTTTTTTAAATTAGCCTTCATAACTTTATGGTACAGCGGAGTGTTCCATATAGGCTTTCTTAATACAACGTTGTGTTGTTTTAAATAGTGTCTTTTTTTGTTCCACCATGTGGAAAAACTAATTAATTTACATATTTCGCAAATATATTTTTTACATTCCATGTTTAAAGTTTTATAAATCTTTTTACGTCGAATAATTTCACAGAAATCTTACTATGTTGAATAATTTCACAGAACTAGAATTTTGTTCGAAAAAATAGCTGATTTTATACTTTTCTAGAGGCACTACTACATACACATATACTGTTAATCACCCTTGTTTAAAAATTTTTCTTAGGTAACAAAAGCATCATAACACATTTCTGCGCTCATAAAATATTGCATTTAAACATTGAAGTAGAAAAAAATGTGTGTCCTTCAATAAAATAGTTAATGCACCCACACACTACGACAAAAAATAAGTGAAAGCAAGCATACGCATGTCTTTCGTTCTTAAGAAATTTTCCTGAAACGGATTTTAAAATTTTATTGCCTTTCCATACCCTTTTTTTGCTTAAGTAACAAACATACCATACCAGATTTATAGCCTCATAAATTATTGCATTTTAAAACATTGAAGTAGAAAAAAATGTGTGTCCTTCAATAAAAATAGTTAATGTACCCACACACTACGACAAAAAATAAGTGAAAGCAAGCATACGCATGTCTTTCGTTCTTAAGAAATTTTACTGAAACTGTGTCCTTCAATAAAAATAGTTAATGTACCCACACACTACGACAAAAATAAGTGAAAGCAAGCATACGCATGTCTTTCGTTCTTAAGAAATTTTCCTGAAACGGATTTTAAAATTTTATTGCCTTTCCATACCCTTTTTTTGCTTAAGTAACAAACATACCATACCAGATTTATAGCCTCATAAATTATTGCATTTTAAAACATTGAAGTAGAAAAAAATGTGTGTCCTTCAATAAAAATAGTTAATGTACCCACACACTACGACAAAAAATAAGTGAAAGCAAGCATACGCATGTCTTTCGTTCTTAAGAAATTTTACTGAAACTGTGTCCTTCAATAAAAATAGTTAAAGCACCCTCACACTACGACAAAAATAAGTGAAAGCAAGCATACGCATGTCTTTCGTTCTTAAGAGTTTTTCCATACAAACAAATGTTTAAATTTTACTACCTTGTCATAGAAAGATTAAAAACAACAAATGAAATAAAATAGGAAATAATGCAGCATATTTTTGACCTTATTTCTTGCTCATGCATGTTTAACTTTTCAATTAATTTTGAATTGTTCTATACTTTTTCTTAAAATGCAAGCCTACGCATGTCTTAAAATGAAAAATAAATATATAAAGCGAATAAAATACAAGTCTACGCATGTGCAAAAATAAATACATAATCGAGATTCATTTCACATTACCACATATGTACATTTATTTTATTGTTTTATAATATACAGATTTACAACATTACAAAACTAGTTTTGTTTATTAAAAAAATTAGCTGTAGTTTAGTTCGAATATTGCAGAACCATTTGGCGATTGTCGTCCTTTGTAAATAATTGTCCAAATTTTTTCATTCATATTGGCTAAGTAAGGATCCTCTCTGTTTAAATATTTAACCATTCTTTGAGGTAGATAAAACCATTTATTGTTCTCCAAATATGCTATGACTTTGGATCCATATTGTGTAACCTTCCACTCAAAATTTAAAATTTTTAATGGTTTATTTAAGGGAATATCATCAATTTTCGTGTACTCTGATTTTATTCCTTGGGCTATGTTAATTAACTGTTGATAGATCTAAAAGCAATTAAATAAAAACAATCATATAATATGTATAAATATTTGTATATTTTTTCTACAGCATCTATATAATAAATAAAAAATTTTTTATATATTATAAAACTGTATACTTACCATTTTGTTTGATGCGAAAAGCTGCTTTAACTTTTGTTTAATGTGATTTCAAGTAACTGTGAAGAACAATAATAAACAAAAAAATCTGAACGTTCTTTTATATCGATTTGTGCTGGATAGTAAAACTCTTATTTTAGGTTTTAATAAAAACTACTCAAATGAGAATCTCATTCACATGGTGCAAAAAAATATCTCATTTGAATTTCTCTTTATTGTAAAAGCATACACATGGAAAAATATATGAATGCATGTGTAACAGAATGATCATATTTTTCTCATTATATGACTCAGTATCTCTATACGTGTATTTTCCCCATATATGTATTTTTTCCATAAGGAGGCCAAATCTAGTGGGATTCTAATTGGTGTGCCAGAATGCCCATACGCGTATTTTTTCCATAAGGAGGCCAAATCTAGTGGGATTCTAATTGGTGTGCCAGAATGCCCATACGTGTATTTTATCCATAAGGAGGCCAAATCTAATTAGATTCTAATTGGTGTGCCAGAATGCCCATACGTGTATTTTATCCATAAGGAGGCCAAATCTAATTAGATTCTAATTGGTGTGCCAGAATGCCCACAAATATACTACTTGTATATGTTGGTAGATTTTGTAATTGACGTGTAAAAAATTAAATATAATATTGTCTACCCATGTTAATGACCAACATGTTCCCAAACGCCAATCAGCACTCGAACTCCTGAAAAAAGTTAATAAAAATAAACACAACCTGCTGCCAGCTTATCGAGTTATTTTGGAAAAAATTATTATAACATTCGATTCTATGACACTGAATTCTGATAACAAGTCGATTTCCTTACAAATAATAAATTCCACAAGAGCCTTAAATGTTAAACATCAACATTCAATATTCTTCACACAAAATGTAGAAAATGTCTGCATGCAAAATCTTTTTAACTGTTTTTCTTTTTATTCGAACGACTTTTTGCAAACTGATATACAAATCAATGTACGAAAATTGGAAATAAAACAACGTAGTCGTACAAGTGCTTAAAAGTTCAAGGTTATGAACATAAAGGGCGGCTCTTTTAATGACGAAATGGCACAAAAAATAATGTGTTTTTGGCAACTGTATTGTACGCCGAATATTGTACACACATGTACTTGATTTTTCTGTGAACTTATATTGTGTATTGTTATACTCGTACATTCGTTTTCATAATTTTGGCGGTCAACTTTACACTATTTTACCCAACACCGAATAGTTGTGGAGATACGTTAATTTCATATCATTTCTTCATCATCTCATATGTGACTATGTTTGATCAGGTGAAGAAAGGTCTTAATGTGGCTGCTAACCATATTGGTGCTCACCAACTAGCCCTTCCAATTTAACAAATTTCAAGCTAAATTTTGCCATTTTTCTTCCAGTACATACAAAATATTTTTAAAACTTTCTTATCATTATTATGCTCCAAGGGCTGATTACGACAAATTGAATACAAATTAAGAGGAATTAGTTGCAGAATTTATCAATGAACATCAAAATATGTTCTCGCTATTTACGCTTTAGGATAATGTACAATGGAATATGACTATTTCGGGCACTCATTATACCAACTGAGCTTAGCATGTTCCAAACAATGAGACACTTCCTATTTAGTTTTTTTAGAAATCCGTTGACAAAATTACTTAGGCTTGCAACATTAGTGAAACAGACGTGGCCAAGGAATCTCTTAAATTTAGCTCCTTTATGTGGATATGCTTATTTCGCAACTAATTTAAAAATAAGGGATAATGATTATTTTATCTGGTTAGAAAATTATATAACAAAATTAGAGATTTTCATGTACGTTATATTCATATAAATTTACGCCAAGTTTTATAATGGGTACTGGAAAAAGGATTCGTTATAAGCAAAACTTTGCTATAACCGACATTTGTTATAAGAATTTCTACGAAATATTATTGCGAAAGTATTAGTCTAGGAAAAGTTCGTTGTAATCAAAAGTTTATTACAACCCGTGCGTGCTTATTATAATTGAACTCCAAGTATGAACATTGTGGTGGAATACAAAAAAGTGGTAATAGATCTGAAATTTCTAAGCTACTGAGCCGATTTTCATGAAGCGATTGCAGTGGAGATCTTAGGTTATAAGCTTATGATATTTGGAGACAGGGTATTGTAGCACAAGTTAGTTCTAAGAGCCGTTAAAGTACTTGTAAATCTTGTAAATGTGAACAAATTTCATTGATTTTTTTGTGGGGATCTGGCTACGGTAAGTAACAAAGATACAACTTGCTAACATAAACTTTTCAGTTATTTGAACCAGAAATAAATTTTTTATGTATTCTCAGGAAGCCAAATCAATAAGATGTAATACGTTTGCTCAAAAGTTTTAGCGATGTGAAATATTTTCATATTTTGTACAAAAGTTATCATTGTCTTCTTAATATATTTAGCAAATAAATTAAAAATTATTGAAATTTGTAATTGTTTTCGTTGGTCGCAGTTGAGGTTTTAAACGCGCTTAAACGAAATCATTAAAAAGTTAGCAAAACTCGTTCGTACCAACATTTGAGATGATTAAGTTAATATTTTAACTGCTGATTTATTGTTATAACAAAATCATAATCAAATATATGACCGTTAAGATTGTTGCAAAAGGGAAGAAGAGTTTTATAATTATATTTTCCGCAATTATAAAAATATGTATTTTAATTTTCAACAATTTATAAGCGGTTATACACTCACTTAGTTTTGAAATGATCGATTGTAGACAGTGAACTACGTGAGTGAGGAATGTTCACGAGATTCTATGAGATTGGCGAAACGATTAAATTTTAATCATGTCCATTTGAAGTGAAAATAAATTTGTTAAGAAGTTACAGAATCACATAATCGTTACTGCAAACAGCAGTAATTGTATACGAATTGTTATTAGAATGGAAATCGCATCACTGGCCTGTCCCGCGATGACAAACTACACTTCCTTATGTCGTTATTTAGTAAACTAATCAATGAACAACGTTGTTAGTGTGACGAAAATCACTCGTTTTTCGTTTAGAAATCAAGCAAAAGATAAAATTCGACAACAGTGAAACAGGCCGAACAAAATTTGCTTTTTATCTCTAGCTAACAATTTATTTTAACAACCTTTTTGTAACTTTTTAATCTTCATTTAATACTCATATATTTACGTTCAATGTTGTGTAGTTTTTTTAGCTGAATACTATTAAGCCTCTTTACGTACTTTTTGTTAAATATTTAGGACTTCTGGCAACAATGCTGGGCGCACTTTAAAAATAAAAGTCGCATGCAATAAATTTCATGAAAATAACTTAATATTCAAAAAACCGGCAGATCAGGTAAAAAAGTGACGAAAATGGTCGAGTTAAGGGTTACTTCAAGTACAGAGTATTAATTGATTGGCTTGTATTGAGAAAACTGTAACAATGATAGTCTTAAAAAATATGGTATGATTCATTCACAGTGCAAGTTCCGAAGTCAGCCGAAAAACTAACTAAATGGCAGCGGTGCAAGGGGTACTTCCCATAGAGATAAGTTACTAATTATCTGCTACGTCGAAAACCATAGTAGCTAGAGCCAAAAATTTTATTAAGAATTAACTCGAAAACCTTCATTTATTATTTTTTATCCATTAAATAACAATATTATTATTATTAATAATAACATAAAAATATGAAAGTTGTAATAATGCAAAGCTATTTATCGGGTAGTCAAAATACTACTTTTAACTAAGGGCAAGTTGTAAAAATGGCCCTAAGAGCATTAAAATTATAAAATGATCCAATTGATTTGAATTAGTTAGGATAAAACAACATTTCTACGGGGTGGCGCAAAATTAACGTTATGGTGTGAATGCTTTAACTTATTTATTTAAGAATTGATTGTTTCTTTTGTTTAGAATTTGTGCAAAGAAGACTTGGGGAACTAAAATAAAGAGTATACAATAGAACAAGATCATTGAATTTTATTTTTATTTTCATTTGCGATTAGATCTAGGAGACGTTCTGCCAAACTTGCGTGTTATTCCATCTTAAATTTCTGTACTATGCATTTTAAATTTTCCAAGCTTTCTCTCTACAAATCTCAAACAGAAGAAAACACGAATTTTTTAAGCAAAAAATCTTAATTTTGTGCAACTTACCCTTGTTAATTATTAAAAAATTAATAGAAAAACTCAATTCATGTGCCAGCCTTATTAAACAGATAAGAACAGAAATTGATTGTTGTGACCAGGGCTGCCAGTAATATTTTCAGAAAAATCGATATATTTTGTAAATAAAATCGACAAAATCGTCAGTATTTAAAAAAAGCCGTCATAAAATAGTCCCTCAAAAATCTTCTGTTTTATACAATAATCTATCATTTAAAAATTAACAATTCAACAGATTTATTAAAAACAACAAAAACTTTAAACGTTTTATTCAATTCAAAGCAAGATTTGAAGAGATTTTGTGTCGAAACAGGTTATAATTTTCCAAAATAAACGTTAATTTATTATATGATATATTAATTTAAATTAATTTATATATTAATTTATATAGAAATTCATAGAAAATATCTTTATACAGTTTTTCATAAACTTGAAATTCATGTGTAGAGGCGAACTAATTTTTTGATTGATTATACATACATATAAAGTACGAAAGAATGATATATGATATTGATTTAAATTGCGTAATTACAAAATAAAAATACTATACATAGTATATGTATACTTACGTTTTTTATATTTTTTGTAATGCTGACATTATATATTCAGAGGAATTATTTTTTAAATAATCTCTAAAAAACAGGATCCCCTCAAGGGGTCCTGTTTCCAATGAATTTTTTATCTTAGTATTATTAAGATTAATTTTGCTAAATATTCTTTCAACATTAGCTGAAGAGTTTGGCAAAGTCATTAAGATATTTACTAATTCACATAAATTTGGAAAAACATGTTTATTGTTTGGTAGATTAATTGACTTTCCTCTTTTGCAAAATATGTGTCTTCAAAATCCAAATATCTTAGTTCTGTTATTTCATGCTCAATGTCTCTAGAGACTACATTAGGAAAACATTTTGATATAGGAAGAATTTCGGATTTCTTTTCTAAAATCACAGATGGTGTAATTAAATATACATTTTTTTAAATTTTGTCATCGAAATCAAATCTTTTTTTTTTTTATTTGGTACCACAATTCAAAGTAAAATAATACGCAATTATCAATAAATTGATTGAAAGTTTCAACATCAATTGTATATTGACTTGAAATTTCTTTTACATACCATACACAGCAATGTAATATTCTTCCTTTTATTAAAATATTTTTACGGTTATGGAAATCACTTTGATTTAGAGGCGTATTTTTTATACTATCATCAACTAAAAAATTTATTAAAACATTTTAGAAAATTTTCGTCATTTCATAGTTCATGTTTTGAATTTGAAATCCTTTAATTTTGTTTAGATTATTCATCAAATTAAGGACATTTTATAAAAAAATACATAAGTAAAGCTAATTAATATCATTCAAATTTTTAAATATTTCTTTTAAATGACGTAAAATCGACACGTTTGACACCCCTGCTTTGACCTTTTTGCAATTATTTGCTTTCTTTGCATGTATGATCAAAAAGCACTCCACTCCATGAACGAAATTGTAGCGACTCATTCATATTCTCAATTGATCGTAACTACTCATGTAAAATTTAAATATTTCTAAAATATATTGAAATGAAAATTTTTTGGCTTAAGTTCAAATCTGAGTTTTACCCATATCTTCTTAATTTAAACTCATGGTAAAACTCAGATTTGAACTTAAGCCAAAAATTTTTCATTTCAATATAAACCTTAAACAGTTCAACAATCACGTATAAATATTAATTATTTCTAAAATATTTATGGTTCTTAACCACAGGCAAATACAAGAAATATACTCAAAGTATTTTAAGACCGCATTAAAACTTATTTCTCTATTGAAAAAGAATATAATTTGGAGATCAATTTCAAAATGTTGCCAAATATTGCCTTCCGAAAACTTTTTAAATATAAAAATCTTTAAAATTGGTAAGATTTGAGGCGCTCTAATATCAACTTTTCTTAAACTACACATATCGCAGACAATATTCAAAACATTAATATTTTTCTATTTATATTTTGATTGTCAATTTAGTATATTCAGGAATATTGAAAATAAACATTTATTTATATTTGTTTTACGGCCGCTATCACTGTGCGCTGCCTTTTTCATTCTCTTAAATCTTTATGTCTGTATACGAGTATATTCAATAACTTTCTGTTAAAAAATCCAAAATTCTAGATTGTTTTATATACATAAATTTTTTCGTCGTGTGCGTGTCCTCATATATTATTTGGTTACTGAACTTCAGAGTACAATGAACGAATGATTTTCTGTTTTGATGGCATTGACAGTACAAATTTAAAGGCAAAATAAAAAAATAAAAAATTAATAAATAAAAGCAAAAGCCAAAAATTATTGTGGAGTAAGGTCAGTGTCATTACACATGTTTTGCTGACAATGTTCACACATATTAATAAAATAAATCGAATGAGTGTGATTATTTAAAAGTTTCATGAACTTTGCTAAAATGTTTATGACTATTTGAGCAAAGTCAAATTTTTATTTAAGCTTTCGAAACAAGTTTATATAAGTTCATCGTACTGCAAAATTTTACCAAAAACACTGCTAAATAAATATTTAAGGCTAAAATGAAGTACATACATATTTATGTATATATAAATTTATTATTATAGTAATTATTACTGTACTGGTTTTTCATGAATAACTAATAGAAACTAAAATATCAACAATTCTTTAATTTACAACCATTGTAATCTACATCAATGTATCATATAAAACAGCACCAAAGTATCCAACTTTTGAATGAAGAATAAAGGGAGATACGCCTATAAATTAAACTTGATTATTATATTTTGTTTTGTTTTTTCGATTTTCAAAGTTTCAATAACCATTTAAATTCTAAACATAAAATTTTAACAATTAATTTTTTACTTATTTTTGAAATTTGACACGACATTTGTATGTGCTGTTCAAATACATTTAAAAAAAATACCAACAGCATTAAAAAACTGCTGTAAAACCTATTGACATTCAACTCTGATAAAAGGATGTGATTTGGAAAAATATTTCTAAAATCATTTTTATTGAAATACGTTTACTCCATGCAGATTCATCTAGATACATAAAAAACATGAGAGAGGGAAAAGCCCAAAAAATAGGGGTAAGTTTCCCGAGAAATAACTCACTGACTCACTCATTCATCAATTTTATGGTATACTTTCACCATAGCTGAAATATGCTTTACAGATAAGTAATTAGAGAAATCATAAAATGGGGGGAACTAGATCTGAAATTTGGTAGGTCTTAGTGAGATAATAATCATAAAATAGCTGATATTCCTAGACACTGGTCTGATGAATAATAAATTGTTCAAATTTTACTTTCTTAATGAAACAATGAATTTATCAAAAATTATTAAATTAAAAAAAAGAATTCGAACAATGCCTTTCAATATAAACCAAAATACAGTTCAACTTATTACGTACAAACATGAATTGAAAACGAAACCTTTTTATTTTGTGATACTTGGGTGCTCCATATTTCTATTGTTCACTTTCACTATACTGTCATGCTTAGGAGAAATGCCGTAATATTCACTTATTGTACTGTTAAAATTTTAGTGCTGATAAATCCTATTAATAGTTTTTTTTAAATATCAATTATAAAATGTATTATTAAAATATTATTTTGCAAAGATGGAATTTTTGCTTGTTTTTTAATTGCATCGAAAATTATATTTTGAAATTGCAAAAGCAGTAAGTCCTTTCTTCAAATAGAAAGTAGTAAAATGTATTGTTTAATTAATTAAAACTATAAATACTGAGTTTTTCATTGATTGAAATATTAAAATCCTCCCTTTTTACTTTTTATTGCTTGTAACGTATATTTTTTTTATTTATGTTAAAAAATTAACATATTTTCATTATGTTTTGGCGCGTGATGATAAATTTTAATATTATTATTTAAAAAGTACACAATATGGTTCTGGACAACATATTTAAACTGTTTTTAACCTGCTGCCTGTATAAATATGTAGTACCTTGAAAAACCGTGTCACTTAAATAAAATGAAAAAGAATAATACGAGTACTAAACAAATAACAAAGACTTTTTCTATCAAAACAAAATATTTTTTTTTCTTTAGATACAAATACATACTACGCCTAGCTAAAGAGAAAAGTGAAACAATGGATTTTTTATCAGAAGAACGTTAAGAAATTGGCATAATTATGTATCGTCTTCGAAAATCCAAAAGTACGTAACATTACTTACTAATTTTGCAGGAGAAGCAAACATGTTTATAAAATAAAAAATACTTTAGATATAAAAACAAATTATGGAATATGAATTATTGAAAGAAAGGCGTTATTTTTTAATCGGAGAAATCTAAAAATTGGTAGAGGCATGTAAGTTATCCTAACGAATCATAATCAATCAAAAACTCGATTTTGATTTTTCTGATGATACGTACTTTTGGATTTTCGACGACGATATGTAGTACATAATATGTACATACACTCCTAATTACATATTGTATGCACATTAAATGCATCGAACTAGACAAATGAATGAATGAATGAATTATGATTTGAAATGAGTTCTACCTCGCATACAATTTTAAATGATTTTTTTTGTTCAAATTTCATTTTTTGTACTCTACTATTTTGTCGTTCTGGTTTTTAACTTAACTGAATAATAATAAAATAAGTTGGCGAAAACAATTACGATGTGCAATATAATGATTGCCAAATGCACCCAAAGTATTTGATTAGTTATTATGTGAAGTACTAAATATTTTAATGTAAAACTTTAAGCAACAAAAGAGTTTAATTTGACATGGAGTTGATGTAATATTTGTAAAAATAAAAAATATTTGAATATTTTTCTATTTTCAAACAAAAATAAATTTATTTTGCAAAACAATTCAAACGCAGAGAAATCGGTACAAAATTCCAGAGTTCGTACGCTCGCAAAGGAGCTTTAAGCCAGAGCTATGCGGCTCTGATAAGAAATTCAGTCTACAAGCTGTTATCAAAACATTCTCACATCCAGAAGAAGACATCGGTTGATGTAATTAATTAATGATCACCTTTCCAATATAATTTTTCTCATACAAAAAACTGGGTTAGTTATGGAATAACTTAATGGTTTCTAACAAAAACAATTTTTTAAAACTTTATTAAATGCAACTCTTTTTTTTTTATCTACATTAGCACCAGTGAAATGCATGTATATAGATTAGCTAAAAAAACTTCAACAAACAAAAACTTTTGCAATTCTTTGAAAATAGATATCCAGACTTTTCACAAATAATAAATTTAATCATTATTAGTGAATAATAATTATCTTTTAAAAAGTTTTTAATGTCGGCACCATTTTTTCTATTTATATTCCTTTTCTTAACAATTTTGAATCCCTTTTTTATATAAGTAATTTATTTTTAAGTGGTCCAATATTTGGAATTGCAAATTATGCTACGCAACAAATATCAACTTAATTTCTATCGTTTTTGCTGGCTGTTCTGTCGGACACTCTGTGTTTTTCATAAAAACGCCAATTTTCGGTGTTGTTTTCATGGCTTAATTTTTTTATTGTGGCTGTCACTTTATATGTATGTAAAGAAACATCCTCGTCTACAATTCTCTAAACGTTGAAGGGTATGGTCTAAAAGTGCTAATGTATAAAACTTTATTCATTCACAGTAAAATGACTGCAATGATGAGTTGCCATATACAATTTCTTAAACCGAGGAGAATACTTAATTGTACTAAACAAGCCATTGGTGTACCTTTGTACCTCTCCAGTTTGAATAGTACCAAAAAAGTACAATTGTACCAATTTTGCCATCAATGAGTAGGTAGGGTTGCCAGTGGGACCAATTTTCGACTTGTATTTCAATATTTGTGATAATGTTATTTATGGCAACACTACATAAAAATCTGTTACAAAAATTAAAAAACAAATTGACTGTGCACAGAAAAGAAATTGTTGCGTTTTTGTGGCGAAATAAAATAAGTAAAAGTATGTGGACAATAGATTTAATTGAAAATTTAATTTTAAAATATCAAGAAAATGAATCCCTTTATAACAAGCGTCATCCAATGTATTTGGATTGAGTTAAAATATCAAATACATTGTTCAAAATATGTAATGAACTACAAAAACTAAATAAAGATATAACAGTGGAAGATAGTCAAAAAAACATACACTGAGATCGCAATACGTCAGAAATCATGAACAGCAAGCTTGGAAGATATACGAGGGCGGACTGATATTGAAGCTACCTAGCGCTAGATGGCATCACAAACACAAAAACTTTTTTTTTTTTTAAATTGTTATCTGTCAAACGTCAGCTGTTGAAAGTTCACCCGAATTCATCGATTATTTTATTTGTTGTAGTCGTTTGAAGTAAGCAACTTTTGTGTTTCTTGAAAAATGGGAAAAAAGTGAATTTTGTGCAGTGGTTAAACACTATTATTTGATAGGGAAAACGGCAAAAGAGTCAAAAGGAAAGCTCGATAAAC
Source organism: Gymnocheta viridis (assembly GCA_956483585.1). Lineage (NCBI taxonomy): Eukaryota > Metazoa > Arthropoda > Insecta > Diptera > Tachinidae > Gymnocheta > Gymnocheta viridis. The sequence goes on from OY101441.1 coordinate 68,151,234, forward strand.
ATTACGGTGAGTCAGCTCCGTCAAATTACATAGTAAAATATTGAATTGCTGAATTTAAACGCGGTCGAACAAGCTCTGCAGCATTACCATCAACAGGAAGGCCAAAAGAGTTGGTTACTAAAGAAAATATCAAGAAAATCCTCGATATCGTTATGAATGATCTCCGAGTCAAGTTACGTGAGATTGTAGAAATGGTAAACATATCATATGAACGTGTGTTCAACATTTTGCATGAACATTTGCATATGAAAAAGCTATCGGCAAGATGGGTGCCGCGTTTGCTCAGTGTCGAACAAAAACGAGTTCGACAGACCACCTCACAGCGGTGTTTGGACATGATAAAGCGTAATCCTGTTGATTTTTGGCGTCGATTAATAACTGTTGATGAAACATGGGTCTACCACTACCTACCTGAAACCAAAAATCAATGGAAACAATGGGTGGAAGCTGGTGGAAGTGCTCCGAAGGAAGAGAAGACAGTGAAATCGGCTGGCAAGGTTATGGCCACTGAATTTTAGGATGCACACGGAATATTGCTCATCGATTATCTTAAAAAAGGATCCACAATCACATAAAAGTATTATCGTGCATTATTGGATCAATTGATGGATGCAATCAAGAAAAAACCACCACATTTAAAAAAGAAAAAAAGTGCTCTTTCTTCAAGACAACGCACCGGTTCACACTGCGTTAGATACGATGCTAAAATTACGTGAAATACACTTCGAATTGGTTGATCATCCACCTTATAGTCCAGATTTAGCTCCTAGTAACTTTTTCCTGTTTCCAAACTTGAAAGAATGTCTCGCAGGAAAAAGATTCATCTTAAACGAAGAAGTGATTCCCAAAATCGTATTATTCAGATGGTATAAAATAGTTGGAATAAGTGTATTGAGCTAAAAGGAGACTATGTTGAGAAATAAATGGTTTTTGAAAAAAAATGTTATTTTCTTACTTAGGTAGCTTCAATATCAATCCGCCCTCGTATGTATATCATCCTAAACTGTGGTGTTTTAACCAGCTTGAATTTTTAAAACTACAACTATGCATACAGAATAAAGTAAAATGTTTCTTCATTCATTCTAATGTAGTTAAAAAATTAGGAAATGTCCTATGAAATGTCTTTCATCAGAAATGAAAAAGAGCCCTGTATCTCTCGCTCTAGCCTCCATGGTTTTACCCACTCTTTTCCCCTACTTTTATTTGGTAAATTATTTGCACTTTCAAAGCAGTCTATCGAATTCAAAATTATATCAATATTTTCTGCATCATCTAAATCTAAGCTTTCCACTACCAACTTCCGTATGGACCACAATTTCTTGAATCAGACATTTTGCTTTTAATAATTTCTTTTGATTTATGAATTATTGCCACTGTTGCCTGTAAGGATATTAATTTTATATTTTACAAACTAAGAAATTGTTCCTTAATGGCAACACTGCTACGAATGAAGTAATAAGAAGAATTGATCAATTAAATTTATAAAAGTCCCCTGACGCTTGCGACAAAAAAGTGTTTATGTAAATGCGTGTGGATTTAAGAAGGGACTACAAAAGAGCATTGTCGCAGCGACATCAATTTCAATGTAAATCGGCTCTAAGCGAATGAAAATCAAACAAATTACCATCTTGTTGCTCTGAGTGTAATCATGATTACTTAGTTTTGTTTGTTTCTACTTTTATATTTTTCGTTTCGTTTGGCATTTCTTAGTTATTATTTCGCTATTACAAAATGGAGCATAAAGGAATTAAGCAAAATTTAGGTCATTATGTCAAGTTAATAGGCACTTGTACACATTGTATGGATGTTTTGAGTTAACAAATCCAATTGCTTATAAATAATTTTATATTTTGATTTAAATAAATTAAGCTGCCCACTTTATAACGTGTTTAAATAATTTACAATAGAAGTACATCTTCCTTTAAGCCAATACGATTCGTAATTTTTTCGAAAGTCTGTTTAAAAACATGTTTAAAAATTTTCAACAGTTGTACAATATAAAAATTCATGTTTGCATTTAAAAACATATTTGATTCATATGTTATTTTGATACTGATGAAGTTTTTCTGTCTGAAATATTGAATTTGGGCGAAAAATCATAAAAAATTGTATTATTAGCCTTATTGGGATTGTCAGTTGGGCGCCAAGGGCTTGTGATATGACACCTTTTGTAGCATCTAACCTGTTTATTACAAGTGTTAATATATTAATTTCTGGTTGAGTTTAGCAGCGTAGCATGCAACTTAGGTCCGGCCTCCGGCTCGCCGGCTAGTAGGTAGGTTCGTGATACTAAATTTCAATAAATACCACATTAACTACAGACATAATTACTATAAATATACATGGTGTATACAAAAAAAGATAGAAAAAGACAGGATAATAGAAGTGATCACCGCCGCTGACAGCTACCCAGGCTATATTGACCGTAAGCATGTGTAGGTATTAACACGCAGAATCCCTAGGTTATCATGACCGTCCTATGGAATGCGTCAATACTTTTATTGAATATATTTCATCCAAAGCAACAAGAAAAAGAGTTTTGTTGGTTTATTGATCAAATAAAAAATGTGTTTTTTTTCTTTTCTGATATTATTGGCAAATCGATTAACTATGATTATTCTTCTAGTTATTTATTATATTTTGCTCGCGCCTTCTCGACATCATGCACATTTTTGTTATGTATTTGCTTCCAACATTAATTCAATGATATTTTTGGTGGTAAAATCTTAAGTAAGTCTTTTCGTTACCAACATATTTTAACAATAATTTGTGATTTTATTTTATTTTCTGTGATATAGTTTTAAGACCTTTTAAACCTTGTTTTTAAGTAAGTAGCAAAATTTATTAAGTTTCATATATTTATATTTTTAAGCAAATTTTAATATTCCGGTTTTCACTTTCTTTAGCATTCATTTTGCATTAAATTTTTTATATGTAGATTTGGAGCGTTTCAACGGTGCTAGAGGTTTAATAAAGATTTCTTTTCTGATTTTTAGAACGTTGGTTATTTTATTTCAATCGCTATTTTTTATGTTTGTTTTCTCCATATTTTTGTTTTAGGTTTTACGACGTCATACTTTTACTGACACTACATTTTGGATTTTGTAATTGTCTTTGATCCCGAACTTTTTTAATATTATTTTATAATATAATTAACATGATGTTCGGTTTACGATGATGATGATTTTGTTCTAATTCTTTGAAATGTGGGAACAATGATGGGCCCTCTTGCCAGTGTTTAACTTTGCCTTTCTCGCACGCAAAGTCAAAGTACGATTGTGTGATTTGGCCTCCTTTTTAAATACCAAATATTAGAAAAGATTTTTAAGTTATTTGTTCCGAAAAATTCTTAGAACTTACTTTTAGTTCACATATGGCTACCAACTTATTTAGTCAATCAGAAGAAGGTGTTAACAAACTTCTCTTAGCCACCTGAATACCAATTTGCTGATACGATCTCATCCGTTTTGTATAACAATACCAAAACTCACGTCCCGAATCTGTTGACTTTCGTTTGTCTCTTGAAAGTACTATAAAAACGTTATACCTTTTATGATAGTCAGATTCATCTGCGGTAACGAAAGATCATATCTCGTGATATTCCTGGTATATATACCCAAATTTTTCTGGAATAATCACGCTATTACAGAACTTTTCCTTTCAACTAATGCATTGATATTGTAAAGTAGCACATTGTCAAGTCATACGCTAATTTGAAATTGTAAAAAATAACACAAAAAATTAAATTGTAATCAAAATTTTTTTTTATTCGAAAGATCAATACGTGACATTAACATTTGAAAATGATTTCGGGCATATGGGCACCGCGGCTGTTCTTGACGAAGCGCATTCTGGACGTCCAATTTTGGGCCACTTTTTCGAGCACTGCTGGCCGTATGTCACGAATAACACGAACAATGCTGGCCTCCAAGGCGTCAATTGTTGCTGGTTTATCAGCATAAACCAGTGACTTCACGTAGCCCCACAGGAAATAATCGAGAGGAGTCAAATCGCACGACCTTGGAGGCCAATTGACAGGTCCATTTCTCGAAATCAACTTATCGCCGAATTTTGATTTCAATAAGTCGATGGTTGCGTTCGCCGTATGGCACGTAGCGCCATCCTGTTGAAACCACATCTCCTCCGGATCAATGTCATCCATATTTTCAAACAAAAAATCATTGATCATGGTGCGGTAACGATCTCCATTGACCGTAACGCGAGCTCCGGCCTCATTTTTGAAGAAATAAGGTCCGATGATGCCACCAGCGTGAAAACCGCACCAAACGGTGCATTTTTCTGCATGTAATGGAGTCTGTAGGGTCTCTTGTGGATTGGTCTCACTCCATATGCGGCAATTTTGCTTATTAACAAACCCGTTAAGCCAAAAATGCGCCTCATCGCTGAACACAATTTTGCGATAAAACAACGGGTCAGTTTCCAACTGCTCTAGAGCCCAATCGGCGAAAGAACGTTGCGTTGTTCAAGCGTGAGTCTATTCATGATGATTTGTCAGAGTATACTGAAACAAATAAAAAAAATGTTTCATCAAAATTTAATTTTTTGTGTTACTTTTTACAATTTAAAGTTCTATCTAGCTTAAAAAAACACCCTTTATATACCCCAGAGTAGACTACATTATGCAAGACAATCGATCGCAATTAATTGTATGATATATACATATGTTTGGTGATGTTACATACATGACACTTAATGTGACATTTGTGTTAAGGCAAATTAATAAAAGATTTCTCTGACATAAGCGCCCAACCCTTTATAAATTTCTCTTGTGGGATGCCGTTAAAGACCGATGCTATGAAAATAATAAAGAAAACTATCCCAAACCATAAGGCTAATATCATCCGTGCCATTCACGAAATAGAACTACAAACCGTCAACAAACTCTTTGAAAATTGGACTTTCAGGATAAGCTTTTACAAAACCAGTCACATGAATCAAATCGTATTCCATAAAGTATTTGAATATTTGTTATTTCCAACAAATCCATGCGATACCAAAAGAAATTCAGTTTAACTGCTTAAAATAATAATTGCATTTTTCCCCAAAATTAATGTTTTACATATTCATTAAAATATTAATTGTGTTACTAAAAATAAATTGAAATTTATTATTCATTGAGTTTAGTTAATTTTATTTAATTTATTAAAATATACTTGTATTTGGACCATCTTGCAAGTATATATGTATGTGCATACAAATGTATATATGTACATAAGTACTCGTGTATAAATGTTAAAAATAATTCATTAATTAATTGTATACTTGCCATGTATGGCGTGATATAAAAAATATTAATTTTTTCATAATTATAAATATGTTTATATAGTATTTTAGATGTTCACATTTTCATAAACTATTATCTATTATTCTACTATATGTGCAAGATATTGCCTAATAATTAGTTATTCAAAATTTATTCACTACAAAATTTTAGGTTAACATTTATTATTTTTACAATGCATACATAATATGTTGGTTGTATCTATTAATAGACAGTTAATAAATAGCTTATGTATGACAATGTTTAGTATGTATTGAAGCTATATTCAAATTTTATATATGTATATGGCCCATTGCTCAGATGGTTAGAGCGGGTTGCTAATAATGCGAAGGTCGTGTTTTCGATCCCCCAATGGGCCAAAGTTATTTAATAATCTTAATATATTATCAGGATTTATAATTATGCTGCATTTCAACATATTTGATTTGGTACATATTTATTTTCATAAACTTCAAAAAATTAAAAAATGTACTATTGAGAAGTTATTAATAATTTTTATTATTCTATATATCTATGTGTATCTAAACCGGCCAAGATAGGTTGTAAATTTTGTATTGCAACTTTAGTTAATATACATACATAAATAAAAGCATATTAGCGAAATTCGACATATCAAATTTATTACGACAAATCATATCGGATAAAATCACCCCTATTCTGCATTTCGATTCGTTCCGTTCCCCATGTCATTACGATTTCTTTTTCGATTGTAGCTACGTTTTTGCAAGTGGTTTGTTTCTTAACGGAAAATATTTAGATTTTTGTTTTTGTGGTTGAAAAAATGGCATAATTAAATAAAATGTGACTGACTATATAATGCTATAAAACTATTTTTTAATCAATTCTTAATTGTTTGTCAAATTTGAAAGCTTTATTTAATTTATTGCATGTCGAAAAACACAACACCTGAGCGATATAAAAAGCTTAAAAATTTAATGGCAACCAGGTATGGTATTGCGTGTGGATATCAGAAGCATCCCAAGGAAGAAGTACAGGCATTCTGGGATGAAGTTCCACCTCCGGCGCAGCAGGATTTGTCACACTGAAATAGTTTGCTCACAAACACCGTTTGCTCATATTCTAGCTTTTTCTTACTTTCCGTATTTAACTTATGTGTTTTTTTAATTAAAGTTACCATAATATTTATTTTTTATATATTTATCATTATTATTTTTACTAAATTTAACTTTTTACAATTAAACAATTAGAATGTTTACAAAATTGCTTATTTTTTCTGTTTTTTTCATACGTTTCTTGCAAAGCAGCTGGTTTAAACATACTCTTCACTTCTTCTTTTTTTTTGGAATATTATTTTTCGATTCGAACGTAACTGAATGCGGGATCATAATCGAAATGCAGAATAGGGGTGATTATCCCTTAGGAACTATCTTGCTGACTTTTTTCAATCTCAGCTCACGAAGTTTAACAATCAAGAATAAACACTACAGCTCCGTTAACCTGTTTTACAACTCATCCAGGGACAGTTTTCAATTCTGCCTGTATGACAGAAATCCCATTTAGCTATCTCTCAACTCATTAAATATAAAATTGCAGCCACCAACTTGTTTAAAATATGCTAAAAGAATGAAAATAAAACTCCCACAATCGTGTAACTGTGGTGATTGGCCGAACATTGCAAAAAAAACTTTCAAAGCATCTCCTTATATACATACATATATTACAAAAAAAATTAGTTTGTTGCGGTTTGAGTTAGAGTGTGTGTATGCACACATTTCATTCGTTCTTATGCCAAATAATCACAAGAGCGTAAACTATAATTTTGAAAAGTTGAAGTTTAAAATCGCTATGAGAGTAAAAAACTAAAAACATTAAATAAATTACATTATATTACATACTAGCATGTTTATCAAAGACATTATTACAATAAAATCTGTACCTCTAAAATATTGCCTTCAAGCAATTATAACAAATAAACCAAAAAAACTCAACTAGTTGACAAAAAACAAAAAGCAATAGTACTTAATTAAACCAAAAAAGTTTGTCTTAAGTAAAAACAAAAATTTGAAAGAAAAATGGTACATGATCAAATCGTCCTTTAAAATTTTTAGGTAGTGTTAGTTTTTCAATGAATAAAAGTTTGCCTGGTCCTCCAGTGGACATATAACTGCATAATTCTCCAGACTTTGCCTCTTGATTTTGACCCAAAAATCTCATATTAAAAATTTAATTTTGATCATTATTTTCAAGTTTAATCATCATGAAGTGATCATGGGCGATATCTCGAATTTGATGACGAACCAAAAATTCGGCAAGGAAAAAAAATTAAGGTTTATTAAGTAATTATGTTGCAATCTGACTTTTTATGGCAGCGCAATATATTGAAGTCAAAAGTGGAAGATTTTGGGACGAGCAAAAAATATATAATAATAAGTAATAAAACAATGGAACTATTTTATTTAAGAGTTTATTAAAAACTGAAACTTAAAAACTAATTTACAATTATTAACAAGCGAAAATAAAAGTAAGAGCGACAACGAACAATCAAATGTGCTCATTACGCAATTATTTTACTCTCTCCGTTTACACAGAATGCATGTTCGAATTTTCTTAAAAATTTTTTTACTTCTGTGTAGATAAAAGATACGCAATGAATCGTAGCGTTTAGAATTTTGTTTTTGCTATAAACAATCTTTTTTTCCAATCGTGACCAAATTTTAACAATTAAATAGAGATAAACACTTAAAAACTTTTTAAAAACACTAAATACAAAAATATCGGGTTCGGTAAAAAAAATATGTCAAATATGTTCGGTCTAAAAAATTATATTCGCTCTTATAGCTTTAAGTTAATACACTGTTTAAAATTTTTTTTTGAACTTGCTTTTATGTAAACACGCGACAATTTCTTCAGCAATTTTTCTGTTTTGTTTTCTTACAATTTGACAATTGTGCTTAAGCCGTATAAAACAATAACAAAAATATATACTTACATACATAAATTAATTTAACTGGTTTTGTTGAAAAATTAACTTAAAATTTTTACATTAAAATAATTTGTTTTATTAACATACCAAGAAGCGAAACACCGAATGAAAAGAAGTGTCAAATATTCAAGTAAAAAAAAGAATGAGAGAATTGCTTGAAATAGCCGAGTACCGGCGATTATTTTTCCCTTTTTATTGCTCTCACCGCAAACTAAAAAAGCATCTATAAACTCAAGAACTGCCCAACTAAAATCGTCGTGTGTGAACTTTCCGTGTAGTAATATTTCACTTTTTTGCAATCCTTAAAAAAAACCTCAATTAAACTGAAACGAATTATACCTTTGTGATTAATATGAAGCAATAAAGAAATACAAAATACTTATGGGTTATTAATTTTCAGACTTTGGCCCCCAAAACCGTTGCAGCACGTTCAATATGAATATGGCTGGAATTGACGATAACGCACTAGAAAGTAAAAGTTTTAAAGTATGTAAAATACAATTACAATTTTTAAACAGAAAATTTAATTGAAAATTATTATATACTTGATAACAATGAAATTTAACTATTCACTTAATTAATTTCTAAATCTTTTCATAAAATACTTAATTGCCTTAAAACTAATAAACTCCCTGTGGGAATTGTTTACATATTGACAGGGAATTGGCTGTGTACGGCCGCAATTGTTCTATATTTCAATATGTTCCTTCAAATATATATGTGTGTAAGTGTTTCTAACGTGTACCAAGTGAACAGTTTTATTTCGTCATAGACATGACAAGCAAATTAATGTCCAATTAAATTGTGGACACAGGTGGTCATTTAATTATATAAGAGCGACAGAGACTCGTAAAACATAAGGATATACAACCCATTTATTAAGACCGGTATATTGCATAGTTAATTTAAATGGATGGCAGCAAAGAAATTTGTGGAATAGAATAAAGTAAAGGAACACAAAGTATAAAAATTAGATAAAAAGCCATAAAAACTGGCGACGTTAGAAAATTAAAATAAATGAAAACGATAGTAATGGGAAAGCAGATAATTGAAAGGCTGGATGAGCATAACGGATTTAATAATTATAATCCATTATAGTGGATTTAAGTAATTAGCATAATTATATACAGCTTGTAACTTTTCTAATTATTTTTCAGACAGGGCTGCGTGTTATTGAAACTTTTATTTAATATCGTCTTGAACAACGTTATAATCAAAGCAACGTAGCAAAATAGAGGCATTCGTTGGGGCCTCCAGAGACTGCTCAAAAAATTTGGAATACGCAGATGACATCTGTTTACGCAAAAATAAACTCCCTTAAGACGAAAACAATGCGATTCAAAACAGAAAATTATGGCTCATTTGAAGTTGTGGGTACTTTTGAAAATTTAGGCTCTGTCATTTCGAAGTCGGGAGGTTCCTCCCAAGACATAAAAAACAAACTTGAAAAGGCCAAACTTGCGTATGGCATACTAAACGCGGTATGGACCTCTTCTCTCCATAGGCACTAAAATTACAACCTTTAAAATTAATGTTAAGTCCATACTGCCTTACGTCTGCGAATCATGGATATACTTGTTATAAAATCATTGGTTAACCGCTGTCTGTGCAGAATAATGCGAATCGTTTGGCCTGAGCATATCAATACCGAAGCGCTCTATGCTACAAAGCAAAAATCCCCTTTAATGGCGGAAATCCGTACTCTTAAATGGTGCTGGATAGGACATTACCTTAGGAAACGATCCGGCGATATCTCCAGAACTGCCTTAGACTGGAACCCCAGGACCAAAGACGCGTTGGAAGACCAGCGCACATATGTAAGAGGCAGCTTCAGAAAGAAATTAGGTCGACTGGACGCAGCTGGACCGAAATAAAATAACTAGCTAGTGATGTAATAGCCCTTTGTTCCTTATAGGAATTTCAGAAATGAAAATATATTAACAATGATTTAGTTAAATGAGAAATCTCATTGTACCGTCAGTATTGAAAGCGTTAAGATGCCAACAAACCACAAGTCAATGACAAGTGAAAGTAAAAGTAAAATTACAAAGAAAAAAGCGTAACCTAAAAGCATGCACTTAATTTCCACTTGCCCAATTAGTTACTGTATTATTTTTGATATCAAAGGGTATGACTGCAATTACTTTTACATGTTGCGGCTTATTGCACTATTTCATGGAAGTCTCCAAAATTTTCAAATCCTCGATAGAGAAAAACTCTGCATAATCATGAGGTATTTTTAAGGCGCATGGTAACGTGATAGGCCAAGCTCAGGCCTATTTACACAGTGTGTATAATTAAAGTGCATGGTTGCCCTACAAGCCATGTTCATGAAACCATTCTTGTTAATTTTACAACCTCATGACTTTCCTTTACTTAATTATAAAATAATTACACTTGGAACATGAGGAAACTTCATTCAAATTATCTTGTAAGGTAAAGCTTAAACGTTTTACCATAAAAGCTTTTCGAGATATGAAAGTGTAAAAACTAAATATTTTAGTGCCTATTCACGGCATCACTGACTCATCAATATTACGGGACACATCCAATGTACCTAGAGAGCTGAAATTTTGTACACGGCTATTTCTTGATGACAAATCAATTAGAAAAATCTAACAATTCGCATTTTAAATACATGGAGTAATAGGATGCCCCTTATTTATATGGGAACATTTCACTGTAGCGAGAAAACGGAATTTCGGTATACAGGTAGGTATTAGCAGGTTAAAAAATCTAAAAACGGCAACTTTTCATCTACACCAAGAGAAAAAATGAAACCATCCGTTTACAAAATAACCACATACGGTGTCAAAAGTGTATCAACAACGTATGTGGTCATATTATACATAACGTTGTCAATTCGACAACGAAATGTTATCAACGACACCGTAGCTAAATTGACAACGTTCGTGTATTCTATTTCATTGCAATATGACTATATTTTATTTATTTAAAAAAATGTTTTATTTATTTAAAAAAAATTAGCAAAGAAAATTTAAATTAGACTGATATCTATGCAATTTATAAGATATTATGGCTTGTTCTATTAGCAATTCAAATATTGTAATAAATATACAGATACAGAAAAAAATCGGCGTTGTAATATTCTGTAACAACAATCTTAAAACAACACTTTCTTGCGAGTCGACTATTGCAACTTTTTTGCTTATTTTATTTGCTCCGAATTTGAATCTGGCTGTTGATGGTAAGAGCGTTTAGCAAAATTGTGTATATATAGTTTTGCACATATGTGGATAAAACAAAAATAATAATATCGTACTTATATTACTTTTAAGCAATTAATTTTTGGTCACCGATAAAGCATTTGCAAATAATTGTTTGCAGTATTCGTCATGAATGTTTTTTCCGTAAAAACTTCGGATTATCTCTTTAAACTTGTCCCATTTTGAAAATAATAGATGTCCTCTTAATGGATACATTATCTCGAAATATTGTTCTGAAATAAAATTAATAAGAATAAGCAGTGTAAAAATATTTGTCCCTGTTCACGGTTTCTCTTTTTAAGCGGTATTTTCCAGATATTTAGAGGATATCAAGTCTCAAACTTACATATGTTTCTTATTTCAGTTACCATAAACCTGAAGTTTCAATGATAAAAATTCCTGAATAACCTACATGTATTGTAAGATAATCATTTATTTAATACAAGAAAAAAAAATTTTTTTCTTATCGGTCACCACGCTCAAGAAGTGTAACTTGAATTAATATCAAAGAAAAAAATTGAATTAGTATCAAAGAAAAGAAACACAATGCATAAATAAAAAATAAATAAATAATTATAATTGCATAAGTTGATAAAAATACTATGCAGTAGCGTTGCCGCCGCAGTCCCCGTGTGCCACACGTCTTTTATTTTCTTTTTCTTTCTTTTCAATAAACTCACGACTTGCGACGAGAAAACTTACTGTATGAGAATAGGCGTTAATACTCACCAAATCTGATGCCCTTGAATCTCTTTAAATCTTTAATTTTTGTAGGTCTTTTTTGCGAACGTTGAAAGACCTTTTAAATTTTCCACATACTGATTCCCAATTGTCGCATTCTCTTCTCAAAGAAGTTTTCAATGCAAGGGAAACTGATTAATCAATTTCCACAATTTCTTTGCCAGACGAATGCAAAGATTTTGAAACAATGTTACTAGTTGGCCTTCTTCTCTTTAAAGTTCTGTTTCTAAACTTTGCATAAAGTTTTCCACTTGCATTATTATTGCTTTTTCTTGATATATAATAGTAATCCTGTAAAAGTTAAAATTTATTAGCATTATATTACTTAAAAAATCTGTAACAAACCTAAGACAACCTAACGTTGTCAATTCAACCACGTTTGTTTATAATTTAGGAACGCGCGTTGCCAAAAATTAATAGTGTTGCTGTTTGACAACACAATGTTGACAATTTGTAAATGTACGTTTATGAGTTGTAAACGAGGAGTTTAAAAAAAGTGAAAACATAGTGGTATCTTTTTTCCCTCAGTGTAGGGGACTAAGGGTGCCCCTTTTGAAATAGTAACTTGGAAACAAAAGAGTGCGATCCGTACCAAAATATAAATTTGAAATTTAGGTCAAGTTACTATGCAAACAGTTCGGCATTTAAAAGTACTGAGATCAAAATGAGCTTCAAATTCTTAATAGGTATAATACCATCTAATTTTTTCAATATTTTTGTAGCTCTCCAATATGAAAAATAATTATGGATTTTCATTTCAGTACTTATGGATAGGAATTCGGCCTTATTTTCACATATAAGTTTTTGTGCAGATCTCACTCCTTTCTTCCATTTTATTATTTGAAGTAGGGCACCTTAGTTTCTTAAATAAAAAAAAATCCATAGCCATATGCTATCTAATCTTCTGTGATTTATATATTGTCTCACCTTACAATGCACATTCTTTGTTGAATACCTCACCTTATTGTTCATGCTTATGGATATAGATCCATTTAAAAGAAGTAAAAATTATTTCAGGACCTTCTCATCCTTCTTCTTATCTATTTTCTATTTCTCTAAATGACTTTTATGTCAAACTACCAACGCTGTATATACAAAAAAAAACATTTCTTCAAATATTCATTTTTAAATTATTTCTATATTTTATTATTATATTATTTGGTTTAAAAAAGTGTTTGTTTAGACTTATGCAAAAAAGTTTTAATTTAAATGTAATTTTTCTTATCAATCGTAATTGGTTTTTTAAATTCCCTTTTTAGGACCAGTTCTAGTAAAAAAGTGTTTGAATTGATTAATAAATTTTCAAATTCAAACATTTTATTTATAAGAACAAAAATATTGAAGTAACCAAAAGAAACCTATTTTTAAAAATTTAACATATTTTTGATTGTATATATATGTATATTTGGTTGGATTGCGCTTCTCTAAGAATAATGAAATATTTAATATTTGCAGTATTCTAATCTAATATTTCTGTGATAGGACATATTTCAGTTTAACTCCATATGAATTTCTGAAAATTGTATTCGGTATTCTGATGCATTCATTGATAAACCATGGCCATTATGCAAAATATGATTGCGAAATACTTATAATCACGATGCTGACATAATGTTTGAATTGAGTCACGCCAACAGGATAATTTTTATGCCTATAAGGCCTAATATTAATTTTTTTATGTTAAGACAATCATCATATCATCTGATTATGATATATCAAAGTATTAAGGAATCGGAAGATTTCAAAGTTCGTTCATTGAAATTTTTCTGGTATCAGAAGAATGAATCAGATTCTATGATCCTTTGAAATATTGTATGAAATACTGTACCCCATCTTATCTCTATTCAATTATCCTTAATACGACTAATGAAATGTAATCATTTTGCTAATTAGCACACGTTTTTCCATACTACAAGATCTTCATTAAGAGGTTATTCAATAGCTAAACAGTGAATATCACAGTGAATTATAGTTTAGTTTGAAATGGATTACATTAATTAAATAGATCTACAAGTCACCTCATTTTACCTAAGCTTCCCTTAAAATTTTCCATAATTTCACTGCAATCCATGAAATATTCATGCTTCATCTCCAGAGTGTTGTTAAAATAAAAAAAAAAACTTCAGTATATTAACGTTTCATTCTGGTTTAAACGTAAAATTTTATTACTTAATAAAAAAAGATATTTTAACAGCCAGAAGTTTTAACAACTAAGAAAGTATTCTTCTCTTACTCCTCATTAACATGACTAAAAAAGACTGCCAAAAGCTTTTTTTTGACCCAGTTATATTGGCGTGCTTAGTTTCTATGAAAAACAGTGGCGGAAAAAATTAGAACGAATAAATGCCAGAAAGAAAATGATTGAGTATCCCTGTTATTGTGGTAAATATTTTAACTTAATTGTGTTTGCTATAAAATTTGACAATACTCTGTTTGGTATTCTGCTCTTAATATCTATAAGAGCAGCAAAAAATTTTCTCTACTTCTAGAACTGAATTTTATATATTATAAAACGAGTGGCTAAACTGTTGTTTCATTATCTCTTACCCAAAATACAGGTCATTTAGTTAAGTACTTTTAAAGGAATTTATAACCCAGACCATAAAAATAACTCAAGAATGGGGAAAACAAGAAGGAAAAATGGGAAACAGGAGAAAAAGTGGTTTTAGCCAATTTATAACTATAAATATTCAAATACACTACAATTTAAAGTGAGAGGCGATGTGACAAATATTTTACGCAATAAGCGAAATAAATATTTCTTTTAAAGTTTTTACACAATCACACATGCTCTGTATAAAATATATATTACATAAAATACGGATAACAACACAAGAATTTTAATTTATTGCAGATTAAATACATTCTTTTGTAGATACTCTTTTTTGCTAAATAATGAATGCATTTGATCTCACCTTTCAGGTATTTTGCATTCGTTTCTCGGTTGAATGTTTTGAGAATAGATCAATTAATGGAATAATTCAATCCCATGTGACCCTTCTACTGTAACAGAGACAGCAACCGCAATAAGCAAACTTAAAAGCAACAAATATTGCGGTGTGGACGGTATTCGACCAAAACTCTTCTTAATAGACACCGAAATTTCAGCTAAGATCACACAACCGCATATTGCATAAGCCTGCAGAACAAAAAACATAAACTGTTCGTGTACCAGAGGTAATATTGTAAAATTACGTAAAAAATTATGAGCGCTGAGATTGTGACAACTGTAGGGGTTTTACTTTGCACAATACAATATACAAGCTATTAGCCACAATAATACTTAAAAGGCAGGAATCTGTATAGGCTGGATATAGAGACGAACAGGATGGGGTTCGCCCACATCGAAGCTGTGTCGATGAGATAGATACACTTTGAATTATTAGTGAACAGCCGAGCGAATGGAAGTCACGGCTGTACCTGCTATTCGTTGACTTTAAAAAACCGTTCGATGCTGTCAATAGAAGAAATACTATGTATATGGTTATCTCTAAACAAGAAAGGAGAGCCAAACAGGAACTGCAGGTTCTACACAATAGGACAATTAGTGATACTTTCACGATCAATATGGGCGTCGGACAGGGTTTGTCCTCTATCGCCGCCACTCTTTGCTGTGGTAATGGCCCCTTTTACGGAGGACCTGTGGAAGAAAAAAAGGGATATTGCGTGTAGTTTCCAAAGTCATCTGGAATATTTAGAATTCGCATCGCTTACGTGATTAGCGTGAATCATGCGTGATCACGTGATTTTACAATTTTTTTCATATTTTTAATAGGTACGTGGTTTTAAATTTTGTCATGAAGACATAAAACGTTGTGGCGGTATGTATTAATGTACTGATGTGAATTAACGAGTCAAAGTAATAATATAAGTCCGAGTTTTGACTGGCTAACATTTGGAAGAAAACCATCTGCAATTCTTTTTCGTTTTTTCATTCGCGTTCACATAAATGAACAAGACTTAGAAATTTTAAGTTTTTAGAAAAAATCTAAATATCTATCTTCCAATTCTGCAAAAATTGGCTAAACAAATACTGTGTGTACCATCCAGCTCAGCTACAAGCGAAGGAGTTTTTTCAAGGCCAGGAAGAATACTTGAAGAGATGTGAAACAAACTTCACGGGAAAAATGTTGATAAAATTTTATTTCTGCATAAATTTATTTATCTATTATCTATTAACGCTAAAGTACAAGATCCTACTTAATCTTAATATTTTACACAGATTGCATATGAGCAAGAAAATGAATGATTTTAATCAAAATATTTTAAATAAATACATACATACATACATAATTTCAAATTTTACTTCAAAACTTTAAAATAAAAGAACATTTATACATTCTTTAAGAATTTTCAATTGTATTTAATTGTCAAATTTAATTTTAACTACAAAGTTTGAATTCGCATGATACATACATATGTACATACATACTCGTACATATGTGTAAATCCAGCGTGAAAACCCTACATTCGTATGCGTTTTCACATTAATATACATAAATTTTTTTGTACCTTCAACTTATGCATGGTGGTTAGTGGGATATAAATTTAATGGCACAAGTTATAATTTTTAGCAGGTATTTGTTGCGAAATAATTGATTATAAAAAAGTAACTTTGAAAGTTAAAGTGTGTTTTCGTAATTTTTTGTGAATTTTGCATAATAAAGTACACTAAATATAGTTCCTAAAAGAAATATGAGAATTCTAAAAAAGATTATTTAAAGACATGACGCACCCTACATGACTCACGTTACATATTGTCTATTATATTTCTATTCTGAAATTTCATACCTAATTTCAATGTTTCCAAAATAGTAAATACAAAATTTTTGGCTAAAATTTAAGTGAATTCAATGTATAAAAATATGGCTTTCGATTGGGCCATCTTCACTAACACTAAAGTAATAATATTAATAACTTAAAATGGCTAATTTGTGGTATTAGAAGATCTGACGTAGCGTAGGTTTTGATAATAATTTGTGCATTAAACACAGTAAACACAAAATTTTTTTTGTTAAAATTGATATTAGATTTTTCTAATTGTATATTAGATTTTTCTATTTGCATTCAGAAATTTTAATGATTTTTATGTGAGTATTTCGTGAGCGTGAGTTTTCGTGATTTTGACTAACTCTTTTTTCCACTCACGTGAGCGTAATTGAACGTGAGCCAAAAATATAAGGTTGTGCATGAGCGTCCATGAGTGATATTTTTTTATCGGAGCGTGCATGAGCGTGAGTGAAAAGTCACTTACGATCCCATCTCTAGTTCATATCACCATCGACAATCACACAGTAGAATACTTTGACTGCTTTTACTACTTAGGAAGCAAGATTTCGGCAAACGGT
The DNA here is from genome assembly GCA_956483585.1 of Gymnocheta viridis. NCBI lineage: Eukaryota > Metazoa > Arthropoda > Insecta > Diptera > Tachinidae > Gymnocheta > Gymnocheta viridis. The sequence continues at coordinate 68,168,796 of OY101441.1, forward strand.
TGCATTAAGAAGGACATCACGACCAGACCCATAAAGCAAAAAGTGCCTTTGGAAGACTGGAAAATAAATGGCGGGCACCACATATCAAAAGAACAACAAAGCATGTGCCAAATCGACGCTATTATACGGAAGTGAAACATGGCTGGCCAGTAAATTGATCAGGCAACAGCTTGAAGTTTTTATAAATAAAAGCCTTCGCAAGTATATGGCATATACTGGTCCCGCGAAAACCTCTGGAGCTTTGCCAAAGAAGACGCCATACATAGACAAATAAGACGCAGAAAGTCGAAAGGGATAGGACACACTTTGAGGAAGTCAGTACAAAATGTAGCCAGGATGGCGCTGGAATGGAATCCAAATGGTAGTAGACGAAGAGGAAGACCCAAAAATACCTGGCGTAGTGTTGTGTATTGCTTGATAAAAGAAACACTATTCTTTTTCAATATTAATTAAAATTCATTTATTATTTATTAAGTGTTTTATTTCTAATTATCTACATATATTGTTGTCGACTACTATTTGCAAAAAAGGCGGTTTTATAACACACGGTTAGTTGAAACGATAGAGAGTGAATGAATGAATATACAATAGAGAAAAGAAGTACGTACAAGAAATGTCAAAAGATGATGTAGAAAGGGGGGTTGCCATCTCTTAGTTACTGACATTACAATCTCCCACGCTTAATATCGCACATGGTCCTCAAAATGGGCCGGAGGTCTTCTGATTCGGTTGGATCTTCGTATGCAATTAGGTGTTCCCAACGGCTGAGGTTGTACATACAGTTCCGGATTTGGTGCGTTGATTGGGGCGGCAACTCTACGTTCGTTTTGTACTTCTTCCATTCCAGGTTTTTCCTTGACTGGTGGTACAGCAAAAGTAACAAACTTTTCTTGCTTGACTACGTCTGATTTGTATAACTGGTTTATGTGACGTTTCAGCTCATACCCATTGTCGAGTTTTACTTGATAGTGAAGATGACCAAACTTTGCCTTTACATTTCCAAATCTCCATGTTGGTTTATTTTGATCATACCACCGCAGCTGCACTCTATCTCCCACGCTAATTTGGCGAATCATTTGTCTGATCAAAATTGATTTTGATTTTTTGAATGGGCGCATGGCGTCTAATTTGATTCTAAACTCACGACCAAGATAGAGTTTTGATGGACTATTCCCATCTGCTAATGGGGTTGCCCTATATCGAAAGAGGATTTCTTGAACTTTGATGTTTAACTGTGAGTTTTCGTCTTCTATAGCTTTCAATTTTGATTTTAGCGTCTGAACTTACCTCTCTGCTAGACTATTTGTTGCTGGATGCGCTGGGGCTATAAACTTTTGTACAATACCATTATCAGTACAATAATTTTTAAACGTGGAACTTTGAAAAATGGTAGCATTGTCTGAGACAATGATTTGAGGTAGGCCATGTGTAGTAAAAATATCCTGTAATAATGTAATTGATTTTTCAGAGGTTGGAGCATCTTAAATAATACGAATTTCAGGCCATTTTGATTTTGCATCCACTAGCACGAAAAAATGATGGTTTTGGAACGGCCCGGCATAATCAATATGAACCCGTTGAAAATTTTCAATTCGTTCCTCCCATTGATGTGTAATTACTTTTGGTGGATTTTTTCTTACCTTAGCACAACTGGTACATGATCTGACTAAATGTTCGATGTCGGAGTCTATACCTTTCCAAAAACAATACTTTCTTGCTAATTGTTTCATTTTTACGATGCCGACGTGTGTGTAATGCAATTCCTTCACGACTTCTGCACGTAACTTTGATGGAATTAAGACTCGATCCGCCTTGAATAAAACACCGTCTTGAATTGAGTAATCAGCTTAAAAAATTTCCGCTGTTTAACAGGTCTTGCTTTAATTTTGACAGCTCTAAATCACGTTCTGTTTCATTCGAAATGTTCGTAGCAGTAATTGCTAATGTAGAAATTTGGTTAATTGCTTGATCTTGAATGATCCGAACCTCCTCATCTAAAAAATGTGTAAAATTTGTGGCACCTTTGATTGTTGCTCTGGATAAGCAGTCAGCATTGATGTTGTCTTCAGCTTAACGGTGTTGTATTTTGTAGGTAAAACCTTGTAGAAATGATGTATATCGAAACAGCCTGGCTGATGTCATCGCTGGTGTTTTCGCGTTTTGGTGGAAGATTCTGGAAAGAGGGCGGATATCGGTTAATAAAGTAAATTCCCTAACATGTAGGTACATGAAAAATTTATCAACCGCAAAAATAATTGCTAGCGCTTCTTTATCTAGTTGACTATAATTTTGTTCTGCTTTCGTTAACGATCGCGAAATAAATGCCACCACGCGTTCTTCTCCATTTATTTCATGCGACAACACTGCCGCTATGCCGGTTGGGCTAGCGTCACAAGCTAAAATTACAGGCAATTTTTTATTATAGGGCAATTAATACTCGGTCAGCAATTATTTCTTGTTTTAATCTTTTGAATGATTCTTCGCACTTGGCTGTCCATATAAATTTTTTACCCTTTTCTAGGAGCTGGCGCAACGGAAATGTAATTGTTGAAGCATGTGGTATGAATTTAGAATAATATGTAATCATTCCAAGAAATCTTCTTATGTCATCTACGCTTTGTAGTTTTGGCAGGTCTATAATCGCCTGTACCTTATCCGGACATTTTGAAATTTTATTGTGACTTACCACATATCCAAGGTATTTTATTTGGTTTTTAAAATATTCACACTTCTTTTTGTTGATGTGTAATTGAAATTTAATAAGCCTTTCTAAGCATTTGATAAGTCTTTCTTCGCATTGCTTCAGTGTTTCACCGTGAATTATAATGTGATCGAAATACGAAATTGTACCTTCTAAACCTTGTAGGATTTGGTCCAAAATTCGATTAAACTCACTTGGAGCGGTTTTTATACCAAATGATAACCGATTCATCTGATAAGTGCCTCTTTGTGTTAAAATGGTTTGGATTTGTTTGCTCTCTTCATCTACCGACACATGCTAATATGCTTTGAACAAGTCTAACTAACAAAAGTATTTCGAGTTTTTTAGACTGTTGAAAATTTCATCTATTCTTTTTATGGGATAGTGAGCTGCCTCTAGCTGTGGTTTAACCGCGACTTTGTAGTCGACGCATAGCCGCACATTACCATCGGGTTTTGGAATCACAACCAATGGTGAACCCCAATTGCTGGCGTTAACTTTGGTTATAATGCCGTCTCTTTCTAAGCTCACGCTCTACTTTTTCCCTTAATGCAAAAGGTACTTGCCTTTATTTCAAAAATACAGGCTTAGCTCGTTTATGTAGTTTTAGCGTACATATCAAATCAGGAATGCAACCTACCTTTTCCTGAAAAATTTCTGAAAATTGTTGTTCAATTTGTGTTATTGAATTAATATTATATTTATCTTCTTCTTTACATTCGTAATGGCCAATGTCAGTAAGGTTGATTTTTAAGTGCCGAATCCAGACACGACCCAATGAGGCTGTATGATTTGATAAAACGATATACATGTCTTCTTTAGAGACTTGATTCTTATATTTTACGTTGGCATTAACAACACCCAGAAGTACAAAAACATCACCGGTGTATGCTCGAAAAGCAATATCAGTTTTGTTGATTGTAGCTTTGACGTTTAATATTTTAAAATCTTTTTCAGGTATAACCAGCACTTGAATCCACTTCGAATGTTTGTGTTTTGCCTTCTATACTCACTTTAATGAAAAATTTTTGTGCATCCGGAGATGAAATCACGTTTTTATTGTAGATGTCAAATATCTTATTTACACCATAATAATCTTCTTCACTTGTATAAGTTTCAATCGAATTTGACGTGTGGTTGTTTATTTTGTTTGATTTGCTTTGTTTCAGTTTGCTCTGTATACACACTTGTTTGACATGGACTGTTTTGCCGCATGATTTGCATTTTAAATTGTTCTTTTTTGATGTGCATTCTTTTGTCAACTGATTATTACGGCCGCATCTAAGACATAAACCATCAATACCTAAATCGCCGTAATTTATTCTCGTTGCTGATTTTGTAATTCGATTTCTAGAGATGTTACGATTGCGATTTCTGCATTTATGATTGTGCGTGTGTTGGTGTTGAGTTTAATTTATATCATTTGTTGAACCCGATAGTTATTGCCAATTACTTTGTTCTTAATTTTTGCCGCCTCTAAAGTTGTTGCCTTTTCCACGACTTCTTTGAATGTTGCTTTTGGTGTTTGTAGTAGTAGCTCGCATATGTAGCCATCACGCACAACTTCCACACTAGATTCATAAACCTGACTGAAGTTGCTATCAATAATGAGGAGGGTCGATTACTGGAGAAGGGTTTAAAACACAATATCCGGGAAAATAACAAAAAGAAGGAAATAGAGCAAACCATTGTGGACACAGAAGTTGCAATATCGATGCTACCAAACGAAGAGCAGGAGGAAGCCAGATACATCTGCAAACGGATAATAGAGAAGGAAGTTAAATCTAAAAGGAATCAAAACAAGGAACATGAAACAGTTAAAAACTTAAAACAGAAACTAAGGTCTAACAATATCATAACAACAAAAGCAGATAAAGGAAACACAACGGTATTAATAAAAAAAAAAAAGAGGATTACATCACAAAAACGGAACAGCTAATAGAGGATACTAAATGCAGGAAAATTAGAAAGGATCCTACGGATGAGTACCAAGCCAAAGTGAAAGAACTAATAAAAAAGGCAACCAAAGTACTAAAACCAAACATAGCACACACGTTAACACTCATGAACCCATCAGCCCCATCTATGATCGCACTACCGAAAATACATAAAATGAACACACCTATGAGACCCATAATTAACTACAAATCTGCTCCAAGTTACAAATTATCGAAATATCTAAAAACAATACTGAAAGATACCTTGAGCCTAAAAAACAAACACACAATAGCCAACACCACGGAATTAGTTACAAAGCTAGATAATGTAGAAATAACGAAAAATGGTAAACTAGTCTCATTTGACATAAAAGATTTATATCCATCAATTCCAACAACGGAGACAATAAACATTGTACATAAAACACTACTCAACAAAACAGAAAACGTAGAATTTTCCAATCAACTCGTAAACACACTGAAAGCCACACTAGAACAGAATTACTTTAAATTTAACAATACCATATACAGACAAACTAACGGACTAGGAATGGGAAATCCAACATCAGCAATCCTCATGGAGGTGTTTATGCAAAATCTAGAAGAGAAATACGTAGATGATCTAAAAACCAATTTCGGGGTAACATTCTATGCAAGATATGTCGACGATATTATATGTATACTGGAAGGAAATAGAGAAGAACAAGTTCTGGAGCTCCTGAATAAGCAACATAAAAGTATTAAATTCACAATGGAAGTAGAAGAAGACGACAAAATAAATTACCTAGACCTAACAATTAAAGCAAATAAGAGTTTAAATAGAGTTGAATACGAAATATACAGAAAACCAACGGCCACAGACACAATAATACATAATTCATCGAACCATCCTCAACAACACAAGAACGCGGCAATTAGACAATTAGTAACAAGACTTGAACGAATACCACTAACACGTGAGGCCTATAAGAAAGAGATAAAAACAATATATGACATAGCAGAAAACAATGGATACAAAAAAGAACTAGTAGACAAAATCCGAAATGATATCAAAACAAATAGAGAACGGAACAGAGAACAGGAGCAAGAGAATGGAACTTGGGCTACTTTAACGTATATGGGCAAATCAACATACAAACTAGCAAAATTTTTTAGAAAACACAATATTAACACAGCATTCCGAACAAAAAACAATTTGGGTAGAATACTACGAAATAGCACAAACGAAACGGACCCCCTAGATAAGCAAGGAGTTTACAAATTGACTTGCTCATGCAAACATAGCTACATCGGACAAACAGGACGGAAAATAAAAACAAGATTTCGGGAGCACATAAGAGACTACAACAAGAAACTGAAACAACCAGGAGCAACGCCAGAATCAAATTTCGCGAACCACATATTCAACAACAAATGTACACCAAGACACATCAGACAAACAGTTGAATTACTGCATTTACAGCACAAAGGACGGCGACTGAACGTATTAGAAAACATGGAAATATACAAACAAAAAACGTTTGACGGAAGAATTATAAACGAACAAATAAACACTGCGTCAGACATAATATTTGAACCGCTAAAACATTTTTACACAAAAGAAAACAATAACCCAAGAAAACCAGACAACACAACAAACGAACAAAACCAAAAAGAAACCCAAAAACGTACAATCACAGACTATTACCTACACAAAGATAAAACACCTAGCAAATGATCACTCAAATAATAAACTGTAACGGTAAACACAAGAGACTAACAAGAGAAAAATTAAACGAACAAGAAGGAGGTAGATATAGAGCACACAGGAATATATACGAACGAGAGAGAGCCACACACGAATATATACGAACGAGAGAGATGCAGACACGAACAAGAGAGAAAGAGAGGAAAAGAGGTTAGGTACACAAGGAAACTATACGAAAGACAAGGGACAACACAAAAAACGATTAGTTACTGAGAGAACACTGAAGATGGCACATAGCCGAAACCGGTCTGTTTATCAACCAAATTTGACGTGGGATGACGGAAATTCATTCCCAATCACGCACCCCTCTGATTAATTCTGCCCTAAGAAAAATGTCTGCCACGGACTTGTTGCATTGGCATATAAACTCACATTCGGTTCCTCTTTTCTGCAAAACCGCCACGAAATCTGAAATTGATTGATTCTCGTTCTGAACTTCACACAGAAAACGGTGTTGTTCTACTAGAACATTCTTTTTAGAACAAAAATGTGTTTCCAACAGTGCCACAATCTCATCGTATTTCAATTGATTAATAATTTTAGGTGCCGCTAATGTAGTCAACAGCGTATAAGTCGAAGGGCCAATGGATTGGAGCAATAATTTTGCACACATTTCCTTGTCCCCAAAGATTTTCTTTATTTGTAAATGGATTTCGATGCGTTCTCTGTAGCTTTGAAGTGTTCGATATTTGGGCCAAAAGCGTCAAAATTTGATATGATGTTTATGCTGGTGTTGGTTGCCTGTTGTATTTGCTGGACTTGCTGGCGTTGCATTTCCGTAGTCAAAGCTGTAATGGCTTGTAACAATTTTTTGACTTGAGCCTCCATTTTGTGAGGTTATGCATGTTGAACTTGTAGGTTGTAGTTTTACCTTCTTCGGCAATTCTGTTGTGTATTGCTTGACAAAAGAAACACTATTCTTTTTCGATATTAATTAAAATTCATTTATTATTTATTAAGTGTTTTATTTCTAATTATCTACATATATTGTTGTCGACTACTATTTGCAAAAAGGCAGTTTTATAACACACGGTTAGTTGAAACGATAAAGAGTGAATGAATGAATATACAATAGAGAAAAGAAGCACGTACAAGGAATGTCAAAAAATGATGTAGAAAGGGGGTTGCCATCTCTTAGTTACTGACATTACACGTAGGTCTGTGAGGAAAAAACTACCAAACATCAATAAATGATGGGATGATCATTGCGAACAAAATAGATTAAGTTGGAAATATGTTGTTGAAGCCTTATGTATCCTCGAGGAATGAAAAAAGAAAAAAAGAAATAATTACAGTCGGCACAAGATTATTCAGCTAATTTTAATACGGTTTTATTTTGTTGTATTATGGCTATTAGTTTTATTTTAATCTTGGTATTTCGAATGTCGGATAGTCCCCGGTTGCCAAAACAATAATCACTTTGGATTAAAAACCAAGAAATATTTTTGTTCTTCAGGAGCTTCATGAACCGGCATTACACAATTATATTTCCTGCCAATAGCAAAAAATTTTTTTTAAACTCTGACCAGCACTCAGGGGATGACCAATGCATTGTGCCGAAACTAGGAAAATTGGTTATGGGAAGGTAACAGAAATGACCTCTACAGGAAGTTTATTCCACATGCGAACCGTGCGGCTAAAGAACGAATTTCGTAGTGCGATCCACTGGCATATTAACCGCAAATGGATGCGCTCTTAACGAACGGGTTTCAGAAGCAAAATCCCTGAAAAAACAGTCAAATACATCCCACATTGCGTCGATACTTCAGTGAGTCAATAGAGTTGGCTACACTACTGTCGCCGATGAGCTTTTTCGCCCTCTCCTGTACCCGGTCGAGTATCTTCAAAATAGACTTTGAAGCATGAGAGTTGTATTCCATTTTCGGTCGGATATACAACGTTAATGGTGGTACTTTTATATTTACTTATGAAAAGCTCAGAGCTGAAGTGAATGAAGTCATAAAATATGAAAAATTTCAAAACTAGTGCGAAATTCTCCGCAAAGTTTAACTCTATTTAGGACTGTAACGAACTAAGTAAAAAAGTGTCTCGTTCCTAAGGTAACGGAAAAAACCCCAAGTCAATGGCTCTCATTTTATATGTGATTTATGTCTGTTAATTTACTGAAACTCAAAATATCTTCAAATTGTCTTTTGGTAACTTTCTTCAATTCTGCTCCACGTGTACATTCGAATGTGTATTTATTTTGTTTGCGTTTATAAAACTTTTTAAATCTATATTTAAATTAAAAATACTCATACGCATAATGCAAACAATGAATTAAATTAAAATGCACTGGGACGTATGAATATGCTTAATAAATATTGCTTATACGAAAATAAAATTCAATAAATAAATTAAATCTACGTTATGCTGCCTTTACACACTATGTATTTCACAGTGTGCTTGTCAAAGTTCCCACTGCAAAATTCATACATTGTGTGTAAAAGCAAAACAAAAATTGCTTCTGTAAATGTCAGGCCGCTTTTACAGTGCAAAAATTTTCAATTAGAGCGTGTTTCAACTGACAAACCATCTGACATCAGCTGTTTTGCAAGTCAATTTTATATGGCAGCTAGAAAATAGCTTTTGTGATTCGACAAATGATTAAAAATGTATTAAAATATATTTTAAAAAGTGTTTTATACATATATTTAAAAAAACAAAATTTTTAATTACTTAAATATAATTGTTCATACTGTTGTAATCTTTTATAGGTCATGTCAGATGAAATCAAAAACTCAAAAATTATAAAACGTCTGTAACTGTACAATTTTGACAAACATGCGCAATTACAGATGCATTTTCAAGCTGACAAACACACTGTAAAATACATAGTGTGTAAAGGCAGCATTAGGTAACTCAATATTGCGCATTTAAATCTGGGAAAGGAACACAGACGTAATTGCATTTCTCGATTGTACGACGTACTTTGTAACTATCTATACCATGCTTTTTAAAAACCCTTCAGTATATTATCGATGACATCTGCAACTCTACGGTACATCATCACGACCCTTTCGAACAAGAGTGTCGAAATCGAGCACGACGCCGTGGGTGCCATTGTCAAGCACAGTGTTGCTAACAACGTGGCAAAATTGTTTTAGACGAAAATAATATTTATGTATAACTGACCTTTTTCTTTCATAATAACTGATATAAACTTAAGGTCATTGGTTGTTGTGGGAATCGAACCCACATCCATCATATTGATAGGCTAACAATGTACAAATTGCCATGGACAACGATTTGAATACGTTAATGTCAAATGAACGACTAGATCGATGCAAATGTTACTCAAGTTGCCTTAAATATTGTGTAAATGCCGTCTATAACACGATAAAATCCATATTATTGTTGATCCTTTTTGTAAATCACAATAGCTCGAATCACATGATTTCCAAAAGGTATGTTAGTGTTTTTAGATCGTCTGAATTATAGTATTCGAGGATTGAGTAAACTGTTATTGTATAAATTCCAACATCAAAAAATCAACAATAAGCATAATTTACTTTTTCAAATCATGTGATTTGAACTTTTTTGATCTAGAGAACAGGACCGAATGACTTTTATCTTGTGGTGAAAGCGAGTGAAAACACGACTGATGAGCTCAGTTAGGAGGAGTTGGAATACTGGAGAGAAATCGGGAAACCAATGAAGTCTTCTGAGCCAATTAATAAACTAAGTTTAACTTAATTTGTTTTCTCAGAACATATGAACAAAAAACCCCAACAGGAATTGCAATTTAAGAAATAAAAGATAGGTATTAGGATATCTTTATATAATTATTTATTGGATTACGGACTAATTACCTCTGTTGTCGGCTGTGGACAGACTTAAAGTGAACCAATTTTATGTGTACCAAAGGCCGGAAACAGTATCTACGATATCCTACCAGATTTATCACTTGATTCTAAAGGAAAGAGAGAGGTTGCATCAACTACGTATCTATCTCGTAATATTCAGCCTTCATGCAGGGCAAAGAAAGCTTTTGTTTTTGCGGATGAATTCAAATGTATTGTTAAGGATTATGGCATTAACAGTGACAAATTTGCTTGCACTTGTCATCACATTGTGCTCAACAGGGTCTTATTCAAGATATTTTCGTTATGATATCGTCTAAGACTAGCTGGTCAACTGTGTATTTATTAGAGTATCTATTAATCTTTGTTCGATTAATCGAGTAAAGTTTTTCCATTATCTGATCGAATAATGAAAATATGTAGTTAGTTTCGATTTACGAATAACTCGAACAATTTATGTCAATTAATCGTGTAAAAAGAACTTCTTAGTCATAACGTCTGTTTTTAATAAAAAAATATTTTTTTTTACATTTCTAAATAATTAAATCCCTTAAAACTAAGTTAAATATTACATTACCTTCTGTATTTATTTTCATTACACATTAAACATCGTTGGTCATCGTAAGCAAATATTATTCAAAATTTCTTTCGCCAGATTGTATCGGTAGGAATAATAAACTTCTTAATCAACAATATAGACAAGACGAATAATTCCTTTTTAATAGATTTACTTGCTTGCCTTAAGGCCAAAATAGACGAGAAGCGAATTAAAGTGATTAGCATACTTACAATTTATCTTAAGTCCGCAAAGTTCCCCAATAATAACAACATTTTCAAATACATCTCTAAATAAGAAAGAGTTTGCAATCATATTATATAATCGCTTGTTTTAAATTGAATCTGATCAAAATTTATGAGGTGATGATATTTCAAATTTTATAAAAACTACCACAAAATGTTTTAATATAATAAATAATTTCCTGTATTCAGTTAAGGCAAAGAAAAGATCAGAAAAATTAGAAAATCTTTTTAATGCAATGCAATCTGTTTTTTAAACGTGAAGTTTTATTAAAACAACACGAAAAATTATATTGAAAAAGTAAACATCTGAACCGTATACAATTTTTAAAAGACTTTTTCAAAAGATTTGATTCAAGTCTAGTAAACAACACAGTTTTTTATTCAACATAATTTTTTATATAATAATATATTCTATAAATTATAGAACTTTAAATGTTATTTTACTGTATATTTTAAAATTTATCAAATCAAATACACATGTGTATTTCTTTCATTGGATATCATTATTTGAACTTTTTTTTTCAATTTTTTGAATTATTCGAGTTATTTGAAAAATTCATAACTCTTACTCGATTAATCGAGCAATTTTAAAATCCCAAAATCGGTTAATTCCTAACTTGAACAAAATAAAAAATCAAACAAGTGGATACTCTAATATCTATCATAACTCACTGAAAGAGATTCAAGCGAAATTCACACACTTTCAATTCTCTACATTCCGTACACAAATGGATTAATAAACTTATAACTTTGCCCTTATGGGTTTCCTTTTCTACGGCATCTGTTTATTAAAGTACCCAAAATATTGGGAGACTTCCTTATTGTTGTTTTATAATGGCTGACTTCCAAAACGTATCCATAGAAAGTTGTACTACCGTAATTGAATTATGTATACATGCAAAGTTCCTAAACAATGCAACCATGTAATTATTTTGTGTTGACGTTATGAATTAAAAAGTAAAAATGAAAATCTTTTTCGCTGAAATAATATTAAACATGTTTTAGCTGTTTTATTTTAATACTTCACCATGAATAAATTAACTTGCGTTTGTGAGTCGTCCATTTTCTTTTCGTTTTGTTTTAAGTTTTACGGCGTCAGCAATCAAATATCAAAGCATCAACTTTACCCTGATTACTCTTTTCATACGTTACTAATGTTTGTCGACGGCGTTTTGAAATGGTATACATTGTCAATGTTTTATACTACGGCGTTATGAAACACTATACTTTGTCCGAAGGGAACGCAATTGACGTTTTGGAACTCAGCCAATTTCAAAGTGATTTTGGTGCTGGCTAAAGATCATTAGTTATTTATGACAGTTAAGACTTGTATTTCAGATACAAAAATCATTTTTCGATTGTTTTTTTGAAGTAATCCTTAGTAGATATTTTCGTTGAAATTTATAAAAAAAATTTCATTTCAAAATAATAATTAATTACATATTAGCTCTTTTCACAATCTTGTGCATTTGAGATTGCATAATTTTGAAATTGCAGACATTTTTCTTCAATCGTTTCGTTTGATTATTTCGTTTGAAAATTTTGACAACTGATAAGTGGCGACAATATCGCGATTTATAACAAATTTATCGGTTTTATTGCCTTAAAATGAGCAACATTGTTTTTCTTACAAAAACCAAAAAATATGTTCATTTAAAAAAAATTAAAACAGATGGCCAAAAAAATAATTTTTGGAGCTTGTACTGCAATGTGTGAATTAATCGCAGCTGCTGCGGAGGAGCGCATGGAAAACACACGTTCTTCAAAAAGCACTCATCTTCATTTTATATTATAATTACATTATTTTCCATTGGTAAAAAATAATAAAATCTTAATAAAAAATAATGAATTTATCCAAATATAATTTCTTAAATTGAGAAGATATGGGTAAACTCAGATTTGAACTTAAGCCAAAAATTTTCATTTCAATATAAACCTTAAACAGTTCAACAATCACGTATAAATATTAATTATTAAAAACGAAGGCACCCGTCAAAAAACCATCATGTTTACATTGTCACAGGTGGTTGAATACTAAGAAAGTCAACTACAAGACAAAAATAAAGTAAACAAAAATGGAAAACTGCTTGATCTCAAAGCTCTGGAAAAAGCGAGAGAGTATGGAATATTTGGAATAGTTAAAAATCAGAGATGGAATTTCGTACTAACCGAAATTGATTTAACTTGTAAGAAATGAATAAGTTGCACTTTTCGTATTCTAATTCGTTAAATAATACGGCTAAATAGTTGATATTCCTAGTTACTAGTATCCACCGTCAAAACTGATCTGTTCTGCTAGTCTGATGAATAAATTGTTTCAAATAAAATAGTACTCTCTTAATAAAAAATAATGAATTTATCCAAATATAATTTCTTAAATTGAGAAGATATGGGTAAACTCAGATTTGAACTTAAGCCAAAAATTTTTATTTCAATATTTTCCATTATTTTAATAATTTCTGGTCAGCAAACTTAAAATTAAAACCACATCGCGCGAAGTCATTTTGGCTTGTTGGCAGAAACGCCCAGGGTTTAGGCAGGAATCGAACCTGCGACCCCTCGACTGATAGTCTAGTGCGCTATCTACTAGTCTACTAGCAGATGTTTGCAATTCTGCACGAAACAAGTGGTGCTCACATTATTTCGCAGTTGAAAAATATGTTGCCAGAAACATTTTGTGGTTGAAAAAATAATGCTGCCAGAAACATTTTGTATGTTTTCATGAGACTTTTGACAGCAGTTCGCATGAAATGATGAACAGAGTACCATGCTTTATTTTGCAATACTTTTTTGCCAAAATGCGGAATTCTCACTGTGCTTTGAAAAAGGAGTTTTTATTTACATATTTACATTTACCCTTACACACACATGAATCAGAGGCGAGAGAATATTCCGGAATTCTGGGTTGCAATTAAGTGTTGCATACGTAGAGTAAATATTAACTAGAGGTTTTAAGCCATGCACATTTGCAAAGAGTAATAAGTGCATCTCCGTATCTTATGTTATTAAAGAGTAAAAATATACTTTACCATTTTGCAAATGATATGAGGCATTTGCACAAGAATTTGAATAGGGCCATTATATATTTTACATATTATGCACGTATTGCAAGGAAATCAAAAAATATATATGTATACAAATTTGAGACTATTAATTTTTGATCGTGAATTCAAAGAGCCATCGAATATTTGATTTAGATAAGAAAATTAAAGAAACTAAATTGTCTTAATTGGTGGTCACACTATCAAATTTTCTTTCAAATTTTAAATCCTCTCTTACTTTTTTACCAATACAGTCACACTTTTAAAATTGGACGAGAATTTGCTTACAAATTTGCATTACAGTCAATAAAACAGCTGATTGCAGTTTTTTTGTGAAAATTTTAAATTGATGCCATCTTGCTAAAAAATTTGCGTACAGCCTTTGTCGCAGCTTTAAATTTTTGTGAATTTTGATAAGAAGTATGTGTAAAATTCTTAAATGAGAATTGAAAAATAGTTTTGTGGTCACAAGCAATGAAGGCCTAAGTCAAAAAACTTACTTTTTGAGATAACTCTCTTTTAATATTCAAAAGGTTTTTGCAAAAATACAATTATGGCTTAGAAAAAAGTATATATAATTAAGCACACATTACAGTGCAATATTTTGACCAAGGTTGGTAATTGAATTTAAAGTAGTTAATGATATACATATATAATCAAATAAAATTTAATTCTTTATTGCAAAATAAAAATCTTAATTCTAAAAGTTTAAAACAACTTATGTTTTTATTTTATATCTAGTAATTTATTGTTCTTGAGTTTATATGGACTTAAACGATTATTAAAAATTAAAAATGGCTGAGGAATGGGTAATAAGTTTATGTGTTCTCTCTTAATTGTGATAATTTATTTTCCTTGAGCAACTTAATTCTATATTGTGTTTTTAAATAAAGTAAAATATTGTGAAAATATATAATTAAGTACATTTTGGTGCTTATTGGTAATGTTAAGAGAGTTCAAAACGACTTAAGTCAATATGTTTTTTATAATATCTAGAATTAAGTTAGAGAAATGGGAGTTTAAGGATAAAATAAAGCCTTTTTTGATAATAACGATAGTACACAAAACATGTTGAGTTAGGCGGTTTATGTTTGTGACCACAGGTTTAATAATGTGACTGTAGCGTTAGAAAGTTAAATATAATAATACTGTCAATAAATACCTTTTAATTAAATGGTTATTGTAATGACTTCCAAGTAATTACATTGAAATCCAAAGTAGATGACGTGTTAATTAGGGTTTGAACTCTACTTACTTCGCCAGCAAAGTGTTTGCTGGGCAATTCACCCGCAGGTTAATCTATTTCACAAGTTGTTCGCTTAAAGCTTACAAGCAATTTCAGAATTAAAGTTTCTTATCTGTATGGGGTGGATGCCATTATTGTACTATCTTACTTCTCTTTTCACTCTGTTTACTTATTATTTTGTTTGAATGTTATACACCTTGAATCTTACCTTAAAACTACATGATATAATGGATGTTTTTCCAACCCTTATCAAATTCTTACACTGTCCTACCAAACTTCACTTTTTTAGTATAAGAATAATGTTTTTTAAGTGCAAAGAACTGATTTGCGTCCATTTTCGAATTTATTTTTTATTTATTAATATATTTATTTACTTAATAAAATGAAATAGTTTGTTTTTAGGATAAGAAAAGTTTTTTCTCATGTTTAATTTTAGGCAAAAGATAACGTTCGACATCGGGTAACAGGCGATTAATTTTTTTTGCTCATATAATATTAAAGATTTTGACTTTTAAAATTAATTTGTAAAGTAAATTAAACTTTTTTGTCAGGTGATAAACAAGAACTTTGTTTGCAACTTTTCTAACATTTAACCTTAATAAAGTTATTGTATGTCTTTCCTGTGGCTCACGTTTTTCCTTTAAATAAAAGTTTTCTGGTTGCTAATTTTAAATAATTATAAAAAACCTTTTAGCGTTATCTTCATTCACAGTTATCAAAAATCCTTTCAAATACGAAAACTTCAACTTTCTTCATGGTTTAGCTTGTAATAAATGTTTTGTCGTTTTGAACCTTTATTTACTATTATAATCGAAACCAGCGTATTTTAGACCTTTTTGATTTGGAAGCTTGTTATCTGCGTGTATTTACTGGAGCTTGGAGAATATTAAAGACAGCAATGTGAATTAGTGAAAGGTGTGTTCTGTGCACTTCAGCTATTTCTTGCTGACTGCCTGTTACAAAATCGAACTTTTTTTATTTTTAGCAAAATTAATTTTTTTGCGAGTTCCTTCACACTTACTTACATATGTCCATTCGATTCCACTCAGGCAATGATACAATTTTACAAAACCGCGACATTTCGTTACCTGCAATATGTAAAATTTTAACTTCTCAAGTATCAAATACAATTTTTTTTACATTCAACAAAAAGTTGCATAATAATTTATGAGTAGTTGTATCCCATTTTTGTATGTTTATATAAATGAGAATAAGGAAATTGTAAGAATTGCGAAAGCAAAGCCGCAGTCACTGCAAAATACAAAAACATTACAGTTAAACAAGTATTAGTGGTATATTCAGCTATCGCGAATCATAAATACCCTTCTCATGATAAACATTTCTTTCGAAATTAATATAAATTTTTTAACCAAAATAATGAGTGGATTCATAAATTACAGCAATTACGTGCAACTTGCAGGCAAACTATTGCAACAGTAAAGTAAATGTTGCCGCAGTTCAAGAAATATGTTGTTAACTAAAAGCATTAACTATTTATTTGAATAAAAATGAAATTTATAACTTAAACAAGAAAACTAACAATCGAGGTAGAGAAAAATTGGTTCTCTCTGTCATGCATGACTTGAAACCTCAAGTTAATATTTACTCTACTCATGCAACACATAATGGAAAACCATTAAAAACTTTTTTCATACCTTAAACCAATTTTATTTAACTTCAATGCTCGCTTATGTGAACGTTTCCAGGCCTTTGAAGATCTGCAACTCCCAAAACTCAAAAGTCCTTAACCAACATGTGGCAAGTCTTAGAAATAAATTCTCTATGAGTGGTAACAAAAATTTTTCCATTATTGGTTTATAGGATTATGTATGCATTGCAAATTCAAGGCATTATTTTTCGTTTTCAAGGCCAATATTCATTCATCCCTTCATTAATAATTAAATACAACTCTATTAAAATTTTTTTCACGTAGAAATTTTCAGTGGAATTAATATGTTCATATGAAAAGCTTTTGAACGTTGTTTTCACTTTTAGGCAGAACGACAATTACGAAAACCTTTCGTTTCGTTGCGAAACACACATTGGGTAAAACGTACTTTTTGTATTAAAACACTTGTTGAAGAAGATAAAAAATAAAGCTATTGTTTTAATTAATGTTATTTTTTTAACAAAACGCTTTTCTAAATAAATGGTATTTCAGTACAAAAAGTAATATTAAAAAACACATACTTTCTAAAACAAGTTCCATTTCTAAGAAATTATAAAATATTACGCAAATTTGGTATAAAAGGTACTCTTTCTATAGAAGATAGTTTTTGCGTAAAAGGAATCTTTTGCATACAAGGTAATTTTCATACGAAATGTGAGCTTTGTATAAAATGTACTTTCTGGAAAAAAAAAACACTTTTTATGCTAACGTCACTGTAGATACTTTTTGTATAAAAATGTCTCTTTTAGAAAAAGTACTTTTTGAATCAGTTACTTATTGGAAACACAATTTTTTGTACTCAAGGTACTTGTTGCAAGCGAGATACTGATGGACGGGCAGACAGTCCAGTGAGACATATAATCAGAGATAAAAATATGTAAGCAACGGTTCCAATCCTTGAAAATCCACATCATTTTGAGGGAACAAACATTAAAAAAGTACAAACGCGTTGATAACCTTCTCCTTACGTTAAAGTCGGCTAAAGAGGGGTACTCTTACTAAAACAGTGCTTTTGGTAGTGCTAAATCGTTAGATTTTTACATTAAACGGCGTTCGTACACATACATACAAATAACTAAATAAGTTTTTTTTTGATTTAGTAAATTTATTATTCGATATATGCCTCGATATCTTAATTCAAAAAGTTTGGATGCTGAAGGTTTTGGATATTCTATCCAAATCATCCCTATCCAAATCAGACCTTAAATCATATTCTTGAAAAGTTTTGAACCTCTTACTCTATAAAACAACTAAAGAAAACAATAATCGGCAGCTTTGTGCGATGTCTAGTTTTTGTTGTATTGCACTATGTGTCCAATTTTAGTTTTGGCTGCAAAAATTCAGATTTTCAACATTCGATTTTGAAAAATATAAACGCGATTTAATTCTTACCACTTCGGGAACGTAAATACCGAAAATTGCTGCAAGTTGGCAACTCAGTTTCAATTTAAGCACCTGTTAAAGTTTACTTTCTTTATAGTTAAAATCAAGGCGTATTTAACCAGGTGACAACATTACAGCAGCTGACTATTCGTTTCGAATGTCAAAATACATACAAAATACTTTTACTTTTTTTTCTGTATCTGTTTTATTTTTTTTATGGGTTAGATTTTTGACATACGCAATGAAACTACACAAACAAAACTGCCTGTTGATCTTGTATTGTTGTAATTGTTTTCCTAATGCTGTCACCTAGTTAAATACACCTTGGTTAAAATTAAGTTTTCAAACTGTGAGTGGTAAAAAATTCGATAAGGAAAATGTGATTTTTTTAAATTTTTTGTTAATAAAATCTTACGAAAATAGATTAGAATACTGGAGGTGGGTACTTAAAAACAAAAGAAAAAATAGATTTTCCTAAATGTTGGTATTATGTGTCAAATTTCGTGTTTTTATTAGTTCATGTTTTTTGTGAACTTGCGTAAAAGTTTTTTCACCTCTGTGGTATAGAACTTACGTTCTTCGCAATTCGAAGATATTTTGAGTAAATGAACTGCCATAAATAAAATACAAAATGAGAGCCAGGAACGAATCATATGTTTACTTAGTCCGTTACAGAACTAAATAGAGTTAAACTTGCCGGAGAATTTCGCAATAGTTTTTAAATTTTTCATATTTTATTACTTGGTTCACTTCAGCTCTGAGCCCTCCGTATGTAGTTATTTGTTGGAAGCTCAGGCACCTAAGCAAATAATTTTCTTTCTTTTAGAAAAATTTTTTATTTATGGATCAAGAAGAAATGTTGAAAGAAAGATTTCAAGTGACATTTCCTATGATATGAAGAAAATAATTCGCAAAAAAACAAGCAAATTGTGCGTAAATGCATTGAAAATTATATAACAAATATACTTTAAAAACTTTATTTGTTCTATTTATTTTTGTTTTATTTTTTAAAACCCTATTTTGGTGAGTTCTTAATGATAAGACTACGAAACATATCCAATTTCGGAGAAGCTATTTTAGGTTTCTGTAGCAAGTTTTAAAACGATAGCAAATTTCGGTGGCAGAGGGGTGGAAAGAAGAGTTATTGCTGAGTGTTACCAAAAAGGCGGCGGGTGTATTGGCAATGTTTTTAAAAAGTTTTCTGATGTTAGCTCACTTGGAAATAATTTTTGCCGCAATTTGCAGATCAAAAAATGCATTGTATATAAGGAATAAAAATTAAAAAGTAAAGAAAAAAAATTGGTAAGCAATTTTGAAGATGATAACTTTCATGAGCAACAATATTTGCAAAATACCTAAACGTTTTGTTTTACTTAAAATTAAACCAAATTTCAAATTAGTTTTCAAAAAATTCAAGTTTAGTAAAAATAACAAAGAAACTATATACAATGTAGAATTCCTTTTATAAGTTGCATATTAAATCAGTTAAATTTATTATCGCTGAAAACCAATTTTCTTATCAGGGATTTTCGCAAGAAGAAATTTTTGAAATGAGTTTGGGCTTTTTATATAATACATTGAAAACCCTTTATATCTGATACTATTGCATTGACTTTTTGTGACGAGTTGCTTTTGTGCACAATGTATTCGAATCACTAAATTTTTTTTAAAAACAGGAGACCAACGATAGCAGGCGATAAATGTAAAAGGTTAACTATTTTTGTTCAGTAAAAAAATACAACACAATGTATTCAACTAACCTATTGCTAAGGGCAGAATAAAAATATATAAATATGTATGTATGTACATGTATGTACATACTTTCAATCAAGAAGGTATTCAATAATTAACTTCATTAAAATTTATTCTACCCCTAAAGCTTATTAACGCGTTAAGGAAAAAATCATTATACGCAATATTAAATAGCTGCTACTCTGCCCTCTTGCATACCAAAAGATGAAATAAAAATGCCATTCCAAACAATGTTGAATGAGAGGATGTTCATAATAACCAGTGATACCAACTCACTAAATTTTACCACTAAATTTAGTTGTTTTGAATTTTGTTTAGTGGGAAAAATTAATATTTAGCAGTTCGATTGATAATTATTTGTATACAAACATATAATCAATTTCTTATTATTTATGCTAATCAAAACATAAAGTCATTTAGAACTAATTTATACGAGAAATTAAATTCATGAGTAAAATTCCTGATTTTTTTTATCCGGGCATAAAAAACGACAAATTTCGAATTGAATTTTTCGTTGTTATCCTCAAGGGAAGTTTTAGTGGTTTTTAGTGATATTTGATGGTTGATTTGGTGGAATGAAATTCAGAGTGTTGTTAATACTGATAATAACGCTAATGCGAGGTTCATATGCTTACACTCAATGGTTGCACGCACTTCCATGTAAAGATGTTCATTGTACAGAATAAAGGAAACCTTTATTGTTGTGTTTTTCTTCCGACGGGGTTTGATGCAATTTGGAATGAATTTCCGTCATCCCACGTCAAATTTGACGTGGGATGACGGAAATTCATTCCAAATTGAAACCTTTATTGGATACGAATATATGTTTATTAACTTGCTGTAAATGTGTACCTGCAACTCAATCAAATACAGCTTAACATGAATAAACCCAGTGGAAAGAAAGGGAACCATTTTTGAGATATGAATAGTTGAATTATTATTCCTAAAAAAATGTTTATGAAGGATTGTGGTGTTTAACATACAAAATCCATCCCCAATACGCACGTTAACAGAGATGAGATCATGTGAAGTATTTCACTGAACATCATCTGTGCTCACGAGCATATTTTTTTCGTGTGAAGGCAAAAAAAACTTTCGTTTACAAAAAAATGTCACTCACAACGAATTAAGAAAAATAAACATTCAATCTGCTTAGGCACCACGGCAAGTTCTCGCCTATGTAGACAGTGATTATATTCGTTCTGTTCTTAGCCCAATCATAGCCTTATCGCACATAATCATGAAATGACAAAACTCAAAATTTATAGGCGGACTTTAAAATTTTTACCGTAAAAGCATCCCGCGATATATTGTATTATCTAAATACTTATTGACTCACTTATCAATATTGTGGTATGGAGCACTTCCACTATAGATAGATAGCTGAAATTTTATACACAGGTAGTCCTCGGTGAGTAAGTAATCAAAAACAATGATAAAATTAAACTTTTTGTCGAGTCCGCTTATTTCTATGGTACACTTCCACTATAGATAGCACCGACCTGTGTGTTGCTAGTGAGTTAGCCCTTTGACGACCAGAGGCAAACACATAGTGGTCTTTGGATTATTTTATTGTTCACGTAAGAGATAAAGAGAGACACAGAAATAGTACATATTGACGAAACTGATTTGCAGCAGAGGGCTGCGGCAGCAAAAATGTGGTAGGTGGTAGCTGGTAGGTTCCTAAAACTAATCTGAATATTTTTTTATATTATTATCATTGTACATATGTACGTGTGTATGTATAGTTTTACATATTTTTTGGTGCATTCTTGTTTTTGACCGTTGGTAATAAAATTCTGTACAGAATCCGAGAAATCGTAAATAAAGAAGGCTCTGCCTGTATACGCAATCGATTCATTTAGTGGCACAAGGTACTGCTAGGAAATCTGCGATCCGCTTAAAAGCGACGCGACAGTTTATAGACAGACCATATGATCACGGCCGTATTATAGGGGGTATAGACTGTAGCAGCGATATCATTCTGAAATCATCATTTTATAGGAAACCGCACATTACTTTAAAGCAGGACAGGTGGTTAGCAGGACTTCACTCTGACCATAGGACTTTCAATTTTTATATCAACGGTTCCAAAATGGAATAGGGAGTTGGAGCTGCAGTATACTGCCGGGAGCTGGGTATTCGGGAATCTAATAAGCTTTCCGATTACTGTAGCATCTTCCAGGCAGAAATATTTGCAGCCAAAATGGCTGCTGATCTGGCTTGTAATCCCATAACTAGGAACTCACATGTTAACTGCTTTATAGATAATCAGGCGGCAATCAAAGCGACATCCGCTGAATATACGTCCTCTTCGACTGTTCAAAGGTGCAAGGACTCATTTGATATATTATGTACCAACAGAAGAGTATATATCTACTGGGTTCGTGGACACCTGAGCGTAGAAGGTAACGAGGAGGCAGACGAATTAGTGAAAATGGCACTTCAATTACCGTAAAACAGGGTGATAGACATTCCAATTCGCAATATTAAGCGAGATATAGACGCTTTTATGCAGAGGAAATCTGAGGCGGTTTGAGGCGGGTCATTGTTGGACGGCAGTATACGCCAAAAGGGCAGGTCAACTGACTAGCACAGATTCTGTGAGGTACCAGGGGAAAAAAAAGACGGTGAAGCTACTGTCCGGCACTCATGCACACCAGAGCGAACTGTCTGGGAGTTCACTACTACCAAAATCCTGGGAAAATTTCTGGAATTCGACAAATGAGACTCCTAGCATTCGTCAAGAGGGTGTGGAGTATTCTTGGTACATATTATCACATGGAAATAACTCTGTTATTTACGGGTTATCGTACATCATTGTAGCGCTAAGTACTAACTCGATCTGTGCGGAGTCTTTATGACCGGCTTTATGATTTGGCTTTATATTATTTTAAAATCTGGTCACAATGTTTTGCAGTTACATATGGGAACCACTTGCAACCACTTATCGAAGAAGCAAATGGCGTTTATATATTCGATTGATCTTTAATCTCTTCGAAATATTCGCACATAATAGCAACTTGATTAGTGACTTCTGTTCAAGATCGTGCAGATTCCCAGAAGCAACCAGAACTGGAAGAATCTCGTTAAAATCTCCAGAAAATGGAAAAGCGTCCGTTGCGCCAGCTATTTCAAATGTAGCGGCACAAACGTATTTTGTACTCCATGCCATGTATTCCTTTGCTTCACATCATCACGTGACTGTTTGGCGAATATCACGTATAGCACTTATTATTTTAAATGCTTTCAAATTCTATATAAAACCCCAACCTGTTTCTAACATCACTTCCTCAAAAGTGTGAAGAGAGCGTAAATGCACCTCTCGGTAACTCGGATTTCCACCTCCTTTTTGTCTTCAGAACTTCACAACGTTTTTTAAACAGGTACGAAACGTGTAAAATACATATACGAAAGGCTCGTTGGCCTGAGCTCAACGCATTCTTTAGGCAATTTAATTGGGAGCTTTGCTTTTTAGATAATAATGTCAATGCCATGGCGGAAATTGTTGAAGGCGTAATTTTGCAAGGAATGAAAGCTTTGATTCCATTTTAGCAAATATCCATTAAACCTAGAGCGAAATCGTGGTTTAATCTGACGTTCAGAAATGCAGTCAAAGCCAGAGAGGAAGCATTTAGTATATGGCCTAATAACAAAAATACCGATACTGATTTGCTACGCAAAAAGCGAGATCTTCATGTGCCAAATTATTAAGGCGCGAAAAAGCTTTGTACGAGCAGCGTCTTCGTGCTAAAGCTCTTAATGCCCCTAAGGGTAGTAAGAGCTTTTGGTCATTCGTTAAAAGAGTAAAAGATAATGCTAGTTTCTCAACTACAGCTCTTTTAAAGGATGATTAAGTATTTACTAGCCCGGTTGATTAAGTTTGCTCTCTGGCTGAATTATTGGCATGTAATTGCTACTTGCCGGAAAGCACTCAACCACTGCCCGTGCTTGAAAGAATATCTGTAACTCTGCCAAGAATATTCTTTCGAGCCCGTGCAGTTAAAAAGGTTTTAGTAGATCTTAACTTAAATAACTCTCCTGGGACCGATGGTATTCCAGCGCTGGTCTTGAAGCAGTGCTCTTCGACGCTAGCGCGTCCGTTTGCTAACCTTTTCAGTATATTGTACCATGCTGGTGAATTTCCAATGTGTTGGAAGGTTGCTAATGTAACGCAAATCCCCAAAAAAGGAGAGGATAACAACCCTGAAAATTACCGCCCAATTGCACTTTCCTCTGCACCTTCCAAAGTTATGGAAAGTATGGTTAACTTCCATCTTGTGAGGTATTTAGAGTCCAACAGCATACTTAGCGGACGCCAGTATGGATTCCGTAGGAGTCGCTCTACGGGCAACCAACTGGCATTCCTCTCGGAAAGATGGTTTCATTCTATTCACCATTTTGGCGAGAGTAAGGTGGTGGCACCATTCTTTCTCCCACACTTTTTCTTATTTTCCTAAATGAACTTCTATGTCAAACTTTTAATCCTATCTCATTTTTTGGCAGATGACAGCAGCATATGCCATTCGTATTCATTCATATGAAATATGAATGATTCGCTAAATAATGATATTTTAACAATCTCCGAATAGGGACGAATTCAATGCTCGTAAGAACCAGTGTTGTATGCTTACACACAGATGTACGAACAATCATGCTGCTCCATCTGTAATAATGGGTGGTGTAGATATTGAAGAATCAGAGACTCTTGATGTTCTTGGCATGAAAATTAAATGTGATATTCGATGGACTGATCATTTTTTCAAGTCTTAAAAGAAGCATTCAAGTGCCTCGGCTTTCTAAGACTGTGTAAGAGATACTTCATTCCATCTGATTTCCCTAATATTTATACCACCGACCGAAAATGGAATACAACTCTCAAAGTCTATTTTGAAGATTTTCGACCCGGTACAGGAGAGGGCGAAGAAGCTCATCGGTGACAGTAGGGGAGCCAACTCTATTGACGCAATGGAGCATCGACGCAATGTGGGATGTGTTTCACTGTTCACTGCTATCGTTACTACAATGGAATATACTCTAATGAAATCAGGGAACTTATTCCCGAAACCCGCTCATTTTTACGAACAACACCTTCTTTCTTAAGACCGCATCCATTTGTGGTTGATATGCCAGTGGATCGCACTACGCATTACAGAGAAAATTCGTTCTTGAACCGAACAGTTCGCAGTTCCAGTTACTTTCAGTGTGGGAAGATTCAAATCGAACGTTCACAGACATAGATATTATTGGGGCATATATTATGATAAAAACAAAAAATCGCTTCGGCAGAAAATGTAGGTCACGCAAAAATATTTCTACTAATTTCCTTTCATTTCGTTTATATATTAAAGTCTATTAAAAAAGTCAAGTAAATTCAAAGTTAATGTATAATAGTTTTTCTCTGCACCCATAAAATTTTTGTCCGCATGTTCAAATGATATTGTTTATATCCTAGAAAGTTATTTGAAATTATTTATAGATTTTAAGGTTCAGCTAAATTTTCAAAAGAGAAGCTTGTATGAAAATTTCTTATTTATCGGTTAAATTGTTCCAGAGATGTTAGTGTCGAAAAACTTCTTAGAAAAACATTCTTTTTTTATGGTGATAAAAAGGTTGTAGTGATAGAAAATTTATAATTTTTTGGCCACATCGGGCTTGAGCTTAGCAGGAATGGCCTGCAAGGTCAATCATTTTTATTGTTTTCTTAATAGTTTTGAAATCAATACGAGAGTTTGCAAATTCAAATTAATTTGTTTAGTGGATTCGAAACTTCAAATAATTTTTTAAAAACAATAAGCTCATGTTAGTAAAAACTAACTCGTTTTTGTTTTTATTGTTAGTGAAAATAAAGGGGTCAAACTGAAATATTTATTGAATTAAAACAAACAATTACTGAAGCTTAAAGTGAATTTCAATGCAAAAGAATCTTTAAAAAAAATTTAATTTTGTTTTTTCTGGGCGCACAGTTGATTTAATTTTTTTCACTTCTTCACATACATATTAGCAGATTGTGCCATTGCTGTTATAACCAAAGATAGTTGATCAAGTAGGCCTCTTTTTATGTGTACAGATATATGTATATGTATGTTATTTCAGTAACAAAAAGGTTTAGTGTAGAATAATTTTACTATGAAAAGTCTTAGTCAAATATGTCACAGCATTTTAACCCTTCTGTGACATCCTTCTTAAAAACCCTTCTATTTACATCTATTTGCAACTGAACCAATAAGTACTTTACGTTCAAAATATACTCATTTACTTTGAAAACAAAAGCTTTTATATTCTTTGCATCACAAGCCTTTTATTATAATTGAAGTAAATAATTAAAAGTGCATATTCAAAAAGCACAGAACAAAATTATGAAAACTAGACGTTGCGGAAACATTTTTCTTCATGGCTAATGATCCGCCCATCATGCCCGTGCTAGGATTTTTTGTAATCGATTGGGCTATGTTTTTTTTGTTAACATGACGATCTAAATTTTTCTGCATTTATTATTATTTTTTTTGGAACATAACTTACCAACGACGTATCGTTGTTGTCAGCTTTGTGAAACTCAAATATGGATGAGGGAACTTTTCGGTGTCTATTTGATCGAAATTCTTATTTTTTCATTGAAATGAAATTTTTATGGCTTGAGTTCAAATCTGAGTTTACCATATCTTCTTCATTTAAGAAATTATTTTTGGATAAATTCATTATTTTATTAAGAGAGTACTTTTTATTTGAAACAATTTATTCATCAGACTAGCAGAACGGATCAGTACTGATTTCGAGGTCGCTACACCATCTCATCAGCGTTCTTTTGTTCGATTTTCCCACTTTTGACGGTGGATACCAGTGACTAGGAATATCAAATTTTTAACCGTATTATTAAAAAAATAATGAATTTATCCAAAAATAATTTCTTAAATTAAGTAGATGTGGGTAAATTCAGATTTAAAATCAAGCCATAAAAATTTCATTTCAATATATATTTTTTTCATATGGTTTCCAAATCGCCAGGCCATTGACGAGGAGCTCTTTGCAAAGTGGAAGTGATGTACAGAAATTATCACCCACAACTGTTCGACCCGTATTGTAATATCTTTACACTAAAGGCTTTACTACATTTTCTGCAATATTTCCTTATTGCTGATCTCCAGGTGGTCAGCAAAAGTTTCTCCAAAAATGCAAAGGAAAAAACACAAAAACGACCTTTTTCATACAAATATGTAAATGGTGCAATGGATGGCAATGAAGCAAAAACAAAAACTTGAATGATGTTTGGAGGATATATGTACATAAAAAATAAAATTATTTATTTTATTCTCAGACATATAGAGTAGGCATTCTTAAAGGGTTAGCTCTGAAGGTTCATTAATAATATCAAAAATTCACTTTCGAAATCCGAATCGGTATAGCTGTACCAATTTAGATTTTCTTTGACGCGATAAAAGCATTGAATCTATTGTGCGCCTTCCTAAAATCGTTCCAGACTAGTTATTTCTATTGAAGGTGTTTACATTTATTTTGCTGTACTTCGATTCCCTATTTAAATCTGGCTAGATTGTGTGTTTTATTACTCGTATATTCAAAAGAAGTTAAGAAATATATTTTATATTATTAAATTATATTCTCCCAACAAACAAATGGTTTTATCATTTGATACCAACATTAATTTTAATCCTTTTTCACAAAAGGCAAAGGTTTGAGAATGAATTAAATGTTTGACGCTGACCTTAAAGTTAAACTTCATTGATCTTTTTCAAGTCGTTAAATATTTAAGAAAATGTTATTTTCCTCAATCTAAAAATTAATTTGATGTAAAAATTTGATTAACGCAAGCCCAAAACTTTTTTGTATAATTCGTATAATTCAGCTTTATTAAAAATAAAATGTATCTTGTGACTGATGCCACGGCTGGCCTCGCAGTAGCTTATCCCCTTAGTCAAATTTTGCAAGAACTTTTTTACGGTTTTTTGTTGCGTCTCCCCCCAAGAAAATGTATATTGGAGTCAAATCGTTATCCAATAATCTATATGATTTAAAATGGTACCGGTCCTGAACCACCCGTTCGAAAGTTTTATTATTTAAAAGTATGTAATAATTTAACTTCAATTAATTTTTGTCCACATTTAATTATAGCCTATATTTTTCTGTATATTGAAAAATAAAACATTTCTCAATATGAGAAAAAGACCTTACTTTTGTGGAGAATACTTTTTTTCAAATGATTTTCAGAACAAGAAATTCATTTGTGTTTGGTACTTATTTAGTTTTACTGGTACTTATTTCGTTTCTTTGGAAGTTATTTTATTTGTTCATACAGTTCGAAAGTTCTTATTTCATTTCTGTTCAGACTTTCTGTATGGGAAATAATTTCTTTTTTATTGGCAACCATTTCATTTCTCTTGGGATTTTTGTTTTGAGAATTATTTAACTTCATATTTTTATTACCTGCTAAACTTGCAAAATATTTTAATTTCCACTTCGGTTGTTGTTTAATTTTTTCCGGTTGGCCGTTTTCTCATTTTGGTTGGGAATTATTCAAATTGGGAGTTATTTCATGGTACCTAGTATGATTTCAGATCATTCTCAATTTGGAATCGAAATTGCTTATGAGATGGATATGTACAGGAGACACGCACACTTCAAATAAATTCACTATGTTATACATATTGAGATATATTGGTAAGCGTTGTTATTATTTGTTGGAAGCATAGAAGTGAAATTAGTTTAAAAGTATTAAATGAGACTGAAAAGTCACACGGCATTTTTTATATTAAATGGTATCACAAAAAAGTATAATCGTATCAACTTTTCTACCGCTGAGATTAATGTAACTAGAAGAGCATGTTTATGTCTATAAGTCGAGAAAGAGAGAGGGAGTGCGAAGGGTCTTTGCAAATGAATTTATTCAATAGGTTTATTGAAACGAATAATAAAAGTATCGAATTTCACTTTTTTTCGTTTGATACAATACAACACAAACAAACAAATGCAATTCCAAAAGGTCTTTGTACTCAACACTAAAAAAAATCTTAAAATAGGACTAAATGCTTGTAATTATTTGTTTTTTAAATCCTTGAACTCTCAAGTGGATTTTGGTTAATCGAAAAAATAGTAGTGGTGAAAAAATAAACTTTTAAACATGCCACATAACGACACGTGTTGCACGTGATTACCGAGTCGCGTGTCAACTTTGAAGATTTCCTGTTATTTTGTTTTTGTGTATTGTTCTATAACAAACACATTAAATATTATCTGCAGCCGTTCAATAAATAAAAAATGTACTCAGTCACTTAACGGCGTCGTTCCGGAGAGTTAAAGGGAGTGCATTTAAATTAAATGCTAAACTCTTAGACAACAACAAAACCTTTTGATTTAGAATTCTTGCTGAGATCTTCCAACAATATTATTATTCGGTTGTTATTCCAGCATGAGTTATTTAAATGATTTTTACTTTAGAAAATAAATTAATTGTTGATGACAACGAATTTTTATTGGTTCCGTTTACTCTTGCTATAATAAACAGTGTTGCCAGTCAAATCCTATCTATGGTTTAGCTGCGGACCTTTTTTTTATTTAATTTTTCCAATGGACTTATTTTGGTTTATTTAGCACTTAAAATGTGAATATATTAAAAAAAATGTTTTCACAAAATCATTTGGTTGTATGTTTTAGGATATTGTAAATTTAAAGATATTGCAAATTATATTCAAAGTAAATTGATCCTATTGAATTTTAACCAAATACTTGGCTCTAAAACAAATTTTTGAGCACAAATCGAAATTATGAAGTCAAATTTGTAAATATAAAATTTGTAAAAAAAATATTTTGTGCAGATTTAAATTCCTTCCAAACGTTTACGATTTCATACAATACCAAACAATTTTATATCTCTAAATTATTGCAAAAATGTAGAGCAATGTTGTCAAT
Source organism: Gymnocheta viridis (assembly GCA_956483585.1). NCBI lineage: Eukaryota > Metazoa > Arthropoda > Insecta > Diptera > Tachinidae > Gymnocheta > Gymnocheta viridis. Next base: position 68,198,797 of record OY101441.1, read on the forward strand.
CAAATGTAAAATTTAAAATAAGAAATTGCTAGCTTTTTTGAATTCCGGGTTTTGAGTGACTTACAACTTGCATTTATTTTTCTTGGTGGTAGCATTCCCAATTTCCCATTTCGAGCAGCTGGAGTGACGTCTATGCAAGATTCATATCCAAGGCCATCTACTGTATAAAAGTTTATATTTTTCTCTTGCACAATTTAAAATTTCTGCGAGTCAGTTGAATGGAATTCGTAATATGTGCATTATCTTAGTAAGTCTCTATATTCCATGCTGGTGCAGAACCGCAAATACAGTTGAAGCGCCAAATAGAGATATGCAACTAATAAAGGAGATTATTGGCTATTTTGATAACTACAGTGGTATTTTTCACAGGAACCAGTTGCACTTGCCTTCTTTGATCTACATGTAGACTCAGAGATAAAGGAAAATATAGTTTTTGCGTTTGTCCGATAGAGACAATCATATCGGTTGTGATGGTGATATTTTCCTGTTTAAAAAAGTGTGTGCAAGGGTTAATGAACTACAATTATTCACATCCAGGGATTCACCTCTTTTGTGAAAATTTTTTTTTCTCGTTTGGAAATTTCGCTTTGATCCGTCAAATTATTGACCTCAGAGCGAAGCAAATGCATTACTGTTGTGAATGTTGCCGCCGAAAGAAAAGTCAAACTAATAACTGACTTCAACTGAAGCTTAACACATAACGATGACGATAAACAAACAGTATTTATTACATATTGCAGAGCACTACAGTGAGAACTTTCCAGCACATACAACATATTCCTTGATTTTAAATAAAAAGAATAAATATTAAATAAAAATTAAAGAAAAAACATTATATTTATAGTACATCTAATTAGAAAAATTTATCGAATGCAAAAAAGAGTATTTTGCTGGTTTCAAGTTTCAAAAAAGTTTTTAAGGCCAATTTTAATATACACATGCATGTAAATAAACAATACCATTTTATTTTTCGGAAGTTGTGAATTTAATGTTGGCGGGAAATCATGGAAACAGGTTGTCAACAGTGAAACATACACTCCTACTTCTTCTTTGGCATTCTAACCAATGTCATTGGCGATGTCATTGGAAACAAGTACTTATTCATCTCGGTTTCATCTCGGCTTCTAAATGTCATTTCGTGAAATTCATTAGAATAACTATTTACTTTAAAGGTCTTCACTAACAATATTGTTGGCCCATAAATAAACAATTAGCTGCTGGATCTAGCCTTGCAATGCTTGCTGTATTTTGTCACATAACTAGTTAAAATTAGGGTTCAGAAGAATTCATGTATGAATACTTGAATATGAATATTCATGCTAAATTGTCATGTAAAAACTTGTAACATTTTTTTATTTTATGCTCGCATTCGAAAATGAATAGCTAAAATATTTTTTTGATTTAAAGCACACATGTATGAATAATATGTTTTTTTCCTTTTTAAGTACATATACATATGTAGGCGAATAGTGAGAAATAAAAAATCCTCATATTCCAAAACGAACATCAAACTATTTCTTTTTATCTGAATGTTTATGTTCATGAGTGTATGTGTTTTTTATTAAGCTGCTCATATTCATTATGAATATTCACAGTGAATGTTCATGTTTATATATGTATGTGTTTTGATTGTGCGTTTTTTGTTATTCTGTGTTTTTTATGGAATATTGTGCACTGTGGTTGGTATGTTGAAATGTTAAAGTTTCCTTCAAAATATATTTATGTACGTACCTAAAAAACAATAGATCCTTAAGTATTAATCAAACCAAAAAATTTTGTCTTAAGGAAAACCCGAAATTAGGAAGAAAAATGGTGCATGACATAAAAACACCGTGTAGCAATGAGTTAATTTAACGTTAATTTGTGATGGTAAAATTTTAATATTGAAAATTTTAATATTGAAGTTGTGTTTGCTTTAAAAACAACAAATAATACCTTCCACAATCTCTCGTATCCTTTTTCGAGTCATAATTTGTATAAAAACAAAGTTGATATCACAATCCACCGAGCCACCTAAACAGTGGCAGATACATCGAAACACACATCAACACTGATACTGGGAGTGTAGCGGCTCCCGAAAAACAACGTTGTTTCTCTGTTCTGTCGTGTGAATTAAAATTAGTGTTAAAAATTGTCCCTTGTTTCTTTGGAATTATGTCTCATGTCCAATTCTTTAAATTTATATTATAATCAACTTCATCATAGTTAATAATTTCTTTCAAATCTCACCAGCATTTTTACTATTTTCAATTTTAAAGTGTATATAGAAATAAATAAAGTCAATTTAATTAAAGTTGTTCTTAAAAAGTACTTGAGCTCCATAAACCTAAAAAAGTGTGTATTCAAAGGAGGCCCTTGGATGTAGTCAAGGTAAGTGTAAGTGCCTTAATGATGGGAAGTTTCGGATACAATCTGATATTGTCTAGAGGAAGCTGAGATGTGTGCGCATATTCCGTGCGAATGTCATTCATTAGGCTAATAATCAAAGGAACTAGCATGGGAGCTTATGCGGACCTCAGAATAAAACGAGAAACAAGTGGTTAAACAAGGGCTAAACGTTGAGAATATAAGGCAGCGATTACAATTTGACAGTCAGAAAGCACCAAAGTCTAGAACAAGTTCTAATAATGGATCTAGGCTCAATGGCTTATTAGTGGGTCTATTTGACAATTGTTTGGGCAGCAATCACTGGGAAAAGATGAAAAGTTGTCTGGAACTAGTCTGCTGGGGTTTCCCTACTACACTTTTACATGCATAATTTAACATAAAAACTTTTAGTATTCTAATTTCAAATGGAAACGAAGAAAATCCAAAAGAACGTAACACCAGTGTTTCTAATTTTATAGGAGAAGCAAAAAACGTTATAAAATAAACAATATTTCTGATATAGAAATAATTGATGGAATATGGAACAGAACAGAATATGAATAGAACAGTGTAGTTGTTCAAGAGAAAAAAATATATTTTTCGAAATATTGTTTAAGTTATATTTGTAATGCTCTTTTGTAGTTGTGTTTTAAAACAAAAACACGTATTATTATAAATATTTTTTTTAACAAAAGTGAAAAAGTTAAATATATTAAATAACTTTTTAATTCCTTTTATTAACGCTTTAGGTTTAATAAAAGTTTAAATGCATTTATTCTGTTTTTTTATTATTATCTTTTGATAAAAGGAATGAAGTTTCACTAAAATAAATACTAACAATAAAAGTAATAATTTTATAATTTAAATTATACAAGACACAAATATGTAAGAAATGCAAGTTCCAAAAAATTAGTATACAGAATGTTCAAAGGGAATAGTAAATATCATAAAAATAATGACAGTCCAAAGGAAGCAATAATTTAATAAACGTTAGGATGGGTGAATTCGGAATTTTTGTCTGGTAGAGACATACATATAAGATATCCTAACGAATCATAATGAATTAAAAACTCGACATTAATTTTTTTATGATACGTGCTTTTCGATTTTCGACGACGATATGTAAACTCTCATACTCTCAAAATATTTTGTATGTAAAATTAAATGCAATTGTAATTTAGAATAAATGAAAGTTCACTTATAAACCGGTTTACTCATTTTTCATTTAAATTGAACCAAAAGTTCATTTAATTTTTAATGTTAAAAATAAAAGATTTTTCCTTTGTTTGTTTAGGAGAGGAAATCTCAAACAAATCAAATAAAGCAAGCAAAGAAAAAAAAACAGCACTTTAAAACAACGGACAATATTGAATGTAACCGAAAATCCGTATTAATATGTGCTTAGTTTTTTGAATGAATTTTAGAATCAGTTAAAAATAAAATTGCTTACAATTTTAAATGTTCATTCTTTTAAATATGACTGAACGGATTAATTCTTGAATAACGTACAGTCCGTTACTGTAATAATATTGTGAGTGTACTTGTAAATAAAATAGTCATCCAACTTTTTGGGGGGTAGAATTAAATAGGTTCTTTGATGAGTATGTGTGTGTGTAATATGAATTTCATATTGTATTTGTGGGCGTCATATCGCTCATTTACTGCAAAAGAGTCATAAGTCAAAAAACGTGAATGCAGAATTATTCTCTTTATCGTTTTTTATCTTGTGTAAAAAATTCATACAAATATTTTGTTTACTCACCTCTTTTCAATTTTTCCTTTGATGTGCATGTAAATTAAAAACTTTAAACTCGTTTTCTGAAGAACGAGTTTTTTTGAGTAATGACGTTGTTGTAGTAAATGAGCGATATTTGTTTTACTTTCAGCATGTTACTCTGTTCATCATTTCGTGCGAACTGCTGTCAAAAGTCCATATAAAAAAAAATCATGCGAAATAATTGCAAAATAATATGGCGGAAGTTGTACTCTGTTCATATTGTGAAAACATACGAAATGTTTCTGGCAGCATTATTTTTTCAACCACAAAATGTTTCTGCCAACATATTTTTCAACTGCGAAATAATCTAATCATCACTTATTTCGTGCGGAATTACTAACAACAGCTGATCAGATATTTCTTGGCGTTGTGGTATTAATTTTAAGGTTGTTGCCCAGAAATAATGTAAATATAATATAAAACGATGGCGAGTGCTTTTTGCAGAACGTGTGTCTTCAATGACTGATTTGCATTAATTGATACGTTGCAGTACAAGCTCCTAAAATGTTGTCTATTGGTTTTAATTTTTTTTAATAAACACATTTTTTTGTTTTCAATCGTGGTATTGTCGCCACTGGCCAATTGTAAAAATTTTCAAACGAAATAATCAATGTTGCTCAACATTTTTCGCAAATTTGAACAGAGTACTAAGCTTTCCTTAGATGTATTTTTAAAAATTTTTTCACCTTTACTCACAGCAAAACTTTCAACATCCGAATGTTGGGCAGATTGATTTTATGCGCACAATTTGTTCATTCTAAAAGCAGAATACAACTTTAGTTTTTCCCCTTTTATTTAAGCTTTCATTTCCATCTACAATATTTTCCATTTCATTTTTTAAAGATTTTTCTGCTACTGTTGCTGTTGTAATTTATGAGTAAAATCTATGTTTATATATACGCATGTATGACATCTTAAACGTAGTGAAATGTTATACAAAGATATGCGAGGCGTCTGTTATTGAAGAATAGAAAAATATCAACGAAGCAAAATTTTTATATAATTTATATGCGTAAAAGTCATTTAGATTTTTTTTATTATACTTGTACATATTTATAAATCATTTGATGTGCTGGAACGAAATTTTTCAGACCAAGCCCGAAGCATAACAGAAGTGGATTTTTCAGCCCCAACTTGGTCCCAAACACAACATTTTTTATTGAGTTGTAACAATTTTACTCTCTGCGTTTTATTTATTTAATCAACATAACATAAAAACTTTTAGTGGTTATTAATCCAAAATGATTATTATTTTGGCTAAGGTTTATAACATTTTTAGTCAGAAAGAATTGGACATGAGACAATATTCCAAAGGAATATTAATTTCAACTTACACGGCAGAACATTTTATTTTAAACTTCTTGTGATACAGTATAATAGTTTGATCCAATCGGGAGCAACAGAGCCAACAATACAAAAACGGAGACAGACGACTCATGTCAAAAACACCATATTAAGTCATGAACGTTACCAACAAACTTAAGCAAACCATACTACTGGCACCAACAAGTGATGTTGAATCGTGCTCGAGACAAATACCATAGAAACATACTGGTGCAATATTCATTTCTTTAAACATTTTGTACGTATGAGTTGTTGCAACTAGTGCGCACCGCATTTATTATTGATATTGTTGTGAAACTACAAATGAATGAAAATGCGAATATTTTTATTAAAAATGTATTAGAAATGATTTGTTTTATAAGAATAATTAATATGTGAGCATATATCGCCGTGGTGAATGCAATATGCTGTATGTCACTAAATCATACTTTTGCAGGAAAGACAAAAACTGAATGTTTCTGAGAAAAATTGTTTGTTTTAGTTTCGCTGGCTAGAATATAATAATAAATCGCCACGATTCACACTGTATCCAATGTTAGTATCCAATGCAGAATGACACAATTTATAGGTTTTATCTCGAAAGAACACTCCACGCCACTGTCAAATCAAGCGTGCGATTGACATACGTCCTTTTGCAGTAACCAAAAGAAGCGCGCAAAAGCTCTCTTCTGATTGCCTGAACGGCACGAGATAAATGCAAGTTGTAGGAGCCCCAATTTTGGTTACAACGCTACTATAAAACCTAATTCAATTTTTTTTGACATACAGCCTATTGCATTCACCACGACGATATGTGAACAGCCCCTTTTTGGGAAAAGGGAGAAATCTCCTGGGGAATTTTTATTCATAATTGGGCTGTATAAAATACATATTTTGTTTCTTTTTTCTTAATTTATGATAGAACCATGGTAGCAAAATGGAAGTTCTTTATTTACAACAATAAGAAATTTTCAAATGTGTTTTTAAGTAAAATATAAAAACGCATCGCCACAAAATGGAAATCTACTACCAGTTTTTTTGCAAACATGAGCAATTCTTGTAAGAGGAAAATTTTCTTGAGTACATATACACATATCTTAATATAGATAAGTATCTTCAATTAATATATGTTAGTATTTCATACTGTCTTTTTCATAACCTACTGCCGATAAATTCTTTTAATACTTGTTTACATATCAGCTATAAAATATATAATTAAATAAATTATTTCTCAAAGATAATTTGTTATTAATGTAATAACTTGGTTACTTCTCCTGAGTGCAGAAGGAGCAACTGTTCAAATTAAAAAGTTGTAAAAGTCCAAATGTACAGCTTTTATTTATTGGAAAATAGTACCACATTTTTAATTCATTGAAATATTAAAATCCTGTCTTGCTATTGCATATAATGTATATTTATTTTATTTGTGTTAAGAAAGAATATTCTATATTGTTTTTCATTAACGAAATATTTTGTTTTGTATGAAATTATGGAATCACATTTCGCTGCATTTTAATTCAGAAAAGTTAAAGACGGCTTGTCAGTTAGTTTGGGCATCTTAATTATTTATGATTTAAAATCAAACTTTAATGACTTTTTATGGTTATGCAAAATTTTCTTAATTCGAAAAATATTTACTTTCAAAACCCCGCTTTCGAATACGGGCTTGGGCCAAAAACCACTGCTTAGACGGTTTTTTAACACAAACTATTAATAGTTACGTTTAGACCTTTTCTTAAACGTAGTCAGGTTCCTTTAATTGTTCAAAAATAAAATAAAACACACCGATTTATTTATTTACAACATTGTTTATTTATTCGCAAATTAAGTTATTGTTTTTGCTTATCGGAAGTCATACAGCTAAGATTCGCACAAGACTTATTGATTTACTGACGGCAATGTTTCATCTACATGACTTTGTACTCGACTGATTGCAATTCCCAATGTCACCGGCCTTTTATACTTGTCATTAAGCATTTTCGAACAGTCTAGCAACATTTCGTCAATGCTTCTAGAAGTTTACAGAAAACTCCGTTTCCCTTATTTTGCATTCCAGGTGTTGTTATGCCAACTTATAGCTGGCAACTAGAACTGATCTTAGCAGCTCATATGTGAATCAACATAATCTGTGTTTTACTTTTTGCTCGTTAAGTTTGACTTTCATTCAAAGCGCAATATGTACCGTTTGCAGTATTTTACAGTCTTTACTCAATTAATTACTATTTAATAAATGTAAAAGTTATTAGTGACGCGGAAGACGCGCTTACGCTTATCATACATTGGATAAACGGTTCAACCCCTCGCGGAAACATGGTGGACTTATTTTAAATTCAGTGAGTGTTCGTAAAATCAAATTTTTATGGTGTAATAAATTTGTTATGCCAAACACTTGACATCAAACACAATAATAACTTAAAAAGAAAGAGTTAATACTTTAAGCAAACATTTAATTGTTATTAGGTCTTATTAACCTCATTATTTATAATGACAACTCCTTCTTAAAGTAATGAATTAAAATGCCAAAGCAGGAGTAATGTTCTTCATATGTTTCTTTATATTTTAGCTCATTTCTTAAAGTTAGTTGTTAACGAAAATATTTTTGGTAGGCTTGAGGATGGAATACAATCACACTTCATCAGAGAAATAAAATGATTTCTTATAATTTATTTGGAGGTTGCCCTCTGCATACGCAACTTACAAAAACCACGTATTACACGTCTGATCTTAACGATTTTCAAATGTAAACAAAGCTTCCTCCATTTGTTTTGCCCCTTCCGTTTTTAATATGACACAAAATCGTTTGTGGTACCCTGAATAAAATTGAGAATCAAAAAAACTATTTTGTTTTAATAAGCAACTTTAAAATTATTTTCGGTAAAAATTCGGTAAGCCCGCACCAAAAAAGCAGCCTGTCGAATTATTCGAAAATACAAGTTATTCGAAACCGATTATTTTTTTGAACACTAAAATCTGTTAAACTAGCTAAAGGTGTTTCTTATCATTATAAAAATATAAACCAACTATAAGTTCGAAGTAAAAATTTTTGATAATAAATATATGATTAATAGACAACGGCGTAACTACTTCAGATAAAGCGACTTATTTTTATTTCTTAAAACTTAAGGGATTTTTCAGAATAAAGTTGGAAAAAATTTATCGGTGCTTATTATTTAGATCCATATGTTTTACAGCATCATGAGAAAATAACATAAAGATAAGAAAAAAAATATTCGTTTTCTGCAATATGACATTTCTCAGTCAATTGCCAAATTTTAACTTCAAATCATTGAAATAAATATATGGTAGTTCGGTATGACCAATACGCCCTGTTGATAAGCATTTTGGCGACTGAAAACAGAACAACTGTTATCCCTGCTGTACAGGCCAAAGCAATATTGTAAAAAATAAAAACGATATAACGACCATATATAACAATAAGTCTTAGTTAATAATTTGTGAAATCCAAGAACTCCTAAAAATTATGATAAAAATCTGTTGAAGATTTTAGCAAATTTCTTCACGCTTTTATGCGGTTGTATTTTTTACTCACTGAATGACCTTAGAAATTACTTAAACTCGAAAATGTGATAAAATTGAGCGTATTATAAAGGGACGTTAAACCACCACACTGAAATGTCGATAAGAAAAAAATTTTTTGTACATAAGTAAATTCAAAAATAATTTAAAAGACAAAATAAGACGAGTTCATCATGTCTGGGGAAAAATCTCAAAATTCAAAATAGATTTTACTTCCCACTTTATTGTTCTAATAAAATGTAAAAGAAAACAAACGAAGCCGGAGAAAGCATTTTTGTCTGTTTGGGGGGTTCGGTTTTATGACATGATGATACTTGAATGTCGGAGTAAATGTTTGACATATTTTATCATTGTTCTTGAATTCTTAGTGTGTTGCTATTACTGGCTGCCATATTGTCACTTACTCACTCATCATTAGAGACAACAGCAAATGTAAAAGACAGTCGACATTTGCTTTTTGGTGTAAAGGCAGCAAAAATTTGCTTTGAATTAAGATTTGAGCAGTTGAATTGAGTTTTAAAGAATGTAAGCAGTGTGATGATTACAATTTTGACAATGCTAGACAGTGTTTGCTTGCCAATGAAGAATATGGTGATGGTGATGATGATGATTTTATAAGAAATATAGATATTAATGCTTAAAAAGCCTAAAGCCATTCGCTTTTTACGCGGCATTTTGGTTATTGTTGCCTTTTTGTGTGGAGTCAGTCATTAATTGTGACTGCCTTATTTATTATGCGGAAAATATAAAATCGATAAAATAACTATAAAATAAATAAACAAGGTAAAACAAACCATTTCCATATACTGGAATCTTTTATTTAAACGTTTTTGGTGAATAAAATTTGGCTAATAAGATATTATTAAGTTTTAAGAATCTATTAAATGTTGCATTAATTTTGAATACAAAGCTTTCCTGTATATAAAAAAGTTAATTTAATTTTATTTTTTACAAAAATGGACATGCAAGATTTAATGACTCAGACTGAAAGCGAAATTTAATATAGAACATGAGGTCACGCATGGAGAAACTTTTATCTTTGCTGTTCCTTTTAGGCAAGATTGAATGTTTATGAAAAGTTTCGAAACATAACTTGTGGTTAAGGCGTGTTTTTCAAAACTATGCTTTATGGATATTAAAAAGGGAATTCTTATATATAAAGTAGGACAAAAATATTTTTAAAATCACAAAGATTTTCCCCAAAAAACTGTACGATGCTATTATCGTGTATCTAGAACCCATACATTTGGGAGCAGAGCGACTGCAAAAAAATCTGCGATCGGCCTTAAAGTGATCGTACAATTTATATGTAGATCCTATGGTCATAGCAGTATTATAAGGGATGTAGATTGTAGCAGTGACTCCATCATTCCGAAGACGGCAGGACTTCGACCTGACCATAAGACATTAAATTTTTATTCTGATGATTCTAAAGTAGAAGAGGGCGTCGGAGCTGATGTATACTGTCAAGAACTCGGTATTCGGGAATCTTATAAGCTTCCCGATTAGTGTAGCATTTTCCAGGCAGAAAAACTCTTAGCCAAAATGGCTGATGACTCGGCACGTAATCCCATTACTAGGAACTCACTTATTAACTTCTTTACAGATAGTCAGGCGGCAATCAAGGCGATATCCGCTGAATATACTTACTCAACGATCGTAAAAATGTGTAAGGATTCATTAGAAAGACTATGTGCGGACAGAAGAGTACATATCTACTGGGTTCTTGGACATCAAGGCATAGACAGTAACGAGGAGGCGGACGAATTAGCGGATAACAGGTTGATATAAATTCCAATACAAATTCGTAATATTAAGACTGATGCGGTTTGGAGAAACACAGAAAGTATCCAAAGTTATGTGGAGATCCTATGATCCCAGATCGATTAAACTTCTTCTATCACTATCGAGAAAAAACTGAAGGTTTCTGGCAGATTTAAAAACGGGTCACTGTTGTACGGTAGTATACGCCAAAAGGTATGGACAACTGACTGGTGATAACTGCAGATTCAGTGGGAAACCAGGCGAAAAACAGACGGTGGAGCACATACTCTGCTACTGTCCGGCACTAATACACTCTAGAGCGAACTGTCTGGAAGATCATTACTACCAAAATCTTGGGAAAATCTCTAGATTTCGACTAATGAGACTCCTAGCATGCGTCAAGAGAGTGTGGAGTACTTTTGGTACATATCATCACATGGAACTAACTTTGTTATTTACGGGCTATCGTACATATTGGTAATCTTAAGAACCAACACCGTCTATTCGAGGTCTTTATGACCGGCCAACTTAACCTATTATTTTGGCATTATACCTCTTTATACAAGAAAACATATACGATAATCAATTAACTATAGAAAATAGCAGATTTAGTACAGCTTTTTTTCTAAAGATAATAATGCACTTCCTAATGTAAACATAAGTAAGTTTTGGTGGCTCACCGAATGAAGCCACTTATTTTTAAACTTTTTTACTCTTAGATTACTTTTTTTAATAAAGCAATGCTTTTGAATACGGTTTCATTGCACTATTATAAGTTCATAATAACAATATTAATTACTTAGTGTTGTAAAAAACATATCTAGACTTAAAACTAAAGAATCAATTAAAATTATTTAAGTGCTAGAGCGCCCGTCAAGGGACAGTGTATGTATATAAATTAAGCTATATCAACTATTTGTTTATTTATAGTATAAATTCGATAAATAATTTTATAAATCAGTAAACATTAAAAAAAATTTACTTGGACCGTTTTCAGAATCTAATATTTTAAGTACGACTGGGTGGCGTTAAATTAATCACCCTATTAGAAGGTGTTATCATTTTTGCAAATGGCGTCGTACGTCAATTATATTTGCCATTTGTGAAATAGAGAGCTGCAGAATTCGCTGCAGAATTCCAACAGGCAATCAATGGAGCGCTATACTCTGCAAGAGTGTGGAATAATTGTGTCGAACCTTTTCTGTTTGCATAATCTCCCGATTTGACAATTAAGCATGACCAGCAAGATCTCGCAATTCAACCATCTTAGACTTCTTCCAATACGAACAGTTATCTTTTTAAATTTAGCAGAAAATGGAAAATGCGACTAAACGGGCACAAATGTGTGTCAACACTCTCGGCAGCAATTAACAGCAAAAATTTTTTAGTATAAAAGTTATTCAAAAACAAAATTGGGTGACTAATTTTGTGTCACCTTGTACTAGGATCAATTTTCTTAAATAAGTAAGTTTTCTGCTTGTTTCAAGTGCAAGATTAATTTAATTCTATTGAAAGCAAAAAGAAAAAAATTCTATTAGGATTTTGTTTTTATATTTTCAAGTTTTTTGTATCTGCGTAAAAACTGTATAATAATCAGGGATTTTGTTTTCGATTTGCTTAAGTATTTTAAGGCAAATTTTTTCTAAAGACGAAGTTCTACTAAAAATGCTTAAAGTAAATATTATTTCTTATAGCTGGATATATTACATGTTTTTGACGAATATTTTAAGAAATTTATGTGAGCAAAATATAATATAAATAATTCTATTAAAATATATAACATAAATTTACGCTTTTTTATGTGGTTTCCTTAGTTAACTTGTACAAAATAATATCAAAACAGCTGTAAGAACTTGATTCGGTTGCGTGTAGTTTTTGAGCTAAAATTCAAAAAAAAATATTAGTTGCATAATTCAAGGAAACTTAAATTTTGTTAAATAGGTACTTCATTAATTGTGAACTCTGAAAAAAGAAAGACTCCTGTTGAAATCCACATCAAACTCTTTCAGCTAAATTTCAACCCCTTCCATTTAATTTTATTTCATAGTCATTTCGAATTTATTTGAAACTACTTGCAATTGATATAACACAAAATTTACATTTTACTAAAGTAGAATATAAAATTTTCCTTCAGCTTTTATTTGGTAAAAAAATTAAATTGCGTGCAACCTATTTCTTATGAAAATAACTATTTAATTGTTATCATATATAATTTACGTTTAAAATAATAAAATAACGCACAAAAATTTTACAGGAACAGTAACTAGAGTGACTCAAGCTGAATATTTCGCACAAAAATTATAGCAGATACGTTAATGACAGGGGTAGTTTTGGTGGTAAAGCCAAGAAATAAATATTATGACTATGAACTTTTAGTTGATAACATGTATACATACATAAAAGATTTTGATGGGGGGAGTTAATTGGATTTTATTTTATGCACAAGTAAAATCATTTAATTTTCTGGCCATTTATATTTACCCAACTGAAAGTATTTGAAAATGGCAAGGAGAGATAAAGTGATTAGCTAGAGTAAGTAAAACTTCGGTCTAACCAAATATGTGATGGAAGATATGAAATGAACTATAAAATAATTGTCCTTCATATTCTGTTTTCATGAATTGTTCAATTAAATATGTGATGGTTGTAAGTAAATCTGTTCAGGAGCACAGAAAATGTGAGAGGTTAAATTTTAGATTAATACGTTTTAGTCGAATTGTATTGTTGAATCAAATGAACATATAATGTGTGAGCTTGAGGTTCAAATCTCATCAGACTCCACAGGAGAATAAAAGTTTTTCTTAATGTTTTTTATGATTAGAAAATCAGAAAAAGCTTACTGGACCGACCACATGCTGGGAAAACATTTGCACGTTTTCGGTGACGCAACACACCTCATCACCAACCGAGACATCGACTTGGGTAGACTTTACTCATACACCATTACAATGACGAAAGAATATTAACTGTACATTTTATCTTTCATCAAGATATGTTTTAGTTATGAACGAAACTTGTACGCTCTATGGAAGCTTCCTCTACCCAATCAATCTTTCCAATTATCATATTATCACATTAAAGCGTTTCTTAACCATCGGTGTGTTCGTATTGCCATTTCCCAGATAAATTCCATTAAATTCCAACTGCGCATTTTCAAATTAAATTTACTTTCTTTCTTCATTGAATGTTAGTTCAAATAGTAATAATGTTTGACTACTGAATACTATTACCATCTTTTTTAATTGAAAATATAAGTACTTAATAATGTTAAATTCGATTTTATGAAAACACGTAACCCATTCAAATACATTCATTGCCAAATTAAATAATGCATTTAATATATTTAACTAAGCTGCGAGGATTAATAACTATTATTGTATTACTTTAAGACATTTTAAAGTAAAATTTTTGTATTTACACTAAAAAAATTCAATCCTAGAATTTGTACGAAGCTCTCTTCGGTATTTCTGTAGTACCAGAGAATATTAGCGATATTGAGTACTCGGTACTAAAACATTCAAAACTTTACAGCACTCCTGTCATCGAAAGAGATCGTTGTCTCTGTTCTGCCGTGATAGTTTATATTAATTAATTTTTTTAATTTTGTCCTTGTTCTCTTAGAATATTGTCTCGTATTCAATTGTCTTTCGTTAAAAACGTTACAAACTTAAGCCTTATAATAATCACTTTGGATTAATGACGAATTTATTTAAAAAAAAACAAATATTTACTGATTTAAGCCTTTTACTCGTAATGCCTACCGTAGTTTGTCATTTGAAACCGCTAAAATAAATAAAAAAAACTCAACTATTCTGCCTTACATATGTAAAAAGCAAAAAGTAGAAGAAAAATGTCAAAAATTATTTAAAAATTGAACAACATTTGACGTAACAACGTTTATCAGCTGTGCTTAGAACGTGACCTGTATTGAAATAACTTGTTTATATACTTTTTTTAATGTCAAATCGAAATATTAAAAAAATAAAATTATTGAATTGTTTATGGGCAACATGAGTTCATTTACAATATCAATTCATAGTGGGCTGTTTGTATTCCGCACACACTCTCGATTCTACTAACACATATTTGTGGCATAGGCTCATGCAGTATGTGCCTATGGGCCCATTTAGATATATCTAATATAATATATTAAGAGCTCTATTCTGATGTAGTAATAAAAGTCACCATGGTTACAATTTGACTCTGAATCTATAAATATAGAGAGTTCTTATTATATATCGTAATAAAAATAAACTACATACCAAAAAAGGACGTAGCATTTCATTTTAAAATATTTCATTTCAATTTCAAATAATACACTGTAGAAATCTAAAATGAGTTTTGGAAGCTTTTCGCATACTAATGACCATTTCACCACTTCTAAACTAATTTTAGGAGGCACCAATTGTCATCCAAAAAATAAATGGTGAACAAAAAGCGCAAACATTTTTTGAAATCGGATTTATTGTTCATTTATTGGGCGTCCATTCATACTAAACAATTATGTTCAAATACCCAAAATACTTTGTGATGTGCTAATATTTTTTTCCTGGGTATGTTCCTGGTACTTGGCATAGCCAAGTAATAATTTTCTACCGAAGCAGGCTTTTACCAGTCTTAAGAAGTTTTTCTTTTGGGTCAAATACAATACGTCGAAAACCGGAATACTGGAACAAATAAAATTTACAATAAAGATTATTCCGTTACAATTTTATTATTGTGAAAATGCCGGTATAAGGCGAAAAAAAAACACAAAAAAGTCAGGACAGAAATTACTTTAAACGTATAACAATTACAAGAACATTAATTAATGTTTTATCTTTGCTTTAAGAATAGATTACTGTGCGTAAAAATCCTTGACATCGGTTCACATTTATAAAAGTTACAAGTAATCCTGTATTATAACAGGGTGCCAATATGGAAAGATTATTATTAAAATATTCGAAAAAACTTATGCAAATTCTATAAATAATAATTTGTTATTTGTTTTATTTTTTGCATTGCGCGCATTCATAAGACGTAGCTTTTGAGCTCAACTGTTGTGAAAGTGTTGAGTCCAACAGTTTCGTCTTAGAAACGGCTTGATGAATAATTGGATAATGAACAGCTGATTAATGTAAACAATTGTAAAGAAATAAAAGTGCTGCAAAAGAAATAATTCAAATTTGTTAAATTAATTAGTTTGGCTTATAATAAAAAGTATGGACAACACAGAATTTGCAATGGAGTTTTTCTTGGCAGGAATTTTCCATTATTATTTTAAAATCTGCAGCACAAATTAAATATTTACAACATAAAAATGCACAGCAAAATACTACAATAAAATGATAAACCTGCGCCGATAGCATATAAGTATATTTCAACGCTGAGCCGCCACTGTGTTCAAAAAATTTTTAAACCTTATGTTGAACTAAATATATATTTCAAATAAATAAACATAATAAACCTACGTATATTTAATGAAATTAGCTTTTTAATTTTATTTCTTTATTTTTGCGCTAAATTTCTAAGACAAACACTCAACGGTTGCGCGGTTACGTGTTACTTACGACCATTATTTCAATTTCATTAATTATTTTTTATTGTCATTCGCAGTGTTCATTGAGTTGAAGACTCAAAGATTTCTATCAAAGATTATAGAAAGCTGTTCCAGCGAAATGTGACACTGTGCGGCTGGCAACTGCTCTACGGTTAATAGTTGATACTCTACACCCATTGAAAACAAGCGAGATCTGAAGCACTGTGGTGCTTCCCAGTTGATAAGTGTGAGAGGTCCAGTGAGCTCCGTTGGTGATCTACTTGTGTCTTACAATCTTTTATACAATATTGAAAGAATGACTTCGTTTTCATTTTGGGTTTCTCTAAGTATTCTTTTATGCTAACAATGACCCGAACCAACTAGCATTTGGTAGATTATTTGACGAGCGCGATCATTTCGCGACTCTTTTTTAAATCGTCCAGACGATTGCTAGATTAAACTACTTTTTACTCTCTCAAATTATGCTTTTGCGATTCATTCTGATGATTGTTAGACGAGTTAATCGTCGTTTACGCATTTTAGTGATATTTAAGGGTGGAGAGTGATAACAAAAAGTAATGAAGTGTTTTTTAAATTAAAGTGATTTTTTAATTAAAATACATATTTATTATTAAAAAATAAAAACTAAAAATATACTTTTTATTTAAAAGAGTTTTACACGATTCTTTTTCCGCGCATCGTAGAAAACTCATTACGGCGATTTATTCGAGGTTCGTTTAAGGTAAGAATAAAAGAGTCTTACACGATTCTATTAGGTGCATCACAGACTACTCATATGAAAGAGCGCCGTCTGGACACAGTTTCTCCCCTTGTACTGAACTTGCGCGATCGGAATACCATATCGCGGGCTCCGCTGGCGGAAGATTCTTCTACAATCGAATATGCTAGCTGGGGAACAACAAGTTAAAAGAAAGCGTAAGGGTTTTCATACAAAATTTTATTTTTCTATTTCAAATGCCAAATCAAGCCGAAATGGAATTTGATATGCATTCAACTGACATTGTGAAATATATTGTTAGTTTTACAGTTACTACCGTTCTTTTGTATTAATCCTTAACATGAACTCTCTCCAACCAACGTTTTGTTTTAAAAAAGAAGACCTTTAATTTTTTATACAAATATGACTGATGTACTATTTTAAAAAAGTTAGATTTTGTTCGGAAACGTTTTTTTTTTAATATTTAATTTTTTTTTTTTGAAATTTCATATAAATTCTGACCTCACGCTGGGTTTCAGAAAATTACACCCTTTTGGATTACATATTACGTAACACAATTGTTGTCTATTTAACCTCATAGGTTAGGTTAGGTTCCATTGGCAGCCGTGATCAAGCACAGCTCACGTGGGTCCATCAATTAGTTCCCGTTGTGCTACCATGTTGTCCCGTCTTCCAAGGGTCCTATGTTATCTGGCTGCTGATATTCTCACGCAGCCACCCGGTTGATTCAATGAAGGAGTGGATCTTTTTTGAATCAATATTAGAGAGACAAGTTTTGTCCCCAAGGGTTCTTTGACCGAAAAGTTTAAGTCTTAGATCATCGAATGCCGGACAATGACAGAGAAGATGTTCCGTCGATTCTTCCTCTTCTTCATCGCCTCATGCATTCAGTATAAATTATATATTCCTCAACCAATTTTCAACTATTTGCTAATAAAGCGTGACTGACTGATTTTTGATACAAGGTGAGATAAAACTTTTTTATTTTGTTAAATCTTATATGACTAACTTTTCAGGATATTTATGAATATAAAAATTTTATTCTAAGATAACATTTGCAAAACAGCCAGCTAGACAAATGAACAAATTGTGATGATCCGCCCAATAACAAAAAATTAATGAAAATTTATTGCACTAGTAGATTGTATGTATACAGACAGTTTCATTTAATTTCACGTCCTATTGAAAAATTTTATCAAAAAGGGATTATTAAATCATGTTAAATATAGTTTCTTTTTCGTGCAATTCAAATTTCTATAAAGTAGTTTTAGAAGATTGAGTTAATTAAATATACATATCATAACTACTAAGCCAAACTGATAAAAAAAATTCTGCAGATGAACAATGGCTCATATACCAGTTATACATGTATATAAATCTTTAAGCCGAAAACCCCATTAAGAAACACTTGGCAGTAAACAAAATCAGCAATTACAATTAACCCAGACAGACAGACAGACAGACGGACAGGCAAATATGTACCAAAGGAAGTCAAAACGATTAAGCCGGCTATAAGGGTAGAATACTTACTCAATAACTTTAGTGACATTCATACATAAACACAACGGATACCCAAGCAGCAGGCTGGACGAAATGAATAATGCTTTTTATTAACAACACACGTACTATACAATACAAATACAAAAACAACTGCAACAATACTCAACACATTGAAGTAAAACTAAACTCAGTAAATTTACACATCCCCATTCATACAATAGGATAAATAACGTAAATACTTTCATGGGAAGAAGTACAAGGAAACCAATGTATTAAAAACAAAAGTATTAGTACAAAGACACGACAGGACCTTTTCGTTGACAACAAACAGGCTGGCAGGGCGAAAAGGGAAATGTGTGGATAATTAAATGTAAGTAACATTTAGTGTTATATGTATTATGCGCATGACAACCAACCACAATATTAAACAGTTCTCTGCTATTTGGTTGCTCCTAAATAAGAGAACTGAAACTAAAGAGGATAACACGACATTTTACTTCAAAAGCAACAAAAGAGAATCGTTTACATTTATTTAACAACAATTTGTTTTTTTATTTAACCCGCATAATAAACTTAAATGGGATGACTTTTCACGGTGTGACTGGCAGACTGGTAGACTGGCAAACGTTACGTTTTAGTGCCTTGCAGCCAAACAGACAAAAAGAAGGCATAATAGAGAGGCAAACTTATATTTAAATGGACAGACGTCAAAGGGAATTAACAGAAAAACACACACTTCCGTTTGTATATTGCCTTTGGGCACGACATTCTCTTCAATACAACTGCGAGTAAGCTGAGTGTAAAATAAAACAAAAGTAAACTCAATAGAATTTTTCTTTTCTCTCACTCCTCCAGGCCTCTGTAGTTTGTATTCTTCCCTTTTAATTTATGCGAGCGCTTCCTTCGCAACTCACATTACATCCTTCATGATTTTTTTACTTCAGAGGTGAGTGTTTGAGAATAGAGAATTGCTCGTCGTTATACGAACATGAATATCCTTTTATTTGTTGCATGTGTTTGTACAAGAACTTTATTTAATATTCGATTTAGAATAAGTAGAAATAAAAAAAACAATATAAAAAGCATCAATAAAGTAAAGGACTGAGGGTATTAAACATTGTATTTATAAGGATAAGGGGTGATATGGATGGCTGAATTAATAGTGGTATCTAATTAATATCGATTTTATCTAAATTTCATCAGTGTCGGCCAACGTCATTACTTGTCGTTTTTCCTCTATTTTCATTGTTAGGTAATTAGAAATGTCTATGTAAATTGTTTAGTTGACCAAATTGATTTTATATGGCGGTAATTTACAAAATAATTTACAATCAAACAAAATATCAATTTGTAAGGAAGTGTGTATCCAGCAGAAAACTTATATGTACAAATGCTTACATACATACATATATGTTTGTATATTGTTGACTATTGTTGGTAAACATAAATGATAACAGAGGAGAACGATTCACTCCAAGTATGCTAAATTTATTTAAAGCTCAGATGTGAAAATGGATAAGAAAATAAGTACTGCAAATTAGGGGGTTTCATAAAAGTTTCATTAATTAGATTTGATTGCATTTGTCCCAAAGATTCTTATACATGTTTTTGTTTAAAATTATCAATATTGAAATTGATGTTTCAAACAAGAATTGGTTTAAGAACACAGATCGATACACAACAACATTTTACATCATATTGTAAATTTGGAAGATTTTATGTTGAGATTTGTCTCTCTGAGACACTGCTAAAGTCAGAAAATTAAAGAATATTACATGCGTTTTTAGTGTTTTTCGGTTTCATGATGTTTATATGATTTTTATTGGTGATTTTTTTAACTGAAAGATTTGCTCAAAAGCTATTTTCGATAAATAAAAAAAATTATCTGAAATATTAATGTTGAAACAATTCGGTAAAAAAAATATATACTTAAAAAAGAACGAGATTATTGAAAGTAAAGGTGGCCAATGTAGAACATTTATTTTGTACCACAATAAAATTTAGAATCTCCTATTTTAGACCCAAGAAAAATTTTGCGGAATTATTTTTATCGACTTTTTTAAATTTTCAATTTTTTTAAAATATTAAAATAAAACTATCAAAAACTCAATCTTTTAATTAAAAAAAACATTTTTTTCAACAAGAGAGAAAAGAATAAGAAATATTTTCTAATCGCGTATATAATTGAGAGTGCTGAATGTATGTACATCGAAAGATAGCAATTCTTTGCATCAGAGCAAATAATATCCTTCGCCATAATCAGGATGGATAGCAACAATAACAATAAAAACAACACTCAGTGTTATTATTAAAAACATTTTTTGTCAAAATTTTTGCGATCGCGTGCAATTTTAGCAGGAAAGCTCTTAGCCCTAACATAAATTTAAATAAAATTTTATTTATTTAGATATAATTAAAAATACCAACAAATGTCCTTTCATATGACCGCATTTAATGTCCTGGAGTTTCCTTCTTATTTTTGACCGACGGTAATTGGTTTCATATGCAGGACGATAACTTTTTCAAGTATCAGGTATATTAACAATAAAATTTATGCAATTGAGATATTGTGTTAGAGGTGATTTTCTGTAAATAGAAATGAAACACAGAAGCAGGAATTCGGTGTATTAAATAAATAATATTATAACGTTAATATTTGAATATAAACGGTGTAGTCTGGACGCTGAAATTTCACACACTTTGCATTAACGTGCCAAAAAGTTTATTTTCTGATCCTCAATTGCGAAATTTATATATTGGCGACAAATTATGACGTTTTTATTAACACCTTGTCAGCCACGGTATAAAAATAGACACACCTCGCCTGAAGTACAAACATGTTGACCTAAAATGCCAATAAAAACGGAAACTGGCGTTTTATTGGCTTTAATTGAAATCCTATCCGATCCATTTTTCATAATTTTTCATCATAATTAAGCGCTATTTTTTCCACATCATCTAACGATATAAATATCGTGGGGCGTTTTTTAAGTGATATCCTCTGTAGGCCTAATCCACTGTAAAATTACTTACTTTACATTATAAATTAATGTATTAATGAAATGAAAAATAACTATGGCATGTTTCTATAAATGATTTGAAGAAAAAGTAAGTAACGTTTTTATTATATGGCTGGAATATGGTGAATCATTTAATAAATTTATTTTGAATTTTTCTCAAAATAAAAAAATTTCTCTGTGAACAGATTTACCGGCCTCTTGTGACCACAAACCCAAACCACACACACGCACTTGCATGCTGAAATAATAGGACCGCCAAAAAACAATATCGCTGAATTTTGATGAAAAGTGGTGAAACACATAACATACACACGACCAGTGATGAATGTCGGGGACCCTGGAAATAACGTTGTTATGCTATCCAAAGTTTTATCTCATATCCAATTAGTTTTAAATAAAATCTTATGGACTTTAGCATACTACTTATATTTTTTTTTGCATTATTAACATGATTTATAATTCATTGACTTTTTAAATTTCCAAAGCATAAACTTTAAACCCAACACTGATTCCGTTAACTGTTTTCTATTACTAGACTTTTGTCGAGATTTGAAGAAGCTGCGTCTATTAGTTTGCTTTTGACAGCGGTTGAATGTAAAGTCGTTAGTTAGTGGGAAGTCAAAGGGAAAGTTGGAGCTAGATAGACAGCTAGAGGGAAGAAAAGAGGTGTATGAAGGATCGTATAAGGGTACGTCCATTGCTCCCAATAAAGGAACTGATGCTTCTGAGTGTCTTGTTCGACAACTCCGAAAGGCGTTAATACTCCAGTGCAGGGCAGTGGCAGAGTGAGTGAGTTATGTTCTCTTCCTCCTCCTCGTCCTGACAACTCAAGCAATAATCGTTATAAGGGATACCCATTCTTTTAGCATTGTTCCCAAATGTGCAGTACACTGTGAGTGTGGCCACAAAGAACCGCAGTTGGTTACTTAAAAAGATGAAGAGCTGCTTTGTTCTAACCGTATATATCCGTGGACTCTAATGGCCTTATTCACAAACGCTTAATAAAGTTAATGTGTACATTAAAACTGGTTTCCCATATAAAAATCCAACATTAAACCTACAATAACTTTATTAATAGTTTGTAAATAAGGCCATACGAATCTAAGAAGTCTAAGAATCGCTTTATTTAAATATAAGCTTCAGTCAGACTGCCAAAATGTATTGTTGGAAAATTGCTAACTCAACTTAATTCTTTGTCCTATGCTATTATTTATTTTATTTTTATTCTTTTTTGTTAGAAAACAAATGGACAAACAACATAAAAAATCTTAAATTAGTGTAGCAAACACCTTTACAGGATGGATGTTATTTATGTTTTACTTGGTTCTATATTTTTGTTGCAATCAAATGTAATTTAAATACATATTTTTTGGGTATAAATGTAAAGGGTCCGCCAGATAACTTTTTTTTAAATGCTATAAAAAAAACTACTGAATATTTTCTCAAATTTCTTTTTTTATTTGGAAGTACAATCCTTCCGGTTAATAATGAAAAATAATTTCATTCAAATGGCTGCCTCGGCTGGCCATGCAGTAGCCTACACGATCGGTCCAATTTTTAAGCATATTATCGGTTGTGTGCAGCTGTATTTCACCAATGGCTTCTTTGACGGCACCCCACAAATAATAGGCCAACGGTGTCAAATCGCAGCTCCGAGATGGTCAAACGACATCAGCTCTGCGGCTGATAATGCGATCTTCAAAAACAGGGCACAAAACATCGAGTGTAGCTTCGGCTGTGTGGCACGTAGCGCCGTCCTGTTGAAACCAAATGTTGCCAATATCGTCCTCTTCAATTTTTGTGAACAAAAATTCGTTCAACATGGCCCGATAACGATCGCCATTGACTGTAACGGCCACGCCATGCTCATTTTCGAAGAAAAATGGCCCAATTATGCCTCTAGACCAAAATCCGCACCAAACAGTGACTCGTTTTGGGTGCGTCGGCTTTTCAATGTATGCGTGCGGGTTTTCTGAGCCTCAAATGCGACAATTTTGCTTGTTTACATACCCGCCAAGATCAAAATGAGCTTCATCTGAAAAGATGATTTTTTTTGGCAAAATCGGCATCTTCTGTAAGTCGATCGCAGGCCCACTTAGCGAAGCGAAAACGCATTAGATGGTCAGTTGGCTTCAACTCCTGAACCAATTGGACTTTGTAATTCGTCTCAATGATGTCGCCGAAATGTTCAATTGTTGAGAACGAGGGTGAATTGAGGTTGATGGCGCTTCACGCACACTTTCTGCCACAGCAGCAATATTATTGGATGTACGCACTGTTTGTGGCTTTTCACGCTTTGGTTTATCAATGAGGATGCCAGTTTCTTTCACTTTTTTCACGAGATAACGAACATACGGAGCTGACGGTGCTTCTCTTCTTCCAAAATCCGTACGCAATTTTCGCACACATTCTGCAACATTACCATGATTTTCAAGGTAATGTCTCAATATTTCCCAGCGTTGTTCAAGCGTATACACAACCATATTCGTTCAGCGGAAGGATAAAACTAATTATCTGTCAAATCAGACATGAGCTAAGTGCTACCATTCACGAAATATGCACTAGTTGAAAAAAAGAAACGTTAGATGGCGGACCCTTTACAAACTAAGGGTAATATTATTCATGTGCTGCGATAATGAATACTAATGAGCATCCACACATATGGGCATATTTTTGTATTTGTTAACACATTTATTTCTCCGTAACGTAAGATGCTATGAAAATATGTATATGTTTATATAATTCGAAGTTTTTGTGTTACATACATTCATAAACATAAACAATTTTATGTACTTTTGTTCAGCAACTAATTAAGCTTACGTCAATAAGTAATAAGTTCATATATCCTTCTGAAATGTGGTTAACTCCCATCCTTAGATGTTTAACATTTACAAACCCACAATTATACAATAACTCCCACGCTTACAGATTTATAAATTTATTATTGTTGAATGAATATCCACACCATTCGACAGATTTGCTTCGTCACATACACCAGAACAATCATTGAATTGTCGTATTCGTACTCATAACATCAACTCACTGACATTTAAGTTTTTGTTATAAGAAAAAGGGTTTTGCTTGCTCTTGTGTTTTGCCTTTCATCAAAAAATTTAATTATTTCATACACGTGACTTTAATTCGACAATAACTTAAAGAAGCTTCTTTCTCTGCAGATTCTATTCCAAATACATTACCTGATAAAACGACTATTTCTTAGTTATTGAGCTACGTTTCGCTTGAAATATTTAGATGAATTTGTAAAATTATTTATTCAGAGTTTATTCATTGTTTTTAAAGCATTTAAAGTGGGTTTATTATGTACAATAAAATCACATAAATTCATAGATTTTATTCGCTAAAAATTCTCGGGATAGTATGTTAAAAATACCGTCATATAGCACATCAGATACTATTCAGATCAGATACTCTTATGATAGTATTTCAGCAGAGTGCAGACTCTTGAAAATTCTAATAGTTGAAAAAGCCAGATTATAAATGGTTGGTTGGTTAGTTTACGTGGTTGCCCTCTACATTCAATTCTAGATGGTTCCTTTTTGAAAGGACCACTGCACTCCTCGGTGTCAACCTATGTATAACCGTATCTAAGTACTCGAATACGTTGATTGGTACTAGATCCAACCCGTTGCATTGAGATATCTGATAAGATAACTCAGCCCTATCTCTAATAAATCTGAAAGGTGCTCTAGTACATCACTGCCTAAAAACTTGTGTCTCAAGAGATGCAAGGCTGGATATTTGTAAAAAAAGTAAAAGATTGTTTCTTCTTTGCTTTCTTCCCGACGACTTCGGCAGAACTCATTATAGGACAGGCCTATCCTATTAGCGTGTCTGCCGACTGTCCAGTACCCCGTCACGACTGCATCGAGCCTCAAGATGTCCTTGCGGTTTCTACATGTTAATTGTATTGAGCACTTATAGTGGTAGCAAGGCCACATTTTCTTTGCAACCTTATGGAGATAATTCTTGAAGAAGCATTTTCTAGTAGTGCCAGATGGCGTGGCTACCGTTTCGGCATTGGAGGCATTCAGAAGAGAGCCAGCCCTAGCCAGCTCGTCCGCCTGTTCATTTCCTGAAAAATTTCTATGTGCTGGAGTCCACATGAGGGTGAGATCAGCCTGACCACTCAGTCTAGATAGCACACTCTTACACTGCCCAACAAAAATAGAGGAGGTGGTATGTGATCTTAGGGATAGAAGCGCTGCTTGACTGTCGACATAGATGCCGACTTTACCCTGTATCTTCCTGTCGACCAGCATTCTGGCCGCTTCCGTTATAGGCAGAATTTCTGCCTGAAAAACAGTGGCTTCGTTAGGAAAATGTAAGAATCTAAATCATCTGAAAAGACTTCAGAGCCGACACCGTATTGTCTTACTATTGTGCCTCCCTTCCACTCCCGCCTGGATGGAATTATAACTTTGAACACTTTATCAAAGTCCAGATGAGGTACCATATAATAAGAAGATTTCCACAGCGTAGACCGTAGTTGATCCAAGATTCGGCCGTGACAATACAACCTTGATCTCCACCAGTCAATCGGAATAAGGTTTAGTATAGCACTCAGGGCCTCCGAAGGACTAGTACGTAAACTTCCGGTTATCCCGACGCAAGCGGATCTCTGTATTACGTAAAGTTGGTCTACCACGTATATCTTACTTGTGGCAGGCCACCATACTACAGAACTGTAAGTCACTACTGAACGCATGATTGCTTTATACATCCATTTAAGCATGTTGGGGCTTAAGCCCCATTTAGAGCCAAACATCGTAAGACAGGAGTAGTAAGCAAGCGTTGCCTTTCTAAACCTGTGTTGAACATGCAGTTTCCACGAAAGTTTTTGGTCTGGTGTAACTCCTAGATGTTTTGCGTTGTCCGATAGGGATAGTTCATGATTTTTTCAACCGATTAAGTCTAAGGTTCTGTACCTTGGTCTTTGAGGTAAATAGCATCAATTCCGTTTTGTTTGGTTTCACTCCTAGCCCACAGTATGTAGTCCAGTCACTGAGTGTGCCAAAAGCATTGGACATGATATCGCTAATCACGTCCGTGAACATTCCTGAGACCATTATTACCACATAATCCGCATACGCTACAACTTTAACTCCCATGGCATCTAATCTGAAAATCATAGCGTTAACAACAAGAAGCCAGAGCAAGGATGAGATTACCCCACCCTTTAGACCTCTCGCTGTTACCTAATTTCGCAGTGACATTTCTTGCCTCCAGCAATGTTATTATCCAGTGGATGACGTGATCCTCCACATCATTTTCTCGGAGAGCATTTTGGATGGCTGTAACCGATACATTAATGAAGGCACCTTCTATCTCTAGGAAGGCAGCCAGAGTGTATTGTTTATGCTGCAGGGATCTCTCTATGAAACTTACTACTCGTGTAGAGCTGTTTCTGTAGAGCGTCCCTTAAGGTAGGCATGCTGGCTTTTTGAGAGCCTTGACGATCCTAATTAATGTATATTAGTCTTTCCAATGTGTAAATCAGGAAAGATGAAAGGCTGATTGGACGGAAGTCCTTTTCGTCTTCATGACTTCTTTTGCCAGATTCTACATAATATGAACAATAAGCTGGCAACGAAATATGAACTGTGGATTTTGTGAAGTCTTGTAAGAAATATGAGCTCTGATCCGCATACTTTAAAACCAAAAATTTAATAAGATTAACTTGAAGTTATCAATAACGCAAAATTTAATGTTTGATTAGTAAAACTTCATTAACATAAAGCTCTGTTAAGCTTAAACTTTTAATTGCCATTAACTGAAATATTTTTGAGCTTTTGATTTATAAGTGGCAAAAAAAAATATTTTTTGGTTTTTTTTTCCAAATCATATAACATAAATTCTGTAAAAATTTGTGGTTTAAGTTTTTTCACCAGAAAAATGAATTGGTAGGTGCTGCAATCGAGCTCAGATGTAATTGATTGATGATGTTATATATATTTTGTTTTCATTTCTCAAAAATAAATTTCTGGTGTGATTTTCAGGAATTGATGACAGTATTTTTTTAAGAAAAAATTTAATTTGGACTAACTGAATCTTAGTACACTTTTAAATAAAATAAACATATCTGAACAATTTAGGTAAAATTTTAAATACTATGAAGTTTATATAATTTAAACATAGTTAAAACGGCAGCGGATATGAATTATCTAGAGTATTTGAATCTATTCCATAATATTAGTTAGTGTCAAGTGCACATGCATGTAAATTTAACGTTTTTATGCTACAAGAGCCAAAATTATCCACTAAGTAACACTGAGTTAGATTGATTAATCTTTAGCATTAAACAAATTATTTAGCAAGCTGAGGATCAATGGCGATTATCAATAGTTGGTTTATGACATGTTCTGATTATCATTTCTGCACATATAATTGATGCGGCAATATCAATATACTGTTGCCAGATTCTCGATATATCGATACAAAGTTTTACCGATTTTTTCATTAGAAGACTACTTTTTTTCTTGAGAGCCATTTTATAACAAGGAATCCAGTAAGATTCTATATCAATCACAAAAAGGTATTAGTAATGTAATATTTTCTAATAGTTGTTCTGTAAAACAGTAGAGAGTTTAAAAACGTTACATTAACTTCCTAATTCGATGCGATTTTTTCCCAACTTCTTTTGGTAATGCCATCTACAAACAATAGTCAACTGTTTTTCAGGCCACTGCCGATTTATGCGGGTCGTAAAGTGAAATGCCTTCCACTATTAGTGGGTGTTTTTTTTCGAATAAAACTCATTTACCTCTACAGATCAAAACATTATTAAGAAACGCACACCAACTTGCGCTTTTTTTGTAGAAAAGAAACACCATAAGTTATCATTACTTTCCATATTAGAAAGATCCCATACAAATAACGGCATGCTATTGCCCTTGGTAACGAAGATTCACTTTTAAGATTTTTTGATTTTTCAATTACCTAGAACTACTCGCACGTCAGCTATTATGGAAATGTTCAATATAAGTAAAGGGCATCCTAGTATCTCTAGACAAACCGTGACCTTTTTCAAGTTTTTCTGATTGTTTACTTACGAATGCTCTTTGCAATAGTGGAAGTGCTGTATAATGTTGATGATAGAATTAGTGAGTAGGTTCTAAAAGGTGCTCTTTTTACACCTTCAAAACTCGGGAAGGCTTTTATGGTAAAACGCTCTTCATCCACTTATAATACACCCTCATATTTTAAGTTTCATTGTTTTATGATTAACTGGTGGAAGGTTATGAGGAGTAAAAACAATGTGAATGGTGTCGTGTAATATAAACGAAACTTTGAACTTTGAACGTTTTAAAAACATTTTATTTGATAAATTCAAAAGAATGTATGCGAAGTTTGGTTGCTCTTATGATTTTGTGTTGTTGTTCTACTAAATATTATTGAAAAAGGGGTGGTATATACATACATATGTATTATGTATTTGTGTATGGGTGATTTTCTTTAACATTTCTGTAATTTTAAGATCTTATATAAGCAAATGCTGCTTTCACTTTTTCTTATCTTCTGCCATGTGATATTTTATTTTTTCGTCACATTTTTTATCTGCTTTTTGAAATTTACTATTGAAGCCAAATAAAAAAGTTGTTATTTGTTGTACTTTTATTGAAAAGTAAAGATTTTGACTAATTGATAACGATTACAAATAATTAAAAAATTATCGGTATTACATGAGATTACTAACAAATAAAGAACGAATGGTTATATACGAGTATAAAACCTTTCAGTATTTTCTTCCAAAAATTTATAATATTATTTACTAATTCTTATAATACTTATGCCGGATCGACCGACATTTCCATTTATATTCACTTTTAGCTTCAACTAAAGTCTAATCTATTTATAAAGGGTCCGCCAGATAACTTTTTTTTAAATGCTATAAAAAAAACTACTGAATATTTTCTCAAATTTCTTTTTTTATTTGAAAGTAAAACCCTTCCGGTTAATAATGAAAAATAATTTCATTCAAATGGCTGCCTCGGCTGGCCCTGTAGTAGCCTACACGATCGGTCCAATTTTTAAGCATATTATCGGTTGTGTGCAGCTGTATTTCACCAATGGCTTCACGAATATTGTCCTTTAAAGCGTCAATTGTCTCTGGCTTGTGTGTTTAAGTGATGAAGGCATAGCACTGGTCACTGAACAGTAGTGGCAGCAATTAATATTGGTGTATGCTAGCGGACATCACAGCGCCCTCCTTCGTCGGTATTGTAGCAAAATCGCCGGCGAAGTAAAAGAATTAATAAAAAAATGGCTACAACAGCTTAAAACACATTTAATGCGCCTACTTGACATCAGAGGCGCTGCAACACTGATCTAAAAACTAACACAGCGCGCAATATCAGAGTTGTAAAAATTAAGCTTTCTCTCTTTCACCATCTGTCCTCTCTCACTATCCCTTTCCCAAGGAAGGTAACACACCTACGGGTTGGTAGGCATACTAATTGCCTAAGTGTTACTTCTCTTAAACAAAAAAAAAATAGTCCAACGGTGTCAAATTGCAGCTCCGAGGTGGCCAAACGACATCAGCTCTGCGGCTGATAATGCGATCTTCAAAAACAGGGCACAAAACATCGAGTGAACCTTCGGCTGTGTGGCACGTAGCGCCGTCCTGTTGAAACCAAATGTTGCCACTATCCTCCTCTTCAGTTTTTGTGAACAAAAATTCGTTCAACATGGCCCGATAACGATCGCCATTGACTGTAACGGCCACGCCATGCTCAATTTCGAAGAAAAATTGCCCAATTATGCCTCTGGACCAAAATCTGCACCAAACAGTGACTCGTTTTGGGTGCGTCGGCTTTTCAATGTATGCGTGCGGGTTTTCTGTGCCCCAAATGCGACAATTTTGCGTGTTTACATACCCGCCAAGATCAAAATGAGCTTCATCTGAAAAGATGATTTTTTTTGGCAAAATCGGCATCTTCTGTAAGTCGATCGCAGGCCCACTTAGCGAAGCGTTTGTTCAAGCGTATACACAACCATATTCGTTCAGCGGAAGGATAAAACTAATTATCTGTCAAATCAGACATGAGCTAAGTGTTACCATTCACGAAATAAGCACCAGTTGAAAAAAAAAACATTAGATGGCGGACCCTTTAGTTGTTTCTAAAGTTATTCACTGTCTGTTTAGTTTCAAAAGTTACTCTTTTAAAATGCTTGTCGATGAATTTTATGTAAGATATAAATTTGATAAGCATATGGAAAAATCAATTCTTGATAGAATTTTACAGGTGTTTATATAAACGAAAAACAAAATATAGTCATAATTTGTATAAATACAAATTTGAAATCACGTTCAACAGAGCCACCTAAACAGTGGCAGATACATGGAAACACACATGAACACTGATGATGGGAGTATACCGGCTCCCGAAAAGCAACGTTGATTCCGTTCTGACGTGAAAATTGAAATTAATTATCGTTAAATTTTTCCGTTGTTCCTTTGAAATATTGTCTCATGTACAATTCTTTCTGACTAAAAATGTTACGAACTTTATCCAAAATAACAATCACTTTGGATTAAAAGCCACTAAAATAGAGATTTGATCTTTTACAATACGATATTAATAACCAGTTCTAATGCTTCTGAAAATATTGATAAACAAAAAAAGTAGACAAAGTCGTTTTGTTTATTACATGTAAAACTCCAAAAAGATATAAACTGAAAATAAAATTTTATTTTATATGGAAAACTGTATACATTTCCCTTCTATTTTGTATCTAGCAGGGCTAGCTTTATTTTTATCGGTTGAAACTATTTATCAACTCAAGAGTTTAGCTAATAGCTAAATTTGAATTTCATCTTAATTAGATTCAAATTAAATGTTTGACTATGAGTATATATATTTCGTGTACTTCATGATTTATTTTTATTGCCATTTCTCCGGTTTTCTTCTATCTTTATATAATGATTTTATAGGTATATGTGTGATTTTATAAAGATTTTCCACCTCAAACATATTAAACAGTTTCCGTGAATTGTTTTAATTAAGTAAATGTTGTAATCTTCACATTGATAAATCTAAGCAAAAATTTTTGATGTTTTTTCGTTGAACTGAAATCAACAATTTGTCGAAAAATGTTTGATTCTATTTGCTTTATTTTATATCAAATAAGCGCATTGGTTATTTTGTCCATACTATGTAGGAGGAATATCGAATCATACCAATAGCGTCTAGGGTTTCTTTTTGACTGCCTTCATGCGTAAGAAGATCAACGGAAAAGACGGCAATCGACCATATTTCCCGTAGTGATATGAAATAAAACCAATTGACGATATTGCATATTTAAAGATAGAGAAAGAGAAATGAAGTTAAGAAAATTGGAAATAAATTATATTATAAAATAGAATAATCGCTAGAATAGAAAAGAATAAAAAATGAATTGCAACACTAATTATTTAGCACTCTCCACTTAATTTCCAATCGCTAGTTAACTTCGGGTTTCCATAATAAAAACAAAACCATCTTAAGCTACTATACATAAAACCTTACTTGTTTGGTAGATCTCAAGTCCAAAGGTTGACTTAATTAACCATAATTAAATTCCCAACATTTATTAAATAATATGCTCTAACCTCTACCACTTAAATTTAAATATTACCTGAATTGTAACCTATAACAATTGTACTACTTACTATTAAAGAACAACCTGAATACAATTGGCATTAATATACTACAGTCAGTGGTCTCGTGCAACAACTCTCATGTTGTAAGTATATGAGAAGAGCTCTAACACGCGTTACCCATCAAGAAAGAAATTAACCTCCTAATTTCTTTCCCCCTTTCCTACGTTATTACATGTAAATCGCCCACATACAAGTGGCGATAAAAACGTAATCTCAACTATTGAATAATAGAAGAGATTTTTCCTATTAATTGGACAGCTGAAATCATCAAGACTTCAAAATAATACACATAATAAAATAATAAAGTTACCAAAAAATTTCGAAAATTAATAAGAAATGCCTAAACTCAGCTTTGAACTCAAGCCAAACAATTCATTGTAATACAAAGAAAAAACAAACAATAAAAATATTTATTTTCCTGCACGTTATCTCAATTAGCCAAAAAAAACTTTATTAAGCATTATCGATCGATCTTACTCTGCCAAAGGAGAAAACCTCAATTTTTTATTATAATATTTCTGCGTGAACGAGAAATGTTTGAAAAAGCTATAACGTCAACTAGAATCCCTTTTGATTTCATTTCGCATCACTATGTGAGTTAGTGTCAGTTGACATTATATTAGTGTTGCCAACTCAGTTGTTTTATCACTAAATTCAGTAGTTTTTATTTTTGAAAAGTGGGAAGAATTTATTTTTAGTAGTGTCACAAACCACTTCGCAAATAAAAGACAAAAAGAGTCAGTTTTTAATTTAATTTATTTTACTCAAAATACAAAATATGTTTATTACGATTTTAAATCACGTCCGCACTTGTCAGCTGCCAGTTAATAATCCTCCATTTTCTTTTAGTCAGCCAGCAGCATGTGTGAAAAGATTACACGGTTGCATTCTGGGGATGTATCGCTGATAGTTCGGCCAATTCTGACCTGGGATCGTCCTCGATTCCGTTGTCGGGATCACTTTCAAAATCTAGTACAGGTAGGTTAAGGCACCAAGGCTTTAGTTTGTCCGAGGAGTAGACGGAGCTAAATTTTCTGGACGTAATCGGCATTCCGGGCACATCTTCAATGAGATATCGATCTTTGGCAAGAACCTTTGCGATGACGTAGGGTCCTTTGTATATAGGATCGAGCTTTCTGGATTCACCCGTACCTTGAAATTCGTTTTCGATAACTACCAGGTCACCTTGTTGATATATGGTAGGTTTGGAGTGTTTTAGGTCAAAACGGTTTTTCCATTTTTGCTTCTCGTTGGTGATATTAAGGCTTGCAAGTTCGCGTTTTTCGATACTAGGCATGTAGTCTTCATTCTCCGATTTATCATCATGGATTGCGGCAACAATACGATTTTGTACGATATCGATCAGCTTAAAATCGAAAACAAGTTCATTTGGACAAAACCCGGTTGTAGCATTCTT
Source organism: Gymnocheta viridis (assembly GCA_956483585.1). Classification (NCBI taxonomy): domain Eukaryota; kingdom Metazoa; phylum Arthropoda; class Insecta; order Diptera; family Tachinidae; genus Gymnocheta; species Gymnocheta viridis. The sequence goes on from OY101441.1 coordinate 68,232,419, forward strand.
TTGCGAGTTGACGCACCACTGTAGTTCTCTTAAATATTGATCCCAATCACCTCTTGTTGTTGTTGCAGTTCACAAAAATTATAGTATTATAGCGTTGGCTCTTTCTACCTGACCATTAGCCCTGGGAGTACGTACAGCGGTCTTAATATGTTTAATGTGGTTTTCTTCACAATACTGCTCGAAGGCCCTTGAAGTAAAGGCCGTACCGCGGTCGGAGACAATAATCCTAGGCAACCCAAAAAAACTTGTCATGTCATTCAGTGCCATTATAACGGGTATTGTTTTTGCTGATTTTACGGGTTTTACGACTAGAAACTTGCTAAAAGCGTCCGAAATTGCTAATACGTGTGTATTTCCCCGTTTGCTGCGAATAAAAGGGCCTAAATGATCTATATGTATCTTTCTAAATGGTATGGGTTCAATTTCGTCTATATGCAGTTGTCCTTCGGACTTGCCCGATTTTGCTCTGTGGTAGCAATAGTCTACACAAGCTGATATATAGTTTTTCACAAACTTTCGTAGTTGAGGGAACCAGAAATTTCGGGTGATGCGTTGAATAGTTTTTTCCAGGCCGAAATGGCCCATGTCATCATGACATGACCTAACGACTCTCCAACGAACTGATTTGGGAACGACCAATTTAACCTGGTTGACCTCTTTGCGATAAAGACGTTTATTTATTAGACAATAGTCTTGTTTTATTTGTTTACCCTGCGGCGACGTCTTTTGGTCCTTCAATACATTAACGATATGAAGCAAATCAGGGTCCTGCATTTGCATAGTGAACAGCCAGTCCTCTTCTGAAATATTCACACTCATTATACGATCAACATCTTCCTTTTTTTCAGCGGTCGGGTCAGGGGCACGACTTAGTGCATCAACGTGGGACATACTTGCGCCTTGGCGATGAACTATATCACAATCAAAATCAAGAATTTTTATCCACCAACGTGCTATTTTAGGTATCATTTCTTTATTCTGTCTAGTATTGGCAATCGCTGAGCAATCAGTTATTAAACGGAAAGGCTTACCCAAAACATATATACGAAATCTCTCAAGCGATTCTACAACAGCCAACGTTTCAAGCTCATAACTGTGGTAAACCGATTCTGCCGCAGTGCAGTGACGGCTGTAATAACAAACAGGCTTCCACGACTTACCGTCCGACGACTGGAGCAAAACACCAGCGATACCAACTGAACTCGCGTCAGTATGTACCTCATGTTGGTCAGCATAATTATAAAGGCACAATACCGCACGATTGGAGAGTATTTCAATTAATTTTTCGAATGCCTTCTGTTGACTCACCCCATACAAACTGATTTTCCTTGCGTAGCAAACTGGTAAGGGGCTTAGAGGTAATTGAATAGTTTTCGACAAATTTTCGAAAAAATCCGGTGAGTCCGAGAAACCGCCGGACCTCAGTAATATTCATGGGAGTTATAAAGTTCTTTATTGCACTCACCTTACCATCACCGGGTGATATTCTATCTTCGCCTACCTTATGTCCTAAATAAACGATTTCGCGTTCAAGAAATTTGCATTTTTCGAGTCTAAGTGTTAAGCCCGCTTCCCTCAGTATATTTAAAAATGTATCCAAACGTTGCAAACCTTCATCGAGAGTTTTGCTAGAAAGGATTACGTCATCTAAGTAGGCAAGCAGTTCGCCCGGATTCATTTTGGCTATCAAAGAATTCATGACCCGCTGAAACACGGCTGGTGCGTTTACTAAACCAAACGGCATCCGGTTGTACTCATAGTGCCCTTGTGTGGTCACAAACGCCGTGTACTGTTTCGAGGGTTCGTCCATTTTAATTTGATGGTAGCCCATACGTAAATCTAATGACGTAAAATATTTGTTACCGGCCAACTGTGCAAACTGCTCTTCTAAATTCGGCATCGGAAATGGTGTTTTAACAGTAATACGATTAATCCCTCGAAAATCAACACATAACCGGTATTCGTGATTCTTTTTTTCAGCCAAGACGATACCTGAGGCGTACGCTGAATTGGATGGTCGTATTATATTGGCATCCAATAGTTCCTTTACCAATTTATCTACCACGGGCCGTCTAGAAAACGGCATTCGGTATGGTTTCACGTTTATCGGAATGTCGGATGTAAGTTTTATATCCATCTCTAGAACGTTGCACTCACCCAAATCTTGTGAATTATCAGCAAAAGTTTCTCGATGATCATTCAATACGCTCAGGATTCTAGCCATGTCATCTTCGTTCTTATCGTCGTTAGTGAATATTGTCATAATCTTTTCTAAACGGCAAGACTCACCCTCGATTATTAAGCGGCTAGCTACCCTTTTGACATAGAACATCCCTACAGAGTAATATGTTTTCACATATAAGATTATCCGCTACAGTCAACACATCAACGTGGTGTGATGTATCATCTATAATAATGTTGACTCGAATTTTACCTGTGCTCTTATATTCGCCATGGGCAAAACCACCTAAAAATATTGAGCATGGTTCAGGCGTACCCAAACTATTTGCAAAACTATCGCGAATGAGTGTACATTTACTTCCTGGATCAACAAAAGCATTTGTTTCCATCCCATTAATGGTTATTTGCTTTACGATTACTTGCGAGCTTGTTTCCTTTTCATCGACTCGATTTACAGTTGGATGACGTTCCTCCTGTTTTCGTTTTTCAGGACAATTTTCGGTTTGATGGTTAGTACGGCTACAATTTCTACACCTTTGCTTACGTTGAGGATCAGGACAATTTTTCGAATAATGTCCCAGTTTATGGCAATTAAAACATTTTACTGCGTTTTGACTTTGTTCTCCGTTAGAATTTCGTTGATAATTCAATGATATTTGTGCAGTAGACTTTACTAACCTTGAATCTTAATTGGATCTTAATTTTGTGATAAGAAAGCAGGATTACTCTTCTTGTCGTTCTTTATCGTGTGTAAAAAAATCATATAAATATCTTGTTTACTCAGATCTTAAGAGGAGAATTATTATACTTTTATTTTTACTATTGAGGTGAGTGTAAATTATTAACTTTGTGCCTGTTTTCTGAAGATAAATATTTTTGAGTTATGATGTTGCTTCAGTAAATGAGCAATGTCTTAAAAAATCGATTACTTTTGCTTCCTCTTTAGAAAAGTTAGGTGCTCAAAATCTGTTTTATTATTATTATTCCATTAAATTTTACTATTATTTCTAAACGGCCTAATTTTCTTGTAATTTTCGCATCAGGTGTTAAAACAAGTAATTTTTTTATTATGAATCTGTTATAGCCTTGTTATATTATGCAGGATAATAGAATTTCAAATTGACAGAAATGTTTTACCTGTTATACTTTGGTAGAGTAAATGAAAGAAATACTTTTTTATGTTGATTGGTATTTCTATTAAAGAAAGATTTCCCGCATACGGGGTAGTTTGGTACTGCAGAGCAGTGTTTCCAATTGCCGCAGGAAATGTAGGTTAATTTTTTTTTAGTAAGGATGATAAGTCGCCTAAAAAGAAGTTAAAAAATCCAATCAAATTTTAATTTTAACTTTAATTTTTTTTAACGGCTGTGATCTGCAATATTTAACTTTTTGCAAAACCTACCTTCAATTTTTCATGCAAATTCGGCAGACAAATAATTCCGTTCATAAATATTTATTTTCTACGCCGCACTGTGGCTGAAAATCGTTTTTCATTGGCCAAAACTCAAATTTTTTTTTGTCACCGATTTTTAAAATTTTTACGCCCTTTTGCAGCTAATATATCCAGATTAAGGTAGCCAAAAAATTAGGTTAAACTATTGATAATTGTGAGCGTGGTATGCTGTCAAACTCAACGGTTTTTTCTAATTTGAGAAAAAGGTGTTTTTCTGTTGTTTTTTATCAAAAATAAATGGTTACTACTCGCAAGCTATCATCGATAATGGCCTGCGGTCTTTTTTATAATATTGGTAGGATTATAGTCTTTAGTTTTTGTAAGTGGTCAGAGATCTAGCGTTTAATATTAAGGGCGTTACGGAATATTTATGAAACTACTATATTTTTCTCAAATTTAAACTTTAGTGGAATAGAACTTCTAGGGAACAAAAGGGAACAAGAAATGTATACCACCCGGAGAAAGGTGAAAGTGTCCTCTTTACCGCTATATATACTTTTGCACCCGTGACGAGCCGTGTGTAGAACACTTTTTTCATTTTAATGAAATTACTCCAAAGTACTCGTATACAATGGTGTATATAATTTTCACTTTTTTGCCTAAAAGTTTATGTTTTTTACTTTAGACTACGTAAAACTAAAAAAATTAAATATAATACCTGCGAAAGGGTTTAATGGCTTTGCTTTGATCAGCCAAAAATAAGTCATAAAATTATCACAAAATTCTAAAGTAAACATATGATCTCTTTCTAAATTTAGCTGTTATCAAATGTTAGTAGGGTCAAACAAAGTCATAAACAATTTTATAACAATAATCGCGACATTAAAGCACAAAAGAAAAAAAAATAACCCAACAACAACAACAAATATTGGCGAGATACTAATCAGTTTTACCTGATATTAAGGTCTGGATAACATGTGCAGTTTTGTGCAATTTAAGCACTACCTGCTATGAAATTAAAGATCAATGTGTGAATAACATGTATCTAAAAATGTATAAAACTACGGATTCGATAAGGGATTACTCAGTAATAAGTTAATCCTCTAAGTGTACGGATAAAACATAACAGACGCAAATAAAAATATTCAGAAAAATATGGAGAGCTTCAGTTATAAAGAACTGGCGGAAGAGTATTTTAGAAACAAAAACCAGGAAGATGTTCTTAGTTACGTTAAAATAAAATTAAACTTAAATTCGTGTAGCACCGAAATGCAAAAGCAATTATCTAATTTCGTCAAAGCACTAAAAAAACGCTACAAAGAAGTTCGCTACAGTAAACAAAACTTTTATATAAAAAGTGCAAACTGGTTAGAAGGCCAACTTACTGTCGCTGCAGAAACAGCAAAGCAAGATAAGGCTGGAAGACCACACAAATCATTGGACAACTGCAGCGATAAATCTAAGAGGCGGAAACTTAAAGATATTAACGGTGCAATTGGTTGTACAAATATAAAAGAATCTTTCCTACATCACAGAACCAATTAACAAAAGTGGATATCATTGAAAAAGTTGTTAAAACATATGAATTTGGATTATCACCACTACATGCAAGAATACGACTTATGGAACACATACTAAAATCAGTTATGATTTGGATTTCGGGTCTTCAGGATCAATAAGAAACAACGAAACCAACAAAGAGTTAAGAAGTTCAAAAAAGAAACATGTTCAAGATGAATATCGCAAATTTGGATTGATTATAGATCAGCCAAAACAAGGGTCAGGCAATACAAATGATGGCAATGCCGCAAGAAGATTCTTTTCAGATCCAGAAACAGCATCTGAAATAACAGGAGTGGATTTAAACCTTATTTTCAGATTTAAATAATCCTAGAAGTACCTGCGTGCAATGAAGAAATTGACTCTAGAAAATTTGGAGATTATGCTAAAGTAACTGCAAAAATATATACAACCAGCTACCCATGGAGAAATATGTCTGCAACAGTTCACAAAACTCTTTATAATGGAGAAGATGTCATTAAATATCATTTGGCGCCACTTGGAGATCTATCAGAGGAGGCTCAGGAAAAAAGGAACAAGGATTACAGATTTTATAGAGACCACAATACTAGAAAAATTTCACGAAATTCAACAAATGAAGATCTATTTAATATATTATTGGCAACGTCAGATCCGTTTATCTCCAGTATTCGAAATCAATGGAAAGTGGAACATCGGGATTTAGATGAAGAAGCCAAAAAACTACTAAAGAACAGAGATAGCACAGAACAAAATATGGAATATTTGCAATCAATATTTGAGTCAAATGAATAATAATTATAATTGCCTTTCATTGTTATTTAAGTACGAAAAACATAGTATTAGGAAAAAATAATAATAAACAGAACCTACCATTGTTGCAAATGCTATTAAAATTTATTGCAGTTTTTATTTTTAAAATGTTTTTAAAATTATCAATTTTGACAGCAAAAAATAATAAATTTTTCTGTAGTAATAGTAATATTTTTAGATAATATTATTAACGTGTTTTTTTAAGTGTAACTATTCTTTGAGTGTAAACAAATTTGCAAATTTGTCAGCAAAAAATTTTCAATTTTTCTGTAATAGCAAAATCTCCAGTTGATTTTACTATTTTTTTCAGTGTAAAATTTTTTTTAAGTGTAACATAAAAAAAATTCCATTATTACAAAAATTATTTATAATTATTATTAATTTCCAAATATTCAATTTTTTTAACAAATAAAAAAATAATAATTCCATATTTCACTCAAAAAGTTAAAAAAAATTCAAAAGTTCAACTTTGACCTAGAATTCCTTAAAAAGTCCTCAATCAATTTTAATAAAATTTAAACTGAGTCAAGCTGAACTAAATATCTATCCAATAAAAAAAAATTACTTCAATATTTTGATCGGTTCAAAAGTTACAGAGTTTTGGCCAATGAAAAACGATTTTCAGCCACTGTGCGCCGTCATAAAAGATTGTAAAATAGTATAACTGCCTGGCCCACGATGTCGAACGATATCTTTCTTTTGTGAAATTACATTTAAGCAAAAACAATTTCTAAAATATTGATTTTGTTTTAAGTGTAACTTCACAAAGGACGGATATCGGTCAACATCCTGGGCGAGGAAGTAAATGTACACAAAGTTATCATTATGTTGAGATTTATAATGTCGGTGTTTCTTATTTTCTATAAATGTGTGCACAAATATATTTTCGGTTTCTCATTTTAAAGAAACTTGTATTTTAAAAGATGAAATGTTTCTGTGGATATAAAAACTAACAAATTAATTTAGAATTCGTTGTCCAAGTCTTTTTTTTGTATTTTTATTTTTTATTTTTATTTTTCACCAAATAATAAGTTTTCCAAAATTATATTTTAAAACGTTTTATTTTATTTGTTTAAATATTTGACTTTTAATTTTCTACTATGTAGAAGTTTCAAGGGACAAAGTTCGATACTTAAACAAAATTCGATTTCAATTAAATTAAATTTACAAAATCCTTTTATTGGTAAAGTTTTATAAAAACTGTTTTGATTTTTTCATAAAACTTATTTGTCTTTTCACACAAAATTCTTTTCGTTTTATTTGAATTTACTTTACAAAAATTCTTTTTAAATTTTTCATTTAATATTTTTTTATATATTGAAACGATTAATTTTGGCTCAAGTTCAAACCCGAATTTACCCATTTATTTATTCCAATTTTTTTTTTTTTTTTAATTTTTATTAGAAAATTTTTTGGATAAATTCATTATTTTTATTAAGAGAGTACTATATAAATGGGTAAATTCCGGTTTCAACTTGAGCCAAAATTAATCGTTTCAATATATAAAAAAATATTAATAAAAGTTCGACTAATTACTTATAAACATTAATTTTTCATTTAATTTACAAAAATCCTTTTTAATTTTTGATCCATTCAACAAACAAAATTTTTTTTTGTAAAGTTTTCTAAAATCTGTTTTGATTTTTTGTAAAACTTCTTTGTTTTATTTTTAATATTTCACACAAAATCCTTTTAAATCTTTTAATTTAATTTGCAAAAATTCTTTTTTTGATCCATTCAGGAAACAAAATTTTAGTTTTTTAAAAACTGTTTTGATTTTTTTTTGTACAACTTCTTTGTTTTATTTTTAATTTTTCACACAAAATCCTTTTAAATTTTTTAATTGAATTTACAAAAATCCTTTTTATTTTTTATCCTTTCAGAATACAATATTAATATTTTAATAAAAATAATTTCGGCAAATCCGTGTTATACAAGATCAATCGTATTAATGACATTGTATTTCTTTTTATGAATGAGTTAAGCTTACAAATTGATTTATGAATGAAAAAACAAAAGAGTTTATATGAACTTTTACTCTAAAAAGCATTTCTTAACAGTTATTTTCTAAATTTTTAAGCAATTGCTATGCAAAATATTAAATAAAAAAAGAATAACCACAAGATTGCAAGTTCTAGTTCTAACTCTAAAGATCATTTCTTTAATGTTGTTTTTTTATATTTTTAAGCCATTGTTAAGGAAAATATTAATAAAAGAAAATCGACTTAGTAACAAGTAACAAATTGAATAAAAATTCCATACACTTAGTAAAAAAATTGTTCAACAAGTCTGTTTCGTTAACTAACATAAGGTGACTTTAAGGTCCAGTCCCAAACAACAAAAAACAAAAAAGTCTAATTTTCTTAGAGTAAATTTAAAAATGTAGCTTTTCTTGACGCCATTCTGATTTTTTAGAAGAATAAATAAACATACAATCTTTCTCCTTGTTTCCTTTAGGAAAGAAAGATTGCCTAAACTGTATTTTTATTAGACCAGGCATACGTAGACAAACATCAAAGCCCATATGAAAAATATATATTATAGTTATTCTTTGCTGATTCTTATGATAACAAACTGACGGTGTGTTACGTGTATTAAACCCTTCTGGGCATGCTTAAAATTCTACGCAATAGATGCATTATTATGTATAAAAGGAAAGGAGTTATACAACAATCGTGCATTTCATTCTACAAATAAATTAGTAACGATGGCGCTTGCTGTACCACTATGATATTTTTATACACAGAAACAAAATTGGTGGAGCCACCATTTAAGTGGTGGCTGAATTGGGTCGGTCAATTCGGGCCCGTTTCTGCTACAAAGGCTTATAGTTTGACTACCCCAATACCTGCCAGATTATCTAGATCTGACAAAGTATCAGAGCCAAGTATTCAACTCCTTGCACTTACCTCTTCATCGTTACAACTCTTGCAGTAGTCGTTGTAACTAAGACCCATTTTTCTAGGATGGATCCCGATATTCCAATGCCCAGTTAGCAACGCTACTAATAGTCTCATCCGAACTTTCTTGGACCTGAATAGATCACGTGTCCTGCTCAGGTCGCAGTGGGGACATTTTGACCCATCCAGTTTAGGTGGCACAAAGCATTCGACCTTGTACCAATTCAGTTTCACTGGATTGGTACCAAATCCGCAACTGATACTCCAGTTGCTGAGGAGGGCCAGTGTGGATTCAATACACTGGGGTATAGTCCCAAGTGCTTGCAAGAGACCACAAGTGCTACGTCATCAGCGTAAGCATGTTACGCTCAAGACTCAGCAGTATGGAGTGATGGTGGCTTAGCCCTTCCATTACAAACCACTGGTTCGCAAGCCAAGTTAGTGGCATACCTAGTATTATATATTACGGGAACTGAAGTCAGAGAATTGAGGAGGGGATTATTTTGCAGCTTCCAAGTCAGGTGTTCTCTTATTTACGATAGGATCCCGGTCTAACTCACGAATCCCTAGATTGAAACCTATATAACGATAGGCGTCTTCTTGCTGGATGTCTTAGCTAAAATCCCGCGCAAATTATCATCCTGTGAAAGCTCACTGTGGTCGTGCGCCATATAGCTGAAGACTAGCCAGATGATATCCGAGCCTGTCGCCAAAGCCGCAACAACGGTGTCTTCATCACTGTAATCAGACAAAATAAGGATTCGCAAGGTAGTTTAGCAAGGACATGATCTTATATTACCTGTATCCTTGGCATACAGCAGCGTGTAGATTTTCAAATATAGTCAACAGACCCGTCCTGGGTGCACCCAGAGTTTCTTGTCCAGTATTAGCTTCTCCTTTTTTCTACCATTCAAAGAAGCGTTCGTTGGCGTTCTCCAGGTCAGATTCCAGAAATGCGTCCCGCATCCAGAATATCCATCTGTTCAAAGAAGTCACCTACCATCTCAGAAGTAGATAGAACGTCTTCTAAGTCAGATAAAATGACGGTTTCGATGCAAGGCATGCCTCCTGCTGTTTGCTTGTCTGATTTGCCCAGATTGCGATTCTGCTTGATATCACTTCGGTAGAGACGCAGCACGATTGAACTAAAGCAATAGTTCACCTAACATCGCCTTTTCCTAAGTAGCGCCTTGAGCTGGACACACCTTAACCACCTTCCAATCGTGGATAGGAAGTTGAGGGTTGGAGCCCTGAAGGATCTTTAGGACCCCCTCTAGAGCGGATGGTTATTGGGTTTTTGAAATTCGACTGTATTGAAAAAAAGAGGTGATATGTATTAGGATATTATTGCAGAAGCATTTTTTTGTCATCTTGAAAACTGCAGCAACAAACTTAAGAAAAAGCTAATTAATTTAGTTCGTTAGTATAAAGTCATATTATATACATTGTATACAAATATTGTGTAACGAAGGAACCTCAGCTGTACAAAACGAGTTATATTAATTCTTTAACTATAAAATGACTTGTTTTAACATACTGGTGATACTTGAAAGATTTACTAATTCAAGGACTTCGTTATGTAAATATTTCTTTTTCTATTTAAGCCAGTAACAAACAAGAAGCTTATTATGTTGTATCGTACCAGCATTAGTTCTTTACAGTTCTACTGCAATATCAAAATATTTTGATGCACTACAAACATAACATGGTGAACAAGGTGAATTATTCAATACGCAAACATTCATGTTATTTGTTGTATGCTTTTTTGAGAAGTTTTTGCGAAGACCCAAAAAAATTCCATTTTCCCTACGCTTTTAAATGATAGCCCTCCTCGTACAAGAATAATGACCGTCATTTTTTTATTTCAAAATTAATACAACAATAACAAAAAACAAATTAAAAATTAAATTAACAAATAAAAAAATTATCAAATTACTTTTGATCTTTACATTTTCTTTTGGAGTAAAGTTTTTATATTTGCCTTTGGTGACTTTCGTCCACTGCTTCCTTAAACTCCTGTCGATTGCGATTGTATTTTTGTAACGTTTTGTGTTTTAATTTCTTTAATTTAATTTTTTTAAATTTCAATTTGTTTTTCAGGTTTTTTGTATATTATATTTTTTAGTTCTTCACTGGTTCACAAAAATGAATATGAAATTTGAATGTCAAACGGCAAAAATTGGAACCGTGCACTAAAACAAATTCACATGCAGTTGTCTTTCTCATACTTATTAATTTTTCGCCTGTATAAATCACCGTTGGCCTTGCGTAACATTTTTTATTAACAAAGTCTTGTTTAAAAATTCTCCACAATTCCATAATATAAAAAATTTAAATATTTGCATAGAACTTATTAAAAAAAGCACAAAAAACTAAAACTTTTGAAAAACAAACGCTGATGATCAAATACGTATACAAAAATGATGCCAAAGTAAGATTAAGTAAGAGAGAAAATTTAACAAAGTGATTATCGAAATTTAGTAAGAAAAACCACATTATGGCAACGCCGACAGCTCCATCTAAATACAAAATTGCTGTAAGTGTGTAAGAAAATAAGTTTCATATGTGCTAGTTTCCATCTGCAATTTCATGTACTTCTTTTCCATAACATTTTTTGATTTGTTTTATAAAAATATTCTTCCCCAATTAAAACTACTAATTAAAGTCAAATAATCAAATATGTTTGTGAATAAATGTAATAACCCTGCAGTCAGTCTTTGACCAAGTGCCTCTCTGTCAACACTATTTTCTCCAGCGACAACTGCACTAGTTACACTGTCGACAACTTTCCTTATATGAAAGATTAGAAATTAGCTACAGACATCAGATCTAGTGTATTTCTAGTGACACTGTCAACTAATGTGTTAAATTTTATCAACTGAGCAAATATTTTAAATTCTTACTGTCTCATAGAAATAGAAATGCAGTTAAGAAAAGTTAAGCATGTTTTGCAAAACTATGATGGGATCGAATTAAATGTTAACATTGACGGAATTGTTCAAAATCTCGCTAAATCAATTGTGGCCAATTCTTTGCAGAATCGTTAACGTGAAATACGATAATTGAGATTTTGGCTGAGCACAAAGTCTTACTAAAACGGTTGGTTTCTAAAAATGATTTAGTAGAAAACATCATCGGAATTTTTCCAATAAATGCAGAGGAACAACTTCAAGAATTTGATGCTACTTTAGCAACACACTCAGACCCATATGTAAACATTTCACTTTTAGACAATTTAATTAATTCAATTTATTTTTTAGAATATATATCAAGTATTTGATCAAGCTATAATTATGAATTTTAATGTTGAACCAAATTTCGGTAAAAGACTACTTAAAGATTTCGGCAATGTGTTTGCAGCTATAATCGGTAAACAACTTGTCAAAAATACATTTTTCAAAAAAACGTTGTTGTAATTTACACTTTTGTTTAAATAAAAACAAAGTTCTATTATAAATTGTGTATATATAAAAACATATAGTGAGATTCTTATTAAAGTTATTTGAAATTTACACAATTTATAGTAATACATAATTGGACTTTGTTAAAATTTCCATATAAAAATTGCATAAACCTTAATTACGGTACACTTTTTTTCCAATTTATAGCTGTTATATTATCATTCGCCAAATCATCCGATAAAAGTTCAGCCGGTTTTCAACGACACTAGAAGAAATATTTTAAACAAAAAATCGCAAAATTTTCAAAAATAAGACGAGAAATGGAAATGAAGAAAACGAAAGCATCTCTCATGTCGAAGAAAAAGAAAATTTTCCACAGATTTACCTTTAAATGAAACCGGAAATGTCGGCAAGGGATCACTCAAAAAAATATGACAATTGGCAATGCAGCCGCATTAACAGTCTTGCCAGACATCGAAAAAGGTTTCCAAATTAATATATTTTTGACACATTAGTGAAAAAGTCCCTGCATTTTATTGACTTCATTAAATCTGTAATTTTTCCCGCAGCCACTTTTTTTAAAGAATATTCCTACGAATAGGGATTTTTCCCCACGTATGACATCACTAATGTGCGTGTACCTTTTAGAAATAACTAATTTGTAATGAATACTGAAACCAACTAAAACAGTCAAATTGTGCATGTACCTGCTTTACATACGAAATGGGATTTTTTTTATATTTGTTTGCAGAATTTTAATTTTTTAACGATATAAATTATTTATTGTAAACAATACAACTTTTATTTAACAAATCTAGTGCAGAAAGAGGTATGGATGGGTAAACAAATACAAAGAAATATGAACGTAATTCTTCATAAAGGATTAGTTAACAATCAGGACATTTTGAAAGGTAAGCATGCATGCTCGTTAGAAGTATGAGTTTATTTATATTCTGCATACGTTACAGCGATAAGCGTGTTAGCTACATAAATATTGTATAACTTTTTCAAAGACGATGAAACGGAAACAGTTTCTAAACATATAATTCTAGTAAAAATTTGAAGCGAACAACGTTAATAAATAAAACGAGTTCCCAAATATTAAATAAAATCAATATGAAAACAAATAAATTTTTGATGAACTATGGACACCCGCTGTTACAATAAGGGATTGATAGATGTTATCGCTACAGCAACTACAGTTTCTTTTTTTCTGCGTATGTGTTTGCGAGCATCCTTAAATAGAAAAATTAATACTCTTATGCCGTATTTAAGTAAAAAGCAGTAAAATGATAATAGTGAAATCTAACTTTTAGATATTTACAAGCTAAATGAATTGTGTAGTTCTTCATTAGTAGTAAATCAATGATTATAATGCGAAATGTCATAAAAAGTCAGTAAAGTTTGATTTCAAACTATAAATAATACTCCATGACAAAATATATCAATAATGACAAATAATAATGAAATTTGTTTCTTAACATAAATAAAGGAAAATATACATACAAGCAATAAATACTAATAAGCCAGTATTCTAATCTTCAAATAAACTAAAAACACGGTATTAATATTTTTCAATAAATAAAAGCAGTACATTTTGTATTTTACTACTTTTTAAATTGAACAATGGATTTACTGGTCCTATACTTATAAAATACAATCAATCTAATAAAATTAAAATTAAAAGCTTGTTATCTTTGCGAAATTATATTTTTGATTATAGATTTTGTAATTCATAATTAAAAAAAATTATTAAAAGAATTTATTGGCATTTGATTTAAAAGCGAGCAGTAAATGAAGCTTAATGCCTTTCTCATATTCACGGCACAACATGCAGTTACCCTTATATACTTAAGAATTTTACATTATATCTAAATATGTATGAGTGCACAAGAAAGAAAATACTCAGAATTGTGCGAATATTCTAAGAATCAATTTTAGTTCAATAGAAAAATATTCAGATGTGGTTCGAAGATGCCGAAAATTAAGTTAGTAATGACAAAACTTATTTGACACACAACTTTTAAAATGTACTTTTAAAGCAGATGTCGATTTGCATACAACAGAGTAGGTTAATAAAAACTTATAAAAATGCTGAGTTTGACAGGTATTTTATTTCATAATATTATGAGAAATGGATAGATACATTTTTCTGAATTGGAATAAAAATAAATACAGAATTTCATTAAGAAAATATAAATCAATTTAGTTACGCGTAAAGCAAATGAAAGGTAAAAAAATATAATATTTCAAAAAATCTATTAATTTGGCTTAAACGTTTTAAGCTGGTTGTTAGATTAGTTAATGAGATTAAGAATTTCTTATATTTTTTTAAAAGCTAACCTTCTGATATTTTAATAAGTAAAAACGCTAAACACTATTTCCAATTATTTATTTTATTAATTTTTAATAACATAAATAACAAAAAATAATAAATAATGTAAAGTAAAGTATACAAAAAATGCACATTTAGTTAACAAAACAGCTAAATAAACTAAAACTAATAGGATCATTATTTTGGTTGGATAATTAAGAATCAGTTAAATAAATTTTAAAGGAGAAAAATCAGTAAATTTTTTGTGGTAAGTTTTTTGTTTTGCCATCTTTAAAACAGCTTTTACTTTAAGGTTTCTCAGGATTGTAATATCACTTTGGTCTACCATCTCGTTTTGAGCCTATTTTAAAGCCTTATCCAAAGCTTTCTTTTGGCTGGAATATAATCGAATGATCATGATCGTTGATATCATGCTGGGGGCAAATTACAGCATTCAATATCAAACTAAGACCCATACAAAGTTTTTCGAAATTTCATTCGATATCGAATTGCGTGATTTGAACCCTGAATTTCAATACTTCTTATTTCTGTAGAGATTTCTTCAGGATTGTTGTAACATCTGTAATTAAATTTTAATTAAATTCTCTAAAAACACTGAAATCTATAACAAAACAAACCTCAGAATTTAGCTCCTGAATAAGTAGAACCGCACTGTTTTTTAGTTGTATTATTTCTGGATAAGATATCATCTCTTTTAATAAAAATACTAGCATTGGAGTCATCTTGGTCGTCAGTATTATAAAGTTGATCTTCACAAAGAGAAAGTTCTTCCATTTTTGCTTTTAACTTTTCTTTAAATTGGTCAACAAATTGTTGCTGCGCCGAAAGCTTTTCTCTGGAAATTTTAAGAAGGCAAACACCGAATGTTTGTTTAAATTTTTAGAGCCATGCGTCACTGGAGTTAAAACCACGATCATTTTCTTTAATTCGATCGTGAATTTCTTAAGCTTTGGCGCATGTGAAGGAACCGATTATAAAGGCTTTTTTAATTTCGCGGAAGTTCATAGCACGTAATGTTTTACGCTTTCCAGTGCAATAAAGTGTATTATTTACACGATGAGTAATTTCCCGTTTTTTTTTAATGGAAGAACTGTTGCTTTTGCAACTCCATTATTTCTTGCCAAGCCACTAACACTAGAACCCTTTTGCAATAATTTAACTTTACCTTTTAAAGTTATCACCTTGGATTTTTTTAATGACATATGAGATATATTTTTTGTATTGCTCTTCACTTTGTAGAAAAAAAGGATACAAATATCTTGCTTACTCACCCCTTGAGGGGAGAATACTTTTTTACTTTTCCATTGATAACTCTGTAAATTAAAAACTTTAGACTCGTTTTCTGAGAAACAAGTTTTTTAAGATATGACTACGTTGCAAGAAAGGAGCGATATGTATAAACGTATTTTGTTTCTGAATTATCTTTGTTTTTTTATTTATTTTGCTTTTTTTATTTTATTTATTCCGTGTAACTGCTAATGAATTATTTAAATGTTATTAATAAATTTGGTTGAAACAATTGTCGTTTTTAATTGCGTGTATCAGATTTTTCCGATCTCTAATGGATAATGTTTTAATTTTTCGTCGTACACGAACTTGAAAAATAGATACACTCGAACCTGTTAATCGTTCTTGTATTTTTTTTCGTACACGCAAACGAACTTAATGTACAGCTACACCAGTGTTGCCATATTTTTTTTAAATTAATCTTCCAGTCAAACAAAAAAATCTTTTTTTTGCATTAAAAATATTTTTTAAAGTGATTTTATTGAAATCAATTTCAGTTCAAATTTCTTTTAATTAAACTAAAACAATAAAGTTTTTTTCTGGACATAAAATTAAATAGGATAAAATATTTATTGTATATACATACACACATCTAAATCATATATACGTTTTTAACTTCAAGTTCACCCTTTTCAAATCAAATTCAGATATTTTAAAAAAATTAAGAATTGCACAAGTTCGGCATTTTAGAGATCAAAATCAGGCTTCTTCAAATGAATTTTATCTAAAACAGGCTGATTGTGGTTTTTAAAATGCCGAACTTGGTCTGAAAAATACTGGTTTCGATTTGTAAAATACGGAATTTGTTTTGGAAAATACAAAACTTCTTTTTTAAAAACCTGAATTTGATTTGGAAAGCCCAAATTTGATGTTAAAGGCCTATAATTAGAGTAATAACGTATTTAAATAAAATTCATAAATTTTTTATGGTTACATTATACATTTCTTTATTAAACTTGCTATAACTTTCTTTTGATTATTCAAAATTTATACAATTACGATCAGATTTTGTCAGAAAGTCTTTGGTCCTTGAAATACACACAATGTTGGTAAATACACACAATGTTGGTATATCTAATTTATTTCTTAGTTTGTTCTTATTGATATTGATAAGAGAAAAAATTCTTTCGACGTTAACCGTTGCTACTGGTATTGACAAAACTGAGTAAAATAATTTTTTTAAACAAGGCAAAGCCATCGCAACGATTGTCATTCAAAATGATTTCCTAAAATAATTCAATATTCTTTTCAGTGGAGCAATTCTCGCCATTCGTCATCGATTTGTTGAATATTTTTCGAGTCGATAAAATTTGGAAAAAATTTCGTAAATTGGGAAATATTTTTATTATTACTTTTCAGGAACTCAACACATTTTGAAAATTCGCTGTCAAAATCATACTTGTTTAATAAACTGTTACATAACTCAACATAAAACTTTAGGTAATTATTTCGAAATATACATCCTTAATATTTTTAAGATAATATTTTATTTAACATTAATGGTCGTAGAAAGGGGGGTGCGCTAAGCTGATGACGAGCAGTGTACGTACAATTATTAACATCAATTTTTTTGAACTTTTCAAAACAGATATATTCATCTTTTACATTGGATTAAAATATTTTTAAATACAGATGACGAATTTCGCTATAAAGTATTGGCACCTCAAAAAACTTCACATATGGTAACACTAATCTACATCCAAACTTGTCTACCGATCATGTAATTTTTCCAAATCAATTCAATATATTTTCCAAAAATTCAATTTCTACCTGTTGTTTCTTAACCTATTTCTCAATTTGTACTAGGAGATATTTATAGTCCACCTATATAATACTAAAATTCATTAATAATATTTACATCCAATTTTCATTTAATTTCCCAAAAATGGAATTACAAGTTAGGCACTCATTTTAAAGCTTAGTTACAAATACTTAAAAACAACTTAGAAATAATTTATAAAGCAAAAAACTAATAAAATATTTACAAAAGCTGAGGTAGAAGGACGACGCTATAAACTGCGTTATATAAATCAAGGGTATTTATTCTCCTGTGGTGGAACAAAAGGTTCGCGCTTTTTTTAGAAGATCACCCCTGTTCAGGTCAGGAAGGTCTGCTGAAGATATATATCTGGACAACCGGATAGACTCCAAATCAGCGGGTGTCCTAAAGCATATCCTAAAAAGGGCATTCTCTAAGGAGCGAGACTTTGCAGTGAATGCTATTCCCGATGCCATCATATAAGCACCGATCCTACTTTAGTCGGTATCCGCATAAATCGATCTACAGAATGGGAAATAGTATACACCATCGGTTCCAAGTCTGCGCCTCAATCCCAGGCACACCACCAATAACCTTCTCTCCCATATCCTAAGCTTCTCCATCTGATCACAGGAAGTTCTGAACCAGATTGGAAAATCATAAGGCAAAAAGACAATGTCCTGGCGTCCAAGAATGATCCTTTATGACGCATACAGGTGCTTGGTGCGATCCAGCATATGATCAATATGACAATAAAATCTAAAATTGTCATGAAATACGACACCAATATATTTTATTGTGCCCGAAACACTTATCAGGTCATTCCCGCTTCGAAGAACCGGTATAAATTTCCTGCAATTGGGTTCAGATACTTACGCCTTCCCTTAATCATGACCGCTTCTGTCTCATTCACTTTTTTTGTCTAAGTGGCCATTCTACAAAGAAATCCCCCGGACAGCTCGTTTTTACGCTTCTGGTCAGTGGTCCCGCGGCCACAATTAGTATGTTGAGTGCATACAAAAGTAGAAGGTCGCGATCCGATGGTGCAGGGATGTCAGAAATAAATATGTTGTACGGCACAGGCCCTAGAAGGGGTCCCTGGGGAACACCTGCAAACATTACGGTCGAACCCTATTTCCACAATCTTAACAATAATGCCGTCCTGCCAGGCATTGTCGAACGCCTTTGAAAAATCTAAGTTCACCGCAATTGTCGCGTACCTCCTGTTCAGTTCACTAGACACATAGTCCACAAACACCATAACAGAATGTGAGGTCGAATGGCCGCAATTTGGCCCTGAAATCAAATCGCGATTCCGAAAGAACGCCCCTCAGAGATCCTATGCTTCGCACGAGACAAAATAAAGTACTCGAGCAGCTTCGCGAAAGAAGACAAAAGAGAAATTGGGCTATAGCTACCGGAAAGCTTCTGGTCAGACCTTAGCTTCAAAATCGGTACAAAAAGAGCATTTTCCCATTTAAGATAGAAATGGACAAATGTTGAGTCAAGAGTTGAGTTCTGGGTGGAAGTGTGACAATTTCAGAATGCGCTGCAAGATACTTCATTTACTGATTTGCTTAATTTAGTATTTAGATATCTATAGGGTTTTTGCAATAAGAGGTTTCATTTTGATATTAAAAAAATAGTATTATTAATAGTAAAAAAAGCGCATGACTTTGGGCAAAACTGGGAGACATGGGTCTTCTTTTTTTGGTCTTTTATCACGTAGTAGCGTCCGTTATGGTTATTTTTCAAAGACTTAAAAAATTGCACACAGTGTTATCTTATCCCAGAGGCTTAACAACTCAATAAAAAGACTAACGGGGGATGCAAATCATATGATCTTGTTTACTAAATCACGTCACCTCATGGAGAGAAAGCTGTGCCCAAAGCACTATTTCAAACCATTATAAGTTGAGGACTAACGTGTTTTCGAGCAACTATGCATTTCTAATTCTCAGGATCAATCTCCATTTCAAAAGTATTATTTTTCTGCGCATTGTATATGATAATAAGTGACCATTTTGAATATAAAATTTCATCATTTATACGTTCTGGAATATTCTTGTCATAATAATATCGACCCCTGTAAGCCGCATAACACGTAACTTTTTTATTGTATATAATTGCAATAAAAATAGTAATAAAAACGCTCTCCTGTAAAATTATTTTTTGTAACATACGATAATATCGCGCAAAGGAGTCGATATACGCTCATATGTAGCAGGGATCCAAGAAACTAATAGAAAAACTCTTTTTCATAAAAGCGTTAAACAATTTAAGAAAAAATACAGAAATAATTAAGTATTGTATCCTTCACAGTTCATTCAAATAATCTAAATCGAACCATTTTAAGGACACAGAACTCTATTAAACAGCATTAAAATATCATTGTCTTATTTTACACTGGAACAATAAAAATGCACGTACAAAGAATTAGATACATAATTGTTCGACTTTTTCACAAAAAATAAAATAAACTTATCCAGGACTTACTTTTCAAACCAGCTGAACAAAAACAGAACAACAACTATACTATAATAATAAGTCCTTTAGCAATATTATTTTGAAAAATAAAAAAACCATTGTCCTTTCTTGCATTCTTTACATACACGCTTCTTCGTATAAGTTGTCTGATTATATTTATATCCACACATACATCTGTAGTGACAAGCAATAACAGCCTAAGTCGAAA
Organism: Gymnocheta viridis; assembly: GCA_956483585.1. Lineage (NCBI taxonomy): Eukaryota > Metazoa > Arthropoda > Insecta > Diptera > Tachinidae > Gymnocheta > Gymnocheta viridis. Next base: position 68,252,722 of record OY101441.1, read on the forward strand.
AACAGACTTTTGAAATAACTTAATTTTAATATTCGAAATGGTTTTTGAAAAAAAATACAATTATGATTTAGGAAAAAAGTATATATAATTAAGCAGACAGAACAGTGCAATATTTTGACCAATTTTGGTAATTGAACTTAAAGTAGTTAATGAGATATTTAATCGAATAAAATTGAATTCTTTATTTCAAGGCAAAAATCTTAATTCTTATAGTTTAAAACAACTTATGTTTTTATTTTATATTTAGTAATTTATTGTTCTTGAGTTTATATGACTTAAACGCTTATTGAAAATCAAAAGTGGCTGAGGAATGGGTAATAAGTTTATGTGTTCTCTCTTATTTGTGATAATTTATTTTACGTTCGCCACTTAATTCTATATAGCGTCTTTAAATAAAATTAAATATTGTGAAAATAAATAATTAAGTATATTTTGGTGCTTATTGATAATGTTAGGAGAGTTCAAAACGACTTAAGTCAATATGTTTTTTTTTAATATCTAGAACAAAATAATAATGGTTAGAGAAATGAAAGTTTGAGGAAAAAATAAAGACTTTTTTGATGAATACGATAGTATTAAAACTCGTTTCTTAAGTTGAGTTAGGCCGTTTATGTTTGTGACCACAGACATATGACTGGTTTCAGTATTTATTAGAGTGTCCATTTATTTGACTTTTGGTTTTTTTCAAGTAAGGAATTAATCGATTTTGAGATTTTGAAATTGCTGGATTTATCGAGTAAGAGTTTTAAATTATTCGAATATGTAACTCAAATAATTCATATAAATAAAAAAATTTCAAATAATTGTATCCAATGTAAGAAATACACATGTGTATTTGATTTGATAATTTTAAAAAATAAACAATGAAATAACAATTAATTTTACTACGTATAAAGTTCTTAAGCTTTTAGAAAATATTAGTATATCAAAAATTGTGTTCAATAAAAAATTGCATTGTTTACTGCACTTGAATCAAATCTTTTGAAATAGTCTTTCAAAAATCACTAGTATATCCAGCGGTCGACTCAGTCGACCGCATTCTATAAATAAATATTAAACATTTACATAAATACATACGATACAAAAACAAAAAACATTAAATCTTAAAATCATATAAATCTTTCTAAAATCGGTTCAGTATTACGGCCGTAAAAGGTATGTAAAAAACGTGTTTGCCTATTAATATTATATATATATAGTTCAGATGTTTATTTCTTAAGCATAATTTTTTGTGTTGTTTTAATAAAACTTCCTTGTCTGTAAAAACAAATAATCCGTAATTTGGCTTACACAATTATAAATGCGAAGGAAATTTTGAATCATATTAGTTAACGATGACCAACGATGTTTAATGTATAATGATAATAAATACAGGTAGTAACATGTAACTTAGTTTTAAGCGATTTAATCAGTTAGAAATGTAAAAAATATTTTTCTATTAAAAAAAGACGTTATGACTAAGAAATTACATCACTTGTTCGAATTATTCTTTAATCGAAATTAACTATTTTTGTTATTTAATCAAATAATGGAAAAACTTTACTCGATTAATCGAACAAAGATTAATCGAGTGGATACTCTAGTATCTATAGATATTTTCACATCTATTTTTTGTTATTATTAAAATAACTTTAATTATTAGAATTAAGGAGGTTTTAGACGGCAAGTTTTTTACATCTGACTTGTCATGTGTGTGACACATGTGTAACATCGATTTTTTAAATATATATTTCCGTTAAGAATATTTGCATGAATTTTGTCACAAGCGTTTGTTATAAATAATGTGTTGTGGATTCTGCAAGCAATATATCGATGTCAAATTGATCACTGATGTGTTATATTTATTAAACTTTTATATTATTATTGTGTTTGATATTATTTTTTATTTACCATCAAAATTGGTTTCTGTCAACATACACTTGTTATTCAAAAGCAGCTGATTTGAGATAATTTGTAAAAAGAAAATAGAACACGTTCGAAATGAAAATTTTGTCATCCGACTTTGCTTCTTTAAATGTCAGATGACAACGTTTCAAAAGGTTCACACGGTATGTACAACTTTTTTTCTTAATTTTACAAGTCAGCTGTACAAAACATGTCATTTAAATGCTCTATTAATGTTAGTTCCTCAATAAGAAGAAAACATATCTAAATATCATCGCCATTCATTTATTTACACAAAGATACTTTCACAAATACTTGTACTTTCCTGTTATACTGAAGGAGACAATACTGGAGTAACAACCCAATGGACAATTTCCGACGAATTGTTTTCGCAATCGGCCAAAATACGTGATAGTTGTTGACAATGTTGAGACAAATAATCTCAAAATAATATGCAATCGTGTCTGTTAAAAGTCTTAAGCTTGTGTATAAAACAGTTCGAAGAATGGGCAGACTATTCTGTTAAATTCCAGTAGAATGAAATGTGCTTTTATCAAAATTCAGATAATTATTACAAATGTAGACTGTTTTTTAAGAAAATAAGAGGAAACGGTTGATGAAATCGTTCAGAAAACGATAAGATTTATAACGATAATCGTATAGATAATAAAATACGTGTAACGAAAATTTATCGAATTTGCTATTCAGTAACATTTTTAACGATATTCGGATATTCGTTATCAGCTACTTTTGTTTTCTAGTTTACTTATCGGTAACGAAACGATATTTTGAATTGTTTATTTTATCGATACAAAGTATTTATTTTATATTGTGATGGCTTTTGCATATTTGGCAAGCAATTTCTCATAAGATGACTCTACATGGTTCTACAAATAAGCGAAGTGTTTTCCGTGAGTTGAAGAATCCATTTGACATAACAGCCACTGAATTCCAAAAACTCTACTGTGCGCGATATTGCACAACATTATTGTAATTAACATTAATTGATTCATTTCAAAAAGTACAATTCAATGAAGAACTAAAATAACAAAGAATCACTCTCATATCGCGAAAATAGCTGAAAATCGCGAACAGTTTAAAAATTTAGAAAAAGGCCTAACATTTCCTAAATGGAGGTAAGAACTTAAGGAATATGATATACATATGTTCATTCATATTCCTTACATTTTTTGGCTTTTTAGAAGATTTTAAGGATTTTGCAAAACTGCGCAACTTCTTCCGAAACTTCGCGTTTTCTGCAATGTGGATGACCTTGTCTATTTTTTATTGTTTTATCGACTTTTAAATGATATTAAACATTTTTATTCTTCCCAATGATTGGAAGCTATTACGATTTTTCGCCAGTTTTGTAGTTTTTTGAGAGTTTTTTTTGCGAGTTTTTCACATTCCTTACATTTATGGATTTATGGCTTTTTCTAAATTTTTTAAAATTTTGCGCATTGTCGCTATTATTACGATATGATTGACTTTTCATTGCTTTATTGATTTTTTAAACTTTTATGAAAAGCATTTTTACTGTGCACAATTGTTCAGTGGGATTTCAAACACCAACAAAATTGTATTTTCAGGGCGTTTGTGCATTTATATGTATGTGCGTGATTGTGTGCGGTAAAATGGCTTTATTCATCGTACATGTGCCTGTGTGTGCGTATTCCATTCGTTTACTCAAGGGAAATGAACACAACTTCACACTCATCATGTTCAAACATGCTTCTCTCGCCTTTCATATTAAATGCTGCATGTTACGATTTGAAATTTTAATGATGTTGAAATTTAACGTTACATATTTAAATATTGTTCATGCTTAAATTCTAATTATTTTCAAATTTTACTTAACAGTTTTGTTTTGGAGAATGAGTGCATGTTTTGTTTTCTCATGAAGGGTTGTTTTGTTGTTAGAAATTATAATTATTCAAGTTAAATATTCATAGAAAACAAGTGAATCATCAACTATCGTTTTGTATACTGTGGGAAAAATATTTGAAATAACACTTTTTAAATGATTTTTTTTTCGACAATATTAATTATAATAATTATAATTAAATTGTATTTCGTAGTAAGGATAAATGCTTACTAATAGAAATTAGTATTACCGTTAGCGGGACTTTTTACAAATTTTCCAGCAAAAACTTTGATGTCAAATATCATTCACTATTGAAGCCATTAAAATAGCTACATATTCTACTTAAAAGTTAACAACTTTATTATAAGGCAATTTAGTTTAGTTTTTTATTAAAAAGAAAAATTCTTGGGTTTATTTAGCTTGATTCTAAAGTTTTTCTACTAATAATGAAATAGCCTTAAATATGTAATATTTTTTTGCTGCCGCTATAAAAAAACTAAAAAGTATGCGTATGGTCTTTTGGATTTTAAATGCTGATATGTACAAACATCAGCTAAGTACACGGTAGAGCACTAAGCCAAGTTCAAGAAAATTCACACAGTGAGTATGTTACACAAAACCGTTCGCACTGTTTTTAGCCCCCTCATAACTTTGCATCCTGTTTTTATAAAATCTTAAATTTTAGAGCAAAAGTTAACCTTGAGAGTATTAAAGCTCTATCATTAAAAGTTTCCGAGATATGAAGGTATGAAAAGTGCACTGAATTCTCAGTATTATGGGACACTTCCACTTGAGCTAGAGAGCTGAAACTTTGTTTACAAATAGGCCTTGGTGAACTACTAAAAATTCTTAAAGTCGAAAATTTCTTCGATAGGCCAAGTTCCTTTTAATTATATTTAGGTCCCTAACAAACATGGGGCACTTTAATTACAGCTAGAGAGCTGAAACTTAGTAAGCACTCCACAAGCACTTAGAAAAATGTTAAAATGAAAAATTTTCATCAGAGGGCCTATGTATGTTCCCCCTAATTTTATTTAAGTCCCTACACTGTAGCTAGAGAGCTGAAATTTGCTATACATAAGCCTTGGGAAATAACTAATGGAGATGAAAGAATTAACGAATTTTGTCATGATATATGCGTCATCATATTACGTTACACAAGTATCCGTAAATTTAGAGTCAACAAACTTTTATAAAGAAAACTTAGCAAAAAGGCACAAGATCTGCTTGAAAATAAATGTGAAAAGTAAGGTCAAGTTTCCATCAAAAAACTTAAGCCATTAAAAGTATTGATATCAAAAAGAGCAACAAGTGCTTAATATGTGAAATAGCAATTCTTTTCTGAGCAAACTTCTAACATGGCAATATTTTTTTACTTTTCTAATCCAAGAGAGAATTATGAATTTTTTATAGATTTACCTCTCTAATATCGGAAAAAAACTATGGAAGTATGCCTAGAAATGTTACTTTACCTATTCATAAATTTATTGGTCTTAGCCACGGCTACGCTTACTTGTCCTCGATAGATTCACGAATTCCATCTTTGACGTCTTGAATCATGTTTGTATTCCCAATAAAGAACCACACTGCTGGAAATCTTTCATGCATCGATACTTGTGTGGTCAGAATTTTAACACATCAGTCTTTGTGCAAAATATGATGTAATGTTATTTGTGGAATGCTTAGTTCTACAGGTCTACAAAAAATGGACAAACTTAGGTTTTCCTCAGTACTAATGGGCTACAACAGCCGCATTCTCAGTTGTTCTTGAGCGACGTGTACGAAAAAGTTGTTGAAGCCAATTATCTATCAAATCAAAGAAGGGAGTCATACCAATTTGATACTGGACTTACATCGGGTAAGTTTTCTTATCACAAGTTTAATTTTGTAATAAGAATGATTGAGAGCAATGATGAAGATTTTTTAATATTTAATTTAAAATAAAGGTTAAGAGGATTAGAGCCTGTGACACTTCTACTTGGAAACCTTTAAGGCTCTTCGAGAAAATATAAGATAAGAGATAAGACAAGATGAAGAAGACTTAGAACAACTTTTCGTAGTTGTGTAGCTTTCCGTGTCAAGTTATTTTTTCTTCTGTTAAAAATATGTATATAACTGATTTCCAATACTATGGCCCATTATTACAGCTTGCCGTCTGTTAAAGGTAGGATTTTGTCTACCCTATATATAGCTTTGCATTACTAAAACTTCCCATTTTTTATTATTACTAAAATCAATAATGTTTAATGGATAAAAAAAAATTATAATAAATGAAGGTTTTATAATGCATACACATTTATCGGTCTGACAAAATCCTATCTTTAACTAGCGACAAGTTGTAACAATGGCCCTAAAGAGCAAAGCAGAAAAAAATTGTTGTATTTTATTTTTCAAAAGATTTTTTTTTCATTTATTTGTAAAATAATTTAAATTCTTTTCAGCTATCAACTTTGATATATGTAAATAAACATTTTTATTAAAATAAAGCAAATGAAGAAATGTTAAAATATTATAAACTAAATATTTGACAAATAAGTCGTTCAAATCAAAGGACGCTGTATAGTTTTTTGTAGTTCCAAATCTGCTAAGAAAAATGTTATCACAATTTTAATAAAAAAGCTTTTCGCCTACGATACATTCATCAAGGGGTATTAAATAAAAATAATATAACATCTGTAAGTTGCTCAGCTTGAAATGAAATTATACTTTTTATGTCAATGATATGACAATAGATTAGTATTAACCACTATAACGACGCTACTTATGCCATCATATTTATTTCATTATACAAGTATGAGTGGGGATGAAATATAATTTGGCAAAGAAGGTAAAATAAAATAAAAAACGCTTTTGCCAAGGGAATAATGCTTAGGTGTTTGAAAGTATCTGAAAACATGTTGTTCCGGTCATATGTACATAGAAAATTTCAAGTGAAAAACTTCAAAGCGGATTTTCCTAATGCTGACGACACTTGAAATTTTTTTCAGGAAAATATTTTGTCTTAAATGCATATTGAGTTCCACTCTACATCATAAAGTTTTGAACAAAAGTTTCAAGTACAGATAATATAAGTTTAAGATCTTAGCAATATCCAATAAAATACTAACAATGCGTATAGATAAAAATAGCCACGCTAAGAGCGCTTGGTCTTATAAAGAGAACTTTGTAAGGAACTAGCTTAACCCAGTGTGCTTTGCTACCCCCATCGTTACAAAATTAAATTAAAAGCGTTTATGCAGTTAAAAAAACTATTTTATTATGTGTAAATTGACTGTTGTAACACTCTAGGATATACAACATTTGCAGTTTGTCCATGCGGAGCATAAACAAACAAACTGTTTGGTTTTCCTTTACTGAAGTATGCAAAGTAAAGATTTCCATGGGAGATTGTCATTGCTAACGCTAACCGAACAGGAAACTGCAATCTTTTGAGATCAAATTGCAAGTCTGTCCGTATCGTGGGAATTCGAGACAGCAGCATATTTGTTCCATTATATTTGCCCGATTTAATGTTTCCTTCATCGGTGGCCCTTGAGGTTGGAGTTCGAAATCGCTGAGTTGTTAATCATGTTGTTTAAAAAAATAAATATAAATAAAAAATAATAGAAAATAAATGCAAGACGCATTTTGAAAATTAGTCCACAAATGCCGATGTTATTTGATATTAAATTATTGAGGCAAGCAATTTGGGCCAACGCCTCACCCAAATTTCCCAAAAAAAAGAAAAAAAAAGATTTTCCATATGCAAAAAATTTTTTTAAAATTGGTAATTTTTTTAGCAGGCAAATTTGAAAATCGGTCTAGAGATGGTGAATGCTTGTCTATATTATAGAATCTGTTAAAATCTATGTGAAAGGAGTACGATAATTTTGTTAGCGTTAAAATAGGCTTGGTTGGGGAAAAGTATCCTATAATGCATTCCAGAGTCCCAGCTAAGTGTTGCGAAAATTTCTGAAAGGTCGGTCCAGAGGTATGCTCTTCTATAAGGTACAATATTCCGTTTTATGTATCTATATAGCTTTGTATGGGGGGTAACCGTTTCCTCATCTTATACGACCAGTATTTTTCTGGAAATTGCACGATATTATAAGAATAAAACTCAACGAATTTAAAAACCTCACTCTTACTTATAGTAGTACAGATATAAGAAAATTAATGTTTTTCTCCTATCGGGGTACCCGTTTGCCCCTCCTATACCACTACTATTTTGCAGAAAATTGCACGTCATTCTAAGAATAACAGACATCGAATTTAGAAATCCTTCCTTTTATAGTTGTACAAATATAAGAAAATTAATAGTTACCTCCTAATTGGGGCACCCGTTTCCCCCTTCTTATACCACCAATATTTTGCTGTAAGTCGCACGCTGTTCAAAGAATAACACACGCAGAATTTAGAAAACTAATAGTTACTTCCAATGAGGTTTACCCATTTCCCCCCTCCGATACCTTCGAGAATTTTCTGTAAGTTTCACTTTCTTCTAAGAACCGCTCATAGTAAATTTAGAGAGTCTCACTATTTTAGTTACACAAATTTAGGGAAATAAAAAATTGCATTGTATAGGGGGTGCCCTATCCCACCAAATTATTCCACAAAAATAGCCTATTTGAATTTCCCTGTTATCGGTAAGACAGTTCTGGATATTCAAAACGATCGGTTGTACCGTTTGGCGTCCTATAAGGAACATCCAAACAAACATACAAACACAGATTAATTTATATAATTTTCAATTTTTCGAGTCTTATGGCGTTGTCTTTTTTAGAAAAAAGTCCAACATTTTCTGCCTTTTTTACTGAAAAATTGCATTCTAATGGATTTTTGAAATAGTGAGTTTACTAGAAATTTATATGTCATCACTTACAATGCAAAATTGTTGTCTTAAGAAAAAATTGAATTGAAATTTTCTTTTTTTAAAAGTAAAAGAAATTTTAAATATGTGTAAAGGTAAGTGTTTTCTACTTCGGCAGTAATGGTGTGGTGAAACCGCCAAAGGCGGTCCCTTTTTAAGTTACTTGTTATTCTGCAAAATAATAAAACATACTATTTTTTTCTTCGTCAAAGAGTATATATATATTTTTCCCTAGTATTTCTCGCAAATACAATAAAGAAAAAGTTGTCTTAGAATATTTAAGAAAGTCAAGAAAAAGAAAACGATTCGCAATTTGGGTTGAGGAAAAATTTCGATCTGCTTCCCTGAAAAACGTATGGCGTTTTCTTTTCTAAAGAAAGAGCAAAATTTTTTGCCCTTTTTATTGAAAATTTGCAACGCAGTAGAATCTCACAAATTCGAACCGTACAGAACGCTCTGCAATTACAACCTGTGGTTCTAATTCCTGGAAGTGTTTTTTTATTTTATTTCCACTGGAAAAAAATTTGTTTCTGTGATTTTAACTAAATAGGCGTTCCAAAATTTTTGTTTTTTCACTACAAATAAATTTTTTCCGCCCATTACAGCAAAAATAAAACGGGGAATCACTGAGTTAGTCATGATATGTACAATTCGGTCGTATGCGCGTGTAATTTGATATGCTTGTACAAATTTGGGTCAAAATGATATGAACACTTCACTGTGAAGACATCAATAATGTTATAAAATTGTGTAAAACCAGTGATATATTTTCCAGTAAACACGTGTCTAACCTTTTGGACATCCGTAAAGATCTCGTTGTTTCCAGCTTAAATAAATAAAAAAAAACAAACAAGTATTACTGATTTCATGTTAAAATAATAATAATTAAATACCTAATAATTAAAAAAACTTTTAAAAGTTTTTCTATGAATATAATATGTTCAATTAATTATATGTTAATAAATAAAAACTGGTTTGTGTTAAAATAAAGCTTACATATCTTGTTTTATTATAATTTTATCATTTTCTTTAAAAAAAATGTTCAGATATTTAAACTTTTCCAAAATTCGAACTGCCCGGTGCACAAAGTGGGTCTAATTTGTGAGATTCCACTGTATAATGATTTTTTGAATTAGTGAGTTTATTAGAAATTATTGTATCATCATTTACGAAGCAAAATGTTCTTAAGAAAACTTTGGATAACAATTCTTTTGATAAAAATAAAAAAAATTTACATTTTCTTAGAAAAAAACGGCATTAGGTAAACTTTAATTTTTTTCAGCAAGAAAGTCAAAATTGCCCTATGAATAATTTAGACCGATTTTGACCTAAATAAAGAGCGCTTCTGTGAAAGGAGATTGGCAAAATTTAAAATAGAAGCTTGTCTATGAAAACCATAACAGAGTTAATTAAAAACTAGGAAAACATATTTTATTTCCCTTTTGATGCAGCTCCGTAAAAACATTTCATAACTACCATAACATAACATATTACTGTATGTAATATCGATTAAAATATTGATAGACACAAAAGAATAAATTTTTGGGGAATGAGATGATTGTAGATAAACAAAATAATGTGCTGCAAACACACATAGAATTGTATTTGTGTGTTTGCAGGATGTATGAACACTGTTCTATTCTTTGGATGTTGTGAAAAACCATTAAGGTATAGTAAATAAATAATACAAAGGAGGGGATGTTTGTCAAGATTAAATTATTTATACTTATTCTATGAAAACTTATGCTGGCTTAGCAAGAACACAATGCTACAAAATTCATTGCCGCATTAACAAAAGTTATGGGTTGATGTTTTGTAATTACGTATAGATGTGTAAAGTTGTACGTGTGTATCTTTTGATGTTCGTATTTTTAAACCCCTTTTTCCCTTTTTGGTTGGTCACGTTTTACTTAATTTTAAAATCTCAAATAAAAATAGCTCGTGTCAAAGTTTAACACTCGTAACACAAATTTTTGTAACATTAAGCATGTATTCACAACAACAGCATTAACAAGGGTATATTTGCGTATGTATTTATAAGTGGTATGTTTTTTATAGTTAATACTTAAGTTAAATTAAACTTAAAGCTATTTACGTGCAGTTCAAAAATAAAAACTCAAGTTCATTTGTATCATCATCGATAAAAATAAAAAAAAAAAACAAAAACCTACATAAGGACGAGGGCACAAATGCACAACAATCCTGAATAAATAGAGCAACTCACAGTGAGCCGTTGGTGTAATAAATGACAATATATATGTAACCTTTAAATTACTAATTGGAGTTGTCTGAAATTTGTAAGATCGGTAAGCCGGGACATGTGCTTTCCAAATATTTGTCTGTGACGAAAAGCAGTTTGAAAAACTATGAAAATTTCAGCTGTGAAAAACCTTTTTTCGCCTTGAACCTTTTTCATAATACAGCAATTACATAAAAATTTTAAAAAATATACATAAAAATTAATTAAATATATTTTACCAAGCCTAAGTTATCGATTATGGTTTTCATATCTTAATTCACATACAATTTAAGTCTTTTATAAATTAGTCTTTAAAAAGTTCTCTGTAGTTTCAGCCCCAAGAGATTATTAAAACCCGCATAGTTATACGAAAGCAGACAGATTTTTACATCCCATACGTTCAATTTTACCTTAATACAGTGGAGTCTCGAAAAAGTTAGGTAGTTTGTTTTGGGGGTGATGAACTTCTTCGAAATCTTAACTTTTCCGTGGTAAGAAAAATGCGTGTGGTTATATGTGTATTTATACATTGTTTTTTTATTTTTAAATTGCAAATTAGAATTATATGTAGATATATACATACTCGTATATACATATTTATTATTTTTTTTAACATGAAAAATAATTTGAAGATATGCATACATTATTACACACTACGATTATTTGGTATTTATTGCGGAGCTTTTTAACTGAATGTCATTTTACGATATCCGATCGTAGTTCGTAAAGCTGTAAAATATGTTTGTCGGAGGACTTCGCATGGTACTCATCAACGTTGTACAGTTGCTCGTTTCCTATTTCTATTTCTTGCATTTTTGCCAGCAAAGCAATAACAAATGGTGCGATTGCTGGCTGACATGTCGCTAGATAAACTTTCACGCGAACTTAAGAATGAGTATTCCATACCGGCGCTTGAACTTTGAAAACCAGCCTTGACTTGCCCTAAAGTTTATCTCTAGTTTTATCTGGATAGATTTGTTGAAAAAGTTCCTTGGCCTTAGCTTTTAAAATAGCACAACTTATTGTGTAAAGTTTTTAACTCAATTTTTTCATACGTATTTGACGTTTGCTTTGTTTTATTTTTTTAATTTTTGTAATTAATGCTTCAGAAACATGAAAAAACTTGCCTAATCGACTAGCAAGAATGCCTTCTTCTATTTTTTTTAATCTTGCATTTTTCCGCGACCGATAAACATTTTGCTTCCTTTCTGCTAATATTGTTGCGATCAAAAGAAAGCAAAGGCTACGACTATTATAACGGTAACAGCTACACGCATTTATTTTATTTTTGCTGTGCAGGTGTATACCAGTCATTATAAGTGTATATAAAAATATTTTTAGGATTGAAATACATATAAGAAGTTAAAATGATCTTAGAAACAGAAAAAGGAAATATAAAAAAAATGTCTTAAAAAAGTTGAGAAGCACTTAACTAATTAACTTTTTAGAATCACGTATGCTGAATGATAGATGTTTAACTTTTCCATATACTTAACTTTTCCATGACTTAACTTTTTTGAGCCTCTGCTGTATACCTCCGGGTCTGCTTATCTTAAAAGAAAATAACTTATCTTCTATTGATATTTTGTGTTTTAAACAGAAATTGTATACATATTTTATACTGTTTAGTTTGCAATTGGCCTCACTGTTCAAATGTACTTGAAAATGTGCCAAGTGTAGTCGAACTTCAAGGACTTATCTTTTGCTGTGTTTTTGCCTATTGGCTGAATGATTTGCTTTTGGCAGGTTTTTTTTAATTCATCGTTAGTAGCACTTGACACTGATGTCATTTTTTGTTCAATTCTAGTACATTCAATACAAAAATTTAAGGAAACTGTATTATTTGTCTGTTAGTAGAGATAACAAAAATACCAACTGATTTGAAATTTCATTCGTATATAATTTTTGTCAACTTTATGCATTATATATTTTGGAGTTGTTTTCCCATAGCTACTCTTTTGGTAGATATGTTGAGCATCGCAGAAGTTATCTGGCGAGAGAAAACCCTTGACGTGTACATTAACCATCCCATCCAATGCTTTCAACAAGAACGATGGCAGACTATTTGGTGTATAAGCCTTCTACGGTACCGTGGTTTATCTTTTCATCTTTTGGATTGAATACTACGGTAACCTCTCTCTACTTCCATTCAAATTTCCATACAAATTTAACAAATTTTGTATGGGATTTTGTTCGATATCGCATACAGTAATTTGACCGCTGGTCTTTTTTTAAGTAATATAAAAAATCTAAAATTAACTTTATCGAGCGCAGCAGTAGCGCCGGTAAAATTCCATCAGTCAGCGCTGATTTGAAACGCTTGAAATACTTGTAATACAGTGCAGATGCTTCATCAGCTTTCTCTACAATGGAGTTGACCAAGTCACTTCTTCAAAACAGGATGTCTGCTTGTCCACCCATAAGCAAGGGTACCAAACGTGACGATTTAACGAAATTATGACGATTTTTTACAGCTACTTTCTCAAAATGACGATTGACGATTTTTGCTTAGTATCTTTTATACATTGATGATTTTTTTGACTCTAATACTTTTTGCTACACATAACCTCTACCTGTGGCAAAATGTCCATCTCGATAGAAAAAAATATTTATATTGAAATGAATGTTTGGCTTGAGTTCAAATCTGAGTTCACCCATTTCTTCTTAATTTTTAAGAAATTGTTTTTCGATAAATTCATTATTTGATTAAGAGAGGTACTATTTGGGATAATGTATTGTTCATCAGACTAGCAGAACGGATAAGTACTGTGAGTATTAGTGATTAGATGTATCAAATAGTATTATTTAACGAATTAGAATACGAGATGTGCAATTTATTCATTTTTACAAGTTAAATCAATTTCGGTTAGTACGAAATTTTCATCTCTGATGATTAATTATTCCATTTATCCCACAGTCTCCCGCTTTTTCCAGAGCCATTGGCTATTTTCCATTTTTGTTTATCTTGTTTTTGTCTTTTGTAGTTAACTTTCTTAGTATTCAACCACCTGTGACAATGTAAACATGGAGTTTATGACGGGTGCCTTCGTTTTTAGTAATTGGATGTGTCAGAAGCTAAAAGGTCTAACTCCACTTTTCAAAAATGTATCAATTCTGTTATATTACTATCTGATTAGCTGTGAATTCTTAAAAAAAATTGGTTTCACAAAATTTTAACTTTATAAGATAATTTAATTTGTGAACAGACCCCTTAACCATTTTTTACATTAATATCATTTTAAAAAATTTTAGAAATCAATTTTTCAAGAATTACTAATTTGCTCTACTTTTGGTTTTGTGGAGTTTGACTTTTTTAGCTTCTGACACATCCAACTAATGTTTATGCGTAATTTGTTGAACTGTTTAGGTTTATATTAAAATGAATATTGAACTAAAATATAAAATATATCAAATAAAAAATTAAAGTTTATTTTGGAAAATGTATTAACTGTTTCGACACAAAATCTGTTCAAATCTTGCTTTGCATTTTTTGAAGATTTTTTTTAAATATTGACGATTTTGACCATTTTATTTCCAAAATTTGACGAATTTTCGGAAAATATTACTGGCAGCCCTGCCCATAAGTAGAGCTAAAGTCTTAGCGCTGCTTTTAGTAAAGGTCACCCGGCCTTGTTAAGAAATGCAACGCGCAAGACTTCTAAGAGAGTGGCATCTTCAAGCGTGAAACCTCAGATATATTCTCCAAGTCCCAACAGAAACATCGCCACGATTCTCTTCTCGCCTTTTTTAAACACGTTTATCTTCTATCGGTAGTTATCCTTTTTTATGGGCCGCTTATTGCACTTCGCTTTTTTAAATAATTTAAACTAACATTCTGTCCTTAGCTGCTTTAGTCGTGGAGTCCACCACGAATGGTGAAGTTGTCTTGACGCTTTTTGCAGCACTGCGAATTCTTCAGTTATGATAAGAAGAGAATTACTCAAGGCTCACTCTCCAACCAACGATTCCTGGTCCTATTTAAAAGCATTGGCCTCTTGCCTTTATTGCAAGTTCTAAAACAGATATTGTAATACATCCCCACCTCTTATGTTGATATCGGTGCTCTCCTATAGAGTATGATTGGCATTAACAACACATCCCAATATGAGGTCAGGTCCGCTTTTATAGCATTAACTTATAAGTATGCGCACCGAACGTTGGAGTCATCGATCACCATTGGAAGATGCGCGCTGTTATGAGACAAAATAAACACGCTAATATCTTTCCCGATGAAAATGCACCTTCTAGTCTTACTTTTCGTATTTGGTGATAGAAGAGTACTCTTATGCGACCGAAGCCTCTGAGTATTATTAACGCTTTAAGATTGTGGCCACGGATATGCCTCGTCTCCCAAGTGAATTTACATCACACTCGGAGTTCCCATTACTCTCGTTCCAGGGCAGTATGAGTCGTATTTATCCTGAATCTTATCTTGCACACATTCTGAGACAATTTGTGCCATCAAGCGCAATGAATGAATCATCGTCGTTATAGGCGAGCGCACCCACCAATTTGCGTAGGATTTCCGCTAGGCTGGCTACGATCTGGGATGGCTAGTTGAGGGGTTTCAGTTTTTTCCCCAGGCACCTGCGTCTCATCTGATCTCCTTCGCTTGGTATGGGACACCGTTAAGAGGAATACACCAAACTTTTAATTGGCCAACAGTTTTCAATTTCTCTTTGATGTAATACGTCTATAAATAGAACAACCGTCATTTAATTTTCCAGAGCTGGTTATATTGATATGTCAAGATCTAGATCACTTTTTTGATCTGGTGTTTCATCGACTAGAACGTCTTTTTCTCTGCTCTTAGCTAATCGACAGTAGTATTCAGTACTTTTTTATACTTTTGTATGTGGTAGGCGTGCTTATGCCTCAAAACCATCTCTGACGGAGTCAATTAATTTGAATTACGAGACTTTAACCATCTTACATAACGCAGTGAGTGTCACATTCCACTATTGTGATAAGTAGCTTTCATGAATTTGTAAGAGTTATTATAAACATTTAGCGTTCTGTTATCCATGAATTCATTTAATATATCAGTGTGTCTAGCTTTGGCATTAAGCGTTGCCAGCTTAGCCTTTTCGAGACTATATTTAATATGTTTTTGTCTTTAAGCATCGAAACCTATGTTTTAGCTTCTTGGGTTTTTGTTTCAGCCTTCAAAAGCTAAAAGATAAATTGGTTCCTTCTTTGTGTTGTCTGCGCAGAAAAAAATAAAAACAGCGCCACACATCTCTGCGAATGTTTTGTTTTGCGTAGCAGTAGAAAGCGTCTTTTACTCTGAAATTCTGACCTTACATGATATTAGTTGGGCTTCTCCAGCCTCTGTACTGACTAGGAGCTTACTGAGAGAGTCAGGCGAAATCGAAAAAGTCTCCAAAGGCCTAAATTATTGTTTATTTATTTTCTCAATTGCACAAATTTTCTTAGTTTTCGCAAAATTTTGTTCCGGATTGGTCTTAAAAACTGTAAAAAAAATTTTTATGAAAAATTTCTTTTTGTGTTTTAGGATCAACTACTACTATTTCAAGGGAATTACAAATTATATTTAATTGAATTTTATCTAATTTATTTTAGATAGAAAACCTAGTACTTCAAAATCATTGAATGACAAAATTGTGAATACAATCGAATTTTTTAGTACAAAGCCCCAAATAAAAAACATAGAACACCGAAACTTTTGTGTTTAACAGAAAGAAAATTTTGAACAGACATAAATTCTTTAAGGACGTTCTGCTTTTGTAAATATTTGTAAATAATATTCCTTTTCTGACAGATTTTGTGGAAAAATTATAATACAAATGGCGGGTTTGCAAAAATTTCGCAATTATAAATGTTTTAAAACGTGATCAAACGTATTTTTTGCCAACACATCGGAATACTGGGTGTTCAGCGGCTTGAAGACTACCAGATTTTTTCTAGTTGACTAATTATTATAAGGCTCTTTTAATGCTTGGATCGGATATTATTAATGGTAGAATCACACATTGACATTAAAATGATGCTGTAACATCATCTGATAACTGCAGCCAGAGGAAGGGTACCATGTAATAGTCTCAATGAATAAACAAATTCGACAACAAAACCTTAAAAATATTCCTTTGACTCTATTAATTGACAATAGAACAAATATGTACGTGTAGGAAAAGAAGAAAAACCCTAAGAACTAACTTCTAAGATATATAATTTTGTATAAAAGTGTGTTTGTACATTAAAGTTTCGAAAGTCTTAAACTTTATTTACTTAATGAAACCATGTTTGCTGTGTGCTCTAAATTTTCCTCCTAATTTAACGTCCTTTCATATACATAAGTTACAAAACCAACACACACCAACTAAAGAATGAGATTAATTTTTTAACAAATTATGCCCCCTAACCCCTTCTTTTTTATTGTATCTTTTTGTACTTGCCTTTCTGCTCAAGAAACCTGTTTAAATGGAAATATTTAATGGCACAACAAAAGGCGATGTCTTGGCCTTTGCAAAGCAAAGGAGTCTCCAGCGACAGAATATACAAAACAAGGGAAATGAAAAATGTATGAGACAAAAAAATATACTTTTTTAGAAATGAAAGTATTAAAGTACACTTTGTAATAAAATATATAAAGCAGGGGTACGTTTGATTTATAACACGACTGCTACGAGTTACTTATTTAACCAAGAAACTTATCATACTTGTTGTTTCCTTTTACTCGATTAGTTTAAATGTCCTCTTTATAATTGATGATTTTGTTATACATTTTTTTTAACTTTTTTTAATTCCACATTTTTAGAAAATGTAATTTGAACGGTTTTACTAAAAATTATTCCATTTTTAGCACAATTTTTAATAATTTCACAATATTCAACCAGATTATTCAAATAATAAAAAAAAGTTTTAAAATTAGATATGATCGAGGTTTAGCATGGCTTAGTTATAGCAAAAGGCCCAGCAAAAAGTTCAAATACAATTTGAATAATTTCACACGCTCATTATTTTAAACCTCTTCATATATTTTAAAATATATTTAATGAAGTATAATTTTTCTTAAGCAAACGCAAACTGTGAAACCTTTTTGGTTTGTCTAGAAAAACATCTAGGTTTTAGGCAGGAATCGTACTTATTACCCCAGAATAATAGCCCCTTGGTCTACGGGGGCTTACCCGGTTCCATAAATATAAAAACAGCAGGCATTTTGCTTCTATTATTCTCCTGAATTATTAACACAAACAATAATTAAGTTATTTCTATAATTTCTTCCATTTTCTTTTGTTTTATTTGTTAATTGATTGAAAACGTTTTCACAGCACGTACAATTTTTTTTTATTTTTAAACAATATTTAACAATTGTGGAGTGATCGGATGCCAAAGTGTGCGTATTTTCTAATTCATATATATTTTTTTAATGTTTGTAATTATAAAAGCAGTTATAACATTGAACTGCAAACATATTTATTATTCATATCTTCACATATAAATATATATGTATGCCTGTTTATGTACGAAACAGATTTCTTGCAGGAATAAAGTTATATATGTATATTCGTATGTAGCATATATTTATATATTTATATATTTATGAAAAGGCCGATAGAAGTTTAAATTAAAATAAAACATAGACAAATTGCGTTACTGGTAGGGATGCAAACGATACATCGATGTTTTTACGGACGATACATCGCCGTTAAAACTAACAAATATCGACATCTTTCATTGCAGAGCTGATTAACAAGCTCAGGGCATTAGAACATATTATCAATTGTACATCTATTTTTTTCAACTTCATATAAAAAACAAAAAAAAAATGCATATATCTTTTGACAATCGAAAGAGATGCTATTAAGATTTGGGAGGATATGACATCTCTGTTTCCCAAGCTTTCGAAGATTGCAATGTTATATCCAGTGATGGCATTTTGGTGCTTTTCGGGTATTTTTTGGTGCTTTTGGCCTCTTCATACGCGCGAAATTTTGTTAAATACCCGTTTTAAAAAGCGGGTATTTACAGTGCTTTTCACAATTTCTCACAGTGCCTTTTGTGCTTTTTTGTATGATTGAGAAATTTTTTAAATACAAAAGATGGCGGCGCAAATAGTACTTTTTAAGTAACCATGAATTTTTTCCGCTGATGTTGAAAGAACATTCAGTTTGATGCATTTGTTTAAAACAAAAATTAGAAACCGGTTAACTTTAAATTCAGTAAATTTGTTACTTCATATTAAATACGGTTTAAAATTTGAAAATGCATGTCGTAACAATTTTCAACTGCCCTTAAATGCTTGTGGGGAAATAAGTTCGATATACTTTTTTTTTAAGTTTTGTCTAAACAAACTATTTTATTTTCATATATATACCAAATGTATATTTAGCATGTATATTCTTATACTTCTGTTTTTGTTTCGTTACATTTTTTTACTTTTATCAAATGGATTGTGATTTTATTTAATTGATATGTTAATAAATTCTGCTATTTGATCTCAAGTTTTTTGTTTATTTTAAAGCAAAAACTTTGAATTTGCGTAATATTCACTTTTTTATAAATTGCGTAATATTTTTTGGCATAACTAAAATTTTTTAAATATTTTTAATGGTGATTTTTAACCCTGTTTTTGGTAAGTTTTTGCGCTTTTTACCCTTTTTGGAACAGTTTACGTGCTTTTCTTCTCTCTAGAGATACCATCACTGTCAAATATGTATGATTGTATCGGTAAAAAGGAATGAAATTACAACAACCACACCAAATTCCATCAAGAATTTGAATAGTTAAAAGTAAAATTATTTCGAATAAAATTTTTTTGCCCATATTTTAGCCGTTAACGGACCGATTTTAATTATTTTCAGTAGATACCTTCCTAGAACTCTACACAAGAAATCTGTTTCATAAAATTGAGCGTAGGATAGCTGGGGCCATAAAAAAAACAACAGAATAGGACATATGACAAAAAAGTTTTTTGGCTATATCTCAATAATTATAGAACAGAGTTTTGTTACTTTCAAACCGATTAATTTTATGAAAAATTCCAAGAGAGTGGTATAAAATTTATGTCTCTATGTTGTGTTGAGGCCTTAATTCTAAATACACCAAAATGCAGCAGATGGACAGACGCACATCGCTCGTTCGACATTTCTATTTATAAGGATCCAGAATATGTATACTTTATGGGGTCTTAAATGAATAATGAATAAATTACATATGGAATGACAAACCTATATATCCCCTTTCCAAATGTTTTGGTGAAGGGCATAAAAAGAGCGACTTTAAATCAGACATTTTCGACATTTATTTAAAAAAAACATTTTTAACTCAAATGTGAACATTTTTGAATTAAAAGCGCTCAGCTTCACTTTAATATGGTAGCGTTTTTTGATCTAATACGTCCACCATTGATTTAAGTTTGATGCATTTCCACTACAGTAGTACAGTGATTTATATTTCATCAAAAAATACATTTTCAAATATTCGTAAATTGAAAATAAATTTTATGATTTTTTTAAATTTTATTGAAAAATATGTATACAATAAAAATAGGAAATAGTTATAATAATAAAAAGTTATAAAACGTTTTTTGGTCGGATATTAGTTTTTGCATTGTTTTTGAAAACTGACTAAAGGCTAAGGGTCAACATAAAACATATATTTCACAATTTTGATAAAGGAAGAAAAGAAAAGTTCTATCGATTCAATCTCTTCAACTTTATTGTTTATATTTTATTGTTTGTTGTCTGTCAGTATGTTGCACTCTTTATAAAAATCTAAACAGGATCGGATCTTGCTTTAATATATCTAGTAAACCCTTTAAAAATTAATGAAATATATTTTAGCACATATTTTATACACATTATAATATTACAAACCATATTTAAAACACGTCTTAATGAAGAACCTGATGAATATGGTGAAGGGATATTCGAAAAATCTCTATTCATCCAGTTCTGAACTTTAGTCCGATTTGACATTGTTTCATCGTCAATTCCAAGCTGAAAAAATTTTAATGCATAATTATGTATATAATTTTCATAAGAATAAAGATTTTAATTTTGGCTTCTATGACAATTTCGTTATGTGAATATAACATAGTCACTTGAATATAACATACAAAACTTAAAATTTAACACTTTTTTTGCTCAAAATGATATTTTGGCCTATTTTCACTTCCTGCTACTGAAAAATGGCAAACGTACAACAATTACAAAATTATTATGTTGATTGTAAAATTTTCCAACTTATTTCAAAGTCGCACAACATGAATTCTACAATACGTTATGCATCGTATTAAAAGCTGCCGATTTCTTAAAACCATCATTTCATTAATCCATTCATTGGCGCACATTTTAAATGTAAGCGCATGCGTTTTGAAATTAAAGTGTTAGCTTAATTGAAAAGATGTTGATATATTGATGAATCAAAGTTAAAATTAAATTCTTAATTCAATGTTGAATGTTATAAAATTAAGAAAACACTTTTTTGTTATTGAGTCAAATGTAAATTTTATGATTGTACTACGTTGATTTCATGTGGTTTTTCTTAATTGTGCTGTTGAAATGCTCAAAGTTGAAAATTTTACTTTCCACAACGATATGCTTCGATTTTAAGTTGCGATTTTTCTCTTATTGTATTTTTGTCTGGTAAAACTCTTCTATTAAATTCAAAAATCTAAAGAACCTGTATATAAATGAATAGATCTTCTATATAAGGTAAGTATCTGTTAAATTGTATCTTGAAAGCTCTAAAAGTGAGAGCTTTAAAATTTTTAGTAAATGACCTTTTTGCCATATGCGTAGTCTAATAGAAAAAAGTGAATCATGAAATATGGGCATGGCACTTCCTGTACAAAGTAGAGATTCATTACAATACAATATCTATAGAAAAGGAATACGGAACATTCTGACCGAGTGAAAAAATTGTTTTTAAATAAATAAATAAATATAATTTTATTACAAGAAAATTATATCTTATAAAGTTATCGGCAAAGTAAAATACAAGTTTTCAGTTAACTATTTGCACAACTTCTTAAGATATCAAAAATATTCTTTAAAACTGACTTCCCTTTTTATTTTTATTGCAATTTTTGTGAATTCTATAGTTATATATACACAATTAATGACCCATTTGTATGATTTTATATACTTAGATTATATCTTAATTACAAAATAATTATTCAGGTTAAATTGTAATTGGTATTTTATTTTTATTCTGAAAAGATCATTTAAACTGGCCCGTTGTTACTTACAATGATTCACCTAGAGAGACTTGTGAGCTTATCCTCAATGCTTCCTTTTCCACACCATCGTTGGTGAACAAGCACTGAAGCTTCGTACGTCGAATCTCATGTGGTTAAACTTCATGATTAATGATATCGAAAGTCAGTACATGATAATCTGCTGCACAGAGCCAAAACTGCCTAATAGAATCAAGAAGACTTTCTCTATGAAACGTTTTTAGGCTAAGGGGTATCCCAGCAGAAAGAAGAGAAGATTTTTCCGAAGAGATTCCTTATTATTTTCATGTGGTAAATCTTTTTGATTTTATCAAGAAGGAAAAAACATAAAATCTAGAAGAAAACTTGTTATTCACAATTTTTTCACTCAATTTCCGTTATTTTTGGCACCAAAAAAACAATCCATAGAGAAAAGCTTCTTGATTCTATTAGGTTTTCTTCTGAATTGTATAAAATAGGGATTTCTTATTGATTTTATTAGGCTACCTAATTGATTTTTTCAAAAAGGTTTCCCTTATTGATTTCATTTGGTTCCTATATGATTATGTGTAAATCATCTCCTTGATTTTAATAATAAGGAAATCTTCTTGACTACATTAAGTTTTATTAGGTATTCTACTTGATTTTTTCAAAAAGGTATTCCTTATTGATTTCATTAGGTTGCTTGTTATTTCATATTTGTTATTTCACCCAATCCTCTTTTTACACGGTACATACGTTCCAGAAAATATTGTGTAAAAAAAATAGTGTAAAAAAGACACACCGTAATGGAAAATACAATAATCATATAAAGAAAATTGTAAATCCTATATAACATACATACGTATATATTCATATAAAAAAAAGGAACAGCTAAATTAAAATTAAATTTTTTTGTCCATTAACAAAAAAACGTGTAAAAACTGAATAAGTTTTGTCGTGCTATTTAAAAAAAATGTAAAAATAGGATTATGTGTATATAAATCAACATAGTGACAATTTACGAAGTATTTACCAAAGAAAACCCGGTAAAAAAAATTATTGTTTTAATCAAATTTGATTTAATGTCTGTTCTTTTAAATAATTCCGGTTCTTCTAGGAAACATACTTTTTGAAACGAAAAGACGGGAAGAAAAATACGACAGGAAAATTATTTTCTCGTTGGATTAATGTCGAAAAAGAAAATTTTGATAATGATCCTGCCACTGCGGACGAATCTCTTGAAGATTTGCATTGCGGTATGAATTTATCAAATTATTTAAAGTAACATATTTATACAATTATCTTTCTATATTACAGATAAATATTTCGAACAAAAGTGCTGGTTGCACCACAATTGCAGTCCATGGGATCAGGTACTTTCTTTCTGGAGGGAAACAAGAAAAATCAGGGTTCAAGAGATACACAATGCCAGTTGTCATGGAAATTGTTAAAATGTATGCAGAAAGAACAGAAACACTTCAGCCAAGAATAATGGTTATTGGACCAGATTTTTCGAAAATATCCGAGTTTTTCGTATTTTGTGACGGCCTGAAGTGGAAGTGCGCCTCGTGTATGGTGTGTGTAGATATTATTATTATTAAGTTATGTTACGTTTTTAAGACAGAATATTCCCCAAAAAGCAAGCAAGTATGGTCATTTTTAGAGCAGTATTTTTTTGATTTAAAGTCTGAGGATTTTTCCTCTGTTGCAAATTTTTTAAGTAAATTACAGTAATATTATACTAATTTATATAATTTTTTGAAATGACCCTACTTGCTTGCTTTATTTGTGCAAAAAGTCATACGACTCCAAATGATCTTATAAAACATTTAAAATCATTTCACGGAACACCAACAATTTATGACTTTCGATGCGTTCAACAAAACTGCGATCAAATTTTTCGTAATATATTTAGATACCAGAACCATTTAAAAAACATACTAAAAAATTTAGTAACTTACCATCTTTGACGAATTCTGAATGTAATACATGTTCTGAAAATCAGCTACAAGTTTTACAAAACTTTTCTTCTTCATATCAAGAATCAATAATATCATTCCTACTTAAGCTTCACTCTAATAAAAATTTTTCTCGTAAGGACATAATTGAAATTCAAAATTCAGTCACACAGTGTGTTACAACGCCAATTTATAATATTATGAAATTATTTAAAATCGATGAAAGCAATTCTTTACTAATTGAAGTCATGAATGCATGTTCTCAGCCATTTTCTGCTGTAAGTAGTGAATATAACTTTTAAAAAAAAATTGAAAGCCTTAATCTGTATAAACACCCACAGAAATATATTCTAAGTGAAGAACGTTCCATTTGTATAAGAGAACGAATAAAATAACTTTTCGAGGAATAACGTTCAAAGTTAATTATATAGTCACTGTTACTAAAGATGATGCTGTAAATATTTATGAAATAGTTGATTTTTTATGCAAAGAAAACAATATAAAAATTATTGGTAAGAAATTTATAAACCTGAACTTTTCACAAAGATTTCAATCTTATTTAATCGGCAATGAAACCGAAACATTTGCCGCGATAAACTTGGTCGA
The DNA here is from genome assembly GCA_956483585.1 of Gymnocheta viridis. NCBI lineage: Eukaryota > Metazoa > Arthropoda > Insecta > Diptera > Tachinidae > Gymnocheta > Gymnocheta viridis. The sequence goes on from OY101441.1 coordinate 68,277,286, forward strand.
TTTAGACGGACCGCCCATCCATTTTTACTTACTGAACAATGGACTTAAAGTTATTCGAGTAAAAAAATACTGGTAATAGCACTTACTTTTTATTATTATATCAAATGAATTCCTATGTAAATATATTAATAAAAAATCAATAAAATTATTAATAAAAAATCAATAAAATTATCAAATAAAATCAAGAAGATTTATTTTTTTAAAAAAATCAATAAGATAGCCTAATGAAATCAAGAAGGAAACCTTTTTGAAAAAATCAATAAGATAGCCTTATAAAATCAAGAAGAAAACCTTTTTGAAAATATCAATAAGAAAGCCTTATAAAATCAAGAAGAAAACCTGAATGAAAATATCAATAAGATAGCCTAATGAAATCGAGAAGAAAACCTTTTTGAAAAAATCAAGAAGAATACCTAATAAAAACCCTAAGTTTCCTTCTTGATTTTTTCAAAAAGGTTTTCCTTATTAAAATAATAAGACTTCCTTCTTGAAAAAAAATCATAGAGATATCTTATTAATTTTATTATATTTTATTAGGTTTTTTCTATTACTGTTTTTTCTGTGTGTGTAAGTTTACGTACCCAGGTGCTCGATTGTCTTCATACCAAAGACAAACGGCAAGTTTGAAAATCAGCCAAATTCTAGTAAGCCTTAGCTGAAAGAAATCAGCTAAGAATTGTATAGCGAAAGCTGATGAATTTTTTCCTGCATCTCTGCTGCGTATGTAACAGGGTATTCAATTAATTGACTTTTCGTTTCAATCGGTTAATCACTTTATTAATTAATCGAGGTTTTGGTTCAATTTGTGAATTTTAGATTGGAGCAGGGCACGCGATGGGTACAGAGAAATCTTTGTAGTCATAAACTTTGCGGATGGGACTTACAACCTTACCAGAACGTATTTCAATTTGTTCTAAGTAGAGGCCATCGTCTAAACAGCAGCAACTTGGCACCTGCGAACTTTATCTTCTGGGTTTCAATACAGACCGATGCTATACAAATAAGCCAGAAATTCCCTGAAGATACAACTAAAAACAGTCTACAAAGTCTTGGAATATTGGAATGCCTCTATAAGCTAATGCGATGAATGAATTAATTTGTTTTTCATAAATACCCATTATTTTATGAATAATAAAGCCATAATTTACCAAAAGAAATGCAGTTTAAATCATTTTATTTTACTTTATTTTATTTTATTTTATTTTATTTATTTTTTATTATTTTTTGTTTTCAAATATACATATATTTGGAATATTCGGTGTATGTAAGTAAATATTTAAGTATTATCCTTCGCTTTGATTACTTCAATTGAATGACAGCATAATACTACTTGTTTCAACCGCTTTCGCGAAACCCCTTTCATTCATTATGTTATCATTTTCGTTATTGCAATTTCATTTTAGACCTTTTAGAGCCTATCTGCACTTATCATAACGCACTTGAAATTTTTTTCAAATCCTCAATGCCCTCGTCCCGGGAGAGCATTACGTAATATGTGGAAAGCCTTTGCCCGAATGATTATTCTATTTGGTTTGAGTAGGTCAAAACGTTTTTTCGTCATCCACATCACTTCCGTGTCGTCTTTCACGAAATCCACTAACGATGCCAATATTTTCTGAGGTTTCCAGTTAACATATTCTCCGTTACACATTGCTTTTTTACTTCTGAAGGTTGTAGCCCATAATTAGTCCTCAGTGTTTCCGATCATGACTAATGAGCTGTGGATATTTAAAAAATATAGAATAATAAGTGATAGATGAATGATTTGAGAAAGAATTCACACTCTGAAGCATTTATTTCTATAGTACAACTGGTTTAATTCCGTAGCCATAGATATGCAAATTTGAGGCTGTCATTGCCGCCTCTCAAATATTGTTTTGATGCAAAAACAGATAGTTAGCTCTTTTGCTGCCTTACGAATTACAAGAAATTACAATGGGACTCACAAATTATTGAAATTGTATTCAAATTGTACAATTAAATTACATATGTATAGTATATAATATAATAAATAATAAAAGTCTCTGAACTAGGAACTTCATTTCAACAAACTATTTCGTATGTGTTTTGAAGCAAAATACCCTGAAGGAAACCTGGGGACAAGTGTCTCCATGAAATTACTTTTGTCTACTATTTTGATGAGTACATTGTCAATAAATCGTCTACGAACAAATCTTTTGTTCTTTCAATATCCAGATTTTATACCAACTTTTGGCGAATTTTGCGACAGAAAAAGAAATACTTCAAACAATTACGTAGTGCCAAAGCAAAGTCAAATGAAAAACAACAAATTTATGACGACTGATTGGAAGACGCGACGATTACTTTTTCATAATTTTAAAATTAATTTTTTATTGTTACAACTTTTAACAACCGATACAAAAAATTAAAGCTTTATTGAATTGTTCTTGTCACTATAAGAAAACTTTTAAGAAGACTGAAATGAATTAATGCCTGTTAGTCTTTTAACTCTTTCTTAATAAAACTCCAAAAGCTAACAAAATTTTTATTTTCATTATCGACATCTACTTTAGAAAAGTACCAACATTGTAGACTATAATTACTAAAACTTACTAGTGAATCACTAGTTCCAATATATATATATGTGGTTTCAGTAGAACTACCTTTTCTACTGTGTGGTACCAATAGTACCACATGTTAAATATCTGTATAATATAGCATTGTCTGGGGTATTAAAAGTCACTATTATTGATGACTGTGTCAATAGTAAGTCAGTACAATTTAACTATTGACTTTTTCTGCAGGGTATATATTGACGACAACTACATATAAATACATTTATTGGTTTCCTTATTTTCTATCTAAACGTATTCTAAAACATAAAATCGGAAGGGTTCTTTATAAGAAATTTAAATAAATTGGCAGGGATGCTCTATACCCCGTACCTACAATAACTTGAATATATGTTATGGAAATTCTATGAATTAAATTGTAAAACAGTCCTCAGCATGCCATTTAAGGTATTTTTAATTCGTACGCTTAAAGATTTTCAACACAATATTGAGTAAAAATACACAACTAAAAATATTTACTCAGAGTATGTAAATGGGCATGTATTTAAATATGTCTCTCTGAATCCTTAATACAAATTTAATACTAAATGTATGAATAAAATAAAATAACGAATGAACGAATAAAAAGTATGTACAAACTTTTTATTTGGAAAAATATAAAAAAGCAGATTCTTAATTGAATTTTGCATGCATACGACTATGGGAGTTTAAAAGACAGACGGACTGACATATAAATTTACATGTAAGTTGTCGTTGTCATAGAAATGATTAGTGATCCCAATAGTGATTGATTTTTGAATCTCTGAAAATTGGAATTATGAACACTCTGGCAACGAAATCTCTGGATTTCGAGATTATTCGATTCTTTCGATTATTTTTTTAATTTAAAAATTTTCAAAGATTTGGAGTTCTAATGATTTTCTTTAACATTATTTTTTTTTTTGGATAAAAAATATTTTATTAAAATTTCTATATTGTATATTTATAAAAGTTCTAAAAATTTAAAAAACTTTTTTTTGTTGAGGATTTTTAGCTAGTCTATATACATGCATTTTATTGGTGCTAAAGCCAAATCATCAGTAGACCTTAAACCTAATTTTTAAATGTTTCAAACCTCTTTACTTTACTTACTTTTAAAAACTCAATGAGAATTATAAAAATTACAATAGTATAAGCAGTAAGTAGCCTTTGAAACTTATTCAAAAATCCCAACAAACAAATTATTATATTCGATATGAATCTATTTTATTTTCTTTTATTTTCTAAAAAGATATATGGCTGCTATAGCAGCGTAAAGAAAAGATTTTTTTTAATTTTGTTATACTTCGCTCTTTTTCAATATTGGACTCAATAAAAGAAAAACATAGAAATGTAATACAGCAGTAATCTGGTTTAGGAAGTACTATGTGCAGTACTGTCTTAAATGACCCCTGTTGCATCAAATTAATATAAAACACAAGAAGTATTATACAATATATTTTTTATACGATATTTAATTAAAAAAGCAATGTACATACATAAAAGGAACAATTCATATCAAATTCTAAAGTATTTAAAATTCTTTGAATCTTGCTAACCATCCGCGGCTTGCATTAAACTCTCCTCTGTACAGTTTTTTCCATGAATCTCTTTGGCCTTAAATTGTAAAATTGCTCCAGAGACAGACATATAAGAATTGCGTTACTTTTGGAACTAATAAAAAAAATTGGATTTATGTAAACCATATTTTTTGCACAAGTCTGTTACTTGCAGACCCTTTTGCTGATCATCAAGAATTTTTGTTTTATCATCTAGACACAATTTCTTACTTCTACACATTTTTAATATTTATGAACGAAACTAACTATCAAATCTTAAAAAAAGTACAAATAACGGATACAGTACCTAAAATAACGAAACTTTTCCTACTCAATATGTTCTTAGTTATTTTTGTATCAAAAGAACTGTATGTAGTTTTCTTTCAAATATATAAGTTAAATTTTGTTGGTTCGTTAAACTGAAAACAAAATAAATTTTTTGTTCTCTATTAAGGCGCTCAATAAATAGAAATGGACTGTTCTTAACACTGAATTACGTCAGTATATCAAAAAATGAGTTTATGTGATAAAAAATCGACATTCTTGAAAGATACCAACTGAAAACTTTAAGCCTAATTAAAGAAGCGCCAAAGATAAGTAGCGATAGTAAGCGTCTAGCTGTTGCAGTATTAGACGACTGTTATTAAACACGAAGATTGAAGCGAGTTCGTATATGAGACTTGCTTTTAAAAGGCTTGTCTTCTCTTTCTAAATGTGTATGTAAATGTACATGTGTTTACAAATTTTATAGAAATGTAATTGTATATAACGATGTAGTCCATTGGGACTGCATTGAACCTCTTACTTATTATTTAGTTACCACATTTGTTGCTTGTCTTACAGAAGATAGATTGCAAAAAAATAAATAATAAAAAAAATTTCAATTAAAATATTAGTTACAAAACTTATCAAATTAATAGATACGTCGAAAATACCATACAAGAAATTTTCGCCGCAAATATACAATTATACGTAAATCTATAAGTTAAGTGAAGCTATAGTATATAAAAAATACTTCTTATCGCCTTTAAGTTAGCAGTTCATAATCATAGAAGTATTTCCTAATTTTTAAGATTTAAAACTAAAAGTGGTACACAATTTTAAAATTAATCTCCAAAAAGTTAGATAGAGTCAGTATTTGGTATAACAGATTTTATGTTTGATATTTTCAGCATCTCTCTTAATAAATGAGATAACGAGATTGTTGTGGCGGAATTCGTTGCGACTCATCTCGCCATACATTTCAAAACTCGGTTGCATTTGACGTTCTTTTGTCTGAAACACCCTTTTACATCCTCCCATGGATTTCCAATATGGTTTAAGTCTCTCACCTCACTGATAATAATCTACATTTTTCCCTTTGTTCGTGTTCCTTGGTTTAATATACCGTTGGGAGAATAATTTGAAGAACATATGTAGCATTGTATATAGCAGCTTAATATCATTCATAACTTCCTCATACATTCCCTGATCCGTTGTTGCTTTATGGACCAACCTCGCTATTAGAAAATACATCCCCATATTATGACTTTAGCATCACCGTCGTCTTTTGCTATTCTGCTTGTGTATTTTTCTTTGCATTCTAAATTGGGAAGCCGCCGCACATATTGTCTAGATCTAAGCCAAATGATTTTGCTCCCATTCGGTCCACAATACATTTCTAAGCCTTCCATTCGACCAGTTGATATTTTCCTGTGTAAGACTTAAGGAGGCACTTGTCTCCTCCGTATTAACAGTAATACATTTTTTTGGATCTTGTTTGACAAAATGAAGGATAAATTTTGCTATATGGTAATATACAATGGTGATCTATTCGAGATGTTATGTGCCTGCGCCCGCGAGACTCTTCCTACTTTTGATGAAGAAAATCTTTGTCGGTAATTTGAGCAGAATGTCTCTTTAGTTTCCTCTTAAGTTTTTCTTTGACTTCGGAGATTTTAAACCTTTTTTCGTATTTCTCCGGTAGAGTGCGTTCTATTAAAATTTTTGTTGAAACAGGCATCACATTTGACTTTTACGTTTTAATTTCTTAAACGATTTTAAGTCTTAAACTTAATAATTTTTTACACATTTTTCGCACTGCTACATTTTTTGTCAATGCGCCCCAAAGGAAAGTATTAAAATTACTGATCACTTTTTTTAATGTAGACTCTGTAGTTAATATCATTATAATACCTTAAAGTCAACACAGCAAAATGTATTTTGAACACGCTGTACGTACATATAGATAATATATATTATAATTTATTCATAAGGATAAATGAACACTACTTACACGGATATTTCGATGGTTGTGGCACGGTATAACCAAGCACTTTCTTTTCACTTCGTTTAATTTAATATGAATACTTCTGTTCGAATTTACTACACTTAAGTAGATGTAATTAAAAGGAAAAATTATTGTTAACGCTTATATGAATATTTGTTGAATATAAATTTTCTAAAGTCTTTTATTTCTATTTCTAAGTGTGTTTGTGTAAAAAAGTAAGTGTTCTGAATTGTAATGAACATGCTAGCAAAACATACTTTAAATCAGATCCAAGTTATACAATGGCAAATATCGATTGAATTAAAAAATATTTTTAGAAATTCGCAGAATATAAAACCAATCTAATTTTTTGTCATCCCTTGCAATTCCTCATTTCTGTGGTGGGCATTGCATTTCAAAGTTAAACTAAGTAAGAGAAAATAGTATGTTAAAACTTAAGAAGATACATTTTTAGAAGCGTTTGCACAGTTGCTTGTTTCGTTGTGATTTCGCATGAGTTTATTTGTGCTTGTGAGTCTTTTTATGTCAATTGAGGGTAAGAGTATGCTTTGTAATCCTGCCATAATACATACTTAACTATTAGTCTAACAGACTGGTTTGTAGTCGTGCAATAAATCTTAACGAGCCACTTCTAAAGATGTTTTGTTGTATTTTATACAAGAAGTTGCCTGTGATATCATATCAGCGTGTTGCACAGTTGGGTCGGGTAAATATATTTTTAAATTAAGTCGGTAATTTTTAAATTCCTTATATGATTGAAACGAAATTGAGTTCGTTTCTAGTACAGAAGTAGCGCTCAGATATACTCTAATGAAGGCATTTTTCCCTATGGTTGGTTGGTTTTTAGAGCGACCAGAAAAGGAGAGATTGTGATTAATATTTATTTAGAGATTAATATTTATTATTGCTCAGCAATACCATATTTGGTCGACTATTTCATTCAACTGTTTCCGAAAGGAAACAGTAGACATCATTCTACCACATGTCGAAATGACAAGAAGAGTGTATAGAATCGGCGGAGGCTTCGATGTATAAATCTTCAACGTGACACCTGCATTTAAACTTCAGAACGGCTGAAACGACTGAAATTTCTTCTAGCAAAAAAGCCATCCTTAATGATTGAAGAATACCAAGTATTTATTTAGTAACATAATTTCTAGACATTCGATGGTTGCACTGATTTGATCTTTCAAACTGGCCTCCCTTCGGCTCGTACAGCCAGCTAGGGAGTGATATCGAACAACTCAGTGAGCAGTGGGGATGAAGACACCAGCCAAGTCTGTGTAGTAATAAAGGCCACATTATAATATTAGTATCAATCCTAACAGGAAACTGGCTACGAGAGTGGGCTTAGCTGAACTAGGACCCTGGCTATGACTACGGACTTAAATGGTCGGAGGTTTTTTTCAAAGAGAAATAACACTCAGAAAATTAATATGCCTACCAACAAGTAGATGTGTTACCTTCTTTCGGAAGGGATAGTGAGAGAGGCAAGATGGTGAAAAATCGAAAATTCAATTATTTTTACACCTCTAGTGTTGCGCGATATGTAAGGTTTTAGATCAGTGTTGCAGCACCTCTTCTGTCAAGTAGGCGCATTAAATTTGTTCAAGCTGTACAGCCATTTTATTAATTATTTAACTTCGCCGGCGAAATTGCTAAAGTACCGATAAAGGAGGGTGCTCTTGTGTACACTAGCATGCACCAGTATCAATTGCTGCGGTACTGTTCAGTGACCAGTGCTATGCCTTCGTCACTTAAAAAGTCCAATAACAACAAACACTAATGCACATCTGAAAAATGTTGGATGTTATGACTTGTCTGAAACTGTGCTCGAGAACCCACGTTCGTAGTCATTATTTGCTTTGTAGTCAACGCGCTAACTACTTCAGCCAAGAACACCCTGAGAGGGCTGATCATAAGACATACTTGATCATTTGATGTGGGGCAATGTTAGTCATATTTTACTTGTTATAACGGGACAGAAATAATAACCTCTGAATAGCGTTTTAACCTAATATATCCTATTGGCGAAGTATTTTTGATTTTCATTACAAATTTACTGTTCATCACAGGGGCGAAGTCCAGAAGGATATCTAGAATCTGTCAGCTCTTCTTCATCGACTACTCCTCTGCTCTGTCCGTTTACCTTTTGCTTCAATCTTTTTATTCAATTGAAAGTTATTCATTTATGTACATATCGTTCCTTTATTGCAACGTAGTCATATCTCAAAAAACGTTATTTTTTATTATTCATCGTATCATACTTCAGCTTGTGTGAAAAATTCTTACAAATATCTTTTTTACTCGCCTCTTAAGGACGGATTATGATTTTAGTTTTCCATTAAAAACTTTAAACTCGTTTTCTGCCAAAGCTATCTTCTGCTTATTGTTGATGTAGATGTGTACAAGTCTTTATATCCAAAAACATGTAACAGATTGTATTACTATTTATTTCATAGCTACTCGTTATCTATATATACGGATATTTCGAAAGATACATGTAGAAAGCTAGTTAAATGCGTACGAGAGCTGTTTGAAATTTTAAGAAAAGAGTACATCCATACAAATAAACATACTATATTTGAGTTTCTCAGACTCCATTGAAGATTAAATTTATTTTTTCTCTTTATGATTAGAAAATATATGCTTATTTGATTTATCAACACAGATCAACTTAAAATATTAACTATATTAAATATGAAAGAGTTTTTAAATGTTTTTTTAATAAGCTATATACGAGTAAGATAAAGATGGTATCAAAGATGAATTCAATTCGCTGTGTTGGCACGGAATGTCTAAACAGCTGAATAAAATAAAGTTAAAATTTTATACAAAGTATTTTTTCAAATTGTGATCAACTTCAATATCGATCTCCCAAAAAAGGCATATGAAAATCAAGCAAGTGTGCTTTTATCGCTACCTGTAAAATTGTTTAGATTTTACCTGTATAAATACTTAACTTATGAGGTTTGTAGATAAAAGAGTCCCAAAACATCGAATTTCAATTCTGTTTTCTAAATTTGTATTTTCAGAATAAATGAATAACTACATCAACATTTATTGCTCTACTTGTACATGAACATGTCACGGCACAGTGCATCTTTTCTTAGTCAATTTTCTTGACTGTAGTTGTTGCTGGCTTAAATCGGTAAAGAAATTATAGCAAGAAGTAAGTACAAAGTACAGTGACAATATAAACATACGTTTAAGCATATAGGAGTATCTTAACATGTTGCAAGTAACACACAATAATGTTATACATGTACTATCAAGTCTTTGTTTGCTAAAAACATATTAAAATGTTTATAACGTTGCCATAAGTATTGTATAAACATACATACTTGAGTAGGTATTAGGGCGTTCGTATGCAAAAAAAGTTAAATTGTTTTATTACTCTCGCTAAGAAAAGCAAAAGAGTATTTACTCCGGCTTTATCGAATATCACCTATAACAAAAGGAACTGCACGGTCCGTTATAACCAAACTCCAGCGTACATAAAATCATAAAGCAAACCATAGACGTTACAGCCGTTGCCTGTCGCACGCAATTTATATGATATGTGTTATGTAAAATGTATATGTGTTTATTATTGTTGTAACCATCTCCAAGTAAACATTGAGTTTTATTGCTTTTTGCTGACGACAATGCTGTTGTGTATGAGATCGGACAACTAATTGTATCGTTTGCGCGATAAGCATACAACTTCAAGGATATAAAATTGTGTAAATAAAAAAATAAATAAATTTTATATATCCCTGAAGAAGCCACACAACGAAGTGGCGAAATATCGGTTTTTTAACCAAAATTTTGTTAACGTTTTTAAAAAAAATCGAACTAGTGCTCAAAATAAATTAGATTAATTTCTACAAAATAATTATTTGCTTTGGTTAATTTAATAGGGTCTTGACAAAAATTGCATTAAACTATTGAACAAATGTTGCAATACATCAAGGGGTTGCTTAAATCTACAATTTTCACAGTTTTCATTAAAATATTAAAAAATTGTTCAGGTAAATGTTGATTTCGAATTATTTAATTTTTTATTTGATCCAGCATTATTGACAATTTTTCGATTAATCGGTCAAATATTATTCGACCGAAGACCCTAATATCTAAAAGCCCAATTGACCAAGATTTTCGTTCTTGTTTTTGCCTTCAAGCATATCCCAAGCACAATCGACAAAATTTCGATTTCACGATCGTTCGTTTTGGCAATTTTGCGAATATTAGTTTTTTCCTCAAATATTTATGGAATATTTTTATTTCGAAAATCTTCGCTGTATTAAAGATTTTTTTATTAATATTTTTACGTAATTGTTGAACTGTTTTAAAGTATATATTGAAATGAAATTTTTATGGCTTGAGTTCAAATCTGAGTTTACCCATATCTTCTTAATTTAAAAATTATTTTTGGATAAATTCATTATTTTATTAAGAGAGTACCATCATCACAAAGTAATACCAGAGGTGACACGAACAGCATGCTATTGCTGTGTCTGTCGCACAGGAACTCGTAAACAAAGAATTTTTCATGTTTTGTTGTTGGTTTGAATTTTTATTAATTTCAGGCTCATTAAACAAAGTTGTAGAAAAATATTAATTTAAGCAGTATAAATGCAAAAAGTAATATAACATTAAAAATAAAATAAAATAAGAATTATTCATGATATATAGAAGAAGTAAATTGCAATACAATTCATCATTTCTTACTTCCAAAATGCTTAATTTTGTTTTGTTTATTTTCCCTCATCCTTACATTATATTGCTATCTCTTTTTAACAGCAACTAGTGGCACAAAAAAGCTGATTAGCTCCAAAACATAACCTCAAAGTTACATCTCTGATTACCCTGTGCCATCATGTTTACATTGTCACAGGTGGTTGAATACTAAGAAAGTATCCTACAAGACAAAAATAAAGTAAACAAAAATGGAAAACTGCTTGATCTCAAAGCTTTGGAAAAAGCGAGAGAGTATGGAATATTTGGAATAGTTAAAAATCAGAGATGGAATTTCGTACTAACCGAAATTGATTTAACTTGTAAGAAATGAATAAGTTGCACTTTTCGTATTCTAATTGAACTCAAGCCATAAAGATTTTTTTATTTTTAAGTCGGAGATCGAGTGGTCTCATGCATTAATACGAATGTATCCACCCACCTGAATAAGAAATTCGTTTGTGATATGGCCTGCCAACTTATCTCGAACTTTTTTCGTAAAATTATGGTGACACATATTGTCTTTATATTATTTTTGGTATTTTTTTAATACAAACAGAATATGAAATTTTTAATTTTATGTTAATTATTTTCTTCGACCTTAGAATTTGTAAATATTTGTTCTTTGTTTCAGGCTCTAGGTCATACCAATTATTTAAATAAAACTCTTTTTATGTTTTATTAAATTTGTTGTATAAATTTAGTCAATTTATTTTTTTTATAAAAATTTTTTTCGATATTTCGAGCACCTGCTCTTCTTCAGGAAAAAACTATAATAAAACAAAAATACAAAAAACAAACAATTGTTAATATTTTTGTAAATAAAAATGTTTTTTTTTGCAAATTTGCTGCTTAATGTCTCCCGATAACTTCACGAATCCATTTTTTAGGTATTGAATTGATTGTGGACCATTTACATAGAACATATCTTTTACGTAGCCCAAAAAAAATCACAAGATCTCATCACTAGTGTGGCACGTAGCGCCAGCATTTGTTTTCCCCAACACTATGGGCTACAGCAGCATTATTCTCAGTTCAGCGATGTAAACGAGTTTAATTTGTTTAGCTTTTATTTTTTATCTTTTTCCTAAAGATGCTGGCAGCACTGACCATATGTTCGGATTATGCTAAATTTGCGTCATTTTTTCGACTGTTTGTTTTTGTGAAATTATCGAGAGAAGTATGCTGTAGCGAATCTTTAGCGCAAATTTTTGTTTTCAAAAATTTTTATTTAATTCGTTTGTTTCGACTCTTAGATCAACTGGGTACCCTGCCGCTAGTTCACATGTGTAGTTCTCTACCAACAAGTAGAAATAAATTAAGTCGCTGCATATGATAGCAATACAGTCAGTATGATAAGAACGGGTAACAACAGCAACAAGAAATATTCTAACCGCATTCTCAATGTAGACAACCAAACGACAAAATACTAAAAATAACAATCTCCATGTGTTTGAACTTTACTAAATATTTGTATGTAGAGGAATGCATTTCGAGCTTAATCTATGGCACGTGTGTAAAAGTATTTGATAAAGTTAGGAAGACTTAATAGTTTACTTTAATAGTAATAACTGCAAAACTGTCCAAAAATTCTCATTTAGATAAATCTTTCACAATATTAGGATTTCTATATATATATATATGCTAGAGCTGTGTAGATCATGAACGAACTAGTTAAATTGAACGAATCACCCAACTGAACGACGTGATCCGGTCATTTTACTGCACATTTTTGGTTCAATAGTGTACCGATCGATTTCTTTTTTATGTCAAATTTACTTTTGTTCATGGATCTTTTTTATGTTGTATTCTTTTGTATCATTTGAGTTTTAATGGATTGAACAGAGTTATTTTAAAAATTAAATATACATATCTTTTTAAAATCAACCCATAAGAATTAGAGTATTTATTAAGATAAAATAAATTGTCTAATATTCTAGTCAAAAGAACAAGAAATTGTTTCTAAAATAAACTTAACTATGATTTTTTTTAATTAATAAATAAATTTTTTTAATAAATTCTTTAATTTAATTGCATTATTCAAATGTTTATAACCTATTTTCTTAAGAAAAGAATGTATTAAAAAAATGTAATATTAATTAAACAATTAGCTGCTGACATGAGCCTTGCAATGTTTGCTGTACTTTGTCATATAACTGGTTAAAATTTATCAAATAAATTAAAAATAAATCAAATATGACAAAAAAATAAAAAGCAATAGTTCTTAAGTATTAATCAAATCAAAAAAGTTTTTCTTAAGTAAAAACAAAAATTAGAAGAAAAATTGTACATGAGATCAAAACAATGTATAATACCTCACAATACAAAACACTCTCGTATCATTTTTCGAGTCATAATTTGTATAAATACAAATATGAAATCACATTCAACCGAGCCACCTAAACAGTGGCGGAAACATGGAAACACACATGAACGCTGATGATGGGAGTTTAGCGGTTCCCGAAAAACAACGTTGTTTCTGTTCTGCCGTGTAAGTTGAAATTAATTATTGTTAAAATTTTTCCTTTTTCCTTTGGAATATGGTCTCATGTGCAATTCTTTCTGACTAAAAATGTTACGAGCTTTAGCCAAAAATAATAATCACTCTGGAACTTTTGATTAAAAATCACTATTTAATTATTCTTCAATTCAATGTGCAATTTATTGGTAAACCATGTTCTTGAGAGGTTCGAAACTTTTCAAATAATAAACTTACTAAATGTTCTTCTATATAATAATGATTTACTTATTGGATAATAAGAATACAAGGCGTATTATACATACCTGTAATATAAGAAAGATGCGAAAAATCTGATATTTTAGATACTGATAGATATAAAATGGTTCATATAATACATAAAGAAGATTGTCAGTAAAACAAAAGATAAAACACATATATATATATTACCAAAGTCAAATGTGGTATAGAAAATACCATATCAAGGAAATGGTAATGAGGCGTATGTATGTAAAACACAAAATAAACTTAAAACTAGATTTGCTTCAGATAAATCCTATTTCGTCAGATGCTCTGTCATAGTCTAATTAAATTTTTTTAAATCCGAGACTGTCGAGCAACAAAAACAATGCTTCGACAACGTGCAGACGGTAGTTAGTGGGAACTTTACAAATCAGATGTAAAAACATGCCGTGTAAAACCAACATAAGTAAGTTTAGTGAGAGAAATTTGGGGATACAACATGAAACATATTCAATAAGCCACGTTAACAAAGGAAATAAAATGAAAACAAATGTACAACATGTCTAAAACATTTTTATATAAATACTAACACGCTCAAAAAAAGAAACCACTGAACAATTTCATCCGACATATCTGATGTCAGAAAAATTGGAGACTTTAGCAGACGATCAATCGAGTTTTCTATGTATGATTCCCTTAAAAATTTGCTGGAATTGTCGATGATTACCTATACAAGTCTTTTTATATTAATCAGAAACTTCTCACCGTTTCTTAAACTATTTCATAAACCGTTTTAGCTTATTTTCGTAAAAAATATTCGACACGTTATGCTGCTTCTCGGGATTTCGTTGGAAGACCATTTTAAAACATTCATTTGACAGAATAGTCTGCACATTTTCTGAAATATTTTACGAACTAGCTTAAGGCTTTATGCTGACACGTCTGCACATTGCCTGACTTTTACCATTTTTCTAGTAGAAGTCTGATAATTTATGGACATTAATATGGATTGTCGTAAAAAATATACATTTATGACAAATTTATAATTTGATGCCTCTAGTTAGATCCATACTACAACCTTTGTAATATTCGTATTGAATCTGTGCAAATGGAGTTCTTGTTGTTCTGTTTACGTGGCCTTGGATGCCTTCATATACTAGCAAATTAGCATCAATAAACCTTTCGGCTCTCAAAAGTCATCGTACAATGTTAAATGGTACTTTTATGAAAAACTTTCTCAATGATAAAATTTGCTCTGAATTTCTTTTACATTCTGTTAAATTCAATATTCCTTGTCGTTGCAAGCGTCATTATAATCCTCCTGTTATTAAGTTTTGTAGGTCTTATTACGCTATGGGTGATCCTTTCACGAGACTATGTCGTCAATATGATTATTTGTTTGAACTTGTTAATTTTTCCTTGAATTCCAATATTATAAAGCATAAAATCAATGGTTTTCTTAATTCATAACCTGTAAATATTTATTATATTTCTAGTAATTTAATACAATTATTATTAGTCCGTAAGAATTATTTCCATTGATTAATTTTTAAATAAATAAATAAATGCCAGGCTTCCCACATTAATGCGATACGACCTAAAAAGTATATATATATATTTAGGATATTGTTCAGGCATGTCTGACATCAGAATCTGTAAAAAGTTTCGGTTTCCTTCTAACCAGTCATTAATTTTCGATACGTTTTTTCACCGTTTTTGGATACGAATTCAGCAGTGTCTGTACGAATTCGTCCCAAATTCGGCAAAAATTGCTGAGTGGGAAATTACAATTTTTATGTGTGTATAAACGCTTATATGGACATGTGCTTGAAAGTGTGTTTGTGTGTGGCAAAGGGAAAATATAAATGAATATAAAGTTTGAATTGAGTTGTAACGGAACTGCATCAACAAAGTAAAAAAAGGATTCATGCAGAAACATCCAACAACAACAGCTCTAACAAAATAATATAATAAAAAATTCAATGGTAGAGAAGGGAAATATAAACATGAACGTAATAATAGAATTGAACTGAACTAATGGATAAAGAATGCAGAACAAAAACATCCCTTTAGGAACGCTTGGTAGCCAAAAGTATTAAAATATCTGACTGCCATGCATGAGAAGGGCAAAAAAAGGAAATATAAACAACTTCATCCCAAATATGACACAACGGAAACATTTCGATGAATGAAGCAACAGCAAAAAGGAAAAATGGGACTAAACGACATTAAAAACAATAAAAAAATAATATAAATATTTATTAAAAGCAATCAGTTTATATCAAAGTAAGATATTTTAAAGATTGCATTGCGTCTAGTTATTAATATAAAATTATACCTTTGGCAGCAAGATATTTTTTGGTGGTCGTAAATAGTTTGTAGCCCATTTGCAGACGTGAACTTAAATCTAAAAAATATCATAAGCGGAGGACAACGCCCGTATACTTATACAAAAATAAAAAAGTTGTCTTCTCAGTGAAATTTTCATTCTTGGAAATTTTTACTGATATTCATAAAGTGATCTAATACAAATAATGTAAAAAGCTTTCATAACTACAGCCATGAAAAAAGGCATTTTCATTCCTTTTATTTTATTTCAAATTGAAAACTTTATATCCTTTTCCAACTACGGTGATCATAATTTTTAAATCAAAATACAGAACAAGGAAAACATTTACATACAATAATTTTGTATTGCAAACACGTCATTTTGAACATTACTTCATTATGGGAAGAATGAAGTCCAGTGTTTTGCTCTGCTTTACTCAAATATTAAAAAGTAACAAAATTTATTGTATGTGTTAAAAAAAAAACATTGATCAATACAATAAATTAAAAATCAAACGTGTGACAGCAAGAGTAATTAACAATTATTCCCAACTTAAAACGCCCTTTTCCCATACTAATATTAAACTTATTTAGTAAAATCGAAAATGCTTTTAACATAATATGTTAAAGTTTCGCTAACTTCTTCTACATTATTTAGATATCTTATATTAGGTAGACATCTTTATACACATAAATCGGACTTTCAAGAAAAATTTGCTTATCGTAGGAGCCATAATACAAAATTCTCAAATGAAAAATTTGCGGCATGTCGTATGTCGAACGTTTTCGTTTGCTAAAATTCTGAACGAGAAACAACTGACTTGCGTTCCACCAATAACTTGAGATGCGGTACGCGCTTTTGTCGATGCGATACCAATCCCGATATACTGCAAAAAAATTCGCGCATTGTATTTGGATTTAGGGTGAACTTAACCAAACACAAGTAGTTAATTTTTAATATTATACAAAATTAGAGCATAAAAAATTATTAATATTTCAAATTGATTTATTGAAAAACGCCGGTGGGAGAGAGAGGATATAAAAGAAGTACACGTATGCATATGTACTCTTAAAATTCGTTTTGTTTCCTGGTTTGTACAAATGCAAATGTATCCATTAATTAAAAATTTCTGGAAAAAAATCACAATTGGCAAGGGCAATTTTGAAAAAGATAATATAAAAATTGCAGCGAAAAAAGCTACATAATGTATGCTGGTACTTTGTTCGAAAGAGCTCTATAGAGGAAAATAGTCTCCCGGGTGTGACAGAACTCATTTGAGTCCTGCGCCATTTTCTTCAAGTTTGGGTATGAGATATCATTGCTAAAGTAAACAAGCGGATCTACGCCTTGAGATATTTTAGGAGATCTTAGGTAGCCCTCGACTTATTCTTTAGTGATTTGGATTCTCGGGTTCTCTAACAATAGCAATTACTCACAAAGTTAAATTAAATGCATAAGAGCAAGTCGTTTTTTTAATCTGTTGAAACGGCTACAAAATTAACGGAAATTATTTCATTACTCTGTTATGATTTTAAATTTTTTTCGTGTTTAGTTATACATTTTCAGGAATTGAAGTATTGTTAACGTTTATTCATAAAACACTTTATAAATGTTTAAAAAGTATTTTTATATTGTCCTCAAAAATTTCGCCGAGATAGCGATGTATCGGTATCAACTTTGTTGAATTTCGGCGATACTTGAGGTTAGCCGATTGATCGGTATCGGATGCAACCCTGGTAATAACATAATTAATTCATTTATTTACTTGATATATATTTTTTTTGATAGGACCAGTACTCAGGGGATGACCCCTACTTATGCAACGCATTGTGCTGCAACTAGGAAACCAGGTTATGGGAAGGAAGATAGAGTAGTGTTTGTGAACATTCGATGTGAGTCTTCCCACGTTGAAAGTGACGGGAAAGACCTCTGCGCGAAGTTTATTCCACATACGATCTGTGCGGACAAAAAACGAATATTTTCTGTAATGCATGGTACGATTCACTGGCAAATCTACCACAAATAGATGGGCTCGTAGTGAAAAACGTGTGGTACGCCAAAAAGTTCGTTTAGAAATCAAGTGAACGATAACACTCGACATCTTTGAATATGCCGTAAAAATATTTTGATTAGTTTTTCCGATCCAGGTTAATAACTTTCGGTTACATTTTGGTTTATTTTTAGCCACAAGATTTTTTTTTCCAAAAATAGCAACTACAAAATACTAAATAAGTTCATTCATGTGCAGTGCTACCATATGTGAAGATTTATTTTAAAGTTTTTCAGGTGCCAAAAATATAGAAAAATTTTTAGCTAGAAAAATACTTTTTAAAATATAAGATATTTTGCACTTTTACTCTATTACTTGAGATTCATGTAAACTAAACTACATATTTTCTTCTTCCATTAAATTGCAACGATGTTTTATTTCTCTTATACAAGTTCATTTACTTTATAATGAAATTCGTCGTCTGTATTTAAAAATATTTTAATCCATTGTAAAATATGAATATATCTGTTCTGAAAAGTTCAACAAAATTGGCGTTAATAACTACAATTTTCTATTTTGTTTTTTTTTGTTTTTATGACCAAATATTAACAGATGCTCAGTTTCGGAAACTGCCAAAATATTTTCAATGTTTATTTCGCTACATAACAATAACTTCGAGAAAATACACATCATCAGATCATAAAATCAAAAGATTATAATGTCATATTTTCCTTTCCTTTTTGAAGCCGTTTTAACAGATTAAAAGAACGACTTTTATTTATGCCTTTTGGTACTTGCTATTATTAGAAAATCCGAGAATCCAAATCTGTGGTTCCGCCAAAGGCTACCCGAAAAACACTTAAGAGCTCCTAATATATCTGATATCTCATACCTATAATTGAAAAAGATGGCGCAAAACTCAAAGGGGTTCTGTCATGTCTGAGACACTATTTTCCTCTGCAGGCCTCGTTCAAACAATGTGACAGTTTACAGTATGCAAATTTTGTCGGTGCAATTTTTCCCTTTGCCTCTGTAAAATTGTATTTTTGTTTACATTGTGCAGTTTTTATATGGATGCATACATTTGTATTTGTACGAACAAGGGAATAAAAGCAGTTTCAAAAGTGCATATGCATCAGTGATGGCATTTTGGCACTTTTCAGGTATTTTTTGTTCTTTTTCCCTCTTTATACGCCTGAAATTTTGTTAAATACCCGTTTTTAAAAAGCGCTTTTTACAATTTCTCACAGTGCCTTTTGTGAAAATTGTTTTTAGTTACAAAAATTGGCTACTTCTTTTAAGCGCAAAATAGTACTTTTTAAGCAACCATGAATTTTTTCCGCTGATGTTGAAAGAACATTCAGTTTGATGAATTTGTTTAAAACAAAAATTTGAAACCGGCTATCTTTAAATTCAGGAAATGCGTTACTGCATATTAAATACGGTTTCATATTAGAAAATGCACGTTGTAGCAAATTTTCAACTGCCTTTAAATGTTTGTAGCGAAATAAATTAGAACGAATCATTCCAAATATATTAATATTTTATTGCAACTATTTTGTGGGCTGCTTGCGAATACGAAATGGATTTTTGTGATAGAAAAATAAACGAAAATGAAATAAAAATCCATTGAAATGGTATTATGAATTTTATGCGACTTTGAACCCGTTTTTTACGATTCCTAATTATTTCTAATTTACAGAAATTTGTATACTACACATCTCTCATTTAAAGTAAAATGGTCATATCTTAAAAAATCCAAAACTTTTAAAAGAAAAATTATGTTGAAGGTATTGTTTTATATGTAAACAGTTTCTCAGTAGCATATGTATGTTTAATCCAAACCAAATGTACATATACCCACAAAAAGGTTATTACAGGCCATATACGAGTACATACCTGCTAACATTTTTAATATTTAACTTTCGATAAAAGACTACGGATCAATAAAGGAGCGCTATGTACATATGTATGTACTTTTGAGTTTTGTCTAAACAAACTATTTTATTTATTTTACTTTTATATATGTACCACATGTATATATACTATATACATATATTCTTTTACTCCTGTTTTTCATTTGATACGTTTTTTTAAATTTTATTAAATGAATTATGATTTTATTTTAATTAATAAACTTTAAATTGTATTTTGGGTATTTCCCTTAATTGCTTAAGATTTTATGCATAGCAAAAATTTTTTTAATGTTTTTTATGGTGCTTTTTACCAATTTTTGTAACTTTTATGCGCTTTTTACCCTTTTTGGAACAGCTTACGGTGCTTTTGTTCTTTCTAGAGATACCAACACTGATATGCAATGTGTACTCATTTTGATTCCTTTCACCCCTCTCGGCAGCAAAGTAAGAATTGCAGCGACAAAAGTGTCACATTGTAAACAGGCAGTCTCGAAATCGTGTTTCTCCCCAAAAATTTGTAATTTTGTAATATTGCTATACCAGTGTTATGTTAAGTCCGCCTTAAATTCAAATTAAATTCGCGTATCGGTTGTCGATATTTATTTCGGAAAAAGCGGGCATCAATGCGTCCCTTGTTAAAAAGATAAATAACAATCGAGTTAATAGAAGTAAGCTTGTGTTTTTGCTTATTTGCGTAAAATGTTGGAACTCACATTTTGCTTAATGTCGTTGTTAAATAAATTTAGAATTTTTGTATTGTTCACATTATATGTATATACAATCATATATCACTGATTCAAATCTATATACCAGTCCTTTTGACCTAATTAACTCAGTAACTACAACTGAATTATATGTTAGTACGTGCAATTGACAAAATTCCTTCGTTACCGTTATTTTCTGTGTATGTAGTAGTAATTCCCATTGTTGCCAGGAGCTGGTGAAAAAAAAAGATAGAAAATCGGCAAAATAAAACTTAAAGAAGGCTGTAAACAGGCTAAACTGTTATTCAAAATTCAATATTTTATTTCTTATTAATTGCGTAAAATTTGTTAAGTTATCAAACAAAAATTAACTCAAGTACATAAATTAAACAACATTTTTAAATGCATATAAATCAATATATAACATAAGTTTAAAATTAATTTAGATTTTATTGAAACTTGAAAACTTGAAAAAAATATATCACAAATCAGATGAACTAAAATAAAATAAATGAATATAAACTTAAAACTATCCAGAATTATTTTAATAAATATTTAAGATATTATTAGTTCTGCAAAACGCTTCATTTTTAGTTAAGCTTGACTGAGATATGAGGTTTTACATCAATAGTTAAACATAAAAAATATATTGCTCAAAAGTATAATAAAAGTTTACATTTGATTGGTAATCAAAATAAGATCTTATGGTAAAACTTAAAACTAACACTAAAACAATATATTTACAGGAAAAACTAAACTAAAAACAACTTCTATCCCCTATTCGAACCCGGGATATAATGATAATAAAACCATGGTAACCTGAGATAATTAAGGAATTGATGTCCTCTTTTAAAACTCCAAGCGGTAAAATATATAAGCTGTTACTCCTCCTGCGAGCGAAGAACACTTGACATCAATCCGTTCTCGTGGTACTCAAGACGGTTTATAAAATTGTTAAGCATGATCAAATACCATGACGAAGAGCACAAAGTGCAGGAGTTTCTTGTGAGTTCAATTTCACATTGAATTAAAAATAAAACAGAATATTTGTATTTAGGCATTATACAATAATTCTTGTACCATTATTTAAATATATTCAAGCACTACATCAGTCTTAAAAAAATTTTTCCTATGTGTATAATAGGTATCACAATTTGCTCTTCCAAAATTGAATCATAATTATTATTTGTAAAATTTTATCAAATCATCAGTAGTTGCGAAATCATGGCAACATTTCTGTATCCTTTTTAAAGAGCATCGAATGTATAATAAAGAATCATGCATTTTAATTATATTACTATTTATTTCTTTAGTTTAAATTATTTTCATGGTATTCAAAAATCTTTTATCCTCAGCGTTACTGACAGTTATATCTTAAAAGCTTTCACAATTGCATTTCAAACAATGTAATTTTTACTTCAGTATAATTTCGTTAGTAGATAGGATTCATTTTTTTATATGTTGCAAAATGGTTTTATGAGTTCGGCAGAAAATTAAATTTGAAGAAAATTAAAAAAGTCATATAGCTAAAACGTAAATTTCGAGGCTAAAAGACCTAAAAATGCTAAATCTATTCTCGAAAGGGCTTAACTGGCATCACTGGTAATATTCTATGTATGCAAGTACATGCGGCAATGTATTTTAGTGGCGACTAAGGGTTTCGCAAACTGTAGCATTGTCGAAAAAGGCTTCCGCCAACACTCTCCTTTGTTTTCAAAGGACGAAAAATAATGTACATGAACCAATAATATAAACAATATTGTGAAGTAGTGTCTATAAAACTCAAACTTATTATGAAAAAAACAATATAATTTAAAATGGGGCTTTTTGACATGAATAATGAATTTGCTCATGATAAAACTAGCGAGAACAAAAGTACGAAAGTGGAAAAACGGATAAAGGCGTTTGCGAGAGATATTAACTACTCGTCCACACTAGCAATCTGATTTTTTTTTTTTTTTTTTTTTTTTTAACTTGGACCAGCACTCAGGGGATGACCCCTACATATGCAATGCATTGTGCCGGAACTAGGAAAATTGGTTATGGAAAGGAGGATAAAGGGAGTAGTGTCTGTGGACGTTCGATTTGAATTTTCCCACATTAAAAGTAACAGGAAAGACCTCTGCAGGAAGTTTATTCCACATGCGAACTGTTCGGCTAAAGAACGAATTTTCTCTGTAATGCGTAGTGCGATCCACTGGCATATCAACCACAAATGGATGCGCTCTTAACGAAGAACGTGTTGTTCGTACAAATGAGCGGGTTTCGGGAACAAGTTCCCTGATTTCATTAGAGCACATTCCATTGTAGTAACGATAAAACAGTGAAATACATCCCACATTGCGTCGATGCTCCAGTGAGTCAATAGAGTTGGCTACCCTACTGTCACCGATGAGCTTCTTTGCCCTCTCCTGTACCCGGTCGAGTATCTTCAAAATAGACTTTGAAGCACCGGCCCATACATGAGAGTTGTATTCCATTTTCGGTCGGATATAGGTGGTGTAAATATTAAGGAGATCGGATGGAGTGAAGTATCTCTTACACCGTCTTAGAAAGCCGAGGCACTTGAATGCTTCTTTTGAAACCTGAAAAATATGATCAGTCCATCGAACATCACATTTAATTTTCATGCCAAGAACATCAAGAGTTTCTGATTCCTCAATATCTACACCACCCATTATTACAGATGAAGCAGCATGATTGTATGTACATTTGTGTGTAAGCATACAACACTGGGTCTTGCGAGCATTAAATTCGACCCTATTCGCACGTCCCCATTCATGGATTGCTAAAAGATCATTATTTATCGAATCATTCATATTTTGCCTCATTGCCGCGATCTCCGGCAGGCTTGGTTTGTTATTGAATGAATATGAATGGCACATGCTGCTGTCATCTGCAAAAGAGTAGATAGGATTGAAAGTTTGAAGTAGAAGGTCGTTTAAGAAAATAAGAAAAAGTGTGGGAGAAAGAACGGATCCTTGCGGTACCCCTGAATTAATCTTGAACTCGTTTGATGAGATCCCTTCTATAACAACTCGTATAGTGCGATCTCTGAGAAAGCTTGATATAAATCGAGAGAAGACATCACCGACACCAAAAGCAATAAGTTTTGACAGAAGTGCACCATGCCAAACTCTATCAAACGCCTTGGAAATATCTAGAGCCACCACCTTACTCTCGCCAAAATGGTGAATAGAATGACACCATCTTTCCGATAGAAAAGCCAGTAGGTCTCCCGTAGAGCGACCCCTACGGAATCCATACTGGCGGTCGCTAAGTAAGCTGTTGGACTCTAAATATCTCACAAGATGGAAGTTTACCATACTTTCCATAACTTTGGAAAGTGCTGAGCAAATTGCAATTGGGCGGTAATTTTCAGGGTTGTTAGCCTCTCCTTTTTTGGGGATTGGCGTTACATTAGCAACCTTCCAACACATTGGAAATTCACCAGCATGGTACAATGTACTGAAAAGGTTAGCTAACGGACGCGCTAGCGTCGAAGAGCACTGCTTCAAGACCAGTGCTGGAATACCATCCGGCCCAGGAGATTTATTTATGTTGAGATCTGCTAAAACCTTTTTAACTGCACGGGCTCGAAAGAATATTTTAGGCATAGTTACAGATACTCTTTCAAGCACGGGCAGTGGTTGAGTGCTTTCCGGCAAGTGGGAGTTACTTGCAAATAATTCAGCCAGAAGGTTAGCTTTATCAACCGGGTTAGTGAATACTTGATCATCCTTTAAAAGAGCTGGAATTGAGGAACTAGCATTATCCTTTACTCTTTTAACGAATGACCAAAAGCTCTTACTACCCCGAGGGGCATTAAGAACTTTAGCACGAAGGCACTGCTCGTACAAAGCTTTTTGCTGCCTTAATACTTTGGCACATGAAGATCTCGCCCTTTTGCGTAGCGAATCAGTATCGGCATTTTTGTTATTACGCCATATACTGAATGCTTCCTCTCTGGATTTGACTGCATTTTTGCACGTCAGATTAAACCACGATTTCGCTCTAGGTTTAATGGATATTTGCTTAGATGGAATGAAAGCTTTCATTCCTTGCAAAATTACGCCTTCAACAATTTCCGCCATGGCATTGACATTATTGTCTAAGAAACAAAGCTTCCAATTAAAATGCCTAAAGAATGCGTTGAGCTCAGCCCAACGAGCCTTTTCGTATATGTATTTTGTACGTTTCGTAGCTGTTTGAGAAACGTTGTGAAGTTCTGAAGACAAAAAGGAGGCGGAAATTGTGCAATGGTCCGAGTTACCGAGAGGTGCATTTACGCTCACTTCATACTTTTGAGGGTGTGAAGTTAGAAACAGGTCAAGAGTATTGTGTTGGTGCCCTTCAACGCACGAAATATGTGTTGGCTCATTCACTAGTTGCGCTAGGTGGTTGTGCGCTGCAAATAACTCAACATATTGGCCTTCTGGGGTTGTGTGGCTCGAATGGTGAAGCCAAGATGAGTTGTGAACATTGAAATCACCAGCAACAACAATTTCACTGTCCGGACAACCTTCCAGGATCTTCGATATGGAGTCGGAAAGGGCATCGAAGCCAGAAAAAGTTTTATCCCTTTCCACATTTGGGCTTCTATATAGAAACCCGAAATGTAATGAATGTGACCTGATTTTGAATTTAACCCAGAGGCAGCTAAATTCCGGATCACTCGTGCCTAAAGATTGCTGGCACTGGTACACTACTTCATTACGTATATAAAGTGCAAGGCCTCTGTGAAGGTTAAAAAGTGATAGGAGGTGATACCCTGGTAAATGAAAATCCTGTGGATCAGCATCCTCAGATACCTGGGTCTCACATAAGGCGAAGACGTCCGGCCGATGGACACAAACGTGAGCATAGGCAGAGAAGAAATTCGCCCTCAGCCCACGTATGTTGCAGAAGTCAATTTTGAATCGCCCTGTCATAATAATGGTAGGAAAATTAAAATCGAGCGTTTTTTGTATTATTTTACCGATAACAGTGTTATTAATTGTTGCTATTATGACTGCCCAGTGACCAGTGTTATACCTTCGTCACTGAACAGTCTAACAACAATTAACACAATGCACCAGTAAAATAAACCAATTTGATTGGCAATTATTGCCGTGGCAATTTCCAAAATCGATTGCCGACACAAGATATTTGCGTGTGGACCGCACGGATATGTGTTTAACAGATGTTTAGCAATAATTGCCAGAAGATATTGGTGAGCAATAGTCTTTTAACAGATGCTCTCAAATTCAATTGATATTTGCTTAACATATACATTTTGTGCAAATAGAAAACAAATTTAAAAACACTAATTTACGAACAAAAGATAAAAATTAGTAAAATTACAATTGTAATTATAAACAATAGTAAAAAACATTTATATTAAAGTTGTGACCCCAAAAAAGTGCAAAATTATTTAAATTAAACCTGTATTTATAAAAAAACTCATTTCGGAAGATTCGCAATATTTACAATATCAATTATTTGCTTTAAACCAACTAAGAGCGCCAAATTTTTGTCTTTACAACTAATTTTTTATATACAATAAAAATAACGTACAACCTTCTTCAACAAAGATATTTACGTGTTTGCCACTCGAGATACAAGGTTGACTATTAGCAATTTGAAAGCGTAATTCTGCCGGCGTTATTGCTTGTATTCAGACATACAAAATTTGCTCGTGTGGTCGGTACGTTAGGAAAGCTTTTGCGGTGCTTAACTGTGTTAAAGTACACTCAAAACGTAAATTTACTCTGTACGTAAAATTAACTGAAATTGTAATTTAAAATAAATGGAAGTTCCCTTAAAGACCGGTCTACTCATTTTTCATATAAATTGAACCAAAAGTTCATTTAATTTTTAATGTTAAAAAATTAATTGACTTAAGCCCGTAAAAATAAAGGACTTTTCCTTTGCTTGTGTAGGAGGGGAAATCTCAAACAAATCAAATAGAGCAAGCAAAGAAAAAAACAGCACATGTAAACAACCGACAATATTAAATGTAACCGAAAATCCGTATTAATATGTCCTTAGTTTTTCGAATAAATGTTGGAATCAGTTAAAAATAAAATTGCTTACAATTTTAAATGTTTATTCTTTTAAAAATGACTGAACGGATTAATTCTTGTATAGGGTGTTTTTTTAAGCTAGATAGAACTTTAAATTGTAAAAAGTAACACAAAAAATTAAATTTAGATGAAACATTTTTTTTATTTGTTTCGGTATACTCTGACAAATCATCATGAATAGACTCACGCTTGAACAACGCTACGAAATTATCCAAATTTACTTTGAAAATCAGTCGTCGATTCGTTTGACCCGTTGTTTTATCGCAAAATTGTGTTCAGCGATGAGGCGCATTTTTGGCTTAACGGGTTTGTTAATAAGCAAAATTGCAGCATATGGGGTGAGACCAATCCACAAGAGACCCTACAGACTCCATTACATGCAGAAAAATGCACCGTTTGGTGCGGTTTTAACGCTGGTGGCATCATCGGACCTTATTTCTTCAAAAATGAGGCCGGAGCTCGCGTTACGGTCAATGGAGATCGTTACCGCACCATGATCAATGATTTTTTGTTTGAAAATATGATTCAACAGGATGGCGCTACGTGCCATACGGCGAACGCAACCATCGACTTATTGAAATCAAAATTTGGCGATAAGTTGATTTCGAGAAATGGACCTGTCAATTGGCCTCCAAGGTCGTGCGATTTGACACCTCTCGATTATTTCCTGTGGGGCTACGTGAAGTCACTGGTTTATGCTGATAAACCAGCAACAATTGACGCCTTGGAGGCCAGCATTGTTCGTGTTATTCGTGACAGCAGTGCTAGAAAAAGTGGTCCAAAATTGGACGTCCAGAATGCGCTTCGTCAAGAACAGCCGCGGTGCGCATATGCCCGAAATCATTTTCAAATGTTAATGTCACGTATTGATCTTTCGAATAAAAAAAATTTTTGATTACAATTTAATTTTTTGTGTTATTTTTTACAATTTCAAGTTCTATCGGGCTTAAAAAAACACCCTATATAACGTACAGTCCGTTACTGTAATAATATTGTGAGTGTGTCCTAGATTTACCTGGACGCTTTAATTAAATCGTTCCGAACCCTCATCTTCCGTCCTTCCTGATAGTTTCAATATTTAAGAATAGGTATTTATGTTAATAAAATAAATTTTGCTTAACTCAAACTTTCTAAATGAATTCTAATTTGTACTATATTATAGTTTTAGTGGTTGCTGAATAACAAAAAATATTAATTTCAATTAGTACTCCCTGAGTAAACTGAATGTCTAACCATCCATTTGTTAACAATCCAGATATTTTAACAAGCCAGCAAAATTAAAAAAATAATGATGGGAATAAATCTTTAATTAAAATGCGCAAAACAATGGCACTTTTTTCACCCTCAAAATAAATTGAAAACAAAAATCACTTACTACTCACTCAGCAGTAACTTTGTGATGTTTTCTGTTACATGCTAAAATTATATTGACGATGATAAGGGAAAATCTAGACTTTTTTAAATGGTTGAAAAAATTTGTAACATCTTTTTTATTTATTCCTTGCAAAATTTGTCGGTCCTTAAAATTGTTGTTGCTTCTCTTTTACATGTAGTTTCCCTCTAAAGGCAAAGTTTGTCTCAGCTCATGCACTTTTTCTTATAAATATATATTTTTTCTATGCGAGAGAATCATGTCATCTAGTCGAAGGAACTGACAAAAGAACTGGGTATGTTTTAGAAACATACCCAGCGAAACCTTTAGGAATTTTATTAAATCGTATTAGTTTCATATTGGGTTACAAACGCAAGGTTTAAACTAGCACATACATTAGAGTGATTAAATCGTTCGGGACAAATCTCCTTCTTTTTCAGCTAATGTCGATGGTTGCCTTACTTTTTGAATTCTCCATAACACTTTTGATTGCATCAAAATTTTAAAACTGTTAGCTTCGCTGCAGGGTTGCCAGAAAAAGACTGATTAAATGTGCTAGATTGCCAAAAACAAAGTGCTGAAATGTTCTACTGTTCAAAAAAAGGTCCTAGTTTTTGTAACATTGCTTTTTATTAATATAGCTCAATAATTTAACATTTCAGACATCCCTACATTTTTAACAAATTTTTATCATTTGTATAAGATACTGGTATTAAATTTCTTTAATTTTATTTGATATTTTAGTTATGTATGTAAATATGTTTTGATACAAAATTAATTTTATTTAATATAAAAACTTTTAATGGTACACATATGAGATAAAATTTTTGTAGTCAAAAAGCTTTAATATATTTTAATTTAAGTTAAGAGTATTCAAAATATCAAACATATTAATTGCTACTTCCTCACAGACTAACACATTTTTGTATATTTCAGATGAATCGATTTTTTTACAATATCCTCCTGATATATCTAAGGCAGCGACATAACTTTTATGCTAAATATTTATTTAAAAAAAATCTTTAAAAAATTATAATTCAGGGCTTTTTAACTTAAAAATCTCTTAATAACAGTTAAAAATGAGGAATATTTTTTAGTCTTCTTATAACTATTATAATAGATTTTCATTTATTTGTGTCTTTCATAACACTTATAAAAGAACTTTATTTTTTCAACCTTCTCATAACCATTACAGAAGATTTACATTTTTCTAGCTATTCTCGCGACCTTTATTTTTATTGGTCATCTATATCAATACATTCTTAGTGTGTGCAAGTTCTAAAAAGCCCTAATTAAATAATGGCTATGCAAAGGCGGAAAAAATAAAAAATTGGTAAGAGAAGGCAAACATAAATAAATATCTTTCATAACAATTAAGAAAGGACTTTACCTTTTTCTAATTGTTATTTCAGAAACAAAATTTTTCCAGCTATTTCTTCTTTGACCAATTGAATATATAAAAAATTACAGCAGTTATTTTGGGTTCCTGATCTAAAGTATACCATCATATGTTATCTAATTTCACACCCTCTCTTATTCGTATAACCGGTAATATATGTTTGTAAGTTTTTATACAGTGAGAGAATTTATACTTAACTTGATATTATGTATGTGATTTTTTAAAGTAATTCTGCGAACTAAAAAAGTGCTAAAAATGCTAAATAATTATAAAAATATGCTAAAAGAGCATTTAGAATTTTTTTGAAACTCTTAGTGCTAAATCACTTATTTTCTGGTTCAGTTCAATACTGTTGTATTGTTTTCAGTACTTTTTTACCGTAGTAAACCACATTAGAAAAGTACTTATTTCCAATCTGAAAAGTCTGCTGACCAATGTTATTAACGAAGAAAATTATTTAATGTGTTCTTTGTGCATATAAATTATGTAAAATCTTGAATTCAATTAAGACAGCCGATAAAAATTTTTGGGACAATTTATATAGGCTGCACTACAAAAAATGTTATTTGTTATTCCGATTGTAATTTCTACAATATTTCTGACCCTATAAAGTATAGATATTCGGGAATCTTATAGCTAGAAAAGAAAGTTGATTGAACAATGTTAGACTGCCCGATATTGAAACGCCTCGTCTGAAGGCTCCAGATAACTTACAGCTTTAAGTGGTGCAAAAAACTTTTGTAATTTGTCCGCAGATTATTATTAAGAGCGGTCCTCGAATTTTGTAGATATAGCTAAAAAAGTGTCCTTTGTTTTCCTCTTTTATGACCAAACAGAAGGAAGTATTTTTATTCAAACAACCGAAAGTATCTTTTAAGAGAATGATTATTTTCACTTAATTGGTAATAAAACCAATATTGGACCGCGGACTTTCAAGATATATTTCTTATTTTGTTCGTAATAGATCTATATTTTAGGCTAATATTTCAAACGTAGAGTTTTTAAAGTTTTAATATTCTTACAAGTTTTTTGGACAAGGATTTTTATTTGACTTAGAAACAACTATTTTTTATATATGAATAATTATTTATAAATAGCTTAAGGTGAATTCACCCATTTGTTTCGGACAAAATTTCTGCCCGGACAAAATTTTTTAATTGAGAATTTTCCGCAACACTCATTTGAAAAAATGTTCCGGAAAATCATGACAAATTGTGTATAAAAAATTATAAAAGACCAGTGAATTTGTCAATTATTAATTAACTAAATAAAGAGATATTAGTTTTAACACATTTATAGAAAAATCTAATAAATAATGGAATTGCTGTAAAACCGCTTTTGAGACACAAATATGTGGCAACTCAAATTAAATTGGTTTTTACAAAAATTAAAATTAAAGCAATTCAGGTTGAAAGTTGTCCGAATAAAATCATTTCTACCTTTCAAAAAGAGAGACTTCAAACTACATATGAAAAAAAAAATTTTCGTACAAGAATCTCATGGGTAAATCCAAATTTAAAAGCCGTTCATTGAGGAAAATAATTATATTGAGAAGTTTAAATGTAATTTAATCATGCATCTCTTGTGAGGTAAATTTAAATAAAACAAAAGTTCGAAATCGTTTGGAAAATTAATCTTTATTTAGGATGTTCTTAACAAAAGCTTATTTAAAAATATTGAAATGAAGATTTTATGGCTTAAGTTCAAATCTGAGTTTACCCATTTCTTCTTAATTTAAGAAATTATATTTGGATAAATTCATTATTTTATTAAGAGAGTACTTTTTATTTGAAACAATTTATTCATCAGACTAGCAGAACGGATCAGTACTGATTTCGAGGTCGCTACACCATCTCATCAGCGTTCTTTGTTCGATTTTACCACTTTTGGCGGTGGATATTAGTGACTAGGAATATCAACTATTTAACCGTATTATTTAACAAATTAGAATACGAAAAGTGCAACTTATTCATTTCTTACAAGTTAAATCAATTTCGGTTAGTACGAAATTCCATCTCTGATGATTATTTAAGACATTGGCTTTAAGATCAAGCAGTTTTCCATTTTTTGTTTACTTTATTTTTGTCTTGTAATTGACTTTCTTAGTATTCAACCACCTGTGACAATGTAAACATGGAGGTTTATTACGCGTGCCTTCGTTTTTAATAATTAATATTTATACGTAATTGTTGAACTGTTTAAGGTTTATATTGAAATGAAAATTTTATGGCTTAAGTTCAAATCTGAGTTTACCCATTTCTTCTTAATTTAGAAATTATAAAGTAAACAAAAATGGAAAAACTGCTTGATCTCAATGGCTTTTGGGGTGCAATTTGGACTTCTTTTATTAATTATATCTTTTTT
Organism: Gymnocheta viridis; assembly: GCA_956483585.1. Lineage (NCBI taxonomy): Eukaryota > Metazoa > Arthropoda > Insecta > Diptera > Tachinidae > Gymnocheta > Gymnocheta viridis. Next base: position 68,309,225 of record OY101441.1, read on the forward strand.
CTTAGTTGTTTTACACTTTTAAAGCATTGCAACAACCTATTATTGATGTTATTTTCAGCCTGAAAAATAATCTATATTAGAAATTTTTCTTTAATTTTGTTCAACAGCTGTGTCTCCAAAAGAAAATTTCGTGATGCTGCCATATTTTGATATGAATATTATGGCAATTTTTCTTAGTGTTGAACAGAATCAATAGAATTTCTGTTAATGCTCGAGCAATTTATAACTATTTCAGCAAAGCGTGTCCATGTCGCATCCCACTGAACAATTTTTGCCCTCAGACTTTAGCAGACAATAAAAAAAATCAGAAAATTCTCACGGTTTTCTGAACTATTTCATTAATCGTTTCTACTAGTTTTCCAACAAAGCATTCGGCATTTCTGCTGTTTGTTGCCATTTTGTCGGAAGATCATTTTAAAGTATTTTTCAGATATTTACCGGAATAATCTGCACATTTTCTGAACCGTTTAACAATTTCGCCCAACACGTCTGCACTGATTTTGGTTGTCGTAATAATTCTAATTTAATTTTTGATGGGTTCTTGCATAAATGTTAACAGTTTTAACTTTTATGAAATGTAGGGCAATTTTTTTAATGAGCTGGCATAAGGACTGGTGAAATAGTTGGCACAAAAAGAGCCAGAGAACTCCAAATATTTCTTGATTACATATTAGAATTTTACGCAAAATTGGTTGAAATTGTCTTAAAAAAACTCGAAATTTCTGATAAATTTCTACTTTTAATTATAGTGTCTCTTTGACATGTCGTAAAGAGTAGCAAATTTCTGATAAATGGTCTGATACTTTTCCAACATTATTTATATTTGTTAAAAAAGGTTCAGAATTTTTTCAGGAAGTTTATTCAGAATTCTTTCGGATATACTTTACAAGTTTTCGGAATTTCAACGGAAAAAGAAATTAGATTTCTTGTCAGCAGTTCATATGATTTTCGGTACGTTTTTTTAACGCAACTTGTACAGAGATCTGTACGAATTCGTACCGAATTTAGCAAAAAATTTTCAATTGAAAAAAACTTACACACATTGATCATGTTTTTCATGTCAAGCCGTTTTGTTAAAAAAAATCGAGAGAGTAAAATTTATTTTTTTATTATTTTTTATTCTTCTTTTAATGTATAATACACAGGAATAGTTACTTTCACTGAATAACCGCAATAATAAGGTTTCGATCTGTTGGCCGAGTATTTTAATTATGTCATTTGACCCGCTCCAACGCAATGTAAAACTGATCAGTTCCTTCCAGGTAAAGTTACAGAATTAGAACAGTTTGCTAGCAATCTTTCCTTAAGGGACTGTTGATCCCATTTCTTTACAAAAACAAATTGGACACAGGAATATTTTGTATATTTTCGACTTAAAGCTGGAACATGTTTGAATTTATTAATAGCACCCAAAATACTGAGGAGATCGTAATAAACATATAGATTGGTCACATCCGCAGGGTATATAATGTGAGCATAAGCTGGATTACAAAGAAATGTCTCGCCCATTAATCATATAGATTAACAAAATAATAAAACTTTTTGATTAATGAAATAATCAACTAACAAGATTTTGATTAATCAATATGTTGGAATAATTATATATTAAGAAAGAATTCGATCTGAACTTCTTTGTTTTGATAGTGTTTCCGTTTTATTTTTATAAAATATAAAGTTTTGTTGGAACCACTGTCTATTAATGCAGGCCATCTTAAAAACACATCTGTTCTAGTTGTTTCCGTATAATTAATTTAATTGTAGGTTCCAACATCAAAAGTTGTTTATGTGAAAGGATAAATAATAGTTTATGACATAAAATCCAACTAGTAATTGTGAAAAAGAAATGTTTTTGTAATATTAATTATACCTGTATTTTTCTACCATGCTTATAAACGATCGTTACATTTAAAATTTTTGTAACAAGATTTTAAAGATTTTCTTAAAATGCAGATTTATCATAAAAAAATTATTTAATTTTGTAGATTTTAATTCTAAAAATTCTGCCAACACAATTAAAAAAAATTGAAGAAATAATATTTTTAACGTTTATTTTTTTGTTAATAACATATTTTTAATAGTTGAAAATTTCAAGTTGAAATTCCTGTTGTGAAAAAATGTGTACATTTGTGACAAGTACTCCTGATTTCTTTAACTTCTCGTTACGTTACGTTTTAAATGCTAATTTTTTTTTATGTAAGTTTTTGCTGGGTATGTTTGTATGTGCATGTGTGTATGTAGATGAATGATAGAAAAAGAAATACATACATATAAAACAAAAGCTTCAAAATAAAAAATATATTTTATTTTTTCTTTCTGTTTAACATTATTGCAGTAGATCTTTTCATTTTAGTCTTTAAGCCACGTGGATAAAATCTAAACGTCAACTCTGCAAAAATGTTTGAAAAAAAGTTTAAATTCAAAGTGGGTGGCTGAGGAAATTTGTATGACATTACTAACACTGTTATTGTTGTTGTTGTTGTTGTCACTCCACTCTCGTGTACTAACAGCCAGCCATCATTGCAAAATAATAAAAGCAAAACACCAAAAACAAGATGTGGAAAGGAACAAAAACCAGACACTGGAAAAAGTTGAATTTCACTCATAATAAAGCTTAAAGCAAACAACACTTTGTCGCCAACTTTTGTCGACATTTCAGTAATATAACACAAAAGGAGCGATTTTACTATCGTTTTTGTTGTTATTCTTTATTTATCAGTATTAACTGCAAAACGTCCTACGTCTTTGAATCACAGGAAAAGAACACAGATCTAGTCACTACAATTACAACCGTCGTACTGCTCTGCTAATCCAACAATTTTGTTCCCTTTGCACTTTGAGATGGGTCAGTGGACATACTCATACACATAAGTAAATGAAAAATTACAAGTTCATTTTCTGAAGAACAAGATATTTTGAGCTATGGCATATGACATGCATCTTCTAAATCATTAATCCGATTAAAAAAAATGCAAAAAAAATTATCTAAGCGTTCTATTCTAAAACAGTTTCAGAGCTTGCAAATTCTACACATACAAATTTTGATGTCATCATTCATGAAACGGGTATGCGATTCACTATATACAACGAATAATATTAAATCTGCCACATATTGAAACATAAAAAAACTGTAAAATAAACAAAATGTCTCCAAAAATGTAAAATGTTCCAAAGCATTGAAAGTTTTACTATAAACCGATCTCTAATGAGAAATCGATCGTTCAGATGTCGAAAATTCAACTTTGTTTTCTCATTTATTACATACATTACATGGATCCCTTTCTGAATAAAAATAATTTAAGTGAAATTTTAAATTAGTCAACTTTAGTCTAAATAATTAAATATCTTTGCATTTAAATAAAGTTTTATTAAAATTCATAAATTAAATAGTTAAAACACTAACTCTAAATGCTCATTTGTGCAAATAATGAATTACACAACGTACACACATGTAGTACTTACCCTAGAGGGAAAAGAACCTCTCACAGGATATGTCACGTGACTGGTTCCTAGGGACTAGCAACCGGTTCGAATTCCGGAACTTTATATGAGAGGTACCGGTAACTTTTGCATGGCGTTGTCATTGGAGGGGGTCAATTGGCATAATTAAGATATTCGGTGACAGGTTCTAGGCCTAACCTTTACGTACTTGTCCTGTTGTAGTATCGTTAGTACCTGTTATGATTTTTTTAAAATCGGTAATAAAAGTATCGTAGAGTAGAATGTACCCTATATGTATCCTATTAGCTTTTCAATGTGTATAACTTCGGCTTAGACTAATATAATTTTCTAAAAATTTGTTTGGTACAAATCAACAAATGCATTATTATTTTAGTCAGATTATAATATCCTTAATTAATGTAGATTACATTAATCACCATAAATAATAAAAGAAAATAGAAAAAGTACGTAAAATTTTTTGGCGTGAATGAATTTTGTAGACACTTTTGTTCTAGTTTTGTTGAACGTCCCCTTTTCACCAGTCACGACTCGGGAACTTTTTGTAACATTCATATTTTCACCAGTCATAGGACAGGTATGTTCAGGAAAATGGGTATAACATTTCCCGTAGGGTAGTTACAAAAGCTGATACACTATGAACTCGAAGAATAGATTTTCCCATAAGGATAAGGTGGCAAATTTCGATCCACCACAATTATGTAATTAAAAGTGTGTGATAAAAGTTTCAAAAAGTTCTCACCACGCATATGCAACTTTTATCGGTGGTTAAGGGATGGATGTTTAGCTACTCGACGTCACCACTGCGAGACAATGAGCAACTCAAGTTATAAATACATATTTACAAAACCATCACTCAGAGAATTTTCTATAAATGCATTGAAATGCAAAAAATTTAAACGTCAACAAAATTTTAAGATCAACAAATTAAAATACCATTAAATAAAAGAAATAAAACAGAGTTTGAAATTCTACCAAAAATACTTAGATTTTTCAATATATTTTCAAAAACTTAAAATAGATAAAAAAAAGTGCATGGAAAATATAAAAACCAATCAAGAATATAAATTTTGTTATAAAAGTTCGACCATTTACTAAAAATTAGAGATGCGTCCGATGTTCATACTGATATACCGATGTCGGCGAAAATTATAAACATTTAAATAAATACATAAATTTCAAACTTGTGTTACGAATAAAAGTGAACAGTAGACATTATTTTGACTTGATATTAATGAGATATTATTAGATGATTGGAAAACACTGAAACATATCGACGGTTTAAATTACAAAATTACAAGGAGAGCATACAAGTTAATACAAACTAAGTTGTGTTTATTTGAGTGCTTGACTTCAACTGCCCTGTAAAAGCCAAAAATCTTTATTTAAAATTGTTTTAAAATTATTTCCGCTTAATCGACTAATTCGTAATTTTAATTTTAACAAATCGTGGTTTCATATTTCTTAATAAACTTAAACAATTTCACAATCTTTGTTTTATTTCTCAAGAACTGAATTCGTATTTCTTAAGTAAGTATTTTTAAACTAGACATAAGATTTTGGAAAATCTTGGCTTCACAATATGTTCTAAAAACTACGACTCAATCATGTTTAATTAATTTAGGAAATTTATTATTGGTAATTTGTGAACGATAGAGGTCTTTGTTATTCAAAACTATCCCACATGTAATCAGATTGGGAATTTTGTACAATTCCAAAACAAAATTAATTTAATAAATTCATTAAATTTTGCACGTGTTTATTCGGATATTGCAATTTAACATAATAATAATATCAAAATCTTAAACTAATAATTAACAGTATAAGGATACATAATAAGTTACAGAAAACAGCAAGATATTATAATTCTTTATCATTTTTTATTTTTCTTTGAAAATCGATCGAATTAAGTTATTACAAAGAAATATTCTCTTGTACTTACATATTTTAAATCTTATAAACTTTTCGATTTGTTTTTCTGAAAGAGCACTAGAATCAAAATAGATTCCAAGAAAAATATTGCTACGTAAAAGAGAATAAAATTAATTGTATTTATTTCTATTTTTTTAAAATTCAGCATGCTAGGATAGGTTAGGTTCCATTGGCAATCGTGATCAAGCACAGCTCACGTGGGTCCATCAATTAGATCCCGTTGTGCTACCATGTTGTTGACCAGTCTCCCAAGGGTCCTGTTATCTGGCTGCTGGTATTCTCACGCAGCCACCCGGTTGATTCAATAAAGGAGTGGATCTTGTTTAAATCAATATAAGAGAGACAAGTTTTGTCCCTAAGGGTCCTCTTCTTCATCGCAAAAAAAAATACATTGAGGAAAAAAACAGTACTTTTCAAAACAAAACAGTACATTTTTGTTCTTTATTGTTAACACAACTTTTACTTCAATACGTCAAATTCTTATTTCAAATAAGTCAATAAGAAACATAAAAACATTTTAATACCCCTGACAGACATATGGTTTACATACCATGGTACATGTACAACAGGTTTTTATACTATTTTAGTGTCACACACTTGTAGTATGTGTACTACAATATTGGTTTTTACATATGCTTATATATTTAAAAATGCAAGTCAACCAGGTGGTATCGTTTCTACAGCAATACAAAATTTGTTGTAGAAAATATCTGGGCGCACTGTCGGCACAGATGAATCCTGAAGAAAATATCAAGCACAATATAAAACTGAATACGATATTTGATAATCTCAAATATATGATAGTCTCGATAAATGAATATATCATCAACATGGACTCAGGCTAGTCATATAGTGATATAGTGTTGTTACTACCTTGTTAATGTACTATAGCTGCACAGTTGACTGGGTTGCCAAAGTAATTATTGAAGACAGCAAAAAGGTGTGTTTAATGAGATACCACATTTATACTACGTACATTTTCATAGCATCTTTATACCATTTTGTTCGATGGTTTAATTGTAGTTTAACTTGACACACATGTAGTATACCGTACTGTTGCAGTATACAAATCCTATGTCTGTCTGGGCTATAAGACTAGCAGAACGGTGACATAACTTTTAATTCAACATTTTTTTAAAAATAAGGTACAAAAAACGGGAAACATATTAAAAACTCTGAGAACGTAACGAACAATTTCGCATTTCTTTCAAAAGGCAATACATATACATACATATAGATCTTCTCGGACTATAAATAGTATAATGCTGGTTTGAATAAACGAATTACCAATGCTGTACCATTTTTAACTGTATTTCATAACTAACCGCTATATTTTCAAATTATATTTTGAAAATGATCTAATACATTTAAAAATTTATTAATTAAATTTAAAAAATTGTGAATAAAATTTCAAAATTGGCAATTGAATTTAAAAAACTACGAATTGAATTTTAAAATTATCTCTAACAAAGATTTTCAAAAACTTTTGTTTGTTCGGGTTTTTGTAGCTAGTCTATATACATGCATTTTATTGGTGCTAATGCCAAATCAACCCATATTTTTGAAATGTTTCAAACCTCTTATCTTATACAAAAACTTTTAAAAAACCAAATAGAATTTCAAAAACTATAAAAGTACGCTTTGAAACTTTTTAAAAAATTCCAAGAAACAAATTATATTACTCAATATGAATCTATTTTATTTTCTTTATGACCTTTATACAATTAGACGCTCTTTGGGTGACAAAGTATTTAATAAGGTAAAACGGGAAATAAAATCTTAATTAGGTATTTTTTTAAACTCGAGGCAATCTCGATTCAAAAATTTAAAAAATATTATCCTTAACACATATGTATCTTGAAAATTCAATTGATTTTTTTGAATTTTTTTCTTAAAATTACAATAATATTCAATTATTACTTTTGAAAACTATTTATAACTTAAAAAAATATCTATAGCATTTTAAAAATTATCAATTTTAAAGCAGACTTTAACTTTATTGTCAATAGAAATTATTATTCTTCTTAAAATCAAAATTTATCAAAAATTAAATTATAGTTTAAGAAAAAAATACTTAGGCTCAACAATAAGAAAACATCTTTTTTAAAGTCGATTATAATTCTATTTTTAATAAAATTTTTTAAAGACAATGTCAATTTCTATGGATTATTTTTTACTTTTTTTAGGCGATTGGCAGTTAATTTCTTCGACATCGGTAGAACTGTTTAAGGCTACATACAAAGAAAAAACATAAAAATATATTTTTTATAATAGAGATCTTACCGTTTAGTTAAAGGATATGCCGGTGTATTTAATATTTTTTAATGAATATTAATTTAATTACACATCAAGGGAACATAAGTAAAAATGCAAAACCTTCATATTTACAAACATAACATTCTTTGCTTGGAACGTAAACAAACTAAACTTTTATACAACAAAACGAAGTGAAATAAAAATAGAGCGTTTCAATAAATTTTTATACAAAAAATATCGTATACATAAAAAAAAGCTCAAAATTTTTATAAGAAGTGTGTAATACTCGTATATACAACATTTAGTACAAAAACAGTACAAATCTAAAAAAACAATACTTTTGCGTACTGTTTTAGCTGTAGTGAATAAAACAGAACATTTGAAAAATACAGCCCTATATGGGCCAGATATTCCTAGTTTCCCTGCAGGTAGTTTCATCTAACCATTTCTGATTGGAAATAAGGTGAAACTTATGGGCAATAGGTAGCTTACTCATTGGGAGAGAGACACCTGTGTCATATGTTTAATCGTTTCGATTTAAAGTGGAGCCTGCATTCGCCAACGCGTCCGCAATACAGTTTCCATGTATGTCCCTGTGTCCTGGTTCCCACTTGAGGGTGATCATTAAATATTTCGCTATCTCCTCCAGAGATATCCGGCATTCTTGGGCAATTTTTGATGTGATAAACACATACTCCAGGGTTGTAATGAACGCTATACTATCGGTAATGATCTGAGTATCTCTGCCAGATATTTCGCCATACAGAATGTATCTTGCGGCTGCAGTGATCCGGCAGACTTAAAGGAATGTACCAGTTTAGCTGCTCGGAGTAAATGACAGAACTGACACCATTCAGTGATTTAGACACGTCAATGAATATTTGAATCACATTTGCGGGGGTTTGTAAGTCATCAGGGTAGACCGCGTTATTCGAAAAGCTTACAGAGAAGCCAGGATCAAATTTTGGCTCAGAGGTGACATAGTCAACGTTCATGTGCCAATTCATATTATACAGGATGTTAGCATGACCGATCTTGTACTCACTCCACGCTTTTAGTGGCCTTTAGTATTACTGCCGTGTTCGCAGATAACTTTTTTGCCATACTATCTGGTGGTAGCCAGTTCAATATCGTAAACAGTGCCTTAGAGGGGGTTGTTCTAATGGCACCTGTTACTGTTATTGCCATCGTTTTCATTATGCGTTCAAACTTTGATGACTCTTCGGCCTAAGCGCCGGCCACCAAACACCTTCACTGTAGAAAAAAATGGGATTAATGACCCATTTGTATAGCCAGTATAAATTTTTCAGGTTGATTCCCCATTATAGGACAATGGCTTTTTTACAGCAATATAATACCGTTGCCGCCTTTGTGGTGCTGGAAGTGGTATTCATGTTCCAGTTCAATTTGCTATCTAGTATTATTCCAAGATATTTGGCGTTATCAGATAATTTCAGTGGGACCTTATTTAGCTTCGGTTAACAAATTTGAGAAGTACCAGTTCTGTTTTGGGAGGATTAACATCCAGACCACATCCCTAGCACCATTTTACTATGACATCCTGCGGATTCCATAAGTTCAGACAGTAGTCTGGGATCCTTACCCATAGCCATGACTGCAACGTCATCTGCATACGCAATCGTTCTGCAGCACGTCTTTTCCATGGATCTCAGAAGGGAATTTATATTTAGATTCCAAAGCAATGGTGAAAGTACATCTCCTTGCGAGGTGCCCCTGGTAACCACTTTGGAAATATTTGAGGTGACCCAGTTAGATTCCATACGCCTAAAATGCAAGATACTACTGACAAATTGAATTATCGCTGGGTCGATCTCCAGCAGCCTCATAGCATTAATAACCGATTCCCGTTTAACATTGTTGAAAGGTCCCTCAATACCTAGGAAAGCAACTATTGCGAATTCCTTGTATTGTAGTGATCTCTCTATGTGACCCACTAATGAGTGAAGTGCAGTTTCAGTGGACCTCTCTTTCGTGTAGGAATTTTGAGCTATTGACAAGGAGTTATGTCCTAGCTTTGATCTAATATGAATGTCTATAATCCTCTCCAGTGTTTTCAGCAGAAAGGAGGATAGGCTAATTGGTCTGAAATCTTTAACCTTGGTATGAGATGTTTTCCCTCCCTTAGGGATGAAGACAATCTTACATGTTGTCCATATGGATGGGATATGTGAGAGGCTCAGGCAGGCTCTAAGAATAACCAGGAGCCATGGCATCAGCGCCCTTAGGGTATTTTGCAGATCCGCTGGAATAATCCCATCTGGAACCGGAGATTTGAAGGGATGGAAGCTTTTAACAACCCATTCCATACGATGGCTAGTTATCGGGATAATAGAGGTATTCCGAGCGCCGCTAAGAATTACCTTCCTCGGCTCATCATCAGCTCAGCCTGCGAAGTGAATTAACATCAGAACCTCAAGGGTTTCTTGACTATTTGTTGTCTAGGATCCATATAATTTCTGCATATACGATGGAATACATGGTCTTGAGGATAAGGTCTTACGTAGCCGACTTGTCTCCGAGGAGTTTTCCACATCGTAGCATAATTTCCTCCATGACTGTCTCTTAGCCTTCCTGATAAGATTCTTGAATCCATTCACTGAGGATTTGTAACTGTTCCATACACCATTACGTTTAGCCTCGTTAAATAATTTCCTGCTTTCCTTGCGTTTTTCAGCAATTTCCGCATTCCACCATATAGGCTTAGCCTTGCCTTTCCTATCGATTCTTTCGCAGGACTTGTCTGTTGCTTCAGTTAAGATACTCCTTAGTGACTCCACTGCGGAGTCAAGCGTGGACTCATGCGAACCGGGCATGGAGGCAGTTTGTCTTCGAGTATACTGGCATAGACAGACCAGTTGTTCTTTCTTCTATTCGTATAGAGTTTCACTGAATCAACTCTTAAGAGAAAAATTCAAATCAATGTTCATGTGGTCAGAGAAGGATCAGTCCTTTGACGCATTCCAATCGCTACTCATATCTGAGAACCTATCGCTAATAAACGTAATATCAAGAACTTCCATTCTGTTAGTCACAATAAAGGTGGACTCATTACCCCTATTAACTACATTTATTTCATTTTCTACTATAAAGTTTAGAAGCAACTCAACTCGTAGATTGACATCCGGGCTGCCCCAGATGATATGGTGTGCAGTAGCACTTGCACATATGATGAGGTGAATGTTGCGCCTATTGGCATATGATAGTTATATCATTTGGAAGGTTATCACCCTGATCGTGTGCCATGTAGCAGCTCTTAAACCATACTGTCCGTGTTTTTTTTTTCTACTGCGGCAGTGAAAATATCCTTATCGCCAATATCAGGGGGAATAAAAGCTTTCAGGACGTTTTTGATTATATGAACACAGATTATGAATGAACACATCGTATAAAGAGCTTCTTACTGATCCCTATTCAAAAACATTTTTCTCCATTGGAAAAATGCATACTTAGTTTTTGAGATTTCTTTAAATTCATTTTTGCATTTTTTGCCATATTCTTGGAATGTTATTTTGGTTTCAATTTTAGTTTTGAGCTGTTTGATTCGTAAATGGATGTGTGAAGTAGATGAATGGATGCGCCTGGCACTGTCGCACGTAATGTGGTATTGAATTAATAATACAAACAAGCAACACTGTAAAAGATGCAAGAGGGTAACTTTTCGGAGGTGTAATTCAAAATGCTTTTAGATTTCTAGCAGTCTACAGTTGTCCTATATTATTCTATAGGCATTTTAATCGTTCCTATTTTGTTAATCCTTTCAAATAATAATGATTTTACACGCTTGCAAAACAAAAATATATTTATATACATTAATTCCATAATCAATTAACATTAACAATAAGACCAGCGGCCATTAGGCAAACCAACCAAACAATCACAAAATTTTTTTACTTGAGTATTTTTATGCCTAAACTCAATGATGTATTTAAACATATATTGTCTTTCCTCTTTCATAAATATAAATACGTACATACATAAAACTTCTTTAAGAACAATGCAAGTCAACTATTGAAGGAGTCAATGTTTGAAAATGATGTATCGGTCGACTGACTGCTTTACACAACATAAATACTTACTTACACACTTCACATGGGTCACAGCAGTTTTTTTTCGTTTTGCTTAATGCAAGAATGTGATTGCTTATGGTCCATTAAATAGTATACTGTTCTTTTTCCTTCTTCGACTCAGCATGCCTGTTTCTGGCATACTCTTAGTTCATATGAAGGAGAGTTATTACATTAACTAATCCGCAACAGCAACAAAGTGTGAAATAAACAAAAATTTATTAGTGCTTCAGCTAGACTTTACACGCACTTGTAGCGTGCGTGTATTATATAAATATAAGCGTGTAGTTGACTGGACATTTAGTGAACATTCAGTAAAAACACGCCTTACTTTTAACCTTTAAAGTTATGTTGGGCTGTTCGGCTTTGGTAACATAAGAAAATTGATCGTTTGGCAAGAAAGTTAGATACTTACTAAGAAATACGATCCTATCATAACTTTACTGCAACATCGAATAGAAAATTAAGCCTGCCATAATATTCAAGCTCAGAAAATATCAATGTAGTAAAATTTTGTTGTAAGAAATAAATAACGCATCCATATTTTTGTCTTTTCTTTTATTGTTAAATAACTTGGTCGTTCTTTATTACATCACCACTGATAACAGTTTATCCTTTTCGAGGCCAGATATTGCCTTTTTTCATTCTTTTACCCTCGAAATTTACGTTTTAACTTTGTGTCTTTTTTGCCTTTTTTTATTTTAAATTTAGCCTCAAAAAGGCAAATTTTTTTTTCTACTGCACCCGTGAAATCATCTTGAAACATCAAAAAATTAATCCAATCTACAAACATAAGTACACTGAAGACAGAATTTCATTGATTAAGATCCAATGGCGAAGTTTTTGAGTTAGAAAAGGACAAATTTTTAGTAAAAAGTTGAGTTCTGGGTGGAGTGTGACAAATTAATGCGCTGCAAAACAAATCAGTTCTTGATTTAGTTAATCTAGTATTTGGGTCTTTCAATAAGAGGTTTCATTTTAATATGTAAGAAATAGTATTTTTAAGCAAAATCATGGGATGTTTGTTTAATTGTAAAAAGGAGAGTATCGCATTCATAATGAATACTTCTTCGAGAACTCATACGGTCAAGACACTTTTACCTGCCGTTCGTGGAATGCCCGATTCCAAAGATCGACGAGAAATGAACAAATGTGGGATTTCCCAACACTATGATCTACAACAGCAATATTCTCAGTTGAGCGACGTACACGAGGTTAATTTTGCTCATCAACGATTTGTCTCAAGTGCTCTAATTTCTCCACCAGTTTCTGAATTGTTCAGAAGGTGCTCCACGACGACGCAAAAAAGTGAATTTTATTAATTTCAATGTAGTTACAGGTTGAGTCATGTGACAACCGTTAAAATGGAGGGCTATTGAAAATGAAAGATCATATTGGACGACCCCGTATTATTACCTTTCAATTACGCTGAAGTTGAAAAACTTTTTTGTACCATGGAAATAATTAAAACTATAGAAAGAAATCGTACCATAATTAAAATGTTCTTTCAAAAGATTACAGAAATGCTGCCATGATGGAGTGATTTCCGGTGATTCGATCAAATTAGTAAACTCGTGATATTTATGTAAATGATAGTTCCGATTCTACTGTCGATGAGGAAATTATAATGCCTGTTATATACATAAATAATAAATGCACATAGAAGTATATAATATATTATATATATATTTTTTACTCTATTTTTTGTTTTAAGACAGAATACTCATCGACAGAATACATTTCCATATATAAGACGCCAAACGGTACAACCAATCGTTTTCAAATTTCAGAACTGAAAACAGGGAAATTCAAATAGTATTTGTTTTTAGAAAAATTTTTTAATTTCCCTGTATTTGTATAACTAAAATAGACTCTCTAAATTTACTATGAGCGGTTCTTAGAAGAAAGTGAAACTTACAGAAAAATCTCGAAGATATCGGAGGGGGGAAACGGGTACCCCCCATTGGAGGTAACTATTATTTTTCTCATATCTATACAATTATAAGGGAGAGGCTTCGTAAATTCGGTGAACAATATTTTCCATATAGTTTGACATAAAATTTTGCAATAAAATGTGGCCATGAAATGAATGTATTTTATTTTTACAGCGTTTTTCTTATACTCTCAATTTAAGACACTCATTCTCTGAACAATGTTACCTTGCTTTCATGAAATCACATACATGTTTCATACGAAAGATGCAAACAAAAGAAAATCAAACAATAATAAGAGAGAATTTGAAGTGACCGACGCACAGTGGCTGAAAATCGTTTTTCATTGGCCAAAATTCTGTAACTTTTGAACCGATCAAAATATTGAAGTAATTTTTATTTTATTGGATAGATATTTAGTTCAGCTTGACTCAGTTTAAATTTCATTAAAATTGATTGAGGACTTTTTAAGGAATTCTAGGTCAAAGTTGAACTTTTGAATTTTTTTAACTTTTAGAGTGAAATATGGGTTTATTATTTTTTATTTATTAAAAAATTGAATATTTTGAAATTAATAATAATTATAAATAATTTTTGTAATAATGGAATTTTTTTAATGTTACACTTAAAAAAAATTTTACACTGAAAAAATAGTAAAATCAACTGGAGATTTTGCTATTACAGAAAAATTAAAAATTTTTTGCTGACAAATTTGCAAATTTGTTTACACTCAAAGAATAGTTACACTTAAAAAACGTTAATAATATTATCTAAAAATATTGCTATTACTACAGAAAAATTTATTTTTTTTTGCTGTCAAATTTGATAATTTTAAAAACATTTTAAAAATAAAAACTGCAATAAATTTTAATAGCATTTGCAACAATGGTAGGTTCTGTTTTATTTTTTACTAATACTATGTTTTTCGTACTTAAATAACAATGAAAGGGTATTATAATTATTATTCATTTGACTCAAATATTGATTGCAAATATTCCATATTTTGTTCTGTGCTATCTCTGTTCTTTAGTAGTTTTTTGGCTTCTTCATCTAATTCCCGATGTTCCACTTTCCATTGATTTCGAATATTTCATTTGATGAATTTCGTGAAATTTTTCTAGTATTGTGCTCTCTATAAAATCTGTAATACTTGTTCCTTTTTTCCTGAGCTTCCTCTGAAAGATCACCAAGTGGCACTAAATGATATTTAATGATATCTTCTCCATAATAAACGATTTTGTGAACTGTTGCAGACATATTTCTCCATGGGTAGTTGGTTGTATATATTTTTGCAGTTTCCTTAGCATAATCTCCAAATTTTCTAGAGTCAATTTCTTCATTGCACGCAAGTACTTCTAGGATTATTTAAAATCTGAAAATAAGGTTTAAATCCATTAATGTTATTTCAGATGCTGTTTCTGGATCTGAAAAGAATCTTCTTGCGCTTGGTTTAATTGGGTTGATGTTGCTTGGCATATAATGCAGCTGGATGCAGCCTTCGTGCTAGTCAAAGCCTGACCTACTTTTCAATCTATCATTGTTAGCACTAATTGGTAGCTTACTTCAATTTGCTGCCCATCTAACCGTAATTGTAATGGCTGTAGTGTTGCAATTTGGGCCTTGATATCAATAACTTCTTTGTTAATGGCATCAAGAGTTTCTTTTTTGAATTCAAATTTGATTGGCCTGCAGTATTTCGTACAAGATGGTGTCTCATTTTTCCAAATATCCATTGTTTGAGTTGTACTATTCGAAGGCTCTGAATCTTCCAAAATCTTTTTCAATAGCAATGGTACAAATGATACCATGAACATATCCGAGTCCGAAATATTTTCACATACAACTTGTTTGTATTGTTTTTGTCCCGAAGAACCATCACATCCCCATTTACAAAAAAGAATTAAGTTTGTGTTTCCATATTTCTTTAACTCATTTCCTGTTATTGATTGTAGCAAGCGTTCTGCTGTGTGATCAAGTAGAGATTGTAGTTGTACCTCTGCCGAAATTGGTGTGATTGTAAAGAAATAATGCTAATGCCTCCTCATTTGTGTACTGTATTGCATCACTCGGAGTTGGTATATTTTTAAGAATCCGTTTTGTTCTCACTGGACTAGCTTTAACAACTTTTTCAATGATATCCACTTTTGTTAATTGGTTCTATGATCGTATTTGGTGTATGAAAGATTCTTTTATATTTGTACAACCAATTGCATCGTTGATATCTTTAAGTTTCCGCCTCTTAGATCTATCGCTGCAGTTGTACAATGAATTGCCTTATCTTGCTTTGCTGTTTCTGCAGCGACAGTAAGTTGGCCCTCTAACCAGTTTGCACTTTTTATATAAAAGTTTTGTTTACTGTAGCTGACTTCTTTGTAGCGTTTTTTAGTGATTTGACGAAATTAGATAATTGCTCTTGCATTTCGGTGCTACACGAATTTAAGTTTAATTTTATTTTAACGTAACTAAGAACATCTTCCTGGTTTTTGTTTCTAAAATACTCTTCCGCCAGTTCTTTATAACTGAAGCTCTTCATATTTTTCTGAATATTTTTATTTGCGTCTGTTATGTTTTAGCCGTACACTTAGAGGATTAACTGAGTAATCCCTTATCGAATCCGTAGTTTTATACATTTTTAGATACATGTTATTCACACATTGATCTTTAATTTCATAGCAGGTAGTGCTTAAATTGCACAAAACTGCACATGTTGTCCAGACCTTAATATCAGGTAAAACTGATTAGTATCTGGCCAATATTTGTTGTTGTTGTTGGGTTGTTTTTTATCTTTAGTGGTTTAATGTCCCGATTATTGTTATAAAATTGTTTATGACTTTGGTCGACCCTAACATTTGATAACAGGTAAATTTAGAAAGATATCATATGTTTGCTGTAGAACCTATTGTGATAATTTTATTACCAATTTTTGGTTGATCAAAACAAAGCCATTAAACCCTTTCGTAGGTATTATATTTAATTTTTTTAGTTTTACGTAGTCTAAAGTAAAAAAACATAAACTTTTAAGCAAAAAAGTGAAAATTATATACACCATTGTATACGAGTACTTTGGAGTAATTTCATTAAAATGAAAAAAGTGTTCTACACACGGCTCGTCACGGGTGCAAAAGTATATATAGCAGTAAAGAGGACCCTTTCTCCTGGTGGTATACATTTCTTGTTCCCCTTTGTTCCCTAGAAGTTCTATTCCACTAAAGTTTAAATTTGAGAAAAATATAGCAGTTTCATAAATATTCCGGAACGCCCCTAATATTAAACGCTAGAGCTAAGACCACTTACAACAACTAAAGACTATAAACCTACCAACATTATAAAAAAGACCGCAGGCCATTATCGATGATAGCTTGCGAGTAGTAACCAATTATTTTTTATAAAAAACAAAAGAAAAACACCTTTTTCTGAAATTAAAAAAAACCGTTGAGTTTGACAGCATGCCACGCTCACAATTATCAATAGTTTAACCTAATTTTTTGGCTACCTTAATCTGGATATATTAGCTGCAAAAGGGCGTAAAAATTTTAAAAATCGGTGACAAAAAAAAATTAGACTTTTGGCCAATGAAAAACGATTTTCAGCCACTGTGCGACGTCGATTTTATTATGGGCCATCAGCAATTATTCCTGAAGTTGCAGATATGTCCTGTTTGATCATTTATTCCTAGAATAACGTGCGTTTTCGCAACATATATCTGGAGATCTAGAATGCATTGTAGGCTACCTTTTCCAACCAAGCCTACTTTGACGCCAACAAAATTATGGTACTCCTTTCATAATTTTTGCCAGATTCTAAAATATAGACAAGCGTAACTTCGCCATTTGTAGACCGATTTTCAAATTTGCCCGCTAAAAAAATTACAAATTTTCCAAAAAATTTTTGCATATAGAAAATTTTTTTTCTTCTATTTTTTGGGAAATTTGGGGGGTGGCGTTGGTGCAAATTGCTTGCCACAACAATTAATTATCAAATAACATAGTCATATGTGGACTAATTTTCAAAATGCTTATTTCATTTATTTTCTAAAATTTTTTGGTAAATTTGAAATGTGCACGGAAAAAAATGGATTACCAAATTACTTTGTCGTTTGTAGACCCATTTTCAAAACTATTTTTTTGTCATATGAGAACAAACTTTCAAAAGAGAAAATTAAACATCTGGAAAACACCAAATACGCCTTAGAATTAAACAATCTCGATCAACACGATGCATGATTAGCAACTCAGCGATTTCAAACTCCAAGGGCCTCCGACTAAGGGACCATTGTGTCGGGCAAATATAATGGAACAAATGTACTGCCGTCTCGCACTCCCACGATACCAACATATTAGCAATTTGACCTCAAAAGATTGCAGTTTCCTGTTCAGTTAGCGTTAGCAATGACGATCAATAAAGCTCACGGTCAATACCTGCAAGTTTATGGCTTAAAGTTATCAAGTCCATGTTTCTCCCACGGACAGCTTTACGTTGCATGCTTCAGTATAGGAAAACCAAACAATTTGTTTGTTTATGCCCCGCATGGACAAACTGCAAATGTTGTATATCCTAGAGAGTTACAACAGTTAATTTACATACATATAATAAAATATATTTTTAACTACATAAACACTTTTTATAAAATTTTGTAATGATGGGGGTAGCAAAGCTAGTAAATTATAAATGCACGTAAAAGTATATAATATATTAATTGTATATAATATGTACATAGTATATATTTTATTGTTTGCTTAAGACAGATATACTTGAATATATATAAATAATGATCCAATAATTACTATATCATGCCTAAATACAAATATCCTGTTATATTTTTGATCCAATACTGAATTAAATTGGATTGTATTGAATTAAAAAATATGTATACTTTTATTAGTTTTTTTTTTTTGTTTAAGTATTTGAAGTATATTGTTTTTAAAAACTTTTTAGCCTTTTTCTAGCTTTTATTTTTGGGTGATTTAGCCTTTTCTGGCCTTTTTGAAAAGCCAATTTAACCTCTTTTTCCTCTAGGTCCTGACAGCACTGTTCATCATTTGTATGATGAAGTTAAGTTATCAAAATCATAAATTATTTTCATATTTTTCTGAAAAATTCTATTTCGCAAGGTAGTGAAAATAACAGAATGCCCACTTAGTAGTAGACATAACAAACGTATTATAGGCTATATTTTCTAACAATTTGGTATTTTAAATTTAACACATGAGTTTTGGACAGAAAATATAAGATTTTTATTTTTATCCCCTGTTGACCATATTTTTAAAATTATTAATTTCCTCACTCTTTTCCGCAGAGTTTATTGCTTTAGGACAATAAAAATTATGTAATGATATCAGAAGTGCTAATATTTTGCTCACTAAAAATCCCTTTGTAAACCCTGTCAATCATAAAGACAGGATTTGTACAGGGTCAAATTGACAATCGATTAAATGATGAAAAACGGTGTACTGTATTAAAGCTTGTTTCCACTACGAGTTGAATCACCTGCTTCGCTTTCTCAATCATGTTTATGAATCCTGGTGTTTATACTACTCATATACTTTCATAAATTTTCTGGATTATTTCTGTGGTCCGTTAAAATTGTAATGTATTCTGGATACAATCGCTTTACTAAATTTTTTTTGTATCCATTGCTTTTTTTAGTTAATTTATGTTAAAAATTAACTTTTTTTAATTTATAATTTTGTTTTCATAATATTTGGATTTGACAGCTAGTTCAGATAAACTGGCGATAAAAATTTGAGAAGACAAGAATTTTTCGTGTTTCGCAAGTAGATTCATATTTGCAGCATTTTTCAAATTTATACAGCACTTTCGACCATTTAGGAGCATATTTTGATACTATGTTGACAAATTTTTAACGCGCTTACAGATCCTATTTTTGGACGGATACAAATTTGTTTTCAATTCTATTCAACAGATGGCTTTTCTTCAACTTATTTCTAGTCTACCAAGTTAACGACCTCAGGATCGATTCTGGTTCTGTGAAACTATGCAATAAAAAAAAATATTTTCGCTTTCAATCCGTTCTAGCCGTGAAGCTTTTGTATCCATATTAATAAAATGTAAAAGTCATATGTAAATATCGAAACTTAAGCCGCATGTCTTTATTTTTGCTGCAAATTTTTTAACTATTTTTAGTGCGACTTTTTAATTAAAAATATTTCGTATTACTAACAAGGAGAATGCATATACTAAACTTAGGCATAATATGAATACGGAATTTCTTCTGTTTTCATTAAAATCATGTCAATACCAACTAAAAATTAAAATTAAATAAGTTAAACATTTTTAAAAAAAAAAGATAATGTACTAAACGCTAATAAATAATTAAATCATTAAACTGACAAAAAATATGTGAAATAGTGAGGCACGTGAAATTTGTATCGAGAGTCAACTGAGGTTGCGATTGCCCTATTATTTTATTTTATTTTTCGTCTGTTCGTTGCCCTAGATTAATTTAATAATTCGAAAAAAAGACGAGTTTAGCAAAAGCATTTCTAAGAAACTCAAAAAACCTTTCTATTGTAGTACAAATTTTGATCATCCTTCTTAGGAGCTTGAATCTTTATATGCGAGCCGTCTATGAAGCTTATAATGCCAGTAAACCCCCTCTTCTCAAAGAAATACAACTTACATTCAGCCTTCTCTTCCTCAATCATTTCGAATTTAATAAAAAGCGGGCAGATGACTCTTTCTAAAACATCGAGCATTTTTTCAAAAATCAAGGATAGAGTTGGTTGCGATAATAATTGGAATGAGCCTTGATCCAAGAACCGCAATGTTGTAACTAACTTAACCTTGCTGGAAATTGATGATGTACGAATGGCGCTCCTCATTAAAGGCTTAATTTTTTTAAAACGAATTTAAATGCTGTTTTATTCGACCGAAAATATTCAACAAAAATAAAGAGTTTTATCAATGGTAAAGTAAGAAAACAAAAACAATTGGTTGATTATTGAGTTCTTGTTACAACTTTGATATTGTTTAAACTTTTCATTTGTTTTAATGAAAATTTAATATAATATCTCCAGTTGTTCTAAGAAATATTTGGGTAAAGTTCCCTGATGATCTGCATTAGCAACAGTGAAATGCGCATAGGAACAAGCTATACCCCTCAATAATCAATTGCAATTAGTTTTTTAACAAAATTGTTAACGTTTTACTGAATAAGTAAAATATTAATATTGGGAAAAATAGTGCGAATAAAAATTCTAAATAATAAAGAGTTTACGTTTTATTACAAATACGTGGCAAACTGTTTGATTACTTACGTGCCGTCCGGCAAAATAAAAATGTCTGATCTTTGTCTCATCACTTTTTTCTGAACCCTAACTTTATTCAAACATAAACAAAATTTTTTCACAAAAATTTACAAATCAAGTTTATTAACTGTTAAAATATATGGATATGACATTTTTTCTTCAAAATTATCGATAATATGTCGACGTCAATACATGCGCGCAAATTAATACCAACTGAGTGTCGAGTTGACGTCTGCGTCGACCAAATTTGACTGTGGGTAAAAATTAACAACGACGTCGACAACGACTTTCGCAATATTTTGTTGTTTATTGCAGAAGCAATTAACAATTTATTAACCAATTAACAAAAATTTTAAATTCTGATATTGATTTCTCCTTAGATATCTTTCTGCTTTTTATTCAGTGTTTTCATTTCTTGTTCTGGTTAATCCTATTTTTGTCTTATTTTAAATGCAAATGCAGTTAAAGTTTTTTTTTTAAGTTTTTAGATCATGTTTTCACTTTTTATAGCATATTTGTGGTTTCCCTTTTAATTGTAATATATTCCGAACGGCAAAGACATACATGACAGCAAAGAGTACATAATTAATTCAGTTGTAAGTAGAATTAAGTTTTTGATTCAGTTCTTTTGCAGAACCGGACTGTATATATTAAATAGCACTTCTATTACAAGACAAATATATTTAATTAATTAATAAGTACGTATTGAACCCGAAAGGCACTTCCAGCAAATTATACATACAAAACCTAAATAGAAATGACCGCCAATATACTTCGTGTACAAAACATCACATCTGCTGATGCTCTTTATACAACGCCGTTTCCTTATGCTGCGTACTACAGAGTAAATGTTTCTGCTCACATACGTGAATTATAAATCAATATAAACCTCATCTTATATTTCCTCAAAATTTGTCACTGTAAAAAGTTCAGAGGTTTAGGTGGTGGAAAGAAGAAACAATATATTGCTACCCGCAACGTTTGTTTATGTTTATTTGAAATGGTTTATTTTATCTTAATGTTAATTTAAGATCAATAAGATTTCGGCGATTAACTTCAAATGTTTCACTTATACCCTTGTACGTCACTTCAATTCTGTTCTATCAAAGGCTATCAACCCTTAAAAGTTCTTTCGTGAATGTTCACAAGAAACTGCAAAATGTTGACTGAATAAGCCTAGTACGTAGTTCTGCTTGAATTTCAGGATGTTGTATATAAAATATAAAAACTGAAATTCAGGTTTGAAAACTTAGCAGACTTTTTTACTTTCATTCACTATTGCCGTCTTACTTGTTTAATCGTATAAAATTTTCCCAATATAGAAGAAATAACAACCATTTACATTACAAATAAAATTTAAAAGGTTAGTATTTGAATGGCAGTTTTTTAAATCATAGTATTATTCTTTGGAACTCGCTACCGTCATTCATACAATTTTTAAATAACGCAACGCAGTTTAGGAAAACTATTTTAAATTTCTATAGTCAAAGTTAAAATTATATAATTTATTTAAGTTTGTGTATCTTAATTTCTATAAACTTTTTATATTTTTTTATATATATTTATATTTTTATATTATTATTGATGCCGTTTTGTTTTCTGAAATAGATGTAGCGTTTCTTTTACTTTTTATGAAATCGCAATTTAAAGTTTTTTTAAACGATGATAAAATAATTTCTAATAAACTCAATATTTTCGAAAATTATATATTGCAAATATTCAATAGAAAGGGCAAGAAGTGCTGCATTTTTTTCTAGAAAAGATAACGCCATTATATTTATAATTAACATTTCATATTATTATTTATATTTTATATATATTTTTATTATTACTATTTAATTACATTACATGCGTCTGGTCAATTATGCTGATCCTCTACTATAATTATACTAGTAAGACTTTAAGTCTTGTTGTATGGGAATGCGAATAAATAAATAAATAAAATGATGGTATCAAAATAAGTGAAGTTCGGCATTAGAAACTTATTTCAGCTTTGTTTACATATATTTACATAAATTTATTTTCAAATCAAAATTTTCAAGAATTAAAAATTATCAGACAGAAAGAAAAAATAAATAATTTAAATAATTTTGTTTGTTTGGGCGAGAATTAAAAAAAAATAATGATAATGAAACTAACTACTTGTGTGTGCTCCATGTGGTCATTACGTGGATTATTTTTTGGCTTAGTTAGCTGCAAACCTAAACTACATAACCCAGCCCAAAGAAATCCCAATGATAATTGAACCATGTTTCTGTCATTTATTTGGGATATCACTGGACTACTCCTGATCCCTTATGAAATATTCGGACATATGCATTGCAATTTTACTTATTTATACACATGTGTGTGTACATAAATAAGTATGCGTTCATGAAGGATTTTTTATTGGTTTATAAAAATTATTTAATAGCTTTGTGCATTTACTTTTCCATCAGAAACCATTAACGAGAGATTAAAAAGAAATTTTGTGAAGTGGCTCTCAAAAATAATATAATAAATAAACACTTCACTTCACATAGCGTAGACTAACGAGAATAATCTAGGTATTCGGGTGTACCTCAGTACAATACTAAACCTATCAGTTGATCTGTGCAAAATTATTGATTTTTGAATCGAAAATACATTAGCTTACAGAAATCACAAACATTTGCTGCAACATCTTCTGACCCTGATGTACTATATCTTTAATTCAATTTCTTTAGACATCTTATTTTGGTACTGTGGATCCTAAATTAACCTACAATTGGTTTTCTATCGCATAAATAAACTTCAAAGTTTTAAAAACTTACAATTTCGCAAAATATATTTGTATCTCAATTTTTTGCTCTGTTTTGACGCTCTGTTCTTTTCGACATTCAGGCTGAAAATAAAAAAATCAAAATGCCTGTTGTTTTTGTTGTTGTAGAATAAAGGGCACTTTATAAATATACTTTGACTATAAAATTGTGATAAATTATATATTTACCACATCGTATTACTAGTTAATAACAACATAAAAAAAATTAATACTTAGAAGGTGGATCCCAAGTTCTTCCTGGGTGGATACTCCTTTCCGTCATCTGAAACAAAACTGTATGTTCAGAAAATTTGGTAAATTAATTTTCGTTAAATATTTGCTTGTTTCTTAAAATTTTTAATATGTTAGTGCGCTATAAGATAAAAAAATAATGATACAAAAAAAAACGCAAAATTTCAAACCTGAAATTCCGACAGAACTGTGTACTAGTCTATAGTATTCATAGAAACAAAGGTCACGCTTAACAAGTAACATTAAAAATAAAGAACTTTATAATCCCACATTATTTGAAATATGTACATTTTGTTTTGAAATATAATTGTGATATTCATTTGAATTGTCTTAAAAAATCCATTTGATTACTATGCTGTGCATTACATCTTTACTTTTTTTTTTTGGAAATATATAATTTTAATGATTACAATAGGAGGCCAAATTATCGATACATTGTTCATTTACTACTATTTGACCACAAAATATCCTAGTAATTCTTTAACATTCGTCAAGCGATAAATTTTACAACGCTAAATGGCGGTATGAGTGCAATTGTACCTTCATGTCCTGAGTTCTACGCTTTTCTAGATGTTGTGATAGCAGCTGGTCTACAGAGAGATAACGAAACCAATTTAGACGATATGTGAAATATTGATGCACTGCCTATTGTTCAAAATTATGCTCAGATTTATTCGATTCGATAACGTAAACACAGAGGAGCATCTGAAGGAAGTTAAAGATGAACCGATTCGAGACATTTGGACAATAATGAATAATATTTTAGAGAAATCTTACATGCCATATGAATGCATTACTGTAGACGCACAATTATTTCCGTTTAGAGGTCGTACTATATTTATGCAGTATACACCTTCCAAACAGGTTAAATGTGGCATAAGAATGTATCGAACTTCCATCCACAGCAACGTCTTCTTTATACAGGAAATTTAAAAGAAGGCCCCAGACAACATCGGTGTTGGCTCTAGTAAAAATATACTTGTATAAAGGTTCTGGAATAAAACACGTCTTCGATGACTTTTTTACCTGATTAGAATTACACAGGTCTTTAAAGTCCTGGAATATTATGCAAGAGTGTATAGTCGGAAAAAATAAAACATTTTTGTCAACCAAGTCCTGTTATTCAGCAAATTTTATTTCTAATAGTGAATGCTTTAATAAGTTCATATGTACCAAAATATTACAAGTTTGTTATACTGCTACCAACTACGCAGATGACGGGAGAAGCTCAAAGCACAAAGTTAGCCAAGCCAGAAATAACAAATTACTATAATTAAAGGTGAGTGAATAAAATTCTTTGGGAATACTCTCACTTTTTACAACATGCCATCCAAGCGGTATAACTTTCTAATCAAGTAATGTTTCACAGCAGTAGTAGTAGCAGTAACACTATTTGAAGATGGAATGAAATCGTCTTACGGCAACCGTGAAGCGTCACCAATAATTGTAAGGTGTTATCTCTGCCACTGCCAAAAGCTTACAAAAACAAAAATCATGTATGAATCTTCTGTGCGATGAAGACTTCTTAAAGGAAACAACATTTGCAAAGAAACTGAAGGGACACCTTTTTAATAAACAAATACAGTGCATACTCGGTTAACGTAGCCCTCGATAAGCCGAACACCTCGACATTCGCAACACCCAAATTCGTAACATTGGTGACTCTGTTAACTCAACTTTAAAAAAAAAAATCAATTAACGCAACTTTGCAACCAAAAAACATTTATTTGTTAAGGGGTTTTTTTTAGCTAGTCTATACCTACATGCATTTCATTGGTACTAATGCCAAATCATTAAACCATATTTTTGAAAAGTTTCAAACCTATTATCTTATACAAAAACTTTAAAAAAACCAATTAGAATTTCAAAAACTACAAAAGTATAAATAAGCATAGTAGGCTTTGAAACTTATTAAAAAATCCCAACAAACAAATTATATTATTCGATATGAATCTATTTTATTTTCTTTATAGCCTTTATACGATTAGACGCCCTTTGCGTGACAACGAAAGTATTTAATAAGACAAAAAAAGATATGGAGGCAATCTCGCTTAATAAATTTAAAAAATACTTGATTCTCTATTTGGTTTAGTTTTTTACTTTAGTTTTTTAGTAATAAATTCAAAACTATAATCCTTTGTGCACGAAATCTTATGATGACGTACAAAAATCATTTTGATTTACGGCTGCTCTAGGAATGACTAAGAATTTTTACGTGGTGCTTTTGTTTTTTGAAACTAACGTACTAGTTCAAAAAATTCTTTGTTTGTGAGTGGTTGTTTAAGTAAGATAACAGCCTAAAATTTCACACTTTTTCCTTTAAAAAATTAATCTTCAACTTGATAACAACCACCAGTACAAATTTACATTTATTTATTTTAAATATGTATATATTAGTTTTTATCCTTTATTTCAATTAAATTATTGCATTTATTTTGAAAATAATCTTTGTTTCTTTAATAAATCTTTTATTTGGTTTAAAATAAGCTTTTTAGTAGAAAATATACATAGAAGTTTTATACTCAGTTTCCGCAACAGCCCAAAATTTCTATTAGTGGCGTTAACCGAGTCTGCACTATATATTCTTATGTAATTTATTATATTTTAATAAAAAATAATAATGCTTATTGTTCCTACAAGATACATATATGTATATGTGAAGGTACGTTTGTTTCCATATAGCCTGTACAGGTATAAAAAGACCTATTACTTGTAGTGGGGCGTTAAATATTTTTTAATGTCATTAAACTTATGAATTGAAGTGGTCACGAAATTTTGGATAACTGGTGATAAAGGTAAAAAGTAAAAGAGTTACAATGGTACCCATTTCCCTGGACGGGTGTTAAATTCAGTTGATTGTTATGTGCGAAAAGAACGGATTCGCTTTTGCTAGAATATCGAGGTTTTCGGACTCTTCTCCAGGTGAAGCATATAAAGGGGGTTTTAACAAGAACTTTGTTTTTCAATTGTGGCAACACAAACAACATGAAAGTTTTGACATTTAATTTTTTTACATATTCGTATTGTTGCAATGAATTCAATTTCGCTCGAAAATCGCATTAAAATAATAAAAATCCGTAATGAAAATGGTGGTTCTGTTAAAGGTACATTTCGTAAAATTCGTCCTTCTGAGACAGCTATTAAGTGTCCGACCGGGTCGTTCAACTGAAAACATAGCAGCCGTGAGCCACAGCGTTGAAGAAGATCCAAATTTGTCAATTCCTCGACGTTCTCAACATGCCGAATTTTGCGTAAGGACTTAGCTTTGAAGTCTTACAAGGTTCAACTGGTGCAGGAATTAAAGCCGACCGATCATTCACATCACCGCGCCGCGCCGTAGATTTGCTGGTTTTTCTGAAAAAATTATTTTTTCAGACGGAGGCTAGTTTTCGCTTGGGAGGGTACGCCAACAAGCAAAATTGCCGCATTTGGGCTTCTGAAAATCCTAGAGCGATTATTGAGAAGCCTTTGCATGTTCAACGTTGTATGGTGCGGTATGTGGTGTGTAGGCGTGATTGGGTTGTTTTTATCAAAGATGAGGCTGGAAATGCGGTAACGGTCAATGGATCATGATAGCGAGAGATGTTAAAAACTCAATTTGGACTATTATTGATGCAGTGGATATTACTGAGATGTTGTTTCAACAGTGCCATATGTCACACAGCCAATGAAACGATCAATTTATTGCAAACCAATTTTCCCGATTGCATTGTTTCACAAAAATAAACTGTTAAGTGTGCAGCCAGATCGTGTGATTTAACACCACTGGATTATTTGTAGTGGGGCTATGTTAAGGACAGAGTCTATATGAAGCCAATCGAATCGATTGCAGTCTTAAAACTTATCTGATTAACGAAATAGAGACACCATTTTGCCAAAAAGTGATTAAAAGTTTGATAAAAGAATCGACATCTGTCAGCGTGGTCGTGGTGAACATTTGCCAGATATCATTTTTCATTCATAATTGTCGAACTTTTCTCTTCGTAACACAATAAAAATTTGGATCATCTTCATTTACATTTTTTGTTTTATTTTGTTTCAGAAAACAAAGTTCTTGTTGGAAACCCCTGTAGTTACTATTTATGGGGTCTTAAATCATTTATCGACGGAGTCAAAATCAAAGTTGTTAAAAAAGATCTGTTGAATTAAACCGTATATACCTACATACATATGTAGTACATATTTTAATATTTCATAAGCATAGGGTAAGTGCTCGGCATGTACCAGTAGTCGGCATTTTTGTTATTTAAACTTAAATAAATAAGACAAATAGTAAGTATGTATTAAAATAAGATCAAATTAGCTTCATAAATAGTCCCAACTCAATATATGTAAAGAAAAAATTGAGCTTAGATGAGTAATTTTGGCGCTATTTGGCCTTTTTGGGAAATTTTTATCGGAAAAGATTTATAAAGTTAGAAAACTATTGAATTAATGCTATAAATGTAAAAAAAAATAAAAAATATTTATTTTCTCTTATTTTAATCGATGTCGACATTAGGAACGAAAAATTCTACATTTTTCAGTAGTCGGCAGGGGGTGCCGACTAATGCGTTTTTTATGACCTGCCGAGGACAGGACCATTATTATCCTAAAGTCGGCAGTGGTTTTAATTATTAGTTTTGTTTAACTAGAATTCCCAAAATATGACAAGATGAGAAGATATAGCAATTTTTTGGAATTGCATATATTTTTCTATTAAAATGTGACCACTAAAAGAAAAAGGTCCTTTCATAAATCCTCAGAGTAGTCACTACAAAACGCAATAAGTGAAATAAGGGAAGGTGGACATCCATATTAGGTTCTGGTGTAAAATATGGTGTTCCATAATACATGGCAGAATCCATGGTAGCGTTCTGGTAGGTTCTAGATGAATTCCACCAGCAATATTAACAAATGCTGAAGAGGATCGTCTGGAAAAGTGGTGCCACGACTTGCCAAAATGTGATTTTCCACTTGAAATTTATGACTTGCTCAACACAATTCAAGCAAGACAAACGAGTCGTACCGTTTAGCAATGATCGTTCAGGGAGGAAGTGGCTCTCCAGTTTTTTTAAATACCTTCCTAACTTATCCTTTTAAACGTTGAATGAATAGGTAAAGGGCGAGCAATAATAACGGAAGAAAGTATTATGAATTATGGTTTGCCGAATTGAAAAGCTTCTTAAGCGAACAAAATGTCCTTGATATTTTGAACGGAGATGAAACAAGTTTTTACGTGTCTTCCAAAACTAGACGAGAGCTAGCAGCTTAGGGATATCGCGATGTGCATATGTATATTCAATGAAAAGGAAACAGTGACGTATTAGTAGTTTTTTCGGAAAGCGATAGTCTTTTCTTTTGTATAAGTCCCTAAAGAAATAATGTGCAGTCAAACATTTATGAGTACGTTGCGAATTGCGTCCATAACTGGCTTAACGAATACAATGTTCATCGGCCGACTCTACTGTTTGTGGATGAAAACAAGTACCATATGACTTCAGAACTAAGCTATTTTGCGAGAACAAACAAATTCGTTTGAATGCAACTGTCCGATTTAAGCGTTTTTAAAGCTTTAAAAACGGAATGGAAAACCCGTAAGAAATTGACAAACTAAGCCAGAAAATAGCAATAACTCCTATTGACTTTTTCCCCCTTCTGCATGTGATTCTTTCCGACGTTAATATGGAAGATATAATCAAGAACGGCATGCAAACGTAGGTATAAGAGTTCACTAATGTACAAATAAAAAACTTAGTTTTTAAATTAGTTTTCAAGTTTCTACCTCTAAGGATGGGACTTATATACAAAAAATTAGTTCCAAAGATCTTAATTAAATTTTTTACTTTTTATTAAATGTGAACTTAAATTTTGTACCCGCATGATCTCATTAAACATGTATAAATGTAAAAAACTTTAATTTCAAATCAATAAGAGTATGAATTCCTTCTCGATTTATTATTTTCTTCACTTAAATATGATATGCCGACAATAGGACCGTTACATGCCGAAAAAAGGAACATTGGTGCCGACTATTGGCAAAAGTGCTCTTTTTTACAAGATCAGTAAAATTTTAAATTTTAACAACAAAATACATAAATTTAACTTAAATAATCTAAAGCAATACAAATTAATGAAGTATAATAACTAGCCATCAATACAATATCAAATTCACATACGCAAGGGAGAAACATAACTTACAAAAAAATTCTTAAACTGCCGACTATTGGTGCACTTACCTTATATGAACATATCGTCGTATGATTTCAAAAACGTCCTAATTTACAAAACATTTAAAATCGACTTTTTGATTGATTAGGATGCACCATATCAAAATAAAAAAAAAATTTACATATTCACATTTTACTAATTCCTAAATAAGAAAAAAGCTTAAACTTAAAAAAATATTGAAAAATGTTCGATAACTTTTCATATTAGAGAGTGTTTTGCTTGTCCTCTAAAATATTTTCATTGTAAGTTAGGGCTTTTATGAGTTCATATGACGATATACATACATATATACATACATATATGCTTGTGTGGTAAACATAATTTGTTAATATATTTAAATGGCTTAACCAATTTTACACAATCTAACCTTAAATGTAGTAATATTCAATATAATAAAAAATCTTCAGAAAAAGCAATAAATTCAACATGGTGATCATTTATTTGCTTATTTATTGAAATATTTAAAGCCACATTTATGCACATACACTCCGTCCACACATAACATAACAGTATATTGTTTCAACAATATTTTACCCGCATTCATAAAAACAAATTGACAAAATATCTACAAACTTATTTAAGTACACACATTCAACTGTCTACATATGAGCACATATAATGTGTGTAAATTGTAGGGGCAAATTCACACTCCCACAAACAGGAGTGTGTTTTATTTTTTAAATCATCCATTCATATTGCCCTTTTAGGGTTTTCCTTTTTAAAACTAAATAAGTAGTTCAGAATGAAAATGTTGCCCAAGCTTAGTTCTCTTAAATTGTTGATATTTCAGATTCATCTTTTGCCTAGTGTAACTTTTATGTGAGAAATTTATTTGTCAACACTCTAGAGATAAATATATTGTACACATACATACACATCTGGTTATACACATAAACATAAGAAAAATCAATGCAACAAACTTAACCCTCGAGTACTACACTTATTTTACATACGCATCAACTAATGATCATCGATACGACGTAGAGTGACGTGAAAAATTATAATAACCGATTTCCATGACACAAATTGTTATTCATATTCCTTTCATCTATAAGTGTTAATTACTCCGCATAAAAAATCGGCTTACATTTGCAAAACTTACAAGTTCTGAAAGTTTTCGTGCACACGGGGTTGTCAAATTTAAAGCATTTTAGAGGAACGCTGTATGAATACCCAGTGTGAATAGTTTGTTTCTTGCAGATTGATTAAATATTTCAGAAGTTGGGGAACTATTGCCACTTTTTTTACTATACGCCGGTGTGTATCGCGTAAAGCGTTATTTTGCGAGAAGAGTAACATTTTTTTACCAATGTTAAAAATATGAAAAACCATATGAAAGTAAACACTGAAACCCCAAACATTTCAGTCCCTACTTTGATTATTTCTCTACAAACGGGGTGATTCAAAATGAGCCTAAAATTAATTTTGCATTTAATTTTATAAATTTAAAATCAATAACTTGTACATATATGGATTTTGTTCAAATAAATTTGTAAAATTTTTATTTATAATTTCAGATATATTATTCTAAAAAATTCTTGCACTAAATTCCACATTTAGTGGAATAAAATAAAGTTTCGTAAAGTCTTCGTAAAGTTTTATAAATTATTTATAGTATAATGTAATGTGATGTAAATATAAATTTTTCTTTTTGTAAATATTTACAATTGAATAGTTTTTCTCGGTCAAATTATAATACATTTTGATTGCTTTCCGTGAAAATATTCATATTTCACAAAATCAAACAGACTTGATTTTATTTTATAAGACAAGATTTATGACTGATCTTTCGGTGTTACATGGATTTTCAGATGTGAGCCTTATATACGCCCAGAAGACAGTTGACATTCAATGCTTAAAATATTACCTGACTTTTATTTGCATGGTAGCTAGTTTTACACATTTTTTAAGGATATATGAATATTACATTAATTTAAACGAGTTACGCTTATTTGAAAGCGGATTCCACTACAATAGAAGGATTATTTGTATTTGCATTTGCATTTTACATTTGAAACGAATTTCACAAGGCTTACAATATTAAGACTTTTTTTCGATAAATTCAAAATATTTTTCATTAAGAAAGTAATATGTAACAATTTTTATCATCGGAGTAGCTCACGCTGCACATTCTTGAGATCTCCTAACTTTTAATAACTAATTTTGAACTAAAATCTTGTGAGCTAAACATGTATACTACAATGTTAACTTTTGGTATAGCTAGAGCAGTATTAACGTTGGTTGGTAACTCTCTTTAACAAAAATTAAAAATTGCTTGCGGTAACTGACGCAGCTCCATATATGGAACACGCAATGTGATCATTAAAAATTCTTTACCCTAAAAATGTTGCATGTTACATGTCTGACTCATGCGTTACATAGAATTGCAGATTTTGTTCGCTTACATTTTGCAATGTTAACTCTTTTCTTGCAAATTACAAAGCCGTTTTCCTTAAGGTAAGTAAGTAGTTCTACATAAATACTTAAATATTATATAATATTTTTCAAAATAAACTTATTGTGTTAATTAATATCCAGGCGCACTCTCGTATCAATGTAATGCTTTCCATGTACCCAAGTATTATCAATCCCCCAAAAGCCCTGTACCACCCACTAGATGCGGATCTTGGTTAACAACTTTATAGAAATAAGCACCTTTTTAAATGAGCTTTCTGATGATGAGGCAGATTCGAAATGTAATGCAGAGGCTTAATTTAAGAATTCATCGGTAATAGCAGATTTATCATACATTAAAGATAATTTTGAATATATTTGCCACAGTAAAATAAAATTAGAAACCAAAGGACTTTCTTTACATGAAAGTTTATCCGCAATAAAAGACTTCAGAATATTAAGAATAAAATATTTATTGAAAAATTTAACAAAGTATTTAATCGAAATGTTGGCCTTCAAACATTGACCAAGATTAAAAACAACATGTACAGTAACATCGACTGATGTTGAACATACATTTTCAATATATTCGATCGTCTTGTGCGGTAATCGAAGATCTTTTCAATTTGAAAACTTGAAAAAATTTATGATTATACATAATAAACATTTGTTTAAATAGAACTGATTAAAAATGATTAGTCAGTGTTTTTTCGGGTGCATAATTTTGTGCATATTTAAAATTTTTTTTTTTTGGAATATTTGCATGCATATTTTAATAATTTTTGAGCATATTTAAACTTGCTCTGTCTATTAAGTTGTAGAAAATTTCACATCCATTTACCAACCATGGCATAAGATTCGTTTACGCGATAAGGATCTGCATGTTCAAAGGTGTACGGCAGGCTATACTATAATGGATGTGCTTCCTATAACGCTGTTGTTATGATTGGGCCATCTAAATTGTCGTTGAAAACATTGCCCAGATTTTGAACGCAGGGGAAAAAATTTATCCGCTTATTGTTCAGCATTATTTTAAAATCTAAATTAATCTTTGTTGACTTATTATGTAGGACAATATAGTTAGACTTTTGGGGCTTAGCAGTAGCCCATTGATAGACATTATTAAAGTCGACATTGAGTTTTCTTAGGTTTTCCTTATAGATTCTAAGAATCTACTCATGTATATTAGAAAGTTTTAGATACTTTCTTAAACGTAGGACGAGAATAAGAGTAGGCTCAGAACTACACTTTATGGAAATCCTTTGAAAACTTGTAAATATGTGGAATAAATGCTATTGAGAAAAACGTAATGAAATCCGTTGGTCAGATGCCATTTGTGTAGATGATGTTTTTAAAAATTTTTAAAGTTTTCGCAGATAAAAGTTAAAAATTGAGTGATAAAGCTTGTCAAAAGGTTTTGAATGATGCAGTAAAAGTAATATTTTTAATATTAATTTTTATCGATTAAAACTTAAACCCCCATTTTATAATAAACAAATATTTTTATTTCGAATATTTCGCTACTATTTTTAAGTAGCTTCTTTAAGAAAAATATCAGTAATCGTAGAATTAGTAATTCTGAATTACTAACAATCGTAGATCTACTATTCATAACTTTCATGAAGAATCTCCTAAAAGATAGTAGCGAAATATCGAAATATTTTTCTTTTTTTATATAAGATGGGACCTTAAGCCCGAATCAGTTTAATTAATAAAGAACAAAGAATACTATAGACTAATCGAATAACTTCACACCCATTCATTAAGACTGTGAAGCACTTATGAAAACCCGGTTGAAAAACACTTAAAAAATTATTCAATGTTTTTATTCCAACTTTCCTTGTAACAAAAGAAAAAACTTTTTTACTTATACTAATATTATGTGATTTCCTGCTCTGAACTTGTGCTGCGATCACTCGGAAAAATAACTGTTCATAAAAATAACTTTATCAGTTCAATATAAAGAAATTTTTTTTGAGATCGTTCTTCCCCTTTACATTCAGCTTTTATCAATTCAGTAACAACCAGTGGTGTCATATTGTAAGATGTATCTCTCTTGAGATGGTAAAATGTTTTTAAGCTTTTTTTTCGAAATAAAGAAGTTTTAGTAAAATTTATGCAGTTTTTCTCGTTTTTCAAAATTGGTTTAAAATAATATTTTAAGAAAGTTATGATAAATGGGATGAGCTACTCTAATTCGACTTTCAGAGTTTAATTTACTGCAGAAACCTACAATAGAAAAGTGTTCGGGGACAGTACTCAAAGTAAGAATTTTTTTATGGATTTGAAAATGATATTTATAAAAAAAATATTAGTTTATGCAATTTTGTCGGCACATATATGTATCTGCAGCCAACATAAAGGGAATATTTTCACAAGTTAATTTTGATTTTAAATGGTACTTTACCAATAAATGCATACTAAAGGTTATCTGCTCTCAAATGTGTTAGGTACAAAGAACTGTCCCAGATGCATATCTCGTGGGCGGCAATGGCTAGTTTGGTGTTTGTCGCAAACAGCCTCCCCTAGTGCTTATGGAACGAGTTAGTTACAATCACATGGGTAGTTCATGTACGTCGGCACTACTGTCATACTCGTGGGACCAAAATCTGTACTTCTAACTTAAATCTCTACAATAAAAAAATTAAAGATAGCGTGGATTCTTTAGAAACTATTGCGATTCCAACTTGAAGTCGATATCAGGGAGGATATCTCTACCACAAAAGCGGGAGTGTGACGCGGTCACAGAGGAACGTCTGACGACTTCTGCTATTCACGACTATTGAAATGTATCTACTCCGGAAGCACAGTTGGAGCGTGAAAAAGTTCGCGTCATTAGTCAAGCTCAGCATGCTTATCACATGAAACTATTAGGGAGTCACTTGAGGAGCTCAACATCCAGGATTCCCTGGTTGAGTGGATAATTCTAATGCTAAGCATATTGTGAAATGGATACCAGCATGGGAGAGTAACAATTCTTATTCTTAGACGTTTTGACAATGAGGGCAGGAACGTAGCAGCTTATGTAGGCAACATGATAAAACGGAGTTAGTTCTTTTTATCAGTAGCTTCAATATAGGTAGATTTAGGCTACATAAACTTGCTGATGTAGCGTTAAAACTGGGTGGTGAGGCCAAGAAAAAGGTGGCACTGAGAAAGGGAGGTCAGAGGAAATTGCTTGGTATTACTGCTGCTATAAGGAGAGTACCTCAGGCGACCTTAGATGTCATTATACAGTTACGTTGTAAATAAATTTTCATTATAAAGCTTACTGCAAAAAGTTTTTTTGGACTTACGAAGTTAGAATTGGTGCGCCACACTAGAATCTTAAGTGGTATCGATTTCAATAGGAGAGTCTGCACAACACCTGGATGTAATAACTATAAGACCGCTGAAAATGATTTTTGAAGGACAATCTTATTGGTCATAGCTGTGTTGTGTGGCAGAACTGAACAACCCTCCTACCTATACATTGCATTAATTAGTTAGGACAGCAGTAATCAGTTCATTTACTTGATTAATTGTAAAATTGGTAGCTTTGACAGGTTATACAATGTACAGGTTTCGCAAAGGAAAACCAATTGGCTCAGAAGCTGATTATTAATAATTAAATGCGTATTCTATACTTTTATATGTAGGCTATTTTTTGTTAAGAAAATTGTAACTAAATTTAAGATTTTTGTTTATTTTTACACATAACAGCTGATAGGAACTTTTGGGATCAAACGGATAGGCTATTTGAGTGTTGAACTGTATTTACAAACGTATCTTTAATGGAAATATGTACGAGTGCAATTGTTTCTATTTTGAGGACTGACATTCGTAAGTTCTTCAGACTTCCGCATGAATGTAGTGTCTTCTATGATGAAATCTTTGCGATTCTAAAGACTGCGAAATTAGTTGCTGAATGGAAAGGAGTGTGAGCTTTCTGTGAAGCCGCCCATAGGTCATTACCTAAAGAAGCTCAGTGATTGGGTGATATATATAGAACGAATCGTTCTTGCGAAAGTAAGCAAAATAGCTTAGCATAATCCAATCAGCTACTAGAAATGGATAGGAGGGCATTATGAATCCTGATAGAAGTATTGACTGGATAATGCTCGATTAGGGTATGGGAGATCGGTGCTTCTGATCTTTTCTATGCGAAGAAGAGGAGGAAACCGTTGAGCATAACAGATTCTCTTGTCCGGTATCACAGACCAGAAGGATATAATGACGAGGCAGTAGTTACTTTGGGAGGACTAGCAATATCACGGGGCGCGAGCTTGGGGATATCAACGTCGTCTTTTTGGTGGATTTCTACAAATGGATAATACAAAGTACAAATGATCAGCTGTCTTGACTTGCATCAACAACAAAAAACTTAAAATACAATTATGTTTGGGTATTAATTTGAATTTTTCCAAATTTGAAATACTTAAAAACATTAAGTTTTACAATATCAGAATTATTCTTAATTTGAATTGGTGTTTGAATTTCGAAATGAGAATAAATCGAAAAATTTTACCTACGACTTGAAATTTTTAAAATTGATCCAAACTGGATGTCAACGTAATAATCTAAGGCCGCTATAAAGAACATACATATATTTATATTATTTATAAATGATTTTAGCGGAAATCAATAGTTTTAAAAAACTTTTGTTTGTTGAGGGTTTTTAGCTAGTCTATATACATGCATTTCATTGGTGCTAAAGCCAAATCATCAGTAAATCATCGAGGCAATCTCGATTAATATAAATTTGGAAATCAATAGTTTTATTCAAATAAATATGGCAACACTGCTAACACTATA
This sequence comes from Gymnocheta viridis, assembly GCA_956483585.1. Classification (NCBI taxonomy): domain Eukaryota; kingdom Metazoa; phylum Arthropoda; class Insecta; order Diptera; family Tachinidae; genus Gymnocheta; species Gymnocheta viridis. The sequence continues at coordinate 68,346,582 of OY101441.1, forward strand.
AAGGTAGTTGCCATTTACCTAAACAATTATATTTTTGTTTAAATAGGCTATTGACTAACAGGCCCGGATTCACCAATTTTTTATTATGGAGCGAAAGCTCACTCGATGATGTTTATTCATTAGCGGTTTAATATGATGTTGTACTCTTTGCCAAAAAAAATTGTTGATTTAATGATCATTCAATAAAAAAGAATACTTTCAACAGATGATTAACAATTATGAAAACTTGAGCGTATTAGGTGCAGCCACCAAAGCTTAGAAATTATGAAAAAAGAACAGCGGTTTTCGAAACGACTTAGCACTTTAGGGTTAATAATTTGTATAGTACCAGTATAATTTTATTATATCATATGTTTGTACATATCTACATATATTGTGTATGTATGTACATATATTTGACATGTCTATTCAGGATGCATATGATGATAATACACATCCAACTGAGAACTCATGCAGACAAAAAATCGTTTATAATACGAATAAAGAATGTCTAGATATAGTAAATATTATAATGGTTGCAGTAAAGCTGTTTATACATATATGTATATATATTGATACAAATATACCAACGCATGTGTCGGTAATTTTCTGCGAAGATATCATAAGTCAAAAAATATGTTTTGCAATTTACTCACAACAAAATGGGAAAATAACAATAATATTAACCTCTCAGGAAGTAAGTGAACAAGGTATTTTAATGATATTTGTATACAATATGAAGAACTATGCGAAGAATAAGTCTGCTTTATTAACTCAAAAATAGCGTTTATTGAGTTACGACATTTTGTCAATAAATAAAACTATGTCCGACATATTTAGATGTAGAACATTATTTTATCTGCATTTAATATGCATGAACAGTTATTGTTAGAAACTAGCAAAATATATCATCAAAATATTTATGAAATTGGGTCTTTGTAGTACTTACATACATAAATATATAAATATTATGTATGTATTAGTGATGTAAAGTATTTCTTAAGTATTCGTGAAGGCGAATATGAAAATCTGCACTATGAAAATTTGCGCGATTACGAATATAAATATTTGAAATTTAACTCCATTTACTGGATTATGAAGTCTACAATAGCAAATATGTATATCAGATGAGTAATGTTTTCTTGTTTCTCTTCGTCCTGACAGCAGCAGCACAGCAGTAAGGAAGCCTCTTTCGTTTAGTATGGGTTCCCAAAGGGCAGTGCATCCACGAGGTAACGCAGTTGTTTTCTTAAAAATGCAATTAGTGGATTGTTCTATTCGTTTCATCACTGGTAGATATGTATGCATGTATGGTTGTGTATACATTTTTAGTAGGAATTTGTTGCGTCTTTACTGAAAATTTAAAATATTACTTAAAAGATTTTTCTAGTTGTTTATTTCTTTACTTTAATAACTAAAATTAATGAAGTAGCTTACATGATAAAACCTTTTTTTGTAATTCAAACTAGTTCTCCAGTATTTTTCCGACATCCTTAAAAAAGTTTTATAATTGTTATTCCAGCATAAATGTAAGTGCGCATATTTTTTAAGGCGCTTGATATTTCTCTTTTCATTTCGGCTTTCCCCTATTTCAAACTTATTTATTAAACCAAAATAATTATATCGGTTACATTTAACAGTTTTGGTTTAATTGAACTATCGAAGTGGATTGGCTTAAAAAATTTCAGCTAACAATATTTCAGCAGTATTTTTGAATAACTATAAACATATATATATTTTTCTCGCAAATTGGTGGAGTTGAGCGGGATACTCCATAGAGGTAGATCAAGCACAAAAATGTTACAGTTTTCATCACTAAGCCAATGATGAAAAATTTTGTTTTGAAAAAATGCAATACTTTGCACTCTCTCCTAACAGACACCTCCCTTGAGCGGACATTTTCCATAAACGGAAAATTTTTTTAGTCCCAAAAAAAAATTCTTAGGAATTAAAACAATTTTTCTCTCTTGAGCGGACAACCCTCCCATAACCGGACGCGGACACTCTTTTTCCCTTCCTTTGGGCATTGTAGTTCCCCATAACTGGACAGTAACACTGTTTTTACTTTTTTCCTTTTTCCTTATTCGTACAGATTTTTTTTATTTTTATTTATTCAAGATTCTTCATATCAATACAACAAGAACAAGTCTTATATTATAGTATTGATTAGCAATTTGGCATATGTATGTAACAAGTTCATAAAACTAATTTAATAAAAAAAATAATAGACAATATTTAGAATTACATATGAATAAATAAGAAAGGAGATAATTTTAAAAATAAATAGTAGTAAAAGTTACAGTTAAGACAGATAAATCAAAAGTTTGTCCTTACGTTTACAAATAGTAAAAAATAACTGTGGCAAATGCCTTAGAATGGTCAAGCAGTATAAGAAATGACATTTGGCGTTGATCGATTTGGCACCTTATTTCCTCAGACACATAAATCAAAGTACTAAGGCAGCTATGCCTAAGCCTAAACCCAGATTGTCTTTCATTTAACAACGAGTTAGCATGCAAATGACGGCTTATTTTCAAATACCTTTGATAAGTACGGCAAGATCGCAATTGGTCGAAAGCTTTTATCAGATTTTAACACCGGTATAATTTTGGCATGTTTCCACACAGATGGGAAGGTAGACGTAGTGATAATAATATTTAACATATGGGTGATGCAATCAAGGGTGTAAGGAAGTGAAAGTTTAATGAATTTTGGATGCACTCCATCATAACCAACAGCGTTAGATTTAATATTAAGAAATGACTCTAGTACATCTTCCTGCGTAAAGTGCACAAAATTGAATTCATATATTTGTTGCAGATTAAAAACGACGTTGTTGTAAAAATTAATATTAATTTGTGGCATAGGTATATTTGCGAACTGTTGATTTAACTGGTTTACGTCTATTACCTGCGTATCAGCATTGCTACGATTGACTAACCCCATTTTATATATTTCCCGCCATTTTTTCCGGGAGTCAATGCATGTTTGGAATTTATTTTTATAAAACATTATCTTGGGATTTCTTATGTTTGTGTTAACAGCAGCTATCGAATATTTGAAGTCTTCATAAAGCTCTGGTGTTCTAAAGCGTTTCCATCTAACGTATGCACAATTCCTAGTGTCAATTAGAGATTTTATTACAGGAGTGAACCATGGCTTATCATTTTGCAAAACTCTAGATTTTAAAGGTACATATTTATCATTTATTATTCATCAACAGCAGAAGTGGAAAACACATGGTTCCAATTTAGAGATGATAGTTCAGCAGCAAGGGACTGATAGTTTATATTTTTAAAGTCTCTATATCGGAAAATTTGTTTTTGAGCGCTTTTAAGAAGTTTAAAATCATATTCGCTGATCCAATAGTAGCAGATGAGAGAGTAAAAGGTGTTTGAAATACATTGTGGACCAAGTTTAACCCAATGGAACTCATTTCTTCTACTAGACTATTATCTTCAAGTATATTTGCATTAAAGTCTCCAGTTAAGATTAGATGTTCGTATACAAGAGTATAAGTACTTAACTTTTCTATCATCTATATCAACATGGACGTTGATCTGTTCGGCCTATATATACAATAATGCGTGTATGTTTAAAGGGGAATCCCCAAAAACGAACAGCTTGTTGTCTTCCACGTAATAAATAAGTACACATATTTATAAATTCCTATTGTATACATACTTGAATCGCTATGCCTAAAGCAGTATTGACTATTAAAGACAAAGTAAATGTTATTGAAAATGAAAAGCTTAGTATTCACGAGTTAGCAAAGAAATTTAAGATCAGCAAAACTCAGGCTGCTTTAGATAATGAAGTCTACATTAATGATGAAGATGTGGAAAACATTAATACTGTAATGTTAACTGCTTCCCAAGAAAGGCTTGTCAACTCGTCTGAAGATGAACTAGAAAGTGAAATTGACGACAAGTTGACTTCTTACCAATAAGCTTATTTATCTATAAGAAAACTGAAATATTTTTCTTTATATCTCAGTGACCTCAAAAGTGTTGAATTGCTTAATGATCTTCAAATACTTCTGCAAGGTATTGAAATTAAAGGAAAAACTCGCCAAGCTAAAATTTCTGACTTTTTTAAATCCATTTGAATATGTACTTTACATAAAAAGTTTTTTCCACTTCTCACAAAAATGAAAATGAAAACTCTGTTTATTTTGTGAAATATTTATATATGTTCTTTTTTTGAAATAAAACTGCTTAAAAGCACGTATTTACTCTTTTTGTACTTCGCTCATAAGCCTACAAATTTGCCAGTTCCTTAGGTGTCCGTTTAAGAGAGAGTATACCGTATAGGAAACATAGCATTTACTCGACATTTGCTAGCGCTTACGTTGCGTTTTAAATACTTAAGGATATTAATTTAGTAGTTTGTAAGCTTTCACCAGAACTGCAGTATCACAACTGCTTTATTGGTTTTTAGAACAATTTTTAACCAAGTATTTTTATTCTAATTCATATTTTTTTAAAAACTAGTGTGTTGCTTCTTCTCTGGCTTAAGAGGATACAAAAAGTGAGCGAGAGACTTTTATATTTCTTGATTTGAATTATTATTCTTTCCAAGTTGTTTATAAAAATAAAGCAGCATGAATAGTTAAAATTAAAGCTTAAAAACACAAGTATGCAGCGCAGGTGAATCGAAAGATTGTGAAACAGGTCACAGGATTTATTATGGTAAAAACTAGGATTCTTTGAAGGAAATTCATTTAATTTGGTTGGAAAATTAGTTTGAGGCTGAAAACTTTTCAAACGCTTTTTGGCTTAAATAAATATTGAAACTTTAATACCGTTTTCTTTTCTAAAAAAATTTAACATTTCTTTTACTTTTTATTGCTATTTAAAGTTTTCTTAAGACAAAAATTATGCCTTGTAAGTGATGACACAATAATTTCAAATAAAGTCTTTATTTCAACAAATCATTGTATTGCAAATTTTTTAGACTGGCAAAAATTGTTGCACTTTTTTCTAGAAAATAAAACGCCTTAATGCGACCGGATTTTATAAGAACAAATGCTTTAAATAAAAATTTTAAAATAGAATTGTGTTTCAGCTCACTTTACTGAAATAGGACACTCTTTTTAGTTCAGTTAGTTTAATAGTTCAGTTGCTCGGTATACGAAGATAAGATCAGTATTTTTTACATTTGTAAAAAAAGCAATAAAAGTATTATGTACGAACAGGGGCAACAAGTAAACAAAAGTATTAAAATATATATTCTCTCGGTGAACATTTTTTAATTAGTATAAAACTGAACATATTGTTTTATGTAAAAAATTATATAAAACAATTAAAATGAGTTTATATGATATTTTATTTATTTATTTCTCTATGGAATATAACCTTTACAGGCAGCTTAAATTTAATATATATATTTTAACATATTAGTGATATAAACATAAAACAATAATATCTACAAAAATAATGAGTTTAAATAGATTAATATGTAATTTTTTATTGTAGAAGGGCACGAAGAGAAATCAATAAATTCATAAAAATTGTTAAATTCGTTGCACATTCTTCTCGAAGGGTCAGCATTAGCATAATTAGCTCTAAAAAAGTGAACAGATAACGGAGAAAAACAACGTGGAGGGCGTTGAGGCACATTGAATGTTATATCGTTGATTAAGAAACCAGAGCTCAGATCGCCAAAAATTATATTGAAAATAAACGATATGTTCAGCACAGTTCTATGAATTTTCAGAGTTGGTTGCTTGATAAGGGAAAGTCTTGCAGAATATGATGGTAAATTCCTTGAGTTAAAGTTTAACCCAAGAAGACAAAAAATAAGGTAATGTTTTTGCACGAATTCAATAACGTCAGAATGTTTTCTTATATATAGAGCCTCATATAATAGATTCATACTCCAACACAGGTTTTACAAGCGATGTGTATAGGATTTTTGTAACATAAGAATCATTGAACACTTTAGCCCAGCGTTTTACAAAACCACGTAAACCTCTAACTTTATTTGTCGTCATTGTTATATACGTAATAAAATAAAATGTAATTTGTCTGTAGTGAGAGTCGAGCTGAAAGAGCTCACTGCTATGAGCAGCTCACTTCGTTTACTTGTGTGAGTAGTTCAATTGAACTAGTTCGCTCATGAACTAACCAACTCTATTCTAAATTAATCCTCCTGTTTTCGTCTTTGTGGTGTTACTAAAAAATGTTTGCTCCCCTCCTATTTGTATAAATATAATTTGAATTAATTTTAAATAGATTTTCGGTTTAATGTATTTTTCGCTGTTCCATATGACGATGTTTGCGTGAAAATTATTGCTATTGTTATCCTTGCAAAAGAATTGATGATAAGATTAGAAAGAGCACATATTCGATATAATTAGAATCAAAGAAACTGCTATAAAAAATTTCTAAGGTAACACAAAGATAAATATTTGAAATTTACGCTTCACTTAAAAAACACTTGTTAAAAGTAAACTATAACATTCATTAATTATTGCTAACGATTCTTCTTTCAATTACATAACTCCCTGTGACCGTACTTTAATTAAAAGGGAAAATAAAATCGTAAGTTTTGTTACGTTTTATTTAAGGGTGAAAAAAATATAGATATATTTATTTTTGAAAACCTTTTACAGTGCATGAACGAATACATAAATACTTGAAAATGTATATTGCACTTAAAAAGGATAAGACCCTCAGTCATATATCCTTGCTATGCTGATAATTGTACATTTGTGCTAAACACACACTACATGGCCATACATTGTAAATATTTTTAACCCCCTTTTTTCTTTATATCAATTGAACTTATTTCGCCAGTTTGTTTCATTTAACACTTAATGTTATCGCTTTATTTATATATAACAGCTATAGGTATTAAATCATTTTGCATTGCCATGAACGTAAAAGGAAAGAACATTATTTGTATGTTGTATATTTATTTATAAAAAATAATTGAAAACTATTTGTTTTCTATTTTTTTTTATTTTCTTTCTGATTTGTTTTGCTCGTCATTTCTTGAAAACTTTTCTCTCTGTGTAGTAAATAATTTGAAATTTTTATTTAATTATCAAAATTTCCATAACTTATGTTCTTGGGTAAAATATTTAAAAGTTTTTAATTTACACATAAATACCTTAAGGGGAAAATAAACGAGTATATATACTCTTCTATCAAGAGGTAAAACAAACGAAATATTTTAAGAATTTTTTAAGCAAGATTAAAAAAGATACCTCAATGATGAGCAAATGAATCGCAGGATAGCAAATAAACATTGTAAACATTTTCAAATGAGATGCAAACATCCATATGATAAAAACAACTAAATAAAATTACTTGCTTTAAAAAATGTTTATGTGAAAAAGTCCTTTAAAGATTTAACAGCTACGATTAAGAATGAAAGAGTTTTGCCGAATAATTAAAAACATCAATTATAATTTTTTGAAAAGAAGAAAGAAAAAATTATATGATACCGAAGTCCTAAAAAGGGACGAACAGAAATTAAGACTGTGTATAAATAGTAATTAAATTAATTTGTTAACTGTCAGCATACCTTAGCTGGATACATTAAGCTAAACATTTCATCTAACTACAGAGTGTTCACAGGATTTCAATAGCATGTCAGCCAGTCATCCATAACACAATAAAGTAAAATTTTAAAAAAGAAACAAAGTTATATTGGGAAAATCCAAAGAATCCTTACAAAAGTATCTTTATCATGTACATTATGTTACAGTTTCTGATAAATTTTATTTTATTATCTTCGTTACGCTACATTAAGTAGAGTAATAATAGAAAATAGTTGCTTAATTTAACACGAATTTTTTTATGAATTTTAATTAATAGTAATTTGACCATTAATAAACAAAAAATCAGAAAGTTTATGTAAAATATTAAATACAGGATGTTTTATGTTAAAAAAAAGTTTAATGGGTTTGAGTTGCAAGAAAACTGTTCCTGAAGAGTGTCCAGTAATCGTGTTTGACTGTATGTAAATAAATCTTTCAACTTGTGCATCCTTTTGTAGCATCTGTTATAATGTTTTGTGGCTTTGTGTCAAGGAAGAAATTTAAGATATAATAAAATTACTTAAAAGATGAGCACAAAACTTATAAAATCAAAGCACTGTTTACAGAACAAAAATTACTTGGTAAAACTTAATCACAATTACTAAAAAATTTACTCTAACCGAATAAAGTTTTCATTTCACTTCACTAAAAAATCTACCGCAGCTGTTGATGAAATAAAAACTTTGTAAAATTTAAAAGCCCAAAAAGAGATCAAATAAAGTAACTTCGTAAAAATTACTGTTAAAATTTGTTTTAAAGATGTAACTGTTCAATTAAACAATTTAGAAATTAAACTTAATCATATGACAATTGGATGATAAGGATATAATTATATTGATAAATCTGCTGATATATTAATTAAATGTTAATTTCATTAAAATAAAAGCCGACCAGAGGGAAGTTATTAAAATAATTCAAATTAGTAATAATATTTCATATATATTACTAGCTTAACCCGGTGTGCTTTGCTACCCCCATCATTACAAAATTAAATAAGAAGTGTTTATGTAGTTAAAAAAAATATTTTATTATATGTAAACGAACAAATTGTTTGGTTTTCTTACACTAAAGCATGCAACGTAAAGCTGTCCGTGGGAGAAACATGGACTTGATAAATTTAAGCCATAAACTTGCAGGGATTGACCGTGAGATTTATTGATTGTCATTGCTAACGCGAACTGAACAGGAAACTGCAATCTTTTGATATCAAATTGCAAGTCTGTAGGTATCGTGGGAATGCGAGTCAGCAGCACATTTGTTCCATATATATAATGGTCCCTTCATCGGAGGCCCTTAAAGTTGAAGTTCGAGATCGCTGAGTTGCTAATCATGCATCGTGTTGCTCGAGGTCGTGTATTTCTAAGGCGTATTTGGAGTTCTTGAGATGTTTATTTTTCTCTTTTGACAATTGGTTCACATATGACAAAGTTATTTGATAACCAATTATTGGGGCAAGCATATTTCCATATGCACAAATAATATTGAAAATTGGTCAACAAACGACGAAGTAATTTGATAATCCATTTTTTATTCGTGCACATTTCAAATTTAAAAAAAAATAGGAAATAAATGCATAAACCATTTTCAAAATTAATCCACAAATGATGATGTTGTTTGATAATCAATTATTGGGGCAAGCAATTTAAACCAATGCCTCACCCCAAATTTCCAAAAAAATTTTAGCGGGCAAATTTGTAAATTGGCCTACAAATAGCGAAGTTATGCTTGTGTATATTATACAATGTGTTAAAAACAATGTGAACGGAGTACCATAATTTTGTTGACGTTGAAGAAGGCTTAGTTGAGAAAGTAGCCTATAATGCATTTCAGAGTCCAAGATAAATGTTGCGAAAATTTTAGAAAAAACAATCCAGAGGTTGGCTCTCCTATAAGGTGCAATCAAACAAACAGACATTCATTAATATTTTTTTCCTATCGGGGTAACCGTTTACCCCTCCTATATACCCGATATTTTGCTGAAAATTGCACGTTATTCTCCCTTTTATAGTTGTACAGATATAAGAAAACTAATAGTCACATCCTATGGGGGTACCCGTTTCCTCACTCCTTTTCCATCAATATTTTGCTGGAAATCGCGCGCTTTTTAAGAATAATACATGCCGAATTTAGAAAACTTCACTTTTATAGTGTCTGAGGAAATTAGTAGTTACCTCCCATGGGAGGTACTCGTTTCCCCCGTCTGATACTTTCAAGATTTTCATAGAAGTTTTACTTTCTTTTAGGAGCAGATCACCGTAAATTTGAAGAGTCTCACTGTTGTAGTTATACAGATGTGGCGAAATTAAAAATTTGCTTTGTATGCGGGGTGTCCCATCCCCCCAAAATTTTCTAAAAAAATAGCATTCGATTGCATACAAAGTTCATTCTTTTCATTAATTCCATTTGGCGTTTTAATGCATTACTTCAAATCGGCAATGTCATTACTTGCACTTCGGATTACAAATGCAAAGTTCAAACTATCAATACTCAGAACAGACGGTAAATTGCATGATAAGCGCAAGTTCTAGTACTGCGCCCCTCCCAGATTGAGATACTTGTTTATTTAATATTAAGTTATTGAATAACTACATATAATGTAATGCAGACGATATCTAGTTTGTGTAGAAAAGTATGAAGACATTATCAAGTTTGATATGTAATTCATTATAATATATATAATCTTTGTTGATTACCAATTTCATGCGAAATAAATGGAAAATAATTAGTTTAATTTATATTGTTCGCACAATCAAATATAAAATTTATATTATAATTTGGATTATAATAACTAAATTGATTTTGATAAGCTGCATATATAAATATTTTAAAAGTGAGAAACTTTCTCATTATCAGGACAATTTTGTCATATTTATATACACACATATCAACATACATATAATTATCATAATACAGACCTTAAATTCACATACTCCATATTTTTTCTCCCGCTGACGTGTTCTAACACAAACCAAAATAAGCAAAAATAACATTTTAGATGAACAGCAAAAAACCCTTCCAAGTCCGTCCTACCAGCAACTTAACTAAACCAAATGCCAGAATGGTGCATGGATGTTCCATTTCTATTTACTTGGCTTGTTTTATGTTTCATTGTTGCTGTTGATATTTTTCTGTTCAACTCAGAGCATTATTTTGTATCCCATTTTATATTATTTTGAGTTCAATGCCCCTCTGTCAAACTATACCAAATTGTACGTTGATTGTAACTTACATTTTCTCTCTTGTTTTTTTTTTTGGATTCGTTTTCATCCTACTTGTATGGCAGGTGGTGTCTGATGCACATAATCTACAAACTTACATGATATGATAAAAACCCTAAAAAATTAAATAAAAAGGAGTCCAATATAAACCAACTGGCAGGAGATGCCAGAGCAACAACTCTCACATACAACGTCAACAAAAGAATGTGAAATAAGCAGGGTACAACGTGAACTACATGGTTAAATTGTAGTTTAAGCCACTGTTGCCAACTTTTTTCAACTATTTCCCCCTATATTAAATTTTATATTGTACCTAAAGTGGAACATTATTGCAGAAAATAATGCAGAAATAGATGAAATTCAGAAAGAGTCCAAAAATGTACTTAAGCTTACAAAAAACTGTAAATATTTACATACATATTTATGTGGGTAGCATGTTTATATACTAAACTCGTGCAGTTATATTTATAATAAACTTATAAAACTTAGTACAAAATACTTGAAAAATATTTATAGCATTTCAAATGTTACCGCAGATATTTTTCTAAAGTAATTTTATATTCCAAATACACTACTTAGAAAAAGAAAGATTATAATTTTCCAAATTGCGATTTTTTTATCTAATCACATACTACTTAATTATTGGGAACAAATTTCACATGTTGTAACTTATTGAATCAAAAATTAAAAAGAGAAGTTAACCAGACTTTTTGAAAACCAACATAAATCATACTCCTTAACACTCTAATTGCCACGTCATTCAAAAAGGGCCGACAAATAACGGGGCATAACAGTGACAATGAAAATGATTAAAATATGCGCTGCAGTCGTAACGATTTTTTGTAGTTGTATTCATTCTATATTAATGTTCTCTAAGAGCATTTTTTTAATAGCATGGAAAATTAGAAATGTTCAGTTCCAGCTTCAAAATTTTTCTTGATTTGTCTATACTGATCGTCAGATTCTTAAATGTATTAACATATGTTCTAAGAGTGTCTGAAAAGGCAATTCTTGAATAGTACTTTGTCAGGCCGAAGTGTCTGACAAAACCATTTTGTAGTTTTTTTTCTCAGATACTCAAAAAAAACGATAAAAAATTTCGTGGCAGTTAGAGTGTTAAATAAATAATATAGAGGATGGTGCAAAAACAAGCACGATATCCAAAATTGTTATAATTATTGCAATTGGCGGCGCACGTCAATCATATTTGATATTTTTGAACTAGACAGCATACAAACACGCAAGAAATAGAGCGCTATACTCCACAAAAAGACCTTGGAAAATTGTTTCGATTTTTCTTAACAATAATCAGTCGATTTCCTAATCGTGTCGCGCCAACTGGGCAAACATTTCGCCGCTTAACCGTACGATTCAGCCAGACAGGAACCACAAAGGTCCTTGCAAGTAGTGGCAGCGTTGTGTTCTGTTGAGAATATCGCGGTCGTAGCTGCCGATGTCGCTAAGAACGAAGAAACATCAAGCAAACGCTACAGGGCCATGATAAACGACTTCTTGTTGCTGGAATTGAATAAGCGGGGCTTGGTGAACATGTTGTTTCAAAAAGGCGGTGCAAAATAGAAGGATCTACAATAAATATTGTGAAGGAAGGGTGATTAATTTTGCCCCAACCCGTATATTACAATATCTTACAATCCCTGTCGCACTTTTAGTACGTAACTATGTCAGAGTACGGTTGAGTTTTATCTGAGATCTGTCTGATCAATGCCCTGAATGATTTACATAACTATTTCTTAGCGTTAAGTACATTATTCTTTTTTCAATAAAGTTGTTTAACTTCAAAATTTGTTATACTAATTTTATTTTCAAGTTTTTAGATTTTGTGTGTTGAATAACAAATTTGTCGTACACTGCCCTTTCATTTGATACAAAAGATAATTGGTTGTGAAAAAAAATTAGTCCGCCATCTTGTTGGAGGCCATATTGGATTTGCAATTTCTTTTAATGTGTACTCCATTCTACTTGTCAAGCCCTTTAATTTGATGTGAAGAATTATGTAAACCGCCATTTTGTGTAAATTGCTTCTTTTTAAAAGATTATTTTTATTATCACTGGCAATGTCCATATTTTCCTCAAAATAATTGAGGAAAATCCCGCTTGCGAAATTGCCAATCGATGCTTTTTTGACACTTCTTTGCACTGTTATACAGATCAAGAATCATATTACTTTGAAATTGTGAAAACAATTTGTTTCATTCCACTTTTTCCTTTCATGTGAAAACATTTGAATTTATTTATCATTTTTTCACTAAACGAGAATCAGAAACTCTATGAAAATGTTAAAAAAACTCTTCATTTCACAGTTTCATAGATCCAGAATCGACCCCCAGATGTTAGAGAAAGTTTTACGATTTCACTGTCCGCTAGTCTTCAAGTGGTTACTGATGACCAGGGACAGGGGTTTCATGCAATAAAAAAAGGGGTTTTAGGCGCCTAAAATATGCCATAAAAAACGCAAAATATGCTTTAAAAAAAAAAAATATGCAATTATTTTAAAATTTTTATTTGTATGAAAAAATAAAAAACTTAACATTTTAATTCAGTCTCATTGGATATGTATGTAAAATAGTCAAAAAAACAAAAAAATTTATATATACATATATATATTATGAATTTTTTTATTTATTTACATGCAAAAATTAAATTTTCTTTATGTTTTCAAAAGTAAAGTTCAATCTATTTGGTCTCAGAAAATTTTTGTACATTGAAAAAGGCCTTTCAACATCTGCCGATGTGATTGGAGCCCATTTAAATGATTCCAGTTCTTTTATAGAATATTTTTCTTTAATCGCATCATCACAAAGTGATTTTTTTAGGAAGTTTGACTTGTCAAATTCCATTGCAATAAGGTATGTACTAACTAGGCAGATTTTGTTGTTGCAGACTTGACACAACCTGGTACATGAATTCGCTTTATACTCTGTCTTCAGTTGAAATTTAAAGCCGTTAAAAACTAATACACAAGCAAACGTGACAAAACTAAATTTATTTATAAATTTGTAAGTATGCCTGCGTATGGATTGAATAATGCCAGACTAAATTTAAAGTCGTTTTTTACGCAAAAATCGTCAACTGTAAAAATTTTCGTCTTAAAATCGTAGAAATCACAATTTATTTCAAGTCAGGTAGCTGCGCACTTGTATAGTATTTATCTTAGGCTTCATCTAGACAAGACAAAATATTATAAAGACAAACTTCATAAAAATAAGAAAATATTAATAATTAAAAAATAACTATTTTTTTCTTTTTAATTTGAATTTTTATCAAAATACGACATAAAAATATGCATTTATAACAAAAATATGAAAAATATGCATTTTCATTAAAATATGCAAATATATGCTCTAACAAATCGATGCCATTTTTAAGCAAATTCACTGTTTCGATAAGCTATTTTGGTTTTACAATTATCAGGCCTATGAAAAAAACATGCATTTGCATGAAACCCCTGTCCCTGCTGATGACCAATATTTATTTACTCATTTTTAAGTTTTTTTCTCGAGCTAAGCACACAATTTTTAAACATTCCTTTATTGCTGTGGCTGTATACCATTTTCCGATGAATTTTTAATATTTTATTATTGTGTTGTTATCATGTTTACTAATTCATTTTTAAAATTGTATAAATCCTGCGTATTAGTCTCTTAACTAATGATAACACAGACGATTTTACGTATTTGAAACTTTTTTTCCCAATTCCCTCACATCCTAAAATTATAAATTGTATCTAGAGTTTTTTCCTTGATTGCATAAGTTCTGTCAATGTTTTAAATAGTACTGTATTAAATAAAGTATAATTAAGAAAGAATCCATAATTCAGCTGTGCCGAATCTTATTCACCCTTCATAAAATTATTTAGCGACAATATAATTTTACTGTGTTTAACCCTTAAGTCAACATCTACGCACACAAACGGGTCCCAGCGCCTGGCTGGGACTAGTTTTAATAAACTACGAGTATATTTGTTAATATTCATATAAAAAACACTACGAAATAATAAAAAAATGTATATAAAAAAACAAATGAAAGGCAGGTTGTGTGTTATTGTGGATTGCTCCACCACAAATCAAGTTTCCCACAAAACGATCTAACTCTTCTTAGTAATTGGACTCCAAACTTTCTGTTTTTCTGTATTTTTCACACACTATAATTTCTTGTATGTCATTTTAATACTTCTAATTCAATAATATCTTCAGTAGTAGGATCACCACTACACTTCAATACGTTATGAACCATAAATCTTCTGGAAACAGAAGGATACTTAGGCCACTTTGTTCCATCCCTTCCGCAATAAGAACCGTTAGAGTTATCAACTTGTAATTCAGTCTCAATAACTGCAGTTTCATCTTCTGTATTGTTTTCTACATTTTTGTGGGCATGATTCTGAATTTCAGTTTTGGAAACTGTTTCCAGTATGAATGCTGTAAGTTATCTATGTCTTTTACATCAGGCGTTTTAACATCACACAGACGTACAGACGAACACCGTTAAATCAGCTTCTATATCCAAAAAGTTACCGAATATTTCGGAGTCGAAAGCCACAGCAGCTCGTACTCTTCTTTACCCAATATTACTTATATAATTTTATTATGTAATTAATACAAATAAAATAAAAAAAATAATATCGAATATACACACATATGTACGTTATGATGTCGGAAATCAATATCTTTGAAATTGCAAATGGAATGACCAATCTATTATACCATTTACACATATTTTGTTTTGATATGTATAAAAATATTAACTACCAGTCCCACGATGTCTCACGTATTCGTTCCTTCATACAAATACATTAAAAAAACAAAATTTTTGAATTTTAGAATTTGTTTTTTTAAATGTAATTGTAGGTAAGAGCGACTACGCATGACATCCAGGGCTGCCAGTAATATTTTCCGAAAAATAGTAAAATTTTGTAAATAAAATCGTCCAAATCGTACGAGTTTAAAAAAAGTCGTAAAAACATCATCACACAAAAATCTTCTGTTTTATACAACCATCTCTTATTTAAAAATTAACAATTCAACAGATTTATTGAAAGCAACAAAAACTCTAAACATTTTATTAAATTCAAAGCAAAATTTGAAGAGATTTTGTGTCGAAACAGGTTTCCAAAATAAACGTTAATTTTTTATATGTATATATTTTTTATTTTAATTTATATATAAATTCATAGAATATACTATTATACAGTTTTTCACAAACTTACAATTTATTTAAAGAGTCGAATCAATTTTTATATTAATTCGATTTTATATTTACATATAAAGCACGAAAAAAGGACATATGATATTGATTTAAGTTGGGTAATGACAAAATAAAAATACTATACATACAAATCATATGTTATGTTTCTTATAATATTTGTTGTAATGCTGACATTATAACATTTAGAGAAATTATTTTTTAAATAATCTCTAAAAAAGGATCCCCTCAAGGGTTCCTGTTTCCAATCAATTTTTTATCTTAGTTTCATTAAGATTAATTTTGCTAATATTCTTTTAACATTAGCTGTAGAGTTTGGCAAAGCCAATAAGTTATTTACAAATTCACATAAATTTGGAAAAACAGTTTTATTGTTTGGTAGATTAATTGACTTTCCTCTTTTCAAAAATATATTTAAATTGAATGCGCTGTTTCCAAAAAAAGAAAATCTTAGTTCTTTTATTTCATGCTCAATATCATGATATTTTTCTTTAGAGAGTATATTAGAAAAACCTTTTAATAAAGGAACAATTTCGGAGTTTATATTCAAAATCACATAAGTATGTTGTAATTAAATTTAAATTTTTTATAATTTTTACATTGAAATAAATTTTTTTATTTGGTATCACGATTCAACGTGGAATGATACACAATTTTCAATAAATTGATTGAAAGTTTCAACATCAATTGTATACTGTCTTAACATTTCTTGTACATACTAAACGAAAATCATTTTGTGAAATTCGCTAAAAAAAAATCGTCAAAATGAAGCAAAATCGCACGTTTCGCCCCACTGGTGACATCGTGGGACTGTCGTAAATCTGTTACAAGAGTAAGTAGAACTAAATAAGCAATCAGCATGAATAAAAGGATTTAGTGTAGAAAGGATGCGGGTTTAAAATCTTCATCCACCTAAATACATTCATCCATCCATGATGAATGATGATGATGAGTTAGCTTTAATCTAGCTCAAATTCCGTCAGAGCTCTTATATTGAAAGAATAAATGTTCCAAAAACTTTACCGATAAGAGAATCTTAAAAATCGCTAGATATTCCGCTGACCGACAAAAAAAATTTTGCGCTATTGGCCCTTAAAAAACACAAGACTAAGAGGCTAAATCTAAATCTAAAGTGTACAACAGCACTTATGTATGCCTACAATATAATAAAAAAAAAGCGAAAAATTTTGATATGTATTTCGTTCTGTATTTGTTGTCTACACGGAAAAAAGTGTGAACATAAATAGTAGAAATACGTCGATTCGCCTTTTTGGAGATAACGATACTCACGAATAAAACATTGCAGATTCCGATACAGATACGCGTATTGAATTTGAATTCAAGATAATATTAACAAAGCACAAGTACATCAATTTTTTTATTATATAGATTATTAGTATTTAAAATTTATATTAATAAGGTTTTTTTTTTAAATCAAATATTCTCTAAATTTGCTAACAAATACGATTTCGCAAGTCAAATAATTTTAACTGGTGCTTTGTTTGTATGAGACCTGCAGAGAAAAATAGTCTCTAAGTTGCGTATGAACTCATTTGAGTTCTGCGCAATTTTCTTCAAGCTTGGGTATGAGAAGTCATTGCACCGCTAAACAAACGGACTTGCGTCCACAGCTTAGGATGGGCTGAACCTCATCTTCTTCAGATGCTATTATAACATGTTAAATCAAATTAAACGCAAAAGAGCAAGACGTTTTTAATCACACGCCTGCAAAATTAGAGAAAACTATTTCATTACTCCGTTCTGGCTTCAGACTCCGCTTTTGCAAGTGTATTTTCTCATAGTTGTTGAATAAATAAATGGTTACGCACTTTCAAGTTTATTCATAAAAAACTTAAAAATAAATTTATCGGCGATATCGACATATCGGCAAAATTGAAGTATCGCTATTATATCGGCTTTAGTACATAAAAAATATAATTGAAAATGATTTATTTCTTACACAATATGCAGCTCAATTATAAATATTCGCAAGGAATTTATTTCATGAGGAGAGGTTTTTCTCGAGAAAAAATTTCTCCAACTAATTTAAACGCCCTTCTGTTTTTTGAGGGAATTTTTTTGGGAAAACGTAAACTTAAATATACATACATACCTATTTAGAATAACTACCTTTTACCTTTTTTTTTCTCCCTTTTACACGGTTTATAAAAACGGACTAAAAAGTATAATGAGGGAATTTTTATTCATAATGAGAGAAAAGGAGAAAGAGAAAAATTTCGTGAGAAATTTCTGTTTATAATTGAGCTGATGGTCTTATTCAAAGTTGTTTGAAAAAATGTTTAATTTTGTATTTTTGTATTGTATGCAGTCAATGTGCCAGAGAGGTTAGAGGTCTGACAACCACATGTAGGTTGGGTCTATGTTCAATGCTCAAAATTTTAAATAAATTTTTTGAAAAACAAAAATTAAGTTTATTTTATATGAGTATAATTTATTACAAAGTTCTTAACTTAAATGAAAAATGTTTGGGAAAACTTCATGTTAGATTTTCTAGTCTTTAAGTAAAAATTCAAAAGCTATAAATATTTTTTCTGTGTACGTTGAAGCTCGCAATAAAATTTTCTTTTGTTGCTTTTAATTATTAGATGTGTATGTTTGCATGTAGACTAAAATACTTGTGATACTTTATTGTTGCAACTCAGTGTTAGGTTTCTATAGATATCTAAAAAATTATAAACATTAAAAACTATTTATCATCAGAAATATTACATTACATAAATATGCTCTTTTGAATAAATTAATGTCTAGCAGTTTTTATACCCTTCACCACAGGAGTCACAGTCTACGTAATTTCTACAAAATTCATTTACGACCCATAAAGAATGTGCCATTGGAATTCAAATAACGCATAGATAAATTTTATAATGTTACAGTACGGTTATGCCATGCGCGATAACTGTTTCATTTTTGACGTCGACGGTGAAATATTTATAAGCGTATGTGGCGCATTCTTAGTTGATAATAAGTTTTATTGGCGCTTTTAATAATAAAGAGTGTTCCAAATACAAGTATCTATTTAAATCATATGTGATAGATATTAATCTGTTCAAAATAATAACTACCAGTCAGTATCATATCTCCGCGGAATGGAGTCGCTTTACGCTTGAACAATGTTGGGAAATATTGCAAACTTAAAATAAAATATTTAGACGAAAATTCTTCGAAAATTTACGAGGTCAATTGATCTATCCCCTTAACAAATGTTTTTGTGGAGTACTTGTTAAGTACTGATGCTAAGACTAATATCTGTTGAACCGTTCCTGAGATAGAACACATGAATGAAATCATATTTATAATATCATTTTTGTACGTTATACAAACCAAGAAGTTTATTATGTGTCGATATCACTGATTTTGTCATTTCTATCGTAAAAGATCTTTGGCAGTTTTGTGTCAGATATTTTTTATATATAATATTTACTAGTGATGTGCAAATGCTTCCTATATAAAGATAGCGATATTTAGTTGACATTTCCTAATTTGTGGGAAAATGAGCGTGAATAGCCCCGTTTTCCATAAAAAGGCAAAACATCACGTGTGGCTTAAATAGCTTTGATCCCGATTGCATTATTCCAAATGAACATATATTATCCGGATGTACTCAGCCTGACTTGCATGGTCATATATGTATGTCGAAAGCATGTTTCAAATGTAACGCGGTTTTCATACCCAAGGGTGGAAAAACCACGCACTTTACCCCATTAATCTATTATCCTTTCTACAAAAAACAATGGAACAGTTAATAGATCTCTATCTTAGATCGCAAAACAGCTCTGCACTTGCTGGATATATTGAAAACTCCATGAAGCACAATGAATTTGCTTTTGTGGCCTTTCTAGATATAACAAGAGCTTTAAACAACATCAACTTGATACTCCGCAGGGTGGTGTTCTCCAATCTTGTGGAACGTCGCCATTCGAATCAGTACCGTATGCAGATGACGTTGCCGTAGCCAGCATCACGCATCGTCTTCAATCAGCTTTGGGTCACATTACTAGGTGGTGTAGCGGTAATGGCCTTAAAGTTAACCCAATAAAGACGAAGCTCGTACTTTTCACAAGCGAATAGAAAATGCCGTGCATCTCTCTACCAATGGAGTCTTAATGGAGTCACACTCAGGTTATATGATAGCGCAAAGTACATAGGCATTGTACTAGACTCTAAGCTTTAATGGAACCTCAACGTACAAGCAAAAGCGTTCAAATGACGCTATTGCCCCCTATACCTGCAAAAGGGGAATAGGAAATAGACAGGGTATCAAATCCAAAACTGCCAATTGAATCTTTCAAATCCTCGTTAAGCCCATAATAAAGTATTCAGTAATCATCTGATGGCCGGCTTTAGGCAAATACACCTGCTTTACAATCATAGTAAGAATATTTCGAACATCGGCCTTGATGATTACGGCTGCTCCTCGCACTAGCCCATCAAAAGCCTTGTTCATAATGTTAAATTGGCTCACATTTCTAATACACAATATTTAGACTCAAAAAAGTGTTGTAAGATTAGAAACAAATTGTTTTTTTTATATTCATAATTAATTTCAGAAATACACGAAAATAAAAAGAGTTGCCCACCCAGTGTTAAATTTCGACCGCCAGAAAAAAATTAAACACTTTATAATTTACCACTTAACTACTCGTATTATATGATTTGAATTAAAGCTATTCATTATTCACAAATAAACAAGTGCAATCTGAAAATATTTAAAAGATTTGCAAGCCCATATTGTCTGAAATAAGAACTCACTCCCATGATTGCATTCACATAAAATTATATAAGTATAGCGCCAACTGTCGAGATAACGAATGACGGTATGACGGTTTGTCGGGTATAGAGAAATTGTGTTTTTGTAATTCATAAAAAATTCAACATTTTCAACAGTTTCACTGGGCAAATATATATTTTAGAAATTGTTAACATCAAGCAAACAACATTACATACTTATAAAAGCCACACATTTATTACTTACTCCCGTTCTCATTGCAAGGATAATGTAAAAGAAAAACAAAGAAAAGTGAAAATGAATAAAATTTATAACAAAAAGAAAAAATGAGGGAGGGGGCAGTATAAAAAAGGAATAAAAAGCAGCAGCACTTCAAATACAAAAACGAAAATGAAATAATAAGTAAAATTTAAAAAAATTATCAAAAGTATTATAAGTATCATTTTAAAAGGGAGATTTTGTGTATGTAAGCACTTCTTAGAAAACAATAATCTAAAAATTTAAATATAGCCAATCAGAAACTTTAATTGAAATCAAGTTTGTTCTACATTGAAGGTTCAAGTGTGTAAAAGACAGTGATATTACTCTTTAACTTAATAGCATTCTAAACAAATTCAAGTTTGAAATGAAGTTTCAACAAACTCCAATTCAAACACTGTAAATATTATATTTAAAATCAAGCCTTTAATTTAAGTTTAATTCAAGCCTTAAAATAAAGTGTTTTCTAAATCGAAACTGTAACCCATATACGAGTATACTTATCTCGTCATATAAAATTAAAAGCATGTAACTGTCAAATCTTTAAAATTGCGTTTTGTTTTAACTAATGTGTATTATATCCAAACTTATCCCACAAAGTTTTTACTTATATGTATGTACATTAGAAACCAAAATTATTATTAGTAAAAAAATACTTTCTACTACTTGGACATTTTAGATATCGTCGACGTAGTATCTAATCCAACTAGAATTTTCAATCGTGAAAAACCCCAAAGGGAATTTCATGAAGAACGTTTTTTATCGTCGACGAACGCATTTTTTAATCGTAGAAGATTCTTTGCACGTGAGAAACTGTTTCACGAACTGATTCTTCAGTGAGATTCTTCCATAACACAGCGAAAAGACGCTTATATTTATCGTATAGGGAATCCCTTGAGATTTGTGTAGTTAAACAAAGTGTTTTTTACGAATTGCATATTAAACTTTCGAAGGTTAAAAGACGAGCGTGTCAGTAAATGTGTAAAAAAGTAGATATTTTTGTTATTTTTACTCGTCAGATCACCATCAGAAGAATCTTTTAGGAGTCACATATCAAACACTATCGTCTAACAAACATCCTATGCAAGCTAGGAAGATACTTCCTCCATTCATTACGAAGCTGAAATCAACGGATTTTCTATAAGTACACGTTTCTTTGTCTTTTATAAACACTTTTCTATACTTTTAATGAACATCTATGTTTTTAATTATTTTACAAACAAAAGAAAGTAGAAGCCATAATATAAATAGTATATCAACTCTTTAGTTGTCAACCCACCACACCAAAGGTTTCGACTTTTTCTGAAATCAGACTTGTCGTAATGAATCCGTTAAGACATTTCGGAAGATTGTCTGAAATCAGACCTATTGTCTGAATTCGTTAAGACATTTGTCTGAAAAAAATTCTTTCGGATACATTTATTTATTTGTGCAAATAAAACTTAAAAAAAATGTATAAAACTTTGATTTAAATGAAAGTAAATGAAGAACAATTTATAATAAATACTTGCATTTTTAATTCGAATCTGTTTCCAAGCACACATTTATACCATTGCAACAAGATGGACAATTTAAAACGAATTGATTGCGATAAAGTATTGCCTTGAATATATTCTCTATACAGAAAACGATGCTCTAGCTTATACGGAGTTACCCACAGAAATCCCATCTACTCAATCTATTCAACAGCAAAAACCATGTAATATAGCAAAACTTTTAACTTGTGTAAAAGTTGTGTTAACTTGTAACTTTAATATAAGGAATAAAAATTTTTTGAAAACAGTGACGGCTTAACGTTGAAATATAAACACTATCGGCGTAGGTTTATAATTTTATTGCAGTGTTATTATTTGTTTTGTGTGCATTTTCAAGTTGTGAAAATATTTCATTTCTATAAAATTCCACATTATTACTTTCGTGATTCTTATTTTCCATATTGCAATTACTAATAACTGGGACTGGTTCGTATGTATGTAAGTATATCAAATAGAAAAGAAAACTCCTGTGAACTTTATTTGTACTATTTAAGATTCTTCGCCCTTCGTCGTATGCGTTGTTTTGTTGGGCATTTTTAAGTTTTGAATATTTAATTTCTGGAGGAGATTTTAAAATAAAAATGGAAAATTCCTGGGCTGCTGACTACCGCATTGGTGATCGCATTTTCAACATATTTGAAAAGAGGGAAATACACTCATAGTTGAGCTTGAGCACAGGTAAGTAAACTTTACTTGAGTAAATTACATATAGAAAACGTATAAATCGATTAAGGACAACAACAGCAAAAACAGTACAGGTAAATAATTTAATATATGTAAATGCCTATTTAAAACCATAAATCTTTTATGTAATTTTTGTACTCATTTTGCAGGTAGAGGTCGTGTTGCTTGGGAATATTTCGATGTTTTCGAGGAAATATTTTCAAGTGACCGCACTGTTAACTGCGGTCCAGTTGTTTCATCAATGGCAAATAATGACGATTGCGAGGCAGGCGTGATGTCTACATCTTTTTTTCCTTCTTCAACACTTTCTGTGGACGAAGATGAGCCTCCGCCTCAAATACAAAAGGCAAATGCTGCAAAAAGTATGAGCTCGTTATTTTATATGCGCAAGAAGCTAGTGGAAGCAGAAGAAAGAAAAGCTGCAGCATGTGAAGATTTGAACGTCGTGTTGAGAGAAACGAACACCTTACTGAAATTGCGCAACGAGCTTCTCCGGCGATTCCTAGAAATGCTCAGACCTGTGGAATAGTTTTTATATGTAAATACATATATAATTTTTACAGCCTTATTGCAATTACAGAACATCATAGCACTTATTACTTTTATTCACAAACATATTTGATTATTTTATTTAAATTAGTATTTTTAAATAGCGGCAGAATATTTGTAAAAAAACGAAAAACTCGTCATAAGAATTTTTACTCAGCTTCTTGACTGTAAATGGAAGCTCGAGTATATTGAAACTTGATCGTGTAACCTCTAAGTAATTTATGTTTTTTGAAGAACCGCTTTATGACTGAACTGATTAGTTAATTTATGTTTCTTAAATAATTTAAATAGTAATAAGTTTTTTTCCTAATTATTTTTTGTTTCTTTTTATATTATTTAGTGCGTAGAGAAATTATACTAGGTATTTATATTATAATTAATTTCAATTTTCATTAAAACTGAAAAATTGTTTGAAATAATTTTTGTTAATTTTATTCAATATACTTTGGTTGGTTTAATTACAAAAATATTTATCTGAAAGCATCACTATAGCAATGTTTCTGCAATGGAATTTCTTTTCGACGTGGCAGAAACCTCGTCTGCATCTTTATTTGTATTTTCACTAACATCTTGAAAGCCTGGTGCATCCTCATCCATATGTTGAAAATCAACCTCATTCCTGTTTATTAAAAAATTATGTAATGTGCATGATGCTGAAATTATCTCATTTCCGATTTCTGGAGTATTTATATCCAAATATTTAAGTCTCCTAAATTTTCCTTTTAACAAACCAAAGGCTCGTTCGATAATTAAGCGACAATTACTGAGTTTTACGTTGCAGTTATGTTCCTGGGTACTTAGATGGCCATTATCACGATACGGGGTCATGGCGTTTTGTAACAAAGGGTACGCTGAATCGCACACAAGATGCAAATGTGAAGGCAATAGTGGTGATGTAGAGCAATTCAATTTTTCGAAAATTTCACTTTGCCTAAATACTCTGGCGTCATGCATTCGTCCAGGCATTCCAATAAAAACATCAATAAAGCGCGCTTTATGATCAAAGGTACCTTGAAATTATGGTATGTTAATAAATGTATGCTATTTTTATTATATATAAAGATAACAGAAACCTTGAAGAATTATAGAATGCATCTTATTTCTGTTATAGAAATCTGTTGGGTTTCCTTTAGGAGCTTTAATAGGAATATGGCACCCATCGATTGCACCAGCAACTCCTGGAAAACCACGCGAGCGCCCTTGAAACATCAAAGCTTCCTTGTTGCTTTCAGTTCGATTGGTGAATTGGCAAGGTAATCATTTCTACCGGAAATCCTACGTCCTAATATGCGCATCAGTTCCTATAAAAATTTTTTAAATGTTAGAAAATAACACGATTATGCATGCCATCCAGGTGAACTTACATCACATGTACCACGAGACATTCTGAAGTGTTCTTTGAATAAATCATCGGTATACTGCGGAACTATTGTTTCATAGTACTCCTTATTGCGAGCTTTCGTGTGACGCTCCACAACCTGGAATAATTGTAAATTCGTTTCCCCGCTGTTGTCTATTATATTAGTAATTAAATTTGATATGACTCCTTCAACATCGGTCAAGAAAAACTCTATTACGAACTCTGTGTTGTCCATACTTTGCAGTATTAGCCAAACTTATTGAATTTGTAAATAAAATTATTTCTTTTGCAGCACTTTTATTTATTTTCAATTGTTTACATTAAACAGCTGTTCATTATACAATTAATAATCAAGTCGTTTCTAAGACGTAGCAGTTGAGCTCAATAGTTGACAACAGTTTTACAACAGTTGAGCTCAACAGCTACGTCTTATGAACGCGACCAATATAGTACATACATGCACTTCATTGGTGCTAATGCCAAATCATCAGTATATATTCAAAAATATGGTTTAAGGTCTATTGATGATATGACAATAGCTCCAATGAAATGCATGTATGTATATTAGGGTGACAATGGTTTGTATGTAAAAAATTTTTGTTCGAATTTTAAAGTTTTTTCAACGGAATATTGTGCCAATAGGTCCAAGAGTTTTGTGCCGAAAATTTGAGCCAAATCGGACAACGTTTTCTGGACGCGCATCCAGGTTAAAGGTCAGGTATTTGCATATTTCACAGCTAGTATGAAATAAAGTTGAGAAACTCATATATTTTCTACTTTATTTTACAAAAACATCTGGATTCTGTAGACTTTTAATAAAGAGGACACTCAAATAGTTTTTTTGGGAACTAACTCTCAAATTTCCCTTGCGTCAAAGTGATCCACAAACTATTTCATTTCAAAAATGTTTAATATATGTATGCCATTATTGGCAATGTATATAAATTCTGTGTACTTTTGATAAAATAACTTAAAAATATTGCAGGAAAAATTTTCAATTAACATAAATTTTTTACATTCTATCTATCTATCTATCTAGTCTATCCTTTCGTCAAACAAAGAAAAGCCCACACATTCTTCGCTTAAGTAATACAGATGATTTAATACCTTTGAAATGGCTTTGTCCGCAATATTTTGATTGACTCTTTTGTAGTTTTCCAATTTTCTCAAAAACATAATATCATTTAAAGCAGCTTTATCCGCTTTATTTGAATCAAACCAAAAATTTGAATAACAACTTACAATGAAACCTGTTACTTCTATCAAAGCACTGATTTCAAAATCTGTCACTTCTGGAAATTGATTGCGAAAAATCACTATCTTTAAAGAGTATATAGCCTTGGCCATCCATCTTGCGTAGTGCAGTGCACCGGGTTTTCTGAATTTTATTCCTAAAGGAGGATTGCCACCAAGGAATATAATTACTAACTCCAAAAATTCTTTATAATCATTTCTCGGGAATGAATCGTTCATTTTTCCTAAAGCAAAATCTAAAACTTCACCAACATTATCGAATATAATTTCCATAATTCGTGGATGAGCTATTCCTGGCACAAAACTATCTGTATTTATTTCTGGCCAATGTTTTTTGAATTTTTTAAAAATCGTTATGTCCGGTCCAGAAGACACTCCAACATTGGCCTCCGTAAAAACTGCTGCCAAAACAATTTCGAAAATATGGTGTCTGCAGCCTAGAAATAGAATTTCTCTTCCAATTGATCTCTCCAAAAGCACACATGCACCTTTCAATCTACCAGTGTTGGATGATGTTGTATCAAAAACAAACGCTTCCGTTCGTTCCAAAATATGTTTGTCTTCTAATGCATCATAAACTGCAGAAAAAATTTCCGCTCCAGTCCCAGAGGGAATATCAGGCATATCTATAATTTGCTCTAGGCCTGGAGCCGTAGCAATTATAGCCAAACGGTCTTCTGATTTTCCTGTTATTGTCGATAACAGTTTAGTGTCCCAATGGATGGTCAAAGGTTGATCACTTGCAGTAAACTTTTCTATAATTTTTTCACTTTGCGTTAATCTTAATTGTGCTCTTTCCCGACTTATGGAGGTTCGATTTAAAATATAATCGGATGTATTAAGTCCGACGGCGTCAATAACTGCAACCAATAAGTGTACAGCATCTCTCTGACTTATTTTTAACTTGTCGAAAACTGTAGCTAGTCTTGACGTTAAGACACTTTGCTTTTTCGTACAAGAAGTACTGCGAAAACGTTTTGCCTCAATCGAACATTCAGCATATTCTTCCTCTGATGTTGCAGCATCTTCAGACGCGGAAAATTCAATCATATTGCAGGCTGAAATAAATTTTGTCACAGTTCAGTACTTCCAACAAAAATTTAAAACAACGTTATTTAACATTTAATTAAATTTTTACCTGATGAAGTTGATGGTAATTCGTCACTTAATTTTTTACGCAACTCTTCTTGTTTTTTGCGATTTCTTTTTCTTTCCTCTTTTTTTTTAGATTACAGTCGACTCCCAACATACAACCTTCGCGACCTTTCATTCTTTGTTTAATTAAAAATTGCTTGTCTTCTTCTAAATCTATTAGTTCCAGTGCATCGTTACGAGCAATATCGAAGAGATCGCCTAAATTATCGCTCCACAGTTTTCTTCTGTTTTTATGAATGTCGGACACTCTAGATATATATTTTTTTAAATCTTTCCATTCCTCATACAGACGCAACATTTTTTTGTACACCAGTGCAAATCGTGAAGAGGAATACGGGCCTTTTCCCAAAAAATTATACACTCTCTTACCACAAGATCAGCACTATCTTTTGCAGTTAATTTCGTTGTCCTCATATTATGAAAAAAAACTTTGAGGCAGTCCCCCTTCGAGGGAAGTTTAGAACCAACTATTTGGTGTTTTGAATAGCCTATTAAAAATATTTCTTCCCTTAACGAGGGCATTGTTATATATTTTTACCAAATTCACAAAAAATCTCTAACCAAAAGCACTTTACACAAGTAATTCACACGACTGAATGCAATTTATATAATTTTTGGGGAAATACATAATTCAGTCGTATTTTAAAAATCTAGTAGGCCTTGAAATTTATCATTAGAATCCGTTAAAAATAATGGTTGTTGTCTAGGAAATTAGCAATTTTAAAATTTTTGCCATGTAGATTGCGTGATTTAATACAAACAAACAAATGTGTTTTTGTAGTTAACGTTTTTGAATAAAAGCATCTATTAATTTCCTGACATAAAGGAAAGGTTAATTACCAAAAAAGTTCTTTTTACTATTTTTTTCACGAAAATATATAAATCTACATTTTTTCATTAAATATTGAAAAAAAATAAACGAGTTCAAAAAATTTATTTCGTATATATTGTAAAATATGAAAATACCTGACCTTTGACCTGGATGCGCGTCCAGAAAACGTTGTCCGATTTGGCTCAAATTTTCGTCACAAAACTTTTGGACCTATTGGCACAATATTCCGTTGAAAAAGCTTTAAAATTCGCGAAAAAAATTTTGGCTGTCACCCTAATGTATATAGACTAGCTAAAAAACCCTCAACAAACAAAAGTTTTTGAAAAACATTTTAAGAAACTTTTTGTGATAAAAAAAACACTTTGACATTACAGTATGTATATATGTTCCTATGTATATGAATTTGTTACCCTCCCCTATGAAATAACTATGTTGGTTGGAGATTTTTGCTTGTGGAATGATGGTTTGTTATAAATCCACAAAAAAATTAAATTTATTTAAGTTTTGTACAATTGTGGTGTGAGGCCATAACTAATTGGATTACAGTGAAAATTTTATATTGAAGTTACTAAGTAATCGTTTGATTAGCAATGCCTAAAAGAAAATTTAATATAGCAAAATTTATATCGTACCACGATATTACGTGGAAAAAACATACTTGCTTAATAGAACCGTCCAAAAAGGAGCTATGCTAAAAATTAATAGCAAGTAAAAAAGACATTATAAACTCGTTCACAAGCAAGACATTGACATCAACATGGCATCAGTTGTGAAAATGAATTTTAGTTTTTAATTTCAGCAAAGACAATAGAAGTGCCTCCAAGGACAGTCTCACAGAATGTGCTTCGGTGTTTCTTCTTACGTTCCCCAGAGTCTGCATATTTTACTCTTAGAATTACCAATGATAAACTGGTGTCGTCTGAGACCGCATTACTCTAAGTTAATTTATGGTCATTAGGAGTAATTTTTGGGATTACGTAATGAAACGTTTTGCTTGTTTAAGAACTTGAAGGGCTTTCCAGTAGCGACTAAATTCCATTTGAGCCCAAGAATTATTCTGTTCCTTGACATATCCTTTTGAAATGCCAAAGAAGGGTTCTCGCCTTATAAACCTACCTTGGGATCCTCTGTGAGCTGGACGGTCAGCCCGTTCGCTTCGAGTATGTGCAAGGCGAATTCAGACAGTTGAATTTGATAGCGCAGCTGATAACTTTTTTTTAGTTTTATCCAAGGCGAATTACGGTTGGATGTCAAAATTTATTTCTTTTGTTTCCATTCATTATTAAATTTGTTCAACATCATACATAATTTAACATTTAATTTTTATTCATAGAACAAACGAAACCGCAGCAACTACGATAACAATAATAACAAAATAGCAAAATGCAAAAGAACTTGTTTATATTTCTTAAACTAAATTACAGTGCAAAATAAAACAAATTTCTTTTTTAATGAATCGTCCATTTACTTTCCATTCTGCAAATAGGTATCAATATTATTTCATCGCCTGAATGCCTCCGATTCAGCACCCACAGAACAGGGCATCAAATCAATAAGACTTTGTTTCTCGCCAGCTTTATAAATATAACCATTCGCTTTATCTATGTGATTTTGCAAACGTAGCAGACTTTGAGTATTGCGGGAATCCAACATTTAGAAAGATACTAAAGCGTAATCCCCAACCATCGAACAAATGGCCGCATTTAGTTTTTTATTTTTTCGAAAGCTTCCAATAAATATTTCAAATTCAAAACATCGGTATAAAAATTCAAATTAAAGTGTAATTTTTCTTCATGTTCCATTAGCAAATCAGCCTTAGGCAAAACATTAACATGAGGCACACCCATGCGTAGCATCATACTTAAAGCCAACAATAAAGTAGCAACAAATTTTGCAGGTTAACTGCAATATAGTCGTCAAGATTAATTGTTACCAATTGGAAACAGCCTAGTTTTTCTAATTTTTCAAATATTTTCGACATAGAAACATGATATGTATACAGTTCCACTTGTCCGGGGCAGTCAAAGAAAAAGTAATTACATGTGTTACATTACATGTCCTGAAAATTATAAAAAAGAAACATAAGATTACGTAACCTCTCGAAAGCAAAGCGCTCTTCAATGTAATTGTACTTTGGAAATTTTCTGGCTGGGTGGTGAAGAAATCACCGAAGGACAGCGACGTTGAAGGGCATTACGGATGGCAAGAGCGAATAATTGAGCAGAGGATCTTTGAAACATTTCCAAACTGATTTCTTCTACAATAATAATATTTGTTATTATTTCAAAGGATTTCAAAAAAACAACCCTCAGTCAGATGTTTCTTACAAAAACAAAATGCTTGTGGTTTCTGTAGTGCAGTAGGTATTTGTTGTAGTATTAAGTTCACCTGTATGAATTCGCCTTAAGTATGTGTGTAGTTTTTTTTATTATTTTACCATTCACAGTAAGAAGAAAGTGCAAAGAATATATATTTTGGAACCTATATACGAGCATATATATTCTGGAACCATTTAGATAGAAAGTTCATTAAACGATCTTAGTTCCTCCGATGTTGAAATTGATTTTCTAAAGACCCCAGATACCGTAACTTCCTTCGGTTCTAAAATATCGGTATTCAAATATCGCTTCTTTAAATATTAGTGTTTTGGTAGGTATGAAAAATATTTTAATACTGCAAGAATAAAAAACGAACAGGTGCTACGAGTGTGTCTATATGGTAGCCATTAAACGCTTGCACAACTGTCCCTTTGGTTTAATATTAATAAATCTTGTAATCTCTAAAAATTTAAGAATACCAGCAAAACGCTACATTTACAATTTTTTTTTTGTTTTTGGCCGGCAATTTAAAAAAAATTCAAAACAGTTTTCAGGCTTCCTTAGGTACAGTGCCAGTTACACTCGGTGGTACCGTTGCACAGTGGGATATAAATGAAAAAAAGGGATTTAAATCTGCAGTTACTAAAAGGCTTGTTGTAAATTTATACTTTTGTAATATAATTTATCAATTTGACCCTTTTCGACGCCTGTGACTCTTTCAATAAGCCTTTTTTTATATAAGCCTTTTGTATAATTTTTAATTAGTTGGAGCCATTTTTATCGTTTTTTAGAACCATCAATTATTTATTATTTTGATAAAACTTGTATATCACCTAATATAAATAAGTTAAATATTATTTTTCAAAGTGATTCATTGCAAATCATATACAAACAAGTCGCAGAATAATTAACGATATAATATGAGCAGTGTTGCCAGGAGCTTGAACAAAAAAGGCTAAATCGGCTTTTTAAAAAGGCCAAAAAAGCTAAAAAAAAGCTAATAAATTTTTATTAACAATTCAACGTTCAATGCATAAAACATGTTAAAAGTTATTAAAAAAATGATTCCAACAACATAAACAAAAAAAGGTTAAAGTCTCCATATTTTTAAATTCATATAAGTCATTACATATAGGGTATGCATACTATATGTATATCAGGTATTTCTTTTGACTTAAATTCCGTATTGGATCAAAAATATAACAGATAATTTGTATTTAGGTATGAAAAATTTAATTTGTGTACGTCGCTCAACTGTTGGGGAAATCCCAGTTCCCGTCGATCTTTGAAATTAGACATTCCACAAAGGACACGTGAAAAGTTTCCTGACCTTCTACAAAGATCTTGGGTCTGTTTGTAAATTCATCACTGCACGCTGCATAATATGTTTATTTTGCACTGCCACTGCTAATCAGCTGTTGCTTATGCTTCTGTTTGCTAATTTTATTGTTTGCATTTATGAACGAATAATATAATGAAAATGGAAGTTAAGAATGAGTTTAATTTGTGATAAAACTAATGATGTAAAATTGTGAAAAATGTTTAAAAATAAGTAGAAATAAAAAATAATTTATATTTATTATTTAGAAAAGGCGAGTTCCTAAAGTGTTGGATTATTTTAATACGAGTACTATCCAAAAATATACAGAAGGTAGTAAATTTTTTTGTTGAATAATTTCAAATAAGACTTTCGACATCTCAAGTAACTAGAATAGTAAGAAATAACAAAATGAAAAATTTAATACTTACTCATCCCTTGCACCATCAGTTTTTATGATTTGTGTTCATTAATGCATTTTTTAATACCTATCATTAGCAGATTTGCTATTGTTTGCACTTACGAACGTAATGAGCATAACATGCAATGCGGTGATGAATTTACGAACAGGCCTCTTGTGGTTTAATTTGTTTAATTATTTTTGTGTTTAGGGTTAGGTAAAAGATATGATCCAAAGACACACAATTTATTCAAGACCTCGAAAATAGGTTCGTGAAGTTATCGAGAACATTCAGCAGCAAATGTGTCAGCTGGTGGTGGAAAATTTTATGAGAAGAACATGGCCCTACAGGCGTAGCCTGATATTGTTTTCCATAATGATTGGGATACCATCCTCTTTACAATTAAATGAATATTATTTGATTTCTCTTAGAAATACTTTTTTTATGTATCAAAATGAAACCTCTTATTGGAAGACCCTAAAGATAGCTAGATACAAGATCAACCAAATCAAGAAATGAATTTTCTTGCAGCACATTCTTTAATTGTCACACTTCCTCCCAGAACTCAACTGTTGACACAACATTTTGTCCATTTCTAACTTAGAAGCTTTCTCCATTGGATTTCAATCAATGTAATTTTGTCTTCAGTTTGTACATTGGATTAATTTCTTAAAGTTTTAAGATGATTTTATGAGTTCAGTAGGAAAAATAAATTTGCCGTTTTGAGGCTGAATTTGTACTAAAAAGGCTAAATAAAAAGGTAAGCTTCGAGGCTAAAAGACAAGAAAACAGCTAAATCTAGCTCCGAAAAGGCTAAACTAGCATCACTGAATATGGGGCCCATTCGTTATTCTGAAAAATTCCTTATATCGTGAAGTTTTTTTTTTCTAATTATCTTTTTATTAGATAAACAAAATATAATTCAGTTTCATACATACGATAATAATATCTTTTATTTGAATAATAAACTCGAAAAAACAATAGTTATAGAAATGCCTTTTTATACAAGATCCGTCGATTCACCTGCATACATGAACATTTTATGAAGTAGCATTTTCCGATTAAGAACACTTTCGTTATAAATTAAAAATCAAAACACTGAAAATTAAATTATGCTCCTCTTAAATTTGATTATTTATTTTTTTAAACGGTTTTATGAAGTATGGGTGATGACTTTTCTCCATATTAATTAACAGGGCAAGTCTAAATATGCACAAAAATTATTCAAATATGCATACAAATATTAAAAAAAAACTTTAAAATATGCATAAACTTATGCACCCGAAAAAACACAAACTATTAATTTTTAATAATTTTTATTTAAACAAATTTTCGTTACAAAGTATAATCATATGTTTTTTCAAAATATCAAATTAAAAGGATCTTCAATTGTCGCACAAACCGATCGAATATTTTGAAAAAAATTATTTAACTTCAGTCGATGTTACTGTATATGTTGCTTTTAATCGTGGCCAACGTTGAAGGACAATTTTCCATTAAAAACATTTTTAAGCTTTTCAATAAATATTTTAATATTTAATATTTTAAAGTTATTCTTTTACGAATTCTATGACGGATAAGCTTTCATGTAAAGGAAGTCCTTTGGTTTCAAATTTGATTATACTAAATCAAATCTGCTAAATCTGCTTTTACCGATGAATTTTTAAATAAAGGCTTTGTATTAAATATCGACTCACAATGCCCATTTAAAACGCTGTTCATTTCTATAAAGTTGTCGCAATAATATATAACACCCTTTAACCGAGATAACCAGGAGAGGCCTTTGGGGGATTGATCATACTTGAGCGCATAGAATGCATTAAATTAATACGAGAGGGCGCCTGAAAATTAATTCAAAATGAATTAATTTTTTGTTAAAAAATACAAAGACTTCAAATTAGTACTGTGGAGGTCAAAAAAGTACTATTTAAAATATTTTACTGTACCGAAGAAAAATTTAATTTTCCATCACTGATTTCAGAACATTGGCAACACTCACGTGATTTGCGTGCATCACCCGTGATCATTACTTTTGAAAATTCTTTTTATTAGGAAAGTAATGCTGGAACAATTTTCCCTCAGACTAGCAGAACAGATCAGTATTGATTTAACGTCGCTACACCACTTCATCATCGTTATTTGTTCGAATTTAATACTTTTGGCGGTGCATACTAATGACTAGGAATATCACCTATATAATCGCATTATTTAACAAGTTAGAATACGAAAATTTCTTCTATTCATTTCTACAAGTTAAATTAACTTCGGTTTATATAGAATTCCCATATCTGATGATTGATTATTCCATATTTCATTTCAGTTTTTCATTTATGTACGAGTATGTTTGCTTGGGTTTTGTCTTTTGTAGTTGAATTTCTTAATTCAACCAACTGTGAAAACGTAAACATGGAGTTTGACGGTTGTCATAGTTTTAAATATTAGTATTTTCGCGTAATTAGTTGAATTGTTTTTGGTTTATGTTGAAATGAATTGTTTGGATCAAGTACAAATTTGACTTTACACATTTTTTTTAATTAAAATTAATTTTTTGATTAAAATATTTTCATTAAGAAAGTATTATTGAAACAATTTATTCATCAGACAAGCACAACGGACCAGATATAATAATAATTTTTTTATAATCTAAAATTTTTCTCGTGAGTATTTCGTGAGCTTGACTTTTCGTTATTATGACCAACTTTTTTTCCACTCACGTGATCGTGTATGAACGGGAGCCAAAAATATATGGTCGTGAATGAGTAAAATTTTTTTATCGTGAGATTGCATGAGCGTCAGTGAAAAGTCACTCACGATCCCAACTCTAGCACTTATAAACGAAACTTTTGACATAATGTATAATGTCGTCTATTAAAAAACACAACGGTACAAAAAATCAGCTGGATTATTAAACAGACCTGTATTATCGGATCATGTATCAAACGTATATAAAACATAACAACAAAAACTTTCAACTGAGTAAAGAGAAATTAGTGTAAAGAGAAATATGAAAAAAACTATGAAAAACAGCAATCGTGTCATTTTTTGCTACACCGTTCGCTGACAAACCAAAAAAGACGTGGACGTAATCAAATTCATCGTGTAAATTGAGTGTTAGAAATTTTTTTGATAAATTAAAATTATTTTTATTAATAAAGTATTATTGTAACAATTTATTCATCACACTAGAAGAAAGAAACACGTTAGCGTGAGTTTTCGTGTTGTATCTTTTTTTCCACTCACTTGACCGTGCTTGAGCGTGAGCTAAAAATATAAAGTTGTGCATGAGTAAAACTTATTTACAAATTGTTTACAATATTTTTTGACAAAGGGTTAGACTTTACACAAACAATAATATAATTCCTTTTTTTATGTAGTATTCTTGTAGTTGTAGCCCTAATAATGCCACCTGTTTATTTCACCATGAGATGAAGCTTGAAAAATAATGTTTAGCTCAAGTAAAAGATTTGTGCGATCACAACGTTTTTTTGTTTCAAAGTATCGAAATAAGTTTTAAGTTCATTAATTATTCTTTAACTGCTTTGAAATTCTTTGTGAATAAAAGTAATTCAATGGAAAATTCATGTTAACGATTTTAAGCCTGATTAATTAAATATCTTTGGATAACCAACCTGACACTATAGTTCGACAAAAATTTCATAATTTAAATTGATAACTAAGTTTCAGACAATTTTATTAGGAAAATATAAATAACAATTACGATCGGCTCCACAGTTCACTAACATCGGCGAAAATACTGCAACAATTAGTTCGCAGAAATTCTATATAAATTGAATACACTTTATTTATTTCAGAATTACGTTTCATTTAAAAACATGATAAACAAATGAACAAATGCTTTAATTTATTATGATTAATTTATGTTTGTATTTAAGTACGTACTGCCATATGAACACGAGAAAAGCATTACTCACTTATTCTTTGTGTGTCATTGTTTGTCATCCACATGTCTATCGAAACTCTGAAGCGTTCACCATTATTACATCATTTAGAATTCTTCTTTGCACGAATGTTTCCTGATTGATCGCTTAATGCAAAATGTGTTAAATATTGCATGAAGTCATTTGAAAAATAAAATTCTATCCAATGGACGACAACATCTTTTATAAAAGAAGTGAAAAGTTAAGGCGACATTTTATATTGGTGACATAGTCGAGTTGACAGTTCCCAATTGCTTTTATGATTTCATCATAAACAGACTTACAGGGGAGTAACGTTTCAAAATAGTCCGAAATTGAATATAAGCATCAATGACATAAAAATACTTTATAAATAAAGCCTAAAATTTCACGGATATTAAAAACATTTTTTAGTGTCAAAGTTTTCTTCCTTAAAAAACACTTGCTATATTAATAGCGTAACAATAGGCATTATAAGCTACTTGGTAACATGCGTATAAATATGTAATAAGTTATTAATAAGAGATATAAAATCTTAACCGAGTATCAACAAGAACAAATAAATGTATCTCTAAACATTTGCAAGTAAGTAGTAATCTTAAAACTAATTCATCCTTTTATTTCAAATATACAAATAAATATTAAGATGAAAAGTACACAATATACAAGATAATAGCAGCAGTAGCAGAAGGATATGGAATAGCAACAGCTCCAACAACTTATGGCAGCTATAATAAAAACAATAACATTAGACACAGATACAAATACACCAACAACAAACAAAGTACTCCTACAAGCAACACTCCCTTTAAAGCTTATTTATGCGTATTAAGAACAGAAACCTTAAATGTTTTCAGTCCTTATCTTAGTCTTAGAATTTCATCTGTTGATGGAATAAAATATATGAAAAAGAGCAAGAAAGGATATTTCAGTAAGATGGGATAGGAAAAATGAAACGCAAAATAAAGGTATGTGTAACTTTCCAGTATATTTTGTAGTGCGGATAATAATTTATTTTTCTAACTTTGAAAATATTATAACTACAGCAAGCAGTCTTCTATTTCTTAATAAATGTTAATACATGAACATATCTCGTAAATCACAATAGGAAAGGATCGAAATGTTTCATAGCACTATCCTACAAAGCACAGTGGTTCCACTTAGCAAAAAATGTTTTAAATCTGTATCTTTAAAGTAATGAAATTTGGAGCAACATGGTGTAAAACGTGACTACCTCGGGCATAGAAAGCCTTATTGGCCTCATATCTCTTACAAATAATATTCGAGTTTGATGAATTTATGGTTATTGTTAAGCTTATTAGTAGACAAAGAAATACATTTTATTTTATATGTTATTTGGCCTCGACTTTGATCTTTATTTCGTACAATAAAATATTTTAAATAGTACTTTTTTGACCTCCACAGTACTAATTTGAAGTCTTTGTATTTTTTATATATTGAAACGATTAATTTTGGCTCAAGTTCAAACCCGAATTTACCCATTTATTTATTCTAATTTTTTTTTTTTTTATTTTTTAATTAGAAAATTTTTTGGATAAATTCATTATTATTTTTTATTAAGAGAGTACTATATATAGAACAATTTTTATTATTCATCATACTAGCAGAACGGATCAGTACTGATTTCGAGGTCGCTACACCATCTCATCAGCGTTCTTTGTTCAATTTTACCACTTTTGACGGTGGATACTAGTGATCAGGAATATCAACTATTTAACCGTATTATTTAACAAATTAGGATACGAAAAGTACAAACTTATTCATTTTCACATGTCAAATCAATTTCGGTTAGTACGAAATCCCATCTATGATGAATAACTACTCTATATATTTCAATCTCTCTTGTCTTTGTATTTTTTTAACTAAAAACATATAATGAATTGTATTTGTTCTTGCGCTTATCTCTTTTCACATCAAGATAATGGTTTGCGATTAAAGTTTCAAATCATATTGAGAGTAAATGTTTGGTGCTGAACTTAATGTTAAACTACATTGATCTTCTTCAAGACTTCGAATATTCAAAAATATTCAAAACGTTTTTCAAGCATAGCGACTAATTTCGGTCCTCGGATTTGTGATACCGACCTAATACCGTGTTACTCCTCCGGTTCATTTAGTACTTTCAAACTAAATTGTTTAATTTTGACTCAACAATTGCATATAACATTGTGAAAGAATTTTCAAAAAGTACAACGTCTTAAGCTTGTCTTTAAATATGCTTTTACAGCTTTTGAGAACGATTTGCAATAAAACTCGGTACCATGTAATAGCTACCAAATGAAATAATTTCCAACCAGAATGGAAAAAAAGCCACCGGATAATTGAAACTTAAAATTTATTTTTAGTTTGAGAAACACTATAATTTGAAGAAGATCAACGTAGTAGTCAGCTGTTTTTGACTCAATACTTTCCCTGTTGTTTATTTATTGTCGAATTGTTGTAGTATTAAGCAGACCTGTATTATTTGGTCATGGTTTGATGGAATTTTTAATGCTACGAAAAGAATATTGAAGAAATTAGACATGCAAAAAACCATTGTATGAATGTAAAGAATTGTACTCACCTTCGTGCACGCTTACAAAGAATCCTACAGTAAAAAAAAAATTATCATATGGCGCGCGGTGCACCGCCAACATGTGAACTCCTTACGGAGACCTCACCAATATCCGGACGTAGAATCATCGCTCATAAAGGTATGAAGTCCATCCTGAACCTCATTCGAGTAAACACAAGCCCGCGGAAATCATCAACCATTAACCCCAAAGGGGTCAAGAAGTCCACCGACATACATTACAGTGAAAGAAGATGTGACGAGCATCAACTTTTAAACCTGTATTGGGAATCATCTACAGGGCTACCAGATCACGTGGTACCACTTATTAGGTAACCCATGCGTCCTTGAGATTCCTTCCCTGGAGCAGAGCTTTTCCGAAGAGAATTCCTTTCTGCAGCTTAAAAGTAATGTAGGTAAGTATTCCTGGTGCCGCCAGACCTGTACCCTGGCTAAGACAGATCTATTTCCTTAAGTTCAACGTATGAGTACGCCCATTCCTTTCAATCCAGTTCTAGGGTAGTCCCCACTACGCTTATAGGCATACGATCAAAGGTTTTCCCAAGAAAGATATATTCACAAACTAACGTAAGCAAGCTTACTCTCTTTTTTTAACAAGGACAGGTCTGCGAAATTTCTCTATCGTATACCCTGCACCACGATTTATCAATGTGTAGATCATTTACCAAGATTTTATTTAAGCAGTTTGGGGACAGCTTTGTCTTTCAGCCATCCCGAAGGAAGTTACCAGTTGACACCACGAGGAGGTAAGACACAGGCACATGTCGACATGACTTGCAAGCGAATGCCAACGCACACCCGACCCTGCCAGCTCAACCAACTTACTAAGCAATATTCATGGACATTCTGACACTGGATATTATGATATTCCACCGTTTTAATGTATAGCCATAGTGAAAACCACATGTCATTGACTGTAATGGCCTTACTGCTTCCACAACGTCAACTGCACACTTATATGGACAGCAGCGATGTTCTCGTGCGATCTGGAGTACCCTCAGCACATGGATACCAATTGTTAACTATCGTCTCCATCATCAGACTTTGGAGAGCAGCGCGTGACGTAAAATGGGCTAATTCGGCCAATGTATGTAGGTTTATCATGCCCGAATTCGTGGTTGTATGCTTGTGTTCGAACAGATCATATACATTCATAGATATATGCATATGTGTATATACATATATGAGTATGTTTAATACTTATTATTTTTATAAATTCTTATGTCAGTGTGTTTTTTGTATTAAAAAAGTGAAGATAATGTTTTCATTTTCTTAATAAAACAAACTTATTTTACCGTTTCAAATGCAAATAAGAAAAGGAACAAAATTCTTTATAGAACAGAAAATACAACCAAACACACATGTTAATATACAATTTTTTGCCATTTTTCTTTTGTGCTTTTTGACAGCATCAAACCTAAACAACAATAAAAAATAGTGTTGTTGTATCTTCGACACTGCCTATATTATTTTACCATGTACCGTATTTGTATTTAATTTTTCGAATATGTTATCGTGTTTGTATTCCCTCATAGTTATTATGATTGCAACTGATTTCAAGCTCATACGACCTCATTTGTCTTCATCAGTGCTGCCAGGAGCTGGAAGAAAAAGAGCCTAAATCGGCTTTTTAAAAAGGCCAGAAAGAGCTAAATCACCCAACAAAACCTATAAAAAGGCTTAACCTTTATGTCAACCTCAACATACCTGGGTATGTTTTTAGTTTTGAAAACGCTGTAGCTCTAAACTGGATAACCGGATCGACTTGAAATTTCTTGATATCCTAGTCAAAACTGTTTTACGCAATAGTTCCAAGTTTGGTTAGGATTAGATCATCCGTTCGGAAGATAAAGCCCATTTACAAAGTTGCACCCTTAAGTCAACAGAATACATACCTGGGTATGTATAGTAAAACGCATGCAAATATAATATAATATAAAAGTATAGTTCATTTTGAGCTAAGTTTTGTAATTATTTTTTTATTATTATTATATAATGTCAGTTTTAATTTTTTTGCTTAAAATTATTGAAATTCAAATACATCTATCGCATTGAGGTAAGTCTTTGGAATGCTCTGCGCACACTGGTTTGTTGCATAATGTGCATGCTACACGAGTAGGGCGTCGTTTCGAGCAGATGTAGCAATTCCCCTTTACTTTTAGCCGGCCCGTACTATCACGTTCCTCCGATGCATGTGCCTCAGCATCCACAACTCCGATGGGCCCACCTTTCATGGCTTCGAAGGCGTTGCGCGTTGAAAAAACTCTCGATATTCTACTGTTATTCGCCCTTCTTTCCATTTCTGGCTTGCACAATTCCTCGCTAAGCTGATGGAGAAACATCCTACGGCGGCTTGTAGATGTCTTCAGGTGAGTGTTGTTGTCAATGTATATTACGTATGCAGCAAACGCAGCAACGTCCACAATATTATAAAAGAAAGCCAGAGGCCATCTATTTGTGCGCCGCTTCGTACTAAATTCGGACAAGCACTTGTCCATGTTATCAACGCCACCCTTGGTTTTGTTGTAGTCCAATATAAGCAATGGCTTCTTCTTAGGACCGGTCGTTTCTGTTGTATAATGAGTAGTGGACAACATTACAACTGCCTTGTTTTTCTTGGGAACGTACGAGCACATCGTAACGTGATTACAGATCCCAAACATTGATGATTCAGCCTCACGTCGTTTCGGGTTGGCAAATGCTGCTGGCACGAATGTACGCCTTTTGTTGCAAGTACCCAATATAGATAAATTGTTGTCTAACATCAAAGTTTTTGCCAAGTTGTAGCTAGTGAAAAAGTTGTCACATACAATAGTTCTTCCACTTCCAGCAAAAAGGTTGACACATAAATCCTTTACTACTCGTTCGCCAACGTTTCTTTCACGTTCACCAGACGGTGCCATTCCTGTATAGATTTGTCCCTGCATTGAAAAATTATATTCAATTTAGTTATTTAGATTTTCAACAATTTTCAACAATATTCATTGTACCTGCAATGGATAGGAAGAAATGGAGTCGCACACCCACCACACTTTTATTCCATATTTGGCAGGTTTTGATGGTATGTATTGCGTGAAGCCAGTTCCACCACGGTAAGCATACAATTGTTCATCTACGGTGACGTTGGCTCCAGCCACGTAATATCTACGAAGACAGCTGTTAAGCAACAAAAAACGTCCGATATTGCTGCTGCTTTGTCAGTTTGTTTTCTTTGCTGGCGTGTGTTTCCATTATCAAAACGTATGAAGCGGCTTATTTCCCAAAATCGTCGTACACTCATTGCGGCACGATATAGTGGATGTGAAGTAGTTTTCCACAAATCTTTCGTATGCACGTAACCAGAATGTGTAACGCCACTTAGCAAAAGTAGGCCCAAATATGCATCAAATTCACTTTTTGTTATGGGAATCCATGATCTCGGTTCTCTTGTTGGATGTTTTGCGTTGTCAATATCATAAAATTGCCTTGCCTTTCGATTTGATTCACGAATAATTATGTCGCATATTTCGTTTGACATTATCAATTGGAACGTTTCTGCAATGGCCAAACCCTGCGTTGCCCGTACTGGTCCAGATTCTGCACTTCTTAGAATGTTGTGCGTACGGAATCATACAGGTTGTGGTTGTATCGAGGACCAAACATTACCATCTCTGGCAGTAAAAACTTCGCCAGTTTCAATTGGTGCATCTTCAAGATCTTCATCAGAATCACTGTCGCCCTCTGGGTCATATTCTGGTAACATGGGTTCTTCAACGTCTGAGTCATCTCCACCAATATCACCTAAAGCCTCGTCAC
Organism: Gymnocheta viridis; assembly: GCA_956483585.1. Taxonomy (NCBI): domain Eukaryota; kingdom Metazoa; phylum Arthropoda; class Insecta; order Diptera; family Tachinidae; genus Gymnocheta; species Gymnocheta viridis. Next base: position 68,389,267 of record OY101441.1, read on the forward strand.
CAAATATTGAATCGTGGTCACTTGTTTCTTCTTGGCTCTCTTCAAGCGCTTGCCGAATATATGCTTGTTGTTCTTCGTACGAAAGTGCGCTTAGTTCTCGCGGAGTAAGTCATTCACCATCAGCCATTTCACTTTTAATATTTTTTTATTTCCACAAAATAAACAGAAACGTATTTTCACTTCGAATCACAAATGTAAACTAAATTTTCTGCCTATATTATATATTTATTATATATGTACGTATGTCGTCTACCTATACAACCACTTTTTTCCACAAACAATGACTGTGAGGATGAAATTGGTTATCATAAAATTTTTTAGCCTTTTGTCCATTTCTAACAAACTAAAAAAATAATTCGGAAATTCCAACAAACCAGGTAGATACGTAATTAGCATTTTTATGCTAAGGCCGTACCATTCCCCATACAAAACGTATGTACATACCCAGGTATGCTGCTGTGGACGTGCGTAAAGCATTACTGCTGTTGACATAAAGGTTAAAAAACAAAAAAACGAAGAAAAGTCTACATATTTTTCGTATAAGTCAATACAGGTATTTCTATTGACTTGAATTCAGTATGATATAATAATTATTGCATCATTATTAAAATATATTCAAGTATTATATCTGTCCTAAGGAAACCAAAAAAATATATATTATATATACATTTAATAAATTATATACTTTTAAGTGCATTTAATATTTATGCATATAATAGGCATTATAATTTCCTCATCGCCAGTAGAATCGGAACTATCATTTGCATAAATATAAAGAGGCTAGTAATTTGATTGAATCGCCGGAAATCACTAAATCATAGCAACATCTCTGTAACCTTTTAAAATAACAAATTAATTCCAGTACGATTTCTTTCTATAGTTTTAATTATTTCCATGGTACTAAAAAGTTTTTCAACCTCAGCGTTACTGAAAGGTAATACTACGGGGTTGTCCAATAAGAAGTTTCGTTCTCAATAGAACGCTACTTTAACGGTTGTCATACATGACTCAACCTCTAACTACATTGAGATTATTAAATATCACTAAGAGTATGGTGAAAACGTCAGGGTTACAGTTCGCAAAACTAAACCATTTTTGCGTCGTCGTTGAGCACCTTCTGAGCAATTGGGAAACCGGTGGAAAAATTTGAGCACTTGAGACAAATGATTGATGAGCAAATTTAAACTTGTTTACGTCGCTCAACTAAGAATATTGCTGTTGTAGACAATAGTGTTGGCAAATCCCACATTTGTTAATTTCTCGTCGATCTTTAGAATCGGGCAGTAGTTCTCGAAGAGGCATTCATTATGGATGCGACACTCTCCTCTTTTTAATTAACAAACATTCCATGATTTCTCTTAAATACTATTTTTTACATATCGAAATGAAACCTCTTATTGAAAGACCCAAATACTAGATTAACTAAATCAAGAAGTTATTTGTTTTGCAGCGCATTGTTAAATTGTCACACCCCCACCCAGAACTCAACTGTTGACTCATCATTTGTCCATTTCTAACCCATTTCTAAAGCTTCGCCATTGGAATTCTTCAATGAAATTCTGTCTTCAGTGTACTTACGTTAGTAGATTGTATTAATTTTTTAATGTTTCAAAATGATTTCATGGGTTCAGTAGAAAAATTTAGCCTTTTTTAAGCTAAATTTAAAATAAAAAAAGCCACGAAGCTAAAACGTAAATTTCGAGCCTAAATGACAAGAAAAAGGTTAATTCTAGCCTCGAGAAGGCTAAACTTGCATCACTGGTCTTCATGTTTATGGTCAAAGTTGCTCGCTGGTGTTTATAGTTCGTACTAGAAATGGGATCGTGAGTGACTTTTCACTCACGCTCATGCAGTCTCACAATAAAAAAATTTTAGTCATGCACGACCTCATATTTTTTGGTCACGTTCACTCACGCTCACATGAGTGAAAAAAAGTTAGTCACAATCACGAAAACTCACGCTCACAAAAAAAAACACAACCTATAAGTATTTATACATTAAAATTTCTGAATGAATATACAATTAGAAAATTCTGCAATAAAAGAGGAAAATTATGTTTAACTGAGAAATATACTTTTCTGAAACAATTTGTTAGTTTTGAAATACAATTTTTCCTTTTTGATATATGGATAAGCCCCAGAAACAGTCCACAAAATTTTTTGAAAATGATAAAATTAATTTTTAATTTTTTTATTGAACATTAAAATAGATATATTATTTTATAAATAAAATAAATGTATTTCACCGACCATTAATGCACCAACTATTATCAAATCCTACCCTAACTCAGATCTTCTAATTTCATATCATAAATTAGCCATTTTTAGGTATTAATATTATTACTTTAGTGTTAGTGAAGATGACCCAATCGAAAGCCATATTTTTATACACTGAATTCACTTTAATTTTAGCCAAAAATTTTGTATTAACTATTTTATAAAAATGGAAATTAGGTATGAAATTTCAGAATAGAAATATAATAGAAAAAATGTAACGTAAGTCACGTAGGGCGCGTCACAAAAGGTTCATGTTTTCTGACAAAAAACGGAAACATTTTTTGGCTGCAAATAAGAATTTATTTTAAAATTATATTCATCTTCTTTTAGGAACTTATATTTTGTATACTTTATAATGCAAAATTCGCAAAAAATTACGAAAACACACTTCTACTCTGAAAGTTACTTCCGTTTTTTGTAGCGTGCGTCATAAAACTTTTTGATCAATAATTTCGCAAGAAATACCTGCTAAAAAATTATTTTTTATGCCATTCGAAAGTACACTTATATCAAACTAAACACATTGCATAAGTTGAAGGTACTTCTTTTGAAAGACCAAAAAATTTTTATATATTAATGTGAAAACGCTATGAATGTAGGGTTCTCACGCAGGATTTTCACATATGTATGTATTCGATCTCAAACTTTGTAGTTAAAATTAAATTTGACAATTGAATACAATTGAAAATTCTTACATCATATATAAATTTTCTTTTGTTTTAAAGTTATGAAGTGAAATTTAAAATTATGTACATATTTAAAATATTTTGATTAAAATCATTCATTTTCTAGCTCATAAGAAATCTGTGTAAAATATTAATATTAAGTAGGATCTTCTACTTTTGCGTTAATAGATAATAGATAAATAAATTTATGCAGAAATAAAATTTTGTCAACATTTTTCCCGAGAATTTTGTTTCACATCTCTTCAAGTATTCTTCCTGGCGTTGAAGAAACTCATTCGCTTGTAGCTGAGCTGGATGGTACACACAGTATTTGTTTAGCTAATTTTTGCAGAATTAGAAGATCTTTAGCTTTTTCTAAGAACTTTCTAGTTCTTTTTCATCTGTGCGAACGCAAATGAAAAAACTAAAGAGAATTGGAAATGTTTTTCTTCAAAATGTTCGCCAGTCGAAACTCGGACTTACACTGCTACTTTGACTCGTTCATTCACATCAGTACATTAATACATACGGGCGCAACCTTTTATGGTTTCATGACAAAATTGAAAACCTCGTACCTATGAAAAATATGAATAAAATTCCTCAATCGAAAAAATCACGAAACAATCACACACAAAATCTACTCATGCACTCTCACTCTCGCTAAGTTTTTTTATACTCACGCTCATGCACGCTCACGTGATTGAAATAAAAAAATGCTCACGATCATGCATAACAACGCGTGATCACGCATGATTCACGCTAATCACGTGAGCGATGCCCATCTCAATACAATGAACAGAGTCGAGTACGATACAAAAATACCGATCATATTCAAACATGCTTTTTTGTACAGAAACTTGAGCGGTTGTCAGAAAATAATTGTTAAAAGTTATTTTTTGATGGAATCTGCTAAAATTTGTAAATATTACAAGTGATAATCCCGGTATTCCCAATCGCGCGATTTGCTTAATAAACTCCACAGTATCGCAAAATTTTTATATTAAGTTTTTTTACAAAAAATTTTAATTTACAGTGTAATTAACGTAGTGGAGACAAATTTGCAACTGTACTATAATTATTTTTGATATTTTTAGACTTAGAAGTGTAAATTTACGGAAAAGTGTAATACATTAATGATTCTTCAAGTACCCATTTTCTTTAATCCTTATTATTTTCAAGCAGACTTTTTCATTTAAAGGCACATCGATAACTATGAAAATTTAAATATTTATGAAGTTTTGTCAAAAGCAACTAATTTTATTGAGTATGTTGGAAACGAAGGATTTGCTTGGTTCTTTCTCACTGGGATTTAAGTACTTCTTTTTGACCAACTATATAAATATGTCTTGCTATTCATATAATATTGAAGATACAATAAATAAAAAGAATTAACTCAAGCGGTAGTTTATTTGCATAATATATAATTTTAAGTCTAGCATTCTACAATGAATCTTATTTTAAGTATTTTTTTAAATGTCCAATGCTGGAGTCCTAAGAAATCAAGTCAAATCCCTTAGTTAGCAAAACATTCACCACGATGTTAATACGTAGATCTTCATGATCATTACTGACCTCAACGCACAAAAGATCTAGACCGCAACTATTGCTAGAATATAGGATATCTGGCAAATCATCATACCATTTCCTCTACTTTTCGAACATCAACCAACAGAAACGATTTCCACAGAAAATATCCCCAAGAATTTACTCATGCGAATGGGGCTTTGGATTTTATGCTCGAGAAGATTTAAACTTATATTGTCAATCACTTAAATGATCCCGTTAGCGGACCAAAAATGAGCAGCAACATTACGCCAACCTTTGGTCCTTATCAGGGATAAGGAGATCACCAACAGAACATAATTCGTAACCATAAACTTCCAATATTCTTATATAACCCACTAGATATCTAGTTTGTGATACCGAAAATAACAACTACTTAATGGCACCCACGTACTGAAAGATAATTGAGGGGAGAAACCTTATCAAATATAGTCATAGCTTGGACCCGTACGATTTCAAGACAAACCATATCAGAATTTCTCTTTAAATAATGAGGAAAGCCCTACTTTACAACAAAGATTAGTTGACAGGCATAGAATGCTCCAGGCATCATAAGAATTAAGAACTTTTACAATCGTAGTTCTTCTCTTTAAGACTAAATCTCATGGGTCCGTACTTCCATTTTATTGGAAAATCCCTTATAGTGAATTCAAGTGCTCAAGAGCTTGAGAAACATAAGAAAGATTTGTGCGATCAAGGCTGCTATTGATTGTAATGTCCAATGACACCACTTATTAGGCTGACACAATAATTTAATTTAACATTTAAACATTTTAAAATTTGACTCTAGAGTTTATATGGTCGTTATTACTCAAATTGTTTATAAGTTTATATTGGTTCCAAAAATATGTACATGGTCTAATCAAATTCGTGTAACAACTAAATAGTTTAGCAATATATGGTTTGAAAACTTATTTCGTTCTCGCATTACTAAAGTTTTGCACAATTAATCTTCCAATAATTCAAACCTTTTCGATCAGTTGAATATAAGGCATCGATACAAAAATTAATAATAAAGTAAATACATTTCGTGTTACATATTCATAAATAAACATAAATGGTGACAATAGACAGCGATTTTAACAGCCTCTTCAAAAGCCTCTCCATCCACAATGTTTGACTGTTTGATACTATTTTTGGTCTGGCGGTGTCACTGGACTTTAGTTTTTCGAAAATAAAGCTGGAGAGCAAGTGTTACGGTGAATGGATTGTACTATCTAAACATTATTTATTATTTTTCATGGCTGAAATTGAAATATATTGATGTTAACGACGTATATATTCAACAAGACGCCGCTACGTGCCACGCAAGTAACGACAACATCACTCTTCTGCGTGAAAACTTCGCTGACCGTATTATTTTTCTTTAAAAGTCGATCACAATTGGCCACCAAGATATAGTGATTTAACACCTTTAGACTTTCTTCTTTGAGACTACGTGAAAGATAAGATCTATATAACAGTGGCTCACAATCGATTCAAAACCTCAAAGATGGAATTCGTGAAGTTATCGAGGGCATGCGGTCCCAAATGTGTGAATTGGCGACAGAAAGTTTTGATATAATTTTCCGCTATGAAATTTATGTTTTTTGCATATCAAAATGAAATCTCTATCTAGAATGAAAGCATATCGAAAGGCTGTTAATAATGGGGCAAGTTTTTATGATTTTTCCCATTCTTATGGCATCTTTAATTTTTTTAAATTATTTCGTAAATAAGTCTTTTTAAATTTATGTTGCCATAAATTTACATTTTTACAGTCTGCATTATCTTATTAGGCTTCTTTTTAATCGAAAGAAACATAAAAATTATCCTAAGGCATTCCAACTGCACAACGAGCCCGAAATTGAACAGCAAATATTAGTTTATATGTATGAAATGTTCCTACCAAATATGTCAAACTTCAGCAACAGCCGTTAACGAAAATGTTAAAAACGGATTCGCAACTGTCATATAAAAAAATCAATTAAAGACTCAACGTGCTAGACACAGAACAGATCTTAACATTTTTTAATATTCCGTCATGACGAGTTTGGTATATTTGATAAACAAAACTGTATGTTTGTTGAAAATATTTTTATATTTATATGGCATCTACAACAGATCAAAATCTATTACTTGCGAGATTTCGAACAAATCTTGTTGATTTTGAATAGATTTCTAATATAAAACAAAATCTACTTTGCGACTAGATTTTGACGAATCTTCCCAAAATCTGGTAGTACTCAGTGATGCAACTTTGTTTTTGCAGAATTATTCTGAAAAGCACTACGCTGCTCAATAATGATTTTTTGAAAGGTGTGCTCGCCAGCTGTCTTGCATTTGATTGATAATTTTTTGTATGAAGCTTGACACTTGAAAATTTAAATACTAATCAACTGTTTTTGGTATGGATACGAAATCTTGAGAAATGTAGTAAATAACCCGGTGTAAACTGTAACGATTTTGAAAGAGATTTCAATTTGAATCTACTAAATTCATGTTGGTGTAAATGACTGACAAATATGGTATTCAAATAATCGCAGAGCTTGTCCAAATTCATTTATATTTTCAAAACAATACGGTCGTATGAAAAAATGTATTTGTGAAAAATTTACAAAAAACGGTTGCGTTAGTTGGAATTCTATCTCCAACTGAATTAAATATGTATGTATATTCAAATTTGCTCCAGAAATATAAACTGACATTAAAATGTCATTTCTTTTTGAAAATTAAAAATAACAAATTTATACTTTGAATTCAAAATGCTATCATATTCAATAGTGTGATAACTTGGGTTTTCAGAAGAAGTAGGGCTGAAGGCTAGACTCACGGATTGATGATAAGGTTACTATCTACATTCCAAATATTCAGAGGCTACCGTACTATTCTGAGACGTCTGGTCGCAAAAGTTTGAATACACCGGAACACTGCTTAAGGTGCTCTGTCAGAATGTTTAAATAGATTAATATATCACTTTTTATGGTACTGGTGCACGAAGAGAAATCAATAAATGTATAAAAATTGTTAAGCTTGCTGCTCATTCTTCTCAAAGGGTCAGCATTGTCCATAATTAGCTCTAAAAAATTAACAGATAACGGTGAAAAACAACGTGAAGGGCGTTGAGGGAAATTATGTGTTCAGCTTGATAAGGGAAAGTCTAGCAAAATATGATGGTAAATTTCTTGGGTTAAAGCTTTTCCCACGAAAATGTTGGGAATCAAGAAGAAAGACAAGTTGTTAGTTTGCTAATCTAAATTGATTCAGACTTATTCACATTTTTGTGTCGGTATTTATACAAAAATAATTTATTAAAATTCATAGCTTGGCTAATATTTCTTCTTTGTTAGTCACTTGTTTTTCAATTATTGCTTACTATATTTTCAGTAAACATATTTCTTAATAAAATTTACATGCTGAAAAGGTTGATGACTGTGCGACACACTTTTAAAGGTTGAAAGTTACAAGAATAAATAATACTTTTTTTATTTGACTTAAATTGCAATAATGCATAATTTAATGTTATTAATTGCAGGTACACTACACGACACTATCATTAACTCTGAATACATGGTTGTAGTGTCTTCTGATATAGCTAGTATTAAAGCAGTTGCCTCTAAGTCATTGCCGGTCAAATGTCTGAAAAAGTTTGCTACTACAGCTCAACAAAGAAATAGTTGTTACTATAGCTAAGTGATCCTAACAGCTTCAAGCGTATTCCATCTGTTAAAAATTCCCATGCTCATACAAATTGTATGAAGCAAGCCCAATTAGCGCGACGTTTTTTGCTTTGCAATTAGAAAAGTTGATTTTGACAGCGCGTTAACTAGTTAAGTTGGCTATTTTGTTCTGTTTTCTTTTGTTATTAATACAAAATAATGGCAATTTAGCAAGTTTTAGGTCAACCCAGAGGTCTTATCTCCAGTTTTTATTTACATATGTATATTTTGTGGTTTCTAATAAATAAGATAAGATAAAATTTCTGTTTATGCCACACTCTTGACGCTTTTATTTAAGTAAGTCATTTTAGCGTAAAAGCAATGCGCTGAAAAACGCTAAGCTGGATGCGCTAATTTAGGCTGGTCTGTAAGTCTCTACCTTTCTACTTCAGAGAAAACCCCCATTTCGATTTCGCATTCCATAAAAAAAAATCCTGCCATTTTAAACTTGACCTGATAATATTGAACGTTTTGATAAATATAATAAATCAGGCGATACATTGTCAGGCTTCTACTCTATCATGCTTTCACTTACCATTTTATGAGTTTTCACAGTCTTAAGTCATAAAAAGTTTATGATATTAGAAAAGCAGTAAAAGAATTCCTACAAAAATGTTTTGGGTATAAATATATGCTCCCATTTTTCCTTTCTTTCCTTAGTGACAATAGGCGTTAATCCAATTACATTTCAATAACAAATCACTGCTTAAGTAACTAAAAGAGAGGTTGTAAAATATGCAGCAACAAGAAATAAACCAAAAACCACGTTCGAACATTCTTGTGAACACACAATTATTAATGTATGTATGTGTGCTCGTGCCATATATGAAATATACCGTGGCTTCTCTTAGATAAAAGACTTTCTTTTCAGGACAATATTTTCCACAAGTTACCTCCCTAATTCAAATGTCACATAATGTTTCTGTAGAGGACAAAACACAACGATTTGGCATTTTTCAAACACACAAACTACATACTAAACATTCATAAAATCCCTAAAATGTCTCAAATGATTTTTTTTTAGTAGATGTAACTCATATTGAAAATGTTTACTTCTACGCACAGGGTGGATCAAAATTAACGTTATGGGGTAAATGCTTTATAACTTATTGATTTGATTTTTATTTTTTTCTTTTGTTCAGGATTTGTTAAGAAAAAAACACGAAGAAAATCTCCGGATATTGCCATTTTATTTTCATTTTTCAAATGCAGCGTTCTTAACGTCCGATATTTTAATGGGCGGAGTGGGTCGTTAGTGCCAACAATAAATCGACTGGTAGTCCTTTTTCGTCTACACGATTCGGTGAGGCGGCTGCCTGCTGTCGGAAGACTTCTTACGGGCAGCTTTGCCAAAATGATGATTTTATCACATTTTTGATGATTTTTTAACCAAAATATAATTTAATTTTTTTTCTTAAATTATGATTTCTAATTTATAGAAATTATGACTTTTTTTATTTAAAGTGTGTACAACTTTCATTGTAATTGTACTACAAAGTGAAGTTAAGTTTTGTGCACACAGACATGTCAGCTTGTTGTTGGTTGCTTTTAATTATGCATCCGTTCCGCGATGTTCTATGGTTTTCCCACACGGTTTTCGATTTTTCCCACCGTTATGATGGAATTAGAGATTTTGGAAAGGATCTGTTTGAAACTTTGTATTACCGCGAATTTTTAAAATTTCTTCAAAAGATATATGTATAGTAATTTACGGAAAGGCTCAAGTAAAACAAAATTTCGTCATATTGTTTTTGTTTTGCTTAACAATTTTATAAACCGTCTTAAGTACCACGAGAACGGATTGATTGGCTAGTGTTATTCACTCGCAGGATTGCTTTGATGGGAGTAATAGCTTATATTTTTCACCTGTCGGATTTTTAAAAGAGGACATAAATTCCTTAATTATTTCAAGTAATTCTCATTCTATCCCGGTTTCGAATAGGGAATAGAAGTTGCTTTTAGTTTGGTTTTTCCTATAAATATGTTCATAAACTTTTATTATACCTTTAAGCAATATAATTTTTATGTTTATCTATTAATGGAAAATCTCATATCTCAGTCAAGCTTAACTAAACATGAAGCGTTCTTCAGAACTAATAATGTCTTAAATATTTATTAAAATAATACTGTATAGTTTTGAGTCTATCATAATTTATATTATTTTTGTTCATCTGCTTTGTGATCTAATTTTTGAAGTTTCAATAAAAATCTAAAATTACAAATAATGAATTACTCTACATTCTTTACCTTGTAACAAACATATTGCTTTTCTTTTTCTGAAGAGAGTCAACTCAGAAGTTACTAATTATCAGTAGAGGCAAAAAACTATGTTTTTTATACTACTTTTATATCAAGAAGAGGGATACAAATGTATTTTTTAGGGCGAAAGAGTAGAGAAAATGATGACCACTGTCCATCGATTTCTTCCAAAAAATTTAAAATTGGAAAATTTTGAGTTGACTCTCTTTAGAGGAACAAGTTCCATATGTACATGTGTATATTCACAAAAATGAAGAAGTCTTTCTGGCGGTTTTTGTTAAACAAAATATTTCTAGCTCAAAGCTGCATATGAATTTACTGAAAATTGTGTGGCAATTTTAATGAGTTATGTAAACAAATAATAAAATGATTTGATTTAAATGATATGTTTTTAAAAGAGCAATCATATATTGCCCCTTTGAAAATTATACATAAATAGAAAAGTTAATTCCTTGATGGGTTTAATACATTTTACAAAAATCAATGACTGTTTTACAACTTTAAATAATCTTAGCTGTGAAGAATTTTGGTCAACAGTTTCAAAAGTAACTTGTGTTGACAGCATTGTAGCTTTTCCGGTCCTGACAGAATTAGTTCAAATCTTAATACCTCTGTCTTCCCATTTGCAAATGTTAAACGAATATTTTCAACTGTCAATTTATACAAAACTATATATAGAAATAGATTAGACAACAGCGCTCTCGAAGATATCTGATATGTAAAAAAATTACTTAGCAATAGAAAACTGTTCCTGGTATTATTTAAAGGTGACCAAGATATTAATAAAGATTATTAAAGCCTTGTACATATATAGTATAGTAAAAGTTTTTCATACAACTTTTTCATAGTACATATACTTTTTAATCTGAATTGATTTTTGTTTGGTTTTCTTATAAAAATAAATATTTTTTATATAAATATATACTGCCTTTGTTCTAATGAAATCAGTTGTTTGTTTTTCTAAGTTTTCTGTTTGCTGGTTGGCGAATGTGAGACCAAAAGTTACATTTTTTTATTTTCACTGATTTTGTCGGAAAATATATATGTATATACATGTGTTTGTGACCAACAAACGTAAATACATGCTTCGCAATAAATACTTTAAGCAATATTAATTTAAATACATATGTATGTAAATATATTTTAATTATTTTCGGCATATGTTGATTTCCTTCCCAAAGCTTCTGGCAAAGCTGCGTACGGTGCACACCGCCACAAACATTCAACATGTACCCGAGACTGTGCGCAGTTCCATTTTAAATTTCTGTACTGTTGCATTTTAAATATGCCAAGTCTTCTTTCTACAAATCTTAAACAATAGAAAAAAGGAAATTTTCAATAAGAAAGTTAACAAGCATTTACCCATACCGTTAATTTTGGGCCACCCTATATAAGTAGAAGTGTATATTGGTGGGTGTACTCGTATGTATGTTTTTCGGTATGAATAGGAGCAATATGTCAGTTCTTTGAACATATTTTTAGATAATTTTGTTTCGAAAACATCTGCAAACAGTGAATAAATTGGTTTTTTAATTTTGTCTCAACCACAACAAATCACTTTTAACAACTGTACAAGATGAGAGCACATTTAGCAAAATGCTTGTTGGGTCATTGCTCTTAAATCTGTTAAGGAATAAGAAGAAATCATAAAAAGAACAAGAAAAAGAAAAAACAATTACCGAAATCATATTGGGTCATGAAACCTAATAAACTACCACATCCTATTTTTTTAAACACATAAAAACGAACAAATACCCTCATTTAAGCGTTAAAGTAATAATTATTTCTCCTTGTACTCAAAAACATAAAACGTCTTTGAAATTCTCTTTATCGAAATCTTTCTTATGTTACACTCAACGAAGCATAAAATCAAAAATTCAAATAAAACATTTAAAGACAATTTTCTAACTTGTTTATAATGTAGTTAGGACTAACTGATTAAAAATGTGGAATTGAAAACGTTAATTCAAATAGAGTCAGCTATCTTCTGTTTACGCATTTATGTGAGTGTTCTTAGTGTTACAAAAACTAGATATAAGATTGTTTGTTTGCTTACTTATTTGTATTTCACCTCGATAGATTAAAGAGCAAGGATACAATTCTGGGGGTGAACGCAAAAAAAAAGGTAAATGCTAAAACGTATTCTAAGCCAACACCAAAAAATGCACTGTCATTAGAATGATTTTAGATAAGTTCTTATAGTGGGTTGACCCCAATAAACAGGAGGCGTAAAAGGTACATCAACATAATCAGAAAAGGCTGAGCTGGTTTACTGTATTAGTGACAGGACGTGAAAACTTCAAATATAATCTAACATAAATAAAAGTATATTTAAAGATTATGTTTGTAAACCGAGACGGCAACACGCATTTTATTCAAATGCCATTTGGACGCTGAATCTATATCTGCAATTGGTTTTTTATATCAGCATGACTTTTCGCGACATATCATTATGTCCAAAATTAATGCACTTTCACTACTTATACTGGAATAACTGAAAACGGTCCACCATATTCAGTTAAAAATAATTCAAAACTCGTCCACAAAATTATCTTTGAGCCGTGTTTTCATTGGTTTTAAATTGCCCAGTATTTTCAGAGATTTCGTTGAAGTTTTGCAAAAAAAGGAAAATTTAAAAAAATGTAAAAAATTTTGTTCTTTAAAAATTCATAAAAGAAATAAATATGTGACAAAAATTGCAGTTTTGCTCTAAAAACACTTGATTAAAATTATTTCGAATGAAACATGCTTTATTTTATTGGAAATGGTGCAGAACTTTTGATTTTGTTCACAATTTACTGAGAATTCACAATTTATTGATAAAAATCGCGATTTCCATACTTTAATGTGTGAATAGTTGCTGCTGTTCTATTTATATTCATCGACTTTTTGTTCATATGTTATATGACTTTACGTGAAAGTAATACGACTTTACACTTTTTCCCTTTTGAAATTTTTTGTGATTTTTAAAAATACAAAATTTTAATTTTTTTTAGAAAAATAAGTTATCTCAGAAATTATCAAAACTCACTAAATTTTTACTAGATTTTTATCAACATACATGTTTTAGAAAGCTACTTTAATATGACTTTTCATACAGCTAAACAAAAACACAATCGGTTCCCAGGCGATTAACTTTGAACGTGAAGAAAATAAAAATTGGTACCACACATGATTTTGGGACTTACGAGAATTTCTGAGAATCGTACGTTAAAGTAGCCTTAAAAATTAGAACTTCTGCATCATTCGTTTTGTCAACTGGGCTGCATTAATAATTTAATGGCAATACGATTTTTTTTGTTCAAGGTTTATATCTCGGTATACCGTACGTATACTTTAAATTTTCCATATTGAAATATTTAATGTTCTTCTGGTTTTAAAATGTAATTATTAATGCAGCCAACTTGACAAAACAAATGGGCAACTTTCACGTGATTTTCTGAGAACTGAGTCCCAAATCAATGAGCAAAAAAAATGTTGTACCATTACTTTGTCAATTCTTGGTGGTTATCAAAAATTTTAATTTTTTCAAAGTTAATAATTACAGCTTTACAAAAAACTACTTTGAAAATCGCTTAATGAAGAGTAAAGCTATCATATTTTTAACTTTTAATTTTTGGAAAAAAGACAAAAATAAAATTATTATTATTTTATTATTATGTAAAGGCCATAAGCACCGCGGCCCAAAGAATCTATTGTGCAGCCTGAGTGTTCACTAAAGTAGATTAAGGCTACGAATGAAGCCTATTACAGTGTGATATTGTATATTTCACTTGAAGTCATAAAGATGCCTCCAAGGAACTTCATTCTACGCGGCGCCACCGTCGGACAGTCACATAGAATGTACTCCGGCGTTTCTTTATGCGTTCCTCAGAGTCTGCATATTTTACTCTCAGAATTACCAATGATAAACTGGTTTCGTCTGAAACCGCAGTATTCTAAGGTAATTTTTGTTCATTAGCAGTAATTTTTGGGGTTTGTTTTGGGATAACGTAACCAAACGTTTTGCTTGTTTAAGACCTTGAAGGGCTTCCAGTGGCGATTAAATTCCACCTGGACCCAAGAATTATTCTGTTCCTTGACATATCTCTTTGAAATGCCAAAGAAGGGTTCTGGTCCTATAAACGTACGTTGGGGTCGTCTGTTAGCTAGAGAGTTAACCAACCCGTTCGTTTCCAGCATGGCCCTCATGGCCAGGCACGCAATATAACGTCAGTTTATTTTAATCGCCAAGTTCATTTAGAGATGTTACACAGTCCATGACCACGCCCGACCTGATCTTATAAGATCAGAAAGAGCTGCCTGGCTATCTGACATCAAGTAGACATTTTTCCTCAAGCATTCTCCAACACAAATGAAAAACGGTTCAATTTTGTTCCCTTGTGTAATTAGTATTACTCAAAGAAAGGAGTTGCCAGGCGCTGAAGAAAAAAACTAAATCAGACTTTAAAAACAGCTAAAAGAATCTATGCTGATCAAAAAAGAAGTTATACAAAGGACAAAGGATTAGAAAGAAGAAATATATTACACAAGGTCATAATAGCTTTAATGATAATAATTTTTTGTTTGAAGTTGTGTTGTCATAAATTGTGTATCGGCTAAAAATTTTGCAATTGTTTATAGGTAATCTTTCCTCAAGCAACTTTCCTCAAGTTACTTGTTTAAAAAGTTAGTTTTTTATAAGCGCGTTTCGCAAAAGTACGGTTAAAAGAAACTTTTTCGAAAACGAAATTTTTTAAAAGAATTTTATTTCAATATAATACATAATGGTTTCCTTCTGACGGAAGCTTTAATTTTCTTTGAAAAAATTAACCATACAAGCTGTCTCGAGAGGAGCTCAGAAAAAGGGAGTTAAGCCGGAGTTATAAACTGCTGAAGAAATCGTCAAAAATAAAAAAATCTCAATATATCAAAGAAAATTAATGTCTTCTCTTTATATTATTAATAAGCAAACACGTTTTTTAGATCCCTTTTACGGCCGTAATACTGAACCGATTGTGGAAAGATTTATATGCTTTTAAACTGGTTTTTACATATATGTGGATAATCTTAATTTAATTTAAATCGGTTCGATATTTAGGGAGCTAGAAGCGTTTAAAGTTGCTACTAACACATGTACACTTATTACACATGCTTGTATCAGCTTCAGCTTGAAAAATAAAAAAAGTATTCACGTGTGTTTGTCCAATTTACTTTTGCATAGAAATGAGACAGGGTTTTTTCTGTATGTCCTTTGTTTAATTAGAATGTTTTTTTTTTGTATTTTATCGTATATATTTACATATGTATATGTTTAATATTAATTTCTAGAATGCGGTCGATTGATTCGGCCGCTGGATACACTAGAATTAATTAAATTGTGTGGCGATTATTTCGAACTGTAATGCCGTTTTCTTTTCTAAAAAAAGTGCAACATTTTGTGCCTTTTTTATTGAAAATTTGCAATATACTTATTTTTTGAAATAGTGAGTTTATTAGAAATTATTGTATCATCACTTACAAGGCATAATTTTTGTCTTAAGATAACTTTGAATAGCAATTTTTTGGATAAAATGTAAAAGAAATGTTACATTTTTTTGGAAAAGAAAACGTCATTAGTATAGATTCACATCGAAGAAATTTTTAATAATTCAGAATTTCCTTAAATAAATTTGTTTCATGAAATTATTTTGCATTGCGCTACAAAAAAATATCCAGGAGTTTATGTTTTCGATTAAATACATGGTATTTCTGATTCTTATTACATGGGTCAAGTTATCGACTTGAATACTTAACCCTTTGACGATATAAAATGTACCGCTGGAAATTTTTAATATTTTGTTTGGGATTCTTACTCGGAAACGCCACATTTCACGACTAAAGTGTTTTCAAAATTTCGAAATTTTTAATCCTTCTATTAGAAAAATTATGGGTCATATGTGTCCCATTCGTCGTCAAAGGTAAAAATAAAGGATATAAAAATTAAGGATATATTTTTTATGTATTTTTATTTCATTTAATACTTTATAATTGAATAGAGAAAGAAAACACAAACAATTCATTAAAAAATAACTAAAAAAATTAATTTAAAATTATGAAATCCTAAATCAAAATCGAAATTAGTGATGGTAAATTGAAAAACAATTTTTGTTCCCGGTAAAGAACATTGGTTTTTTACATGCGAAACAAATTATGTTTGCTCAACTTTCGATTCCATTTTTTGTGCAAACTATTTCTGTTTGGTAATGTCCAACTAAATTTGACACATCCACCAGTCTTGATCGTGTAACGGATTCTGGTGGTGTCGCAGTAAGGACAACTTTTCGACTACAAAAACTTTATATTAAATGTGTAACCAACTGAAAATAATAAATCTTTCTAACTAAAGAGTTACTTAGAAGTATACGCTATACTTTATCTGGTCCATAATATCAACGCCTCCCATTCTATAAAGGATAGTCATTCAAATTTGCAGATTTGCAGTCATATTTGCAGATGCAGCCTGGAGTTTCTTGATATTTACGGTGTTGATTGGATTTATGAAATTGGATCCCATATGCACATCCATTTCACAACTGAAATTCCTTTTGATAAGAGTTTTATATAGATAACCACTCCTAGCATCAAAACGGCACAACAATTTAAACGCTCAGCTTATGAGTTTGTCTTTCATGTACGGTTTTATTATATACTCGTAGACTGGCATTTGCCTTGTCTCAAAGTTTTTTTTTGCAATTTACCACAACTGATTTTGATTGAGTTTACATGAACCATTTTGAGTTTCTACAAATTTATAAATTAGTTTTTATACCCTTCACCAAAAAATTTGGAAAGGGGATATATAGGTTTGTCATTCCGTATGTAATTTCTTCATTATTCATTTAAGAACCCATAAAGTATATATATTCTGGATCCTTACAGATAGAGAAGTCGAATGATGTCCGTCTGCTATATTTTGGTGTAAGTAGAATTAAGGCCTCACACAACATAGAGACATAAATTTTATACCATTCTCTTGGAATTTTTCATAAAATTGTTTGGTTTGAAAATAACAAAACTCGGCCCAATAATTAATGAGATATAGCCAAAAGACTTTTTTTGTCATATTTCTTATTCTGTTGTTTTTTTATGGCCCCAACTGTCCTACGGTCAATTTTATGAAGCAGATCTCTTGTATGGAGTTCTACGAAGGCTTAGACTGAAAAGAATTGAAGTCGGTCCACTAACGGCTAAAATATGGGCAAAAAATGGTATTCGAAATAATTTTACTTTTAAAAATATAAAAAATTTTTTGAAAAAGTTGCGTTGGGATTCAATCCAACAATCTACTGGTTGGTAGTCACAAGCACTTCTTATACACCACAGAGCAGTTGTATTTTTCAAAGTAGTTTACACGGTTAAGTAAATAATTTATCTTATTTATTATAAAATACTAAAACTTCAAATTCTTGATGGAAATTGGTGTGGTTGTTGTAAATTAGTCTTTAAATTAAAATTTAATTAAAAAAATGGCATATTGTAGTTCAGGATTGGAAGCCGTGCCACCGAGTAGGGTACGGTTTCAAATCCTGAACAACCATTTATTAATTTTTATTAATTTTCGATACATTTTAGTTATTATTATTACTTTTACTTTTTATTGAAAAAAATTTTCCTTTTTTCAAGCATTTTTGATAGCTTTAAAGTGTTTTCAATATGAAGAAGATATTGGGACATTTTAATCATTATACTCGCAGATTTGTGTAATAGTTAGCAATATTTTTTTATCAATTTTGGGAGAACTTCTTTATTATTATTTTTTTCTTTCTTTACTTTTTACACTTCTTTTTTTAGTCGAACCCCACTGGCTTTTTGACAAAGGTGTTGAAACACTTCTTGATGTGCGAAAAATTATATAAGTGCTAATAAGGGGATGTTAATATTTTTATAATGCACCCCAGGCAAGAAAGTGTTGTGTTACAAATTTGCTACGAAATTCATAATTTATGGCTGAATTCATAAACGCAGTTTGCAAAGCAACACGAGAATGCCTTGTAAACTCATGCTTCCAGTGTTGCTTTGCAAGCTGTGTTTATGAAATCAGCCTATACTATGAAATAGAGATTAGAACCAATAATGCGTGATCGTGATTAATTTGTTGTTTCCATCACGTGAGGGTGCGTCCGTGAGACGGTGAGTGGCAATTTTTTTTGCTTATTGTAATTTTTTCCATTTAAATTTTTTTTTAATTGTTATCGTATTATGTGTGCGTGAATTTTCGTGATTGTGACCTGTTTCGTCACTCCACTCAATGGTAAAGGGTATATAAGATTCGGCACAATATATCTCTTTTACTTGTTTTATTTTTTCATTATTTTTTTATTTTTCATTATTATTAATTGCATTATTTGTTTTTTTGTTTATTCAATTATAAAGTATTAATTGCCTATTTTTGTAAATAAAATGAAAATTTTCAGTTGGAACAAAACAAATTTAGATTTTTTTTATTCTTGTTTCAATATGAATTTCCAAACGGAAATTTTTATTTCATTTACAAAATCAGGCATTAAATAAAAAAGAACTAAAAATATGTATCCTTTATTTTTACATTTGACGACGGATGGGACACATGAGTCCCATCATATTTTCAGCTCCTACAAGAAGAGTATAGAACCGATGTAAAATGCGTTGATCAATAAAATCACATAAGGCATTGGCACATGTGGTGCTATAATTTTAGCCAACAGTATCAATTAGAACTCGGGATATTAGAAAACTAAATTAAGAAAAATATATATTCGAATTTCTGACTTTGAGAAGCCCTTGAGCCCAAGTAAAACTACAAAACCCTTGTGTAAACGCGAATAACAAAGAATGCATTTATCTTTAATCGAACAACACTGATCAGGTCAGACAGAGTCCATAAGAGAATGCGGCTGTAGTGATGAAAAATCAAATGGGACATATGTGTCCCATTTGTCGTCAAGGGGTTAAGTATGATTTTGTATTTGCCTGTTTATTTCATTTATTTTAGGTGGTTTCAGCTCTACCAGTTATTAAACATTTTATAAATCCTTTAAAAATTAAGTAAATTGCTACGTTTTCCATAATAAATTCTTTTTTCATAAAATTTTAAATAAATTTCATAAAAAAAATTGGAAACTGTTATGTTCAATCCCAGTATGAAATTTAGTTATAAAACTAAGCAGGACTTTCCTCAAAAATTGAGGCAAATAAATTTATAAAAATATTGCTTCAAAAATGTGTACTATTTGGTATTCCACTGGGTTATTTCTTCTAGAGACATGCTACCTCAGAAAGTGAGCTAGCCAACTCTATTGGCTTAATGAAGCATTAATAAGGAGATTGTTAAAATATTATGTAATTAATTTAAAGAACTTGATGCCGAAACCCACTTTTTTTAAAACAAGATGTTCGTCATTAAGAACACATTCATTTGAAGTCCATTTACCACTGAATTACAGCACGCATTACAGAGGATGGTCGTATTTTATCCGTATAGCTCGTATGTGTAAGCAATTTTTTGCTGGGTGTTGTTCTATCAATTTTGATGTGCAATAAAATAACGCAACTGCCTACAAATACTGGTTGGTTGGGTGGTTTGCGCGGCTGTCCTCTACAAGCAGGCATTCAAGTAGAATCTAGATGATTCCTTTTTGAAAAGACCACTACACTCGTCGGTATCAAACTATGATAAGGTATGATAAGATCACTCAGCCCTATCTCTGATAAATCTGGAAAGTACTCTAGTACATGACTAACTAAAAACTTGTATCTCGAGAGATGCATGGCCGGACATTCACATAGAAAGTGGCAGATTGTATCTTCTTTGCTTTCTTCTCGACAACTTCGGCAGATCTCATTAAGGATAAGACTATCCAGTGCCCCGTCACGACTGCAACGAGCCTCGTGATGTCCTTTCGGTTTTTATATGTTAATTGCATTGAGTGCCTACAATTGTAGCAAGGCCACATTTTCTTTGCAACCTTGCACGTATCTATGTTGCGCCATCTGCATTCAGCCTTATAGAGATAATGCTTGAATATACAGTTTATAATAGCGGCAAACGGGGTGGCTTCCGTTTCGCCATTGGAGGCATTTAGAGCAGATCCAGCCCTAGCCAGCCCGCCTGTCTGTTCATTGCCTGGAAAATTGCTATGTAATGGAACGACTATCATTTCGGCCGCTTCCCTTACAGCCAGAATTTCGGCCTGAAAAACAGTGGCTTGGTTAGGGAGACGAAAGGAGCGTTCTTTGCCCAGAGCGTCTGAAAAGACTCCAGAGGCGACACCGCAGACCATTCCTCATCCATCAGTATACACTCTGACGTCGTATTGTGGTACTATTTTGACACCCTTCCACTCCTGTCTGGATGGAATTAAAACTTTGAAAACTTTATCAAAGTCCAGATAAGGTACCTTGTAATCAGTAGATTTCCTCAGCGTAGGGGTAGTTGATCCACGATTTTGGCGTGACCATACGACCTTGATCTCCACCACCCATATGCCGTTAATCTATCCGCGCTACTTGCGGATACCCCCAATACATGAAGGTCAATCGGATTAAGGTTTAGTTTAGCCTCCGAAGGGCTAGTGCGTAAGCATCCTGTTATCCCGACGTAAGCGGATCTCTGTATTCTGTAGAGTCGATCTACTGTGTATATCTTAGTTGTGGCAAGCTGGCATACTACAGAGCCGTAAGTCAGTACAGTACACCCTCCCTTTTCCAAGTTATAAGGAGAACACCGAATTACAGTTAGTATATCCCAAACAGTAGATATTTCAAGAAATAATTATCATATCGATGGTAATTCAATTTTTTAACTTTACAGCATCATAGGAAAAATTTTTCATATAAACAGTATTTCATAACATTTCTTTGAAGTATTTAAAGTGTTAAAATATCTTAAAAATTAACTACCTGCTTCCAGTAAATTCGTATTAAATTATAAGATTTAAATAGCTTTCAGCGTAATAGTCTTGCAAATTTTTATTGCTTTAACGTACATTTAGCAAAAACAATTGCCAAAAATTAAAAAAAAAACAATATCGTTGATGCAAAAAAATAAACCATAAATAATGATAATAAATGCTTCAAATAAGTTTTCCATAGCCGTAATTATAAATGATCTAAGATAAAAATCTAGGATGTTATAATATTGCAACTATTGAAAAAAACTAAGAAAATTTATTATTATTATTGTAATTTATGTGCAGTTAGGAATAGGCAATCTTAACAATTGAATTTTTACTCGTAATAGTAAACTCTCTTTAAGGTTATTGCTTGCAACATAATGGTTTTAACTATTTATGGTTTTTTTGATCATAAAAATTAAAAATAAAGTAACACACAAACATAAAATTTTCAATGAATATAAACTTTTTCTCATTTTGCAATAAAAGTCAATTACAATTTAATGACTTTGTTTGTTGTTTTTCCATCTTGACATTCGCACTTAAAAAAAAACTTTCTTGAACATTAAACTGTTGGATTGAAAAGCATTCAGCGAGCATTGAAAGATTAGTGCAGGTTTGAGTTACACAAACATGACCTTCGCCAACATGCAGTGGAGGCATAAATATTGTTTGCCACAGCAGCACGCAATATGTAATTAACAGTGGAGCCGATCACAATATAAATGGCAATAATTATACTTACTCGGTCTGTAGTAGTTTTAGTAGTTTTAGGTGCATAAAGTATTCTTTAAGAATTCTAAAAATCCCACATTTTACTATTTTTACTGGTAATTTGTTCAGATCAATACCATGTTTAATACCGTTATCATATCGGTTGCAAAATACCGGTTTTAAAAAGTTATTTCCTTCAATACCGGCATCGCCGCTTTAGTATAAAAAATATTATAAAGCGGTAAGATTTATGAAAATGTTTCAAATAAAATGCTAGAAATGCTATCGGTGTGTGGAGGCGATGGGAGAACTTAGTCTAATTCAGATGTTAGAGATTGCTAACGACAGCGTTACAAGAATGAAATTCGATAATTACCAGTCGACTGTAATAAATCACATACATCTAGAGTAAACGCTGGTGTTTGAACGTGTCACTATGATTGAATACTAGGACCAACTATAAATATAACTAATGTCAGTTCCAAGAAATTTACGAACAACCAAAAATTTAATTTTAAAATGGCGTAAAATATTTAAAAAACTGAAAATTTGAATTTAATATATTTAAATATATAACCAGGGCAAGTTTTTGATGATTTTTGCATGAAAAATATGCAGTTGCAAATTTTAAAAATTTTTCTCAAGAAAAGCATTTTTGATATGACTTGCATAAATATTACGCAGGTTAGCAACTATTTTTAACAAAAATTGCTTGTGACGCTGCCCCATATATGGTATCCGCAATGCGATCATTCTTTACCCAAAAATGTAGCATGTTAAATGTCTGACTCATGGGTTGCATACAATTGCAGATTTTGTTCGCTTACATTTTGCAATGTTAACTCATTTCTTGCAAATTGCAAAGCCGTTTTCCTTAAGGTAGAACTACTTAGATACATACATAATATGCAGTATTTTTCGAAATAAACTTATTGCCGTAATTAATTTCCAGGCGTCATCTCGTATCAATGTAATGCATTCAGATTTAGCATACATTAAAGATAATTTTGAATGTATTTGTCACAGTATAATCAAATTGGAAACTAAAGGATTCCTTTACATAGAAGTCGTTAGAGAATAACTTTAAAATTTTAAGAATCAAATATTAACAAAGTATTTAATCGATATGTTGGCCTTAAAACGTTGATTAAGATTAAATACAACATATAAAGTAACATCGACTGATGCTGAACATATATTTTCAAAATATTCGACCGACAATTGAAGATCCTTTAAATTTTAAAACTTGAAAAAACATAGGATTATTCTTTGTAATAAACATTAGCCTGAAAATAAAACTGATTAGAAATTATTAGTCTGTGTTTTTTCGGGTGCATATTTTTCTGCATATTTAAAATTGTTTTTTAGGAATATTTGCAATCATATTTGAATAATTTTTGTGCATATTTAAACTTGCCCTGTATATAACAATGGTCGTGATCATAACACGTAACTGTTGCGAAACCGTTGAGTGTTTGTCTTAGAAACGCAGAGTTCAGTAATTCCGCTCCACACAACAGTTGAGTATTTGCTGCCATTTTTTGCATCATAAATTATTTTCGCTACATTTAGTCAACATGTTGCGTTTAGTCTCCTCAGCGATCAAGAGAGTTATGCGCTTTTATATTCTATATTCTAATTCTAAAGAACTTTGCAGGCCATCACTTTCAACTTCCTGCTAATCTCAGGACAAAAGCGGTCAAAATTTTATAAACTTTCTCTGACTCCTGTTTTTGAAACCAAAATAAAAAAATCCGTGTTTCCCTAAATTTTTCAACAAATTTATCTCTTGAGCCATTCGAACAATCTAATGAAATTTAAAACAGTCGGCACATTTTTCAAGTCAAAAATAAAAAATATAAGTGTAGAAAATTAATTTATCAAGGACTTTTTGATCGTGATGTCTTTTAATGCAAACATCGTTTTTTATACCAGTAAAGTGTTCACAAAAAAAACTTGCTTATGCTACTTTTGCCTTAAAGTAGGAGAGTTCGCCTCGTTTAAAAAATAAAATTTCCTCTATTTTTAATTCACATATTCCTTTAAAAAAAATAAACACTGAATCTTATTTTGGTTTTTTATTTTTGTAACGTTGAACCTATATCATCCCAGTAAAGAAAGAAAAGGTTTATCGGGCAGGTAAGCTATGGAATCTCTTTTGAGAGACTTTTGGGGAAGGCTTCATCAGCAGCTTGAAAATGTTAGTATATAACACAAATTGTAAACTCATGCTTCCTTTGCTTCTCCTCTTGAAAGTCTGCACGACTTTCACTAAGATCTGTTAATTAAATATTCAAAAAATATACAGTACAACCTCCCTAATCGGACTTTCTAGTAATTCGGGCATTTGCATTTTTTGGACAGCATAGAAATTTTTCCTAGTAAAATTTTTACGCTAGACAAAATAAGTACTTAAAATGTATAAGATTTTAGTTTAATTGAGTTCGCTGAGTTCGCGTGGCGAACTGTTTTCAAAACCTATTTTATGGGCTGCGACATATAAGAATATTTTATTTTTAAAAGAAATTAAAAACAGAGCTGGCAAATTACATAAAGACTTGTCTATTCAAACAAAAATAAATTCTTATTTTTCAAAATGAATATTTATGTGTCACTTTTATCATGATTCTTTATGTTTTTTGTAAATTAATTAACTGCCAGGCCCACTATGTCGATCTAATTCCGTCTTTTGTATAGTACAATTACATTTAAAACAAGAACGAATACGTGTGACATAGTGGGCCTGCCAGTAAATAAATACAAGTGAATTGTTATGTGTTCTTATTTTTGTTTTCGGTAATAAAAATAAATTATGTATACATATGTATGTACATATATGTATTTCGTTTAAAATTTATTTTTAACTGTAGTGCGGACGATCCACTAATCCGCAGTAGCTGAAACTATAGCTGTCCGGCTTATGGAGGTTGTACTGTATATCATTGCGTTTCCGAAGTCATTATTCTTCTCTTTTAGGCTAGAAATTTCAAATTACAGAATAATAGCTAAACTGCGTACTATTTTATAAATTATATTATCAAACTCTTAAAAAGAGGGTTTTATTTTGGGGAGTTTTATTCATCCCCTTCCGAAAATAAAACTCAGTTTATGTAAATTGACTCCCAATATAATCACATTGCATTGCAATTGAAAGCAGTTTAAAAAAGCATGTTTTTATTATGCATTTTCGTAATTTGGTGAAGTAATAAATTTGGAAAAAAATTTCTATACTAAGAAGTGATCATTCGAATTTTGCGGTTGGAGCAGCAAGTAAGTTTTAACAAATATCTTATCAATCTTTTTTAAACTGCGTTTAAATTTTTTTCTATTTCCAGATATATAATAACCAATGTGGTGAACGACCGCCGACAAGCAAGGAAGCTTCTCGATCTTCCCCGGATGTTGTCTCATCTTCTCCGGATTTTTGCGATACATCTCAATCTCATACAACCCTAATGTAGATAGGGGACAAGAAAGCGAAGAAAATGATAATGATGAAAGAAAAGAAATTGAATTAATTGAAATTGAAATTGACCAACAAATACTGCCCAGCTCAGCTACAAGCGAATGAGTTTCTTCAACGCCCTTCAATGACCTACAAAATTAATGATTTTAACCAAAATATTTTTAATATGTATGCATGTACATAATTTTAAATTTCACTTCAAAACTTTAAAATAAATTTATATTTTATTTAAGAATTTTCAATTGTATTTTTTTTGTCAATTTTAATTTTAACTACAAAGTTTGAAATCGCATGATACATATGTACATACATACATATGTGTAAATCCTGCGTGAGAATTCCTTTTCACATTAATATGTAAAAATTTGTTGGTCTTTGAAAAGAGGTACCTTTAACTTATGCATGGTGTTTAGTAGGATATAAGTGTACTTTCGAATGGCTTAAGCTATAATTTTTTAGCAGGTATTTGTTGCGAAATAATTGATAATAAAATTTTGTTCCGCACGCTACAAAAAACGGAAGTAGCTTTTTTGCGAATTTTGCATAATAAAGTACACAGAATCTAGTACCTAAAAGAAAGAATATCTAAAATATTTTATTTGCAGCCAAAAAATTTTGTCATTTTTCGTCGGAAGACATGAACCCTTTGTGACGCACCCTACGTGACACACGTTACATTTTTTCTATTATATGAATACCTAAAAAGTGTTAATTTCTGGTATGAAATCAGAAGATCTGAGGTAGCGTAGGATTTGATAATAATTTGTGCTTAATTGATCGTCGAAATACATTTATTTATAAAATTTATTATTATTTATTAATTATTTATTTTATATATAAAATTATATATCTATTCTTATATTCCATAAAAATAAAAAATAAGTTGGATCACCATCAAAAAATTTTGTTCGGTGGACTGTTTCGCATGCGACTTACCCATATATCAAAATTTAAAAATTGTATTTTGAAACTAACAAATTGTTTCATAAAAGTATATTTCTCAGTTCAACATAATTTTCCTCTTTTATGGCAAAATTTTCGATTTGTATATTAGATTTTTCTACTTGTATTCGGAAATTTTAATGTATAAATACTAATAGGTTGCGTTTTTTCGTGAGCGTGAGTTTTCGTAATTGTGACTAACTTTTTTTCACTCACGTGAGCCTAAAATATGAGGTCGTGCGTGAGCGTGCATGGGTGAAAATTTTTTATCGTGAGCGTGCATGAGTGTGAGTGAAAAGTCACTCACGATCCCATCTCTATTCCAAACACTGCATGCACCACATATAAATAGTTCTACTACATAATAAAAATGCTTGCGTTTCTATCCTCCAGGGAGTTAAATATTTTTTGCGTGTTTGTGTTACTCCAATATTTTTTAATTCATGCTTGTACTTATTCGGTGACATTTATATGTAATCATTTGTTTTTATTTCCGTTTATTTTCTTCGTTCTTACAAAACAGTAGTTAAATAAATACATTTCTGTTTTAAATTTTTCTTTTTCGCAATAAAACACTAATAATTCAAGATCTGTCGCAAAAGCAATTTTTGAACTTATTATATTTGTGCTTTGAAAAATGTGATGCCTGCCTTCTAGATGAGTAGTGCGTGTCTTGCCACATCATATTGTTTGAATAGTTTTCTGTTCTTAACACATTTTTCATTCTGTTAGTATAGAGCTTGGACTCTAAGTCCTTACTATAATAAAATGGCGTCTGGGATTGCATATGGTAGTAATTTTTGTTATTTACCTTTTTGACTTTTTATTGGTTACGCATGCGCAAATAGAGAATTGATTTTTATTTTAAAATTAAGATTATTTTTCAATTATATTTTTAGTGGTTGATTTGTTAGACGTCTTGGACATCGATTCGTTGGTCGATGAGTATTTTTTACTTTATTTTCTTTTCTGGAAGTTTAATTGCTTGCCTTTGTACATCTTAAGATATCAAAGGAATTCAGAATATTGTACTTAATATCGTTTTGAGTGAATGTGTAAAATTTATTAAATTTTTGTGACAAAATTTGTGAAAACCTTATCGCCGTGCAACCGATACAATAGTAATCCCAGATTTACAGTACAGAAAGATTGATTTAAGTACGGACTCAAGTAAATTCTCAATATAATTTAAAAATATTTTTATTGATTCAAGATTATTCAGGTGATTCAAGAATTTTGTATTTATTTCAAGAAACTCAAGGATTGGTTATCTAAAGTAATCTCATTTTCAAATTGATTAAAGTGCATTTGATTGTTATTTGTACTCAAAATTTTGAGGACGACTCGTACTCAAAGTAAGTAGAAAATACTTAAATTTAGTGTGTCATTTTTCTTTCTGTGTACATACATATACGTATATAATTAAATTTAAAAGATATCCCTACTTGTGATTTATAATAAATATAAAATTTAATGTTTGTAAGGAATTAGTCGAACTTATATTTGGTTTATATTGAAAGGAATTGTTTTGGTCAAGTTCAAATCCGAGTTCACCCATTTCTTTTTAATTTTAGTTTTTTTTTTTTTTGATAAACTAAGAAGTACTATTTGCAACAATTTATTATTCAACAGACTAGCAGAACGTATCATTACTGATTTCGAGGTAGCTACCCCATCTCATCAGCGTTCTCTGTTTGATTTTACTACTTTTGACATGGATACAGTTTAAACGTATACCTATTTTAGTTGTATTAATTTAAAAATTTTCTTTTTCAACTTCAACTTCACTGATTTGAAGAGAAAAAATCGTATTACTCATATACATATTTGGTTAGTCTTCAACACTCTCATTGATTTGCATATGTTTTTACTTGAACCAATATACGAACAAAATTTTAAGTGAATTAATTTTGAATATTTTGAAGATTTCAACTCTTACAAACTGGAACTAGGGTATTCAGACGGTTAACCGTTTATATGTTCGATTATTTTAAAATATTTTCTTTTCAATTAACGACTAAATCATTTAGTTTATGTAGAACTGTTATGTAATAGACAGCGTTGCCGTTGTGACACTAAAGTATCACTTTTGACCCTTTTTCGTGACAATTACACTTTTTATGCCACTTTTTGACTCTTTTCAAAAATGAGTAAAAGTTCCAATATTGCAATATTAATAAACAGCAAAACTTATGAAAAATAACTAACGCATAAAAGTTTTGGTTCAAGATAGGATATTTTAAAAATAGATTTGATTAAAATATATATTCAAATTTATTTGAATTCGTTATATATATATTTACTTTGCCTCATAGTAGTGTTTCCGCTGAACGATTTTTTTCAAAATTATTACTGGTTAAAAATAAACTTACAATCAAACTGAAAATAGAAGCTTGTGAGTCTATGCTTTCCTCTCTCTATTTGTAAAATTAACTTCTTTTTTTTTTATAATATGACTTAATTGGAATATCCCTGTAATTTGTTTTTCCTTCTCTTCCCTCTATTTGCTCGAATCGGTGCTGGAAGAATGGACCTCAAGCGAAGAATTAATTACAAAATATAAGAGAAGTATTTCTAAAAAGTGATAAACATTATCAAAAGTTTTTGTAAAATTAATTTGTAAATGTGATTGACATTGGAATGCCCCTATGATTTTTTTTTTAGTTTTAACAATGAGATATATTTCAAGTATGTATAATTACTTTTATTTTAGTCTAATGTATTTAATTAATTCTCAAAATTCGTTTTATTTTTTTAAACACTTTAAAATATCTTTTTTAACCTTTTTTCTTAAATACCCTTTAAAATTATGTATTAAAATATGTACTACTTTTGTAATTGTAAAAATTCATATTTGTTAACAAACGATAATTTTTAGTAAATAATTATTGTTAATAAAATTAAAAATTTAAAAATTTTTTTAAATAACATTTTATATTAAAAAATTTTAATAAATAAAATTTTTAAATGAATAAAGAATTAAAATAAAAACAAAACGAAATTTACTTCGTCATAAAAATAGGTATTTAAAAGAAATTCCGAATAATAAAACTTTTATGTCATTTACCATTGATTGAGCTAAATTACATCAATAACTACAATCCCATCGTAATTTTTGTAACTTTATCTTTATCAACGCTGTATTCGACCCATCTATTACTGATAATAATAGATTATTATTATATTATAATTAGATTTGAAATCTAAATTAGTTCAGCTCGACTTTGATTACACTCAAAATATTCTGTACGTAAAATTAACTGAAATTGTAATTTAAAATAAATTAAAGTTCACTTAAAAACCGGGCTACTCGTTTTTCATTTAAATTGAACAAAAAGTTCATTTAATTTTTAATGTTAAAAAATTAATTGACTTAAGACCGTAAAAATAAAAAAATAAAAGATTTTTCCTTTGTTTGTATAGGAGAGGAAATCTCAAACAAATCAAATAAAGCAAGCAAAAAAAAACAGCACTTGAAAACAACGGACAATATTGAAAGTAACTGAAAATCCGTATTAATATGTCCTTAATTTTTTTGAAAGAATGTTAGAGTTAAAAATAAAATTGCTTACAATTTTAAATGTTTATTCTTTTAAAAATGACTGAAAGGATTACTTCTTGAATATCGTACAGTCCGTTACTGTAATAATTTGTATCTATTTTAATGGCCGCGAAAATGTCTTTATTAGTATTTAAGGCGCTCTCTAGTCCGCCAGAAAAAGTTCAGGGATATTCGCTATGTACGCCCCCACATAACTTTGCTTCACTTAATCTTAAACTATGAAACGTAAAATATAATAACACTCCATTCACAGGGGTATCTCTCATTTTATGAGGCACTTCAACTATAGATAAAAATCTAAATATTGTATATGAGTTGGTCCTGTGGGATAAATAATCACAAAGACCTGAACACTGGACCTTTTTATAAAGCGGAAATAGGGTGTCCCATTAAAGAACGCCCAATTTTTTTATGCCAGTTTAGCTTTTTGTGGGTAGATTTATCGTTTATTGTTTGTCCTTTAGCCTCGAAGTTTACGATTTAACTTTATGGCTTTTCTTATTTCAAATTTAGCTTCAAAAAGGCAAAATTTTTTGTTAATTATTTATTTTCTGCTGAACCCATAACATGTTTTTGAAACATAAAAAAAGTTAGACCAATGTACAAAAATAAGTTAACTAAAGAGATAATGATATTGATTGAAATCCAATGGTGAAAGGTTTTTAAAAAGCGTTATAACTGGACAAATGATGGGTCAATAGTTGAGCTTTGCGTTGAGGTGCGATAATTAAAAAAAGCGCTGCATTAATAATAGATGTGCATAAAAGTATATAATATATATACAGTGCGAGCTCGATTTGCGCAACGACCGTTTACACTGGTCTGCAATAAAATCTTACTTCGAAATATAATGTCACAAATATTATGATTTTGATGCTCTGAATCTGTTCCCTATGCCCAATTTTTTCTATCACGTCTAGAGTTTTCGATATCATTTTTTTTCCAAAATATTATAAATGTAAGTTTTTTTTAATTCGTTTTATGCGTTAACATTATAAACAATGTATATGCGAAATAGGTTTTTTGCTACTCGTAATAGAAAGAAGGAAAGTTCCGAAAATGATTTCTATGGTAGTACATGTGCGCCTGCGCAGTATACACTGTGACTTTACAAAAGTTAGTTGAAAACTTTGGTAAGTTTTGCACAAAATTCATATTATACATATATTTTAACATTTGTTTATGAACATTTCTTTATTTATAATAGAAATTTTAATTTTTTTTTGAATAAATTTTATCCAATTTTAGGTAAGAATTGTAAGAATTCTACAGACTGTTTTTGCTACATTTGTGGTGAGTTTACTCTAACAACACAGCGAAATGCAATAACAGATATTGTTAAAAAATCTTATCAGCTTTATTTTGGATTCTCTATCGATGAGAGGGATAAAAGTTGGTTCCCAAAGATTTGCTGTAAAAGTTGTTCAAGAACGTTGAGAGCTTGGCTTGAAGGGAGTCACAAATCTATACCGTTTACGATGCCAATGCTTTGGAGTGATCCTCAGAATAATGAAAATGACTGTTGTTATTTATGCATGACATCTCGATTCTCAAAAAAAAACAAGTTTGTATATCCAAACAACGCATCTGCAAAGAGACCACTTCCTCGTTACTAAATAATATCGTTTTTTAATTAATTGGATATTGTATTTAAAATCCATGTTCTGTATTTATTTGCATGTTAATTTCCGTGTTTAGAGCATCAAATATGATGTAATCATGCATGAAAACAATGAGGAGACCAGTGTTATTTTAATAAGAACTTATGGTTGCGCCAAAGAACCCAACTTTAAATCGTTTTCAATAAGTTAGTATTAATCACTTTTAATCGTTTGTAATCTAATTTGCAAAAATTTTGTATTCTTTGAATAAGCTTGTAGTTTGGTTTCAATAATTTTGGTTCTCAAAATTTCAGAGAATGGACAAAACGAAAAACCACAAAAACTTTATTTATGCCAATAAATCTCAAAACATATCCATATAATGTGCAACGAGAATGAACATTTCTTATGAAAAATTAGTTATTAAAAAAATTATGATAGCTGCAGTTTCCCAAAAAATTAAAAAGTCTAAAATTCAAAACAAAACTTCAGCATTCTTCTTCTTCAGCTTTGTCTAATATATTCTTTTCGGTTGCGCAAATCGATAAATACTACTTGAATATATTTAAATAATGGTATAATAATATATTGTATTATGCCAAATACAATTTTTTTGTTTTATTTTCTATCCAATACTGAATTGATTTGATTTGTGTTGATTTATATGAATTTAAAAATATGAAAATTTTTATTCGTTTTTATTTTTGTTATTATTATTTATTTTTATTTTTTTTGTTTATTCCTGAAGTGCATTTTTCTTTAATAACTTTAGTGTTTATGTTTGGATAAAATAAAAAACATTAGTGTTGAAATTTAACAAGCAAAAAGGTACTTTGTTACTTCGTTAAAAAGAGAAACGAAATAAGAAATTTTTTAAGTCAATTCTAAGTGCGTCTATGCTGTAAGAAAAATAAAATAGTGATGATATTTTTAGCGCGTTAAAGGTGTTACGCATTTCTTACAGTACTCGTTGCACGTGACAGGGTACACCACATCACTCCCCCAGCTAGAGAGAACTAATCTAAAGCGGAGAGGAATCACAACTCGCCTTCCGCTTTTGGTCCTTTTAGGTTGTAGTATTTCAGAAAAATTTATGATGTGTTGATGTCATGATTGCCAGGAATTGCATTGCCAAGTGGACTAGCAGGTGAATTTGTGGTCATTGACGAACTAACAGGTAAATTTGTGGTTTCAGCAGGTCAATTTGTAGTCATTGGTGTATTGTATGTTCTTGTACGCTCGAACATTCCGTTGAGATCTGTATTCGTTTTAAAGTTTAAACCGATCGATACTAATTTTATAATGTCTTCCATTTCGATTACCATAAATGGTCCATCATATGTTTTTGTGAGTGAAGACTTGACAGATTCATTGCGTACGAAAACGTGCGTCGGTTGAAGGAAACTTTTTGAGACGAAAGGTTGCGGTATTGTGTGATGTGCTGTATCTGTTGCTCTAAGCTCTTGCATAGACGATCTGAATTCGGACACAAAATCGTTTCTGATTTCTGGCATCTTAGTATGATGGAGGTATTTGCCGGGAATATTGAGGGTAGTACCGTACACTGATTCTGCCGGTGATGCGTTAAAGTCGTGCTTGGAAGCAAGTAAAATTGTTGGCAAATGATATATCCAGTTGGCTGGATTATGGCATAAAATTGCAGCTTTTAGGGTTCAATGTGTTGCCCCTAAATGGTAAAAATAGGCTCCCGGTTACTTGTTGTCGACAGCAGATTTCTACTATCAATAGTTTCTTACGATTCTCTAATGCGTAGCAAATGGCAACAGGCTGTTAATTGTAGTCAATTGTCATAGACAGCGGAAAGACAAGAGTCCAATTTTGTGTTTGGTTGAATTGACGTCTGCAAAAAGCTACAGGATATGGGTGATTATAAATTACATGTTAATTTAGCACACAAATATATTTAAATTCAAAAATCACAGTATTCTATTATTATAATAATAGAATAATTATAATAATTATAATAGAATAATTATTCGTTATTATTCTTGAGAGATTTATGTAGTGACATAATATTGATGACTAAGCGACTAGATAAATTTTTATATTTGTAATATTAGGCTTGTTACATGCAAGCTCTCGTGTTACAGAAATATCTAAGTTTATTATATGTTTGCATTTGTTGGGACATTGAGTAATCAATACAATTTTTAATATTCAATGACTAATATTGAAGTATCTGTTTGCAACTCACTGCATTAATATGCAACACGTACGAAGAACAACAAGAAACCTTGTAAGAAAAACTAACACAAACTGCAATAATTGAAATTTATTAAACAAAATAAAAAAACTCGTACAACAACAAAAGGTAAATATTACAACTAAAACAATGTGCAATAATAAAGTTGAGTTTGAATAATCTGGTGCAAAAGCTTTAACAACCAAATATCTGTGTGTGCATGAGTTGAAGTTTGGTGTTTCATGGTTATGCCAGATTCGGCTTAGGTTGCTGGTAAGTTGCAACTACATGCAATAAACTAACTGCAGCTACAACTAAAATAAACCTATGAAATCACTTATAGTTTTCGTTCTTGTTGAAATTGATGTGTTGGTTTTGCTACTTATTTTATTCTGTTTTTTTCTCTTCAAGTGGCATATAAAAATGTTTTCTTGAGTCGTGACTACCTGTATTTTTGACGCATTTACGCAAAACTCTGAAGTTGACTAAATTTATACTCCACATATGGTCACGAAAAAGAAAGAGTGTGCAGAAGCTTTTAAGAGTAGTTTTATGTGAATTTAATGGTTAAATTTTGTAAGTCATAAACTGAGCTAAAGACGACCGATGAGACTTAAACCACTAAAGTTGGAAGTATATTAAACCGTTCTAAACGTATAACTTTTAAAGAAAAATTTAATCAGCTTAGAAATTAGTAGATCAGATCACCTACATTTAAAACAAGTTTAAAATTAACCATCATTTGTGCAACTAAAGGAAAGAAGTTTGACAGCTGACAGAAAAGAGCAGTTAGACAATTCTGGGAGGCTGAATCGATTGAAGATGCTACGTAAAAAATGGTTATTCAATAATAATCCGTTAAAATAATAATACCGAAAACAAATTTTAAATTATTGGTGAAAGTTCGATTCGGTGCCGTGAACAAAAATTGCGATTTATAACCGAGTTGTTGCCTCGAAATTTATACTTTATCTTCTTGGCTTTTTTATCCTTTTTTTATTACAAATTTCACATCAAAAAGGCTAAATTATTATTTTCTACTGAACGCATAACACCATCTTGAAACATTAAAAAATTAATCCAATACACAAACGTAAATACACTGAATACAAAATTGCATTGATTTAAATCCAATGGCATAAGCTTTTTATTTAGAAATGGACAAATGTTGAGTCAACAATTAAGTTCTGGGTGGAGGTTTGACAGTTTAAAAATGCTCTGCATTTCTTCATTTGGTTAATCTAGTATTTAGCTATCTATAGAGTTTTCCAATAAGAGGTTTCATTTTGATATGTAAAAAAAGGGTATTTTTAAGCGAAATCGTCGGATGTTTGATTATAAAGATGATGTTATCCCATTAATATATAATAATAATAAATAAAATAAATAGAAAACAATATCAGCCAAATGACCGCCATGGCTACGCCTGTAGGGCCCTGTTCTTCTCACGAAATTCTCCAACACAAATTTGCACATTTGCTGCTGAATCTCCTCGATAACGAATCCATCTTTAAGGTCTTAAATCGACTGTGGGCCATTGACATAGACCGTATGTTTACCCCCAAGAAAAGTCTACAGGTTTAAATCACAAGATCTCGGTGCGCAATTGTGAATGCCTCTTCGAGATATCGCACGGTAAGGAAACTTTTCACGTAAAAGAGCGATGGTATCGATAGTAGTGCTGCACGTAGCGTCAGCTAGTTGATAATAAACGTTGTCCACATCAATATCTTTATTTAAAATATGGTTGATTCTCTTTTGTGGAATGACGAATTCCTAAGATCGCTACAGCGTGAAGGTGCGTCATGACGACGCAAATGTTCTTTAGTTTTGCGAACTCTAACCGCACAATTTTCACAATATTTTTTCTGATTTTTAATAATTTCAATTTAGTTACAGGCTGTGACATGATATATATGTGTTTCAGAAATGCTTAGGTTGAAATAATTTTTAGTAACATGGAAATAATTAAAATTATTGAGAGAAATCGTAACATAATTAAAATGTGATTTCAAAAGGATACAGAAATGCTGCCATGATTTAGTAGTTTCCGGTGGGTCAATCAAATTAGTAGACTCTCGTGATATTTATGCAAACGATCATTACGATCGTATACGTGTATATATAGAAGTGAATCTGTGTTTGTTTGTTTGTTTGTTTGTTTATTTGTTTGTTTGTGTGTTTTTTTGTTTGTTTTTTTGTTTGGTTGTTTGTTTGTTTATTTGTTTGTTTTTTGTTTGTTTTTTTGTTTGTTTGTTTGTTTGTTTGTTTGTTTGTTTGTTTGTTTGTTTGTTTGTTTGTTTGTTTGTTTGTTTGTTTGTTTGTTTGTTTGTTTGTTGTTTGTTTGTCTGTTTGTTTGTTTGTTGTTTGTTTGTTTGTTTTTTTGTTTGTTTGTTTGTATGTTCCTTATAGAACGCCAAACGGTACAACTGATCGTTTTGAAATTTCAGAACTGTCCTACCGATAACAGAGAAA
Organism: Gymnocheta viridis; assembly: GCA_956483585.1. NCBI lineage: Eukaryota > Metazoa > Arthropoda > Insecta > Diptera > Tachinidae > Gymnocheta > Gymnocheta viridis. The sequence continues at coordinate 68,425,583 of OY101441.1, forward strand.
TGCAGAGGCTATTTTTTTAAATTCGGGGACAAAATACGCACCCCTACAAAGCAACTTTTAATTTCCCTATATATGTATAACAAAAATAGTGAGACTCTCTAAATCTACTGTAAGCGGTTCTCAAAAGAAAGTGAAAGTGAAAGTGAAGGGGGGAAACGGGTATCCCCCATTGGAGGTAACTATTATTTTGATTGATTATTAAACAATATCATCATTTGTGGACTAATTTTGAAAAAGGTTTATGATTTTATTTTCTAATATTTTTTTAAATTTGAAATGTGCATTATCAAATTACTTTGTCGTTTTCGACCAATTTTCAAAATTATTTTTTCGTCATATGTGAACCAATTTTCAAAAGAGAAAATTAGGCATCTGGAGAACACCAAATACGCCTTAGAATTGAACTATCTCGAGCAACACGATGTATGATTAGCAGCTCAGCGGTCTCGAACTTCAACCTCAAAGGCCTCCGGCGAAGGGATCATTATATCCGGCAAATATATGGAACAAATGTCTCGCATTCCCACGATACCAATATATTTGCAATTCAAAAGATTACAGTTTCCTGTTCAGTTAGCGTTAGCAATGAAAATCAATAAAGCTCACGATCAATCCCTGCAAGTTTATGGCTTAAATTTATCAAGTCTTTGTTTCTCCCACGGACAGCTTTACGTTGGTGTAGGAAAACCAAACAATTTGTTTGTTTATGCTCCGCATGGACAAACTACAAAAGTTGTATATCATGGAGTGTTACCACAGTTAATTTACATATAATAATAAGATAGTTTTCTTAACTACATAAACTTCTCCAATATCTGTGCCGACTTCCATAAGGAGTAATTTTTGACTAATTTGTGTTCTTACCTTGACGGAGCACCATGGTTTCCAAGCAACAATATTGACGTTTTGATGAAAAGACGGTTGCGTAAAAAATCCCAAATAAGTCTGTCGGGAAGACGGTCAGTATTTAATACCATGTCGTAAAGAATACAAAAGATGTAACTCAGTTTTTTTTTATGTTGTATGAATTGAAACTAGCTTTTGTTACATACAATTAAAGTATAAAATAAGTTTAACAAAATGTAAATTAGTTTTGATTCTTTCTAAAATCATAATAAAACTTTGAATTATTTTTAAATACTCGTAAAATGCAAATAAATCAATATTTTAATCATATTTGCGAAAAAACGGAAGTGTATAAATTAATAGTGGTTAGTGGTCGTTGTATTTATGCTCAAACTTTTTTCTGTTTATCATATGATTTTGCTAGCTTTAAAATATAATTCCGCGCTCAATTGATTTGTAATATTTCAAATATTATTCTCGTTTGATTATGAACCGACTATAACAATCTTTTATTTTTAAAGAGAAGTAACACTCAGGCAATTAGTATGTTATGCCTATCTACCCGTAGGTTTGTTACCTTCTTTGGGAAAGGGATAGTGAGAGAGGACAAATGGTGAAAGTGAGAAAGATTAATTTTTACAACTCTGATATTGCGCGTGTTGCAGCGCCTCTGATGCCATTAAATGCGTTTCAAGCTGTTGTAGCCATTTTATTAATTATTTTACTTCGCCGGCGATTTTGCTACAATACCGACGAAGGATGGCGCCGTGACGTCCGCTAGAAATTGCTGCCGGTGCTGTTCAGTCACCAGTTATATGCCTTTATCACTTAAACAGTCCAACAACAACAACAAATACAAACAATGGCATACTAATGAACATCTGAAAAACTGCTGGATCTTATGACTTCCCTGAAGCTGGGCTCGAACCCACATTCTTAGACATTATTTGCTTTGTAGTCAACGCGCTAACTACTTCAGCCAACTGCACCCTTTTTGAAAAACAAAAGAAAAAAATATTCTTTTACGATTAAATACATTTTAAGTTCTGGCTGTGCAGAGTGCATTTGAGAAAAATAGTTTTTTATAAAAATGTAGTTAAGTTCGTTTGTCTTACTGCCAGTAACTTATTTAGTTGTACTTATGGTCTTTGCTGTTCAAAATGCACGCGTGCCAATATAAAGCAAAGTGTATTTTAAAAACTTTTGTTTTTTATGTTGCCTATCTTCTGCAATAAGTGTAGAAATAGGGGAAATAAAAATCAAAATATATCCCACATATGAAAGAGAGTCAAAAGATACTCGTACTTCCACATAAGAAATAGGCAAGAAGTTGTCATGTTTGTATTCGCACTGCAATGACTGACTGTGGCATCTTAAAGTTTATTTTACTTTAAGATGTGTAATCTGTCTTATATATATCCATGTGTACACTCAGGAAAAAACATGCTTTATTTACGCTAAACGGGCTCGCAACAAGCCGAATATATCATGAAAGTTAGCTAACCTTGAAAATGCTTAAATCAAGATTTTGTTATTGCTTCGTTATGCTTAGACTTAATTTTAATAATACTAAATCATTCTGATATCTAGTACGACACTGTTCGATTTAAACCACCAGCTTTTTCTGAGTGTAAGATACAAGTTTCGATCTATTTGGACGACAATTTTGCCTGTATGTACTGTTACGCTTAGTTATCTATGGATGTGTAGAAATGTTTACTTACGAGCGTTCGTTTATCTACGGATGGATCATGCAACTAAGCGAACTAAGATGGATGAGTATGAATAAAAATAGGCAGACATACAGGCAGACAGACAGATAGACATTAAGACGCACAGGCAGTTGAAAAGACAAACAGGCAATTACTGAGCATTAAATTGTCTTTTGTTAAGTATTAACAAAGAGTTTATTAACTGCAATGCATATTTTTAAGAACGTTTTGTCGAATGTGTATTTGTTGCTCGCACAGTTGATTCACTTTTCCAATTCTTCATTCCAATATTTGTCTGTCCATCCATCGGTCTGCCTTTTTTTCGTTTGTTGATTGCAACCAAAACGAATTGATTTCAGAAGATGCAGTGAGTGCATGTTTCTACAACTGCAACAAAATACATGTGCATATTACCTCCTTCTGAAAATTATGGTCTATACGAGTATAAAACTCCTCAGCAGAATTATACGAGTACGTGTGTTCATTCAACATTATAAATTTGACAGAAATTCTGGTTTACATGTTCTGAAAAAAATATAAATTAATTGTCGACTTGCTGCCATCTTTTGTGGTTCTAACAGAGAATCACTAAATGTCTTTCCGCTTGCTTGTGCACTATAAGCCAAATTTAAAGTAAAACAATTATGAATAATAAATAAATTTTTTGTTTTAGAAACATTACGTACAAGTTTTGTTGTTTGAATGATTCATCCATTTAATATCAAATGTAATCCCAGAGCTGTCATCTTTTTATTTTAGTATGATATTTCCAGGCTTTTCCTATTTTATTTTCAAAATTAGATATAATTAACTTCAAGATATATCTTGATTAAGTTAGTAAATAATTTACTTATCTGCTGTAAAGTTATTTCAAACAAAAAAGTGTCTCTTTTTATTTTCATCTGTAGATATTTTACAAATTCAATCTCACACTTTCAGCTAAAGTCTGAATATTAGAAACATCGTTGTATTGTGAAAGCAATTGTGCAAGCAGTTTGTGAATTTTATCTATCCATCCCCTCATCCATCAATCATTCTGTTCATAAAATATCGATGGTTATTAAAAGGGACACTATGCATGGTGAACCATCGTTCTTGGTCATTGAAATTCTTCATCTTTATTAAATAATTATTTAACAAGTAAGAGAGATATATTCGGCTGTGCCGAATCTTATATACCCTTCACCATAGTATGGAGTGAAGAAAGAAGTCACAATCACGAAAATTCACGCCCACGAAATACGAAAAAAAATAAAAAAATAATAATTTAAATGGAAAAAATTACATTAAAGCAAAAAAAAATTGCCACTCACCGTCTCACGGACGCGCCCTCACGTGATGGAAACAACAAATTAATCACGATCACGCATTATTGGTTCTAATCTCTATTTCATAGTATAGGCTGATTTCATAAACACAGCTTGCAAAGAAACACTGGAAGCATGAGTTTACAAGCATTCTTTGCAAACTGCGTTTATGAAGTCAGCCATAAATTATGAATTTCGTAACAAATTTGTAACACTTTCTTGCTTAGAGTGCATTATAAAAATATTAACATCCCCTTATTAGCACTTATATATTTTTTCACACATCCAAGAAGTTTTTCAACGTCTTTATCAAAAAGCCAGTGGTCTTCGACTAAACAAAGAATTGATTTGAAACGTTAGAAGAGATTTAATAATGAAGAAATTCTCCCAAAATTGATTTAAAAAATCGCCAACTATTATATAAATCTGTTAGTCTAATGATTAAAATGTTCCAATATTATATTCATATTGAAAATAATTTAAAGCTATCAAAAATTCTTAAAAAAAAGAACGAACTTTTTCAAATAAAAAGTAAAAGTAATAAAAATAACTAAAATGTATCAAAAATTAAAAAAAAATAATAAATGGTTGGTCAGGATTTGAAACCGTACCTTACCCGGTGGCAGGGTTTCGAATCCGGAACACAACAAAATGCTATTTTTTTAGAATTTTCGATACATTTTAGTTGTTTTTATTACTTTTACTTTTTATTTGAAAAAGTTTGTTCCACAATTTATTTAAAAAACCGGGGCACAATCTCATTTATAATATTTTTTTAATTTTTGCGTTTTTTCCGATTTTATGAACGATAAAAGGTTTAATTTTCAAAAATATCCAATATGTTACCAGGTAGGATTTTGTACAGTGATAAAATAATTATATAATGAATTTAGTAAGTTGTCGACGTTTTTATTTGATATAATATAATATTAATAACAAAAATAAATAAACTTGACGGTATAAGAAAAAACATTAAATTATAAAATATAACAACATATTTTAATTCATTATTTTAATTTAACTTTTTTTGAAACTCGTATGATGTACGTATGTATGTAAACTAGTGGTATTCTGATACATAGTTGTCTTTTTAAAATTTTGTTAACTTTTCCACTTACTTATCTGTATTGCGGTTGGACCAAACGATAAAGGTTTTGGTTCAATATAACCTGTATATTTTTAATATACAAACACAATGGAATTTCAGCCACAATTGATTTGAAAAATACGAATTCGGTAATTCATATTCGGCCTGCTAAGAAAACAGATGAATTTAATTAAAAACATTTTTTATTTAAATCTTCTTCTGCGTTTACTGTGTAAGACAGAAAACTAAATATGAAAAATTACGATAAAATCGCAGACAGAAAGCTTATTTTCGTAATATTTTACCATTAATCCGCGTCCAATTATGTAGTGCGTGCTATCGACAATGCGATATTCCGCAAAACGATGATTTTTTAGGTGTTTTTAATGAATTTAAGACCAGTTAATTTTATATGAATATGAAGAAATCAATTTTTTATCTCCTAAGATCTTAACTTATCATTTTGTATATGTTGAATTGGGGAAAATACGAAAATATGAAAAAAATGAAATACAAATATGTATGCATATACTATTTTTAGACGCGGTACAGCTCGCGAACTATTATCGCTACACTTTACAAATATTTTGGAAATTTTTTCCAAACATTCCGATCTAAAAATCCAAAGTATATATGTATGTATTCGATAGAAACTGATTCTTTAAAAAATATTTGATGAATTGCGAACTATTCTTAGAATACATTTTAATTAAGCCCACATTAAATTATTCAATTGGATAATGCAATCTAGAAGCTAAATATATATTTGTGGAAAGTAGGTATTTGCAATACTTTTATTCAAAATACAAATGCATTTTAAATTTTTATTCCAAATACAAAATAGTTTTTAATAGAAGTTTAATTTTCACAATGGAAATGATATTTTTTAAGTTTTGTTACTTTATAATTATGCTGTTTTTTAATCAATATTGAATCATTCAATTTGGAGTTTGATATCAAATTAAATTCTTACATCAAACTTTGTTTTTATATTGAAATGAAAATTTCTTTTTTGGCTTAAGTTCAAATCTGAGTTTACCCATATCTTCTTAATTTAAGAAATTATATTTAGATAAATTCATTATATTTTATTAAGAGAGTACTATTTTATTTGAAACAATTTATGCATCAGACTAGCAGAACGGATCAGTACTGATTTCGAGGTCGCTACACCATCTCATCAGCGTTCTTTGTTCGATTTTACCACTTTTGACGGTGGATACTAGTAACTAGGAATATCAACTATTTAACCGTATTATTTAACGAATTAGAATACGAAAAGTGCAACTTATTCATTTCTTACAAGTTAAATCAATTTCGGTTAGTACGAAATTCCATCTCTGATTTTTAATTATTCCAAATATTTCATACTCTCTTGCTTTTTCCAAAGCCATTGGCTTTGAGATCAAGCAGTTTTCCATTTTTGTTTACTTTATTTTTGTCTTGTATTTGACTTTCTTAGTATTCAACCACCTATGACAATGTAAACATGATGGTTTATTGACGGGTGCCTTCGTTTTTAATAATTAATATTTATTCGTAATTGTTGAACTGTTTAAGATTTATATTGAAATGAATTTTTTTTTCAGCACCACTAAATATTTAAAGCGGATTAAAAAAAACAATTTTAAATATGAAGCATGGTGATGAAAATATCCATCTCGCAGGCTTTTTTGCAATAACAGTTGAGCTGAGTTGAATGTGACGAGTAAAATGAATAAAGAGAAAGACACTTTGGTAGTCAGCAGAGATGGACACCGCTCACGTGATTAGCGTGAATCATGCGTGATTATGCATGATCGTGAGCAGTTTTGTGTTTCAATCACGTGGGCGTGCATGAGCATGAGTATAAAAAAACTTAACGTGAGTGAGCGTGCATGAGTAGATTTTTTGCGTGATTGTTTCGTGATTTTTTCGATTTTGTTATTTTTTTTTAATATTCTTAATAGGTACCTACGTGGTTTTCATGAAGGCATAAAACGTTGTGCCGGTATGTATTAATGTACTGATTGATGTGAATGAATGAGTCAAAGTAGCAGTATAAGTCCGAGTTTCGACTGGCGAACACTTGGAAGAAAAACATCTCCAATTCTCTTTCGTTTTTTTATTTGCGTTCGCACAGATGAACAAGAACTAGAAATTTAAAGTTCTTAGTAAAAAGCTAAAGATCTTCTAATTCTGCAAAAATTGGCTAAACAAATACTGTGTGTACCATCCAGCTCAGCTACAAGCGAATGAGTTTCTTCAACGCCAGGAAGAATACTTGAAGAGATGTGAAACAGACTTTACGGGAAAAATGTTGACAAAATTTTATTTCTCTATAAATTTATTTATCTATTATCTATTAACGCTAAAGTGCAAGCTCTTGCTTGATCTTAATATTCTACACAGATTGCTTATGACCTACAAAATTAATGATTTTAACCAAAATATATTTAATATGTATGTATGTACATAATTTTAAATTTCACCTTAAAACTTTAAAATAAATTTATATTTTATTTAAGAATTTTCAATTGTATTTAATTGTCAATTTTAACTACAAAGTTAGAAATCGCATGATACATATGTACATACATACATATGTGTAAATCCTGCGTGAGAATTCGTACGCGTTTTCACATTAATATATAAAAATTTTTTGGTCTTTCAAAAGAGGTACCTTCAACTTATACATGGTGTTTAGTGGAATATAAGTGTACTTTCGAAAGGCATAAAAAAAATTTTTTTTGGAATGTATTTGATGCGAAATAATTGATCATAACATTTTTGGCGCACGCTACAAAAAGCGGAAGTAACTTTGAAGGTAGAAGTGTGTTTTCGTAATTTTTTGAGTTTTGCATAATAGAGTAGACAAAATATAGTTCTCAAAAAAGATGAATATAAGAGAATTATAAAATAATTTATTTTCAGCCAAAAGATGTTGTCGTTTTTTGTCAGAAGACATGAACCCTTTGTGACGCGCCCTACGTGACTCACGTTACATTTTTTCTACTATATTTCTATTCTGAAATTTCGTACCTAATTTCAATGTTTTCAAATTTCTTTTTTGCTAAAATTTAAGTGAATTCAATGTATATAATTATGGCTTTCGATCGAGCCATCCTTATTAGAAAATCTGAGGTAGGGTATGATTTTTTAATAATTTGTGCATTAATGATCATGGAATTACATTTATTTTATTTATAAAAATGTATATTCAGTAAAAATATGTCAATAAAATAATAAATAAAATAAGAAAATTAATAAATTTTTTTTTAATATTTTCTTCCTTATTGTGGATTTAACTAATACATTTAAACCTGCTGGTGTTGTTTCAGCGGCTTTAGCCATCCTCTTTGCTGATTCAGTTTGCACCTCAACAGCATCAGCCATTTTTTTAATGAATTAGCTTTTTCTGTAACTGAAAAGCATTCATTATAATATACAATGTAGTTTATTTTAGTGCTGGGATGTTTCCGGGTTTGTATTTGTTGTAACCACTGCAACAGCTTTAATGCACCTAGCTGGTGACTCCACCTGTGCAAAAAACAATCATCAATTGATTGGGGCTTTACACCAAATACTTTACTCCCGGGTGCTACAACTGACGATAGAAATAGCGGATTGTATAAACCCGTTTCTCGAAGGCTCTTTTGGTTTTCCCTATTTTTTTAGTCCGTGACTTTAAATCTGCCCAGGACTAGAGTAAGTTCGGGTAACGTGGTATACCTATTTTTTATTTGATTATAATGGTGTGAAGCTTCATTCGAATAGAACAGATCTCAGCTGGTATTCTGCTACAGATCTTAGGAAAGTGAAAGAGTCTTTGGAGCCCAAGTTTCAGAGACATTCGAGAGAAAGTGAAAAAATCCATGAACCAGCCATTGAAAAAATTGGCGTGTAATATCTTGTTCTGTTAATGTGGTACATTAGCGTGTCTGGCCGATGGTGATTTTTAATCAGTAGTTAAAATAATGCCTCAAATTTGTTTCTATAATTAAACTGGGATTGCAATTAAACTTAACTGCTTAGAGTATTTCATGAGGATTTTCAATGGTCTATTCCACATTTTTGTCAATGTGGTTCAGTAATAAACTTATAAATTTAAAACTATTTACCGAATTATGATTTATTAATATTCTGAGATCTAGAAACCATCAAAAATAGTATGGGTGGGAAGCCCAATTAGCTTTTTCCAGGTAATTTTCAACTTATATTAATTTTTATTAAATCCTTAAATTTTGTTACGAAATCAAAACTACAAGCACAAAAATCTGATTTTATATGAAAACATTTACGTTTTCATTCGAGTCACTTCTCGTTTAGAAATAATGTAGAGAAATCGAAACCAATGTTCTTTCTCAAAGAGTGCGAAAGGCTATAAGACTCCTTAAAAAATATAAAAAATAAGTTGGATAAATTTCAAAAAATGTAATTACCAAAGAAACTAAAAAATTTAAAACCCCCCGAAAATAGCGCATATTCTAAAAATTGTAACTGCAATATTGGAAATTATTTCCAAAATTTAAAAAAAAAATCATATAATTGGCAATCGGCAGCCAAAACCCTTGAAAAAATCTCTAAAATGCCAAAAATTCTTAAAAATATGAGAACATCAGAAATTGTATGATTCAATATTGATTAAAAAACAGCATAATTATAAAGTAACAAAACTTAAAAAAATATCATTTCCATTGTGAAAATTAAACTTCTATTAAAAACTATTTTGTATTTGGAATAAAAATTTAAAATGCATTTGTATTTTGAATAAAAGTATTGCAAATACCTACTTTCCACAAATATATATTTAGCTTCTAGATTGCATTATCCAATTGAATAATTTAATGTGGGCTTAATTAAAATGTATTCTAAGAATAGTTCGCAATTCATCAAATATTTTTCAAAGAATCAGTTTCTATCGAATACATACATATATACTTTGGATTTTTAGATCGGAATGTTTGGAAAAAATTTCCAAAATATTTGTAAAGTGTAGCGATAATAGTTCGCGAGCTGTACCGCGTCTAAAAATAGTATATGCATACATATTTGTATTTCATTTTTTTCATATTTTCGTATTTTCCCCAATTCAACATATACAAAATGATAAGTTAAGATCTTAGGAGATAAAAAATTGATTTCTTCATATTCATATAAAATTAACTGGTCTTAAATTCATTAAAAACACCTAAAAAATCATCGTTTTGCGGAATATCGCATTGTCGATAGCACGCACTACATAATTGGACGCGGATTAATGGTAAAATATTACGAAAATAAGCCGAATTATGGGTTGGATTTGAGAGCAAAAAGCTTTCTGTTTGCGATTTTATCGTAATTTTTCATATTTAGTTTTCTGTCTTACACAGTAAACGCAGAAGAAGATTTAAATAAAAAATGTTTTTAATTAAATTCATCTGTTTTCTTAGCAGGCCGAATATGAATTACCGAATTCGTATTTTTTAAATCAATTGTGGCTGAAATTCCATTGTGTTTGTATATTAAAAATATACAGGTTATATTGAACCAAAACCTTTATCGTTTGGTCCAACCGCAATACAGATAAGTAAGTGGAAAAGTTAACAAAATTTTAAAAAGACAACTATGTATCAGAATACCACTAGTTTACATACATACGTACATCATACGAGTTTCAAAAAAAGTTAAATTAAAATAATGAATTGAATTATGTTGTTATATTTTATAATTTAAAATTTTTTCGTACACCGTCAATTTATTTTTATTTTTGTTATTAATATTATATTATATCAAATAAAAATGTCGACAACTTACTAAATTCATTATATAATTATTTTATCACTGTACAAAATCCTACCTGGTAACATATTGGATATTTTTGAAAATTAAACCTTTTATCGTTCTTAAAATTGGAAAAAACCCAAAAATTAAAAAAATATTATAAATGAGATTGTGCCCCGGTTTTTTAAATAAATTGTGGAACAAACTTTTTCAAATAAAAAGTAAAAGTAATAAAAACAACTAAAATGTATCGAAAATTCTAAAAAAATAGCATTTTGTTGTGTTCCGGATTCGAAACCCTGCCACCGGGTAAGGTACGGTTTCAAATCCTGACCAACCATTTATTATTTTTTTTTAATTTTTGATACATTTTAGTTATTTTTATTACTTTTACTTTTTATTTGAAAAAGTTCGTTCTTTTTTTTAAGAATTTTTGATAGCTTTAAATTATTTTCAATATGAATATAATATTGGAACATTTTAATCATTAGACTAACAGATTTATATAATAGTTGGCGATTTTTTAAATCAATTTTGGGAGAATTTCTTCATTATTAAATCTCTTCTAACGTTTCAAATCAATTCTTTGTTTAGTCGAAGACCACTGGCTTTTTGATAAAGACGTTGAAAAACTTCTTGGATGTGTGAAAAAATATATAAGTGCTAATAAGGGGATGTTAATATTTTTATAATGCACTCTAAGCAAGAAAGTGTTACAAATTTGTTACGAAATTCATAATTTATGGCTGACTTCATAAACGCAGTTTGCAAAGCAACACGAGAATGCCTTGTAAACTCATGCTTCCAGTGTTGCTTTGCAAGCTGTGTTTATGAAATCAGCCTATACTATGAAATAGAGATTAGAACCAACCATGCGTGATCGTGATTAATTTATTATTTCTATCACGTGAGGGTGCGTCCGTGAGACGGTGAGTGGCAATTTTTTTGCTTTAATGTAATTTTTTCCATATAAGTTCTTTGTTTTAATTTTTTCGTATTTCGTGGGCGTGAAGTTTCGTGATAGTGACTTCTTTCCTCACTCCATACTGTGGTGAAGGGTATATAAGATTCGGCACAGCCGAATATATCTCTCTTACTTGTTTTTAATTTAATTTTTGTAAAATTATATTCGTTTTGTTGACTTTTTAGTTTTCTTATGGTTATTTGCAACAAAACTTAATTTTCTAGAAAACTCCACTTTTTTACTTTAAAGAAGATAAAATAATTTTAAATTTTATTTACATACATTTTTTGCTAAAAACAATATTCCAAGAATTCTTGACTATCGATAGTATCGATAGCATCACCAAAAACTATCGAAACTATCGAGTGGCGCGACCATCGATAGTTTTGCAGCTCTACTCTCAAGTCCAATTCTTTTCGACTAAAAATGTTACGAACTTTAGCCAAAATTATAATCACTTTGGATTAAAAATTACTAACGCCCAATATGTTCGAAAAATAATCACTTTAAAAGTTTAATTTTTATTAATAATAGTTTAAATTGTTTCCAAAATATTTGCAAGAAATATGTACATATGTATATGCTATTTTTAACAAGAGCACATTTTATCAGTTTTGCAACGCGTTATATTCCTATTCAAGTGAGAATATTTAGAAACTATAAATTTGAATAAACAAATAACATAAAAATTTAAAATCTGTATGCAAAATTTGATTGTCGGCATACAACAATAGTGAAAACAACATCAATGAAACCCAAAGTAATCAAAATCAATTTTTATTGTTTTAATTGCAATTCATTGTTATGCATGTGGTTTATAACAAGCCAAATATATTAACAAAACTTTTGATTTAATAACTATCACAAACGCAAAATTTATTTCTATAGTTGCAGTCAGAAGAATAACTAAAAACAAAAATTTTATTATAAAAACATGATTATTCAATATAGTGCATATGATCACGTGAAGTGCTAAAATTATAAAACAATTTTAAAACCGATAAAGTTCTTCTTACTCACTTTTTCGCCTACTCAATACAAAATCGTTAATATTAAAGTTGACTCACTTTACCGAGCTCTGTGCTAAAAAACTGTAAAATGTATATATTCCGAAATTTAAAAACATCGGGCAATCTCAATATATTTCAAGCCGAATTTCGTACTGAACGTTATACAGTTCTGTATAAAGTATCAATAATTTGTTGAAAAAGTACCGTCATTATCTTATTTAGTTTTATGTGTTTAAATATACAAAATAGACAACAAATAATTGTAAGTACTAGTGTCGATGATGTGTGTTGTTTTTATGAGAGCGATTTAATTAAACAGTTTTTCCTCTGTTTGCGGAATGGAAAAATATTCAATAGGACCACAACGCAAAAAATTAAACTTCTAAAACCACAAATATTTAAACAACGGAAAACATTATAAAAAAACATTAAAGGAAGGAGGGGAGTAAATGTTTTAAAAGGCCAATTTATTGTATAAAATAAAAAAATTATTATTCAATAATGTAATATTAAACTGAGTTCATACAACAATAACTTTAGTAGAAATGTTATTATTCAATTTCTTAATTCTAAACATTTTTAAATTTTCAATAAAAAAATGTTTTTGTAATGGCACTGCAAGAACAAAACTTTGCCTAAGTTTCTGATAGTTGATCATCGTAATTAGAGGGTGCTTTGGCTGAAGTTGTTGGCGTGTTGACTGTAAAGCCAATGATGACTGAGAACGTGGGTTCGAGCACAGTTTCAGGCAAGTCATAACATCCAGCATTTTTCAGATGTGCTTTAGTGTTCCATTGTATTTGTTGTTGTTGGCTTGTTTAAGTGACGAAGGCATAACACTGGTCACTGAACAACTACCGGCAGCAATTGACACTGGTGTATAGAAGTTGTACAGCACAGCGTCCTCCTTCTTCGGTATTGTAACAAAATCGCCGGCGACGTAAAATAATTCATAAAATTGCCAATACTGCTTAACAAAAATTAATCCGCCTTCTTGACACCAAATGCGCAGCAAAACTTTTATAAAAAATTTAACAAATGCTATAGAAGATTTATAAAAGAATTAATTAAGCTTTCTCGGCATATGTCCTTTCCACACTATCTCTCTCCGAATGAATGTAACACAACAAAATTGTTGGTAGGAATTAATTGTCTGAGTTATTATTTGTCTTTATATAAAAAAAGGATTTCAATGGTGCGAGTTTTTTAGAAAAAAGTGTTTTAAAATTTTCAATATCGGCGATACCGATACCTGTATTGAATTTTAATTCCAGATAAAATTAACAAAAAAAATTTACAGGGTGATTTACAAAAATCTTATTTTGTTTAAAACCCAAAGTGTTCTCAAATTTTGCCGGGAAAGACGATTTCACAAGTCTTTGTTAGTTTACATTGTGCAAGTTTTTTCGTTGCAATTCCTACTTGAAATTCGTTTTTTCCCTCGTTTGTAAAAATACAAACGTATACAAATATATACACACATTAAAAAAGTCTGCAATAAAAATTTCGCATTGTAAACGCCACAGCAAATTTAAAAAAGAAATGATAAAAATTCAGCGGCAAATGAAACGAGACTGGGGCCGAGAATAGGCTCTCAAATGCGACAAAATTTATTTGAATAGACTTAAGTACTTCTCAGCCACTTCCTTCAAGTTTGAGTATGAGATGTAAGATATAGATATTGGAAAGATTATCACATCAAACTCCTGCACTTAAATCAAGTTCTTTGGCCTCATTAAATCCATACTTCGATGAGCATCGGATAATGCGCGTGGGTGGTCGCCTGGAACAGTCAACACTACTGTTCAAAGCAAAGCATCCTGCGATTTTATCACACGATCACACCATGACAAAGTTACAGATGCACAAGCTACACGAAGAAAATCGTCATTGTGGCCCACAGTCATTGGTGGCAGTATCCAGAGTACAGTTTTGGATTACTAATAGAAAATCAGTGGCCCGAAGTACCGTCCACAAATGCATACGATGCACCAAGTCTAGGCCAGTGCTTTTCAAACAATTAATGGAAAATCTTCGAGCAGACAGATTGACGTCAGCATGCCCATTTATAACTACAGGAGTTGATTAATTTCGGCCGATTTGTTTCCGTCACAATATCAGAGGCAAAAGAGCAGACAAGGCTATATCGCAGAGTTTTGTTTTTTCGCAACTAATGCCGTTCACATGGAAGTCTTGTCCAACTTGTCTACAGAAGCCTTTATAGGAGCGCTACGACGTTTCATTAGCAGAAGAGGTCACTGTCAGACATTGTACTGCAACAATGCTACTAACTTCGTGGGAGCAAACAAAAAATAGCCGAATTAAAAAAGTCAATATACTCTAAGTCAGCGCAAGAAAATATTACACGCATATGTAGCAACCAATCAATAAACTTCATTTCACCAAGAGCCCCTCATTTCAGTGGGCCCTGGGAAGCGGCAGTCAAATCCGCCAAACATATCCTACTGAGAAGCGTGTCTGCTGCTTTACTCACCCATGAAGAATTGAAAACAATAGTGGTTCAAATAGAAGCAATCTTGAATTCGCGATCGTTGATTCCTCTCTTGATTCGAGAGATCAGCCGTGGATGTAAACGCCCAATCAAAAATAAATTTTGGAAGGAATGGTCAAACATTATTCCAGGAGATTGGGCGTTTACATCCACGGCTGATCTCTCGACTTCTCCCTTAGCAGAACCGCAGCTTAGGAGTTTCTCCATCCTCCGATTTTATAAAAATAGCAAATACACAGAAATTTAATACAAAGGCATAAGTACAAGTCGTTATTTTAATCTGTTGAAATAATTGTTATCGAGAGAAATAAGCATTGAATGTAGTTAAGCATTTTTCAGAACTGAACTGTCAGGAATATCATCAGTTTCAAAATCAAAAAATATATACCAGTATATCATATTAAAACTAAGGTTCTTTCGTTTATTTCAGATAGATGCACAGCACTAAATCGACATTTAAGAACCTGGAATATGCCATATGAGGAGTCGCAGAACCAAAATCTACCTTTGCATTATTTCATAAATATCGTTTTGATTGAATTTGTATTATTTGAGCCGTAATCTGATGGAAAGCATTTGATTCACAAAATGTTTTTGTAATTTTTTGTGCTAAAACTTGTTGCTATTCTGAGTTTTATATGCATCCAGTTATGAATAACAAATTTCGCTGCAGATTTTACCCTTTTCCCTTTCTTCCTACAATGAATGAAAATTTTTCTGGGATGTTTTGCCTATTCTGCGAAAGATTCCACAGAAGAAAAGGTAGAAAAAGTGTTATAAAACAATCACACTTGGTCCATTTGTCAACATCGACATCACGTCAATATTGGGGCTTGTCTACTCGCTCTCGAGAACAATTTTGTGTTACTGACAGTCTATTTCTTTTCTCTAAGGTAAAAAAAATAACATGAACCTGCCAATAGTAGTCAGTTGTTTTCGCCTACGGGTAGACAAGCCCCAATTTTTTGTTGTTGGATTAACGTGACGTCTTTTTAACAGTATGATAAATTTATATATTTTCTGAGTACTTATAACCCAGTTATTTCTCCTCTAAATGTACTCGAGCGGAACGTATAATTTTTTTATCGACAAGTCGACGTCATCAGGTTTCTGATCTGTGATAAGAATTTTAAAGCTTAAGGCCAAATTTATAACAGAAAGCTTTATCAAATTCAATAATTCGAAGTCACAGTGATAGATACTTCTGGAATATTTAACATTTTTTTATAAAAACTTTTTGAACAATACAATTTTTTTCTTAAAAAAAATTGCAGAATATTGAATATAATCAAGCTTTTTCTTATTTCTTAATTTATGAATCGGAACATTATTAAAAGTACATAGTTTATTCTTTGACCTCTAAATATTTATGTATTAATGTTTATCACATCAATAACTTCAGAGTCAAAATCTTTTGATTCATCATCTAATGCAATTTCGTTGTACATGTTGCTTATACTTAAAAGTGTTAGAATTTAAGAAGAAGAAATAAATTCGGCCCAAACAACTGAATTATTTTAAAGTGTGTATTTTTTCTAATAACTCATACTGCATTTTATTGCGAATTTTTGTTTTTGTTGTATTAATTGCAGAAGACTTGTTCAATAGAAGCGTTACTTTTGGGTACATATTTCACTTTCACAACAATTAATAACACAAAGTTTCAGACTTGTCACACATAAATTTTTATATATTAAGATTTTTTCAGTTTTACCACCATTATTGAGAAAAATATGATTTGTGAATACATGAATTTGAATACAGAAGAAATTCTCTAGGATTTTCTTAAAATGTGTATCCTCAATCTCAAAATAAAATACCCTATTTGGGGACAAATCTAGAAAACTTTAGAACGCTGGACGTCATTATTGCGGCAACTAATTGCCTTTATAATTATATAACTCCAGCACTAGTATAAAATTAAATATTGGGCCTAATTACGGTTGTCGAATTTTCGCCTTCGACTTCGACAAGTTGTACTAGATTAAAGAACCACACAGTATTATACTTTAATCTTGTCCACACTGTCGAAGTCGAAGACGAAAATTCGACAACCGTAATAAGGCAGATTAAAAGCAAAATAACTTATTCGGCTTTTCTCTCACCCTTATGTACTTATGTTTATGTACCAAGACATTAGAATATGTGGATGTTTTTCGAGAACAAATCAATGTGCAATGAAAAAATTCCTTGCGGATAGTGATAGTTTTATGTGGAAACAAAATAAATAAAACTTAATAATCGCAAATTATTGTAAGTAAAAGAGATCATTTTTTCTGAAACTTCTCGTTTTTACAGGGTGGCGCAAACATGTTATAATTTCTGGAAATGTCGTCAGATGCCCATTATATTTGATATTTGTGAACTAGACAGTATACAAACAGAAAATTTATGGAGCACTATACTCCACAAGAGCGTGGTATAATTGTGAAAAAGCGTTTCTTGGTCACGTAATCTCCCGTTTTGGCGGTTCGGCATGGCCAGCAACATTGCGCGATTTCACCATCCCAGACTTCTTTCTTTGGGGCTACTTGTTGTCTCGGACTTAAGCCAACAAAACCCAGACCATCACAGCCCTTAAGGAGAATATTCGACAGGGATGCGAACAGTTATTAGTGGTGGAAGTCTTGCGGAAAATAATGGAAAATGCTAAAACGGGCGCAAAGGTGTGACAACACTGGCGGCAGCCACTTGGCGGATATCATCTCTTGATCTTAACAGAAAAAAATTGTAAAGGTTTAAACAAAGATTTCCATCGCTCAAAATCATTTTTTTATTTTATTTTTTTTTATCTTGGACCAGCACTCAGGGGATGACCCCTACACATGCAATGCATTGTACTGGAACTTTGAAATCTTACCACAATTGAAGAATTTGCTGCCATTTGTATTCTTAAATTTTTATTTATATACGGGAAGTTTTTTACTTTTTAAATTATGTTTTCATTAAAATCTTCTTCTTCCACAATAGTCGTCATTCAATTCAGTTGATATCATGAAATTAAACCATATATGGGAATCCTAATTTTACGCGAAATAGTTACTACCAATTTTGTTTAAAATTATTGATTAAATTAAAATTGAAATGTATCAAGTATATATCTAACATTAAGAAGAATGCATATTCTGGGTTTACTTATCACATATTAAAAAGATCTTCACAAATTAATCTAACAAATAGATTTTTTCCATACCTGGCCTCAATACAACCATTTATAAAACATATCAAATTCAAACGTATAATATAATTATATTATTTTTATATAATATTATTATATATTATATATAATTATAACACACTTTTGTATGAAAATTAGCAACAACAGAAATACATTACTATATAATTAGACGATACGACGTTAATATGACCTTATGAATTGAACAATTGTCTGTAAATTCATAATATGTTCATGTAATACCTTCTATCGACTAGATAATTCAACAACAGCTTTTTTCTATAAAATAATTTTAAAGTTTATTTTAATATATTTAATATTTTAGTTAAAATTACATAAGCATTTTTTAAATTTATTAATCGAGATTGCTTCGATATCTTTTTCAAAGATTTTCAAAAACGTATGTTTGTTGAGGGTTTTTAGCTAGTCTACATATGTATGTACAATGTACATAGTACATGCATTTCATTGGTGCTAACGCCAAATCATATGTAGACCTTAAACCATATTTTGTAAAAGTTCTTGTGTAAGATAAGAGGTTTGAAACTTTTCAAAAATATTGTTTAAGGTCTACTGATGATTTGGCATTAGCACCAATGAAATGCATTTATATAGAGTAGCTAAAAACCCTCAAAAAACAAAAGTTTTTGAAAATCATTACATAAGCATATTAAATTGTAACTTAATAGGCAGAGAACAACATAGATTTCCACCTGTCTCGCCATTAACTGTTGCATATTACTGACCACCTTCTTTACAAGATTTGTTGCCAAGTGCTCATAAAATCGTTCACAATTGATGACGAAAATTAATGTTATTGCAAGCAAACTAAAAAAAACTTTAAATATCAAGAGTCACTATTATTCTTGTTATATACTATAAATATGTTTGTTTATTTATTTTTTATATTTGCTATTTTTGCTTCGTTGTACTTCAGTTGATTAACTCTTTTTCTTCCTTAGCACAAATATTTATAAACCAGTTAATTAAGGTCGCGCTTTTTCAGCTCTTTTTCATAAAATTCGGTTGATTATTTGGCTGAGAGTTTGATGGTTTCTAAAGTAGGCGCTAAATATGTTACATATAGTATATAAAAAAAACTTATTTCTTTTTCTCTAAGCATTCGTACACACATTCGCTTTTAGTTTCTGTTGCTAAGGAAATTTAATTTTTTTGTTTCTTTTAATTGACCAGTTTTTTTTGTTGGTTGGCTGCTTTTGATAAATTTTTATAAAAAAGCAGCCTCTAATTCAGGTCATTGAAAATCGACGACAGTTATGTTCTTATTGGAACTATATGTTGACTGCTGGCAAAAAAGTGGTATAAAAATTGCTCATTAAGGCTATCAAAAAATAATATACAATAAATAATCATATAACTTCTAAGTTACTGGTCAACCCATTTTTTTGTCATAGTTATCAAGGGTCTTAGTACAAAAAAGCATTTGAATTTAAAAAAAAGGAAACATAATTTGAATTTTGAATTTTTTTTCATACATCCCTAAAATTGCTCTACAAAATCTCTATAAACAAATTGACCCCGATAATTTGATATAGTAATTAATATACTTCTGTGGTGTCTTATTTTGTTAAGAGTTATTTTATTTCTTTAGGCTTTTCTCATTGCATTGTATATAAATTCTTTACTTTATTACCCATAAAAATTCTAAGTTATTCGATTTTGCACTAGAGGTGTTGTTTAATTTTTCCTGTTGAGCCATATATGCATCCATTTTGTTGATATTTATTTCATATTATTTTCGAAAAAAAAAAATAATAATACCTAAAATTTTATATGTAATTTGCTAGCTGATGACTTATTGTAATTCATAAAACCCAAATTGCTACAATAATTTTAAATTGTTTGTTTTTGTGCTTTATTTATAGCTTAAAAAAATAAACAAAATAAATTATACACCCATCACAAAAGTGAAGCAATAAAAAATCGACAAAAAATTTACTTCAATTTAAGGTTTGACGATATTTTTCCTTAAGCAAACAATAATCAATGGCAAGAATTAAGCAACTTACAATAGAAATCTCAGATTGCATCTTTCTATTTTATAGAAACTAAAGGTATTGGCACTCTAATAGATATTAGACAGAAACCAAATGAAAAAGAAACTAAGACTGTAAACTCTGGTGTATGAGTGCATCAGCAAAGTAGTAGTTTGACTACAATCATTTCAATGATGTTTCATAGCATTTTTGAATTTATTTTCCTAACTATTTCCTACTGGTTACATATAACAACGGTTATCTTGGCTGTATATACTTTTATTACACTTAGAAAAAATTGCGCATAATTGTGTGTATTGTTGAAGAATTTAAAATTAGATACAATGTTTTCTATGATTGAACGCTCCCGGTTGTTTTTTGAATTCATGAGTGAGCTACGTTTGCAAAATCATATTGAATTTTATTTTTAATCAAACGTTGAACCACATTTTAGATAAACGGATATGACAATAATCAGTATTTTCACACCTGGACAGGAGCGGAACCCGGACCTGAACTTTTTATTTTGATTAACCCCAACCCGAACCTGAATCCATTTTTCGTGGTTTCCGTCGCTGCTCCTGAAGCAATAAATTTTCAGAAGCCATAGGTGAAACTCTTTTAAATGAACAACATGCCCAACATGTATTCCAATGCAGGCACCAGTGCAGATGCCTTCAAAAATTATAATGTGATACAACTTTTGCATGCCTTAATTCAAAGATATTAATGATGCGGGAATGCACTTTCAGCAGGACGCTACCAACCACCACACAGTGCACGATGCTGCCAGTTTAATAAAACTAATATTTCACCGGATTTTCTTTAGGTAAAATGTCTGACCTTATTCGTGCGATTAATGCCACCAATGGCTGCTACTATAAAGTTTAAAGTTCTTCTAGTTTGGGCAGCATAACCCCAGAGACTTTGCATTCTGTTTACGCATGACCCATGACTAATTAGTTTAACCTAACCACATTTTTTAGCGAACTTCTGAAATTTCAAAGATCTATACGTAGCAATACCTGTAACCACGCATTGTCTGACATTAAGCTTATCCATTAGTAGGTTTTGAATGCATCATTCAATCAGTCAATTTTTTATATTTGATACATGACTGTAGACGTAAGAAGTATTTTTTTTTAAGTTATCAATGTCTCAGTCACCATTTCCTATGCTCTTAATACATCTAAAATTTCGGCCAGGGGTAGAATGAATTCAGTCACAAGCTCCTCATTACGTCCACTCAAGATTCCTAAATTCATTTTAGAACCGAATGAAAAGAATTTGTCGTGGCCCTGTAATGAGAGTACCTTAATTAATTTCAATGATTATCGACTGTAATAAATAACTTTCTTGCTTTCATAATCGGCACCAAGTTCGATTTTCAACCTCTCACTTGAATTAAGACAGAAATAGTGTGTACGTTCTGTTCTGTAACGGATCAGCTGTTTTGTTTCTGGTTAATTCAAAAACTGTATGTGTGGTGTGCTGTTACATTTTCGTTCTGTTCTGTTGCGGACTTTTCTGTAGAAAAGAGACAGCAAAGAATTTCTATGTATTATGCTGTTTTCTTTTCTAAAAAAATTTGACATTTCCTTTTCTTTTTATCAAAAAAAAAACTGCTATTCAAAGTTTTCTTAAGACAAAAATTTTGCCTCGGAAGTGATGATACAATAATTTCTCAATATTTCATTGCAAATTTTCAATAAAAAATGTAAAAAATTTTGCACTTTTTTTTAGAAAAGAAAACTTTAAAATTTTACATTGTCCACATCTAAAAGTTCAGACAGAGAACAAGTAATTGAAAAATATTTTCTACAGAAAAGAACGGCACAACACGGCAATGAAAAGTAAAAACTAATGAAGCCTTTACTCAGCAGAAGATTTTAAAAGTTTCGTGACGTATTTTATTTTTATATTTTATTTTTCTGACTTTCTGTTTGCGCTTCTAAGCAATTCAAAGTGTATTTACATAGAACATTATCACAAATATATATTTATGAGCAACTCAATTAATCAATCGGGTGTTTCGCAGTTGACGAATTTATTATGACGAATACAATTTCAACGAAATTTATTATTCTTTGCTTCTGTGATATTAAAGTATATTGAAGGGACATAAAAGGTTGCTTATACATTTTTAATTTACGATAATTTTCTTCATTTAAATAATTTTTCCAGCAGATTAAATTACTTAATTTGCTCCCTTAATTATCTTGTCGTGTTACCCTGTTTCCACTACAAATTGTAATTCGTTTAGTCATTTATTCTTCTCTTTTTTTTATCCCTTTATTATTTTGGTATTTAAGATATCATTTTTATTCATACAACCATATTTTATTATTTTTGTTGATTTGTTGTTTATTTTTTGTTGAATATTAATATTTTTTCTGGATTTCTTTAATTTAATTTTGTAATTTGGTTTATTTCTCCAGCCGAGGTATGACTGAGTCTGTCCAGGTTCGTATCAAAGGTCCATTTCTATGGAAATAAATTAAGGATATCTTTCAGATGTTAAAGATGTATGAAGCAAAGCTAAACGAAACTTTGAATACTTATTGCCTTAATCACAACGGATTATTAAAGTTATTGTAGGTTTAATGTTGGATTTTTACATGGGAAACCCGGTTTTAATGTACACATTAACTTTATTAAGCGTTTGTGAATAAGGCCGTTAAAATATAGTATAATCCAACGAAAATTTTCGGCAATTAGATGGCGATGACATGATGGAACAGTGCAGTGACAGAGGAGAATTGAATTGCGAAGTGATCCGGTGATTCAATGGTGTACTGTTCGATTTTGTTCGTTCAGGTGAACTTTTATGTCAAATTTACTTTCATTCACGGATCTTTCTTTATGTTGTATTCTTTTGATTCATTTGAGTTTTGATGTACTGATAAAAGTTATTTTTAAAATTTTACGTAAATTTACATTTCCTTTGAGCATCAACACATAAAAAAGATGTCACCTTAGTATATATTAAGTAAAAATAAAATGTATCTATAATATTCTAGTCAAAAGAATAAGAAATTGCTTCTAAAAAGAACTAAAATGTGAATTTTTAATTAGTAAGTGCATTTTTTTAATAAATTCTTCAATTCATTTACATTATTCAAATATTTACAAGCTATTTTCTTAAAAAACGGATGAATTATTAAAAAATTTAATGGTTGCCGTACTGTCATTCAAATTGAACGATTGCACGACGAACGGGTTAATTTTTTCTAATTGAGGGAAAGTACCGATCACTGAAACGAACGATTTGGCACAGCTCTAGTTCAGCGTGCTCGCACAGTGCTCATGAGTTTTAATGATCTCACAATCGACAAACTAATACACTACGAGTACAAGAATTATTAGTACGGGTGTGAGAATTATTCGGAGTATTTTAAAACCGCCTACTGTATGTTTTGAGCCTCATTCTCGGAGATCAACTACATCACTAAGTGAACTCTCAAGGTAAGCGTACTTAATTGAAAATCCATTCTAGTGTTTTGACTAGAAAAGACGATAGACTGATTCATGTGAAATCTTTTGGCTGTGATTGACTTGCTTTACCAGCTCTGTGTGTGAATATAACTCTTACACCACTCGATCCTTCCGGCATAAGCTTTTACTTTATTCTTTCTGTTCCCAACATAGAGAATTTGCATTTCATGGTGGAATATTCAATACTTACCTCAGTGCAATCAGGAAAGTGCAAATCTGTAAGAATTATTGTATTAAATTGAACTGAAGCTTGATACTTCGCAACTGAATCCACCCAAAATATTTAAACATTTTTTAAGAAGATAATACTGTTGGATGTTTTTTTAAGTGTATTGCTGAAGTTTCACCTGGATTATTGTAAAATTAAAAAAAACACCAGACCAAAACAAAGAGTTGCATAACTATTTTATTTTTAGTTTATTATTACCGAATGTTGTTTGAAAAACACTTTTACTTCTTGAAACGTGCTGAAAGTATTTATTTTTCAATATTTTATTAAGCCAATCAGAAGTCAAAATAACTTCAGCATCGTCAGTCATCCCTGTTGCTTCAATGGAGCATAGAGTCAATTGGAAAGCAGTCAATATGAATATATGAAAGCTTGTAAATAGCGATTTATAATTATAAGCGATTTGAAGTAATATACAACGTTTAAGTTATTTATATCTAATATTTATGCACAGTTTCAATAAACACTAGAAATAAATTCGAACTATCGATGTTAACAGGCAAATCGCAAAGACATCATGTCCCAAATTTTGATGCTCTTGTATCGGTGTAGTAAAAATATAAATTACTAATTACCATATAAGGACTTATAGGACTTTTTTCAGATTTGTTGGTTGTCTTAAATCGATTTTGTTAGTTTGACTTTTTTAACTTTGCTTGTCACTTTATTCTATGCTATTTGTTTCTTGCTGTTGTGTTGTTTGTTTGCGTTTTTTCTTTCTGCAGCTCAATTCATTCAGCAGCAGCAACATTTTTAGCACTTTTACTTTTATTTACATAAATTGTTTATTGTGATCGGTGAACAAGGTTAAGCAAAAATTTAAATAAACATGAAATAATTTTACATTTACTCTTGGCTCGTTTGTTAACGAATTATGTATTCAATTCAACATGCTGAAGTAAATAAATATTTTTCGTATTTTTTAAATTAAATATAAGAAAATAATTTTAAAGCTACTTTTAAATAAATATCTTTTATTTGTTAACAGTAAGATATTTTTAAAATTCCTAAACAATTTTATAATCAAAAAGTTGCTATTCAGCTGTAGACCTTAAAAAATTGCTGCCAATTTAGACATTTTCATACTGTTAAGCCAGAAATATTTTAATTTAGCTATTAATAATGTTTTACAAACTTTAATTTTGAACTACATATTTTTAAGAATTTCATCCTGTTTAACATTTGAATGGTATTTTTTATATAATTCTTAAAAATCGCAATAAAAAAATTCAAATGTTTTTGACTACGATACTCTGAAGCGTAGATTTTACCTATTTTTTATTTACTTTTGTTTACGAAATAGTACCGAAAATAAAATCTCAATACAGATTCCTTCTGACTTCCATGTCTATTCTATTAAAATCAACGAAGTTTCCATTTATAACCAAAGTAATAAACATACTAGAAAATTACTATTCTGTTTATTTGAATACATTTTCTGCAGATTTATTTAAAATTTATTTGTTTAATGTGATTGTTTAACGAACTAGAAAGGAAAATTGTACATGAGATAAAACAAACGTGTAACAATGGGTTATTTTAACGTTAATTAGTGATGGTAAAATTTTAATATTGATCGAGGTGAAGTTGTGTTTGTTTTAAAACAATTAATAATACCTGCCATAACAACTCAGTTGTTTTACCACAAAATTTTGTGTTTTCAATTTTTGTTTAGTGGGAAAAATTAATTTTTAGAAGTTAGTAGTTTTTGTCAGTAGTGCGATTGATAATTATTTGTATACAAACATATAATCGATTTCTTATTATTTATGCCAATGAAAACGTAGATGTCATTTATGCACAATTTATACGAGAAATTAAATTCATGAATAAAATTCCTGAAGTTTTTTTTTGTAGAGAAGAAAACTACAAGTTTTGCATTTAATTTTTCGTTGCAAGCCTCAAAGGAAGTTTTAGTGGTTTTTAATGGTATTTGATGGGATGAAATTCAGAGTGTTGGTAACACTGCCACTGATGATGCTACTGTAGCGGCTCCCGAAAAATAACGTTGTGTCTGTTCTGCTGTGTAAGTTGCAAATGATTGATGTTAATTTTTCCCTTATGACTTTGGAATATTGTCTCTAATCCAATTATTTATATAAAAAATTTTGCGAACTTTAGAAAAATAATAATCACTTTGAATTACATCTATTTACATTTTATTTGATTTTACTATTTTCAATTCGTTAAACGATTACTGAATTATTAACTTGATATAGGGTCTTACAATACGATGTTTACTTTTTATGCGGCTGTATGTTCTCGATAGCTTCGCGATTTTCATCTTTGAAGACTTGAATCGTTTTTGGCCCATTCGCATTATCCTTATCGTTATCGTTTACGAAGGCAAAAAGAAAAAGGCTAAAGGTGTTAAATCACAGGATATCGGCTTTTGGTGAACTTCCACAGTCTGGAAACCTATCACGCAAAAGACCGATGGCACCGCCACTTGTACGTCGTTTATATCAATATCATCCAATTCCGGCTACAGAAAATACCCAATTCCAAAGATTGACGAGAAATGGACAATCTTGGGCAATATGCTCAATAATAATGCACATCACTGACTTATCCCAACAACAAAAATTATTTAACGAGTTTCACAATTGCTGGTCAAGAAAGTGGTTCCCGACGACTCAAAAATTATTTACTTCTATGGATTGTGACCCCGAAGTTTTTACCATTTTTGTGGAGAGTTTAAATAATTCCAATGCGTTGTTGAATCGTATAACGTTCCATTTTTATTATTGTCGTACTTTCTACTAGTCATGAGTCAAATAGTTACAGGTTGAGTCATGACAGTTATTAAGCTGGGCGTGCTTTTGAAAATTAAACGGTGCAATTAAGAATTTGGTTTAGATAGAAAGTTGGCCTTATTTTCACACTTATATTTCTGTTGTTGTTACAATAAAGTAACAATATTAAGGTTACACAATAAATATCGACTGGTGTTCTTATTAATTTTTAATGCTCTTTCAGTTGACATTAATAGAAATTTTAAGTTTTTTGCGTATACGTAAGAAATCTTCAAAAATTACATTCGGCAATAATTTTGGTCTAGATATCCATACACACATATACATATGCACATATATGAAATTAATTATAGGTACATACTATACATACACATCTATATACAATGGGCCAACCAAACATTTGAATTTATTTTTAAATACATAATAATTAATCTTGTTATAAAATATTCAATACAATTCTTTCACAAACTGTTTTATGACATTTTTATTTGTACATTATAAGTTTCTCTTTTTTCTGCTTTTATAGAAAACTAAATAAATAAGATGTTAAACGAAAGAAAAATAAAAATATTTCTGTATTTGTTATCATTTACCTAGTTACGTCTTGTTAAGTAGTTTTATTTTTTATTTAGTATTATTTTCTATTTCATTTTGCAAAGTCAGTCATTCAACAAAAACGATTGAAATTTATTTTAACTACATTAAACTCAGAGCCGGTTGGCAAACTACTCTAAATTTTCAATGCTTATGGTCAATGTTGCCAGAGAAATATTGCCTCATGTCCCCAATTTAAAGAATGAAGTCCCCAAAAAATCATCATCTCACTAAGGGAATTTCCAGTTTTGTCTACTCCTCAAAAATCTAGAACATATAAGAAATTGTTTTTCTTTCCAATTTAATTTTATAAAAAAGTTTTAACAGAACCAGGCGAATTCACAACAGGTGGCATCGAGGGATCAGGTGACTGAATCCGCTTGAAGTTGGGTGCCAACATTTTTTAAATTATTTTGTTTGTTTACATAAGATTTTTTATTTGAAATAACATTTTACAATAAAAAAAATTTCTCACTTTGTACTCTATTTTATAAGTTATTTATTTTCTGTTGCTTATCAATACCAGCCGAAAGCTGAGGCAGTAGTAAAAAACAGTACCAACTGATCCACAAGCGGAAACTGGAAAGTGGTATGGGATGTATAATTTCTACTTGGCAGAACCAGCCGCCATGTTAGTAGTGCTGGTGATATGATAAACTTATAAACTGGCAAATGATAAACTTTTACGACTTACAGATGCGCCATGAATAAGGTTTAACGTATTTATACCAATAACCACAGCGCCAGTAGCTATAACCGTCACAGGTGTAGTGCGAATGGGTGTAACTAAACTTTGACTTGCTGGCACAAAGCATTAGTCTGTGCTGCAGGTACGCCTACATCAACACCCATTATTTGTGTGGCCGTAATATTAACAAAGGGGTAAATACTCGTAGTGTCTGGGCATTGCTATACTGGTAACGGCAATCAAAGTATTTGACACACACGGCTAAAGCTGTAGGAACTGCAACTGTTGCTTCTGCCACCATTTTTATATGTATTTGCATTTTTCCAAAACATATATACATACAACCGTTTTTCACACATCTGTTCTAATTTTCAAGGCGAATTCGGATGAGACTATCTGTTGTGGATCTGCCTTGAACAGAACTAAATTGTTTACTATTTCATAAATTTTATCCAATTTTATTAACTTGAGAGAAAACATCATCTAAAAATAAGAAAATGATAATAAAAGAACTTTTTACATAAAATATGTCGCAAATTTATGTATCAGTATTATATCGGTCTCTCTCTAAACAACTTGTTTTCTTATCTAACCGGGAGTTTTGTACCAGAATTGAAACATTTCCAGAAATATGCTTTGTTTGCTAATCAAGTATTGCGGTAACTTCGTTATATTGGTGTCGAAATTTTTATAATGTATAAAAAATGGCTTCTGATAAGGAACTTCTTACCAATAAAGTGGGTCAAGCATGATTAAAATGCACAAGATCGCCATTTGGTACAAATTTGTAAACGAAATCAAATAGCTTGTGGTCGCTAACTTGCTTCGATATGTCCATCTGCGACCGGAAAGAGATTAAGTGGCAGTACAACCTGTCGTAGATTTGCTACTGACGGCGTCCATACTGGAACAAGCTTCAGATAAAAAAGATGATAAAGTGGTGTAAGAGATAAGCAAATCGGGCTTAAAGGGATTGAAATATAATAATTTTTAGCGACGATTACCACTTTGAGTTGATCAATCACAAAAATCGATCATTTGTCCGACGTAATAATTACCCTTTTTGTTTCGCTCCTCGAGGGGATATTTTACAGCTCAAGGTACTGGAGTTTAACTCTTTTATCAAGAATCTTGAAATGCTAAAAGCTACATTGAATTCATTTTTGAAAAACTTCCATCGTATTTTGATTCTTCACTGGCTTTTCTCAACAGTATAATGCTCCATTTCATTTGGTGCCTCTGCTAGATTGGATACCAGCCTTACCTGACATTAACCAGATTAAGAACATTCGGTCTATTATCGATCGCAACCTTGAAATATACAAAAGTACACCAAAAAATTAATCAAAAGAACTACAGATGATTGTTGTAACCTCGTGAGGTTAATTCCAAAAAGAATGCCTAAAAGCATTTCCTCATACTGAAATACAATTATTTTATTACTTTTTTCAATTGATAAAATTTAAGTATTTAATTTCAAATTGCTTTATAATTATGAATTCATAATTTAAGACACGTTCTGTGAAAAAAATCTGTTATTCCCGTTTTTTTACTTTAAGACGATTTCTCATCACATATTCATAAAATTAGAATGGAAAAATTCTTGGACTTAATTGTGGTATTAATAATATACGTAATTATGTACTAAGGCGATTGCAATGAGAAAATTTTAAAAATCGATTTAGAGTTTTCATATTTTCGCACAGCGAAATTCTATCGAAATTTTTATGCACGTTAAAAAAAGGTTGTGATTTCTTTTGCAAGCTCACGTAAGAGTACACGTGCTCTTCTCACGGAGCGTTTGTTTGAGTTTTGCTCCTCACATTAATGTTCACCTGAAAAATATACATACACAGCAAAAACAACAGTATACCGGAAGCAGATTTTTCTGTGAGTGGGTGCGTAACTCTTACCAACTTGATTTGTATTCGCGATGTCCTACTTGGTAGCAGCGTTGTCAACTTTAAAATATCAAAACGCACCAAAGTAGACAACAAGTTTAGAATATCTCTTTTATTTAGAATGTTTATTGAATTATTCTTGCATAAAAATTATAATATTATTGTTTTAAAAATATAACAATATCTACACCAACCAGCCTTCTAAAGTAAAGAGTTGGAAAAAAACAAAAATAGATAATAATTTTTTATTTCCTAAATTCTATACTAAACTTTTTTTTCGAGATCAACGATTAATAGTAAGGATTCAAAATGAATAATAATAGTTCACTATTTATCCTTTTATTAAAATGTTTTAAAAAACTTATTTTTTATCAGAAGTTTGATATTTTCCTATTAAAAATTTATAACATGAAAAAAAATTTTCGATATTGTGCCATCGATTTTTCGATAGTTTTTGGCATGAGGAATTCTTTACTTTCATACCATGAATCAAGAAAACAAGATTGCGCACTCAGCCGTACAAAATAAATTTCTACTGCGCATCTACGTCATCATAGAATACAAAAGTGTTTGTCGTACAAAGTGTAAGAGATTTTTGGCACAAAACTGGAAGTAACTAAACTAAACTAAAATATCTAAATGTTTACGTCACAACACAACACAATCACACACAACAAAATAATGGACCTGCGCTATGCGCAATCTTGTTTTCTTGATTCATGCATTCATACGATTTTTTTCCATGTATAATATCTTCAATTTTCTTTATTTAAATTCGATCAAACCTATATAAAACATAACAACAAAAACTTTCATGTGAGTAAAGAGTAATTGTTTCTAAACATCTTTGTGAAGGAGATGGTACAGAGATGGTAGATGGGGAAAGTGAGAAAGCTTAATTAATTGTTTCACAACTCAGATATTGAGTGTGAAGCTTCTGTGTTTTCATATAAGAGAATTAATTAGTTATATGGCCATTTTATTAATTATTTTACTTCGTCGATGATTTTGTTACAGCTTTCAGCGGTTCACGTATTATTTCAAACTTATTAACTTTTTACAGGTAAAGTGTTTTCATATATTTTTTTATGGTATTTTTCGTTATTTCCGCAATAAAAATTATTTACGGCAGCCTTAATGATCTATCATATCTTTTTATGTGAAATATTTGCCATGAGCTAAAAGTGATGAGAAATTAAAGTGCACAAATACAACAACAAACACACAATTGGCGATCGGAATTTTAGAAAGGTGAACTTTTATTCCCGATAAGTGTGATTGCTGATAATAGGGGAATTGTCATCTCTCTCCTATAGCATTGTCTCTGGTGATATTTTTTTGTTTGCAGGTTTAAGTTCATTTCTGTTTTTTTTTGAAGTTTGTTTTTTTTTTGTGTTCAAATACGCGGCTGGCGGGAAGGGTTGGAACCTCCTGAGGAAAGCATGTCATATGATCTAGTTGGAAACCTCGCCAGGTCAACCGGTTTGTAACATAAACGCAATAAATTGGCTGCCATAACTACTTGTAAAATTACATAATTCGTTGTTTTTTTTCTGGGAACGTAATGGAGATGTTGTAGATGGTATTGTTCACATTCAGAATAAACCTGATAGTAATGCCGAATGAGGCTGTTTTAAATTCAACTTCCAAACATATAAGTTATGATTTTTGTAAAAGTCTTATTTATGCATTCATACAAATAAGAAAATATATATTTATAGTAGGCCCTTCGATCTCCGTTGGCTTTTGAGCATCGAATATCGAATGCCAAATTCTTATTATGAGCTGGTAGCTCTGTCGAAAATATCGTTGCACAACGAATTTTCAATCGAACACAATTTTGCGTTCGACGCCTTATGTCAGTTTGTAAAACTTATTGAAAATTTAAGTATTTGTAAACTGTTGATAATTTTAGCATGCTCCGGATTGATATGCCTTATGCGCATTGCTGGATCAGTTAATCAGTAGTAGACAGCAATTCCATAAACACCTCCTTCCAAAGTCGAAAGTTTGAAAAAAATCTGTAAACAAACCTTCTAAATGATCCCCTTTTTAAAACCTCGTGTACTTACGTAGTGGAATCCATTTCCAAAATGTTGGAAGCATCTCTCAAGCTTCTGGCCATTTCCAGTGCATTCATCTTCATTAGACGAATCATCGAACCATAATTCCGTCGTTGTCATGTTAATTAACCAGTAAAAAAAGTGAGAAAAAAAGATGCGAATTAAACACCACATTTAGTATAATGAAGTGGTTCGTTCAAATTCGGGTGAAAAACCAAGGAATTTTACATTGACGTGTCATTGAAGGCATGCCGTTCGTTTTCAACATTTTTTCCATATAATTAGATGTCTGAATGCGGCAAAGTTTGTAAAATAAGGCTCGGGTTTTATCCAGATACTTCGAACTATTTTTGGTTTTATTATGCGAGGAAAAAAGACACATACAAACTAGAGATGGGATCGTGAGTGACTTTTCTCTCACGCTCATGCACGCTCACGATAAAAAAATTTCACTCATGCACGCTCACGCACGACCTCATATTTTTGGCTCACGTTCACACACGCTCACGTGAGTGGAAATAAAAGTTAGTCACAATCACGAAAACTCACGCTCACGAAATACTCACGAAAAAATCTCAACCTATAAGTATTTATACATTAAAATTTCTGAATGCAAATAGAGAAATTAAATATACAGTTGAAAAATTCTGGAATAAGAGAGGAAAATTATGCTTAATTGAGAAATATACTTTTCTGAAACAGTCCACCAAACAAAATTTTTTGAAAGTGATCCAACTTATTTTTTTATGTAATATTAGACTAGATATATAATTTTATAAATAAAATAAATGTATTTCGTCGATCAATTATGCACAAATTATTATCAAATCCTATCTTAATTTATATCTTCTAATTTCATACCAGAAATTAACCATTTTCGGGTATTCATATCGTTACTTTAGTGTTAATGAAGATGGCCCGATCGAAAACCATATTTTTATAAATTGAATTCACTTCAATTTTAGCAAAAAAATTGTGTTTATTATTTTGGAAACACTGAAATTAGGTATGAAATTTCAGAATAGGAAATAGGATAGAAAAAATGTAACGTGACTCACAAAGGGTTCATGTCTTCTGACAAAAAAACGACAAAATTTTTTGTCTGCAAATAAGTAGTTTTAGAATTCTCTTATATTCATCTTTCTTTACGAAACTATATTTCGTGTAATTTATTATGCAAAATTCGCAAAAAATTACGAAAACACACTTTAACTTTCATAGTTACTTCCGTTTTTTGTAGAGTGCGTTACAAAACATTGTGATCAATTATTTCGCAACAAATACATGCTAAAAATTGTATCCCACTAAACACCATGCATAAGTTGAAGGTACCTCTTTTGAGAGACCAAAAATTTTTTATATGTTAATGTGAAAACGAGTACGAATGTAGGGTTCGTCACCCAGGATTTACACATACGTATGTATGTACACACGTATCATGCGATTTAAAATTTTGTAGTTAAAATTAAATTTGACAATTAAATACAATTGGAAATTCTCAAAGAAAATATGAATTTTATTTTAAAGTTTTCAAGTGAAATTAGAAATTATGTACATATTTAAAACATTTTGATTAAAATAATTCATTTTCTAGCTCATAAGTAATCTGTGTAAAATATTAAGATTAAGTAAGATCTTGTACTTTAGCGTTAATAGATAATAGATAAATAGATATATGCAGAAATAATATTTTGGCAACATTTGTCCCGAGAAGTCTCTTTAACATCCCTTCAAGTATTCTTCCTGGCGTTGAAAAAACTCCTTCGCTTGTAGCTGAGCTGGATGGTACACACAGTATTTGTTTAGCCAATTTTCGCAGAATTGGAAGATCAGAATTGAAAACCACGTACCTATCAAAAATATGAAAAAAAAAATTTAAATCGAAAAAAAATCACGCACAAAATCTACTCATGCACGCTCACTTACGTTAAGTTTTCTTATACTCACGCTCAAGCACGCTCAGGTGATTAAAACAAAAACTGTTCACGATCATGCATGATCACGCGTAATCACGTGAGCGATGCCCATCTCTATTACAAACCGATGAAGTTTCTTAGAAGTGGTGTTAGTGCAGGAATCAGTAGTGATTCCTAATAACTGCACTAACACCACTTCTAAGAAACTTCATCGGTTTGTAATATATATATATATATATATATATGTATATATATATATATGTATATATATTTATATCAAATTAATTAATGGACTTTATTTATTTTAATTTATTTATTATTTTTTTGCACAGTAGCACATTAGTAATGATGGCATTTAATTCGCAGCGTATGGTTACTTTAATATTAAAATGCTTTGGTATAAGTACTCAAATCCGAACACCCGATCTTTTTGTTTTCAAACATCAAAAACATAAGTAATTAAATTTGTTTTAAATACAAATATTTATAAATAGTTTTTATCAGGAAAATTTATTAAAATTACTTAAGAAACTTTATAACCAATATCCATTACGTGAAATAAACAATTAATAACTACTCATATAACAAGCAACGCTAAACTGCTCATCACTTAAAAACAAGCAAAGCGCGCCAACTTCACGATGATCTTTTTTAAGTTTTGTTTTGTTGTGAAAGATTTGAATTCGTGTTTATTTATATATCTAGTTGTAAAACCCTGCATCAAAGAAGTAATTTACGATGTTGTTTCAACAAGCAAACCAAAAATAAATTTTTAAACCAAAAAATATGTTTTAGCTATTTTAGATGTAATTAAGATGTCGGTGATAAAGGTTGACATCCATTATTTTTTACTGGGTAATAATGAATTAAATGTTTTCTTTAATAAATTTGTAAGTAAATGATATTTTTATCGGATATGCGCCATAATACCAAATGAAAACTCGCTCGATCAGTTAATTCGACCACAATCGCGAATCGAAAGTTACTCATAATAGGCACTATAATAATCGTGTAAATAAAATTATATAAAGTAATAAAAGAAGGTGTTTGTTTGAATTAGAATAAGAATTTATGCAGTAGTTAGATTTATTAAAAGGCACATCGTCAACGGAAAATTCAGTTAATTTAACTAAAATCTAGGTGAATTTGTCATCGATTATACAGGTAATTTAACTGAAAAATACAAACGAAAATTTGCTTCGCCACCACCATTTTCGCATTTTCAAAAGTTTTTAAGTGAATCTAACAAGATTTTTAGTTGATTTTTCGAACATGGATATCAACTATTATTTTAGCTACATTTCCTAATAATGTTAGTAATAGCCATTCTAAATATGAATTATACTCTATTCTAAAGGTAGGATCACACGATTACCACAATGCACCAATTATCGGTCGATTTCATATGCCAATCATGTGAATTTATAATTTATTGCCCCTACGGCAATCGAGAATAATATTGTGCTGATTTTCCGCAATCAAATGCAACTCTCTTGCGGCAATAGTGTGAACGGTTGATAGACAACCATGCATCAATATATATCTTGAAAATGTACCAATATTTATTGTGTTCTCGTGCGCCAATGAAAGTAGCCAATACGCAGCAATTTATTTAATTAGTTTAATTTTTCGTGTTTGTCCAATTGTTTTGTATACCGTGATGGAAATCATTGTCATTTACGATTCGATAGACAATGAAAATGATTATTATGTGTACTGCACAACTGCTGATAAGTTAAAAAAGGAAAAAGTCGAGCGTTACATCTTGTTTGGGAATACTCATGCTCTATTTATAAAGATCGGTACAAGCGGAAACGAGCGTGGCATGAAATTCAAGAGATGTGTCCTACACATACATACATTAAGAGATTGCAAAGCCAAAGAAAACAATTTGCATGTAAAACAAACTAACAACTACCACAACAGCTGTTTGTTGGTGTTGCCGCAAATTAGAATAATCGTATGATTCTGCTGCGGCAATTACTGTCACAAATTCATTATTTGCCAATCTGCGGCAATTAAATTTTTATAAAACGGAGTAATCATGTGACTGCAGTGTATTTTATTGGGACAATTTTATTATTGTGCACCAATTCGGGATAATCAAAATTGGGCGTGATTGATGTATTTGCGGCAATCGTGTGAGCCTTCCTACCTTAAGGAAATATTACCTATGGGATTTGTTCTGTGTTCACACCGAAACTTTTATATGGAATGGTTAAAATTTAAATTTAAATACTTTTATTTAAAATTAAAAACGTGCGCGAACCACTCTCTTTTTGTTTCGCAACTTACTCTGTTGGATTAAAAATAATAGTAAAATGGTTACTTATTAGATTCTCAAAAATTTATTTTCATAAAGAATTACTTGAAAAGTATGTACGTAAGATTTACGGATATGGAAGGCCAAATGTATCCCCAAGTAAATTTGTCTCAAAATGGGCAAATCCGTTTATCTGGCTACACTGATTATGGTGCAAAACTGTTGTTGAATTTTTACTCAGAGTAGTTAGAGGTTAACGTTTTCTTCAAGCATCACCGAAGCAAAGTAACCCAAATATTTGTTTCTGCTTCTGTCTGCCACTCAACTGAACTCTTTTGTCTGGTATCTTTCCGTTGCACAGTGCTTCGACTAGTACAAGCTTGCGGTACAAAATTATATCTTCACTTATTTCAATTGGTTATATACATTCCAGGTGTCTTAAGCTATTTAAAAAAAAATTGAAAAGTATGTATTGTATTTGTATTAGTCGAAATATGTAGCTGCAAGCCGAAAGTGGTTTACTAATGTGTCTCATTTGTTCAATATTGTGGCTAATTGTTCTTTATAGTACGAGATCCGGCTGCAGAATTAGTTTACTCATCATGTACGAAAAAAATTTCGTCCACTTGGTGGATATATGTGGATAAAAAGTTGCTACTCTTCAAAGTTTTCAATAAATGTAAAATTTGCTGGATTTATCTATACATTTACAAATTCATATTACACCAAAATAAATCATATTTTTTACAAAATATATAAGTCATAATAGAGTACATACCTTCAACAAAATATTCCATCACAAAAAACTTATTTCACTTTGCTAAAAATTTTAAAATATGTCATCACAAGTATGCATAAAATACAACTGATTTGCAAATGAAAATGACCTGTCTTATAAGGGTTACATTGACTCCCTGATAAGATAACTTTATGATGTAATAAACAAATTAGTTCTTGGAATTCGTTACCTGCGGGGGTTGTTTACAAGCCGTCTTCAGAGTTTCCTGGAAATTACGTCATGAATTTTGTCCCGCTAGCTTGTACTAGTCGAATCACTGTGCGTTGTTTGTTGCCTACCATTTTTTATACTTCCAAATAATTGTCTATGGACGACCTTTATAAAAAAAATTAATTATTGCAACATTTTTTTACGTCGTGTAAATGTTTTATTATTTCTTTGAAGCGTTTAAGTTTTACATACACAATTTTGTATTGTTGTAGATTTATTGTAAATAAATATTGTATGTAATAGTTATTTTCTTTTATTTTTCATTGCGTTGTGTAAGTAACAAAACTTCAACTGCTTAAAACATTCAAGATGAAGAGTTGCTGTAGAAAGATAATTTGGGGCGGTAGAGATAGAAAGATTATCTATCCCGATAAAAACCAGAAAAAGATATTAAAATTATTTTTTTCTACCTTTCAATCAACTTTAAAAATATTAAAATATACATATAATATAAATGTGTAAGTATTTTAACATACATACAAAACAATACAAACAAATAAGACGATGTGACTGACAGTCAAAATACAGTTTTGGAATGGCCTAGTGTTGGCTGTAGACATACTGACCAGCCAATTTTGTCTTGTTTAGAAATTCTTATACACCTTCAAAATCGAAAGTTATCAGTAAAATGGGGTTTTTCGACATTAGTGAACCAAACAATAACTCGTTTTATATCATAATTCTAGTACAGGTTTAATTAATTAACTTGCTCCATAAATCACCCTGCCGTGTTACGCTGTTTCCCTTACATATTTGTAATTCATTTGGACATTTCTTATTATATTTCTTGTTGGAGATCCTTAAACCTTATTTGTTTAAATGTATACTTTGTTTTTTAGTTTGAAATTATTTTAATATTAATCTAGTTAACTTTGATTTTCACTTTGAGATTATTGCCAAATTTTATATATACGATATTAGACAATTCTTTCCAAGGTAGATCAACAGCTGATTAACCTGACTAGATTTCAATTGTGTAATATTAAAATTGTGTTGATAATATACTCATGACAACATGGCTGAACTCAAACTGCCAAACAACACACCTTTATATGATGTTTGTAATTTTCTTAGAGATTCATCTGTGCTGACAGTAGCACCCGGTTTAGCATATGTTTTAACTGGTAGATCTGCCTTGATTTTTCTTTAAAAAAATTTTATGTCGTAATATAATAAACAAGTACAACAAGAATATCTACATTTTCTGACTGTAAATTAAAACCCATGCATAAAAATATTGTTTATGTTTTTTCTTATTGAGTGTGCAATTCAGGAAATTAATTATAATTATAAGCGATCAGCTGCTTTAACGGGTCTTCCTAGTTTATTGTATCATGGTTCATTATTCTCTGAACCTATTTTTAATAAAGTCACCAAATTCTTTTATAAACCTACGTCTTCAAGAGCCATCGATTTGGGCTTGACATAAACTTGGCGCCGACAGAGTAACGGTATTAATATGTCCATGTTTTTGTATGTAGCGAATACGTGTAGATGTTCATGTTCTGCAAAACCATGTAATTTTTAGGTTGTGCAATGGAAATAAAATTTTATTTTTTGTGCTGTCTCTTTTATTATCCTTTAACAATTACATGTGATGTCAAAGTTGCTCAGTGATATGTCCGGGCTCGATGTCAGAGCATGGATGAAACATCGACATGGGCGGTCTACATTAGCCATATGCGATGTTCAAGATGATGTTCATACCTAGTTGATGGCTAATGAAGACCCCCAGCAACAAATATTGCTTAAAGGAGCAACGAAAATATATTTTACTTTATAATTTTTGGTATTTGTTATGTACATACATGTATTGATTTATACTACTATATTTTATTATTTTTGTAGATTTGCTGTTTGTTGGCAATTGACTTTTTAAAAACTGAGTTTTTCGATTTGAGATAATAATTGAAGCAGATACAAATTTATCGCAATATAGAAGGAATTTCAAACTGACAGACAACTGAGATATTTCCTCTAAGAATTTTGTATAGCGCATTACATCATTATTTACGTACATACATATGTATTTGGAATACGAATAATCCCGTAATGGAAACATACTATTAGACTAATTTTAAAATGTTAAAGAAACTGAATAAAGGAAAAGTTAGTAATCAACCAATCTCAAATATATAACAACAAAAAACGGATTTTTTACCATTCGCTTATAATCATATTTGTTTTTTAAATTTTCTTTAAGACATATTTACCCCTAACCCTCCGGGAGGGGGTCACCGGTGACCCATTTTACTTTTGAAGTCAAATATCTCCGAAGAAATTTTTTTTTCAGTGCTCAAATTTTAGGATAGCTATCAAGAGCATATTTTAAAGCGTTTTTCGCTGGATTTAGGTTACTTACATTTTTGGACGCCGGGCTGGAGCGTGCCAAAGTCGAATACCCCTCACCCTCCGGGAGCGGGTCACCGGTGACCCGTTATGGCCACCATACATTTTATATGAAAATAATAAATAAGAACACAGTTTTTATTTCTATTTTGTGTTTTTTTTATATTTTATTATTAAATATAGAAAATTAATAGGTTGTAATGAAAAAATGGATATTCAATGTGGATATAAATACAAAATTAGTTGAAATTTTTTTATGGAAATTCAAGAATTTGGACCAAAATTAAAAATTGGCTGGTGACCCGCTAATAGAATGCCATACAAATTCAACAATTCGGGCCAGTGCAGAGCGGTGGCAAGCTCTTGGTATGGGTGGCACACATTGTGCGTTTGCAATTTGAGCATTTTGTACGACCTTTCCGGTCCGATTTCGGATCATTGAAAATGCAAATATAGCATCGACCCTTCGCAACTGTACGACCATCTCTTGTTTTCATCTCAGGCTCTGGTGCTGCTGGTCCAGCTATAGGAAGGTTTTCGGCAACTGGAACTGGAACTGTAGGAACAATTTGTATAGTTCTTCCGAGCATAAGCTCAAGAGCAGCTCTATAATTAGTTTTTCTTGTAATCATTTGATCATTTGCTCTCTTTTCCATGTTAGCTCTTGCCAAATCTTTTCCAAGCAGAGTCAAGAAATGGCGTCTAGAAGATCGCCTTTTAGACTTCTCCGGATTCAGTTTACTGAAAACACAAAATGCTCCTAACGCAGCTACATCTATCATATTGAAAAATAAAGCCAACGGCCAATGATTTGTTTTGCGTTTCGTTGTGTACTTGGAGAGCATATAATCCATAACGTCAACACCACCTTTTGTCTTGTTGTAATAGTGGTTCATCTCTTCTTTTCCATTTTCATTAGTCCCACGAGTGTAGTGCATAGTCGAAAGCAAATAAACTGATTTATTTTTCTTTGTGACAACGGACAAAATAGTAGTGTCTTTGGTAAATGCATATCGATGTGTTCCAATATCATCGGTACGGTTAGGCTTTAATTCTCTGGGAATATACGGCTTATTCGAACGAAGGGTTCCAACGATACTCATGCCTCGGATTCTCAAATGGTTGGCCAACGGTAACGACGTAAAGAAATTATCCATTGTTACGTTCAACCCTGACTGTTTGTATGCATTAACTAGCCTCAGAACTATGTTTTGCCCAACGTTAGTTTGTCTCTCAGCACCAGGTTGACGACCCAAATAAATAATTCCAAAAAGTGGATATCCATCAGCTGTGTTGCATACCCAGAAAATCTTGATCCCATATTTGGCTGGTTTGGATGGGATGTACTGAATAAAACACGCCCGACCTCTGAACGGGAACAACTGCTCGTCAATAGTGACGTTCGCGTCTGGATAATAGTTTTGCTGTAAATTTTTCATAAGCATTTCCCAAACGTCACTTATTGCCGCAGCTTTATCACTTTCTTTTCTAGTCGCTCTGGTATATGCATTGTCGAAACGGATGACACGCAGAATCTGTTGAAACCGATCACGACTCATCGCTGCTTTATAGATTGGATGACTGCAGTCACTCCAAAGCCATGGAATTGGATCGTCATTTTGGCCATTCACGCCCATTACCAAAAGAATTCCAAGAAAAGCATCCAGCTCATCAATACTGATGACACGAAAATCACGTTTTTTGATAGTTTTGGCAACAATATCAGCATGATGCATTCTATTGAAATCCGCAGCTAAATCTAATCCCTTTTTATTGCTGTGTCTGAGTATTTCATCTTTCAAGTGTGTCGTAAAAAACTCATCAAATATTTCCTTGGCAGTCATTTCTTTTTGAAACTTTCGATGAGGTCCACCTAAATTCAAACCATTACTTAGAAACTACTCACACAATATGCACGAATGAATGAATCACCTCTTTTACGTAGAACATTGTGTGATGGTACATTTCCCTGTGGCAACTGGTTTGTAAACCATTCCGTTAAGTCTGGTGCAAAGTATTTTTCGCCAATAATAGGTATATCACCACGACTTTCATCTTCGTCTTCGTCTTCATCCTCGATGTCAGGTAATTCAACCACGATTTCATCTTCAATGTCAGAAGCCTCATCATTATCAGGTAACCATTCATCTTCACTGTCATTTTGGAATTCAACAGGCTCATCCTCATCATCAGTTTCAAACAACAAATCTATGTCTGCTGCACTCAATCTATATAAAAACACTCGTTCAAAACAATATCAAAATCGAATCATGCACATAAAAACTTACGCGTTTATATCTAGCACATCCCTTCTCCATTGAAGCCTATCTAAAGATTTATTTTTGCTATAAGAAAACACAATGGACAAAACAAAATAATTGACAGTTACAATGACAATAGACCACAAAATGGAATAAAAATGTACTTTTGAAGAGATACAGATAGTCGACTCCTACGCGGTCCTTCTCCCGAACTAGTGGATTGTCCCGCAGCAGCAGCACCTGAAGATTCACCTCCAGCCGCAGCAGAATCTGAACATTCACCAGAATGTTCCACATCCATTTCACGGTTACTACGTTTCGGCATTTTATTGAAGAATAAAATTATTTTATGTGTACGAAACGAACCACAAATCATCAACCGCTTATGTTAAAAGCCTAACACGAACTGACATGCACGCACTAAATTCAAAATATGCCTTGAGTGTGACCTATTTCAAATCTCTTGCACACATAAATTCTGCCAGTACCACGCGCACACCTGCCTATAGTGTAGCACACCTCATGCCGCCATACAAAATACATCCGGGTCACCGGTGACCCCCTCCCGGAGTCTATAGGGTAAAATGTTTGCCGGAGGGTTAGGGTTACGAGCGAATAAAACAAAAATTGTTTTGTAAGAATCGGAAAAGCATTTCTAAAGATATACAATTTTAATTCGAAAGAAATGCTAAAGTACGCCATTTGACTATACCGGAAATTGTGGGGTATAATCGGATGTTGTTGTTTTCTACAAACCTCTTACGGCTACAATTAGAATTGAAAAAAGCCAGCTTAGGTAGTAAGGGGATCGACTCGGTTTTTCAACCGGTTTTTAAGACCGGATTATCTACAATACGGTCGAATACTTTTCAATTTGTATATTTCTCAAATAAAATTACTTTTTACTATATTAAAACTGAGACGAAAGTTTTCTGTTGATTGTCCAAGTATTTTTTTAAATGTAAATGTTCTAGGTGTTTTTTGACTATATCGAAATAATCTTATGAGGTGATATCAGGTGCGAATTTAATTGGCCTTGTTGCGTGCAATGGATATCAAACTGCATATTTGAAAGTCGTTATTTAGTTTTGTTGACATTTTGCTTCATATTTTATATAGAGTTAGACATCCATTGCAGACCAAAAACGAATAAATGAACGTTGCCTAAAAGGTTTGAATACTTTAATATTATATCTCAGAACTGGAAAATTCACCAAAAGCAAGAAAACCGATTGACCGGGTTTTCCTGAATTTTAAAAACCAATAATATTCGTACTATTCGAAGACCGGCTTTTGGAATATTTCGTATAATCGATCACCGTACTAGGTAGTAATGGTAAAGTAAGAAAACAAAACCAATTGGTTGATTATTAAGTTCTTGATATAACGTTGATATTGTTTAAACTTTTCATTTGCTTTAATATAATATCTCCAGTTG
The DNA here is from genome assembly GCA_956483585.1 of Gymnocheta viridis. Classification (NCBI taxonomy): domain Eukaryota; kingdom Metazoa; phylum Arthropoda; class Insecta; order Diptera; family Tachinidae; genus Gymnocheta; species Gymnocheta viridis. The sequence goes on from OY101441.1 coordinate 68,468,897, forward strand.
TTCCAAGAAATATTTGGGTAAATTTCCCTGATGATCTGCATTAGAAGCAGTGAAATATGCATAGGAACATGCTATACCCCTCAATAATCAATTTCAATTTGTTTTTAATAAAATTGTTAATATTTTACTACATACGAGTAGGTATGTAAAATATTGTTTATGGGAAATAGGGCGATTAAAAATTTAAAATAAGACTTTTTGTTCATTATTTTCTCATATCCAAACAGTTAAAATTTGAGAGAAGTGTGAGAGAAATTGTTCGTGTTAATTTTATCACTACCTTTTGGATCCCCCAAGTATATTACACATTCCACTTTCTAAAAGATATTTTTTAAGTGCCGCTTTTTGTAGTGTTTTCTGCAAAATCCTGCTTTTTGGAAAAAACCTTCCGGCCACGTTATAATTGACATAAAGTTCAAACAAATGCAATAATAGAATGAAACATTATATTAAATAAATAAGTAAGAGAGATATATTCGGCTGTGCCGAATCTTATATATCCTTCACCATAGTATGGAGTGACGAAAGAAGTCACAATCACGAAAATTCGAGCCAACGAAATACGAAAATAATTTAAATGGAAAAAATTACATTAAAGCAAAAAAATTGCCACTCACCGTCTCACGGACGCACCCTCACGTGATGGAAACAACAAATTAATCACGATCACGCATTATTGGATCTAATCTCTATTTCATAGTATAGGCTGATTTCATAAACACAACTTCCAAAACAACACTGGAAGCATGCCTTGTGACATTCTCGTGTTGCTTTGCAAACTGCATTTATGAATTCAGCCATAAATTATGAATTTCGTAACAAATTTGTAACAATTTCTTGCCTAGAGTGCATTATAAAAATATTAACATCCCCTTAATATTTTTTCACACATCCAAGAAGTGTTTCAACGTCTTTATCAATAAGCCAGAGGTCTTCGACTAAACAAAGAAATGATTTGAAACGTAAGAACAGGTTTAATAATGAAGAAATTCTCCCGAAATAGATAAAAAAAAATATCGACACCTATTGCATAAATCTGCTAGTCTAATGATTAAAATGTTCCAATATTATCTTCACATTGAAAATAATTTAAAGCTATCAAAAATTCTTAAAAAAGAACGAACTTTTTCAAATAAAAAGTAAAAGTAATAAAAATATCTCAAATGTATCAAAAATTAATAAATGGTTGGTCAGGATTTGAAACCGTACCTTCTTTCTTACCCGGTGGCACGGTTTCGAATCCTGAACACAACACAATGCAATTTTTTTTTAGAATTTTCGATACATTTTAGTTTTTTTATTACTTTTTCTTTTTATTTGAAAAAGTTTGTTCCACAATTTATTTAAAAATCCAGGCACAATCTCATTTATAATATATTTTTTTTAATTTTTACGTTTTTTCCAATTTTATGAACGATAAAAGTTTTATGTTTCAAAAATATCCAATATGTTATCAGATAGGATTAAGTACAGTTGGTATTCTGACAGTTGTCTTTTTAAAATTTTCTTAACTTTTCCAATTACTTATCTGTATTGCGGTTGGACAAGACGATAAAGGTTTTGGTTCAATATAACCTGTATATTTTTAATATAGAAACACAATGGAATTTCAACCACAATTGATTTAAAAAATACGAATTCGGTAATTGATATTCAGCCTGCTAAGAAAACAGATAAATTTAATAAAAAACATTTTTTATTTAAATCTTCTTCTGCATTTACTAAGTAAGACAGAAAACTAAATATGAAAAATTACGATAAAGTCGCAAACGGAAAGCATTTTGCTCTCAAATCCAACGCATAATTCGGCTTATTTTCGTAATATTTAACCATTAATCCGCGTCCAATTCCGTAGTGCGTGCTATCGACATGCGATATTCCGCAAAACGATGATTTTTTCGGTGTTTTTAATGAATGTAAGATCAATTTATTTTATATGAATATGAAGAAATCAATGTTTTATCTCCTAAGATCTTAACTTATCATTTTATATATATTGAATTGGGGAAAATACGAAAATATGCACAAAAAAATTAAATACAAATATGTATGCATATACTATTTTTGAAAATTTTCCCCAAACATTCCGATCTAAAAATCAAAAGTTCATATGTATGATATGTACGATAGGAACTGATTGTTTGAAAAATATTTGATGAATTTAATGCCCACATTAAATTATTCAATTGGATAATGCAATCTAGAAGCTAAATATAAATTTGTGGAAAGTAGGTATTTGCAATACTTTTATTCAAAATATAAATGCATTTTAAATTTTTATTCCAAATACAAAATAGTTTTTAATAGAAGTTTAATTTTCACAATGGAAATGATATTTTTGAAGTTTTTTTTTTAAATAAAAATTTTGGAAATAATTTCCAATATTGAAGTTGCAATTTTTAGAATATGCGCTATTTTCGCGAGGTTTTAAATTTTTTAGTTTCTTTGCTAATTAAATTTTGAAGCTTGATATCAAATTAAATTCTTACATCAAACTTTGTTTTTATTTTATAGAAAAATGGCAATTAATTGAAGTGCTTTTGAAGATTAACTCACTGATGTTACAGAATGAAAGAAACATTTCTTATAAAATTCTATCCGGGAAGAGATTTTTCTGCTTTGTTATGTGTTACTAAGTATCCAAACAACATATTAATTGTCAAAAGATTTTTTATCACATTCTGATATACTGCAGGTACGCTCTGCACCTGAATATAGAAAATAATTAAAATTACACAAGTATAAAACAGGATATAAGCATAAATTTTGCCTTTCTTCTGAAATCACAAATAGTCATAAAAATGAAATATTAATACATTTTCAAAACAAAACTAAAATTCAATTTCATTGATTTTGTATATTTACTCGTACATAGTGTCTTGACGATCAATTACATTTCTTTAATATAAATAATATAAGAAATAATTATGGTTATTTATATACGAAAAAAAATGTAAGCGAGAAAAAATACTGTAATAGGCATGCATAATATTATCAGTGTTGCCACCTCAGGTGTAATTACACATATCATGTGTAATTTTTAGTTTCATGTGTAGCCCATGTGTAATTGGCTGCATGTGTAACTCATGTGTAATTTAAAATTTGTATTGTGATGACAACTGTGATGACGACAAACAAGGATTGGCTGTGATATTTAAATTTATTTATGAACATGTTTTGTATTTTTTTGCTTTACATATATTAATAGCCTATTTCTGATTTAAGAAAGAACGCCATCATTGATTTCGATTTCTTTACTTTATTTCTCATCGAACAGTGACTCGATAGACAACTCGAATGAAAACGTAAATGTTTTCATATAAAATCCGATGTGGTTGTGCTTTCGCAACAAAATTTTTATATTTAATATAAATAAAGATAATTTAAAAATTATCTGGAAATAGCTGTCCAACAATTTAAATTCGCTTGGGCCTCCCACTGGTACTATTTGTTAATGAAAAAAAAGATTAGTACTTTTGTATCTGTAAAGTAAGTTCGAGTATTGTGGTATAGAACTAGAAGCTGACAAAACCAGGATTTATGAATTCAAGATCTCAGAATTCAATAAATTATTTGATTTGCTTTTTGGAAGCTATGCAAAGAGGTGGTAATAAAAAAATTTAATAGTCGTGTGATTTACTTTTTTTGGGTTCACTGAAAAATGTCAGACATGCCAAAGAAAAGTGAAATAAGGTAATGAGAAACAGAAAAAAGGAAAAAAACGATATGTTTAGATAAAACAGGTATTTCATTGGCCTGAACAGCATTAAAAATTCTTATGAAGTACTCTAAACTGTTAAGCTTAATTGTATTCCCAGTTACATAAACAAATTTGAGACATTTTTTTAACTACCCGAACATCACTTGTTACGGTCATATATCCATTCAAAATCACCATCGGCCACTCACGCTAATGTACAACATTAACAGAAAATGTATAACCCACCAATTTTTTCAATTGCTGGTTTATGGGTTTTTGCCCTTTCACTCAAATATTTATAAAACATGGGCTCCAAAGACTCTTTCACTTTCCTGAACGTAATCGAATTAAGCTTCAAACCAAATAAAAATAGGTATTCCACATTATTCGAACTTACTCTAGACGTGGGCAGATTTAAAGTCACAGACTAAAAAAATAGGGAAAACCAAAAGAGTCTTAGAGAGACGGGCTTATACAAGACGCTGTTTCTATCGCCAACTGAAGCACCCGTGGGTAAAGTGTTTGGTGTAAATCCACTAATCAATTGATGATTATTTTGTTGCAATGGTGGAGTCACCAACTAGGTGCATTAAAGCTGTTGCAGTGCTTACACAAAATAGTAACCCGGAAACTTCCCAGCACAAAAAAACTATGTAACAATGAATACTTGTGGCCACAAAATAGCCAGCAAATATATAAAAATTATCAAAAAATGTTACTGCGACAAAACATAACCAAAATTTTTTGAGTGATAATGAGCAAAAGGCGAAATCCGTCAACAGCTAAGAGTAGCAAATAAACTTGCGGAGACAGAAAAAGCTAATTCTTTAAAAATAATGGCTGATGCTGGTGAGGTGCAAACTGAATCAGCAAAGAGGATGGCTAACGCCGCTGAAACAACAGCAGCAGGTTTAATGAATTAGTTAAATCCACAATAAGGAAGAAAATATTTGAGAAAATTTTTAAATATTTTTTTATTATTTTATTGGCATACGTATGTACGTAAGCTAATGCGAATGAAAGTGAATGCCAATTATAACTCCAAATTGGTCCGAATTCGACCGAGTGGCTTTCATTCGCTTAAGTTTACTTTCTTAAAATAGAAATAGGCTATAAGTTTTTGTTTGTGGTTGTCCTTTTTACACAAAACAAAACTGTGATATTTTTAAAGAGAATGATGTAGAATCGGTCTAAAGAAGATTATATATCTACAAAAACAAAAAAATTTCCTGAAGAACTTGGAAAGTACCAATAATAATAAATAAATCGGAATAATATATAAAAATAATGTTTTATTAAATGACCTTGAAAGCCCAAATATTGAAAATATATTCATCATAAAATAATGTTGGAATTACATCAAAAAGGTCAAATATTTAATCTAAACAAATCAAAGCACGTTATATTACAAAAAAAAAGAAATCATGTGTAATTCCTACTTTCATGTGTAATTTTGGCATATTGCATGTGTAATTTAACATTTCGTTGGTGGCAACACTGAATATTATATTAATAAACGTACAAAAATAAGTTTAAAGAAACAAACAAAAACAAAACAACAAATCATTGCTTTTCGATTGTTTTAATATACACATGCATACATGTATACACACAATGTGTACATGTGCCCATGAATGCATTTCAGTATGTATGCATGTGATATCTGTGTGACAAAAAGGGAAGATTTACTAAACCACACCAATTTCCATCAAGAATTTGAAATTTTAGTATTTTATAATAAATAAGATATATTATGTTCTTAAACGCGTAAACTACTGTGGAAAGTGTAACTGCTCTGTGGTGTACAAGAAGCGGTCGTGGCTACCAACCAAGAGGTTGTTGGATTAAATCCCCACGCAACTTTTTCAAAAAATTTTTAAAAGTAAAATTATTTCGAATGCCATTTTTTTTTGCTCATATTTTAGTCGTTAATTAACCGACTTCAATTATTTTCAGTCTGAACCTTCGTAGAACTCCATACAAGAGATCTGCTTCATAAAATTGATCGAAGAACAGTTGGGGCCATAAAAAAACAACAGAATAGGAAATATAACAAAAAAAGTCTTTTGGCTATATCTCATTAATTATTGTGCCGAGTTTTGTTATTTTCAAACCGAACAAATTTATGAAAAATTCCAAGAGAATGGTATAAAATTTATTCCTCTATGTTGTGTTTTGGCCTTAATTCTAACTACACCAAAATGTAGCAGACGGACAGCCGGAGAGACGGACATCGCTCATTCGACTTCTCTATCTATAAGGATCCAGAATATATATACTTTATGGGGTCTTAAATGAATAATGAAGAAATTACATACGGAATGACAAACCTATATATCCCCTTTCAAAATTTTTTGGTGAAGGCTATAAAAAACAAGGTACCGTTTGTTTATTTCTACTTCTTACAATATTTTCAGTCTAGAAAATAAATCGTTTACATTTGTAAATTTTAGTAATAACTTAGCGTTTACACATGCCACTGCCAGTTCTAAAAACTCAACATAGTCACATTTTTTACTAATACACCCATATTTTTCAGCTAAATTTGCATGCCACAAAATTTCAAAATGATAAACAATATTACCCTGTTAAACATTTAATGCTAAACATTTAGTAGTGCTAAAAATCTCTATGATTCCAAGGTATGGCCATCTCCTGAGCCGCACCACATTGCTAGAAAACGTCATAAACATACCATCAGTTAAAGCTGAGAATGATTATATTTATAATGTTTACCACCATTGCATTTAATATTAGAATACATGAAACAATTTGTTAAAAATCTTGATATTAACGGCAAAGCTTTTAAGCATCTTAAATTGATGTTCCCAAGAATAAGTTAACCCAAAATAAAAGTAGATATTTGTGTACTTACTTCTAAATAGCATTCAGTTTTATAAATATTTAAGCTCTTCTGATTAAGTTTTGGTATTTTTATTGGAACTCAAATTCGTAAAGTTATAATAGATGAGATCATTTTAAAAATGTTGAGTCCCCTTGAAAATCGCGCTTTGTGATAATTGTCTTGAGAGTCACAGAAGCTACGACTATGTCATGGTCGTAAATGAATTTTTAAAAAAATTATGGAGAATGGGGTTGCAACATGTCTATAAAAATTAATTTTCTGCGTTCGCATTTGGATTTTTTACCAAACAACCTAGGCCAGTTTAGCGATGTTGTTCATCGATCCTTTTAGAAAGAAATAATTACGAAGGAAAGACATTTTGAAGGCAAAAATAAAATGAAAATGCTTTCAGACTGTTGCTTGTCGCTCAAACGAGAATTAAAGCCTTGAATTAAAAAGAAAAAGGTCAAGCAAACATTTTTTATCAAAATCGTTAAGATAATTCTTAAAAAATTAGGTTTCCTTAAAAGTTGTATAAATTTTCAACGGATTTTTAATAACAACCCCTTGTTTTATTTTTTTTAATTATATTTTTGAAATAGTATCATAAATATTGCAGTTTTCATACAAAAATATTGTGTAACAACTTCCCGAAAATGGAAAAATTAGGAAAAAACGGAAAAAATACATTTGGTGTGAAAATACACACATGTATCTTAATTTTACCTAAAGAAAATATTTGAAATCGGTTAGTATTCAACTAAGTGACAGTGTGATAAGTGCATACGGGTATGAAAAACCGGGGTTTTACCCGTAACTCAAGATTTTGGGGTTGTTTTGAAAATTCGAAAAACAGACTGTTGTTGTACTCGACAGTACCTACCAGAAAAATAAAATCCTAGGAATTTTACTTCATTTTGTTTTTTTGTCTCACTCTGTTATTGGATTATGCTTTCCTGCGTGGTAAAATTAACTTCTATATTCCAATTAGACCAACTCGTAACTTTCAGCTTATCAATCTTAATTACTACAGATCTGTTTATGCTAATAATGACTCCTTTCGTCTCATTTGTGAAAAATTTAATAAATTGTATCTTATTATATATATGTTTGAGAGTAATGATGTTATAAAGAGAAAAATATGTTTGTATATAAATAATTAATGTATTCTTCTTGTATTATATGTATCTTGTCTGTAAGGATTTATAATCTATAGACCGAAAACAAATAAATAAAAATAAAAAAATTTCCAAATAAAAATATTTTATTTTATTTCTAATTCAGTAGTGATCAAAAGAAACATCTGATTTTTGTGTTATAGATTGATTTTTACGTATTTAAAAATAAGTAGTTTTGTTCGTTTTTTTTCTGATGTACTTGAAGTTCATTTTTTGTTAATTACTTTTAACATATTTAACGCATTTGTTATTAATAATAAATTAAACGCTGAGTTACGACTAACAAAAAATTAAACTTTTTTAGCTTTTTTGGCAATTAAGCTTTTTCTTGCTTTTTTAAAAAGCCAATTTAGCTTATTTTTTCAATAGCTGCTGGCAACGCTGATAATGCATGATAGAATAAGAATAATCAAATACTACAATTAATAAGAAGAACAAAATAGCAATTGAAGCCAATATATTATAAAATCATATAAAATAATAATAAACAATTTCATGAAATAATTATTAAATTTATTGTTCAAGACAGGTCTCGATGTCTTTTTCCCAAGAATTTCAAACGGTTTTGGTTGTTGAGGGTTTGTATAAGATAAGAGGTTTCAAACTTTTCAAAAATATGGTTTAAGGGCTACTGATGATTTGGCATTAGCAAAAAACCGTCAACAAACAAAACCTTTTGAATTTCATTAATAAATAATTTCGGACATACGAGTGTTTGAAAAAATAGTTTTTCCTTTTTATAATATAGTTTTTTTTCTGTTGAACTACGCAACAGATTTACTTGTTACGCACACACACTTTCAAGTTTCTCGGTATTCTAGTTCTCTAAGTATTTTGTAATAAATACTTGTTTTTATGGGCGATACCACGCCCATTTTAGATGTCAAAAAACATAGGGATAGAGATGCTTACAGATACACGCCGAAAATCTTAGCATGGTTGCCAGGATCTTATATCTTTCGAACAAACACCCAATCACATAGATCATACTTATACTCTTATTATAGATTTGCGGAAGAGCTTAAAAACGTCGTAAAGAAGTTAATTTTTCCTTTTTGGGATGAAAGCACAATAGCTCATCAGTATGTCCAGACATAACCTCAAGTAGGTGTGATATGTCAACTACATCAACTGAATCGTAGCCAATCAACAATTCGATTTTCAATACTTTATGAATTGCGGCTTTGAAATTCAAAATGAACAGAACAAAAGTATGTGACCTTATTATATTGTAGTTCACTTTATAGTCAAACACCTGTCATCATAATTTAATTAGAATTTCTTTACAAAATAAATAGATAATAACAAACATTTGATTGTTGCAAAGCCATTTGAAATTCATTTAACAACATTAACACGCATTTCTTAACACCCCATTAATGTCAAATCACTGTCATTTGGGGTGTAAACCTACAAACGTTCTTATAAAAGATATTAAGTCAGAATGTCAAAGTTGTTGTGATTGCATTGAGGGCATAAATTAAACTAATTTAAATTTTTAAAATCAATCAATAAACAGTCAAGTACTAAATATTTGATTATGGCAACAAACGTACTCATACGAAGACCACATAAACATCATGAATTTGTTTTCTTAATTTTCTAACCACACCTGGCTCAAGCCAAGCCATAGTAAAAAAAAATAAAACTCAATCATTAATGATCAATAAAAAATGAGTTAAAATGAAATGTAAAAGCAATTAAACACTGACCCTCTGACTTCAAAGTATATTTTAAACACTTGTTATGCTTTTGTGATTCTGAATATTACTTCCCCTAAACGAATGCCACATCAACTAACCCTGACCATTTCTAAGATATTTTATTAAATAGAGCGATTTTCAGGAAATTAAGAATGCGCTATATCGGAGTTTTTAATTATATATGGTAAATTAATTTCAGATATGAAATTATTAGAAAACTACAAAAACAGTGAAACAAATGCAGATATTAGTGGATTTAATTTTCTCAAATCGTCTCAGTTTACAGAACAGAAACGCATTTAAAATATAATATGAATTGCACTACTTTTTAATTTCAGACAAGTATGTAATATTTCTCTGTAAGACTACTACTTGGATAATATCAAAAGTTGTTTGTTGGTTTCAAATACTGTCTAATTATTTATTTTTTTTGAACGATTACAACCGCTACATGAACTTTTTAGCTGAAGACAAATTTCTTCTAGAGTTGGACCACGCGCACGTGAAGGGCGTAAAATAGACGTGACCGTGTGGACTTCTTTCTATGAATGATCGTGAATATGTATGTGTTTTTGTAAAAATACAATTTAATTCAAGGCACTTTAAATTACATTTTCATATAAATATGTAGCTAAGGCAAGCGCAGAATATTCGCAATTCGAAAAAGTCACCAATGGTGTGCGTTATGGCTGACTATCGATAGTTTTATTTCGATATCGATACTATCGGCTAATTCTAAAAGTACGTATTCGATCATATGTAGTCAACTTCACAATTGTGGTAACTAATTCGAAGCAGCTTCTTAGCTGTCTGTAAAACTTTATAGTTATTTACCTATGTACAAAATAATATGAAGTTAATCGTGCTTGCTTTATGTGAATTAAAAGCATATAATTCAATACAAATAGAGAGTGTGGATTGATACAGCATTTGTAAGATTATTTGACGAACGCGATCATTTCCCGACTCTTTTTTAATCGTTCAGACGATTATTGGAGTAAAATTACTTCTTAATCTCAAACTTATTATTGTCGGCTTCTAATGGCTGACTTATGCAAGATGTCGGCTGACTTGTAGAACCTCAAGCTTCTGTTAAATGGAGCACACAAAATCGGTCTTTTCTTCGGGTATATTTATTTAACAAATTTAATCAAAATAAAAAAACTTATTGACAGACAAGTAATTTTTAAACAACTTATAAAATTTTTAGTTTTTAAAGAACTTTCCTTTTCTTTAAAAAGTAAAAATTTTATTAGTGAAAAATTAGTATGCGGTGAGGCGATAAAACGACAATTATATTCTGCCCGAAAAATCATAGTCAGCGCCAGAAACCCAAACGGCACGTCATCAAAAACAAGACAATTAAAACCAACAACAAGGCGTACTAAAAAAGGCAACCGCAAAGCACGTTAGCGCACCCTCGACGTCGAATCACGGGTCAGAGGTGGTTACAGATAATCGCTCAGGCGCAAACAATCTAGGCGCACGGTAGTGCGCCAGATCAAGTTATGTTCACACAGTGTGGATTACCTCATAGGAAAAATATAATATAAAAATAAAAAAAATAAAAATAAAAAGCTTAAGCAACTCATAAATATCTTTTTGGTTTAAAGATTTGAACATAAAAAAATATAAGAATTCAGTTTTCGTTTAAATTGAAAAAAAATTTAAGGTAAATAAACTAAAACGTTGGAAAAATAAACCACATATACTTTTACTAATTGTTATGGATATTCTTGCATTTGAATTTGTAGTCTATTTATTTCTAATTTATACTCAACTTCTTTAATTCTAAGTTTCTCCATGAACGCATTGTGGCGCCGCATTTCTTGAATTTCTTCCCGTTTCCATTTCTTGGAAATGTTTTCAGTTTTGGTCGTTTAGCCTGTCCAGGAATCTATATATTTTCCTCGCGGTCAATTCCTGCTCCTTTTGATTAGCCGCAACTTCTTTTATAATCGCCAATAGCTCTCTTTGTATTACGAGTTCAGCTTCCAATACATCAATTGAACTTTTAGTTGACAATTTTTGCTCGTCCATTTCTTGGCAAATTGTTTTCTTTACACGGGATGCCACTGATATTTTAGAATATTTTAAAGGTGCGGTTTCTTTATTTTCGTCTGAGTCCTCTAATATATCAGGCAAATCTTCCAAAGAAACACAATCTAAAATTTGTGATACTGGGACTGCTTTATGTGGAGAGCTGAGGCCTATAGGTTTTACTGGCACACCTTCAACAGAAGCTTTCATCCCTATTAAATTATATTGCTTCTTCTATGGGAGAAAACTTCTGTTCTCTGCATGGACCACCTCCATTACATTTCTTGTCCCTCAAGTTCTACGAAGCTTTCTGACGTACATATTTTTTTTTTTTATCAGCCCACACCTGCATATATACAGTACATACACAAAAAAATTTGTAATTTATTACTAAATAAACAAACCAACCTTTTTCCATTCAGCAATGCACTTGATTGGGGGACCCATAATAGCATTGTGTTCAACCTCAGCTTTGCTCCAAAATCTACCGAGTATCTCCTTGCCTCCTTTAAAAAACCCACATGCAATGTCTGGATTGGTTTTCATCAATGACAGCAAATGTTGGTTTTGTTGCTTATTTGTGCTTTTCGACCTTCCAACAATAAAACAGGGACTGTAAAATAAAATTTCTTACGGAATATATGATTAAAATAGGAGTAAAGGGAAAAGTGAGAAATTTCATGAGGAAATTTTGTTTATGATTGGGCTGATTATGATTCTTTAAAAAGCTTCGTAAAATAGAATACATTTCCTTTGACAATCAAAGTCCATAAATAACGCTAAGGCTTCTTCTATGCTATACTTTTTGGATAAAGCATTTGAAGCAGTTGGAATACTCTCTTTAATCCTCTGCAGTCGATCTGTGCTTGCAAGCGCCAAGCGCTTTATCTTTTACATACTTAAGACATAATGCTTCTGAAAGATGCGATTTAGATATATCTTTTGTGGCATTTTGAAGTTTACGTTTTTTTGAGTACTCCGGACACTCGTTTATGGTTTTTGCAGGTCTTCCTCTTCTGCTGTCAGAAGATGTATGCGGTTCTTCGATGTTTTCAAAAGTTGTTACTCCATTTAGCAAGTCTGAGTTCTTTTCCATAAAGGCTTTTGTTGTATGGTTTGAAGCAAGCCAATTTTTATTAATTTTCAAGTAAACCAAGTGAATTTTTATTTTAACATCCTCTTCGTGGTATCCTGGTAAATAAAAAATTATGTGAGTTTCTGAATAACTCGAACAATTCTGAATTTTGAAGTTACATTATCGCACTATAAAATAAAATTGTATAAGTTCTGGTACTGATCACTACTTTTACAAAGTAAAAACCTAACTGGCTGCATTGCACAATTGCGGTTTAATTTATACCGAGGAATAAAATAAAATTCAAACTACCTGATTTGTGAAACAGAAATCTAGGCCTCAATTACCTGGATTATACAACTGCAGTTTCTATTTTGCTCAGTATAAAAAACGTTATAAAATTATATGCATATAAAAGAGAATTTAAGAAAAATGCAAGGGAAAAAAGTCAATCCCGTATAACGAGAAACAATAAAAATATAAAATGGTTTAAGCTACCTGATTTGTGAAACACAAATCCAGGTCTCAATTAACTGGATTATACAACTGCACATTTTTTATTCAGTATAAAAAAAGTTTTAAAGCTACCTGCATATAAAAGAGAATTCAAGAAAAATGCATGTGATTGTAACAGCTTTCTTGATATTTCAAGAAAACCTATTAATTTTTGTGGATAAAATTAGTTAAATTATTTAAAGTATTACGTAGCAAATATGCTCAGAAAATATGGGCGGGACCTTATTTGGCCATTTTTAGATATGCTCTATTTTATTTGTAAAAATTACCTAAATATAGGGTGTCTGAATAACGGCAACTGCCGAACAAGTAGGGCATCTGATTAATATGTTGTTCTTTTCTTTTAAATAAAATACACATACCTTTAAAACAATACCAAAAAAGTGATGATCACACGGCAATTTTTCTGACACTTCAATTCTAAATTTTTTTTTAAAGTATCACCTTTATTTAGCTTTTTAAAAAAATTTCGACTTTAAGAAGCTCCACCAGCTATAATTTTATTGCAATAAAAAATGTTTTTGAATTGGGATCGGTAATAAGTGCTTTATACGATGTGTTCATTCATTTTAAAAAATTTTGTTATCAAATTTTGTATTTTTGCCACGGATTTTTGGAAAAGGCGCCACAGTGCGACGGTATTTGAGTTGTAAGTAGTGATGCCATATTATTTTCAAATATTAATTTTCTGCTGAATCCATTTGCGTTAAGAATACGCAGCAAAAAATGCATTTCTTGATTTAGTTAAACTAGTATTTCGCTATCTATAGGGTCCTCAAATTAAAGGTTTCATTTTTATGATTAAAAAATCGAGTGTTTTTAAGCGCAATAATCGGAAAATGGAAAACAATATTAGCCACGTTGCCACAAAGGCTACCCTTGCAGCCCTATATTATTTTTATAAAATATTTCATCACCACATCACACATTTGCTGCTGTATATCCTCGATATATTCACGAATTTCATCTTTGTGCTTGTGAATCGATTTTGGACCATATCACGAAGCCCCAAAGTAAAAATTAGAAAGGTATTAAATCACAAGATCGTTACTTGCGAGGCATGTAGCGCCGTCTTGTTACAAATAAACGTCGTTCACATCGTCCCAAAGACAGTTGCTTTTAATTTAAACCAAAAACAAATAGTAATTGTTAAAAAGAAAAAGATACATGTATAAAATGTAAGCAGATCTGTTTTTTCTTTTAAATTGGCAATTCCTTTTTTATTTTACAAGAAAGCGCCAAGTTAAAACAAAGCAAAAAACAAAATATCGCTAAACTAAGCCACTGAGTTAGAAACAGTGTCTACATTTCCCGCTCGAAGCACCCATTTAAAAATCTTTACGTGTTTTTACAGATTCATGCTCTTTATCGATATTTTTAATAGACATGCATTCTTAATTGAGTGTGAAAATATACTAAATTTAGCTTACTCAATCAATAATCATTTGAAAGTTACAAAATAAAATTGTTTTTATTTTGGTCGTCGAAATTTGTTTTGAAAATTACAAAAATGGGAATAAATTTCTATTTAAAAAAGAAATTAATATTATGTACTGTTGCCCTCACGTACTCGGTTCAGGAGACGAGAACACGTTAATAATAGCGATGATGGTGCACCAGCGATGATTATGCATCTGCATAAATAAAAGTATTCAAATTTTATTAGTAATAATAAGAACAAAAAATTTCAATCAAAAATTAAAACAAAAAAGAAAACTTTTCTTCTAATGAAAATGTTTCCCGATACTCACATTGCCGTCTTTTCTTTTCTGCAAAAATGCTAATTTTAAAACATTTTTTTTATTTTTATGAAACGTATAACGTACGATGGATTCTATATGCCTCGGCCTTAATATATAAGTGGCATAGAAAAACAAATTGTTTTCCTCTGAAATTTTATATCGATCGTAACAGCCGCTTATACTTTCAATCAGTGCAGATAATTTAAGTTTTCCGCTTCCAGCAAAAAAAAAACACTCGATATATTAATATATTTATACCGCCCCCTCAGCATTTGAAAAAGTTTTTGTTTTCTCACCCAAAAGCAAACCACAATAAAAAAGAAATTTAGCTACAATACCAATCCTTAAGACAAAACCCAAAAAAAAACGGTAAGCAGCTAGCTGAGTGTTTAGTAGATTCTATTTGCGCAGCATAAGCATTTGATCATAACATACATGCATACATATGTATGTATGAACTCGTATATGTCAGTATGTATCATGTGAATGGCTGCGCCGGTTGAGTAATGTGACACTTTCGACTGTAAAAATGTTTATGTCAGCAAAACATCCCAACAAAAACTTGGTAATAATTTAAAATAAAAACAACTTACTCTTCAACACAAACTACACCTATCTAATTTTAATTTACAGTAGTTTTCAACACAAACTGCATTCCGTCTGCGTCTGAGTCCCGCAGTAACATAGCGTGCACTTATCACACTTTATTAGCAGTTCAACCCCTGGCAAAATAATGTGGGTATCTTTATTGAACACAAGTTCGTGGAAAAAAGTTTTTAGGTCGTAATAAATAATTCCTACAAAAGAGAGCATGATTCTTTCACAAGGCCAAGTTCAATACTGTTTAATGTGAATGAATTAGTGGTTGGTGGTCTAAACACATAAATTTAGGCCTTCACTAATTTGCGTTTTTGTTCCTTGCAAGCACTTGGAAACTTGAAGGACGGTGTTAAACAATAAAACAATAGAATTGCCGTATTATAAAACACTAAAGAAAAACTTTATTTTACTTCTGTTTAAATATAATTAACAATAACTACATGTCTTAACAAATACTGAAAGCAGATTTTTAATTTTTTGGTATTTTGTACATTCAATGACTTCTCTATATTGATATTTTTAAATCGTTACTTGTTAGCGAATGTGGTAACTACTTGCCTCCAATGATATCGCCATATTAAAATAATAAGTGGAAAGTAAGTAATTAGTGGAAGTAGTAAAAGTTAAGTACTTCATATGTTTGTCAACATATCATTCATTACTTTGCCATCTAACTTTTCGCTGGGATTCGCTAGCAGTCGTAATTACTGCCAGTCAAAGCTGCTGTTTTTACTTCAATGATGCCTTCCATTAATTTTCGTCTTTGGTTTCTCCGTGCTTCATTTTATTTATTTGTTTTTTGTGATATACAAAAATATTAAATTTGACTTTCTTACCCTTGACTTACGAATAATCAAATATTTAATGGAATTTGAAATATAGACTAAATGCTAAGTTCATTACACACGCGTTCTTTTATAAGATTTTATAGCTTCATACATATTATGTTTGTATGGAGGTACATACATACATATTTCGTTTGTTTTATGTTCATCTTTTTCTGGGGTAACCAGTGTTGCCACAGACTAACATTTTTTGGGACCAAAAAGTTACAAAAATGTTACCAAAAAGGTACCAAAATTTCGATTTCGAAAAAAAACGATTTTTCACAAGCAATGCAATAAGCACTTTCTCCAATTTCTTTAAGCCATGGAAATGTTTTTGCCCAAATAGGCCTGAATTTTCTACAAGATGTACTTGTTGTTGCTGTTTCACTTTCTTGCGAGTAACTGCAAGTAGAATAATATAAATATTACTTAGTGATAGTAAATAAAACATTCATTAAAATTTCATACCATTCAGATTGATTATTATTACTTAAATCACCATTGTGCATCTGATTTTTTTCTTCTTCTTCTTCTTCCACCGATGAAGTCTTAATGCGTTTTGTTACAAATCTATTTAAATTGAATTACGAAATATATATGTATTTTTCATAAGAAATATATTTTAAATATAAAACAACAGTTTACGTACCTATCCATTTACAAATTGATTAATAGTAAACACCAAAACACGAAAAACCATTTGCCGTAAAGAAAAACCAAACAAAGCTAAAGTATTTACGCAAAGTTAACAAATCTCAAGTAAGAATAGCAAAATGTTGCCAACAACAATGAAATATGCGCGAAGTTTGCATATTCATAATGAGAAATCTTAGGAATAAAACTGTATACGAAGTTGTGAATAAAATCACAATAAAATATGCTCAAAACAATGAAACATTAAGGAATTTTTTAAATATTTGGAAAAAGTAGCCAAAAGTTACCAAAACGTAAATTAGCTTACCAAGTTACCAAAATTCTAAATGTCTAAAAAAAGGACCAATTTTGGTCCAAAAGTACCAAAACGGCAACACTGGGGGTAACAGCTATTTTAGAGCATTGAAGTTACATACATATGTATGTATATTATAACTTTATTATCATTTCATATCTAGATTCTAGAAGTATTGAATGTTGTATGGTTGAGTACACAATCCCCTTTATTTGCTGCTCTTAATATTTTGTCTATGTTCGATTTATCTTTTTTCTTTGCGGCGGAGGTGGTTGATCAATGATCTGAGAATTAAAAATGTTTCCCCTTTCTTCATTTGCATAATACGAGAGTAGTTTGATAATTTTGTGACTGATTCCTGTAACTGTTATATATTAGTTTGATTTTCATAGCCATTGAAAGTGCACAGGCTCATGCATTTTAACGAAAATGGAAAAAAGTTAATTTCGTGTACTGATTAAAATAAATTTTTACTTAAAAACCCATCACCTAAACGAAAGAAAAGCTTGATAAATACTATAGGTACTCCACACCATCAATCAATTTCAATGATAATTTTGTTTATAGAACTTCGTTGTGGTTGTACCTGTACAAGTGACGACAAGCGTTCCGTTCGCGCAAAAGAGGTCGTCATGCCTGAAATACTTGATAAAATCCATGCAATGATACTGAACGATCGGAGAATGAAATTGCGTGAGATAGTCGAGGCTGTAGGCATCTCAACCGAGCGAGTACATCATATTATGGATGACTATTCAGATTTAGAAAAACTTTAACGTCCAATGGGTGCTACGATTGCTCACACTCGGCCTTAAGCGCAAACTTATAAACATTTTAAAGTGTTTATAAAGGGTCAAGCTCAATCCGATCTTATGTGAACTAAATATTGTTCCGTCACAATATAGCAGAGACCAAATAGCAATGGATTCTGATTCAAAACAAAAGCGAGCTCATCTAGTTTTAATTTACTGTAATTACTTAAAAATTAATTAATTTAATAGTTAATTAATTACACTAAATTAACTAAATTAACTTAAATTAGCTAATAGAAGTTAATGGGACGGATTTAAAAGCACTTTTGATTATTAAGGAAAACACGTCTTGTTCTGTAAGTATATATTCACAAACCGGTTATTTTATTATACATATATTTTTTAACATTCATGTTATTTCTTTTCAGGTATACAGTTTATAATTAACGAAAAAACATATTCCAGGAATTTATTATCATTAATATATATGTACTTAAGGTCATTTGAGTTCATTTAAGGAAGTGTATTTTAATTAAGTTTTAATTTATATTAATTAAGTCTTTTACATTACGATTGTTATAAGTAAATTCTAGATGTTCAATAAAGGAATTAATTCATAAAAATGTCTAACAATATTATTATTTATATTACTGTTAATATTAAAAATGCAAACAGAAGTATGTAAGAGAAATAATATTGTAGAGAAAACCTCAGTTGGCCTAAAAACTCCACGCTCCAACACTGTTTTTCCATTAGGACAATGCACTTTGGCGAAAATCCATGTGTTGGGCTACGATTGCTAACGCACCCATCATACTCTTCAGATTTATCCGCTTGTAACTATTTTCTGTTTCCGAATTTGATTAAATGCCTAGTTTTTGAAAGGTTTGTATCAAACGAAGAGGTAATCAGTGAAAAAAACGCCTATTTTCAGGGTCTTGAGAAATCTTATTATTTTGAAAGAATAAAAAACTAGATAAACGTTGGACTAATTGTATCGAGCTTAAAGAACACCATGTTGTAAAATAAAACCCTTTTTGGCAGGAAAATTTTTATTTTATCCTTTAAAGTAGAATGTTGTTCAACTTTTTACTCGTCACAAGCGTTGCAATTTTTTTGCAACATGCTTTATGAAAATACTCTAATTCAACTTTTTTGGGAACGTAGAACGCGTGGTGCGGGGTTTCAGCTTTTGTTTAGTTATTTTTGTGAAAACCTAGGAAATTTCATTAGATTTCTCTTTGTTTTCTATTCCATAACCAACTGACTTTTTCACCTACAAAACCCGCAAATAATTTATTGATCTGAAAAAAATCTATTCAAATTTAAAAGTAAGTTTATTGAAACAAGCATTTGACAATTTGATTATTTCCTATGTATATATCCAGAATAGACATAATTGAGCACTTTATATTCGACTATATGCTATTGCTGAAACAATGCCTGACTTACAGCAGAGGTTGAGGACTTTCAGATAAAGCCATACACGCTCCAGGCTCAGGATCAATTAAATGTTTCCAGTGATATTGCGAAATTCAGCACAGCGTAGCTCCTTTGATATTTCTGAATTTTTAGTAATCAAAGGGCCACAATGCAACTGGTTAAATCTTTATTTAATATTATATTATTGCACTCATAGAAAAATTCATCTTAATAATAGACGAAAACTTACATAAATCCGATGACAAACCTTAGTATAGTAGAATTTAGGCATATTTTAAGTAAACTCAAAAAAGAATTCAATCCATCCGTACTTAAATCAATCCCAAGCGGTGTTAAAGGTACGGTAATCCCAGATTTACCTAAATCAAGTACATAAAGATTAATTTAAAAAATAATATCATAGACCTATAATTAGTTAATTATGTCTATTTAGTGGCGTACTGTTATTGTTAATTGTTTGCGAACTACAAATGTTTATTTTAAATTACATTTGTATAAAAAAAAGTATGAGCAAAATAAAATGGGCCGATGGGGAAAAATTAAAAATTTAACATTTTTATGAAATACTAGATTAACCCGGTGTGCTTTGCTATCCCCATCATTACAAAATTAAATAAAAAGGGTTTATGTATGCAGTTAAAAAAAACTATTTTATTATATGCAAATTAACTATTGCAACACTCTAGGATGTACAACATTTGTAGTTTGTCCATGCGGCGCATAAACAAATCATGCACCGTAAAGCTGTCCGTGGGAGAATCATAGACTTGACAAATTTAAGCAGGAATCAACCATCAGCTTTATTGATTGTCATTGCTAACGCTAACTGAACCGGAAACTGCAATCATTTGAAGTCAAACTGCAAGTCTGCTCGTATAGTGAGAATGCGAGGCAGCAGCACATTTGTTCCATTATATTTGCCCGATATAATGGTCGGAGGCCTTTGAAGTTGAAGTTCGAAATAGCTGAGTGGCTAAATATGCGTCGTGTTGCTCGAGATCGTTTAATTCTAAGGCGTATTTTGTGTTCTCCAGATGTTTAATTTTCGCTTTTGAAAATTGGTTCACATATGACGAAAAAATAATTTTGAAAATTGGTCTACAAACGACAAAGAAATTTGATAATCCATTTTTTCTGTGTACATTTCAAATTTAAAAAAAATTTGAAAATAAATGCAAGAAGCATTTTGAAAATTAGTCCGCAAATGGCGATGTCATTTGATAATAAATTATTGGAGCAAGCAATTTGGAACAACGCCTCCCCTCTAATTTCCCCAAAATTTTTTTTTTTAAATTGGTAATTTTTTTAGCGGGAAAATTTGAAGCATATGATGAAATTATGCTTGTCTATATTATAGAATCTGTTAAAAACTATGTGAAAGGAGAACCATAATTTTGTTGGGGTCAAAGTAGGCTTAGTTGGGAAAAGTATCCTATAAGAAATTCCAGAGTCTCAGATAAATGTTGCGAAAATTTCAGAAAGGTCGGTCCAGAGGTATGCTCTCCTATATTGTGTAATTAAATAAGCATACAAACACACATTATGTAACTAGATAACTTTGTATGAGGGGTAACGGTTTCCTCATCTTATACAGTCAGTATTTTTCTGAAAATTGCACGATATTCTAAGAATAAAACTCACCGAATTTAAAAAGCCTAACTCTTACAGATATAGGTGGGGTACCCCCGTTTACCCTCCTATACCGCTACTATTTTGCTGAAAACTGCATGCTATTCTAAGAATAACAAACATCGAATTTAGAAATTCTCCCTTTTATAGTTGTACAGATATGAGAAAACTAATAGTTACCTGCAATGGGGGTACCCGTTTCCCCCTTCGATACCTACGAGATTTTTCTGTAAGTTTCACTTTCTTTTAAGAACCGCTCACAGTAAATTTAGGGAGTCTCACTATTTTAGTTATACAAATATAGGGAAATTAAAAATTGCTTTTTAGGGGGAGTGCCCAGTGTAAATATATTGTAATAGAAAATTTCACTAGCTGAAAAAAATTTAACTATTTTAAAATACGAAACAGCCAAAACTTTTACTAATGTTATCGATAAAAAATGATGAAGATTTTCTTAGTTTTAGTGTTTAATTTTTTATTTATTTTTTTTTAATGCACTTAATAAAGAATTGCCTCTTTTTGCATCTTTTTTGAGATGCTAAAAGTTTTTTGATAAAAATTTTTATATTTTGTAGAACTTCGTTATTTTTCGATTATTTAAAAACTGTACAAACTTTAATTAAGACAATGTTTTCCCCAATGCTGGCAACGAAATTGATTTCGCAGAGCATTGCTTAAAATTTTATATTGAGCTCTTTGATTACCTTTTAAAATGGTTTGATTCGACTACTTTTTGCTTACATGCGTGGAGGCTTTATCATCTTTAAATGTGAATAAAAGGAAAAATAAAAGTATATTTCAATCGTGAGGTTTTCTGTCAAATGTAATTAATTTACAAAATATTCAAGAAACAGATAATGAATGGCGCGAGCTTCTTCACTTTGAAATTCATCTTTTGGAAGAACAAAATATTGAAAATAAAGGGTGGTTAAATTTCAAGGGCCGATGTTAATTTTGAATAAAACACAAACTATTTAGGAAATTATTGTAATTTTATTTTATTATGATGTATTGGTATTACTCAATTATGTATGGAACAAAATATCGGCCAAATGGGCGCCGCGACCTCGGCGGCACACCTCCATCCGATGGTCCAAATTTTCGATGACGCTGAGGCATAATTGAGGTTCTATGCCGTTAATGTGCTGAATTATCTGATCCTTTAGGTCTTGAATTGTTGCTGGCTTATCGACGTACACCTTTTCTTTCAAATAACCCCAAAGAAAAAAGTCCAACGGTGTCAAATCACATGATCTTGGCGGCCAATTGACATCGCCATTACGTGAGATAACACGGCCATTGAATTTGTTGCGCAAAAGAGCCATTGTTTCGTTAGCTGTGTGGCAAGTGGCACCGTCTTGATGAAACCACATATCGTCCACATCCATATCTTCCAATTCGGGCCATAAAAAGTTCGTTATCATCTCACGATAGCGAACACCATTCACAGTAACTGCCTGACTGGCCTTTCTGCAGTACGAGCTGTACGAGCATGCACTGGTGTTCTCACATCTTCTACAGACCCGGTTTGCTCGAATTTTTCCACGATTTTTGCGATTGTACGCACATTTGGACGATTAAATTGACCAAAAAAATTACGAAGTGCACGATATGCATTTTGATTTGAACGCCCATTTTCATAATAAGTCTGGATAACTTTAACACGTTCTTGGATTGTGTATCTCTCCATGGTTCAAATTGAGTAAGTCTGAAATAGAGAAATGTCAAATAAAATTCGGAAAAAAACTTGGCGTTTAGGTGTGGTTCACATTCAACATCGGCCCTTACAATTTAACCACCCTTTACTTTGAGACGGCTCTAAAGTGTTCTCGCTTTAAAACAAAAATTGCTTTATGCAGTTCTGTCGGTTCCTATATCCACAAACAACGTAAATCGAATATTTTCGAAAATTAATTTAAATAAAAAGTTTAAATAAAGTATAATAAGAAATAAATAGCAAATTTCAACATTATGTGGTATTTTAAGAACTAAATACTTTTTAAAAATAAATACATACATATGTAAAAGCAATTGTAAAAACTACGTTTCATCTAAAGAAATTACTTTAAAATTTAATAAGACAATGTACGACTAGTATCTTTTATAATACACATATACATATATATGTATTTACCCTACAAGAAATGTCAATAGTGAAATTATACTGATTATATATTTACGATGCCACTAGTACTTTTAACAAATTATACCTCAACTATTGCTATCTACTATTGACATTTAACACAGGCTTTTCCTACGAAACCTACCATTAGACTGCGTCAATACTGACTAGGTAGTTCTTGTGGGACCATATGGAGAAACTGTCAACAGTAAGATTGTACTGACTTACTTTTGACGATATCACTACATTATGGGAAATGACCGCTGTAAAAATGTACCTATTCACTATCGATGCCGTCACAACCTGCAGGAAATGTCAATATTAAAATTATTCTGACGATATCACTAACACTATTTGATTTTAATTTAGTTCAAATGCGTACAAGTCTTTTTTTAAAATAATATTCAAAAGTAAAATAAGGTACAAAATATTTTACTGTCTTCTTTGAGGTATAATTTTCTTATTTAAATAAAACATAAAAGGAACTTCGTTCCCTTTTTAATTAATGATTTGTTTTTAACCGTCAAACATTTTCTCTACTTATCAAAAAACAAAAAAAGACACCACGTGTTGACAAAAATATTAACATGGATACACCTAACCCCACGCTTCCTTCAGGTCTAATTTTTTATAAATTATTTTTAATGTTCGTTGTAAGTACATAATTTCTTATTAGATATGTTAAACTGAACTTACTTAATTTAATCATTATAAACACATATTCGAATGTATGTTTGTTATTTATGGAAAAAAGTTTATAGGACGTAATAAAGTATTCCTATAAAAGAGAAGAGGATAGAACACCTGAGAACATGATTCTTTCACAAGGCCAAGTTTATTACTGAAAGCAGATTTTTAAGTTTTTTTCTATATTGATATTTTTAAGTCGTTACTTGTAAGCGAATGTGGTAACTACTTCCTCCAATGATATCGCCATATTAAAATAATTAATTCAAATGCCAAAGTGGAAGTAGTAAACGTTAAATACTTCATATGTTTGTTAAGATTGCAAATCCTTACTTTGCCATCTAACTTCTCGCTGGGATTCGCTAGCAGTCATAATTACTGCCAGTCAAAGCTGTTGTTTTTATTTTAAGGCTGGCCTTCATTTATTTTACTCTTTGGTTTCTCCGTGCTTCATATTGTTTTATTTATTTAATTTTTTTGTGATATACAAAAATATTAAATTGACTTTGGTACCCTTGACGTACGAATAATATTTAATGGAATTTGAAATGTAAAGTAATAGCAAACAAAGTTCATTACACAGTAGTGCTGACAAGTTCTACTACTTTTCATTACTCAATAATATTCATTTCAAAGGAAATACTCGATACTCGGTACCCACTACTCAATACTTTGCCAGCAATATTACAAAGGCGTTCTTTTATAAGATTTTATAGCTTCAATGTGCTCGTACTTTACGTTACGTTTATTTTTAATAAAACTAAAAACACACACACTTTTGCTGCTTTTTAATGATTTGTAAGAAAAAATATTTTTTGGCCGATCAAAAGCTTTTTTTTCAGAAATTTTAAGACTTAAACAAAAATATATGACAACACTGCCTATAACCAACATTATTTATGTGCATGCAAAAGTGCTACGACTGCTACAGAATTATATAACTGCTATTTATTATTCAAAATAAATAAAATTTGGGTGTTATTTTATCATGGCTGGGATTTTTATTTTGAACGGTTGAACAAAGTATTGCAGGGATTTGCAAGCACTTTAGTAAGAGATTTGTAATGTTTTTATTACGACAGTTTTTGTTGATACATAATTGTAGATTCTAGTTTTAAATTTAATACAAACTTATAATCATGAAACAGAATTCCCAATTTAGACGTTTGAAAAACGCGTTATCATGTGCAATGGAACAACCACAAACAAAAGCATCAATTTCCATGATAAACGAATGAGATTGCTAATTGGCCATCCCTTTTAAAAAAGTCGGGTCTAATTCATAGTAGGTATATGCTTTAACACCCTCTTTTTTGGTCGGTGGTTAAGCTGAAAGCCCATAACACGTGCTGTTGCGTTCGATGCTTTTCATACTTTCTAAACGTTCTATGATTTTCTAAATTCAAGCCTTTTAAGCGCCAAGTATTTTGTTTCGATAAGGAGTAGTGTAAATATTTTTATCAAATAAAACTAACTTTTGCAAAATCGAAAGTGAAACTGAGAGTTTAAAGGAATTTATTGTCTTTGTGCACATAATATTTTGTGCCATGAAAAGCTTTTATTGTTTGAAAGATCGTGAATTTTCACATCATTGATTAGATTCTATTGTCATATGGACCCATTTTCATGTTATCACAATTTGCGTAAATAAATATTACATACAGACATATATACATTTTCTCACTTTTTTGCATAATTTTTAATTTCAATAAGCGAAAATCCATTTATTTACATGATGTATTGTTTTTCCAAAAGTTTCAGATGATTTTTTTGACATTAGAAAAAAAAATTAAAAAATAAGTAAGAAGGTCTGCAGTGAAATTATTTTTGTTTGCATTTTCTGCTTTAAGTCTAAAATTTAATAACTGGCTCGGCGGCATTTTCAGATTTGATGAAAACTCGCTCAGTTATTTGCAAATGAAAGTCATTTTCTCTACCCGGGTAGGGATTATGAAAGCGAAGGTTAATAAATTTATAAAATTAGTAAACAGAACAAATATGAGACTAAGTAGGTAAAGGTAATCGACAACTAATATGAAAATTTTGTTGGTGAAAAAATTGTTTTAAAAAATTAATTTTAATGTATTATATTTTATTTTATTCTTCAAAATATTTCTAAACGAAAGGTTTTCATTAAAGATGCTTTTTAGTACAAAAAATATGTAAACCTAATCTATGACACAAACATATTTATCGATAAAATTAAAAATATAATATAATTTGCCATCATTGGCTGTCAAAAATAACTCACACAAAAGTTGAAAGTAAACCTACTTCACGCGTTGTAAGCATTTAAGCGTTCTACGCTTTGTGCTGTGTAACTTGTCACATACACTGAACCAAAAATTTACCTAAATTGCTTTCAAAATTCTTATTCAAGTTTACGGACATTTTCGTTAAAAGAAAAAATTTTAGTAAATATTTATAAAGAAGAAATTTCTTCAATTTCACTATTACCTCATCGTTGTATATGTAAGAAAGTTTTAGTCAAATTGAGTAAGAAATCAGCCAAATTAACTAGTTATTTTAGTTATATTTTATTAATATTGAATAATTTTTATTCATGTTAAATTTTAATAATTTTTTATTTACATTGAAGAATTATTATTAAAATGAACTAATATAATAAATTTAGTATAATAAATAAATTTTTTATTCATATTGAAGAAATATTAGTTACTTTAACTACTATCTGCTGTTCATTTTTTAAGCCCCAGTGCATAATATGTATAAACTGTTGTATTTTCGAAACTCTAGCACATACAATAAACACAAAGTTCATAAACTAAAATTTAAAAAAATTTACACACCAGTTTGTAGATCTTATGAACTCTTTTGAAAATAACAAAATTCTTATATA
The DNA here is from genome assembly GCA_956483585.1 of Gymnocheta viridis. Lineage (NCBI taxonomy): Eukaryota > Metazoa > Arthropoda > Insecta > Diptera > Tachinidae > Gymnocheta > Gymnocheta viridis. Next base: position 68,495,565 of record OY101441.1, read on the forward strand.
AAATTAAGTTTAAAAAATTCTTATATAAAAATAAGCTGTGAACATAATTATTAAATTTATTCAACAGCTCTTCTTCACAGGCAGCTACTATGCTTCCATCAATTAGGAAGCGTCTTTGTCTGTCGGTTGCAGTAAAAATAAAAAATGCCAATACAACGACCATCTGAAAACATAACAAATAGTGTTATAAATCTTACAATGAATCATAAATGTATTATAGTACGTGCAACTTAATTACACTTATTTTTTCGATGTCCTTTAAAGTTTGAAGTAAAAGTTTACTAGAATGGTATTTGATGCGATTATCAAACACAGAATAAATTTTGGAACAGAGAGTTTTAAAATTGCCATGAAATCACTCGTCTTTCGGATATAGCTGATTAAAATCCATATTAACCTACAAAAAGTGATAACCAATAATAATATACTTATGTACTTATATTTTTTAAGAATCTATAATGCAAATTAACTGCCTGTTCCACGCTTTCGTAAGCATTCTTTTGTTCTTACAATTACATTTAAAACAAAAACAAAATTTTAGACAGAAAGCAAAACCAAAAATTTATTGGGATCTTACGTACTTGAAACGTAAAGGATTATCGTACTGTGACCATTTGTTTCATACGTCAGAAGTGGCTTGTTACATGTATTTTTTACAAATTCAAAAGAATTTCAAAAAATCCAAATAATCTTAACGAAAATTCCTCAAACTAATAAAATTTTTGGTCATTATTATTTAAAAATTCTTCTTTTTATTGAATGAAAACTTAACTAATTTAAGTATTTTTAATTTTTATTCGCACTTTTTCCCAAAATTAATATTTTACTTATTCACTAAAACATTACCAATTTTGTTAAAATCAGATTGCAATTGATTATTGAGGGGTATAGCTTAACTAATTCTTATTCAATACAACACTTTTTACCATTTGTTATTAATCTTGTTCTTCATTTCGAGGAATTATAATAACAAAATTAAGTCAAATAAACGAATACATTATCCAGATTAGCATCCTTTAAGAGTGTTAATTTCAATATTTTTGTGCGTTATTTGCCTAACGATGCGTTACTGCTGTTTTAACTAAATTTGTGTTGAATCAACAAAATTTTACATATCGTTTCAAAAAGTTTTTATTCAAATAAACAGATTTTACTAAAATATATTTTAACAAAAATCACTGAGTTTAATTGAAGAAAATTTTGTTTATTTGAATAAATTTTGTGCAGATTTTAAAAAATATCTGTTGATTTAACTTTTTTTTCGTGAAGGGTTTACTAAACTTGTTACTTAATATTACCGACAGAATTTGGTTCAGTGTACAATTGCATTGATTCTAATTTTTTGAGAGACGCTTTCAGCTTTAAAAATAATGAACTCCATTAATTCATTCGGATTGATTTATAGTATAAATTTTTTACCGACTTCTAAAGAAAAATATAATTATGTAGGTACATACATATGTATGTACATAAACATATTCTTTTGTTCTTAGGTATGCATGTCCATACATAAGTATGTATGTATATATTTTTTCCTACGGCAGAAACAACTAAATTTAAAAAAAATATAGTATGTTGTTTCAATGTTTCTTTTCAATTTTGTGAGATATATAATTTCCATTCTACATAACTGACTGCTTATGCATACTCTGATTGATGTGTGTACATACATATGTATGTATGTACATACAAATATACATTAAGATGTATAATAAACAATGTATGTATGTAAGTATATTCACGTACATCAAATATACTCCAGTTACATTTCTTTGTATGTATCTCAATTCTTGTAAAAATATTTTTTATTTGAGTTGTTTTTTCTCTTCTTATCATTATCAAAAATGTATATTAAAGGCTTTTTAAATTTTTTCTTTTTCTGCCTTTTTGAAAGATTTGTTATGCTTTTTAAAACAATTAAATTTTTTATTCAATGTATTTTCTATCTTGTCTTTTCCGTTTTCGTATTGAAATAGCAAGTATCTACAAGTTTTCTTTTTCATTATGCCATCACTGAATTTCTTTCCATTTGTAGCCTTAATAAACTAGAAAAAATGAGAAAAAGTTATAAAAAAGAAACGAAGCGCAAGGAAAGTCTTAAGATTGATATAATTATGTCATTTGTTTTTCTTTAATGATGTTGATTATTGTGAGAAATAAAGAAATACTTGAATATTATTCCGTCTGTCTATACCTCCAACAAATACTCTTGGCACAATGATGCAGGAAGTGATGCATGTGTGTACGGATTAAATTTTTTTAGAGGTCTTTTAAATATTTAATAGGATACATTCATTCACTATTGATTGGTGCGTTATTAAAATATTAAAACAAATATTTTATGATGAAGGAAATCTGGTCAAGTTTAGCAGGAAAAACAAGTGGGTTCGTATGTATATTAATATTAATTTCACGCTAAATACATCCATCCAGTTTCAACGACTTTAGAGATATATATTTATTTTTCGATTTGCCCTTGATATAGACCGTGTCTCTACATCCGTGCACCTACAACCCGTCAAGTACAACGACACTTTTTGGGTTATAACATACATACGAGTATGCATGAGAACGTATTGCATGTTATAAACATCGGGATTATGACATCCGAGATCGTGAACGTGAGATTTATATAAACTATCATTCGTTATTAAAATTGTGTTTGAGCGCATACAACAAAAAACTTTTTATACTTAATAATATAAGTATATACATACATACATCCCTGCAGCCAAAGTAAAGTTTTGAGACAGTTACAATACTAGTTGCAATCACGCTGTCGCAAAATTTGTAGATTTGTACTAGTCTAAAAGTGTCAAAAACAAAAAGTCAATTAAAAAATTATGATCGCCATAAGTGAGGATCTCTCTAACTAAATTGCTCATAAAATTTTTCTGAGAAGAACTCTGCTGACAATGGTTAATGTTTGAAATTTCAAAACATTTCTTAAATAGAATTGCAAATTTTATAAAAAAAAGAAATTATTGCCTAAAAAATATTGTAAAAAAAACTATAAAAATTTCTAGTCCAAAACTTTTATCTTGTCAATCTAGTCAATGCTACAACTAATTATAACTAGTAACTTTACTAGTATAGAATTACCAGTAGTCTAACTAGTCTACATCTATGCACAAATGAAATCGATAGTTCGATCTATGAAAAGACAGATAGGCAACTAGTCTGAAGTAGAAAGCAACTATTATAATTCTAACCACATAATAGTTATTTTGTCTGCAGGGATATATGTTTATATACATACACATAAATTGATTAAAAATGTTATGAATAAATGAAATTATATCAAGGAGTAATTATATAAAATTAATTATAAAACAACGAAAAGCTACTGTCAACCGGTCTCAACACAATGGGGCACTCCATGCACTCAAACCACTCATTTGCGATAAGTTTACAAACTGTGTTCATCATATTAAATTGTAGCACTAATGGAATCACTGGGCTATTTGAGTATTTTAAGTTTATCTCCTGCATGTTCAAGTTTAGATATGAAGTTTTCATATCTTTTTGCTTATATTTCTCATATTTCAAATAAACAATTATTGTAAAATTCAAATAAACTAACCTTAAAAAAATTTTTGTGTACCACATTTTTGTGTCGAAAACTGAAAAATAGTTCTAACAATGTGAGTGCGAAGGCAAGGTTGACAACCGATGCTGTAATTAATTAACAACGATACCGATTAAATACCGTTTGAATTGAATACCGGTACACAGAAAAAAAACGCGCGTACAAAATTCCAGTATTTTCTACTTACTTTGAGTACGAGTAGTACTCAAAATTTTGAACAAATAGCTGTAAAATTTACTTCAATCAAGCCGAAAACGGGATTACTTTCGATAACCAATTGTTTACTTCTTTAAAATGAGCACAAAATTCTTTAATCACTTTAAAACTCGTGGATCAACTAAAAAATTAAAATGAGGAATTACTTGATTTAAGTAAACCTGCGATTAACGTACTTTTAAGACCGCTTGGGATTGATTTAATACGGATGGATTGATTTTTCTTTGGCCGTGACTGATAATCTTACGGTCCACAATGGGGCCAATTAGAAAAAAGGGTAATAAATCTGTATCTTCGAAACTTGCGATCCGATTACAAAAAATTTATATATGAATCATAAAGGAGGACCTAGCTTTAACGATTTTCTGATTTGAAGCACCCTGTTGAAAAATACTGTGGGCTACAGGGTGTCACAGTTGACTACCTCGGGCATGTAAAACTTTGTTGGCTTTTACAAATATTGTATGACTTCAATAAATTGATGGTTTTTGTAAAGCTGTTTAATAGATAAAGAAAATACATTTTGTTTCATAAGAATTTCTTTAATTTTTTAAAAATATTTGGCTTTCAATTTTTAAATTTTGATTTTTCGCCTTGACTTTGCTCGCAATTTTGTCAATATCTCCAGTAATAGCAAAGATAAAATTAAAAAGAAAATATTGTATGATTTCTAATACCATCTCTAATAATATGCAGAATTTTTAATTGATCTCAATTCATTAAAGCATGCACGCTATATCCAGCATTGGGCCAATATGGAGAATTTTTTAACGAAATTCTAAATTAATCGCTTAAGAAAAAATAACGCCCATCGAGTTTAAAATTTTTTTTATAAATTACATTAGATATATTTAACACAATGAAGCTGACTTTTTATTTTTACCCTCCCGGTCAAAAATGTGGCGAGGACAGCAGATTTACTAAAAATAGTCAAATTTTCAGAAGCACTTAATATACCTGCATTAAAATTGTACTAAATTTTACTTTTTAATCTGTATTTCTTCTTTTTTTATTAAGAAAACATAGCGATCCTCTAATATTAAAAAAAATGCAACGATATGTTAAATGTATTTTTTTATGTATTTTCAAATCTAAAAAAATATATGTGAAGAAAATACGAATGGCTAATTTTTTAGGTTTTTCAATCAAACGCCTTATTTACTTTATATATATATAATGTGGTATATACCACATGTATATATATGATTTAATATACTAAATAAAATGGTAACAAAACAGGCATCTAGTATGAAGTTTAGCTAAAGTGTACTATTTTGAAGTGTTTTTACTATAGGGTGTTTTTTTTAGAGGTATAGAACTTCGAATTGAAATAAAACACAAGAAAATCGTTTTAATGTCCATCAATTTGGCTTTATTGGAAGGATAATTTTATGCCATTAATGTTTAAATATGATTTCGGGCATGTGGCCGCCGCGGCTGGCTCGAATAAAGCCAATTCTACAGGTCCAATTTTCAACCACTTTTTCGAGCATTCGGAAGAAGTATGGCCCAATGACTCCACCAGCCCATAGAGCACACCAAACAGTCAGTTTTTGTGGATGTAATGGCGTCTCAAGGGTCTCATGTGGATTCTCTTCACTCCAAATGCGGCAATTTTGCTTGTTGACGTAGGACGATTATGTCGACCATAAAATGGACGGAGCTTGCGGTAAACTTCGCGAACTGAACCATTATTTTCGAAATAAATTTGCACGATTTGCAAGCGTTGTTCTTTTGTCAACCTGTTCATGATGAAATGGCAAACCAAACTAAATATTAATCACTTGACAGCTGACAAAATGGCCGCCAGTTAAAAAAGTGATGAAAACTTAAAGTTCTATACCTCAATAAAAAACACCCTTTACATCAATACACAGAGAATGCTGTACATAGTATATTTTTTAACTTATTTCTTCTTGTTAAAAAGACATTTAAAATATAAAAACTTTTAATTTTATTGTAAAATATATTTTTTTATTTTTTATAATAAATTGTAAAGAATTATTTAAAAGTATAATAAGTAATACTATAAATTTTCTTCCAAATAATCGGATATATCATAAGTTAATAGATTTTTAATTTCTGCGGATTCAGAATTTTCTTTTTCAATTTCAAGATTAATTTTGAGTAACCATTTTGTTCTTATAGAACATATGACTGGATCTGATAATATTAATAAATATTCCATTAGGTCCATATTTTGTTCTATTTTTGAACTTTTACGTGTTCAATTTTTTAACATCCCTGTTTCTAGCTTCTTGGGCTTCTTCTGTTAGTTTATGTAAAGCCAACATACTATTTTCTATTATTTCTTTGCCTGTGTGTCATTGATTTCCGACGATATATGTTGTTGAAGAGTTCTTTGGTTTCAGAAACGTTTTCATTTTCACTGTAAAATTTTCAATTCCAGGAGTTTGTCGATATTTTATATAATGCGCGAGACTTAAGCAGAACTCCAGAACTCTTATTCTGGCATGAAGTGGTGAGATTCAAAATTTCAAAGCATTTTCATTAACCATTCTCATGAAATTGTGAGCTCATATTTCCACATATATTGCATTTCCAAGTGGATGTTGTATCCGTTAGAGCATTTGCAACTCTTCCATCAATCATAGTTAATGTTCTTGAAATGTAACTTTTATTATCCTATTACATTTTTCACTGAATATCGGAGACAATGCTTTAATTTTCTATTTCAAATGATTGACATTATTCATTGATTGTTGCATTATTTTCCTTCACATATTCGAAAAGTATTGGCCGACACAAGAACTTCGATCCTGGGGTTAAATTTATTCATAATCTTCGTGTTTGACAGCGCTAGTAAGTGATGAAGATGGATTATTCAAAGGCATACGTAGTGGAATCAAAGATGCCATAAATATTGAGGAATATCCCCATTTGAACATTAAAACGAGTTCAGAGTTTTTGCATTTATCTATATCACTATCGCTGAACGTCGATATAATTCTCGAGACAGTATTTTCAAGGAGTTCCGATATATTTACTTTTGCACCTTTCAAGGAGACATCCAATGGCTTTTGTATTGGACGTAATATTTTGGATTTTGTGTCCCTTATTAATTTATTACTGGGAAATATCTCGTATCGTTTTTCAGCAACAGCATTCTTTAAATTTGTTGTACTCATTTCTTGTTAATCCCATGTTAAGAATAACTACTAAATTATCTTCATTAGTGAATGATGACTTTGGTTAAGGTGTGGTTATGCTTTGAATTATTCGCTTTAGTCGCTTATGAGATGCAATTTTTCCACTTCTTTTGGCTGCATGCTCTTCAATAATGACTAAATTGAATTTTTTATTTCGCTGCCAGTATGTGTGTTTAAAAGCTCTTCTTGTTTTTCTATTTCTTTTGTCTTCCAGTTCTCATTTATTTTAAATCTTTGCTTCGACCAATCTGCAGCCTTAATCCTTTTTTCGTAGCCTTTATACAAATTTTCAAGTTTTAAACACTCTCCAGGCTTAAAGATTGAGCCTCATGATGCAAGCGTGTCAATAACTTTTTCCGCTTTAAAAATTAAATCAGTGATATCCTTGTTGGCCCATATTAATTTACAGATAGAACTATGTTTTAATGTTATCTCCATTATTGCAATAACTTAAATAAATGCATTTATAAACGCATTATTAGTATATAGTATACATACTTATTTGTTAATATTTTTCCATATTAATATGAAAAAAATACAAATTTTTTTAAAAACATGTCCATTGAAATTTGTAATTTTTAGCAATAGTGGTTTGAAGTAGAAGGGAAGGTTCCGTAGAATTTTATCAACATATTTCATTCAGTTCCTCTGAAAACTCTAAGTTCGTAGTAAATATAAAAATCAAAACAAGAGATTGCTTATATCGAAGCAACAATTTAAACAATTAATTGGCTAATGCAGAGCTGTACAATGGATAAAAAGACGTACGCGCATGCCGTTGAAAAGAACACGTCTGGCAAGCTAAAATGAGGGAGTTAATCGTTTTTGAATTATTCGCATAGCAAAGATGTTTAACTGCACTCCACAAGAAAATTGGCATTGTCAATTTCGATTATTTCGGCCAACGCCGATTTCCGATAATAAGTTTGGAATATTTCCCGACATTTTTCAAGCGTAAACCGAATCATTTTGGTCCATAGAGATATGATACTGACTTATTTCGGACAGACAATGTAGTTGAACACTTGTAGTTGAACATACCGGGTTGCGTGTATTTTATATAGCAAACTGTTATTGCATTAAATGCATATAACTGATAAGTACAGCACGTGTGTACGAATGTGTACGTTTATATGCACCTTGCGGTAACATTTCAAATGACCTTCAAATTCCTGCCTTTCATGGAGCTCTGTTAGGCCTTGAAAATTTTGTCTTGCCTTCCAAAAATGGCTTCTAAAGGGAAGGTGGAAGAAAGTAGATTTCTATGCTGTTTTATCTTGTTAGGAAGAGAAAAAGAATGCAAAATCCATTACAAAAACAAGGAGTTAAAAAAATTCATATACACAAATAAAATAAAATGTAGTTGTGTTTGAACCTTCAACGCGGTTGGTTGAGTTGTTAAGAAGTAAAAGCGAACGATTTTAAATTTTGCGGCTGTTGATATAAAACATTACGCTTTCATTAACAGATTTTTTTATCATGAAACCTTTTTTTCCTTCTTTCCGAAGTATGGTTAACGAGTATGGAATAGTACGTGCCTGCTAAATTACCCCTTCTAGGAGTCCTATTTGCTATTACATTTCACCGCTGGGCATTAAGAATATATTAGTATCTACAGTAAGTAACAGAAGATATTAAAAACTTTTCTGTCGTCTTTTTGCCTTTATTTTCTTAATTTCATTACTGATTTTGTTCTACAGAAGAAGGCACAAGTAGACAAAAACATCATTGTCTGCACGTTGTGCTCATCTAAAGGTCTTGTGAATTTTTATTTTTTCCTCATCTCGTTTTGCTGTTATAGGTATCTGATAGTTGTAAAGTTTTGTATGTAGTATGTATGTTTTTAGTGCACTCATACTAAAAATATGCTAAAGTAGGAGTAGTATCTTTTGTGTAGTTTTAACTTTTTTCTACTTATTCCAGGAGTATTTCGTATATATACTTTGTTTTTTGTTAAACTTTCTTTTTTTATTTAAACTTATATTCATTTCAACTGCATCTAGAGAATTATTTTATTTTTCAATCACTTTTTATGTGTTTGAAGTTGATTTTATAGTTCTTGTTCGTTGTTTTCCTTTTCAGAAGAGTTTAATGTTAAAACTCATGCATAGAGACGTGCTTAACTGCAAATTAAAAAAAGAAAGAAAATCTTGCCAAGTGCAGTAAGTATAAACGAAATTGTGTTTAATGTATTATTTTTTTAATACGAGATTTTGTTTAAAAATTTGCAAGTTCTAGAAAAATTTAAGAACTTAAAATATTTCTGATTGTCAATATTATTTGTTCGACCAAATGAAAGTTTAATTTGCAATAAATCAGGCTGTATTTTCGCCATAACGCTTTAAGTATTGGCCTCTAAGTCATGAATTATTTCCTTGAAATATCGTCTCACATCCAATTCTTTCTGAGTACAATGTTACGAACTTTAGATTTTAAACGAATATGACTCACTTATTATCCACTGCATTGTTTAATCTAGCAGCTCATATCAATAGCTTATTTGACGTACTGTCATCAACTCATCAAATTCATTATTATTATCTTCAAACTTCTTTTAAAACTTTTTATTACTCATAGTTTAAAAACAAAAAGATACGTATTTTAATTTTGACAAATTTAATTCGTCTACGATTCACTTTGTAATTATAACCTTGTGCAGCACTAAAAACTTGAACCAATTGAAACCCCCAAAATCTAACAGCTTATGATGGTAGAAGAAAAACCCTAGCTGGGCTTTGAATTATTAGCTAAGTTTTTTTAAATTACTTTTTGAAGCTTTCGACCGGGCTTTTAATTCAATTTTCAAAAAACATGTAGTGATTCTTAAGTCTATATCTCGTGAACTATTCGAAATATTGCTTGTTTCTCTTCGGCAAATTTTTAGCTCTAAATTATATCTAAAAAATTTTACCTTGAGAAAAAATCAAAAAAACCCAAAAGTCAAAACTCAGCTAACGTTGATTTTATGTATGAAAATAATTTTAAAATTCCAAAAAAGTTACGCATTTATCTTAATTTGGGCGTGTGCCAATCGGTAGCAAAGTAGTCTGGTATTTAAATTTTTGACACTGCTGAGGTGAATAAAATTTCACTGGCCTTGGGGGCTAGTAGAATTTTTGACAGAACGTGTAAATTTTTGACAAGCAGCAAATAAGAAGCATGGTAGCACAAAACAAAGTAAGCCGCCGCCGCACTGTGGCTGAAAATCGTTTTTCATTGGCCAAAACTCAAATTTTTTTTGGTCACCGATTTTTAAAATTTTTACGCCCTTTTGCAGCTAATATATCCAGATTAAGGTAGCCAAAAAATTAGGTTAAACTATTGATAATTGTGAGCGTGGCATGCTGTCAAACTCAACGGTTTTTTTAATTTCAGAAAAAGGTGTTTTTCTTTTGTTTTTTATAAAAAATAAATGGTTACTACTCGCAAGCTATCATCGATAATGGCCTGCGGTCTTTTTTATAATGTTGGTAGGATTATAGTCTTTAGTTTTTGTAAGTGGTCAGAGCTCTAGCGTTTAATATTAAGGGCGTTACGGAATATTTATGAAACTACTATATTTTTCTCAAATTTAAACTTTAGTGGAATAGAACTTCTAGGGAACAAAAGGGAACAAGAAATGTATACCACCCGGAGAAAGGTGAAAGTGTCCTCTTTAACGCTATATATACTTTTGCACCCGCCACGAGCCGCCTGTAGAACACTTTTTTCATTTTAATGAAATTACTCCAAAGTACTCGTATACAATGGTGTATATAATTTTCACTTTTTTGCCTAAAAGTTTATGTTTTTTACTTTAGACTACGTAAAACTAAAAAAATTAAATATAATACCTGCGAAAGGGTTTAATGGCTTTGTTTTGATCAGCCAAAAATTGGTAATAAAATTATCACAAATTATCACAAAATTCTACAGTAAACATATGATCTGTTTCTAAATTTACCTGTTATCAAATGTTAGGGTCAACCAAAGTCATAAGCAATTTTATAACAATAATCGCGACATTTAACCACTAAAAATAAAAAAACAACCCAACAACAACAACAAATATTGGCGAGATACTAATTAGTTTTACCTGATATTAAGGTCTGGACAACATGTGCAGTTTTGTGCAATTTAAGCACTACCTGCTATGAAATTAAAGATCAATGTGTGAATAACATGTATCTAAAAATGTATAAAACTACGGATTCGATAAGGGATTACTCGGTTAATCCTCTAAGTGTACGGATAAAACATAACAGACGCAAATAAAAATATTCAGAAAAATATGAAGAGCCTTCGACTAGTACAACGCAAACAATGAATATTTGGAAAATGAGACACCATCTTCTACGAAATACTGCAGGCCAATCAAATTTGAATTCAAAAAAGAAACTCATGATGCCATTAACAAAGAAGTTATTGATATCAAGGCCCAAATTGCAACACTACAGCCATTACAATTACAGTTAGACGGTCAGCAAATTGAAGTAAGCTACCAATTAGTGCTGACAATGATAGATGGAAAAGTAGGTCAGGCTTTGACTAACACGAAGGCTGCATCCAGCTGCAGTATATGCCAAGCAATATCAACCCAATTAAACCAAGTCCCGACAAAATCATTAGATATTACCGATGCATATGAATTTGGATTATCACCACTAAATGCAAGAATACGACTTATGGAACACATACTAAAAATCAGTTATGATTTGGATTTCGGGTCTTCAGGATCAATAAGAAAAAACGAAACCAACAAAGAGTTAAGAAGTTCAAAAAAGAAACATGTTCAAGATGAATATCGCAAATTTGGATTGATTATAGATCAGCCAAAACAAGGGTCAGGCAATACAAATGATGGCAATACCGCAAGAAGATTCTTTTCAGATCCAGAAACAGCATCTGAAATAACAGGAGTGTATTTAAACCTTATTTTCAGATTTAAAATAATCCTAGAAGTACTTGAGTGCAATGAAGAAATTGACTATAGAAAATTTGGAGATTATGCTAAGGAAACTGCAAAAATATATACAACCAACTACCCATGGAGAAATATGTCTGCAACAGTTCACAAAATCCTTTATCATGGAGAAGATGTCATTAAATATCATTTGGTGCCACTTGGAGATCTATCAGAGGAGGCTCAGGAAAAAAGGAACAAGGATTACAGACTTTATAGAGACCACAATACTAGAAAAATTTCAAGAAATTCAACAAATGAAGATCTATTTAATATATTATTGGCAACGTCAGATCCGTTTATCTCCAGTATTAGAAATCAATGGAAAGTGGAACATCGGGATTTAGATGAAGAAGCCAAAAAACTACTAAAGAACAGAGATAGCACAGAACAAAATATGGAATATTTGCAATCAATATTTGAGTCAAATGAATAATAATTATAATTGCCTTTCATTGTTATTTAAGTACGAAAAACATAGTATTAGTAAAAAATAATAATAAACGAACCTACCATTGTTACAAATGCTATTAAAATTTATTGCAGTTTTTATTTTAAAATGTTTTTAAAATTATCAAATTTGACAGCAAAAAATAATAAATTTTTCTGTAGTAATAGCAATATTTTTAGATAATATTATTAACGTTTTTTTTTAAGTGTAACTATTCTTTGAGTGTAAACAAATTTGCAAATTTGTCAGCAAAAAATTTTAAATTTTTCAGTAATAGCAAAATCTCCAGTTGATTTTACTATTTTTTTCAGTGTACAATTTTTTTAAGTGTAACATAAAAAAAATTCCATTATTACAAAAATTATTTATAATTATTATTAATTTCCAAATATTCAATTTTTTTAATAAATAAAAAAATAATAATTCCATATTTCACTCTAAAAGTTAAAAAAAATTCAAAAGTTCAACTTTGACCTAGAATTCCTTAAAAAGTCCTCAATCAATTTTAATAAAATTTAAACTGAGTCAAGCTGAACTAAATATCTATCCAATAAAAAAAAATTACTTCAATATTTTGATCGGTTCAAAAGTTACAGAGTTTTGGCCAATGAAAAACGATTTTCAGCCACTGTGCGCCGTCGTTTTAGAAAATTCAAACCGTCGCCCAACACATTTAATTTTTAAGGCACTTATATGTAGTTGGACTGATAAATGCATCGTTTATTATAATTTGCGATTGAAATTGTACGTCATACTATACAATTTTTCGCTACAGCATTGAATTTTATTTAATGTGTATAAAAATTTATTGTAAAAATTTGTTGGTTGCCGACGGCTTGTAGTCAAATGTTTTGCTTCGCCGCCGCAACAATTTTTTCACATTTTATTATTTTTTCAAAAACGATTTGGCACAGCAGAAATATGAAATGTTGTTGCGTGCGATTTGGGCAGAGCAATGATACGGCCTGTACCGAATGGCGCCAACATTGGGCCGCCTTGAATACTGCCGAACTATTATAGGCTGGCGGAATTGAGTGTGAGAACTGGGCTTATCGCAGATTGGCCGGGAAGGAAAAATCTCTCAATGGTAGGGTGTGGAGCCTGTTGCTATTCTTGTTTGTCCGGTGGTGTGGTTTTTAGTTTGGTAATTTTGTTAATACCTTCGTTGATGTGGTTTTGGTTTTTTGTGTTCCTTATTTTTCGTGTAATGTAGCGTGGTGCGTGGTTGATATGTAAATGACGGCGGGCTGTAGTACTAAATACTATCAAACGTAGTGGTATTGCCAGCCGTTGGTCTATTGTGAATGGAAAAACAGAGTTGTATTGTCATGGTTTGTTCATTCATAAATGTGCACAATAATAGCACAATTACATGTCTGCGTTTTATGTTTTGACAAATGGAATATATTCCTGTGTAACTTCTAGGCGGTTTGGAAACAGGCATCAAAAATGGAGATTTTTTGGAAAGAGTAGAGGCTTTAAGGTTTGATTTAGGATAGAGAAGTGGCCATTATAAAAGAACAGCTCGAATAAAGGCAAGTGTAAAATTCATGGTAAAAAGTTTAAAAACAAATATATAAAAAAAAATAATAACAATTAAACTCAACAAATATAAGGAAAAAGAAAACCCCTAAGAAAGGCGGACATTTGTGCTGGTATCCTAGCCAGAAGCTAAAAAGACCCAAAGAAGAAAAACCTAACAGGTAAAATTGAGGTACAGGCAACCGATAAAAAAGGTATTTATCATTTACATAATTCAAACAGGGAAATAGCTACCATATTTGGTTAATTCGCCTGGCGTCCAGAAATATTGGCACGAGGTACGAAACTATTGCTATCCACAAGGCTTCAGTGGTCCAAATAGCAAATTATAAAAAAAAGGGGAATTGTTTTTATTACTAAGGAATCCCAAAATAAAGGAAAACAAGGAAAAAAAAGGTCACCGCATAGAATTTAAATAAAGTTAAGTTTAGTGTTTTATGTCTGTGTGCTATATATTTGTATGTTAGAGAGATAAAATTAAGTTTAGCATAAGTTATTAGTGCCTAAATTTAAAGAAAGTAGTTGAAGAGAAGTTTTTTTTTGTGTGATTATAACGCCCAGCATTTTCTATAGCCTAAAAAAATAAATAGGAATTTGTTAAGGTACAGAGAGTAAAGTAGTTTCCCTGTCCGGAAAAATAAAAGGACAAATAGACCACCTAAGAGAGCTCGTTTAGGTAGGAGTTTTTTTATGGATGAATAGAATTGGAAGCGTAAATTTTATATTTTTTCAAATTCATATTTAAAAGGAAATAGAAATAGTAGTTGGGTTGTAGAATTTAGTTAATTTTAAAATATCAGTTGTTTTCTTTAGGTTTAGGCAATAAACAGAAAATTGGTTAGGTTAATGTTAATTGTATTTTCGTTGTAAGCCATTATTTAAAGTATTACACAGTGTTGCAAAATTGAATGAAGCAGAAAAACCTGGGACCAGATATTACTTTTCTTGTAGGGCTTGTCGAGTAAAACTAGATTCCATAGTGAAATATGCCGGACACCTCCAAAATCCGGATTTGCGGTTAAAAAACCGGTTTTTGTACCTTTGCGCACTTATAAGCCTGTAATTTTGTTGATAATGATCTGATTTTCAATTTCTTACTAGATTTGGAAAGAAGAAACTGAAATCTTTCGAATGACATATAATTTATTTAAGAAATTTGGGTGTTATTGTCGAGCAAACACAAATTTTGTAGATTTTTCAAAAAATTTTCAACTTTGGTGACGTTTTTATACATTATTTTATTAAGAAACTATAATACTGTTGAATTTATTCGAAAATTACGTTTATTTACGATTACAACGCATATTTGGGTTTAAAAATAGATAAGTTATTGACTGAGTTATTTAAATTTTCATGAAAATAAACTTTTAAACATTTTATAAAAATTTTATTAATCCATTAACACAGTGTGACAAAAAAAAACCTGGGATGTGATATTATTTTTCTAGTAGCTGCTGTCGAGTAGATCAAGATTCTGTATTTGAAATTTCCGGGACACCCTCAAAATCTGGAGTTTCGGGTAAAAACCCGGGTTTTCGTACCTCTATGCACTTATAGGTCTGTACCTTAGTTGAATATTAACCGATTTACTACTACTACTACTAGAAAAATAATATCTCATCCCAGGTTTTTTTTAATTTTAGGTTAAGAATTTTGTTCAATATATTTGTTGAAACTTTCTAAAACCTTCGGGTACTTACCTTTCTGGTCAAAAGACCGTTGTGTAGCTCGAAAGGAGCGACAATTAACTATATATATATATTTTTTTGGTTTTCGTTTATGTGAATAATTTCATAAAAAAAATCATAAATAGTGTAAAAATTAATTAATAGTTTGTAGGATTTTTATTTAGTATAAGATCATTATTTAAATAAAAACAAATGTAATTGTGGAAATATTTGTAACGAATATGTTTGTGTGCTAATTCTTTTGTTTGGGTGAGGTTTAATGTAAGGTCAGTGTATTGAGGTAAGTGTGTGTGGATTCTTGGGGACACAAATAAATATGTGAGGAGTGTCAGTGTCCTAGGTAGGGAGGGCAAGTAGGGAGCCCTACACCTGGTTCTCTCTTCGAAATGTTTCTGTGTTATGTACTGCGTTTTCAGGTTTAGTTTATTTTTTTTGTTGTTTTGTTCTTTTATTTGTTCTTGTCTCTGTTGTGGTTGTCGGTTGGGACCTGCCCTGCGGATGCCACGTTGAGCTGGCTGGCATCACAACCATAGCGGCAAGAGGCACGCAACAATGTTTTCCCCACAAGCAAATATTATTTCACCGTAGTGCTTTGCTACCGATTGGCACATACCCTTTGTATGGGATTTTAAAAAATAATGACAGAAATTATTAATTTTGTGCAGTTAAGTTAAAAGTAGTCTTAAACAAAATATAGCTAAATCAAAACTACTGTATTGTTGATATTTTTCAAACAAATATATAATATGTCATATATACTATATATACTATTTTGATACATATCTATGTATGTATGTTTTTTAGTGTGGTATTTAGTCAGCAGTTTTATTCTTTACAAATTCAAGGCGTTTAACATTTATGAAAATAGTTAAAAAGACTTTGTGAATTGGCTAAATGTACTTAAACAGCAAAAATTGGTTCGTTCGTTGTGCAGCTTTTCGTATTTATGTATAACACCAATAAAAGTAATAATATAATAAAAACAATAAGATTAGGCCAGTAGCAGCAATAAAAATAAAACATGAAGCAAATAACAGTGAAGAATACAATTAAAGTGAAAAAGTTAATAAATGCACAAGATCAAGGTAATTGGTAGCAAAAACTACAAAATAAATTATTCAATTTTAGATTTATAGCAGCAGGTGGCAATAAATAAATGATGTCGCTAACGTTAAAAAATGACATAAACATTTTGAAATTATTAAACTATGAATAATAACTGTGAATATGTAGAATGTATTTCAATATCGGACAGACAGAAATCTTCAATTCAACTTTAGAATATGTAAAATAGGATCAGGAATATAGTATGTTTATACTTTATGTGGCCCCATATCCCCGCTGAGCCACACGACCCCGCAGCAATCCTTAACATCTTCCGGAGAGCAAACCCTGATCTTCCAGCCCATGACTGGAGGGTAGTCAGGGCTTACGAACCGGTTGATACACAAAGGAAGGTGATCGTGGTCCTTAACAAGGAGACGTTGTCGCTACTTCGGGATAGGCAGGGCCTGGTACTCTATGGCTTTTCAGGTATCAGGCTCCGTATATTCCGAGGTGATGACAAACCCCATCCCACAACCACTAGCGACCAACTGGTGCCGCACGCTGAGGACTCAGGGAGCAATGCCCACTTAGAGGCCGTGGTTGAACCTGAGGGATCAGTTGCGTCTGGATGTTGCCAATCAGACACAGGTCTGGTGGGAGATCTCCTGCAGCAACTGGTTTTCAGGGAAGACGAGGAAGCTCTCCTGGACCCAGGTCAGAGGAAGCGGACATTGTTGTCAACTACGAACCTGATGGCTACAATGATGAGGATCTGCCAAATCAACCTTCACCACTCTAAGGCAGCATCAGCTGCATTACTCCTCCGCCTAGTGGAAAAAGGGGAGGAAAAAGCGCTAGTCCAGGAGCCGTGGACTGTAAACGGCAAAATTCTTGGACTTAGCGCCAAAGGCTACAAACTACTGTATGCAACTAGCTTAGGTAATAATGACAAACGCATTAGATCCTGTATTTTAGCGAAAGCAAATCTTGATATCTTCATTCCTTCTAGCTACAGTGGTGAAGATACAATAATTGCAGCATGGGAGACGGGGGATCCACCATATGGGCTCTCTCCTGCCACATGGCTCATGACCCCAAGGACCCACCACCCACGTAAGACATCCCCACTATACTGGGTGCTGACGCTAACGCACACCACCACATCTGGGGCAGATCAGACATTAACACAAGAGGTGAGTGCATTTTTGAGTTCCTTTTAGACAACAACCTAGTTGTACTAAATCATGACTCGGAACCCACCTTCTTGGTCTCATACAGGCAGGGGGTACTAGATATTACACTTATCAGTGCGAGTCACACTCATTTAGTTCAAAATTGCAAAGTCTCAGGAGACTGTTCCTCTTCTGATCACAAGACTTCATTAAACTGTTTCAAGAACCATGTCAGGAATGCAAGCTTTCTGCAGTGGCGTAGAAAGCTCTTCTGAGACTGGTGGAGCTCCTTAAAATCGACAATTTTCTAGAAACCCGAAAAAGGTGATATTAAAAAAATTTGAATTGAAGTGTCAGAAACATTGACGTTTGATCATTACGTTTTCAGTATCGTTTTAAAGATATGTTTATTTTTTATTAAAAAAAGTTCATCAGATGTCCTACTTTTTCGGCAGTTGCCGTTTTTCAGAAACCCTATATTTAGGTAATTTTTACAAATAAAATAGAGCATATCTAAAAATGGCCACAAATGGTCCCGCCCATGAGCATATTTGTTACATAATACTTTAAATAATTTGAGTAAATTTATCCACAAAAAATTACAGGTTTTCTTGAAATATGAAGAAAGCTGTTACAATATCATGGCGAAGACGAGAATAATTGTTTCCCATTTTTAAAGTATGTAACAAAGTCGTATTTAAAATGTGAAAAGAAATAAATAATAAAAAAGGCTCTCCAAAAAGTTTTCACAGCAGCACTTACTTGTTACATATTTGTATTGCTTCTCCTTAATACAGCATAACTTTTTCCCTTGCAGTTTTCTTGAATTCTCTTTTATATGCAGGCAGTCTTAAACTTTTTTTTTATAATGAGTAAAAAATCTGCAGTTGTATTTAGGCCTGGATTTCTGTTTTACAAATCAGGTAGTTTAAATTTTTTTATTTCTGCGTACAAATTAATCCGAAATTGTGTAATGCAGCCAGTTAAGTTTTTATTTTGTAAAATTAGTGATCAGTACCAGAATTTATACAATTTTACTTTAGAGTGCGATAATGTTCGAATTATTAAGAAACTCACATAATGCAAATGTATTTAAATTGACTGTTGTAAAAAATTACAGGATTTACCAGGATACCACGAAAAGGATTTTAAAATTAGCTTCGTTTACTTGAAAATTAATTAAAAAAATGGCTTGCCTCAAACCGTACGACAAAAACCTTTATGGAAAAAAACTCAGACTGGCTAAATGGAGTAACAACTTTTGAAAACATCTAAGAACCGCATACATCTTCTGACAGCAGAAGAGGAAGACCTGCAAAAACCATAAACGAGTGTCCGGAGTACTCAAAAAAACGTAAACTTCAAAATGCCACAAAAGATATATCTAAATCGCATCTTTCAGAAGCATTATGTCTTAAGTATGTAAAAGATAAAGCGCTTGGCGCTTGCAAGCACAGATCGACTGCAGAGGATTAAAGAGAGTATTCCAACTGCTTCAAATGCTTTATCCAAAAAGTATAGCATAGAAGAAGCCTTAGCGTTATTTATGTACTTTGATTGTCAAAGGAAATATATTCTATTTTACGAAGCTTTTTAAAGAATCATAATCAGCTCAATCATAAACAAAATTTCGTCATGAAATTTCTCACTTTTCCCTTTACTCCTATTTTAATCATATATTCCGTAAGAAATTTTATTTTACAGTCCCTGTTTTATCAACTACGAAAGGGAAAAAATATTCGGCAGGAAAAATATACCTATTCCAAAAACATATGTTCTTTGTTTTTCCGCAAAAAAATTTTCATCTGTAATATTGAAGGGAGCTTGTAAAAACATGTAATATTTTTATTGAAATGTAAATAAAATTACTAAACATTATTGTTGGAAGGTCGAAAAGCACAAATAAGCAACAAAGCCAACATTTGCTGTCATTGATGAAAACCAATCCAGACATTGCATGTGGATTTTTTAAAGGAGGCAAGGAGATACTCGGTAGATTTTGGAGCAAAGCTGAGGTTGAACACAATGCTATTATGGGTCCCCCAATCAAGTGCATTGCTGAATGGAAAAAGGTTGGTTTGTTTATTTAGTAATAAATTATAAATTTTTTTGTGTATGTACTGTATGTATGCAGGTGTGGGATGATCAAAAAAAAATATGTACGTCAGAAAGCTTCATAGAACTTGAGGGACAAGAAATGTAATGGAGGTGGTCCATGTAGAGAACAGAAGTTTTCTCCCATAGAAGAAGCAATATAATTTAATAGGGATGAAAGCTTCTGTTGAAGGTGTGCCAGTAAAACCTATAGGCCTCAGCTCTCCACATAAAGCAGTCCCAGTACCACAAATTTTAGATTGTGTTTCTTTGGAAGATTTGCCTGATATATTAGAGGACTCAGACGAAAATAAAGAAACCGCACCTTTAAAATATTCTAAAATATCAGTGGCATCCCGTGTAAAGAAAACAATTTGCCAAGAAATGGACGAGCAAAAATTGTCAACTAAAAGTTCAATTGATGCATTGGAAGCTGAACTCGTAATACAAAGAGAGCTATTGGCGATTATAAAAGAAGTTGCGGCTAATCAAAAGGAGCAGGAATTGACCGCGAGGAAAATATATAGATTCCTGGACAAGAAATGCGGCGCCACAATGCGTTCATGGAGAAACTTAGAATTAAAGAAGTTGAGTATAAATTAGAAAAAAATAGACTACAAATTCAAATGCAAGAATATCCATAACAATTAGTAAAAGTATATGTGGTTTATTTTTCCAACGTTTTAGTTTATTTACCTTAAATTTTTTTCAATTTAAACGAAAACTGAATTCTTATATTTTTTTATGTTCAAATCTTTAAACCAAAAAGATATTTATGAGTTGCTTAAGCTTTTTATTGTACCTTTTCTTTAATTTTTAAGTTACTAGTCTATATACATACATACATATGTATATGCATTTCATTGGTTCTTATGGCATAATAGCTAAAAACCCTTAACAAACAAAACTTTTTTAAAATTATTTTAAGTTAATGTTTAAATAAAAATACGTTTAAAAAATTTAAATTCAAAAACAACTTTTTTAATAACCTTTCTTAAATATAGATAAGTATGTACATATATAAGTACATTATTCATATATCAAGAGTTTTTGTAACATTGCTTCTAATTGATTAAGCTACGGATTGGTATTGGCTTGAAACTGGCGGTATTATGTCATCCTCAGGAGTGCTTAACACCATGACATCATTAGGTACATCCTTTATGTTGAAGTGTATACATAAGTTATGAAGAGCACAAAATACATTCACAATCTTGGCTGCCTTTTCAGGAGAATAATGCAACTCTCTAGCACCAAGAAGACATCTCCACCGGTTCTTAAGAACCCCGTTAGTGCGCTCAATTATATTGCGGCATTTTGAGTGTACCTGATTATATTTCATTTCAGGAGAACCATCTTCGGGAACCAGGTATGGGGTTAACAGCCATGGTTCTATAGGATAACCAGCATCTCCTATTAGTAAACAACATAAGCATGTGTTAATATTTGGTATACAATTGATTAGAAAAGAGCTTACCTAACAGCCAAAAATTGTTTTCACCTTGCTGATATTTCTGCTCAAAGTGGATTCTGAGGTCGCTTGTGTTCCACACAAACGAATCGTGACATGCACCAGGGTGTGATGAGTCCACGTAACGAATTTTAAGCTCGTGATCACAAAGCTAGGTAGAATAAATAGTTTTTAGTGACTAGTTTTGTTTAAGTGCTATTTCGTATAAAACAAGCTACTTACCAACATTACGTTTAGGGTAAACTTTCCCTTACGGTTATAAAAAAGATGTTTAGTGACGGTTGGAGCTATAATTTGGACATGGGTTCCATCAATGCAGCCGACAACACCTGGAATTTTATGTTTCCTGTAAAATTCCAACGCGATTTGTCTCTTTTCGTCCGCCGATGTTGCTACTTTTATCCATGCCAGGCAGAGATGATTTAGAAAGACATCAACTACTTCTGCTAGCACTTTATAAAATGTCGACTGAGCTATAGACACTTCACAGTCCTTACTAACTCCCGTTTGATAGCCACCTTCGGCGAAGAAACGTAAACACCCACTTAATTTTACAATTGGTGAAACTGCAAACGTTTTTTTTTTGTCTGTTGTGTGTTCAGTATTAAGACGTCTAACAAATACCGAAATGCCACTTTGTTAAGTCTGTAATACTTCTGAAACCTAATTGGATAATTTTAATCCATTAAAATGATTCATATGTATGATATATTAGTACTTACAATGTCTGCGGCAATTCTAGTGGATTCGATGCATCCCGCAACTGTCTTCTAACGACCCGCTGGCTGTCTTGATGCTCTTCTTCGGCGGGCATACACACTTCTTTAATTGAAATATCCTCGGCAACTAATCGGAAAGCTATAGTATGCATTTTTTCTTTTTATATTAAAATTATTTTATAATTTACACAAAACTTCAAATTTAGCTTTAACCCGCGCAAAGAAAAATGATAATGTAAATAAGTAAAACAGCTGTCTTCGAAATTCGATGTTGGCAGTTATTAATTTTTTTGTTCCCTTTAAGTTTATGATAGGAGAAGTTTTTCTCGAGAAAATTGTTTTCCGTGAGAAATAAATTCCGGGGGAATATTCATGATTGGGCTGAATGTGAATATTCTTCCTGGCAACATCTGCCAAAAAAGAAGTAGTGCCATCTAATGTAAAGGTTACTGAAGTATCGATAGAGGTTAACCTTGCAATTAAGTCTTGCATACACAGGATCATACAGCCAAACGCCTTATTCAAAGTTTGCCTGAAAAAGAAGCAGTATTACTTCCAGATAGGCTTATATTGATAAATAAGTGGGGATGTGATGGATCATCCGGTCAAAGTGCTTACAAACAAGCAATATCGACAAATGACACAACTATTGAAGATGCAAATATGTTTATGGCTTCTGTAGTTCCTTTACGACTGAAAAGTGAAATTTCTGAGCATTAAAAATTCCTCGCCCATCATCAGATAATTTTTGCCGTCCGATATTTTTTTAATATGCAAAGGAGTCTTCAGAAATTATCAAATCTACGGTAAACGATATAAAAAAACAAATTTCTGAACTAAAGCCTTCTGTTCTTGAAATGAAGAATCGAAAAACTGTTTTCATTTATTATGAATTTTGACTTACCATGATTGATGGCAAAGTCTTAAAATGTAATAACAGATACTTCGTCAACTTTCAAGTGTGCGATTTGCAAAAAGTCGCAGAATGACTTTCGAAATTTTGATGATTTAAGTGATGAGCAAAACTACATATGAATATGGAATTTCTCCGTTACATGCCAGAATTAGGTGCATGGAGTATATTTTAGAACTAGCGTATACAATTCCGCGAGAAGGAGAATGTTTTGATAAGAACGCAACACCAAAAGAAAAACTATCTGCTCGAAAAAAATTATATTTTGCCTCATGGTAAAAATTTAATTGAATATCAATGCTTACCAATTGAAGATCAGAAGAAGCCCAGGAATGCACAAACAAAGACTACAAACACTTCAGATACACGAATACTTGCGGAATTTCACGGATTAGACAGAATGAGGACCTTTCCAATATCTTCAGACCCACTAATTTCATCACGGAGACATGTAAGATCTCGAAAGGATATGTTAAGTCTATTAGATATCGCCCCCAACATTAAATTTTATAGAAAACTAACAAACAAAAAAATTATACTAGTTTGAAGAAAATAAACTAAATAATTTAATATCATTATATATTATATAGCATTAATATTAAAAATATTTCACAACTGTGTATTTCCTTATGAGAATATCATTTTAAGCACAAGAAGTTGTGTTTTAAATGCTTTTTTAATTTTAAGAATATCGGTATTTGAAAATATATGATTTTTGCGACAAAAAATGTCAAAAGGTGTCACCATGCCCAGTGCCTATCATCATGCGGGAGCACTTATTTTGAAGCTAAAGGATTTAAAATTCAAGTGATTTTTAACCACTATAAATATCATGGTAACTTCAAAAATTATTATCTTTGCAACGAAAAAACCACTGTGCATAGTGCCTCTGTGGGCCTATGGCCATGCTGGTTACTTATTTTTAAGCGGAAGGGGCTATGATGTTTGTAATGAAAACAGTCAAAAGCAGACACTGTGCACAGTGCCGCGGCTAACCTATGACCATGCAAATCATGTATATTGAAGCCTGAGGATTTTTTTTTTCAAATGCTTTTTAAATTTTGTCAATATTTTTATTACTTTAAAACTTATGATTTTTGCAACGAAAAAACTCAAAAGGGCCCACTGTGCGTCGGTGCCTAGCTAAATTCAAAGAACTGATGGCAGTTACACTACGTCTGGTTCCGAATCTTTAAAGATCATCATGGACACCCATTTTCCAGGGTGTCAACCCCTTACGGGAACACGTATTGTGCCTCCCCCTTCTAGCCGGTGCATTGTTTCCCTAACTATCACCACGGACAGGTTGCACTGGGCGATCAAAAGCTTCCATTCGGTTAAATCTCCCGGACCGGATGGAATTATTCCCGTAGATCTCATCGCACACTAAAGCAAAGGACTTCAGACCAATCAGTCTAACTTCCTTTCTTCTAAAGATACCAAAGGCAAATCGACTGAGACGGCTCTTCACTCGCTCGTTGGGTAAGTAGAGAAATCACTCGAGCATAAGAACTATACACTGGTCGCCTTCATGGACATAGAAGGCGCTTTTAACAATGTCGACCCCACTGCCATAGTGCAAGCGCTAAGGGAACTGGGGGTTGACCAATCAATATATCAGCTGATTACAAACATGATCTTCTGCAGAACAGTCACATCCACTATGGGGGCGGTTATCGTCACCAGGCAAGCTCGTAGAGGCACGCCCCAAGGTGGAGTGCTTGCACCCCTCCTATGGAATGTGCTCATTACTGATCTGCTCATAGAACTGGATTCCATGTATGTTAAAACTGTCGCATACGCAGATGATGTAGCAGTGGAAACATCTGGTTTTCTTTTAAACACATTATCTCATCAGCTGGAATCCTCACTCAGGAAGGTCAGTAGTTGGTGCTCACTGAGCGGCCAGAGCGTAAACCCAGCCAAAACGGAACTTGTACTCTTTTCCAGAAGATACAAGATTCCCTCTTTCACTCCACCAAAACTAAATGGTGTGAACCTAACCTTCTCGGAAAGCGCCAAATATTTAGGGGTTATCCCGAGAGTAGCGAAAGTCCTAAAAGCTATTTATATATGCAAAAAAGCCATAGGCTCTACCTGGGGCATCAGCCCAAAGGAAGTTAGTTGGCTACAGAAGGCGGTCATAGAACCGATACTTTTCTACGGCATATCGGTCTGGTGGAGAGCACTGGACGATGTGACCAGTATCTCTCGGATAGAGGGGATTTTCCGCACCATGGCAATAATGATAACTGGTGCCCTTAGATCTACGCCGACAAAGGCGCTCTTCGCTATGTTAGGCTTCCGGTAGACCTGCTGGCAAAAAAGTTGTGACTTCGCACACCTATTAGACTAACCGTAATTGGTGCATGGTCCCACAGGCCACGGGGCCATGCTAGCACCTTAGGGATCCGCGTAAATATTTCTGGTCTCATTGACTACTTCACTCCGAAGCCCTTCTTCGAAAGGGAATTTCAATTCAACTTGTCGGAGGGCCTCCCCCTGCAACCCGGAGACCTTATTATCTACAAAGAGTCGACCTGCCTTATAGCGAGAACACTCTGGCCTCGCATTGATACAGTTAGAACAAAACACCTCTTCGGGTTTTCAAGAAAACATCTGCGGTTCTTTGTGGGCACACTCACAGGGTACTGCACCTTTGGAACCCATGCTTAAAGGATGGGTAGCCCTTACAATGACTATTGCTTCATCGATCCGGGTGAGGAGGAGAAAGACAGCATAACTCACCTACTCTGCCTCTACCCTGCACTTAAGCACCAACGCCTTCGTTTCATAGGCAAAAGGCGCTTTAATAACCTTTCGGGGCTGTTGGGCTTGAATCTCAATAACATCAGTTCCTACATTGGGAGCAGCGGTTGGTTCTCTCGCTGACTCCCCGTTGGTCGTGCTCTACATGATCCCTCCTACACGGAATCTATATCTCTCTTCTTCCCTTTTACTTCTAGCTATCACACTCTCTACATCTTCACTGACTTCCCTACTCTGTTCTCCTCTACACCATTTCTAACACTTTTACTCAATTTCTTTCATTACCTTATGTCTTATTTTTTCCTCTTTCCTCAGGTAAACACAAAGGAATTACAACAAACGATAGACAAGCATGGCTTTATATCTCCTTTAAATTTTTGTTGTATTGACAAACCATGAAGGCAGAGTGAAAATTGCCTTATTTGTTATTACATACAAAATTAACCTTTTCATATATATTTTACATTTCAACTTTACTGGCCATCGTAAAAGCGCTGGAAAATCTATAGATTTTTGCTCTAAATAAAAAAACGCTATCTCAAAACTTTTCGACAACGATATCTATCGAACCACTTAACCGATTTCGCGGCATTTGACGCAGTTTCATAGGTTCAAAAAGGAGAACAAATATAGTACAAAATATATGAGCAATGTTTTTGTAATAAAAAGGAATTTTTTTCGCGAACGATTGATATCTTTCGAACGTATGAATTCAAAAATTTTAATAAAATTTCATGAGGTGAAAAATTTTATTTTACAAAGTTTTCAATATCTGCCGGATACAACCAATTCACAATCACACAAAATCTAAGTTACTACAGAAGGCCTGTCTAAGACTGAGTCATATTCCTAACAAGTGGAGGGAAGCGAGAGTGATCTTCATTCCGAAGGCTGGTAAAAACTCTCGCATCGAAGTACTTCAGACCAATAAGTCTATCATATTTTCTTCTGAAAACATCAGCATGTATACCAAAGGGAGAAGTCAACCGAATCGCCTCCACACGAGCTGTTTAGTACAATAGAGAAATCACTCGAGGGAGCTTTAAACAACATTTCCACGGATGCGATTATTGATACCTTGTCGAATTCGGGGTTAATATAGGACTATGTAAGTGAATTCAGAATCTACTAACTTACCGCAGGATAACTTCGGCTCTAGGAGCTTCAAGGTAAACCCAGTTTGTAAATAGGGGTACACCACAAGGAGGAGTTCTTTCGCCATTGTTGTGGAATGTAGCTCTAAGTCCTGTGCTACTATCTCTAGAATCGTTGCTTATGCTGCTGATGTGGCAATAGCTGTCAGAGGAAAATTCTGCACTTCTCTAAGTGATATCCTACAGGATGGTCTTTCAAATTTAACAAGATGGACGGAGCAACGAGAGCTTGCTGTTATTCATAATAAAACGGAACTAGTAACTTCCTCCAGGAAGTATAAGATACCTGTTTTCCAACCTATCATTCTTAATACCACTTAGATAAAAGTGTCCAACACTAAAAGATATATCGCGATTATTCATGACTCCAAGCTCAGCTTCAAAATTAAGATTCTAGAGAGAGTGAAGAAAGCAACAATTTCACTCTATCTATGCAAGAAATTCATTGAAAAATACTGGGGTCTTAACACGAAAATTGTTTTTTTTTATCTATACTGCAATAGTACGCCCAATTCTCATGTATGGGATCATCTTGTGGTGGCCCTCTCTGGAGAAAAAGTCTTATCTACATATGTTACACAAGGTTCAAAGACTTGCATCTCACTAGCCTTACTGGCGCATTGGGGATGCTCCTGCACCTACTACCATTGGACCTAGCAGGGAAGGAGATAGCAAGAAACTAAGCAATCCGTCTTCGTGTACCTCTCTGTGGAACGGAAATGGTACCGGCCACTTAACAATACTCGACGATGAAGCTTGGGGATGGAAAATTGACCAAACCTCCCCTGCGCTACTGCACGAACGTCTTTATAAAAACTGGGTACCATCTACAGAATTGTGGAAGAATAGTACTCCAGGCAGAAGAAAATGAAAACCCAAAAAAGTGTGGGCTATGGAGTCTTTTCAATAACCTTAGGTCTTCGTATCGCAAAGCGACTTCCAGATCACTGCAGTGTCTTCTAGGCAGAGATCTTTGCTATAAAAAAGTCGCGGATTGGTTGAAAGTGAATGTTAGTTCAACGACTGATAGTCAAGCAGCTATTATGGTCTTTGAATCACCGCCTCTAAGAACAAAATCAGCCCTTGACTGCCGATCATATCTAAATGAGATGGCAGAGCAATTTGATATTAGGATCATCTGGATCCCGGGGCATAAAGGATTTCGGGGTACTCTAAGGCTGATGAGCTTACTAGAGCTGAGACAACCTTACAGGTTCCACCGAAATTGGAATGTGTTGGTTTACACCTACCCTCTTGCGAAATCAGACTTAGCTACAAGACAGAAGATGAAACAAATAGAAGATGGATCACAAGAAATGATTTCATGATTATGAACTCATCTAAGTAGAGAAAATACAGATTTTTTGCATTTAAGAAATAGGAAACAAATCTCGATTCTAGCGTCCATGCTAACCGGATGCTGTCTCATAAGTATACATAGACAAAGGTCAAAGGTCGAACAAAATTATTTTTGCCGCAGCTGCCATGATAACGGTGAGGACGAGAGTGTAGAACATTTTCTGTGTTACTGTCCCGGACTAGAAAGAAGTTCAAGGAACTTTCTGACGTCGCCAGTGTTGAACTGCAACGTATTAGGAGGTTTTTATTGAACTCTGGTTGGTTTGACGGTGGGGGCTCCGTATAAGTAGAGTCTCCTTGGTATCACAATGGACTAAAACGGTCTAAGTGAGTATGGGATTCTTACTGCCACGCCTACATAACATAACTAACCTACTCGAAGACTCAATATCTTCGGTATTATAATTCTCCGCTTATATTAATAATAAATATATGCCCACTGTTCTGATTCTCATCTTTTTTAGTTTAACTAAGCAGTGAGGGGTCCAATGCAAATATAATAATAATTAATCTGTATCCTGTAAACTAATAATTCAATTGCAAAATGGGGTATATGAAAGTTACAGAGGAGGTCATATGTACTCGTACATGCACATGCTTTCAGAAAATTCAATTTTTGGACAACCTGATAAAACATAGACTCAGCTACAGGGTGTCAAGTCCGACCACATGATGCTTTAAAAGAAATAAGCCCTACTTTCAGCTCAAATCCTTAAAAGTTATATGCTTCTCTCTTCCAGCTCACTCATTCAGTCAAGCAGTTTGGCTTCACTATTATTTCAACTGCAGTGTTTTTACTTGAGTGAATATGTCATGAACTGAACTATAACTTTTCTGATCTGCCGTGTGGGTTGAAATTAATTGATGTTACTTTATCCCTTGTACCTTTGGAATATTGTCTCATATCCAATTCTTTCTACAAAAATTATAAACATAATAATCACTTTGAATTGAAAACTACTACCAACAAGTTATTTTTATATCAAAAGTAAAAAAAGCTTTATTGTAGTTTTCAATAAAAATGTTTTTTTAATATACGAAGGAAACCCCTTTCAAAAAAACTACGCGATTGAAAAATATCATTCCAAAAATGTTCACTCTATATTGCTTATTTTTATTTATATACAACTATTTTTTGCTGAACTATCCACTCCATGCATAAAAATATATATATTCTTTTTAATCTTATGAGAAGGTAAGCACAACACGTGCCTACTTTTTAAAGTTATCTTTTTTAAGTCTAATAATGAGCTGACATAAGCGTCAACGAAACGTATCTATACAGAATATCAACTATTCGTTATCTCTACAAGGTATTGGAGTTTGAGTATTAAAATTTCTGTTAATGTAATTTTATTTGGTTTTTCGAAAATACATTTCACAGCAGCGTTGCAAAAATTCTTAAAATATTTTGTTCTATTTGTCAGTAAGTTGCATAATAATATCCTAGAGGCTCCATTAATCATACGTAAACACTGCGGATAGCTGTAAAAATTGTCGTTTGCTTAAAATACGTAAACGTTTGTAAAAAGTATTGTCGAACACTAATAACTTTATTTCAAAAACGCGTATTTCCTAAAATTAAAAAGGAATCTAAATTGGAAACTTAATAAATTCAACAGCTATTTTCTTTTAAGTGTTTGCTGATAGAATTAAAAATGACAGGCATTTATTTCCCCCATACAGGGTAATTATTCATTTTGCGATATCTATCCGGCATTGCGGCCACACTTTTGGATGGCAGAAAAACTGCGCATTCAGCACTTAAATGGAGATTACATATGCAATATAAAAAAAATTGGTCCATGGGCAAAGTGCTGCAAATATGTAAGATTATAGTTTGGGATAAACGTACCATGGCACATAAAAAATCTTGAGAGGCTCTAATCCTTGCAGGATTTCAAAAGTATTTCGAATTTATTCGGAGGTGCATTTATTTTATTACCTGGTGACTTTTGACAAATACTTCCTGTCATTCAAAGTTCAACACCGGCTGATGAGCATCCTTAAGTCTTCATTTCTTTGGCGATATGTTCACGTATTAAAATTAAGTACCAATATGATGTTCAATTGCAATATGATGCATTAACTACTCAATTCTCCTAGCAATTACTATAATTAGGGGATGGAAATATGCCAGCCGATCCAACAAAAAATGTCATAAGATTCCCACCTGAGTTTTGCCGAATCACACTGTATGTACCCAAATATAGAACAAAATTTCAGAAACACACAGTGGTTATCTGAACGATTTTTAGTTGTGGCTAAGAATATTCACGTAAATTTAATGAATGCCAGAACTTATAAATCCATCAATACTGCAACGAAGGTTCAGGATGTAATTAATTATCCTGTCGAATTCTCAGATTCACTTCATTTGACAAGCTTTCAACCACATGTGCTTCTATTGAAAGTTCGCGTGTCTGTTATCTTATTACGTAATATTGACCCACCTCAACTTTGTAATAGGACTCATGTTGCTGTTAAAAAAATGTTTTACAATCTTATCGAAGAAACAATAGTAACAGGAAAATATAGAGCGAGATGATGTATAGCTTCCACGCATTCAAAGGAAAATGAGAGATTTGGCATTCAAAATATGTGAATTGTGATATGTGAATTCAAAAGTTTGCAATTTCCTGTTCGCGTAGCGTGTGCTTAAAATTTTGAATACCCATGTTTCGCACATGGACAGCGTTATGTAGTATGCTCACGTGTAGGGAAACCCAAAGATTTATTTGTTTATTCTTTAAGTGGGAAAACGAAAAGTATTGCATACCCGCATGTATTTTTCTTAAACTTTTTTTGAAAAAATTTCCAATTTTTTTTACTGGTTTCGCTTGCAGTTTGGCCCCATTATATTTTTGCACGACCGAAGTATTACGTTTCTTGGAATGAACTGCAGCGTTGTTACCGTTATCCGTATCAGACTCTGTAGTCTCTTCCGCCTCTGAAAACGTATATCTAGCTTCATTTTCTTTTCATTTTCAGACTTTCTTTTCGTTTTAACAAGAAATATTATTTTAAAGAACGTTAATTTTTTACGACAAATCTTTTAAAATAAACATTTTAAAACCCACAATTTCTTACTTTAAAACTGTTCTTTGAAACACTTGCCGAAAATTTGTGAACAATTTCTTGAATACATTGTGTACATGACAAGTTTGCAAAAAAGTGATAAAAGTGTTCCCAAATGAACAATAAAAAAATATTAAAAACTCGCAATAAAATTAAAAAAGTCGCAAAAGTCGATAATAAAAAAAGTCTCACAGTAACAGACTGCTAAAAAAAGGAAAAATTGCGACTTTAATCGGGCGAACGGTAACCCTGTACACGATACATAAAAAAATTTCAGTCGCATAAAACCTTTTCAAAATGTCTAAAAAAAAGAAAATTTTTATGAAATAGAGAAATTTACAAATCTTTGTAGGTATACAATGTATACCTACATATGTATATGTATATTGTACATACATACACATGTATGTGTATGTAGTTAAAAGTTGTTTTTATTTTGCATGTCACTTTTCTTATAACGAACTACTTTTGCTGGTCCTGTGGAGTTCGGTATAAATAAGTGTTACTGTAAAACATTTCTTAGTAGATTTGCTTATTTGTTCGTTCTACATATCGCTCATTTGCTGCAAGAGAGTCATAACTCAAAAAAAGGTGGTTTCAAGAAATTCCGTAACGAAAAACACCTAACACCAAATTTGTTTCTTAAGTCTTTTGTTTTTTCTAAGTGTTTAAATGACCTAGCGTATGTTAGCCCCTAAAGTATGATTTCATTAACATACAGTATTGCCGGAACATATTTTTACATGTAGGAAAACAAAATGGCGTACGTACGAGCAATCGTGGTTGACAAAAAATGATATACACAAACAAACAGACAATTCGTAGGTTTTTAAGCGGTATTTTCCAGATACATATGTAGAGGATATCAGGTCTCAAACTTATGTTTCTTATTTCAGTTACCATAAACCTATAGTTTCAATGATAAAAATTCCTGAACAACTTACATGTATTGTAAGATAATAGAAATATATTAAACGATATTAACTTCTCATTTATTTAATAAAAGAAAAATTGTTTTCTTATCGGTCACCAGCTCAAAAAGTGTAACTTGAATTAATATCAAAGAAAAAAAATACTGCATAAATAAAAAATAAATAAATTATTATAATGGGCGATATGTTCATAGCTACTCTTTGTTTAAGAGTAATTTATTTGGGTAGAGCGTAAGTATGTGTGTATGTTTGTGTTTGTTATGAAAGCATTTTTTTATTTTTAAGTTTTAATTTCAATGTTGATAAGAAATAATTCAAATAATGTCCATGAACCTAAGAAATAAACTCTACACGAACACTCACTTACCAATTAACAATTAACAAAAAACCCCAAACAAACAACCGAATTATTGTATCTACAAAAAGAGAAGCACAGCCAAAAGCAAGTAAACGTAATACGGACAGCAAACAACATAAAAAGAAGGAATAAAAAATTCACAACAACAAATTTAATAAATTAACAAATTTAATAAATAAACAAAATTTAAACAGAATGCAATAAAAACTAACCGTAAATAGCTGCACAGCAACAACAAATAGCAGCTAAAACAAAATAAATGCAAAATAAATACTTAATGAAGAAGATGAAGACCAAACAAATTAACAAGGCACTCATAGATACACACATACAACATGCATACACATACACTTGCATGCAAACATTCAATAAATTCAACACACATTTGATGACGTACAACACGTACAAACGAAATCCAGAAGATATTAAAAGTGCACGTCAAGATGATAAAGACACTTACAAACTTGTTTATTTATGTTTTGAATGTTATGTATCATTTACAGATTATTATGATACCCCTAACAGTCGAACTCGGTTACAGAGTAATTCGATTTGAAAAGAAATCTGATCGATTTTGTATCTTATTTACACCGCACTTTGAAAACATTTTCGACCAAACACTTAACATCGAGTTTCCAGGTAAATTAATAAGTGCGGCAACTGTGGCTGTGCTATCCTTATTGCCATACTCGAGCGTAGCGACCGTGTCAGTCCCATCGTCTATACGTTCAAAGAAAGACCTCATTATTTAAGAGGTGGACATGCTTTTGCTCCCCTCGGGATTGCCGTTTTGGTTGTTTATAACCAAAATTTATTATTTTTTCCTCAATGATTTGTACTTTTTCTTATTTTGTTTATTTTTGTTTAATTGCAAAGTTCAATTATTTATATTTGCTAAACTAACTGCAAGAATATTTAAAAACGCATATAAAGATCTTTCAATATTTTTTATTTGTAGCCTAGGAAACTGAGGTGCAGAAGTCGGGGCTAAGTCTCTTTAAAATATATTTTATTATGGAAATATAAGATATAAAAAAAGCTATGAAACTGCTAAAAATTTACTCGTACTCATAGATTGGGAAAGGAAAGTCGTGGTGAGGCAGAAGATATTTAAAAGATATCGCTGAGAAAGTTTATGCAAGAACTTATAAAGAGCCAAAAGTTTTACACACTCACTAAAATAAAAGGACAGTTCAAGTAAATATCTTTGAATCTTAAAAAAAATGTATTTCTTATTAATTTCAATTTTGTTTATTGTTTTAATTTTATAAATGTTAGTATTATCTAAAAAATTAATTAATATTAAAATATAAACTGATCAAAATCAATAACAAATTTTAATTTTTTATTGCTTTTTTTCATTTGGTTACTTTTTTCAAAATTTTGATTTCAAAATTTTGTTTTGGTCTTGTCAACACTGACTCAGATTCATTCTCTAAGATCTATCGAAATCCTTGATTCACAATCATAAATGTCTTGCTATAAACTACCTTCCAGTCATCTGTAGGGCACTTTGAAGGATTTCGAGAATCAGGGATTCGATCGAATTTTCTTAGTTTGAGATTATGGCATTCGATATCGAGCAATATAAACACTTTATTCGATATCGAATGTCATAATCTTAAACTAAGAAAACTCGATCGAATCAGCTCGATATCGAAAGCTATGATTAGAGCCCAGTTCTGGCAAAAAAGGTTTCAGACGTTATGACGTATTTTAAAAACCGAAGTTAAAAAAAAGTTCCCCAAAAATATCTAATTTAATAACAACTGAGAATTTTCACATATAATCGAAAAGACTATCAAATTTCAAATTCATGTGATTTCTTTAGTTTAGTTTAGAAAGTTATTAGTATCCACAGTGACAAGCGATAAAGTTTAACAAAGGATGCTGATAAGGTGGTGTACCGACCTAGAAATATGCTCTACAAGTCAAGTGATTAAAACTGCTCATATTACATTCTCAATAAAAATAATTTAAATCTATCCAAAGAACTCTTATTATAAAAAGTATGTAATTTGTAAAAGCAAGCATTGAAATCAAGCTAAAACAATAACTTCATCAATGAATTTTTAAATTTCAAAGCTCCAAACAAGACAAAAGTTCATGTAAATTTAAGGGCTTATAATGAAAAAAAAAACAAAGTTGCAAATTTCTCAACCATTAAAATATCTATTCACTATTATTCGAGAGAGCCATAAGGAAAATGTAAAAAAAAATTAATGCCTGTTCGTCGATATCGAGAAAAACATTTCTTTTGTATTATTACATTTGAAGCAAAAACAACTTTTAAATTTTTGTTTTAAAATTTTCTTTCGATATTAATTTTGCAATAGATATTTTATTTCTTTCATGAAAATGAATTGACTCTTGTTATAACATACTTTGCCCATTAAGAACAAATTACTTGGTCCCGCGGAGTTTACTAGATTAGCTTGTTACACACAACAAACACATTTTGTAAGTTGAATAAAATCTAAAAATAAATTTATAAATAATACTGTGTGACCGCGAAAAAAATATCTTCAAAATTACCTATTCCAGGTGTACATTATATTAATATTATTATATTATTATAGGTGTATATTATATAAGTACATTATTTTGTAAAAATTTAGAAATTTAAGTCCATCCATAAAATCTCGATCGATAAAAAATAAATATCTTTTATACGGACACTGTCGTTTTTTTTTTAGGAGAGTCGACCTTCGGTTTGTCTAACTTCTTACACTTATCTTCATATTTCTTTAATTGCATCGAAACTTGAATTGTTGGCATCGGTGTATTTTCGCAGTGATTTAAAATTATAAGGCATCAAATATTTTGATTTCCAAACTGTAAAAGTTCTCAGGAAAATTCATTACTATTGTGCTATTTTCGTACTTTTTGAATTTCGCAACACCCACTTAAAAAAACGAATTTTTCCAAACCAAAAATCAGTTGAATTATAATTAATTGCCTTTACTAATATGAACTGTAAAGAGTTTCATTAATATTTGAAGAAATTCGGCAATAATATATTCATCCAAATACGAAGCGCATTATGAATTTATTGAAATATATTGTTATGTTTTTTCCTTTTGTTTTTAAAGAACATGCACAACAATACATATCACATATCGATATTCAAAAGTGTAGGATTATTAAAATTTAGGGGTACAAACAAATACGTTCACAGAAAGCTATGACTACCAACAGGTTACAATATAAATAAGTGCGCATATCGATAGATATAGGGATTAAAATAACTGAAACCAAGGGCTGCCAAATCAGTTGTTTCTCTTAAACAATTAACCGGCTTCGAATAATTTATATATTCGAATAAATCGATCGGACTGTTTCTTTTTGTGCCGGGTTTTCACCGAAAACATTTTTTTTAATAAAATATTTAATTTAATAATATCTCAATCATAATATTAACAGTATCTGAAAAACTTTTGTTTTTTAGGGGGTTTCAGCTGTCTATATAAATGCTAAAAACCCTCAACAAACAAAAGTTTTTCCAATGCTTTGAAAAAAGATATCGAGGCAATCTCGATTAACAAATTAAAAAAATATGCAGTATCGTTGTGGAATCTGATTAAATTGAAATCAAGAAAAAAACGGTGTCATAGAAATCGATATTATTTGATGCCCAAAGAAACTAGTATAAACGTTTTTTTAGAAATAAACCGAGCTGACAGACAGCAGATTTAAAGTGTTAACCTTTAACTGTGGAGATGGTGGTAAATTGTATACCGTCTTTTAATTTTTTGACTCACTGCTTTCAATTCTGCTCTAGGATTTTTTTAGTAAAATTATATCAAATTGAAAGGAGGAAAATTTACCACACGTCATAAAGTATAATGATACCAAACCCTAACAAGCCTGAAAATTAAATTGAATCTTACAGATCTATCAGCCTACCAGTTTTATCAAAATTATTCGGAAGACTTTTTCAAAAAAGGCTAATGCCTATATTGGAAGCTCTACAAATTATACCCGATCATCAATTTGGTTTTCGTAACAAACATGGGACTTCCGAGCAGTGCCATAGAGTTGTGATGTAAAACAAGCATTTGACAGAGTATGGCATGGCCTTTTGTATAAATTAAAACATCAGAAATTGGATTCATTAAGGCTGGTGTACCACAAGGAAGCGTATTGGGTCCAACTCTGTACATACTATTTACATTCGATATGCCGACAAACAACGATGTATTAGTTGCAACATACGCTGATGATACCGCTACACTAGCATCCAATGAATCCGAAACCATATCATCAAATATTATTCAAACGCAGCTTGACTTATTTGGTAATTTGCTAAAAAAAAAGTGGAATATTAAAGTGAATGCAGAAAAATCCACCCACGTTACATTTACACTTAAAAATGGTGACTGCCCTGCTGTCAACTTATATGGTGACATAATGCCCAAGTCAAACGAAGTCAAATATTTAGGTCTTAATATCGATCGACGCTTAACTTGGAAAACACATATAAAAATAAAAAGAATGCAACTAAAAATTAAAACAAATAAAATGTACTGGCTTCTTGGTCCAAGATCGGAATTAAATATACACAGAGCCAAAACTTCCTAATAGAATCAAGAAGATTTTCTCTATGAAACGTTTTTAGGCTAAGGGGTATCCCAGCAGAAAGAAGAGAAGATTTTTCCGAAGAGATTCCTTATTATTTTCATGTGGTAAATCTTTTTGATTTTATCAAGAAGGAAAAAACATAAAATCTAGAAGAAAACTTGTTATTCACAATTTTTTCACTCAATTTCCGTTATTTTTGGCACCAAAAAAACAATCCATAGAGAAAAGCTTCTTGATTCTATTAGGTTTTCTTCTGAATTGTATAAAATAGGGATTTCTTATTGATTTTATTAGGCTACCTAATTGATTTTTTCAAAAAGGTTTCCCTTATTGATTTCATTTGGTTCCTATATGATCATGCGTAAATCATCTCCATGATTTTAATAATAAGGAAATCTTCTTGACTACATTAAGTTTTATTAGGTATTCTACTTGATTTTTTCAAAAAGGTATTCCTTATTGATTTCATTAGGTTGCTTGTTATTTCATATTTGTTATTTCACCCAATCCTCTTTTTACACGGTACATACGTTCCAGAAAATATTGTGTAAAAAAATAGTGTAAAAAAAGACACACCGTAATGTGTATTTTCCATAATCATATAAAGAAAATTGTAAATCCTATATAACATACATACGTATATAATCATATAAAAAAAAGGAACAGCTAAATTAAAATTAATTTTTTTTTGTCCATTAACAAAAAAACGTGTAAAAACTGAATAAGTTTTGTCGTGCTATTTACAAAAAAATTTAAAAATAGGATTATGTGTATATAAATCAACATAGTGACAATTTTTTCCCCGTTATTTTATTTTCTTTGAACTTGACAAATAAAATTAAAATAAAATTTAAACTTAACTAAATAAATAGTTGATTTTTTATGCAAAGAAAACAATATAAAAATTCTTGGTAAGAAATTTATAAACCTGAACTTTTCACAAAGATTTCAATCTTATTTAATCGGCAATGAAACCGAAACATATGCCGTGATAAACTTGATCGATTTAGACGGACCGCCCATCCATTTTTACTTACTGAACAATGGACTTAAAGTTATTCGAGTAAAAAAATACTGGTAATAGCACTTACTTTTTATTATTATATCAAATGAATTCCTATGTAAATATATAAATAAAAAATCAATAAAATTATTAATAAAAAATCAATAAAATTATCAAATAAAATCAAGAAGAATTATTTTTTTTAAAAAATCAATAAGATAGCCTAATAAAATCAAGAAGAAAACCTGAATGAAAACATCAATAAGATAGCCTAATGAAATCAAGAAGAAAACCTTTTTGAAAATATCAATAAGAAAGCCTTATAAAATCAAGAAGAAAACCTGAATGAAAACATCAATAAGATAGCCTAATGAAATCAAGAAGAAAACCTTTTTGAAAAAATCAAGAAGAATACCTAATAAAAACCCTAAGTTTCCTTCTTGATTTTTTCAAAAAGGTTTTCCTTATTAAAATAATAAGACTTCCTTCTTGAAAAAAAATCATAGAGATATCTTATTAATTTTGTTCTATTTTATTAGGTTTTTTCTATTACTGTTTTTTCTGTGTAAACAACAAATTCCTATTATATAAAACC
Source organism: Gymnocheta viridis (assembly GCA_956483585.1). Classification (NCBI taxonomy): domain Eukaryota; kingdom Metazoa; phylum Arthropoda; class Insecta; order Diptera; family Tachinidae; genus Gymnocheta; species Gymnocheta viridis. The sequence goes on from OY101441.1 coordinate 68,534,408, forward strand.
ATATTAAAACCTATATGGACTTACGGTATTCAATTATGGGGAACTGCTTCCTACTCCAACATTGATATAATTCAAAAATATCAGTCAAAAACTCTAAGACTTATAATAGGTGCTCCTTGGTATATAAGAAACACTTCAATTCACAATGATCTCAATATTCCAAATATAAGGGATGAAATCAAAAATTACAGCACAAATTATTCGAAAAGACTGCGGCTATCAAAATATACTTGCAATAACGCTTTTAGACGACAGTGATGAAGTTAGACGATTAAAACGACTGCACATATTAGATCTCGCCTTTAAATCTTAAGCTGTATTAGCTCTGTTAATGTATAATTAATAGAATACTTTAAAATTGATAAATTTAAAATTGTTAAATTCAATGGAATTCAGCGCTACTGTTATTTATTTTTAATGTGTTTATCAAATTTGCTTATTATTACATTGTAAATAGATTGCAAATTAAAATAATAATAATAAATAAAAAAATAAAGTATGGCCGAAAATTTGCCTAATAAGTAAAAGGGTAAATATTAATATAAAATTTAATAGAATATCTGTAACCAAAATGAAAACAAATAAATATTCTGAATATCAACAGCAAGTAGTCGAATTTGTTTTTCCTCTCTTTTCTAATCATAAAATTCAAAAATAATTCTCTGGTGAAAACTTTTTAAAAGCCGGTTAGCCGGTTTTATTTTCACAAACCCATATTTGAAACCAGCTTTATGGTTAAAAAGTTATTTTTCGAATAATTCGAAGATCGGTTTCTTAAAAAAGTCGGTTTTTAAAAACTTTACTTAGAGCCACGTACATATGTATATTACAGCGACTCCCACAAAAAAGTTGTTCTTTCTTTCTCATACTTATATGTACATCTGATTGTTTTATGAAGATGACGCGCCTTTGAACCCGTCTTTAAAATACGAAAAATGTTTTAAGAATCCGAATAACAAAAATTTATCTATAGTTTGGGAGGTGAAGCCAATGCGCCTTTTTATATTCATACGTAGCGAGTCGCTCTAATGAATTTTTATATTATTTTCTATTTGCTATACTATTTATTCGTATTTTAAATTTAGTTATTATTCACTATCAGCATAGTTATACTTTTTTTTATCTTTTATTTTTGATGACCACATATTTACATATTTCTATGCACATGTAGAAATTTCGCCATCTTGCTGTAAAATAGTTTCCTAAAAAAAATTAATGTTTCTTATTTACACAAACTGTAACAAAAGACATACTTACATATTTATGTGTGTATAGATGTTATCGCAAATTTGTGGTTTACAAGAGCCTATTTTTATTTGTTTGTTATTTTGTTCTCATTATTTAATTTTAACTTAAATTCTTTATATTTTTGTGCGGTTGCTTTTATAAATATATAAAGTGGTGTTAAAACATTTGTAGCCGATATGCTGCTTTCGTTTCTTCCGGATTGCTCTCGTTACTTTTCCTAATTTTTATATCTGACAACTTAATTCAATGTACAATGTAAATATATTGGAGTATTAAAAGTCTTGAAAAATTTGATTACAGTTGTAAATATTTTGTCCTCAACTGTATTTGAGCATTATTTAATTAATTGCAATTTTCAACAAAGTAATGTTCTACTTTCGAAAATATTTTGTGGTCATAAGCATTTGGTGATTAAATACAGTAGAACATACTCCTATTAATATACTTAGTTTAATTATTGATTTATATTCTCTTAAGAAAAATATTTAAATTTTGTCTATCTTCGCTTAATTCTTTATTTTTTGCTAGACAAAAACTATGTTTGGTTTGAACTTTGCTTTTATTTTAGTCAAAGTGAGAAAAGTATCCAGTCAGCAATTTGGTTTACAGACTGTGTTGCCATGTATATATTTTTTTAATCTTCGAATAGAATCTTTTTTTGGCTTTAAAAATCTTTTTTTAAGGCGATTTTATTGAAATAAAATTCAGTTCAAATTTATTTTAGTATCTTTTTTGTGTACAAAAAATTAAATAGCATAAAATATTTATTGCATATACATACATACATATAAGGCATATGTATGTGGGTTTTTCACTTCAATTTCACTCTTTTGAAATTAAATTCAGGTATTTTAAAACAAATTCGGAATTGTCCAAATTAAAACACATTCAGTATATTTCAAACTAAATTCGGTATATTAGAGATCAAAATCAGGCTTTTTCAAATAAATTTTTTCTAAAAGTGCCTGATTTTCGTTTTTAAAACGCCGAACTTGGTTTGAAAAATACTGGGTTTGATTTGTAAAATACGGAATTTGTTTTGGAAAATTCAAAACATGTTTTTTTAAACCTGAATTTGATTTGGAAAAGGCCAAATTCAAAATTAAGAGCCTATAATTAGAGTAATAACGTATTTACATTAAATTCAGAAATTTTTCATGGTTACATTATACATTTCTTTATTAAACTTGCTATTCATTTCTTTTGTTTGTTAAAAATTTGTACAATTACGATTAGATTTTTTCAAAAAGTCTTTGGTCCTTAAAATACTACACATAAAACTTTGGGCAATTATTACGAAATGGCATTTCATCTTCATCTGATAATTCATGAGTAGAACTAAGTACTGTAGCTATTCGTGCTCCCAAGTATATATCTTTAATATTTTTAAGATAAAATTTAACATTAACGGTCAGTGAAAGAGGGGGGGGGGGCGCTAACCTGATGACGCGCAGTGTATGTACAATTATTAACATAAATTTTGTTAAGCTTTTTAAAACATATATAATCATATTTTACAATGTATTCAAATATTTTTTAAATACAGACGACGAATTTCAATATAAAGTAACTGAATTTGTATTTGAATTTTCACACTTTTAATGAAGTAAAGAAGAAAATATGTAGTTTAGTTAACAGGAATCTTAAGTAATATACTAAAAGTGCAAAATATCATACATTAAAAAATCCTTTTCTTAGCTAAAAAATCTTTTAATCTTTTTGGCACCTCAAAAAACTTCAAAAATAAGATAAATCTTCACATATGGTAAGACTGGTATGTATGTACATGCAAGCAAATATATGAATTTTGATGATGACAACTTGCGATTTGTGTGACTTTTCTGCGATTTTTTTAAAATATAAATGGCTAAATATGATGTTTACGTGAAAAAGTGGCCACCATATTTTTTTTTAATGAGTGCAACTAAGTTTGAGTTTTATATGAAACTAAAATGTGCAGGTACAAAAAGGCACTTAAAAAAGGAATTTGCATGGAATTTTAAAGAATAGTGACAGAAATTATAAATTTTATGCAGTTAAGTCAAAAGAGCTCTTAAACAAAAAGCAGCTAAATTAAAACTACTGTATTTAATTTTTCAGCCAGCTTCTGATTTTAAGTTAAAACATCTAAAAAGTATAACAAAAAATGGGATTGCCAATCATTAGTAAAATCTGCTTGGGGCTTGACTTCAGCGTGCTCTTCGCATCGTGTGAAGTTTTGTGTTCACTAACCACCTATATGCACCGAAAAGCTTTAGAGCTATCTAACTCTTACTAGACAGCCGCATTGTGCCAAAAGTGTATCCATCCTACCAAGAGACCCACTATAAGGTAATCAATTGGCTGCGCCGTTCACGTCTAGGCCAGCGACTTCCACTGCCCAACACTCCTGCGATTCTGGTTACCCGTCCATAACCCGGTCATAAGTCCGTCAGCATACGCCATTTCAAGAATCCGCAAGCCCAAAGACGCCCATGGTTTCAAAACGAATTGCGCCAACGGGCATCAATTGTTAATCTCAGAAGGCATTAGAGACATCTACTGGGTGACTCAGCAAACGTTGTTTTGCCATATATCTTAATTCTAGTGAAAATTTTGGTTAATTTTCCAGGTTAAGAGAACATTCTTCACATATTATGGTAATTAGGAATGTTAGATATATGAAAAAAGTGGGTGTGGTCCATTGAGAAATATTTTATTGCTTTGATTAGGCTACGTACGTTATATGTTTCAAATTTCAGCTACGTCCGTTGTGAGAAATAGGGTTTTTTATACCTACTGCAGCGCAATCCACCGGACTGATTTGTGAATCTAAACTATCCAAAAAAATTCATTCAAATCGGTCCAGCCGTTTGGGAGGAGTTCACTGACACACACACGTACAGTAGAATTATATATATAAAGATATGTAATAATATAAACTATACAATTGTTTTTTGAAGCTTTCATTGCAGATGCTGGTGGAAATAAACTATTTAAAGAAATATATAATTTTATTTAGAAGGAGTAGGATTCCTCCCTCTCTTCTATGTTTAAAAGTTGAAGTAGAGAGCGTTTTCGGTCAAATTAATCTTCTTAAAGCTAATTTAAGAAATAAACTATATTCATCAATTCGTTATTCGATTTAAGGAATAAAATAAAAATTGCCTTCAAATTAAGCGATTTGTATATTATTTGCTTAAACGAATTGTATCTCATTTCCAATTTATTGTAAATAAAGTACGTAAACTCCCGCAAAATACAAGCTACTTTCAAGCTAAACGGGCTTAAAATAGCACGAAAACGCCAAGAAAGCCTGTTAAGCTTAAGATGATGATCTTAATTTTAGGACCATAATTAGTATATTGCTCCATTCTACTTAGACTGTGAAGAGCGATATTTTAAAGTCAAGTACGACACCGGTTGATTTTATACCGCAGCTGTTTTTCTAAATGCATGAATTATTACACCAAAAAATGTAGAAATGGAATAAAAATGTTTAACATGCTGCTCGTAATTTCTACAATATTCCTTTCCGACTCTATACAATATTGGGGAATCTTATAGATAGGGAACGCCTGATCTGAAATCTCTAGAAACTTTCAACACTAAATGATATATTAGATATGTTGGAATTTATCCGAAGATTTTTCCTAATGAAAAACCGCGAGGGAGATATAAACAAAAACTGTTTTTAATACGTTTGTGTTTCTTATGAGCATTTTCATAGAAACAAAAAGAAAAAAGTATTTTTCTTCATACTCGTATAAACAATGACCACACTGAGTATTGCTTGTACCCAGCTAGCATTTTCAGTCGTAAAGATCCTTCTGGGAATCTCGTGAAGAACGTTTTTGATCGTCGACAAGCGAATTTTTTTTTATTCTTCTGTGAGATTCTTCCATAACACAGCGAATAACGCTTTTATTAATCGTAGAGGGAATCGCGTAAGATTTGTGTATTTAAGCAAAGTGTAACATTGTTGTTTTCGTACTCTTCAAATAATCATTAGAAGATTTTTTACGACTTGCATATTAAACATTCCAAGATTAAAAGACGAGCGTATCAGAAAATGTGTAAAAAAGTTGATGTTTTTGTTGTTGTTACTCATTAGATCATCATCAGAAGATTCTTTTAGGAGCCGTATATTAAACACAGTCGTCTAATAAACATCCTATGCTAGCTAGGTATGATCAAAGTGGTAGAGAAACAAGAACTTCAAAGCTGATAAAGCTGATGATTTAATTTGTCCAATTTATGTACAGTGCTGGTCAACAAAATAGCAACAATAACAAAAAACACATTTGGGATGGCCAGCAGAAAAGTGGAGAAATATTCTTTGGACAGATGAGTCTAAAGTTCTGTTAATTGGTGGCAAGGTTTCACGTTCCTATGTCAGAAGACCCCTTAATGCAGAATTCAACCCAAAATACACAAAAAACCGTTAACATGGTAGTTCTAGAAAGAGTGCTTTTCTTTTTTTGGCGTAGGACCCATATACTTAATACCAGAGACCAGGCAATTAATATCAGACACCAACCAGATGCATACTAAAATACACCAGATACCTGATACGAGACACCAGATATTTAATACCAGATACCAGATATATGATACCAGACACCAGATATCTAATACGTAGGACCCATATACTGGATCAGAACATCCATGGATAAGACAATTTACTTTAATATCTTCAGGAAGTAATGCTACACTATGGTTCTGGAAATACCGCTGGTATGTGTCTTCCAGTAAGACAATGACCCGGAGCATACAAGCAAAATCGCAAAAAAGTGGTTTTTGAACAATGAAGTAAACGTGATGGAGTGTACCGCTGAGTCACCAGATCCAAATCCAATTGATAATTTATGGACAGATATAAAGAATACAATTTCTCAAATACAGCCAACTAGCAATGAAGCACTTTGGATGGCTGTTCAACAAATCTGGAACTCGATTTCGAAAGAAACATGTCAAAATCTCCTGAATTCCATGCAAAAATGTTGTTCAGGGGTCATTGCCAATAATGGGCTCCAACAAAATATTAATTTTAATATCTTAAGATATCATAAATATAGTGAATTCAAAATCTTTAATTTGGTGCAATTTTTTAGACTGGGAGTTTTTTTTAAGTTTAAAATTTTCTATAAGAGAAAAAACAAAATAAACGTTTTTTTATTTATTTATTTTTTATTTATTTTCAATAAAATAAAATTAACGTATTTAAAAATATATGACGAAAAAAAATTTGTTTACCATGGTGCTAATTTTTGGACCGCAGCTGTATGTCGTCTCCTTGCAAGTCGTATGCCTTCGATATCCTAGCAGAGTTCAAACTAGTTATTCAATATGAAAGATTCTTTTCTTTTAAAGCTCCCATTTCCAAACTAATAAGAAAAGAAACTCTGAAGCATTTTAGTGAAATATTTTTTTAAAAGTATTATAAAATTTTAAAGATTCTCATCTTGATATTTGCAACATCTCAGTATTAAATATAGCAAACAACAAATTCGAAAATTACATGGTATTCGAAATTTTAAAGTATCTAATGCTCCCACAGTTTCATTTGTATTTGGCCTTACTAATGTACGAGTATCTTGTTTAATATTATTAAAAAAACTGTGATTACTTATGATACCTATATAACCTGAATATTTTTCTTTTATTGTTTCAACTGAAGGAAGTGTAAACAAACGTATATATATTTGTTTTCTCTAGAATAAGATAAACATCATTTAAATCGACACTGAGTAAAATTATATAGTAGTTAGTACCAGACGTACGAATACTAAATAAAAACATTGAAAACAATTATTCATCTGTTCAATGATATCAACAATTGAACGACTGTGATTAACATTCAGTCACATCTAACATCCATCTATGCACACATACATACATATGTATATGTATATTATATTTGTCTCCAATCAACCAACCGACCATCCATTTATTTGAGCATACAACAAATCATTCATCTCAATCTACTTACATACATACATGCAAATGCATATCAGCACAATGGGGTGGAAGAAAGAAAACAAGAAAATAAGAGGAAATCTCTCCAAACAAAATAAAAAGATATTTACTCTGCTCAAAGTGTTTATTTGCACAACTGTGCCAAGATGCTCCCCCTTCAACTATCCGCATCATGATACGTTGATATTTAAAAAAAGAACAATCATCATTTGTTTAAAAATAGTGTTGATGATACATTTTATTTAGATTTTGATGCTGTAATTTATTGCCGCAGTTGCTGGTTTTTATTGTCACATTATTGAACAAAAAGATCTTTATAAAACATGTACAGTACGACCTGCAAAAGTAAGTGCAACCAAAGAACCGACAACATGAAAGCAATAATCATCTAACTAAAATATTTAAAAACTAAAACAATAGTATCCAATGCACAGAGGCGTCAAAATTTTGTTAAAAATGCAGATATTTAAGGTGATCGATAGGCGTAGGATTTGCGAATTTATGTACATTTTGTTGATGTTGGTTTTTGTTGGCAAATAAAATATTTTTAAATTTGCTGTGATTAAGATTTTTGTATACCACAACATATAAATTTTAATATTTGGATACTTTTAAATTTTCTGTGATTACGGATTTTTATATACGTATGATAAACAAAATCGTATGTGTGATTTCTGAAAATATTTTTATCTTTTCATTGTGATGTAGTATTGACAAACATCACATTTAAATAAATAAAGAGCTTATTCGACTTGATTCCCATTTTTTAAAAATACAGTTGCTAAAAATTCACTTTTTTCTGTGTACATTGCAATATTTTTGATAATATGTAATTAGAATGGATCATTAGGGGACACTTAGGATATATAATATATACATACATGCTTTTATTTTTACATTTAAATTGCTTTTGGTACCTCACATACAAAGAAAAAATTCATCGTCGCCTATCCTCTACATTGGACGTTGATCACCCACTAGTAAACTAATAAATCAATGTAAGACAGTGAAGTCTAACCACAGGGTAAGCAGAGGTGCCTGGAGGTGGAAGGTATTATTGTTTATGCTTCTGCCAAGTCATAGTAGACCTTAAAAACAAAACTATTTGAAATCAAATTGAGAGAATATCTAAAATACTAAATTTATTTCTTAAAAACTTTATTTAAATAACAGATAAAATATTATTTTATTTAAAGGGAAATTAAATTGTGCAGGCCTCAATAATATCTGGAGCGTTTGCATTTTCTTCAGCAGTTTTCAAAAAGCACTTTTGTTGAACAAACACATGCACACAAGCACACACGTATACGATTACTCTTGTGGTAGAGGGACTAATTCGTGCATCAATAGATAGTAATTTATGTTTAAATAAATTCAAATTACATATTCACAAATCAGAAAATGTTCGACTGAAATTTGTTATTGAAAAAAAACCGAACTATTCGACATTCCAAAAATTAATATTAAAAAAACAACAACCATATTGCAAAAAACCCCGGTTACAAATAATATTACATAATATTAAAATAGTAGAAAAACGTTCATTGTTGTATTCAAGTTCACAGTTGAATACATTTTTTTAATTTCAAATCAAAACTTGTCACCGAAAATATCAAAAAAGCACTGAAAATTAAGATGAAAAGTACTGTGGAGGCTCGGAAATTTACCGCTTTGAAAATCTTAAAAAGCACTAAAAGCATTGCAAAAACACTTAGTAGACAACACTGCAAAGGAACCTGATCTTTCTGGCTCCTGAACAGGGCTGCCAGTAATATTTTCTGAAAATTCGTCAAATTTTGGAAATAAAATCGTCATAATTAAAAAAAAGTCACACAAAAATCTTCTGTTTTATACAACAACCAATAGTATTTTATATTAATAAAACAATCTTTCTTTTGAAAATTAACAATTCAACGGATTTATTAAAAACTTCAAACACAAAATAATGGAAAACTCAACAATATCTTAAACATATATGTTTTATATTTTAGTTCAATATTAATTTCAATATAAACCTAAACAGTTCAACAAATTACGCATAAACATTGATTGGATGTGTCAGAAGCTAAAAAGCCAAACTCCACAAAACCAAAAGTAGAGCAAATTAGTAATTTTTAATAAATTGATTTCCAAAACTCTTGAAAATGATATTAATTTAAAAAAATGGTTAAGGGGTCTGTTCACAAATTAAATTATTTTTTAAAGTTAAAATTTGTGAAGCAATTTTTTTTAATAATTCGCAGCTAATAAGATAGTAATATTACAAAATTGAGAAATTTTTGAAAAGTGGAGTTAGGCCTTTTAGCTTCTGACACATCCAATTACTAAAAACGAAGGCACCCGTCATAAACTCCATGTTTACGTTGTCACAGATAGTTGAATACTAAAAAAGTTAACTACAAAAGGCAAAAACAAAGTAAACAAAAACTGAAAATAGCTTGATCGCAGCAGCCAATGACTCTGGAAAAAACGGGAGAGTATGGGTTATATGGAATAATTAATCATTAGAGATGGAAATTTTGTACCAACCAAAATTGATTTAACTTGCAAAAAGGAATAAATTGCGCTTTGCGTATTCTACTTCGTTAAATAATACGGTTTAATAGTTGATATTCCTTATCATAAGTATCCACCGTTAAAAGTGATAAAATCGAACACAGAACGCTGATGAGAAGGAGTAGCGACTTCGAAATCAGTACTGATCCGTTCTGCTAGTCTGATGAATAATACATTGTTCCAAATAGTACCTCTCTTTATAATATAAATATTTTTTTTCTATCGAGATTGATATTTTGCCACACGTAGAGGTCATGTTAAGCAAAACGTAGTGAATTGCAATTGCATACAAGGCTAACTTTCAATTTCAATTTCTCAGGAGTAAGTCTCTGAAAGCGTAATCTGCCAAGCATTTTTACGGTGATTATCCGCTCAGTATTATACAGAACACTATTGTATTTGATAGATATGTTCTTCTTCTTGAGTTTAAAAAATAAAAATGTTCTGAACCTTGAAACTACTTTAGATTAATCCTCTGATAATTTCAAATTTTTTCAACGTTCAATAATCGATAATGTCACTGACGTAGAACTTAAAATACTAAAATCTCTGATTTTCTTTGTATATAATTTTATACAAACTGCACTTCCTTTGCGAAAAATTGGAAAGACAAAGCAAAAACAAGAATTTTAAATTTTATATTGGAAGTAATTTTTATATTTTTTTGATGCCAGCATATGTAAGCGAATGAAATGTCAACATAAGAGTTAGCATACGAATTTTGTATTTATACGATATGTTGAATTTTATGTGGTGCTACATATGCTGAGTCGTATAAACATTTGTTTGTAAAATTTATGTACTTATACGTATAATTTTTGCAATAAAATTTATTAATATAAATAAAAAATAAAAATAAACATAAATATCGAGATAAATTAAGATTAAGACATTCACGACAGCAGGCTACACGGGTATATGGCTACAAATTTCTCTGAATTTTTCAAATATTTGCAACTTTTTTATTATTATATTTATTAAACATTTTAATCTTCCCTATGATTTGAATCTGTTGCGAATTTTCGCCACATTTGTATTTTTTGTCAGATTTCCACATTCCTTGCATTTGTAGCTCGTTTTAGAAGATATTACGACTTCTTCTAAAATTTGCAACGTTTAGCGAAATTTCGCGTTTTTTGCAATGTGGGTGACTTTTTCCATTTTTTATTGTTTCGTCGACTTTTAAATGATATTAAACATTTAAATTTTCCCAATGATTAGGTTTAGGCATGAGGTGCATATGCATACGAATATGGCATATGCTGAAAAACTTGCATACGCCTTTCAACAAATAACATATACATATGTGAGCATACGCAGTAAATTTGCTAAGCACTAATAATATGCTGTTTATACGGTATGCTGAAATTACCAACATACGTTTGTTGGTATTGTTAACAAAGTGTTAGCAAATGCTGTTAAACATACGTATGCTGAAAAAATTTTGCGTTTACACGATATCGAGTAATATAATTTGTTTCTTGGAATTTTTTAATAAGTTTCAAAGCCTACTATGCTTATTTATACTTTTGTAATTTTTGAAATTCTCATTGGTTTTTTAAAAGTTTGTGTATAAGATAAGAGATTTGAAACATTTCAAAAATATGGTTTAAGGTCTACTGATGATTTGGCATTAGCACCAATGAAATGCATGTGTATAGAATAGCTAAAAAACCCTCAACAAACAAAATTTGTTGAATATTTTTATTAAAATCATTCATTTTCTAGCTCAAAAGCCATGCCATCTCTGTAAAATAAGATTAAGTAGGATCTTGTACTTTAGCGTTAATAGATAAATACATATATGCAGAAATAAAATTTTGTCAACATTTTCCCCGAGAAGTCTGTTTCGCATATTCTGACGTTGACAAAATTCTTTCACTTGTAGCTGAAGTATTGCAGATGTTTTCCTTCCAAATGTTCGCCAGTCGAAACTCGGACTTATACTGCTACTTTGACTCGTTGATTCACATCAGCACATTAATACATACCGGCACAAAGTTTTATGCCTTCATGACAATATTAAAAATTCCAAAATTGAAAAAATCACGCAAAAATTCTACTCATGCACGCTCACTCACATTAAGTTTTTTTTACACACGCTGTGCACGATCATGCATGATCACGCGTGATCACGCATGACTCACGCTAATCACGTGAGCGATGCCCATCTCTAGTTTATAATAAGGCTATAGGTATTGTTATATTTTAAAATAGTTCAGCTTTGTTGAAAATTTTCCTAATATTTGCAGTCAGAATAGCGTGACTTACATCTGAGTGAAAGTGTTAAAAAATTTGGTCCACTTAAAATTTTCTCAGGATATCCGTTTGAAAACTGTCTTTAAACTTTAAAGAAATATGTTAAAAAAACTATCAAAAATTTTGCAACAAATATCTAATAATTTGGAATTTGAAAATATGATTATTAAAGAAAATTAAGAAACGGAAAGGAACTTCTTTTCCAAAAAGGCTCCTAATAATTTATGCGCCATTCGCCCATTTATTTCTATTTTAATAACAGGTTTTATTGAGACTTTTATTTTAAGACATGAATTTTCATTTAATGTCAGCAAGCACGTTGTGAAAACATGCCTTATTCTTATATTCTTTTATATTCTAATAATTATTTCTATATAAAAATATATTAAAATTAAATTGTTTAAAAATTAATTTAAGAAAGTGGCTTTTAAATAATTTAGTATAAGCCAAAAAATAATTAATTAGTAAACAAATAAAACGTCATGCAGAGATGGCCAATTGACTACTGCCTATGACATACTCATGTTAATATAATGAGTCGGCGACAAGGAAAAAAAATCACTTAATCCACTAGATGTGATTATTAAAAGTCCAGTTTGATATTACTTAAAAATGTGTTTGACTTCCTACAGGGTATAATTTGCACAATTATCAATTAAATTTGTAAATTTCAGATTTGCTTAACTTAATTTTATAATAATAAAAAATACTCTGCACTTTGTTAATTTTACATTGAATTCAAATTCAATTCGCGTTGTTATCGGTATCGTCCATGTTTTCTGTTTTTGAGTATCGTATCGTATCGTATCGACGAAAATGCGTATCGATGCATTCCCAATGAAAAGTTATAAATAAAAATAATCAGATAAGATTAGTTTTTTATTTATTTTTAGTTAGTATTTCTTTAAGTTATTAAATACTAAAATTACAAAATAATTAATGTTACATCACTAACTATCATGTTGACAGCTTTTCTTGTCCTAGCTAAATTTGATCGCATCGTTGTTCAGAAAAATATATGAACAGCAAAGAACATTGACAAGTTGTAGGTGAATAATGTCTGAAAGCATTTATTGTTGATATTGACATTGATTTGATAAAAGTCACTTGCTTAACTGCTATAGGATTAAAAAACAATTCAATAAAATATTTATTTCATTGTTTTCTAAACGATATAATTATCGTATTGTCATTTATAATTATCACTTTGCTGAATATTCGATTAACTTCCACAAAAGAATACCTCCCGTATATTAAGAAGACAGACGCTCAAACTTATATTGAATAAATCCTACGATTGAAGGTTTAAATGATAAGTTTCGTCTTCTGTATAATTTTCACTAAACTTGGAATGTGTAATTATATTCTCCCATGCATTTAATATGAGTTTGTTCAACCACACACCAATCATTCAGTTATTAAACTCTATTATTCATTCATTTTTACTTACAAACATGTGTTCGGTCATACACTCATTCGCTTATTCATATGTTTATATCTGTAGTGTGAATGATTTCATTTCAGATAATATTGTTACAAAATATGATTGAAGTATTGCATGAATTCATCAAAATAAAACAAAGAATTAAATTAAATCTATAAAAAAAACATTTGCTTTTAAAAAAATGAGGTAAGTAGTCATTTGTCTTATTACTCTTATGCCTTTCGGCAAAGTGAAACAAAATTGTATATAAAGATTTGCTCCCTGTCCCACGATTTCGAAAGGAAACTCAAGCTAACGAAGCCCAATTACTCCATATCATTTGCAATTTTTATTTTCATGTGTAGCCCATGAGTAATTGGCTGAAAGTGTAACTCATGAGTAATTTAAATTTTTTTCGTTTTTGGGCACTACTCTTTTATTGTAATGACGACTGTGATGACAACAAATAAGGACTGGCTGTAATATTTTAATTTATTTATAAACCTGATTTGCATTTTTTTGCTTTAAATATATTGAGTTTTTTTATATCTACAAAAAATAAAAATTTCCCTGAAGAAGTTGGAAAATACGAGGGCTGATCAATAAGTCCGTGTGAAACACAATACTTTTTTGCAAAACAAAAATTTTATTTTTCAGCCTAACCTCCTTTTAAGTCCCTCAAAAAAATAGGATTTTTCGAGGTCCTTAAAATAGGCATTTGTTTAGTCAATAATTTAATCGTTGGAGTTAAATCTCTTTCCACCGAGCCATTTCTTTAGGTTTGGAAATAGAAAGTAGTCACTAGGAGATAAATCCGGAGAATATGGCGCGTGAGGTACAGATTCGGATTGCGGTTAAAAAACTCCAAACAATCCTTTGAAGTTGTCACACGTTTACGTTTATGGTCAATTGAGAGCAAACGCGCACCCATCTTGCAGACAAAAATCGAAACCACACTGCCATATGAAATGCCTATGGGAAAAACCTGCTTACAACACAGCTATAAAAATTAAAAATAATCAAAAGCACACAAAAAAGTTTTCCACTTTCCGCAAAATTTTAAAAATTTGTGTAAGTTGCCTTATCTACAGATTCAAAAAAGTGCAAAAAAAAACAAAAATACTCTCACACCAAAATCGTCCCAGCTAGCATAGGATGTTTGTTTAATATACGGCTCCTAAAAGAATCCTCTGTTGATGATCTGACGAGTAGCAATATCAAAAACATTTACTTTTTTACACATTTTCTGACACGCTCGTCTTTTAATTTTGGAATGTTTAATGAACGATTATTTGAAATCTTTATTATTCTTTTTATTTATATGCAATTTACTGTTATATGTATATAAATAGAACAAATAGCGTGTCTTAGTTTATTTATTCTTGGTTTTTCAACAACCTTTTATTTAAGTTTTGAATTTAAAACGAGCAGACGTTGATTTTTGTTTTTGTAAAATCTTAAAATAAATAACCATCAATTAAAAAGTGAAGTGTTTTTGTTGAAAAGTGTAGGAAAACTGTAAATTAAAAACAAAAATTAAAAAAAATGCAGATTTAATGAAATTCTTAGCGAGCTACGGAATTCAAATAATCGCATTAATATTTTAGAATAAAACCAGGGAAAATTATTAGTAAATTTAACAAAGGAAATAGTAACATTGAGGAATGAAGTACGACAATCGGTCCCTGAAGACATGCCGACGAATTTGCTTCCAAAGCTCCCAACCGAAGATTTAGTGTCTTTACTTTACGAAGATTTAAAAAAACGGTGATGTGTTCGTGCAGTTAGTAAGTTATTTACGTACGTTCATTAAGAAATACAAGGTAGTTGATACTCGTATAAAATATTTAAATTTCTAGAAATATGTATGTATTAGGAAAAGTTGCTGTAATTGATGCTGTAAATTTTATAAGAAGGGCAATTAAATAATTGATGGTTGACGAAATGTCAACAGAGTTTTTCTGGAGAGGAACAAACAAAAAAGAAAACATCCAGAAATTTGCTATTATATTATCCATTATAGAAATATGTTTAAAACTTTTTACAGAAACAAATTCTCTTGGTTAATTGCATAAATGTTGTTGTAGATCTTTGGCATTCAAAATTTCCAAAAATAAGTTACAAAAAATTCCTTTGCTTTTTTTACTATCAATTAATTTTTTATGTTTTAAAATTAAATAATTATTTAATTAAATAAATAAACTCTATTTCAAAAAAAACTATCGTTAATTAGCCAAATCACAAACTGTATGAGTCGAAAATGTTGTTGGTAATTTCCATATAAACCTGTTACAAACAACAATTTACGATAAAAAACTGACGCGGCTTTTTATGATTTGGCCAATTTTTTTTGCGTATAAATCATAAAATGGAAACGAGCCTTTTTAGACTCTCTGTATGAATCACATAAAAATCATACGGCTGAGCATTTTACGAGTTGTAAGATAATCCCTATAAAGGATAATATCTTTATGAAGGACTCGTTAGATAAACTCTACACAAAACTCAAACGATTCCCTCTACGATTAATATAAGCGTCTTTCCTTGTGTTATGGAAAAATAGCTCGTGTAACAGTTTCTCCCGTGCAAGGAATCTTCTACGATTAAAAAATACGCTCGTGGACGATCAACAACTTTCTTCACGATATTCCCCGTATGCTCTTTTATGATTGAAAATGCTAGCTGGGATAACAACAGCACATTACAGCTTTACAAATGTCACGTAACAACGTTATAAAATTATATTTTAAACAGATTGGTGCGTTCCAACTACAGTACATTTGAATGCGGTACGCATTTGCATTGGCTTACTTCAATGCCAAATACTAAATCATCATCATACTTAAATCATTTTAAATGCACAAGTGTGCACCTTATTACTGAAACACAATAGCTGTATTCAGTGTTTGATGCGAATGGTCTTGCATAAGTGCAAATGCAAAATATCGTATCTTTTCTTTGAAATCCAACAACAAAATATTAGAATTTGCATTTGCCACGTTATTACAATTTAGCAACACTGAAGATGGTATAGCTTTTTTTTGCTATGTGCATTGCGTTGTCATCACTCACTTTTAAAGCTGTCATTTGCAAAGAACAAAATATATTTACCAAAAAAAAACATAAAAGCAATGCAATAAAACGAACAAAAAGAGAAAAATCAAATAAAAAGTGGACCACAAACGAAATATCTTTAGTTTTAAATTATTTGGAAGACTGCACAGTGAATTTAAAAAATATTTTATTTGTTGATGGTGAACATGGTCCAATAATACAGCTGATTTTTTGTAGCGTTGTGTTTTTTAATGGTCGAAAATTGTGAAGCTATTACTGCTTTTTCACGGTCAAAGTTTACTTTGCAAGGTCTTGTGTTCAATGCTGATAAGGGAGAGAGGTGAGTACACACTTAGCTGTAATCGGAAAGTTGCTTTCTTCTTCGTTTGTCGTGTGTGTTTGGCATGTGTGTATTTTTTTTTTTTCAAAGTAAACTTTGCGTAGAAGCAAAACAAAGTTTAAAAGAAATTTGAAAAGACTTTTTCAAAGTAAACTTTGCATTGTTGTTTAAAAATAGCGCTCACTATCAATGACAAAATAGTTGCACTTGCAGGGAGTTGCAATGCAAAGCGCACTAAACACTGAATACCGCTAATGACAAAAATTTAGTTTATCAAGATTTTTATTTATAATTCTATGAATTAAAATTAAGTTCGGCCATGCCCCATGCCACGGGGATGTGGTTAAAGTGACAATTGGTTTGTAGAATTATGATCAGACATTGCATAGAAACGTGAAATAAGGAAATGGAAAGCAAAAAAAAATAAAAAATAAAGCGGTTTAGATAAAATACGTACTTTATTGACATAAAATACTGATAAAGTACAATTAATTTCAGAAACAAATTCGGAATATTTTTTCACCTACTTGAAGATCAGTTGTTGCGGACATATTTCAATTAAAAATCTTAAGCTTTTGTTTAGAAAAACTTGTAGTCTTTTTGGAAATTGTGTTCGTAACTTTCAGGGTCTCACTATCATAGAGTAGCACCCATGTAACACTAGTATTGAAAATTCTTATTTCATACTTCTTAGATATTTGTAACGACTGCATACGTGTGACGAGCTTTATTGGTACGACTAGCGATACCAGTATCTGCTCCACCGTATGTACTTATAATGATTCTCAAGTATCTAAATTTAACCACGTCTTTAATGATGTATCCATTAACTACTATGGGAGTATAATCATCGGTTAATATTCTCATTATTTTTGTCTTCCGGAAATTTATCTTCAGTCCGCCTTTCATGTAATCTATTATTTCGTATAATCTATCAATTTTGTCTTGTATACCGTTCAATGTGTGTGACATCAAGCATAAATCGTCTGCGCAATCCAAGCCATGGAGGCGATGGTTTAGGTGCCATTGGATGCCATCAGATGCTTCGGTGTTTATTTTCATCATAACTGAGTCTAACGAAAAACGATTCACTGTCAACCACCATTCGGTGGTGACATTCGGATAATGGTGACGATCTTGTCCGGTATGCCAATATTGTTAAGACAGGTCCAGATAGCATTCCGATCAATTGTATCAAAAGCCCCTTAAAAGTCCACAAAAAGCCAATTTTTGAATTCGCTAAGGTCACTTTTTTTAGGGATTGTCACAATGACACCTTCCATCCAATCCATTGGGATACAATCCGTACTCCATGCTTCTTTAATCAAGGGCCATATGTACGTGGTCAAGGCTGGAGTAAATTTGAACAACTCTGGCGGAATGTTATCTGGTCCTTCGGCTGTATTTTTCTTGAGTTTAGTGATAGTGTTTGTAACCTCTTAGAAGGACGGTGCTGTTGCTTGTATGTCTCTTCTTGGATTTCTTCGCAATGCTGGTTCCATTGGTTGTATATCACTGCTAAGTAGTGCAGGTGTTTTGGAAAACTGTTTCCACCTTTTCATGCGTTCTTCGGTATTGGTGAGTATAAGAATATCTTTTGAACTTTCAAGACAATAGATAACTATATTGTACCAGTTATTTGTAGGATTTTGGTTAAGCTTGTAACGTAGGAGACTGGAGAATACTGTAGCTGTAGAAGTATACTGCAACCGGTGTACATTGAATCTGCTGTTAGATTTCTTATCATGGTAGAAAGCTTTCGGGCGACCAATTAGAAGTTAGTGGTCACTATAAATATAAGCTTTTGTGAATTTCCCTACGTCCGCGATTTGGTTGCGCGCAGCTTTATCGGGGGATCGCCATGTATATTTATGGATGTTGCAGTACGGAAATTTCGTACCACCGATGAATAATTGGTGCGTAGGGCATAGGTCTAAATACTGTACCAAAATTATTTAATTTTTTAATTTTTATTAAAAACCATATAAGATCCTAAATTAAAAAAGAAAAAACCTAAATTTAAAATATTCTCCACATTTTTTTTAATAAAACATCTATTGCTATTTTCCTATGCTTGAAATTTTCCAATAAAGTTCCTATTAAAAGTAAAATTTCCTACTTTTGACATCACTGACTACAACTAGGCTTCTTAATCTTACAACCGTAATATATCATGAATTTCCTCAACAGCAACAAACTTATTTGTTACAGCCGACTTTAGCAAGGCCTTCGATGCTTTTCAAATTTAAATTACATATAATTGGTTTTACAGATCTTATAGTAAAAAACGGATACATTTATAGCTAATGAATAGAAAGCAAGCAGTTTGGTTTAAAAACACTTATTCTTAAATAAGTATAGATTTTTCCCTCTGGTGTACCGTCGAGAAGCCACATTGGACGGCTGCTTCCTACATTGTATATTAACGAATGATGTATGCAAACCGTATGCAACTTAATCTAAAAAATTTAATTGTAAGCGTTTTGTTAAAAAGAGTCGGATACCAGAACGCTATGTTTTTGAAGGTTGTCAGCTGAAGTCGGCTGATAATTTCTAAGCTCTTGGAATTCTGCTTGATTCAAACATAACTTTATTACTCATATGGCAATGACAGTAAATAAAGCTCGGGGTTATAATGTATTTCGATTTGAAACGGAAACCGAAATACTTGGTTTTATAAAACGCTAGGCTAAAGAGTTCAATGATACGTATGTTACGAAAAGTATGTGCACATCTCTTATAAGACTTGTATTGGAGTATGGATCTAAAATTTGGCTCCCTATTTATAAAAAAAACATTCATTCTTTGCTCCACTTTATCCTAAAATAATGAAACTTAAAACAAAAGGTTTCCCTACAGAGGTCATCTCATAGGTAAAATTTCAAAGTTCTACCGCAAAAGCTTCCCGAGATATTAAATTTGGTACACAGGTAGGTCTTAGCGAGCAATTAAGCAGAAAATCTTTAAAGGGGGACTTTTCACCCGGGCGGGACTAGGGTGACCGCCTTTTGTATGGGGTACTTCCAGTATAGCTAGAAAGCTAAAAGGCCTACCTGGTACTGGTGAGCAACAAGACTTTAAATTAAGAAAAAAAATATATATAAATACAAATATAAATATTTATACTAAAATAACTTAGAAAAAAGAAGTGACATCCGCACAAATACATAAATGTGAAAATAAGGCCAAGTTCCTATGCAAAAAATTCGGCCGTAAAGAGTACTGAGAAATAAAGACCAAGTTTTTGATAGGTACAATACCCTCGCATTTTTATGCAACCTGTAAGCTTGGCAACATTTTTCCCGTAATTCTTTCCCATATTAGAAAGTGGAGATGGGCATCGCTCACGTGACTGTAAGCAGTTTTTTGTTTCAATCATGTGAGCATGCATGAGCGTGAGTATAAAAAAACTTAACTTGAGCGAACATGAGTAGATTTTTTGTGTGATTGTTTCGTGATTTTTTCGATTTTGGAATTTTTAATATGTACGTGGTTTTTAATTTTGTCATGAAGACATAAAACGTTGTGCCGGTATGTATTAATGTACTAATTTGAAGAAACGAGTCAAAATATCAGATTTAGTCCGAGTTTTGACAGGCGAACATTTGTAATAAAAACATCTGCAATTCTCTTTCGTTTTTTCATTCGCGTTCACACAGTCGAACAAGACCTAAAATTTTAATTTTTTTGAAAAAAGCTAAAGATCTTCCAATTCTGCGAAAAATGGCTAAACAAATACTGTGTATACCATCCAGGAAGAATACTTGAAGCGATGTGAATTTATTTATCTATTATCTATTAACGCTAAAGTACAAGATCTTACTTAATCTTATTTTACATAGATGGCTTTTGAGCTAGAAAATAATGATTTTAATAAAAATATTTTAAATACATATTTATGTATATAATTTAAAATTCCACTACAAAACTTTAAAATGAATGAAAATTTATATTTTCTTTAAGAATTTTCAATTGTATTCAATTGTTTTCACATTAATATATAAAAATTTTTTGGTCTTTCAAAAGAGGTATCTTCAACTTGAACATGGTGTTTAGTGGAATATAAGTGTCCTTCGAATGGCATAAAAAATAATTTTTTAGCAGGTATTTATTTGTTGCGAAATAATTGATCATTTTTAAATGTTTTATAACAAATTAGACATTGCATATTTGCAATCATAAAATATCTCTCGAACTGCACCATTCTATTATTATAATGAAGAGCTTAAGAATCTGTGTGAATAATGTATGTTAATTAAATTAATGTAAATTAAATAAATGCTCTAATTATAATGCTCAATTAAGAAATATTTGATAACATAAAAGTCCTTATATGTTACGAAATGAATTGTTCATAATAAAATATTTTTCGCATATCATCAATTTAAAATGTTTGCTGGATAACTATTAATAAAAAAATATATAAAGAAATGTATAAGCATCCGCCGCGTGTGCATTTGTCGCTTTCTTATCGACGACTAAATGTAGAGCATAAGAATCTGTGTGAAGAATACAGTGGGGTTAATTTTGGCATACTCTATCCAACATATTGGCCGGTATCTCACGAATAAATTCTTCAATATTGGCTTCCAGTGCGGCAACCGTTGCGGGCATGTCCCTATAGACATGAGCCTTAACATAGCCCCACAAAAAATAGTCAAAAGACGTTAAGTCGCACGATCTAGGCGGCCAATTGATCGGCCCCAAACCTTAAATAAGCTGTTCACCGAACTCGCCTCTCAATTGGGCCATTGTTTCACGTGCTGTATGGAATATGGCAAGGTCTTGTTGAAACAATATGTCAGCCAAGTCCAGCTCCACCTTCTTGGGAAAAAAAATTTGTAATCTTCGCACGGTGGCGTTCGCCATTCACAGTAACGTTCCTGTTGTTCATCAACACTGGCAGATACAGCTGCACTCCACGCTTTTTGAATTAATCATTTTAATATTTTGTTTACTTTTTATATTTAAAATAACTTGTATAATAACTTGCTAAACACGTTTTTAGATCCCTTTTACGGCCGTAATTTTGAACCAATTTTGGAAAGATTTATTATTTTTTGATGGGCTTTTTTAAGTTGTTTATTTAGAATGTTTTTTGTGTTTGTATTTTATCGTATGTTGTTATGTAAATGTGTAATATTAATTTCTAGAATGTGGTCGGTTGAGGCGACCGCTGGAGACACTAGTTAATAATTAATCATCTTGCTATCATAACGACAATTACCGTCGTTAAAGCTTTCAAGATATTAGATAGTCAAACGAAATTCAAAACTTCAATTTCGTTTTTCTTTAAGTTGAACTCCCTTTACCCTTAATGTTAAATTCTCACTAAATATTTGATACTACAATTTCCAAATGGGCTATGATCTTACTTTTTATAATAATAAAACATTGCAACTTTGAATTCGAAAACATCCACAGCAGTTGGTTTTATTTACTTTATAAGACAAACAATCTTAATCACAGCACAGCACGTGAAATGTTAATACCAATAAGGTATTAATATAGGAAGAAAATTCCAGCGAGCTCTTTCAGCTCAGTAAAGATAATAGAAATTTCTTTGTAGGGGCTGTCACTATACCAAATTATTGTGTTGCCTTCCAAACTACATATAAATTTGTACATACATGTAATCTTTTAGACCATTAGAATAGAGATAAAATTGACTTTCAAGATATGTTAGATTGTTACAACTGAAACTAAGTTAATTGCCAATTTGGCATAGAAAGTAATAACTCTGACAGTAGACCCGAACAGAAGATAAGAAGATAATAACCAAGACATTACAGATGACATTAAAATTTTTGACACAATAAATTGTTGGTTTATTGATTTCGCAAAGGGACTTTCACACTCTAAAAAAATCAGATTCAAATAACACGAACTATAAAAAACTATAAAAACAAAGAACAAGGAAAAGTTGATTGCATTAAAAGATACATTTAATTGATAAAAACTTCTCTTAAGCAGCAATTTCTTTTGTAAGACTCAATTCCTTTGACATGCAAGTAATAAATAAATAAATAATGAACAAAATAGAAAAGGAAATTGAAGATTGCAAAAACGACCATTAATGTTTGAAAAAGGAAAACAAAAGAAAGCCTGAAAAGTGTGTATGGCCAAGAATTACAAACTGCAATCAGTTCTATAGAAATTCTAACTTAATAAACTACAGATTCCAAGTAGCAGAGGCTGTAAACGGAGTTCCTGTAGAACTTACGGTAAAGTCAAGCGAAACAAGTCTTTGTGGAAATAAGGGTAGTTAAGTCGATGGACTCTAACAGAAAAGAGAAAATAAATCCTCATCCTCATAGAACGATGAAAGAAGAGTTCGAAACGAATGGCAATCGGAATCCGTTTCGTTCAATTCTCTAACTAAATTTTAATTTATTTAACATAAAATTTTTATGAAAAGTTTTGATTATAATCAAAAGTTTATTCATAGTCAAAAGTTTAAGTAGTTAAAAGTTCAATTATTTAAAATTGTTTAAGTCATTTGAGAACTTATATATGTATGTATGTCTCTTATATATTCTCGCATTATTTTCTAATAAATAACTTTTTATGGAAATTGCTAAAAGTTTAGTATGTTAAATTTTTAATCGCAATATTTTAAATACTTAGTATTTTACATACATATGTAGTAAAATATTAACAGTTTTATTGAGAACAAATGGAAATTGATTATTGATTGCGCATTTCACTGTTGCTAATGCAGATCATCAGGGAACTTTAACCAAATATTTCTTAGAACAACTGAGTTCTTGTTACAACTTTGTGATATTGTTTAAACTTTTCATTTGCTTTATTGAAAGTTTAGTATAATATCTCCAGTTGTTCTAAGAAATATTTGGGTAAAAATCCCTGAAAATATTTTGGAAAACGATCAAAATGATGTGCTTAAATTATCTCTCCGATATTTCCTTATGATTGATTGCTTTTTTTCCTTAAAAAATTCAAGAATAATTATTATGTTCGGTACCTGAACATAACTCTTCCAATAATAATTAAAAATTTTTTGGTTGGCTTAAAAATAAATTTTGTTGCTGAAATTCGTTCAAAATATTCATAGTTTTCATTTTACAAAGTTTCTTGCTTCTATTGTAAAATTATATTATTGTTAGTTGGGCCTTTTTGCATTTTAGCTAACGATATACACACAATTATTGATTTTTTAGAAGCAATAAAAATGCGTTTCCTTATGAAGTACTTTCAATTTTTGTTGCTGGATACTCGTGTAACAACAGAAAAACTTTATATAATTTTTGGCAAGATCACTAAGGTACACTTCCAAATCGTACATACATATTGGCATAAGCATTCCATTTACTACCCGCTTTTTGATTTGTAAAGAAGCGATCGTATCAATATGTGTAAATTTTTAATCAATCTTACGGCCAAGACATTTCTATTTATCTACAAATACAATCAAACAAGTTTGATCATAATAAGGTTCCTAATTGTGATATTGAATTATCAACAATCGGCTTCAACAGCCTTAGATTTAACCAAATCAAAACCAGAAAACTTCTAACAAAGTGCAAAAGAAAAAACATTCGCGGATAATAGTGTTGTAAAAGTATTGAATATTTGAGTACCGACTACATAATACCGTAAAGATTTCCCGGTACTCGTTACGCAAAACTAACTACTCAATATTTTCAGAGATGCATTTCCATATGTAAATACGAAAATTTCACTTGAAAATGTTTTAAATTAATACAACTTGGTTTTGAAGAAAGTTAAGCGTCTTTAAGGCCCAAATTTACAACATTTAATTAACTAATGATGACCGTTTAACTAATGACATTTATATGAAAAGTCGTTAGTTAAACCACTGTCATTAGTTAACTAAAGATTGAGAATATGAGCCTAAATCATTTGCAACAATAAATAAGCCGGGACCGTTTAGTTAGATATTTTAAATGGATTATTGAACTTGCTAAAACATTAATTATCATGGAGTACGTGTAATAATGAAATCGAATTTTAACCTAATAAATATTTACATTTTGAAATCAGAAACAACGTCAAAAGTATTGAGTACTCAATTGAAAAAGTATTGAGTAGTCAAAAAGTCAAAAGTAGCCGCTTTTTACAACACTAGTGGAGAATCCAAATAATTGCACCATTACCATATTAACTCAAAGAGAAATCATATTTAATTTATCCACGACAAAACTATATAAGTCATCAACACTACGTCTAACTCCATGCCTTCTCAGCACAGACAAAATCTGCCTACTTTTTTTTTAGAAATCAAAATTTAATGCATCCTCTTAAATCTCTTAATAAAAGTTTTTACTCTGTTTCTAAATTGACAGAAAGAATCATTATTCCTATTACACAAATATGCCTTATATGCAAAATCCCTTAGTGAGAGCTGATACCCATTCGCTGGAGCAATAATCCAAAGGTACAACAGAAAGCAGGAGAAAGAAAAATGAATGATTGGCGTGTAATACCCGGATATTGGAACTGGTTAGATTTTACAACTGATCCAAGCAATGAAACTAGTAAGTAATCCAGCAAAGAGAATGAATTGTGCTGAATTTCAAAATTTGTAGGTGTAGATTTCTACCATAGTTAGGTACTTCGGGCCACCAAGCATTTAGCCGGTTCAAATAAATTGAAATGGAAGTCACCTACAATTGCAATGTCGAAATACATAAGAAGTAAATCACAAACCTCATTCTCAAATGAAATAAAGTCCCCGTGAGGAAGAAAAAAATTCCAACCAAGTCTTTGGCAATACAACGCTCATAAAATAAACACCCAATCTTTAATATCGTTTGAATTAGAAAGAGCCACTTCACCAGCCCTCATATAGAGCCGATCATTTGTATGACAAACATAACCAGGAATATCCACAATATTTTCGACCAAAACTTTAAAAACATCTCAAAGTTTGCCCTCCACATTACATTTATATTGTACGTCTGTATAAAAACATTTTTATGCGACACACTTTTAAAGATGGTACATACTTACTTTTTTACTATAATGGACAAATAGTTAACAACAGGTTTTTAATTTAAAGTTATTTCTAAAATAAACTGCCTTTAGTGTTGAGCTATGATTACAGGCCAATATGTTTTGAAAATGTTAAATATAGAACTTGATTATAAATTATTGGAACCATTACAACTTGTATCAACCGTTTTTTCCCACAAACCAAAGAAACAGCAACATAGATACCAGTGTTGGTATCTCCAGGAAGAACAAAAGCATCGTAAGCTGTTCCAAAAAGGGTAAAAAGCGCAAAAAAATTTCAAAACAAGGGTTAAAAAGCTCCATAAAAAATATTTTAAAAATTTTAGTTATGCGAAGAAATATTAGGCAGTTTATAAAAAAGTTAAAGTAAATACCCAAAATACAATTTAAAGTTTTTTCTTCAAAATACATAAAGGACTTGACAAACAGCAGAATTTATTAACATATTGATTAAAATAAAATCACAATCCACTTAATAGAATAGAGGATTAAAAGAATATGCATGGTACATAAACATTATGCACATGTATAAAAATAAAATAAAATAAAATAAAATAAATAGTTTGTTTAGGCCTGTATTGGCTTTTAGTGAGTATTTGGATTAAGCATACATATGCTATTGAAAAACTTTTTAAATATAAAAAAATACCTTCAACATAATTTTTTTTCTAAGTAACTTAAAAGATTTGGGTTTTAAAGATGTGATCGTGTTGCATTAAAGGAGCGATGTGTAGTAAAAGAAATCTGTAAATTTTAAATAACATGGAATTGTTTAAAAAGAAGGGAATTCTAAGTCAAATGAAATTCATGATAGCATTACAATCGATTTTTCGTTTATTTTGCTATAAAAAAAGTTCATTTCATGTTCGAATTTATTATGCTACAAACATTTAAAAGCAGTTGAAAATGGCTAAAAATTTATTTTAAAATTTTAAATCGTATTTAAATTAATATGCAGTAACACATTTTAAGGATAACCGGTGTCTAATTTTCGTTTTAAATTAATTCATCAAATCGAATGTTCTTTTAACCTCAGCGGAAAGAAGTCATGCTTGATTAAAAATAAATATTTGCGCTTAAAAAAAGTAAGCCAATTTTTGTAACTAAAAACATTTCCCAGTTTTACAAAAAAGCACAAAAGGCACTGTGAGAAAAGCGCTATAAGTACCCGCTTTTTAAAAACGGGTATTTAACAAAATTTCGCGCGTATGAAAAAGCAGAAAGCACCAAAAAATACCCGAAAATCACCAAAATGCTATCACTGATATGTATGTATGTATTAACAACGTGATACTTTGTGTAGTGATGTCCTCCAATCTGAAACTTCATCTCCTTCACGAATGCAGGCTTACATGTGTGTACAAAAACACACACAAACACATATCAATGCAAAATCTCTTCTCACTTACAAATTTAGAAATATTTACTTGTGCATTTAAAGCAAATGCCGTGTAAGTTTGTTTGGATACACTCGTTAGTTCATGTCAATAACAAAGGCAACAAAAGCAAATGTGGAACTTGAGTTAGAAAAACCAGCCATAACATTGTAATTTCACCAAACCCCCCCCCCCCACCCCAGCAACGATTCCTGTCCTTCTGACTAGTGCTTAGCTGAGTGTGTGGCAGTGCATGAGTATTTGGAATAGCTTTCCTTCCACACATATACGTATGTATGGATGTACTATACGAGCATGGCTTATAAAATGGAATTGTAGCATACAACGTTGCCAAGTAAATATAAATAAATACATTCCTCAAATATTTATACGTTCTCTATATCTATATCAAATCATTTCAGATGGTGTACAAATATCAAGACTGAATTTTATTTAACTTAAAATGCTTTTATGTAGGAAAGATATTGTATCTGAAATACTTTTAAATATGTTTTGCTCAATGATTGAAAATAATGACTATCCTGCCTCATTGAAAGTTCATAAGATAATTCCTATACCTAAATGTAGAGTATCTGATAGTGTCGATTTGTTTCGTCCTGTATGTGTGTTATCTGTCATTGATAAAGCAATTGAAAAAATAGTTTTTAATCAGGTATCTGAATATTTAATAAAGAATAAGGTACTATTTGACAGGCAGTTTGGATTTTGCATGGGTTCAGGGACGGAGGAAGCGATTGTTAATGTCGTGGATTATATACGCGATAGTCTTAATAGTGGTTTCGATGGAGTTGCTGCCGTGTTTTTTGATCTTTCCAAGGCTCTTGATTTAGTGGATCATGAAATATTACAGAAGAAGCTCGATATTATTGGTATTTCAGGAAGTTCTTTGGATTTTTTTTATAAATTTCTTAACAGGTAGAGAACAGTTTGTTCAAATTGGGAATGCGAGTAGCACGTTTTTTCCCAGTGAAATGTGGTGTACCACAAGGTAGTGTTCTTGGTCCCCTTCTATTAAAAATGTTTATGGATAATCTAAAAAATATTAAATTTAATGGTCAACTATGTTTGTTGGCAGATGACATTTGCCTTCTTTATCGTTTCCAATATGGTCCTTCCTTACAAGCTTATATTGAGTATGATTCATCAATCTTAGCAGAATATGTTAGGTTGAATAAACTCGTATTAAACACTAATAAAACCAAATTCATAAGATTTAGACCATACCTTTTAAGTAGAGATCAGCCAATGACTGTGCATATCAATGGTGTACCTATAGAGGAATCGAAAACTGTTAAGTACTTAGGAATACATTTCTCGCAAAATTTAATTTGGGATATACATATTGCAGATATTAAAAGCAAAATTTCCAGCGGTATTGGCATTTTATTTAAATTCAAAAGAAAATTCAATGAAAGAACTAAAATGATAATCTATGAAAGTTTGGTTCACAGCTATCTGGCTTACCTTCCCATAATTTATGGAAGCTTTAACACTACTACATTAAGAAGTATGCAATCTGTACAAAATAAGGCTTTGAAATTAGTTTTGAATCTTCCCGTAAGATTTCATACTGTAGATATTTTCAAAAATTATGCGGGGAATGTCTTACCACTGAAAGGATTATATAAATTGCAATTATTAAAATTTGTTTTTAAATCTATTAGATCTCTTAACAATCGTTCTGTTCAATTTCACCCAAACATACTCATCACAAGTCGACATACAAGACAGAGTCAGAATCTATCTGTAAAGAGATGTCGCCTTGAATTAACAAAACAAAAAATCCGTTTTGCTAGTCCGAATGAATTCAATTCTTTACCTAACTATCTTAAAAATTGTGTGATCCTTTCAACATTTAAGAGAGACCTTAAGTTGTATTTGTTAAATAATTTGGAAACGCTACTTTCATGAATGGAATTTCTAACTAAGAATATATAAAATAATTATGCATGTACGTATAGTTTTATGAAGGAATGTATGTATATAAATGCATACATATGTAAATGTGTAAGAATGTAAATATGTATACATTGTAAAGGGTGGTTAAATTTCAAGGGCCGATGTTAATTTTGAATAAAACACAAACTATTTAGGAAATTATTGTAATTTTATTTTATTATGATGTATTGGTATTACTCAATTATGTATGGAACAAAATATCGGCCAAATGGGCGCCGCGACCTCGGCGGCACACCTCCATCCGATGGTCCAAATTTTCGATGACGCTGAGGCATAATTGAGGTTCTATGCCGTTAATGTGCCGCATTATCTGATCCTTTAGGTCTTGAATTGTTGCTGGCTTATCGACGTACAGCTTTTCTTTCAAATAACCCCAAAGAAAAAAGTCCAACGGTGTCAAATCACATGATCTTGGCGGCCAATTGACATCGCCATTACGTGAGATAACACGGCCATTGAATTTGTTGCGCAAAAGAGCCATTGTTTCGTTAGCTGTGTGGCAAGTGGCACCGTCTTGATGAAACCAGATATCGTCCACATCCATATCTTCCAATTCGGGCCATAAAAAGTTCGTTATCATCTCACGATAGCGAACACCATTCACAGTAACTGCCTGACCGGCCTCATTTCGGAAAAAATACGGCCCGATGATGCCGCCAGCCCATAAACCGCACCAAACAGTCACTCTTTGTGGGTGCATTGGTTTTTCGACAATCACTCTTGGATTCTCATTCGCCCAAATGCGGCAATTCTGTTTATTGACGAATCCACTGAGGTGAAAATGTGCCTCATCACTAAAGATGATTTTCTTCGAAAATTGATCATCCACTGTTGCCATTTCTTGCCACTATTCTGCCCATTCACGACGTTTGGAATGGTCAAGAGGCTTTAGTTCTTGAGCCAATTGCACCTTGTAAGCGTGTAAATGCAAGTCTTTATGCATAATGTTCATCAACGACGAGCGTGAGAGGTGCAATTGTTGGGAACGACGACGAGTTGAGGTGGGCGGCTCTTCAGCCACACTATCGCGAACAGCAGCAATATTTTCTGCAGTACGAGCTGTACGAGCATGCACTGGTGTTCTCACATCTTCTACAGACCCGGTTTGCTCGAATTTTTCCACGATTTTTGCGATTGTACGCACATTTGGACGATTAAATTGACCAAAAAAATTACGAAGTGCACGATATGCATTTTGATTTGAACGCCCATTTTCATAATAAGTCTGGATAACTTTAACACGTTCTTGGATTGTGTATCTCTCCATGGTTCAAATTGAGTAAGTCTGAAATAGAGAAATGTCAAATAAAATTCGGAAAAAAACTTGGCGTTTAGGTGTGGTTCACATTCAACATCGGCCCTTACAATTTAACCACCCTTTATATATTAATACTCGTATATATATGTATAACTAATGTATTTTTTTGGATCGATTTTTATTGTATACTACTTACATAGTTACTAACATATTAATTTTTCCCCCCTTTCGTGTATATAATATTCTTAAATTTTTATTTTTATTTTTTATTTTTTTAATCATATTAATGCTTATTTACATTTGCCAACTTGCCTCTTTAATGCCAATTCTGGTGCTGAGGCTTTAATTATTAATGTTTGTAGCTATTATTGAAATAAATAAACAAAAACAAAAAAAAATAAAAAGTCAAATATATATATTTTATGCACACACAATATGCTTTTAAAAAAGGAAAAGATGCTCATCAATATGATTTTGAGCACCAAAAATGCTTAGTATGTTTTTTAATATATATCTATGCAAATGTTGTATTTCACTTGTTCATACCCTACACCATATTTAAGGGTAGCACTTTATTAAACAGATCTCTTTGAATTAATAAAATCGCAGAATTTTTGGGATAAGGCTGTTCCGCTTAGCATTTTTGTAGGAAACAAAAATTTAAAAATCTAAAAATTAAAACAAAATATCACCCAAAAGGAAATTCATCCACAGAACTTAAATGTTAAATCACCCAAGATTTTTGAGTTTTTATTCGTAGTGAACAAGGACCCAAAAAATCCAAATCGCCCAAATTGGAAAATTAAAACCAACCATCGTCGTAATTCAAAAATTAATGAGCGCTCAAAATTATCACTGGAACAAACTCCCAAGAAATAAGGAACTTTTATAATTAAAACGAAAAAAATAAGCGCCTTCTCTTACCTAAATCAGTTTAATTTTACTTTCCTAGATTTAAATACATTGATGATTCTAATTTTCTCTTCCGATTTTCTCGGCCGATTTTCGTTTACTGTCACTTTAATTAAAATTTATGTTAAGTAGTAAAACCCGTATCAAATAACTATAGAAACATAAATTAGACAGCAAAATGCTGATCTGTCAGATGTTTTCTTTTCAATTTAAATATTTTT
This sequence comes from Gymnocheta viridis, assembly GCA_956483585.1. Taxonomy (NCBI): domain Eukaryota; kingdom Metazoa; phylum Arthropoda; class Insecta; order Diptera; family Tachinidae; genus Gymnocheta; species Gymnocheta viridis. The sequence continues at coordinate 68,565,990 of OY101441.1, forward strand.
ATATTTTGAGTTCATTAAAATCGAATTGAAAGTTTCGTAGGGACAGAAGTAGTCACTCTAATCCCTTAGTTTTAAAAAAGTGTACATCGCCTATGTCTTCTTCTAAAAGAAGAGATACCCAGTCTTTACTTTTCATAAAATCGAAAGAGAAGAACTTGTTCTTCTACCACCATGCTAGTCTTACTTTTGAGAAGGTACATAGCGTATGTCACCTTCATTGAGATTCAGAAATTATTTTCCTTACTTCCGCCTGGTCCTGGTTTTGAAAATGTGCATACCCTTTGTGATTTTCTAGATACAGATCTATCTACCTATATTTTAAATTTCATTAGGACCACTTATAATATTTCGGGAGTATTTTTAGTGTAATCAATTTTTTATTAAAAACGTTATAATATTTTGTATTAAATAGGAAGTTTTGTTTTTGACCACTATCGCTGCAATTGTTAAAACAAAACATCAATAAAAATTTTTAAATAAGCTTTACACTCATATACATACATATTTGTTTTTAGCTAAAATTTGATCTATTAAATAGTTTTCTTTCGCACTGTCTTGATTCATTTACAAAATTATTACTTTTTCATTTCCAAAAAAAAAAAATTAACAAATTAGTGGGACCCTCTCGAAATACAACAAGAATTTGGAAAATTGCTCCACAGATGACGAAATTATTTGTTAATCAATTATTGGGGCAAACAATTGTCGCCAAGCCCGGTGAGTATATGATACAATCATTGTTAGTCATATTGTTTAGTCATTTTATGTTCGCAACACTTCGGCATTCACGGTATAATTGAGCTCTGCCTTGCCGGTGTGTTTATTTATAAGTGGATGTGTAAAAATTCGTTTTTAAATGCACTGAAAATAAAATTATAAATTTATTCAGGCAATTTTTATGTTTTTGCGTTTGTATACCAGATATATAATATCCCGTCTCTAAAATCTTGATTGAATGTAAAAGAACAAAAGTTGAGAACATGAAAAGCTGAATATGTGATTTTACTACATTTGGTCTGCTAAGTGTATGCTAACAAATAGTTTTACTAAAATTAAAAACTTATTAAGAATAAGCCGCAAAGCTCGGTATAACGAATTTCGCTTTAACGCTTTAATAATGTATGAACTGAATTGTTTTTTTTTACATAATAAAAATATAAAAAAATTCTTGATTTAACGAAAAACTCCAAATTGCTTTCTGTGGATGAGTATTTTTTCAAATTTGCTTAAAAACAATAGTGTCCATTTGGTTTCGGTATGGCATTTACTTAATTTTTGTTTTTCAAAGTAATCAGTGCTCTAGTAGTCGGCAGTTTATTTTTTTTACTTTTAATTTGATGCTCTTATAAGTGCAAATATGATGTTGGATTGACAATTGTCAATGGTTTATTGTTGCCAAGTGATTGTTATAGTTTTAAACTCAATTAACTCTTTTTATGTGCATTTTTATTTCATTTAAGAAAATTTCGTTTTCTCTAAAACATACGATTTTAATCTGTAGTCGGCACCTATTTTCTAAGTTCAGCATTTTATGACCCAGTTGTCAGCATTGGATTTTTGTTAAGAAAAACAGGATTCTCGTGCACCTATAGTCGGCCGTTCTTAAAATACTTAACAAAAACTGTGCCGACTTAAACCTTAGTCCTACTTGTGTTTGAAACTACCACCCTACATATATAAAAATGAATCTGTGTTTGTATGTTTATTTGTCTGTTTGTATGTTCCTTATAGGACGCAAAACGGTACAACCGATCGTTTTGAAATTTCAGAACTGTCTTACCGATAACAGGGAAATTCAAATAGTCTATTTTTTTAGAAAAATTTGGGGAGATAGGACACCCCCCATACAAAGCAATTTTTAACTTAACTATATCTGTATAACAAAAAGAGTGAGACTATCTAAATTTACTGTGAGCTGCTCTGAAAAGAACGTAAAACTTCTAGGGAAATATCGAAGGTAACGGAGGGGGAAACGGAAACCGCGCAATATTAAGCAAAATATTGGTGGTATAGAAGTGGGGAAATGGGTACCCCAAATAAGAGGTAATTATTAGTTTTCTCATATCTCTACAACTTTAAGAGTGAAGTTTCCTAAATTCGATGTGTGCTATTCTTCGAATAACGTACGACTTCCAATGTTTATTATTCTTAGAATAACGTGCAATTTTCAGCAAAATATTGGTGGTATAGAAGTGGGGAGGAAATGATAAATTTTCTTATATCTGTACGACTATAAGAGTGAGGATTTCTAAATTCGGTGAGTTTTAGTCTTATAATAACGTACAAATTGAAAAAAATACTGGCCGTATAAGATGATGAAACGGAGAGCATACCTCTGTACCGACCTATCTTTCGCGACATTTATCTGGGACCTGGGAATGCATTATATGCTACTGTTCCCAACTAAGCCTACTTTAACGCCAACAACGCCAACAAAATTATGGTGATCCTTTCACATAGTTTTTAACAGATTCTATAATATACAGCATAAATTCGCCATTTGTAGACCAATTTTTAAAATTCTTTTTGCATGAGGAAAAGTTCCACTATTTTTTCTTTTGAAATTGGGGGGAGGGAAGTTGGTGCGAATTGCTCGCTTCAATAGTTGATTATCAAATAACTTCGTAATTTGTGGACCAATATTCAAAGTGCCTTTTGTATATGGAAGCGGTCCACTCAAGATTTTGAAATGATTGGAGGGGGAGGGAGGAGTTTCGAAATAAAATTATCAATTTTCCAAAAAAAATTTTGCATAGGTATGGAATTTTTTTTGGTAGTTGAGGTGGAGGCGGTGGATCAAATTGCTAACAAAGTAATTGATTATCAAATAACATCGTCATTTGTGCACTAACTTTTAAAATGTTTCTTGCATAGATATAGAAGAGGTCCACTAATATTTTTTTTTAAATTTGAAATGTGCACTTCAAAAAAATGTATTATCAAATTTCTTTGTCGTTAATAGATCAATTTTAAAATTTATTTTTGCATATGAAAAGGTCCACAATTTTTTTGGAAATATGGGGGTGTGGATGGAGTTGCCGCGAATCGCTTGCCCAATAATTGGTTATTAAATAACTTCGTCATATGTGAACCAATTATCAAAAGAGAAGATAAAATATCTGTAGAACACCAAATACCTACGCCTTCGAATTGAAGGATCTTGAGAAACACGATGATTAGCATGATTAGCAACTCAGCGATCTCGAACTTCAACCTCAAGGGCCTCCGACGAAGGGGCCGTTCTATTGGGCAAATATAATGGAACAAATGTGTTTCTGCCTCGCATTCCCATGATACCAATAGATATGCCATTTGATTTCAAAAGATTGCAATTTGCTGTTCGGTTAGTGTTAGCAATTACAATCAATAAAGCTGACGATCAATAGTTTAAATTTGTCAAGTCCATGTTTCTCCCACGGACAGCTTTACGGTGAATGATTTGATTATGCTTCGCATGGACAAACTAAAAATGTTGTAGGTATATCCTAGAGTGTTACAACAGTTAATTTACATACCTATAATAAAATGGTTTTTTTAACTACATAAACACTTTTTATTTAATTTTGTAATGATGGGAATAGCAAACCACAATCTAGCAAAATAGAAAATTTAACACATAAAAGTTAATCTGAGTACAATATGTTACTTAAACATTATTAATAACAACTGTAATAACAACGACAAAGCATTATAAACATGTTTAATTGGATTATTTAGTCAACTTGAAAAGTGATGAAAAGCGAAAAGTGAAAACAAAAGCAGAAGAAGAAACAAAATATTAATAGGTACGAACTCGTATCTTCAAGATTCACATACAAAGCAAAACATTTTACACGGTGTATATACTCGTAAATACATACATACATACATGCATATGTATTCGTTTGTGTAATGCTGTGCAAATACAAAAAACAAATAATGTAAATGCGACATGCAATAACGAGCAACAACAACCATATGGTGTTTAGAAATTAAAACAGAAAACAAACAAACAAAAGTAGGGGTATATGCACTACATTAAACAAATAATAAAAAAGTGTTGAATTCGTTTGAAGAAGCAGCAACATAACAAAAATAAAACTACGGCTACAACAACTTGCTCTCCTAGTGGGATACAGATACTATTGTATACAAACCTTTGTAAGTAAGTATGTATGTTCATATGAAAGACTCTTTCACTTACACGATTCTTCGGCATTATAAAACTGCAAGAGTTGTGAAGAAAAAGAAGATAAGTATGTATACTTACTAAATGTTTGTAAATATCCATACTAACCAGCTGACCGACCAACAGGACAACTAAGTAACCAAACGTACAAAAAATAGTATTATATCTTCTAAAGGTTTTGCTTAGTCAGCCATTCGGTAGCTTAAGTTTGGTTTGTTGACTTCAAACGAAAAAAAGATTGTATTTTTGACATTGCTATAATCTGCAAATACAAAAGTAACAAAAACAAAGATAATAAAATAATCACAAACAAAGAAACACAAATTCAATCCATAACAGGGATGCAAAAGTTGGTACAATTGTACTTTTTTTAGCACTATTTGAAAGTAAAAAGTACAATTGCACCCCCTTGCCTAATTTAGCACTATTTCATAATTTTCGTAATTTTATTACATTACACGAAAGTATTTAAATGAATATCCTATTTTTTTTTTGGGAACACCGTGTTAACCATTCGTTGTGAATTTTTATATTCGTTGTGAACTTTTACATATGGGAAATTAATAGACAGACAGAAATTTTTTCATATTCGTTTTTCATCTATTTTCGCAGTTTGTTTACTTATTATTACATATGTATTTATTTTATTCTGTGGTTTACTTAAATTACCAAAAACATATAAAACAATTTTTATAAAAATGAAATTTGATTAAAAAAAGGAAAACATTGTTTATTGCATAAAATTGGCATTAGAAGACTCTCCCGAAGAAATATGATATAAAGCAACAAGGTGAAATTTACGAAAACAACAAAAGAGAAACCAAAAAATGTCCGGTACAAAGGGTCGTGTACTACACACTCTGCATCTTCGCCCTTTCTTCTACAAACTTCGTCTGTCTGTCTTTCAATTACCGATATGTGAAAGGGGACTTATACAGATGGTGGCGATTTTACAACTGGTATAAAATTGCAATGACAACTGACATCTCAACCCCTATGTTGACATACAAAAATTTTGACATACGAGCCTCTAATTTGTGGAAAAAAGTAGAACACCTGTTTGAATACACCTTGTTTTGGACGAAAGTATCAGATATGAAAAACGAACTAAACGAACCAATGGTTACTGATATTCCTAGAATTGCTAGAGGAATATTATCTATCCTATATTCTTCTGCAAATGTGGAAAGATTTATTTTCGTTTCAAAATATAATAAAAACAAAAGAGAGGAACAGGTTGTTTGTTTGGACGGTCTCTAATATAATCCAAACAAAGGATTTGCTGAAGTCATCTAATTCGTGCTGCTACAATTTAGATTTGACTAAGAGTTTGTTAGCAAGAAGTATATCATAAAGTATAATTTCATATTTCGCTCTCAACAACTGATAGTCTTTTGTGTACCTTTTGGAATTAAGTATTAAATCTAATTGTTGACTTTGTCTACATAATTTACAAGTACTTAGTACAAATGAATTCCAATGATATATGTACAAATGAATTTTTATGCCCGTTTTTAATTAATTGTTAATAAATAGACTGAAAAAAGTACACTTTTACTTAAAACTTAGTAAATTTTAAAATTTCATTTTGCATCCCTGATCCACAACAAGAAACAGAGTATATTTGTTTTATACTCTTTACACATTTTGTTTAAATGGCCCTCTTAAGCGAGTAAGAGAGTCTGTTTGGATTAAATCGTCTAAAGAATTGAGCATAATAAACTTAAGAGCAATTTACTGTAACTTTCGCTTATCAAAATCTTCACACAAAACAGAGTTTGTATCTCAAGGATACAATATTTTGTAAAACATACAAAATCTTGTTAAATCTCTTAGATTTATTGAATAATGTAAAATATATGTATAGTGAGACACACAGAAAACAAATAGAAAGCGCAAGAGCATTTTTTAGAGAGTATATTTTGTAAGTATCAATGTTGTCATTAATATTTTTTCTTAGCTTTTAATTTATAGTTAAACAAACAATAAAAATATAATTTAAAGATACTAAAATCAGTAAAACAAAAACGTAGATTTTTTATCGTGTATTTTAAATTAAAATTTATTTAAACCTTAAACATTAAACATTTTGCTATACATATGTACATATGTATGCATGTACATACATACATATATGTATCAAAAAATAATATTAATTTTATTCATATTTAAGCTGAATATTTTGTAATTGAGCATATTACTTGTTTAATCAAAAACATAATTATCTAATTTTTAGAAATTAACCAAAAAAATGTTTTTAATATCCATGAAATGTCAAACATTTAACAATACGCAAACGTTACTCAGACTTGGGTCCATTCCATTCCCCGTAGTCTGGGGGTCGCAGGTTCGATTCCTGCCTAGTCCCTGTGTGTTTCTGCAGACAAGCCAAAAAAGCTTCGCACTTTATGTTTATTCTGTTTTTACGTAAAACAATCCCATAAAAAGCAATTATGAAGGATACCTATCTCTTTGAAAAACAAACACATACCAATTATAACGAAAGTATAATTTTCTCAATAAAACTACTTTTCAATTATTGCCAGCCTCAGCATATTTTATTAAATTAAAATAATTGCGGAAATATATTCAAGATTTTATTTTGGCTCCTTTTTTATTATTGAACAGGTAAAACAGGGAGTTGCGTTACTGCTTGTTTGTGTATGTCTTCTGTTCGTTTATTAGATCTCATCTCCATCCCATTCTCATTTTGAAAAGGCAGTACCCATACACATTTTAAAACATCTGCTGCTTCCTCACAAAAAAAAAGACAATCCGTGGCCAACACTGAGACAAGGAAAAGGAAACAAAACTGTTTAATGATTATCGTCTTTAAGTGAGTCCGTAAAACACGTACGTGTGATAAAAGAAAATTTTACAGAAAAGCAAAACATGTAAAAATGTTCCTTTAAATCTAACTTCTTTTCCAACATAGGCTTTCATATACATAAGTATGTGCATGTATGGAGTATGTATGTATGTGTGTGAATATTCCTTCCAAACGTTTTTAAAGAGGTTGTTGCCAAGGAAGTTTTTTTGGTTTTTCTTACTTTTTATTATATCTAAAATTGCTTGTTGGCATACTCAGTTTTTTTATTTATTTATGAATGCTTGTGTTTTAGAATATACTTTTGTATAGACACAAGTGTAGGTTTTTATCGAAAATTTATGACGGTACTAGAATTCAAAGAAACGCAAATATTGAAATTTTCAAACTTACGAAAAGATAAATAAAATATTCGCCGGAATTGTCTACAGAAATTATTCAAAAACAAAATGAAATTTGTTCTCATTAATTTTTAAAGTTACAAGAAATTGAATACACTAATTGTATCGGTTGTATGTGCAAAAGTGTATAAAATTATTACTTACATTTTATCATATAATTTTTTCATTATAAATATTAACAACTATTTTACAACTTTTATAAAACTTTAGCTAGTGCACACATCTTTGTCAATTTCTTCATGTATGTATATGTGGAAATAATGAAAATTTTGGGGATAAAAACATTTTTCTGCTTTTATTTCATTACAATAAAAAATTGAAAATTTCCAATTTTGAGAAGAAGTTTCCAATACCCTGTAGGTATAAATACAACTTTATAAATATGTGTCCTTATTAAATGTAACTATTATTATTTTCTTTTTTTCATTTATTATTTATTTATTGCATCTTTAATGACCCCTACATTACGTGTCTATAGTTAGATCAATTTTAGAATACGGATCAATCATATATGTAGGATCCATACTACAGCATTCATAATATTCGTATTGAGTATGTGCAAAAGAATTCTTATTATTCTGTTTAAGTGGCCTTGGATGGAATTCCTCAACAAATTTGCCTTCATATACTAGCAGATTAGCATTAACAAACCTTCCTGCTCTCAAAAGTCGTCGTACAATGTTAAATGTTTCTTTTATGATAAACCTTCTCAATGGTAACATTTGCTCTGAATTACTTTTAAATTCTGTTAAATTTAATATTCCATGTCGTAGTACTCGTCATTATAATCCTCTTCTTATTAAGTCGTCAATATAATTATTTGTCTGAACTTTTTGATTTTTCTTTGAGTTCTAATATTATAAAGCATAAAATCATTGGTGTTCTTAATTCATAACTTATACATTTTTATTATATTTCTAGTAATTTAATAGAATTTTAGTATCTTATTATTAGTCTGTAAGGATTATTTTCATTGACTAATTTGTAAATGTAAGAATTAGCTGCTGCGGTTGCTTGTTTAGTTGTCGTTCACGTCTCTCGTAACAAATGATTTAATTTAATAATTCGGTTAACTACTGGTGTCGACATGATGCGGCCCTTAAAAATATAATTAATTGGCCTCTTCTGTATTCCTTTCATAATAAAATTACTTAAAAAAAACTTAATAATGTGAACTAAAAAACAAAGTCAAGCCTCGAACTGCAGCATGGTTTAATAGTTTTCAATGAAAAATACCCACTAATTCTGGTTTACTTGGAAATATTTTTGTCATTTGAATTACGCAGCCATTTTTTATTAACCTAAACTTCAGGTTAGTTTGAAATTAAAAAAAAATATTAAACAAACTTTGTACATGTTAAAAACAAATTATTTTCAGTCACAAAACGCTGCCGAAAACTAAGTACCTATTCATCGAACTCCAGGTATGTATTACTTTTATTTTCTTCATCTCATGTCTGATACAATGTTCCGACATCAATTATATCTAATGGCAATCGAAGTTTTAGCGCACTTTCAATTTAAGCTTCACTGTATATTGTATAATATATTGTATAATATATAATACATATTACATTTGTATTGATATTTTTAACCAATACGCACTTCCTTTTGAAGTGCTAGTTTTAGTTATAAAATGCTACATACCTATGCGGAACTCGTTATTAAATTTCTTTTGCATTAAGTGCGATTGTAAAATCTTTATTAAAAATAAATGTCGTCTATTGCTTTCAAACTATTGAGCTACTTTTAATTACTATGACTGTCAGTGGAATAAATAAAACCTTTTTGTTTGGTGTAGTTCTTTCTACAATTCCAAATTCAGTTCCAATAACCAAAATGGATGAAAAAGAGATCCTTGCAAGTCCATGTGAAATGGAACTGACATCAAAATCGTCAGAAACATGCGAAAATACAAGGCAATAGATACCTAAAGTCTTTTCTTTCTTATTCACATTTTTTTCACTTAATCTCATTATTTTTTAATTATTCCTAAGGATTTTCTTTATAATTTTGATACATACATAAGTAAACCGATTCCATATCCACTTCACTGTTATTATTACTTAAATTTTTAAATAATTAATGCTAGTTCTACCATTTGCTTGATAACAATTGCTCCAACTTTACTTTATATATTGCACTTTCGTAAAGTGTTGTCAGGCCTTCCATAGTGTGATCTCCATTTGCAATACAAACCCAAATGTTATTCGAATGTTTCACACAGTTCAAAAAACTTTTCATTTCGTAAAGTCTAGTCGAAACGATATTTGATACGAATAGAGCTACGGTGTAAAACCAGACGTAAATAGATTTATTTTTCACATGCAGAACGTACTGCGACAAATTTGTCCTAGAATCCAGAAATAAAAAATAATTCATGGTATTATATATTCTTCAAGATGCTCAATTCCTATTTTTCTTGACCCCGAAACAATTAATTATCAACTTTTAACAATTGGTCGATTTTACTTATCCAAAAGTTTGATCTGATAACGACCTATTTAAAATATTTATTCATTTTAAGGTTCAATATTGGGAAGAAGATATCATATACGTTTCCTTCCTAACCTATCAGGTATCATTCATATGTCCAAAAATAAAACCTATACACCTTTTATCTTGAACAAAAACATTATAAATTTTAAAAATTATTTGTTTCCATCCGACAAATAGTTAAGATTGGACTTAAAAAAGTTGTTTTACCATTCCTTGATGTCAGCACCCCTACTGGCCAATTTATTCGTAACTGCTATCAATGTGGAATAATTTCTTTACTTTATTGTAGGGAAAGGCCTAAAAGAAACTGGGCGCCGAAATGGTTTATTCCTTTATTATTTTAATATGATTTTCTTTTATTTATCGTTTGTAAATGGAACTTGCTCAAAGGCTAAGGCCCACCGATTATCACCAGCGACTTAATTTTTAGATTCCCTTGAGGCAAATAGCCATTAGAAAGAACGAGAGATCATACCTCAACTAAAAAATAGCATTTGATAAGAAATTCGGGAAATCTTGTAAAAAGTCTCAGAAAAGAGTACGGCTACACAAAGCCACGAATGAAGAGTACTTACGCGATGTTATTTTTTATTTTATTTATGAAGTGTAACAAAAAAAATTAATTGACTGTAAATAAATAAATTCTGTTCAAATCCCCACGTTTCTTTTAAACAACCCTGTATGCGGTCATATACATAAATAAAATTATATAATTTTAAGAAGCAAACTTACAGAAAACTACAAGGAGATATAATTAAGATTCGGGTTTGCTTCTTTGACATACCGAAAATAAACATTCGGTATAAATACGTTTTTGTATTGAAATATCAAACTAAAACATATTTCATGTAAATAGAGTGTAAATTCGATAATCCGGACTCCACTAATCGGGAATATTCGGTAATCCGGACAGAATTTTGCAGGTCATTGCCTATTCTATAATCCGGGTTGATTGCAACTCTATAGTACGGATTAATTAACACCCGTTTTTATTTATTTTTTATTCAAATCACAGCATGCTTTGAAAAATACAGTTAGAATAGTGTGATATGAGTATGTTGTTTTTTCATGTAATAGGTAAATACATATTAATAGAAAATATTTCAACACTGTTTTAAAAATTGTATTTAAATATACTATACTAAGTTGTTCAAATGATTTTTAAATACATATGTAAAATAAAATGAATTTTATAGATAAATATATATATGTACATATGTATGTACATATTCACATACATATTATGTACATATAAATAGGTATAAATATATTATTTTTCAAGAAGCACATACACAAAATTTTGTTAGTACATAAATAAATGCACTCAAATATTTTTATTACTTAGAGTCCTAAAATTTGGACTCAATAAGCGGCAACTGGAGCGATTGTTTTAAAAATTTCTAAAACTTGTAGGTATGCGGTTATTTCTTATAACTAATGCTAGGAACACAACCGAGACGAACGACGAATTTCGCCCAACACGACGAAATCGTCGGTGAAATTTCGCTGAGCAAATTCGTCGTATGAACCACAATAACGACGAAAACAGCTCTTATAACTAATAAATTTGTGTACTGTTTGTACCAGTGATGGGAAAGTTTGTATGATTGTTTTTTTACATAAAAAAGTACCGTAGTACTCCCCAAGCGCATTTGATAATATCACACATACTTATATTAAATTATGGAATTTGAAGAATGCTGGTAGATTTTATTTTAATGTTAGAAGACTGTTTGACAATCCATCTAAAAATGTATGTACATATATATTTTTAGGACGAGTAAACAACATAAGCCCCGTTTAGAGATGAATGGACAAAAAAATTTTCATGTTTAAAAAAGGATGGAAAATTAAAAGTATGCAGTTTGTGTAATATTCGTATTGTGGGCGCATAAGCACATTCAAAATCGACAGGATTCTAAGGCCAATCGCTAGAAAAAAATTACTCGTAGCTTTGCAGACTACACCAACAATTCAAAACTCATGTATAAATTACTATTATTTTTTTTTATAAAAAAAGTACGAAAATATTTGTTTGTTAATATATAATAATGAATTTTATACATAATAATAAATAATTTTTGTTAAAGTTTAAATAAAAAAATAATAATAATTTTTGGTACTCTTGGGATAAAATAATACTGATACCAAAATGCAAATTTTATTCCCATCACTGGTTTGAGCTGGATAGTGTGACCATATCAAAAAATAATACTTAGACAATTTAACATTGGTAAAAAAAAAAACAACTAAACCAATTGTTGTAGTTAATTATTTTGTATATTTATTGCAAACGCTACAAAATAACGATAAAACAGTTATTAGAGTAATAAGAAACTTTATTTATCAAAACACTTGAAAACTATAAACAAAAATGGTCACATGGTAATGGTTTGTTCGTCGTTCGCCGGCGTAAGAAATATAAATAAATCTATTGCAAAGTTCGCCGTGTATGACGAATTTCGCCGTCGCCATGATTGTGTGTATTTTCATATAAACTAATGTATTTTAATTTTGACGACGAATATTCGCGGCAAAAAATTCGTCGTTCGTCTCAGTTGTGTTCCTAGCATAACTGTGTAAGCAAAATTAACACATAGGTACGTGTTTTAATATATCGAACACGTATCCGTTTCTAAGTCGTGATTGTCAGAAATCAGTAGAGAATAATGCTGCGCTGTGTTTCAAACAACGATCGCAGCGGATGATATTACGTTAAAACCATGAAGGGTTTTACCACTTTCTTAGAATTTGTTTTAATTTTTATCTATTTACATCAACAAATTTCCTATTTTATACATTGACGCTATTTAAAATATTTCATCATAATAGTTTTTTTTCACTGTTGTTTTGGCTTTTACTTTTTTTCTATAGCTCTATAGTTTTTAATCATCAATGATTCTCTTGTAGTTTAAATGAGTAAATGTTTCAATGTGCAAACAACAAAACGTATGTATGTATGTATATTGCTATGTAGACAGATTTTGGATGAGCTACATATGTACATGAGTATAAAATACGAGAGTGGTCGCTTGATTTACCAACGATGGTCCTCTTGTCTTATAAAAATGTACATGACACACATACATGAATCAACAAGTATCAGCATTTTTTTCATCTGGAGTATTCCTAATTCATTTGACAGTCTAATAGGAACCTGAAATATTCGTCATCAGATTTTATACTGATCTGCCCTGCCTACTGTGACTGTTCAATTGACCTGATCGTGCTAGAAAAGGCAATCAAAATCTTGAAAAAACGTAATGCACACCATTTCAAAAAGTGCAAATCATGTATTCCTCGTTGCAAGTGTTCAATGGTTTAAGAGAATGTAAATCCATGGAGGTGATACTAGTGTTTGTTGTTTTTATTATAAAATGTATGTTGTTGTTGAAAAATCATCCTTGAAAGAAACGTAAAAAATTTTATTTTAAGATTTAAGAAAATTAATAAAAATTTAATTCCAATAGGAGCTACAAAAATTGCGACATCTTAGTCAGTTTTAGTAAGAGCTCTAAGGGTCATAACTGTACTTTATCATTACCAGTTGCGGATCTACCTGAGGTAACGGTCAAATAAAATTAAAATATCTTAAATTCCTTTGAGCAGCGCTATATATTAGAGGAATATTTAATATTATTAGCATGAGGAACTTTGTGGCGAACTGGGGTATGATTTCAAGTATCCGAAACTGTACTTTCGGGTGGTTGTTGATTACTTTGTAATTCCAAAAAATTGCATTGCGATAGAATCAAAATATGCACCGGATGTACCTAGGAAATTATTACACCTGAATTGTAGTTCGTAAGATATGCCAATTTGCGATTACTCCAGTAACAAACTGTCTAGCTTCTTGATCAGCAAGATGTTAGATTGTATGATCGATTGAATATATTAGTTCATTCAGTGTGATAAAAAGTCAGGGTTGTTTTATCTAGACAATGAGTCAGTTTTCCCATTCACTACTTTAATGCCCCTAAACTAAAACGGCTTGACCGTGAAATGTATTCTCAGAGGTTAAATGGTTTTTTAAAAACTCACTCCTAACATTATAAACAGAATATATATGTACATATGTATGTACTATAAATGCTGTAGGATATCGCTGGAGGAAGTGCTTAAAGTGGAATGAATGTAAGCAGACATATTCGCAAATATTTTATGTAAGTTTTCTTGTTAGGCTAGTAAATATTGTAACAGCCTTCGCAGAAGAGAAAATAGTCTGTTCATTTTTATAAATCAAAAAATACATTTTATCAGTTAATCGTCTCAGTCACTGCCAGTGCTGCCACCTTGGGTGTAATTACACATACCAATGGTAATTTTTATTTTCATGTGTAGCACATGCGTAATTAGCTGTATGTGTAACTCATGTGTAATTTAAAATTTTATTGTTTTCGAGCACTACTTTTTTTATTTTGATAACCTGTTTTCCATTTTTTGCTTTAAATTTTATAAATTTTTGTTTGTGATTGTCCTTTTTACACAAAACATAATGAGAATGATGTAGAATTGGTCTAAAAAAGATTATTTATGTACAAAAATAAAAAAAATTCCTGAAGAAGCTGGAAAATACCAACAAAAAGTCGGAATAATATGGAAAAAAATCTCTTATTAAATGACGTTGAAAGTCCAAATATTGAAAATATCATCACCAAAAAAATTTTGGAATTACACCAAAAATTCAAATATTTAATCTAAACAAACGAAAGCACATTATTAAAAAAAGGAAGCATGTGTAATTCCTAATTTCATGTGCAATTTTTGCGTGGTGCATGTGTAATTTAACATTTTGTTGCTGGCAACACTGGTCTCTGCATTTTTTCTCTTCTTAAGTTTGTTATTTCTTGTTGTTGTTGTTGTTGTTTGCATCTGTGTAAAATATTATCCGTTGTTGTTGTTATAATATTTATTTGTTGCTATGTTGTAATTACCATCGTCATCGTCATCACATCAAAACTGATGTTGGTTTTGTTCCTTCTCTTATTTCGTTGGCTGGTAGTTTTTGTAGTGTCCCCCCCCCAGTTTTGTTTTCATTGTTTACCACTTCAGGCTCTTTGGTAATTGTGGTTCACATTTTTTCAACGAGCACATACCTATTTTTTATTCTCAGTTTTTATTGTGTGTCTTGTTGCTTTTTTACTTATAAATTTTAAATTCCTGAACATTATGAAAATGCATTTTCGCTTGCTTTTGATAAGAATTTACTGGGTGTTTGACTGATTGTATGTGCTGGGATCTGTATGCCAAGAAATTCCTAGTACGAGTAAGTAGCGAGTCTCCGTCTACTTCCCGCCTGTCCAACCATTAAATGTGTCTGTATGTAAATGTGCGATGGTTACATTTTACTGTATTTCTTTCCAGTTTTACTTTCTTTCTGTTTTAAGCACAAAACTCCAATACCAACTAAAATCATTACACAATAATTGTGTACATGGATGCAAGTGTGTATGTATGTACATATATGTAGGTGGAAATACAGTTTGAAGATACCAAAGGCAATTCAAATACCGAGCAGATAAGTAATAAAATTTAGAACCCTCTGTTATTAGAATTAATCTTGAAGTTTAATTTTTGCAAATCTTTTACTTACATGTTGTACCTATTTTATATATTTTATTTTATATCCATTATTCTAAGAATGATGATGTTTAAGCTCTGTGCTTGCCTTATTCGCACTAAAAAGTTATGTATAGGTACCTATTTTACCTACCTATGTATGTACCTATTTAAACATATTAATTAGGAGATATTTATTTACATATGTATATTCTTCCTCCAAATTATTCCAATACTTCTTATTATATAAAATACTTTTCTTAAAAGTAAGTAGGTATTTGATTTCTAACGGATGACTTGACCTCGCTGTAAAAATTTGCTAAGCTTCAAAAACTATTCTTATGATCTGAGTGCAAAATCCAGGGTTTGTTAGCCAACTATATGATTTTGAACCCTTTTCGTTTTGTTTTTGCTTAGCGAAGAAAATCACATCGAAGCTAATATTTTTCCAGCTTTTAGGCATTTTTTAAACTCATTCAATTCGATTTTGTCCGATTTTCGGAAATATAGCTACCACGGAGGCTCAAGTCAATGGAATTTTTAACCACATCCTCAACCGAAAGGAAAGCAGGGTCGGTGCAATTACAGAAAAATTTTAATAACCAACCATTAAATATTACACAGTACGCCCTGTGGTTGTAAAATAATTAGGGAATGATGCTGTTGCAATATCCGAGTACAAATTTAAGGAATTATTATTGTTGGTGCATGTCTACAAGGTTTGGTTATCTAATTAAATTTATGACAATAAAGTTTTTTATTTTTTTTATTTATAAAAATTCAACATAAAAGCTCTTTTCACTATTAATTCATGCTGTTATTCTTAGACTGTGTTTGCACTATGCAACTTCTATTGCAGAAAGTCTTAGTTTTTGGAGAGGGCAGAAGCAGGAATTGAAAGGAGTAGAAAGTTAGCTATTATTTTTTTATTTATACTTATGTATTTCTACATACAAAACTACTGCAGGAAATAGTTCTATGTGTAAACGTAAATGCAAGTTTAAAGAAGAAATTTAAAAATCGCTTCAACTTTCGTAATTTAAACCGGGACTTACATAAGAAGCGTTCAACTTATACATACATACATATACGCAGTTAATTTAACTGAAAAGTATAGGTAAATTCCACTTTCTATATTAAAAAGCAAACAGAGAACCATGAAAGCTTCAATGTATAAAATTTGGCTGTTGTAATTTTTTTACAATACAAATAATTTTTGTATTCTTTTTCGTTTTATATTTGTATAAATAAAGATTATAAATCTCTTTCAGTTGAGCCATCTAAACAGTGGCGGGTGGGAGTGCAGCGGCTTCCAAAAAATAACGTTGTTTCTGTTGTGCCGTGTCAGTTAAAATTAATGAATGTTAAATTTTTCCCTTGTTCCTTTGTAATGTTGTCTCATGCTTAATACTTTCTAACTGAATCGTTACGAACTTTATCCCAATAATGATCACTTTAGATTACAACCTCTAACAATATTATTTAGTTTTATAGAAAAATTTTAAATTTAAAAAGCGCGTAATTAATTTAATTTTCCATAATTTTGAAATAGTTTTGTTAATTTTGTAGTTTAGCATTAAAATATTTCTTATTAATATTTGTTTCAATATACATACATACATAGGTATATTAAAATATTTCTTCATACCTAACGTATTACAAATGTAAAAATGGTTGCCCATTGCTTAATTAAACAAAATAAATAAGCATAACTCAATAATAAATAAATTACACAATTTAAAATCGATTTAATGTTCTACGTTTCAAGACAAAATTATTTAAAACAAATTTAAATATCAGCAAAAAGGTACTCACTCGTAGATGTACATATCGTCATATGAATTCATAAAAGCCCTAAGTTACATTGAAGAAATTTTACAGGACAATCAAAAAACTCTAATATGAAAAGTTAACCAAAATTTTTTAATATATTTTCAGTTTAAGCTTAAGCCTTGTTAAGGAATTAGTACATCTTTAATGTGTAAAATTTTTCAGAGATACATATGTGACAGCGCATAGAGAAAGGGACCTAAGGGTAAAAAAATTTTTTTTTTTGATGTGGACAACATCTGAGCATCGAATGAGACCGATCCCATGCCCCAAAAGTGTTCCCTCCCAGAGATATGCGCGTTTATGAAATTGAAGTACACCAAAGATACACGTATTTAAATCTTTAAAATGGCTCTCCTGAACAAAACCGGTTTTTACTCTTAGGTCGCTTTCTATTTTGCGCGTCACATATAGGTATACATTTAATATGGTGCATAGTAATCAATCAAGAAGTCGAATTTGAACTTATTGTAAATTACGGCTTTTTTGAAATCATACGACGATATGTTGCTGAAATATTTTATTGGGTATTGACATTTATGTTTGTACTATACATATCTGTAAAATTTAATGTAAAATATTTCATAGATACTCTTGTCATGTTCGCATATGCACATATGTACATCCATACATACATATATTTGAGTGTGTGTGTTTTTTTCTTTTCTAATTTGAAGATGCAACTTATTGCAAGTATAGCGATGGTGTTTAAGCATTTTTAATATATAATATTCATTACAATTTTATACTGATAATTATGTGCTATTCTGCATGTGAACATTAACCTTTTTTTTACATCCACTTCTGCAAACAAAATTTCAAAAAGTACAACACAAAACAACAACAGCAGCACTAAAATACTAAAAAGTGAAATAAAATTAAAAAAAATGTACATTCATACATATCCATATGTACATCTGTATGGAGGTATAAACGTACGAATGAGCGACGAAAATACCCCAAACGTAGAGCGTTGTTTGAAGAAGAGAAACCAAACCCATTAAAACAAATTTTATTTAACCATACAAGTTTGGCCTGACATCTAGGCAGTCACTCAGTCACCCTGACAGTCAGCCAATCGGCCAGTCAGTGTTTTCGCCGAAGTAGACTTAACAACATTCGGTTAGCACAAGTAAATCCATCCCAGCAAACTGAGCATTTAATCAGAGTGTGTATGCCAGTCAATCTGTTTGTTTATTTTTATGGAGGAGAGCCACCATCCCATTCATTACTTGGGACATACAGACACACTCACGAATCCGAGTGAGTGACTATGTTTTTTATCGTTGATGCTATTGTTATTGTAGCATTTGCAAACAAGTATCTATGAAATGTATTTCAGGGTCAGTAGACGACAAAATGCGGCGTCACTACTATGTAGTATGTAAATATGTATGTATGAATAAGTATATTCAATATTTTGAA
Organism: Gymnocheta viridis; assembly: GCA_956483585.1. NCBI lineage: Eukaryota > Metazoa > Arthropoda > Insecta > Diptera > Tachinidae > Gymnocheta > Gymnocheta viridis. Next base: position 68,584,699 of record OY101441.1, read on the forward strand.
TAGAAAAATAAAGTTAATGCCATTGCTATGTTTTTGTTTTTATAAGGTATAACTGGAAGTGAAATACAAAACGAAATATCTAAAACAATAATTACAACATAAGCTTTTAATAAAATGAATAAATAATTCACTAACATACCCACTATGTAAGAGATATGTAACTATTTACATATTTTTTTAAAATATTTATGACTTGCATATGCTAAGTGACTTAATATCTTAAAAAGTATCTAATACTATTTTTTCTTTATTGCAAAATAATTTGTTGATACACAATATTGGTGACATCTTTTTAATTAATTCTAAAAAAATTTACTGATGTAGGTACATACATATGTATGTATATTCTTACAATTTAATTAACTTGTGTACACATCCGTGAGATACAAATCAAAACCACTCTTCATATCGAAAATTCTCTTGAAAATATACTTTTCAAGTTACTCTCTCAAAAGAATGCTCTTAAAATTTCCTCTCCATTTGATATTTTACTCTATATTGTTCTTGAATTTTAATTTATTTTGTTATTCAATGAAAACAAAAGAACATTTATATGGTTTTCAAGAATAACCGCGTAAATCCATTTCGCCTTATTTCCCAAAAATTGTTTTCAGCACTTCACTTCTGAGAAAGTAATGAAATTTATACAAAAACATGGCACAATAATACAGGTAATTCAAATAGCACAGCTGACTTAGTAAATTGAAGAATGTGTGCGTCACACAGACAACAGATTTTGTCATAACCCTGCAGCTAATATTGTACTACGGGTTCCATTATAGCTGAAACATGGTCCTATGTAATGCACTCATGGACTATTTCATTTTCAAACAAGAGCTTATTGCTGTACGACAATTGTTTGTGATTTCATGATAGTACACGTGACGAACAAACTACTTGTGCGCGCTCCATTTTTAATGACATGGAGTAATTATTGGGTTAGTCCGAAGTAATGCAAAGCTGGACCATATGGTCCAGTCCTAGGACATCGTAATGTTTAATATACCATGTTTTCTACATATGTACATTTGGATTACTTTTGGAATAGTCCTTATCCTTTATGGAGTACATGCGTGTTTGGACTAGTCGCTTTGTCCGCAGCGAAACGTTACATGTTTCTACCAACAATATGTGTGTGAGAGCGATTATGAATGTGTGACACAGACAATAGATTTTGTCATAAACGTTGTACCTTTCTATTAACAAAATGCGTGTTTATTATTTTGTGTTGGAATTTGTTGTACAAGAAGTACTTATGGCTTACTCACATGCTCCTCCAATTAATAAAATGTATGTTTTTAAGACATACGCGGTTATACTTAAAAACCACAATATCTATTCTCTGCGTTTCAAATCGCATGTATGACATTCATGTTAATTTGATTTTTTTTACTTCCTGCTGCCGCTTTTGCGTTCTGTATCTCACAGATGTTGAACACAAACAGTCAGACAGACGTACAAATACAACGACTTGTTTAATAAGTGACATCATAAAAATTAAACGCTTCATTCGTATCAGCTGTGAAAATTTATTTACAATCGCACGCAAAGGAAATAAGAGCGTGAACGTTTTGAATGGTTTCACTGAAAATGTTTTATGAGATTGACTGGCGTTATGGCACCAACGACGGACCGACTAAGTAAATGACTGAACTAATGAATATAATTTTGTATACCTCTTCTCTTTCTCTTAAAAATTTGTTTCTACAGTTTGGTTGGCCTTATCGTGCAAGTGCTGTGGCCGTGTTTGTGCTTGTGTATATGTATCTGCGTTTGGGTAAATATTTTCATTATTTATATGGTCTTAAATGGTGGATCGAGAAGTGTTTATTTAATTTTTTAATATACCGTTGTTGTTTATTTCTTTGGATTTTTTAAGAGGTGGTTAAAACATTTTAACACTTTTCATTATTAAATTTTAGTTTTATTTTTGCTTCTGTTTTTCTTGTTGATTTTATTAGGTTTTTTACAAGTTTTGAGTACATAATCCCCCTGTTTCGTAAGATGAGCAGATTTTGTTTCGAACCGAATAATTTTTAATTTGGTGTTCCGTAAATCGAACGTTTTACTGCATTAGAAATTTAGTAAAAATACAACTTTTAAAATTCAAAAATACGTAAAAAAGCATGCGAAAGCAAGTAATCTGTAAATGCAGAAGACAATTATCAAACAATTATAGGAAGGTACCAGAATTAAAAACGAAAATTCCTTAATTTTTGATTATGTTTGCAGTAAATATGAAACACTCTTTAAAAGCCTTTTGAGAGGTTTTTTTAGAACGAATATATATATATATATATATACATATATATATGTAAACATATGCACATTAGAGTGGGTAAATTTGCATGTATTTAAAAAACCTCCAAAGGGTTGTTAGAATCGTAATCTACGACGAATTCTAAGAAGGTTTGCTCAAGAAACCATGGGTTTAAAATCGAAATCGAGCTTCCGGTTTTTAACGAGAAATTTTTTCCTTCTTCTATAGTACATATATTTTTTTTAATTTGCTATAAAATTATGGGAAAACGGAAAACTTGTTATTTGAATAGTATACGAAGATTTTTATGAACGTTGTTTTCTTTAAAAATAAGTTAGATACCTACCTGCTTATTTATAAAATTTTTATATTTAAATAGAGCTTTAGATTATATAAAAAAATTGTATCAGCAAAAATTAACTTAGTGAAATAAAATTATTTAAAAAACGCGTGATGAAAAAGCAACCAATGTACTGAATTTAAATTTTGTTTATTATTTATTTCGGTTTGATATTTATAATTGAATTATTATGGAGTCTGATATGTATATCAATTGATTCTTCTTCAGCTAATGATATTACATTATCAAATCAGACGGAATCAAATATACTGCATATGCTCTAAACTCTAAAAATTAAAAATATTATACTAAAAAACTCAAAATTTATTAAATTTAAATATATAAATATTAAATTGATCGGTGTAAAAATGAAAATAAAATATTTTCATACACATCATTTACTCCACAATTAGCGAATATATTGATTGAAATTTGGAACAAATTAAATATTGCCATAATGACGAAGAAAACCGTAATAAGTAAACTGAAAACTTTGCCTAATGAATATTCCAAAGAAACAAAAGACACGTCCACATCTGAAAAATATATCGCCTTTGTCGAAGCAATGAATAGCTTATTCTATATCGGAAGAAGCAAGTGCGATTTAAAAAGTAAACGTTGTTCATGTGGTTTGACGCCTAATAATTTACACGAATTTTTCATTGATCAGCATACCGTTGGAAAGATGGCAATTCCAGAATTCCTGACGGAATTGTTGATTTGGAATCGTATCCGACTGCTACTGGAGATTCATCTTACCGACCTGAAACATCAAACATGGACGTTGATGAAGATTTTATGTTAAAAACACTAAATTTAGGAAGAGCGATTGCTCTTTCTTTCAAATATAATTGCTTATACGTTTTTATTTTTTATCTTTATTCAAGCATATCAAAAAATACAAAGTACGAAAAAAAATTCTCGTTGAAAATCGGAAGCTCGATTTTGATTTTAGACCTATGGTTTCTTAGGATTCGTCGCAAGTTACGATTTTGACAACCGCTTGGTTCTGAAAAAAATTGACCCACTCTAATGCACATACTTAGTAACCAAAATTAATAAAAATATATTGCTTTACAAAAACGGCATTCGATTTTCTTTCAACCAGGGGACGAATTACGGCATTCGATAGCGAACGAAATCCCATACAAAATTTTTTTAATTTGTATGGAAATTTCGTTCGATATCGAACGAAATCGCATACAAATTTTTTTTAATTTGTATGGAAATTTCGTTCGATATCGAATGTCGTAATTTGCCCCCAGATGTGCTTTCTCGATTTTAAAACGAATTCGGAACAGAAAACGAAAATATATCTGGATTGGTGTTAAACCGAAAAATTATATTGGATTCGGTTTGCTGAATAGGCGGGAATATGTAATTTTGCGTTATGTTTATAAAAATTTAATTACTTAAATGTTAATATCTGAGAAATTAAATGTCCAAGTAAAAAATTATTATCTATCCAGTAGTACTGGAAAATTCTGCTACTTTTAGTTAATGAATACCATTCAAAACATTTAATTTGGGTACTCAACAGAATTAGCAGATGTGTTTTTAATAGAGTTGTTATTCGAAAAAATTTTTTTTAACAATAAAACATTTGTCAGGGAGAAATTCATTGCATACCATGCAAATTGTTGAATAAGAATACTTTTTAACATTTTCGTTTTAATTTTTGTACATTTGAATAAATTTTTTTTATACATTTTTTTGGATTTGTTAATAATATAAGGTACTTAATGGAATAAAATTGGACGAGCAATAAATCGCAAATTTGTTAAACTGAGTATTCGTTTGTGTGTGTGGCATTTACAATAGCCTTTTATTCTACATCCGATTGTTATAATTCGTGCGTTCTACAAAACACTAACTTTGCTGTTATTAATTATTAAAAATCACGCAGTTTGAACTTTTGTGATTTACAGAACAGTCCCAATAGACGAAGAGACGAAGTTTCTGAAATAAATGATACTAATTTATTAAATGATTAAAAAAGTATATCAATGATATCGAAACTGTTAGAACATGAAAGACACTAACAACATTCAATATAATTCAAATTATTTAGAAAAATAAAAAAAGAGACTAGAAAAACTTGATATGCTTTTTAATGATATTTTAAACGTACCACCAACGTCAGCAGTCAGGAGTTTTTCTGCTTCTATTAAAAATGAAAGAGCGGATCGCCCACAAATTAAAATAATAAATTATAAACATATTGTTTTTAAAAGACTGCTTTTGAGGAAATATATGAAATAAATGTTTTTTGCAAATTAATTACTTGTTTGTCATCTGTAACGTATTGTTGTTGTTGAAATAAAAATAAATAAACTAAAATCTTGAATTTTATTTAAATTTCTAAAAGTTATTCGAACAAAATTCGAATATTCGAATAATATTTAAAGTTTATTAATTTCATCGAACAAAAACCAAAAACTTGTGAACTTTTGTTAGACTAATTTGCCAACACTACTTTTTAAGGTAACTTGTAATTTTAGAAAGCATTTTGTTTTGGTTGGTAAATTTTCCATTAGTTGTAAAAATACAATTCTGTAAATATCGAGCAGCTACTTCTCAGTATTGAGTACCCGAAAAATATAGAAAATACTTGATACAATAAACAATACTTTGTCAGCACTATTATTCAGGCAGGTCTTCTTAAAGTCTGTATAAGTGTCGTTTACTGTAAAAATGGTGTAACTTCATTTTTTAATATATACATATTTTTGTAGAATAGTATCACATTTAGTTATATCTTTCGTATTAACAGTGAAGCAACTCCAATATTTGCACCAAACCCCCATAGATGAAATAATAAAGAAACACTGAAAAAAAGTTTTTTTTTCGACACTGTTTTTCAAAAGGCTCTTTTTTTCGAAATTTAAGTAGAAGGAGGTAATTCACTGTTACAATGAACGAAATATATAGCAGGCTAAGAAGAATATGTCCTATTACTATTCATATCGTCCTTGCAATCGTTTTCGTTCAATCGATTCACGCTTAGTTGGTCTGTTAGTCGGCTTTTAATAAAATTCCACTTAAATTATTTTTGTTGGAGAAGAAAAATAGCCTGCTTAATTATTGTAAGAATTCAAAAGCCTTTTGGACTACCTAAAGCCCACGGTTGATGAAGTCCCATAAAGAAAACATGATCTTTTTAGGCCGGTTAAATCTTCAGTTATAAAGTATTTAAAACCTTCTAGAAAGCCTTCGCAAATAAATGAGAATAGCAGAGCAGAGCTAATTTTAACGAAATGATTATTGTCTTTCTTTTAAACACATGATGATTAAGAAAAATTTAGTATATTTTCTAGTTGTGCAGGGGGGTTTATATTGTCCAACTATTGTTCTATGAATTGTCCCGCAAAAACGCGATAACAATTTTTCTCGGTCTGACAAGTTACAGAAACCAAACGCCGATATAAATACCTTTTAAATTTTAGTGCTGTTACACCACACTCACACAAATACTTAAAACCATCTGCGATGTGGTTGCATACATTTTTAGTAAAATGTCCTTTTTTTCTTATGATACACAAAGCGTGCGTTTTGTGAATGGGGTTGTTTGTGTAATCGAGTGTGTGTGTGAAGTATTGATGTTGCTTTGAATGGCTGATTGTTGTTGATTAAAACACATTTTAAAGTTGAAAGAATTTCTTTCCTTCTTAATGATTATTGAACAACAAAAGAGATGTGTAATGTACTTGTACAAGTATCCTTTTATTAAATTTACTTTGAAAGTGATAAAATTAAAAAATTTTTATTAATTTAAAAATCAAGTTTAACTTTCAAATATGAATGAAAAACACAAATCTAGTGTTTTAAATGTATTTTAGCGCGTGTGGCTGAATCTAGATTACAAAATAAAACTAAGTTTTTCTTGGTTTCGTTTGACATATGCCTGACTATATTTATTTTGTAATGCGTTTTGTTAAATATGAGGTAATAGTTTTAAGTTGTTTTTCCGAAGATTCTCGATCTTTTGTACAAAAAAGGTTTTTACAAGAAACTGAGCGTAAAGCGTGGAACGATAATGATTTTTTTTGGCGGGATTTCTTTGTTCGGTCTCTGCGTCTTTTTGCGCAGTATTAGAGTTGTATTTTTTATGTAGGTTTATTCTTTTAATCTGTACGGAGCTGCCACAATATATTCTGCATATCAAATCGGAAGTTATTAACACAGATTTCAATTATTTATTCAAAGAAAATTCATTAGTAAAGAAATACAAGAGAATCTAATTAATTATGATAATACTAAAACAGACCCGAACAAAATAGTTGATATTCCTAAAATCTGTTACGTGATATAAAATAAAACATAAATGCCGATGAAGAAGTGTAGCGGAACATAGCACACTAGATAAATTAGGATGGCATCACACGTATACGATCTAAAAAACCTTTATTTAATAACTTTAAGGATTATATTCAGCTACATAATTCTCATTTTAATAAAAATGATACTGTAAAATGGCAGGTAATGTTCCAACAGCATAAATTTTGTTTAAAAAAACAATGAAACGTGCTAATTTAAATGCTTACGAACAGGTTTTTGTATTTCTTCTTGCCAAGAATAAACAATTTTAGTTAACACATCATAAAAGCAAATAAAATAATAAACCATAAAATTAATTTCATAATAATTTCATACAAAATAAAATTTTTTTTCTGTATATAAACAATTTTCCCAGGCGAGTCGTAAAAACTTTATATAAGAATTTCATGACAAACACCCATACCAAAATAATTCTGGCAGATAAAACAGCTTATGTCAATATAAGAGACTTTTATTAATTAAGTGACTAATTACAAACACAAATTTGCCAACATGCATAAATTGTTCTATGATACGAATACCAAAAACTTAAAACATACTAATGTAAGTTATTATTGGTTTTACATGAATTTACGCCAGACCTCGTAATGATATATAAAAAAAATACCCACTGATTGAATATTTTGATTTTGAAGGTAAAAAATCGATTTTTTTTTTAATTTTAAGCGTTTTTCATCTTGAAGATGAAGATTTTTTGTTTTTATATGTTTACATTTTTGTTCTTTATAACAAGATCTACAACTTTTTCTCAGAGAGTACATCAAAGTTCCGAACGATTTGCAAGATATGAGCCTGAGAAAATGATCAGTATTTCGCAAATACGACTGCGAGGCCCCAAATCTTTGGGGACCCATAAAAAAGTGCATGACTTTGGGCAAAACTGGGTCTTCTTTTTTTTGGTCTATTATCACGCAGTGGTGTCCGTATATGGTTATTTTTTTTCGTGTTGCACTGTGTAAATAAACAACATTAGCTCTGACAGCACCACTGACAAATTTCTTATTATTTAAAACCAGATTTATTTAAAGAAATTTATTCGCCTGGGAACAAATTGATAACTAATGCTTGATTTAATACAGTGTTTGTACCCCCGTTTCATTGGAGCTCAAAATTATTATACAAACTGCAATGTTAAAACTAATAAACTCATTTAACTCCAATAAAGTTTAATAACTAAAGAACATACATCCATCGACAATAACTAAATGCATAATTAAATCAAAAAGTTGTATGTAACAATTAAAATGTCCAACAGAAAAAATTCAACCCAATTTAATTATCTCTCCTCAGACTATCAATATCTACAAATGTGTTTCATACTTCAACAGCATCGCACTAAATAAACACACACACAGATAACAATTTCGAAACATTCATATTTTTCATTTAATAAAGAAAAGAGAGGAAGCAAAAGGACTGTGACAGGCAGACACCCTACAATAACAATTATATTGTACAATTTGTGTTTATTTTTTGTCCGTTTTTATTTTCTTTTTGATGTTGTATTTTATTTGTTTATTTAACGATCATAATGGGTGGGATTTCTTCTTTTTTGAAGAAATATCGATTAAAATGGACACACACACAAGAAAAAAGAAAGGGAGCAGAACAATTTCCAAAATAGCTATAAGTAGACCTGGCTTAACACAGCGGTAGTCTCCTCGAAAATTATGTGCGTGCTTAGCGTAATCGTATTAAAAGATACAAGAAGCTAAACATTCTGAGATTCTTTTTAATAACTGATATTATTTTATGCGCATACATCGTCGTCCCGAGATTATCTTCATGTATATCACAAAATCAAAAAAATAGAGAAAATCGGTTCTGCTAAAAACTCAAGACTTGACGAGTCAAGCCTGACGTGTGTGAACCGGCTTTAAAATTTTGAGCTTGTGCTCCGGAAGTAGTTCAAATTCAGATCATCCAAATATTTTTTGTATATAAAGTTGAAACGGCAGACTCAATTTCCAAAAGAAAACATTTTCGGAGATACGTGAAGATAACTTCCGGACCACGATATGTACATGTTATAATTATTTTTCCGGTTGTTTACTTTTACAGTAAAATACTGTAAATGATTTAATACTGAGTAAACTGAAAAAAAGTACGCAAACGGAAATATTTTAAAAATAGAAAGATTACAGAACCAGCTGAATAGTAAATAAATGTGTAAATATATTCTATTTACACTTTTGATTACTTAACTCGTTTTCTTTATTCTTTATTTTCTTTATATAAAAAAATTATTGTCTGTAATTTTTCCAAATATTTATTTTTATTTTATTTGATTTTGCTAATTTGCGTCTGATTAAATTTATTCAAAAGTATGTGCTTACTTGTTTTTACTACTGACTACATTAAAAACATGTGCAGTACTAAATAACCATATATGTACTTAGCACTTTCACAACTTCAAAGAATTAAAATAGCACAAGGAAAAGAAAGTTCAAAAGTTGTCATGTTATTCTTATTTTAGGTTGTAAGTGGTTTTCACAACATGTTTCCTTTTAAAAGAATAGTTTAAACATAATTATTCACTTTTCATTTTTATTATTTCATATTTTCCTTTTTAAATATTTTTTCACAATTTGTATAGTTTTTGTTTTCTTACTTTTGTTTGTTTTCCTTTTGCATCATGTGTTTTTTTGTTTTACTAAATTTTACTACAAAAAATTTATGCAGTAAAAATTTGTAAATACCCAGCCATGAACTGTCACTTTACGCTCACAATTTGTGTTCTCATTTACTGTATTTTCTGTAAAAATTTGTACAAACATCAAAACAGATGCACAATAATCGGTTCTTTTAACAAACTTACAAAAGTGCAATTGACGATAAACCTTTCGGAGCTTAATAAAAAAGACTCCAATTAACAGTTGGTCTCTGAACAAATTGTTAATCAGTATTTATTTAAAATTGCTTACCGGGGACTTCCTTGTTCATTTAAACACAGAGAAGAAAAGAACCAGTACAGTGTAACAGTTGCGTTAACTTTCAAAGGTTGGACCTATTTTCAATTTAGATGCTGATAAAAAAACAATTGTTCGAAACAGTACATAAAATAAAAAAAACTGTTTCTAGAACCGTGTAAAAATAGTTTTTTCTTGTTACACTAGAATGTGTCTCAAAATGTTAATCTTCTTAGCCTGATGTCGTGTTCAAACAAGCACGTGTTAATCGAAGTCTACTACATATTAATTTCTCACAATAGTAAAAGAAGCTAAAATCATTTCCGAAGAATTCTCATATATCTTGTAATCAAATTTGTAATTTCTGACAAAAACTTTTTTTATCATCTTATTGAATCTTCATGATATGAAAGAACAATAAGTATACAAATCTTAATGCTATAAATATTTTTTACTCAAGTCTAGCCAATGCTAGACAACAATGTTATTTATGGTATACTAATATCGATAGAAAGTGAAGTGGAATATTAACCATATTTTTACCCTAAAAGCTTATTTGTGTGAATAAGTTTTACCTTATGATTCGTAAGTATCCACTTGCAATATGAATATGTCATTTCAGTTTACATGATCAGTTGTTTCAATTCTTGTAATTCGAATCTTGAATAATTATTTATAAACAGAAATAATTATTCATAAATAATATAAAAATATTTTACTTACTTATTGACTTTATGTAATATGAATCTTTCATTTGTTTTCTTTAAGAGAAAGAATATAAATCTATTAAATTTCGAAATCTTTTTGTTTAAGGGAAAGAATTATGTTCTTTTATTTTAAGAGTAATATTATTACGAATCCGGAATGATCATTGACTGCAGTAACTGCAACAAACAATTATTTCAAATAGAATATAACTATATTGTAATTATAGTTTAAGTTATGTCTGAATAAAGCTTTGAAATGGGAAGTTTGAGTTTGATTTTTATCATTAATAATAAATTTAATATATGTATGTGACTCAAATTCACCGTCATTACCCAACTACCGACGAAGGGTCAATCAATATTATAAATATTGACTAAATCACAGCCAGTTGCTAATTAATGACTGCAAACTTCAGCTTAAATCTTCAAACATATAAGCATGTGAAAAGAGTTAGACTAAATTTATATGATGCTATTTCCATCAAATTAGTTGCATGAAATTTCGTTTTATTGGCAGGAGGTTTAGAGAAAGAAACGGAGTAGGAAAAATGTCATGAGTTGAAAAGAGAATTGAAAAAATGACATGAAATAATTGCATCAGGTAAATTCCGTCCTAACCGGATGAGAAACAATTGCAGGGTTTATTTTCAGTACCCTTGTGGGTTTGCCGAGATATCATACAAAGTCGATCAGTAAAGCTGTACTAAAAAGACAATAAAACAAAATAATTTCGGTGGGTGAAGCTTGTAGATCTTTTTTAAAAACTATACAAAAATGAAACCAAATATAAATACCGAGACTGGCGATATTAAAAATATCTAATTACTGCCGTTTAACATAGCGATAATATGTACATATATAGAATATTTTATATCGATGTTTTGAGTGGTCATCTCGTCATGTTGCCAGTTGTTAGCTGGATTATTTTAATGATAAAGAATACTAGAGCTGGGTAATTGGGTAATTTATTTTCCTTTCACGCAGTACTGTTACAACACTAGAACTAAGCTTTTTTGAATCCTAAGCGACTAACAACGACGAAGATTTATTCTAGATATATTCAAACTAATTGTATACAGTAATTTTGATTTAGATGCACAATCAACTTTGCACGATTTTTTGTGCAGATAAGTCAAAAATGCTGTTATCTTATATCTATGTTTGCTTGTACATGTAAACAAAAAATATGAACTTTAATGATGACTGCTTGCGATTTATGTGACTTGTATGCGATATATTTTAATTATAAATGGCGTAACTTGGATGTTTATACGAAGAAGGCCACCATATTTTTTAATATGTGCAGCTAACTTTGGATTTTTATATGAAAATATTTTAAAATTGCCCAAAAATATTGTAAAGATGTAAGTATACAAAATGCACTTAAAAAAGTTCAGGAAGAATAATTACAGAAAATATATATTTTTGGGCAGTAAAGTCAAAACGCAGCTAACGTTGATTTTTTGGGTGAAAACAATTTTAAAATGCCAAAAATTTTGGGCATTTATCTTAAATGTGCAGGTACAAAAAGGCACGTAAAAAAGGAATTTGTATGGAATTTTGAAGTATAGTGACTGTAATTATTAATTTTGCGCAGTTGAGTCAAAAGGCTCTTAAACAAAAGGCAGCTAAATCGAACCTACTATAGTCAAATATTTTTTAAAAACGTTGAACGAATGTTTTTGAAACCTTATTATACATTTTTATGTGATCTCACCGTTTTACCGAATATATTATTTTAAATCGTAACTAGGACATTATCAGCTGTTATATAGCCTTTTTAAAGTTGGGCTTAAAGATTAGTGAATAATATGCTTCACTGTTCAATTTTTACCAATACTCTCTGAGGTTCTGCAGACAACCAAAAAATACTTAAGCAGTTTGTGAGTGTTTGTCTCTCAGAAAACACTATTTTCAACAGATCGGCACAGTGTGCGATAATAGTCTTTCTTATAATTAAGACTTCTAACTACGAAACACAGTCAAACTAACGTATTCTAATGCAAAATTTTCTTTAAAAAGGAGTTCATATAACTGAACCCCGTTTCATTTAAAAGAAGTGAACATGAAGCAAAAATTGCATTAAATATAGAAGGCTGTTCACATATTACTTAACGCCATTTTGGCGTTTTTAATTACGTTATCGTTAAACTAAAAAAAATTAGTTAGTGCAAATAACTATTATTCACTCAATTCCATGCAATAATTGAAGGATTCTACTTGTATTACAATGCTTTTGAATACAAATTCGGTGATGTATCTGTATTTGTGCGTATTCGGAAGTGATTCAAAAAAACGAATTTGGGATGCACGACATTTTTTTACTACTTCCGGAAATATGTTTGTTGGGTTGAAACTTTCATATGGAGATATGGAACCGGATTACAGAGACAATGGAATATATAAATTTCGACCAGCGCTGTAGGATTAGGAAAACTTTAACTTTCAGACAGTATTGTGTAACTACTTTGACTATTGAATTTCAAAAGAAAAAAAGGAAAACACTAGACACTCTGTATCCCTGTTCAATAACACTATGCAACAAATTTCGGGTCATCGCCGCCACCCTCAACAACTGCAATGGTAAATGAAAGTTCACCATTAACTTAACAAAGCTGCCAAAGGGTTTTGAAAAGTTAGCTCGTATTTTATTTTTATGTCCTCTTGAAGTTGGGCCATTTTTTACCATGTTTTGCACTTTGAGTGAGAATTGAAAAAAAACGTATAAGCCACTTAATAGAAATAAAAATTTGAGTGTTCGTTAAATGCAATGTTCATTAAATCGAATGTTCCGTACATCGGAAAACTACTGCATTAATTTTATTTAAATCAGTTCAATATTTAGGGAGTTATAAGCGTATAAAGTTGCTACTAACTTATTACACATACATATAAAAATAAACAAAGTGTGCATGTGTGTTTGTCCAATTTGTTTTTGCATAGAAATGAGACAGAGTATTTTCTATATGTACTTTGTAATAGGAGAGAGCTAACTAAGAGAGCTAATGAGTTTAAAGTTTTTTATTTAGTATGTTTTTTGTTTTAGTATTTAATCGTGTGTATTTATGTAAATGTTTAATATTAATTTCTATAATGCGGTCGATTGAGTAGTATTATAAAAAATCAAATATTTATTGAAACAAAATAATAACTATCATATATTTGTTTTTAAGCGCATTCAGTTAACAAAAGTAGATACTTAAACTTTTAACAAAACGTAGAAATCTTAAAACGATAACAAAACATAAAATATTCTTTTGGTGTGTCAATAAAAATTTTAATATTTTAAGCATTACTAAAATTATACGTTGTAACGTTAAAAAAGCCAATTCTCGTTTTATTTAATATTAAAGTTTTTGGGCCTTATTCATAATAAATTATTAAAGGTTTATGAAACAGATTTACATACTAAGTTTGTTCCATAAACCAGTTATGCACTTTTGATAAGTTTTATAAAAAAGGGGTTTAATATTTTCATTGATTAAAATCATGAATAAAGAACTTTTTAATATTATAAAAATAAGTTAGGAAAGTAGAGTTAAGATTGATTGTCATCAATAAAAAGAAAATTACGCTGCCAGGCTCATCTTCTGACCACAAAACCGATTGTAAGTAATACTTCGAATTGCTATAGGGGTCATTTCGAAATGAATATCGCACACACATCGAAATGAATATCATAATTTTCACAATCTTAGGGCATATTTAATGTGTATTAAAAAATTGACTGTGTTGAGTAACATTTAATGCAAAGTAAGAAAATGTTAAATTGAAGCGATTTTATTAACTACTAAAAATGAGCCAATTTAACGCGTTTTTTATTAAACGCGCTAAGACAAAAATCAGCGCGTTCGGCATGGTTACAAAGCGCTAAATCTAGATCGAAACGCTCTAAATTGGAAACGCTGCTACCAACCACTGAGAGAGGAAAGATGGTGAAAATCGAAAAAGCGCAATTGCTTTACAACTCTGAAATTGCGCTCTGAAGTTTTTTCAGCTATGTAGCCATATTTTATTAATTATTTTACTTCGCCGTAGATTTTTCTATATTACCGAAGAAGGACGGCGCTGTGATGTACAACTTGTAAACATCAGTATCAATTGCTGCCCGTACTGTTCAGTGGCCAGTGCTATGCCTTCGACACTTAAATAATCCAACAACAACAAATACAATGGGACACTAATACACATCAGAAATATGCTGGATATTGTGTCTTGCCTGAAACTGGTCTCGAACCCACGTTCTTAGACATTATTTGCTTTATAGCCAAATGGGTAAATACTTCAACCAACAGCAGCCAACTTAAAGTTCTGTACATCAAAATAACATATAACACTCATTATAACGTAATTGGAAAATACAACTAGTGACATTTTCAATATTTAAAATTCATTACTAACGATATCGAATGGCTGTGAAAATTTTGTTGTCAGATTAAAATTGGCAATTGGAGCTGAAACTATTGGCGATGAAAATGAAAATGAATTGTGGTTCAACTCTTAATTCTAAATTTTAAAGTGGGATTTAAAATTGCTTCTCATTTTAATCAGTCATAATTTTACTGTGGTAATATCTTCCCAAGTCATTTGGATCTCTTAACTTTAAATCCGGCTTCTAATATTAAACCGGAATAAGGAAAATTTCTGTGGTGTGTTATATTTATGTTCCACTTTTCAGTTGGAGTTATAGCTTTGTACCTGCGTGCACTTTAGTTAATCGCGCTCTAAACTTTTCTTCGGATTTTGTTTTCTCTTCAACCAATTTTCATTTTGTTGCCACAAGTTGCAAGCTTATGTTACACACATAAGATATGCATGTGTATGCAAGTACGTAAATATATAAATATACGAAGTAGTCGGTAGTTGCACTTGCTGCTCTGACAGACAAATGTCATGAAAACTAAATGCAGGGCTTGGAATGAATGTTTTTTGAATGAATATATGGATGACACCTGAGTGCATGGTTGTATATTTTATGTGGAACAAATGGTCAAAGATGTATGCACGTGCAAAGTGAGAGCCATTCAAACAAAACACATGTACACACATATTCATCCAGACATTTATTCATTGAAACAAACATTTTCTATTACATCGTATGAGCTATTGTGTTTCTATAGAAGGAGGAATGAATATTTTGTATTCAAGAGTAAAATGTACGAGTTCATACAGCATTACATAGTCACTAGACAGACGCACAGACAGTCAAAAAGACGGTCTTTTTAACGTTCAAAGCACTGATTCTGTTGTTAGTTTGTGCTCGTACCACGGACATTTCAGCATTGTTGTTTGTACCTTTAGTTTTTGGCTCGTTTTCACAATGGACAGCATTTTTTTCTTTCTTTATTTTTATTTCTCTTGTCTGTAAATTTCTGTTTACTGGAATAAAGACTGGTGGTCGTATTCTCCTTTGGACTGTTTTTTTATTCAGGATTTTTGTTTTCAAATTCCACCTTTTTTATTTTTATTTTTTTAACAACAGTGGCTATTTTTATTGATGTGCCAGTGTGTTCATTATAAGATTTAATTTTTGATTTTATTTCAACAGTATGATGTCTAAGTTAAGAGTACATGTATTTAAGTACTTATCTCTGTATATATCAGTGGTTTTCATGAAAAAATCTTGTACGTAAAATTCAATTTACGTGGCTTAAGCGAGGTGAATGCACTATTAAACGGCGAAACCACTGTGAAGAAATATCACATACTACGTTTTTAAGACCAGCATCCTCAGCACCAGCTTCCAAATCTTTTCACACTTAACTTTTTTGGGTGTATACTATGTTTTTTCGTTAGTGTTACCGTTTTCTATTTTTAGCTTCGGCTTTAAGATATTTCCATGAAAGAATAGATATAGCACTTGGGGCTTTAAAAGAAACCGTGGAACGGAAGTGGTACCGGCCACTGTTGAATACTCCACGATGAAGCTTGGCGATAGAGGATTGACCACATCTCACCTGCGCTACTACACGCATGTCTTTATAAAAAATGGATACCATCTACAGAGTTATGGAGGAATGGTACTCCAGGCAGAAGAAAACGGGTTGATTTTTCTCCATAGCACAAGAAGATGTGGGCTATGGAGTTTTTTCCGGTGTCGCGGCTTCTAAGAACATCAAGAGCCCTTGACTGCCGATCATCTCTAAACGAGAAGGCAAAGCAGTTTGATATTAGGATAATCTGGATCCCGGGTCATAGAGGCCTACTCTCTTGCAAACTCAGACTTAGCAGCAAGACAGAAGATGAAATAAAAAGAAAATGGGTCACAAGAAATTAATGTATGATCACCAGGCAGTTATGAAATCATCTAAATAGGAAAAATACAGCTTTTTTGTTTTTAAGAAATAGGAAACAAATATGTAAGTAGAGTCTCCGTGGTATCACTATGAACCAAAAAGGTCTAAGTGAGCCCGGGATTCTGGCTGCCATCCTTACCGTTTGCATTAAATTTATTTTATTTCCCTGATGGTTTTCATTATGCTGTGAGTTTTATCTTCGTATTCTCTCAATAGTATTGTCACGATTAATTTTATTTTATGAACAAAAACTATATGTACCAAGAAGTATTTACTAGGTGACATTATTAGTACTTATTATTTATTTCTGTCAAAAGCATCTACAGAAAACAGATACAGAAAAATATAAACACAATCACTTTGATATTCAAAATATAAAGCATAAGCAAGGCAAAAAAAGTTAGCTGCCCTAATGATGTCACCTGTTTAATACGCCTTGGCATGTACATGATCACAATAGTATAGAAATGTCTCTTGAAATTAAGGCGTATTAACCTGGTGATCGCATTACGGCAGCTGATTTCTTTGCCTTGTTTATGCTTTATATTTTGAATGTCAAAAAGGATGCCTCGTATTTATTTTCTGTAGATGTTTTTGACAGAACCGATATAAAAAATGCCTGTTGTTCTTGTATTGTTGTACTAATAATTTCTCCTGTTTAATACGCCTTATTTGAAATACAAAACTGAATTTATTAAATTCCTGAAATTATTGAAGATGAATCAAAATACAAATAAAGAAATGTTGGTGACAAATCAATTGAAAAAAGAATTATCGAGTGAAATATGAGGATTTATTATTGACACTGTGGTCATGGTAATTATACTAATATTTTTTTTTGTAATTTATGTTATTGATTGGATCTTCAATATAATGAACTAACAATAAGTTTTCTAATCTTAATATTTAAAAATATATACATACATACATATATTTATTTATGCCCAGCCAATGCTAAACAATCTCGCAATCTGGTAAAAGCAATGATGTCCTTCCTCTTCAGGCGAATGTGGTCTCAGTAGTACATAATGTTTCGGGCTAACGGGTTTGGGTGAAATTCAAGCTTCTTTAACTAAGTTGCCTATCTTTACGATAGGAACATCTATATCTTTATTTTGATGCTTTTGAATTTTTTCTATATTTGATGACGAGGCAGTACCCCATAGTTGGATTCCATAGAACCATATGGGTCTTAGAATCGATTTGTATATAAGAAGATAAGCCAATTCTTTTGAGCTGCTTTTAGTTTCATTTGGGTCAATTTTGATACTGTGTGTGACTTCCATATTAGACGGCGGTCTAGGTGAATTCCAAGGTGTTTAACCTCTCACTGTTGCGGTATAACTTCATTGTTTGGATGGGCGGGCATGTCTTCACAAAGTACTTGCGCCAATTTCACCTTCTGGCGTTACCATACTTTCGTCAAAAATTTCGTACATGTTCTGAAACTCGCGCTTTAGATAATATTTGCGATACGAGTTGAAATTGCGTGGTATGAGTTATTCAGCCGCTAGCATGTTGGCGACTTCTTATCACATGTAAACTCATGTATTTTGCTGAAACTGAGCTTTGACATGACAATAAAATGATATTCAAATTAAATTAAACATGTTTTTCATTTTCAATTGGTGTATCTATTTTTTGTGTCAATTTGATGTTAAACACTGGCGCTTTAAGATAAAAAGCATTTTCTGTAAATATTCTTTACTGTCCCAGCTAATTTTTTTATTTGGTTCTTATTTAGCACACAATCCCTGTTCGTATTCGTACAGTTACTGTAAAATATAAATTGCAAGATTTCTAGACGAATGTCAATACTGCAAAACATTTTTTTGTACTTTAGTAATTCTCATTTATTTGTAATTTTTTTTTATATTTTAAATAAACATAGAAATTTTAAAATATATGATAAATAGATTATTAATCAATATGTACTTTATAAGTATTTTAAAAAAGTTATAGAATGAGATAAAAAGTTTGTTTGATATAATAAAAAATGGCCAGCAAATATATATGTTTCTTTCAGTAAATATTTTTGTTTGATATTCTTTCTAAATATTTTCAATAAATTGTTTTGCAGATTATGTTTGTTTAATAAATTTAAAAATCTTGGTATCGATTGTATTTGTTTTATGCCGTTTTCTTTTCTGAAAAAAGTGTAACATTTCTTTTACTTTTTATCAAAAAATTGCTATTCAAATTTTTTTAAGCCAAAACTTTTGCATCGTAAGTAATGATACAATAATTTCTAATGAACTTACTATTTCAAAACATCATTATATTGCGAATTTTCAATGAAAAGGGACAAAAAATTTTGCATTCTATTTCCAAAGTTTTCATTTTCGTTTTAATTTTTTTTTTTGGTATCGCAAAAACATATTGCTCATTTGCTGCAACATCGTTATAACTAAAAAAAAACTGATATTTTTGGGTTAATAATGAAAAAATAATTCACTTATCGTATTCTGCAAAAAATTTTCAAATATAACACATCACAAGCAAAACGCGTGAACTCCAGAACACGCAGTAATAAATTTGGCACTATAAGCCGCATGGGATTTGAAAATTCGTGCGAGTGTTCGAAGATGGGCATATGCTAATGCAGATTGAACTTTAGTGAATTTTATAAAGATATCAATATGTCTTTTCCTATAAATGTAATCAAACATAATCAATTTTATATTCTAATAACTAACTAGTTTAGTTTTCCTATGATTGCATTTAATATTCACATATACATATAAACACATACATATGCATGTATATATATTTTTTACTTTGTTGTATATCAGAATCTTAATCCCTAGAAATAAATAAATAATTGTTCAATTCACAACCTGTTGCGGGAATTGTATTTTAATACATTTCGCAATATGTTCAAAATGTTTTGGTAATTTTTATAAAAAATATATTCACAACTTATTCTATGAGTACGAAGTTGTATAAATGATGTGTGGTAACTTGCAAATTAACATATTTATGTACAAATGTTTATATAAAATTACCCACAACATTCATAAAACCTACAACTCATACATACGAGTACAACTCATGCATTAAACATTTGTTTTTTAAATTGGAAAAAAAAACGAAAAATAAACTTTTATTATTTGAAGTTTTGAATTTAAACAGATAATAAAAATTTTAAAATCTAATAAAAGAAAATAATATTCAAGTAAGTTTAATTTATTTTAAATGGAAATCTATTATTAGTCTGTCTTCTCGATTTGTGGTTTAAGGAGTATGACGTTTGGGTGTCAAACAACGCGATCCTACAAATGGCTATTCGCAAGTTTCATTCTTATGTTTTATACATTGTTGTAAATTACAACGACTGTGAATTGGACAAATGTTCTAGAAGTTGAATTTATGTATTATGAGAAAATAATAATTTCACAGAAATCGTAGGGTGCTGTTGGCTGAAGTAGTTAGATCGTTGACCTTAAAGTCAGTGATGGCTGTTAACGTGGGTTCGAGCCCAGTTTCAGAGAAGTCACAACATCCAGCATTTTTCAGATGTGCATTAGTGCGCCATTGTATTTGTTGTTGTTGTTGGACTATATAAGTGACGAAGGCATAGTACTGGTCACTGAACAAGTACCGGCAGCAATTGAAACTGGTGTTTACAAGTTGGTGTACAATCCTCCTTATTCGGTATTGTAGTAAAATCGACGTGGAAGTAAAGTAATTGATAAAATGCCTATACGGCTTAAAACAAATTAATGCGCCTACTTGACACTAAAAGTCCAGCAAAATTGTTATAAAAAATTAACAAAACGCATAACAGCAGAGTTGTAAAATAATTTATTAATCTTTCTCACTTTCACCATCTGTCCTTTTTACACTATCTCTTTCCGAAAGAATGTAACCCATCAAAATTGTTAGTAGCCATTAATTGTCACAGTCGTGTTACTTCTCTTAAAAATTAACAGAAATTGCGGCCACCGGACAATGTCTACTATTGAAAATCATAGGAATTTTTGTTCCTAATTCAACATTCATTAAAATAAACAAACAAAACCCCTTAAATTTTATTCAATAGTTAAGCATATTCGTATCTTCAAATCCCGATTTGGTAAAAGAAAGTGCTTGCATTAACAAGATTACTTGTTCTAGTTGGTTGGATTATTTTATATTAAAATGAAATCTTACTTGTGTATAAAATTGCCATTGTACTTATTCATTTGGTTTTTAATTCAAAAAAGAATTAAATGTTAGATTCTAGCGAAATACAGACTGTGAAAATTTAGTAGATAAAAGTATTATCATGTCAACACAGGTGTTTTTTATAAAATATATTAGATAATATTAAATAGAAGATATTTAAATGTGCTTAGCAATAACAATTTGTCTAAAATAATTCGTCACGACTTTGTTAGTGTTAAAAACTATTTAAATAAGTACAAAACTCAGCACGTTGGGTTTTAGAGAAAAATATGAAAATTGTTCCGTGTTGTTCCATGTAGACAGAATTTGAAATAAAGTATAAATTTTAAAAACTGCACTCTAATGTTAAATGGGTAAAAACTACCTGAAAACAAATTTAATTTAACTTTTACGTGGAATCCAATAAGACAAATACAAAAAATATTATTTCTCAAGAGAAAATCGGGAAAATAAAAAATTCACTCCTGACAGGATCTAAATTTCGTTATTTTCTTATATATGTACATATTTTTACTTTTTATTTACGTACTGTTTTTCTTAGCTAAAATTATGTTTATAAGATTGAAAAACTACGATTATTTATTCGCCGTAACCATACATTGCATATCATAGTACGTTTATCGTAACTATACCACAACCACGTGATCTACTCTGGTACTAGAAAAGGCGGATGACATTATTAGTTGCTGTGCTAAATGAGCACTGGAATATTGGGTCCTATGTTAGGAACATGGTTCTAAGGTAATAATTACGAAGCCTGTGCTTTTCCTCAAATGCCACTGTCTTGCGCGAATATGCGTAAGGAGAACGATACCCGGCTGCAATACCTTTACCGTTCGTGGAGAGTCTGGTAGGTATATCGATAGGCAGACTATCCATCTATCTAAGAGAGACTAGACGGTTTTGGGGCGGTATGGTAATGGACTCAAGTAAGTAAGCACTTGATGGTAGTTGCCTCCTTAAGCTAACATAAACATTTGAACCGAATCATTTTCCTAAAATATTATTCCAAAAGTTCACCTTAAAATATGAAAATATCTTATAGAAGGATCTCACATACATATATTGTTCTTATTAATACATATTTCTGAATTGCATTTCTTTCCGATTCATTCCAAGAATTGTTACGTTTGTTATTTTACTGTTTTTTTCACTATTAACATATAAAATGAATAATATAATTATGTATTTTTATATATTGGAGTTCCCTCGCGAATGAGTAGTAGCGAGGGCTTAAGTACTATGACATTTAGAGTCATGCTGGTGGTAGTGATGTTAGTCACGACCGGTAGGGCCTCCCATGCTAGAAGGGTCTAAGTCGAGTACGAACAAAGAACTACCCCCTCCCACTCCATTAGCGTCTGTTTCTCCTAGTTGGAGCGGCTAACAAATTATCCATGTCCGCTGGCCTTAAACAGTCATCTTAGGCCCTCTGAGGTCTGTCGGTCCGTAAAAAATCCATCAGCGTCTGTCCTCATATTAAGCGGCTGATGGTCTGCGTCTGTCTCCAGTGGAGCGGCAGCAACCCTTTCGCCTCGCAGTAGGCATAAAATGCAAAAGAACCCCCTCTTCCATGTTAGTGTCCGGAAACAACTCACGCTCTACGCATCCGGTAAAGGGCTTCATAATCTCCGGAGAACCAACTATTACCACGTCGGTTTCAGGTTGTAGTAAGTTGTTAGCTACTGAGACCCCGTCTAGTGGAGTGGTTGCGCCAGGCTCAGCCGTAAACCAAGCTTGGAATAAGGTTCTTCGAAATCAAGTACCTCTAAGGCTTCTCAGGTGCGGACGGTAGTAAACCCCGTCAAAATCCCTTCCTCGGGTGCAGGTTCGATGGTTAAGACACAGTATGCCGTTAAACCAGCTTCCCATGTGTCGAATCTTGTGCAAACAGGGCACCCGAAGAACGATTCGATGCCCCCAGTAGTACCTCCTTTCGCCTCTACGGTTAAGAAACCCCATAGGCACATAAATCCCGCTAAACGGGCCTTCATATATAGGCTCTCCGCCTATAAAATCGTCAGCCGACTTGGTGGGAAAGCGGTCGGTGAGCTCACGGATCAAGACGAAAGCTCCCTCCAGTGGGCGAAATCCCATATTGAGGGTAATGTACGGGTCCAACCCACTGCGTCGGAAGGCAATCCTACACGGAAGCTAACTGAAGCAGCGCATAAACGGCAAAGATCAGGGGAGGACGCCCTTCCTGGGACTAAAAGGCCCAAGAATATGCCTCAAGGGGCTTTAATTAGATCGTATAAGGACGTGGCTAAAGACCACCTAATTTGGGCTATCATTGACCGCAACGCCAGTGACGGCACCATTTCTTCCAAAAACTGGAAACTGGTTGTCGTCGCACTCTCCAAGGCGTTCCTCAAGAATTAAGGGGTAACCCTGACCCACCAACCGGATGTGATGACGCCGGCTGCTATCAGGGGCACATCAAATTAATAGCGTGTGCAGATGAGCGGCCGTCGCTGCTGTACAAAGATGCCGTGGAGTCGCTGGGGGAAGCCTGGCGAGGCGCTAATATTGAGGCAATACCTCTGGCCGATGTACCGCAAACGCCCAGATCTATTGCCAGAATCCCCGCTGAGCCATCTGAACCCAAGGAGACCTTGGAAATCATGCAGGCTAGTAACCCAAAGCTACGTTGTTGATGAAACCAGGAAGGCCACTGTTATCATTAACAGTGACTCTTTGGCGTCACTCCGAGAGACGCAGGGGAAGATATTCTATGGCTTTGGAACTATCTTCCTCCGCGTCTATAAAGGTGATGACAAAGAGATGCCTCAAGTTCCGGTGACTACGGCTACTATTGAAACTATGGAGGACGATTCCGCTGCTTCATCGGCCAACGAGGACACCCAGTCGATCACAGGATTTGTGGGTGACTTCTTTGGCAGGATGGAGGTGGCGCACGATGAGGACATCCTTCTGGAATCGGACGACGACCCAGAGGATGCCAACGTCACAGTCGTCCATAGTGATGAACTGCGATGAAGGTCACACAAATTAACCTTCATCACTCTAAAGCGGCGACAGCTGCCCTTCTCCTCCGATTAGCTTCAGGCGCGGAGGAGCTTATTTGCATCCAAGAACCATTGTTGTATAAAGACAGGGTTTGCGGACTCAGTTTAGACGGCTATAGTACTTTGTACGCAGCTGAACAAGGTAAGACCAGAGCTTGTGTTATGGTCAAAAACGTTCTCAAAGCTTTTATTCTCTCTGATTTTAGCGATAAGGACACTTGCACTGTCGCAGTGGAAAATAAAACACGGAAAGTATGGTTTATGAGCTGCTTCATGGCACACGATCAGGGTGATAACCCTCCAAATGGTATGACCAGGAAGGCGATGTCGTATGCCAATAGGTGCAACATTCCTCTCATCATATGTGCAGATGCTAGTGCACACCATCTGGGGCAGCTCGGATGTCAATCTACGAGGTGAGTTGCTTCTAAACTTTACAGTAGAAAATGAAATAACAGTAGTTAATAGGGCTAATGAGCCCACCTTTATTGTGACTAACAGAAGGGAAGTTCTTGATATTACGCTTATTAGCGATAGGTTCTCAGATATGAATACAAATTGGAATGTGTCAAAGGACTGATCCTTCTCTGACCACATGAACATTGATTTCAATTTTTCTTTTGATTCTCTTGATTCAGCGAAACTATACGAATAGAAAAAAGAAATAGAACAAAGCCATTATGGTTACATGTCCCATTTGATGTTTTGCGTTACAAATGCTTTATTTCACTAAATATGCATATTTATCTATGAAATTAATGATTTAAAAAAATCCAAAATTTGTAGGCTCCAGGAATTACAGCTGCAAACATTTTGTGAAAGGAAAAATCCTTAGTTATCATTGGAAAACATTTTTTTATTCTTGTGACGCACGCAGGAAAACTTTATTCAGCGAAGCCACCTGCCGCGTCCTACTGGAGGAAAAAACCCCTAAGCGCGGCCGTAGGCCGCCACGCAGAAAAACTTTAGTATGCGAAGCCAGATTTCAGTACTTAATTTTAGTGTTTCAGGAACTGAAATGAGAGATAAAGCCGTTTTCTAATATTGCTATGTGAACTAAGGCATGCAATCATTATTAAAAATATGGCTTTATGTCTAATTTTTGGAAAAAATTTATGGCGTTAAGTCCCATTATAATGAGACTTAATGGCATATGCCCTTATGTCTCAATGGAATGGGACTTAACGACATATGGCTTTATGTCCTATGGCTTTGTGACACCCCACCATCTGTCTATGCTAGTGTACTCGAAGACAAGCTGCCTCGAGAGTCTTAACTGAGGCAACAGACAAGTCTTGTGAAAGAATCGACAGGAAAGGCAAGGCTAAGCCTATATGGTGGAATGCGGAAATTGATGAAAAACGCAAGGAAAGCAGGAAACTATTTAACGAGGCTAAACGTAATGGTGTATGGAAAAGTTACAAATCCTCATTGAATAGATTCAAGAATCTTATCAGGAAGCCTAAGAGACAGTCATGGAAGAAATTCTGCAATGATGTGGAAAACTCCTCAGAGACAAGTCGGCTACGTAAGACCTTATCCTCAGGACCAGGGAAGTAGCCCTTAATGACGCTCGAAATACCTCTATTATACCGATAAGTCGCCATTGTGTGGAATCTGCAAAATAACCTGAAGGCACTGATGCCATGGCTCTTGATGATTTTTAGAGCCTGCTTGAGTCTCTCACATGTCCCATCCATATGCACAACATATAAAATTGTCTTCATCCCCAAGGGGGGAAAACATCTCACACTAAGGCTAAGGACTTCAGGCCAATTAGTCTATCCTCCTTTCTTCTGAAAATACTGGAGAGGATTATAGACATTCATATTAGATCAAAGCTAGGACATAACTCCTTGTCAATAGCTCAACATGCCTACACGAAAGGGAGGTCCACTGAAACTGCACTTCACTTATTAGTGGGTCACATAGAGAGATCCCTACAATACAAGGAATTCGCATTAGTTGCTTTCCTAGATATTGAGATCGGCCCAGCGATCATCTAATCTGTTAGTAGTATCTTGCACTTTAGACGTATCGAATCTAACTGGGGCACCTCAAACATTTCCAAAGTGGTTACCAGGGGCACCCCGCAAGGAGATGTAATTTCTCCATTACTTTGAAATCTAAATATAAATTGCCTTCTGAGGTCCATGGAAAAGACGTGCTGCAGAACGATTGCGTATGCAGATGACGTCGCAGTCATGGCTATGGGTAAGGATCCCAGACTACTGTCTGAACTTATGGAATCCGCACTGGATCTCATAGTAAAATGATGCTAGGGATGTGGTCTGGATGTTAATCCTGCCAAAACGGAACTGGTACTTTTCACTAGGAGATACAAAATTCCCAAATTTGTTAACCGAAGCTAAATGAGGTCCCACTGAAATTATCTGATAACGCCAAATATCTTGGAATAATACTAGATAGCAAATTGAACTGGAACATGAATACCACTTCCAGCACCACAAAGGCGGCAACGGTATTATATTGCTGTAAAAAAGCCATTGCCCTAAAATGGGGAATCAACCTGAAAAATTTATACTGGCTATACAAATGGGTCATTAATCCCATTTTTTTCTACAGTGAAGGTGTTTGGTGGCTGGCGCTTAGGCGGAAGAGTCATCAAACTAAGTTTGAACGCATAATGAGAATGATGGCAATAACAGTAACAGGTGCCATTAGAACAACCCCTCTAAGGCTCTGTTTAAGATATTGAACTGGCTACCACCAGACATCATAGCAAAAAAGTTGGCTGCGAACACGGCAGTAAGACTAAAGGCCACTAGAGCATGGAGCGATTACAATATTGGTCATGCCAACATCCTGTATAATATAAATTGGCACATGAACGTTGACTATGTCACCTCTGAGCCAATATTTGATCCTGGCTTCTCTGTAAGCTTTTCGAATAACGCGATCCACCCTGACGACCTACAACCCCCGCGAATGTGATTCAAATATTCATTGACGTGTCTAAATGGTGTCGGTTCTGGCATTTACTCCCAGCAGCTAAACTGGTACATTCCGTTAAGGCTGCCGGACCACTGCAGGACCACAAATTTTTACTGAACTTTACTGTATTTTACGAAATTTGCGTTCTTTTACACAAAATACAATAAATGAGAACACGAATTGAGAGCATTTTAAAAGGAAATAAATGTTCATAGCAACTTTTGAACTTTCTTTTCTTTGTGCTATTTTAATTCTTTGGAGTTGTGAAAGTGCTAAATATATGGTTACTTAGTACTGCATTTGTTTTTAAGGTCATCTATAGCATAAACAAGTAAAGGCACACTTTTGAATAAATTTAATCGGACACAAATTAGCAAAAGCAAATAAAATAAAAATAAACATATGGAAAAGATTACAGAAAATAATTTCTTTATGTTTTCTTGAAATGTTCGTGATATAATAAATATTGCATCGAGCACCAACAAGAAAACGAGTTGAATAGTTAAAACTGTGAATATTTTTCAGCACTACATTGATTTGCAATCAGCTGCTTCTTTAATCTTACTAATTTTTAAAAATTTTCGTTCACGTATTTTTTGAGCAACAGCAACAGAAAGTAAATTTTTCATTTTACTCAGTAATTTACTGCAAAAATAATCGAATGCACCTCTTAATTAACAAAATGTAAAAAATAAATAAAACTGAAAAATGAAGTGCAAATGGCAAATAAATGTAATGTAATTTACTAAATGCCTATTTCCTTATAATACCCTATATTACATTTGTGTTACACAAAATAAAATGAACAAAATACTAATAAATGTCCCATATTTTCCGACATTGTTTGGTATCAAACGCAATTTTCAAATATATTTGTATTTTTTTTTTCTTTTAAATATTGGCCAACTGGTTTTCTTATTCAAATAAAATCTTGCTAATGTAAAAAAAATGCAATGTAAACGAACTAGATTTTGAGAAAGATTTCAAATCAAATCTAGTAGATTTCGGGGCAATGTACTCTAAAATAATTTTAGATTCTAATTTTAAATCAGTAACTGTAAACAATTGTAACAAACCAACCAAACAACCAATTCTGATAAAATTCTGCCACTCTTGGCCTGATCAGACCCGCAATAGTAGCCCTGCGAACATTATAAGAAAAACATTCGAAATATATACAGGAATTGACGTAGTTAATCTTCTTCATGAGAGCATTTGGCCTTCTTAAGACCTTTTAAAAGTTATAAAGAAAAACTGTATTGGAATATTGTATAGCACCAAAAATACGTGTCCCGATAAACTGAAGGTAAGGCAGAATATAACAATTCAAGCGATTCACCTGATAAAGATACACAAAATTTGTCTGGTTGTTCACAAATGCTGATGAATCAGGAAGATGAAAAACAAAGAGAATGTTTGGGGGACAATTTAAATAAATTGCATAATTTGTTGATAAAAATAATTTTTTAACCAATTTTTTTACATTAATATTTAAAATTTCTATATTCTTTTTCTTTGGAACGTATGTTTTGTGTAAATCGATACTGAAAAAAAGAAGAAGTTTTACTTTGCACAGCATTTCGAAGAGAATATCACTTTTTGGGTTTGTTGTTAGAAGATAACTGATGAGATCGGATAAGAAATATTTTATTTTTCATTTTTGTTTAAATAAATTAAATTGTTTGCATTTTCATATATTCAAATAACTGCCTAATTTACAATCTATTGTATGACGTTTGTTCTATAAATGTTGTTGGTAATTTTAAAATAAACATGTTACTTAACAAATAATTATGTATAAGGAGCATTTGTTCAACATACAACTCATCCAATAGATTGTGAATTGTACAAACTTATATTGATAAAATTAAATTAAAAGTGTGCTGGATTTAATGAACTTTTCGATTTAACAAGTTAGCCTGTGTTATTTTTGATTTCAAGAATTCAAGAAGAGTTCACCACTGACTGATGATGTTGTTTGCTACTGCTGCTAATGATGAGGATTCTGTAGGAGAATGATGATTCATTTTAATAGTTTTTACTTTGTTTTTATGGTCTTGACTGCAATGTCAATATCCATTGATACATATATTTTTTATTTACCTTTGTTTCTATTGCCTCACCTCTTAAAATGCTGTTTTATTTTGCCTGAAGTGGGTACTGTTTTTATACGAAATTGTTTAATTCGGTTTTTGTGCTTTAATCTTTCGATTTAAGTTTTTTTTGTGTTTGTAAAGTTGAGTACTTCTTTGATTGATTAATTGTTGTTGTTGTTATTGCTGTCATCAATGATTAGTAAATTTAATGGAGCTCTTAAAGAAACGGAAAGAAGGTTGCATTGAGTCTACCTACTTCAACATTTTATTAGAAAATTACATTCCCTGATTCACAAACATAAATAAAAACTTATTTTTGAAAATGTGTGTGGAAAAGATTCAGTTCATTTGATATATCATACTGAATACAACTCGTCTTTGACTTGCTGTTCATATATACTAAACTAAAATATATAAATTTATACCAAAACTAATTATAATTTAAGAAAATATTCGGGGTTATTGAATTATAATTATTTCACAGAGATTTCTTTTATTAAAACATCAAATTATATTCATAATTTAATTTGCTAACACTAAGAAACACATTTTAAATTCGACGGCATTTGCGTCTTGCACTAGGACTACGGCAGCTAACACGGCTTCGATGTCGAATTACCCTTGGTCGTCTGCTGTCACGACCTTCAAGTATGATCGACTGGGGCTAATAAATATTTTTTATTCACACGCTGAACATAACCATACTGTAGGCCACCACTCAAAGTTTGCTTTACATAAACCTTAACATCACTTACATCACCGCTTACGGTATCTGCGATTTAAATTTTGGTGAGAAAGTTTCGATTCTTGGGAAGGAATATAGAAGGATTATTGTTTTTGAACATTCGATTTGAATCTTCGAACGCTAAAAGTGACGGGAAAGACCTCTGCAGGGAGTTTATTCCACATACAAACTGTGCGACCAAAAAATGCATGTCAATCTACCACAAATGGATATAGTAACGATAAAACAGCGAAACACACCCCACGTTGCGACGACATTCCAATCAATCAATAGAATTGTCTACCTTACTGTCACTGATGAGCATCTGCGCCCTCTCCTGCACGCGGTCGAGTAATTTCAAAACAGACTTAGAGCTCAAGATGTGACATCTGAAATTATTTTTCATCAATGGAATATAATTTTATACAGTACATTTAACTTTCCATTTCATGTATGTTGTACATAAAAACATATTTATATAAAGCAATTCGCCTTGGATGCGTCCAAGTTTTAAACGAACAGTTCTTGAAACTTTTTTGATGTTTTGTACTGAATATATTAAGTGATATGTACTGAAAGATTATAGTAAGAAATTGTCTTGTCAAAATATTATTGAACTTTGCGACTGCGATAACTTAGCATACATTTCTATATATTTTTATATATAAAAATTAAATACATCTTTAAATAAAAATATTTTATAATACACAAAAATCAAAAATAACCCTGAATTACGAAAGCATAAAAAGAACAAAAAAACAAAACACAAATTAAATAAAGAATCTACGTACAGACAATATGTGTGCATGTTATGTCTGTACATTAAAAAAACCCGGGTACCTCCATGTTCATGTACGAATGAGTATAAATTAATGTGCAAAATTAATCATGGAAAATTATTAAAATATTGTTCAGCTTTTGCTTTGTTTAAACAAATGTAGAATATTTCAATAACAAAAAAAATTATCAAAACAAAAAAAAGGACAACAAAGAAAAATTAATACAAAATTAATAAAAATTTTATGGTCTGTTTGACATCTACACCAACCGCGGTCAGTTGCAATAACATCGGTGCTAAAGCAGGCCTTAGACGTTGTGTTTCTTACATCTGACTTGGAAAATTTTTCCATGCCAAACTTTTACATGCCGTGTCATCCTTTTGAAACATTCGCAGTTAAGTAATGAACTCTAGTTAAAAATACAATAAACATATCATTCGCTACTTCTTATTTGGCATTTGAACTATTTACTTTAACATGGTGATTTCGAATTTTGACAACGAGAACTTGAAGATGTTTTACCGTCTTCAGGCAAATCCAACAGGTGATGCATGATACGGTCTTTAGTATTTTGAAAAAATTACTTTATATCTTAGCTGCGGTTTTAAAGAAAATGTAGTGCAACCAATTATGATGAAATCGGAAAGAATATTTTATGGTAAAAGCAAAGAACTGAACAATTAAGTTTAAGCAGCATCTGTTCAAGGCTACTATTTTCCTATAATATGGTTAATGCCACATTCTGACGAAATGGTATCATCGATTCATCCGCTACAAAACACCTGAAGCAAAATACGATGTGTTGTAGAAAATTTAACTTGTTGTTCAACGGTTCATGTGGCTTTGATTAGGGAAATATGAGTATTAAATGTATTAGATACAATTGCCATTAGTATTTTATTATCATATGGTAAGCAAGTCATGTAAGTATTTCCATGTAATGCGGACGGTATGTGGTATATCACTGAAAAGTATATTATTTGATAGTTGCGACGTATTATCAAAACTTCGCTTAAAAAACATGCCGTGGAAAACAGACATA
Organism: Gymnocheta viridis; assembly: GCA_956483585.1. Taxonomy (NCBI): domain Eukaryota; kingdom Metazoa; phylum Arthropoda; class Insecta; order Diptera; family Tachinidae; genus Gymnocheta; species Gymnocheta viridis. Next base: position 68,616,341 of record OY101441.1, read on the forward strand.
TCAAAACTGAAAGTGTAAATACATAAACACAACAAAATAAAAACACAACAATCAGAAATAAAAATGTTTAAAAAAATATATTTTGAATTGAGTGACTCAATAAATACGTCAACAGCAACAACACACTTATTAGCCAACAGAGTATAACACATTAAACAGAGAAGAGCTAATTAATGGCAAAAACAATAACATTAATGAGAAAGACAATGAAGAACCGTAAAACGTCATCAATTAGAACGCCAAGCAAGTGCTGAAAAACCAGCAATAACAACATTAATTGCACAAAAGATATGAAAACTAAAAAAAAAACATTGTGAACTTAGAAATTATAAATCGCGCACTAATTATGCTATAAAAACAACATTTACTACAACAACACCTTAAACAACAAGAAGCAGAGCGATATTGTTAACGTGTGTTGAATGGATGAGAGCATATTGTAGGACGTTGCATAAACAGAATACACTCGTTTTTGTATACCCTACATCACTGGTGGGAATGGTAAATTCTTATACACATATTTATCATTCCGTTGGTATTTTTTACAGTATGCATATGCGATTTAACAATGTTCACCGGTCTACTTTTCTCTTTAAATATGTATGAACAACTTAAAATGCACTAAAAAAATAATTCCCTTCCCTGTGCCATAATTTGTATACCATACGCCCTTGAAATTGTTTTGCTTCAAAAAATATATCATTTGTGAATCACGTGTGATGTGAATCGTTTAGAAATGGTATGTTGTGCATCATGTGTGATTCACAGGGTAGAAAAAGAGTTTAGCAAAAACAATCGAATTGAGCACACATTTTCTAGTTTATTTCAAATTTCACAAAAATAAAAAAAATAAAACAAATTTTTTAGCACTATTGGACAAAACTGGGATCTATCGCAGTCTACTATTTCCATTGATGCAGTAAAAAATCTCTCAATATTTAAAGACAAATTTTAAATATTATATATTATCCTAATGCTCTTTATTGTACTAAAATGTATTTAAAAATCTAACTAATGCAATTCCGAGTGGAAGAAAATGGTTCTGCAGTTAATTAAAAACTTTTCCTTCCAATCGTCCCTATCTGGTAAGAAAAAATTGATTTTAGTTAAATGTGAATTAATTTTCATTCTACATTGTCCTTAAGGCCGAATTAGTTTGTACGTTCTGTTCTATTATGAATCAGCTGGTCAAAAACAAACCAAATAGAAAACTGTATGTGTGGTTTGTATTGTTAGTACAGATGGCATCGTGAGTGACTTTTCATGCACGCTCACGATAAAAAAAATTTCACTCATGCACGCTCACGCACGACCTCATATTTTTGGCTCACGTTCACTCACGCTTACGTGAGTGGAAAAAAAGTTAGTCACAATCACGAAAACTCACGCTCACGAAATACTCACGAAAAAATCACAACCTATAAGTATTTATACATTAAAATTTGTGAATGCGAATAGAAAAATCGAATATACAATTAGAAAATTCTGCAATAAAAGAGGAAAATTATGTTTGACTGAGAAATATACTTTTCTGAAACAATTTGTTAGTTTTGAAATACAATTTTACAATTTTAATGTATGGATAAGCCCCGGAAACAGTCCACCAAATAAAATTTTTTGACGGTGATCCAGGAATATTAGACTAGATATATAATTTTATAAATAAAATAAATGTATTTCGACGATCATTAATGCACAAATTATTATCAAATCCTGCCCTAATTCAGATCCTCTAATTTCATACCAGAAATTAAAAAGTTTTAGGTTTCCTATCATTACTTTACTGTTAAGGAAGATGGCCCGATCGAAAGACATATTTTTGTACATTGAATTCACTTCAATTTTATTTAAAAAAATTTTGTGTGATTTTGGAAACATTGAAATTAGGTATGAAATTTCAAAATAGAAAATAGAATAAAAAATGTAATGTAAGTCACGTAGCGTGCGTCACAAAGGGTTCACGTCTTTTCATAAAAAACGACAAAAATTTGTAGCTGCAAATAAGTTATTTTAGAATTCCTTTATATTCATCTTTCTTTCAGGAACTAGATTTTGTGTACTTTATTATGCAAAAGTCGCAATAAATTAGAAAACACCATTTAATTTTCAAAGTTACTTTTTGTAGTGTGCGGAACAACATTTTATGATCAATTATTTCGCAACAAATACCTGCTAAAAATTTATAACTTATATCCCACTAAGCACCATGCATAAGTTGAAGGTACCTCTTTTGAAAGACCAAAAAATTGTTAATGTGAAAACGAGTACGAATGTAGGGTTCTATGCCGCAGGATTTACACAATGTGTAAATGTATGTATGTTAAAATTAAATTTGACAATTGAATACAATTTAAAATTCTTAAAGAATATATAAATTTTCTTTTATTTTAAAGTTTTGAAGTGAAATTTAAAATTATGTACATATTTAAAATATTTTGATTAAAATCATTAATTTTCTTTCTCATAAGCAATCTGTGTAAAATACTAAGATTAAATAGATTTATGCCATAATTTTAAAAATTTTAGTTATGGCAGCAAATTTAAGCAATTAATAAACTTTTTGCTTCAAAATAAATAAAGGACTTCAGATCAAATAGCAGAATTTATTAACATAATAATTAAAATAAAATCACAATTCATTTCATTAAATTTAAGAAAAACGTCACAAATCAAAAACTGGAGCATATACGTGGTAAATATACATTTGGTACGTATATAAAAATAAAATAGTTTGTTTAGACAAAACTTAAAAATATACGTATGTATGTACATATCGCCCCTTTATTGATCCGTAGTCTTTTATTAAAAGAGAAATATTAAAAATTTCAGCAGGTACATATGTATATGGTCTGTATTGGCTTTTTAGTAAGTATGTACATATACATACATTTGGTTTGGATTAAGCATACATATGCTACTGAAAAACTTTTTAGACATAAAGAAGTATGTACCTTCAACATAATTTTTTTTTCTAAGTAACTTAAAAGTTTGGGTTTTTTTTAAGATATGATCATGTTGCATTAAAGGAGTGATGTATATTATACAAATTTCTGAAAATTCTAAATAATAATGAATCGATAAAAAGGGGAATTCACAGGCGAATCTGGCCACAAAACAGTTGTTATAAAATATTGAGATTTTTGGTATGATTCGTTCGAATTTATTTTGCTACAAACATTTAAAGGCAGTTGAAATTGCTACAATTAGCATTTTCAAATTTTAAACCGCATTTAATATGCAGTAACGCATTTACTGAATTTAAAGATAAAAGATAAAGATTTTCCTTAGCGGAAAAAGTTCATGGTTGCTTAAAAAGTACTATTTGCACTTAAAACAAGTTGCCAGTTTTTATAACTAAAAACATTTCTCAGTTGTACAAAAAAGCACCAGGGCACTGCGATAAATTGTGAAAAGCACTGTAAATACCCGCTTTTAAAAAACGGATATTTAACAAAATTTCGAGCGTATGAAGAGGCAAAAAGCATCAAAAAATACCTGAAAAGCACCAAAATGCCATCACTGGTGGTTTGTTGTTGCTTTTTCTTTCTGTTCTGCTCCGGATAAACTGCAGAAAATATAATACAACATTAAGCGACAGTCAAGAGTGTGTATGTATTAGATTTTTGTGGTGTGAAATATGACATATTTTTTGTTAAAAGTCAGAAAATTTCTTTTTAATTCAAGATATTTAAAGATTTATATATGTATTTTTGTCAAATAAAAAAATTTTGCACACATTTACAAAACTCATGCCTATAATTACATCGTCCACATCCGAAAGTTCAGATATGGAACACTTAATTAAAAAATATTTTCTTCAGAAAATACCGGCACAGAATGGCAATAAAAAATAAAAACTAATGAGGCCTGAAGCTTCTCCTGTTAACTTATAAAAAGCGATTTTAAGTTAATTTGCGTTTTAGTTGTCAATTAAAAGCATTTTTTAAATTATATTTTTGATTTGGTTGAACGAATTTTCATCATTATCGCCGCATTCTGAAGCTCATCCATTTACAGTACCAACCAACAACTTCAGCATAAACTTGATAATGACTTTTATTAAAAATCACATAATTTTCCTCATAAACAACATACTAACAACTTAAGTAAATTATTATCTTATAAGTTGAGCGTGCGCTATGCAGATAACCGACTGTTCAAATCTTGGTAAAGGTATATACATACATATTTTTTTTTAATTGTGTAATATGTATGTGTTCGTAAAAACGAGTTTTTGGCATATAACAAAATATTTGTACAGTAATCTAGTGAGTAAAACGCTTGACATTAAATCCAATATTTCTTTTAAATGCTCGAGTTCAATACTGGCAGCAGACATTTAATTTTTATTGTATTTTGAGTACTGAAATACTTCTAAATATTGACATTTTTATTAAGATTTTATTTGTAATCCCAAATGGAAAGTATGTAGTTGCAGATGCCCGAGTAGAAGTAGTGAAAAGTATGTTTGTCAGAATTTTAACACATTACTTTGCCATCAAAGTTTTTGCTGGGATGGATATATTGAGACCACAATACTGAAAAAAAAGCAAATACATCAACAATAATAATAAAAGTAACATATTGGAACTAACATTTTTAGCTTGTGTGTAAATAATTCAAAGAATTTGTATATTATATTAGATGAGAATTGAGTGGCTGATTTCAGTGCAAGAAATGCTCTCATGTTATTATAAATTTTTTTTGCAAAGGTGAACGAACACACAAATTCTTACGTACAATAAGCATACAATGAGCACTTGTAATACACATTGTTTTCTGTACTATTATGCACGTAATCGTAAAAATATCCCAGCAAGAAATTGTATTTATTTGGAAATAAGTACCCTTAAAGAGAAAAGAAATTACGTAAACCTGGTCATGTTACCGTTGTTTGCTGAATAGTTAGCGCTACAAGGAAAATAATGACCCAAAACGTGGGTTCAAGCCCAGTTTCAAGAAAATCATAACATTCCAGCATTTTTCAGATGTGCATTGTTATGTCCATTGTATTTGTGGCTGTTAGACTGTTTAAGTGACAAAGGCAGTCAGTATTGTAGCAAAAATTGCCGGCAAAGTAAAATAATTACTATAATGGCAGACGTGCTGCAACACTGATCTACAAACGCACAATATATCAGAATTGTAAAACTATTAAGCTTTCGATTTTCACCATCTGTCCATCTGTCCTCTCTCAATACCCCTTTCCCAAAGAAGGTAACAACACATCTACTGGTTGGTAGGCATATTAATTGCCTGACTGTCTTAAAAAAACAAAGATACCAAGAGGACCTCCCACAACTCTTGAGTATGGATTAATTGTTTGGGATTCATGTTATTTTATTCATGTTAACAATATTGAATCGGTTAACTTGCCGCCGTATTATATCAGACTTGTTTTTATAAAATTCCCATCTCTAAAAATTCGACGATTGATGCTGAGCGCTTTATTTGTTCTGGGCCTGATTCGTGATGATGTTGATTCAGAGTTCCTACTTTGTCAACTAAACTTCAATGTTCCTGTAAGACCTACCCGCAATTTCGAACTCTTGGTATTAAAATACTACCTTTCTGTATATGATAATAATGATTGTTTTACCGCCGCGCATGTGTTAACTTTAATAAATGCTACTACATTAAGAACTTATCTGAGAGTAATGACGTACTGAAGAGAAATCTTACTTTATATCCAAATTGTTGAACCAACTGCTTTTATATAATTCTGTTTTTATTATTCGTATTTAGTCAGTAACAGACTAACCTAAATCAGCGCGTCAGGTGTTTTATGTCAAAAATTCTCATGCTCATACAAAGTGTATGAAGCAAATCCAAATAGCGTGGCGTCAACGCTTTGCAATTCGAAAATCCAATTTTTACAGCGCGTTAAAGGACGTGATTCATTATCCTACATAATCGCACGATCTGCCAAATATAGTATGTGTGCTAAAAAAGTAAGATAGTGTGGACTGAAAATGCAACTGAGTGAAATTTTTTTTGGCAAGTTGTACGATTTGGTAAATTTTATGAAAATTTTCATAAAATGATAGTTTTGATGCGTGCATCATTTTTGTTTAATAGTGTGACATCTAAAACGCCACTTCGAAGCGATTTTTTAAAGTCGACCAGACTTACATACATATCAGTGAACGACAAAGGTATACAATTTTCAATACATATCATACATCATACATATATCATACATATGATATTCAAAAGTGTAGGATTATTAAAATAGAAAATGCTTTTTGTATTGCTAGCAATACGTATTAATATAGATACGTATCGATGGGTATCCATAAATATGACTATAAGAGAAAAAATTGTTTGCAGAACTATAACAAAAAGAAACAATTTATTTTCAACTTATATTTGTTTTAGGCAAAAAATGCAGTTCTTTATTTGGTATTAACTTTTTGAGTAAATATAATTTTTGCATAAAAATAAAGTCAATGAAATTCATGCATATTGGATCAATATTCTGTGTTCATATTTTTATAAAATCTTAAAAATTCAATGAAGCAATAAATCATATCGCGATAATAGCGAAAGTTCGCCAAATTTACCAAAATTTTTAAAAGCCGTAAAATCTTCTAAAACGGGCTACAAATGCAAGGAATGTGAAAAACTCGCAAAAAATTACGAAAATTTGCAATAACTTCCAACCATTATTTAAAAGACGATAAAACAATAAAAAATAGAAAAAGTTACCCACATTGCGAAAAATGCGAAATTCCGCAAAAAGTTGCAAAGTTTTGAAAAAGCCGTAAAATCTTCTAAAAAGACTTAAAAATGTAAGGAATGCGAAAAATTTGCAAATTATTTTTGCAAGCAGCTTAGCTTTTTTCAATTTGTTCGCTTTTTGTTTAAGGATCTTCATCCATTTTTAAGCTTTTCCTATTCTCAAAAATGTTTGCTAAAATTTGCTTCAAAGTAAAATTGTAAACTTTCCAACTATAAATCCATAATACAAATTTAGACAAAATTTCTGGCAATACTTATCAAACGAAAATCGGAAAATAAATGTGCTCATAGTCATTGGAGTATCTATCGATTCTTATATGTATGTGCGCAGGGATATAAACAAATATGAACATGAATACATACAGGTACAAAAAAATGCGCACCGATACATAAAATTGGGAAATTGAACAGATACGAAAAATATTTTGTATTGAAAATATTCAATATATGCTGGAGTAATTTATTTATTATTCTATCGTTTGTCGTTCTCTGTTACATATGTAAAATTTTCCTTTGAATGAATAGTGCGATCGTGTAGGATAGTGAATCAGGGACTTAAGTATTGAAGTTGGCTGTTAAAAAGCAGTATTTTTCCTGTTTCCTTTTGTTGTTGATACAAAGGAGTGTCAATTTAGCTACTTTTAGATAAATCCAGCGGTTTTATCACCATTTTAATTTATATTTCGCGGTTTTTATTAAATAAGATAAGTTAACATTACTGTTTATCACACAGCGTTGACGTTCTTATTTAAGTAAGTCAATTCATCGTAAAAGCTACGCACTGGAAAACGCTACGCTTGACGCGCTAATTTAGGTTGGTCTGTAAGGATGTAAAAATCTATTGACCTAATAAATAAATAGAAGATGTTAATAGATATAATGAAAATTCTCTGTAATAAATTCCAGATCTATGCCAAACGAACTTGATTGCCATATTTGTATTATGCAATAAGAGAACAGAAGTTAAATTCTATCTTGGATTTTATTTTATTCAAAACAGATGGGAACACACGGCCGTATGCTTAGTATAAAAATGCAAGATGCTTCTACTTGGAATCGTTTGATAAAAAAGGATATGTATGGAGCATATTTTATATGTATGTAAACATTTTGAAAAGCCTTGCCATTTATTACGAAAATGGCTAATATTTTTTAAAATTGCAAACAAACACCAAAATTTATTAAAAGTGTTAAAATTAATGGGTACATAAATCGCTAAAATTACAACAACAAAAGTCGGTCCGAGTAATTTCATTGCTAACGGAATTGATTGCTTAGGGAATCGTTTCTGATGATCAGCATTAGCAACAATCAATCAATCTCTTACATACACACTACATATTTGATTTTATAATAATTTATGCATTACCAACATGTTTAATTTTAAAACTTCATAAGTAAAACATTTACTTGACTGTACTACGGGTAAAGCAACTGAAAAACAGTATAGAAATAAAAAGGTTTGTTGGGCTCAAATGCATTGGAACAGATTTGTTTAGTACAAATTAGAGATCACGTGATTAGCGTGAATCATGCGTGATGTCGAATTATCGTCATTAGTTTTTTGTTGCAATCACGTGAGTATAAAAAAATTGAGAGTGAGCAAGCGTGAGTTAGCGTGCATTTTTTTGTTTTTGCAATTTTGTTCATTTAATTTTCTTAATTATTTCATATAATTTTTCGTAAGTATTATGTATTTACGTATAAATATTTTTCGTGATTATGACTAACTTTATTTTCCACTCACGTGACCGTGCATATAAGGCCATGCATAAGCGTGCATGAGACATAAATTTTTTTATCGTGAGCGTGTATGAGCTAATCACGATCTCATGTCTAGTACAAATATGAAAGCATAATTTGTATATTTTATGTTTAAAAAAAATTACAACTTTACAGCTGGGTTTAACGCACACCACTCGTAGTCATAATCTAAATGCCAATGATCCACAAAACTGTTGAATAAGCGGAAAAAACAAGTGAAGTGTACACGATGAATTCATGGCATAGTGTGCGTTTGTGTGTGAAACAATTTCATTTAAATGTTCCAGGCCTACCAATGTGCTGGTTTATTGTATTTGTATTCGCACCATTGTATCTGATAATTTACGGTTTTATGATAATGTTGATTATTTAATATAAAAAAAGTATCTGACTAACAAGCGCTAAATGTTAAATAATTTTAATTTTATAATCATTTGACTCATATAATAAAAAAAAGATTTTTTATTTTTACCCCTCGACCAAAGACGTGAAATGCTATAAGTTCAAAGTGTGTGTATCTGCATGCCATTGTAGCTCCCAAACGATCGGACCGATTTTGAGTTTATTTGATTTCTGTTTGATAAATGGAGCAATCTTAAAAGAACTGTGCAACCTTACACTGATGCTGGCAGCTACACCTCTATGGAGATTTTTTTAATTTAAGTAATTTTTAAATTGATTTCTTGTTTCTTCAATACAACAAAATTTATATAAAATTAACCACCATAGTTCAGCCAAAGCGAGACAAAAAATAAGTTTACTTTGCCTTTGGCAGAAAGAAACAGTGTCTATCCTTTTTGAACGAGTTTTAGATGATATGGAAAGGCTTTATGCAAACCACCATTAATACGCAACTTTCAAAATTTGTTATTAATTTGTTCTTTCATCAAGCATTTTTAGTTATGAACGATTCTTCCTCTACTTATTCTGTCTTTCCCATTTTCCATAATAGTACAAGAAATCACTTGAGTCACCTGTGCAATCATAAAAACTTTTAAATTATATTCGGTAAAAAACCATGTACACCGCCACAAAAAGCCGACCAGTCAAAACAAAAACAGAGAAAACGGTTTTCGATGCCATTATTTGAGTATTCTTATAAAGACTTTTGGAACTATTGCGGATTATGAAAATCTCTAGAAGATGTAAAAAAATCGTTTCCCATATCTGAGTCATTTATGAACTATTTTATATCCACTTCCTTATCTAGGTTTCTATCAACCTTCTAAGTTGCGAAAAATGGGGCATATCCATTCACAAGTTCTAATAAAAATCCAAACAAACATTTAACAGCTAAAGAATTTTGTATATGTGCGAATCATGCCCGAATGGCGAGAAAGGGAGAAAGGTTAATTCAGTTTTCATGTATTCGCCTTTTTTAAGGTGGTTCGGTTGAATGTAATTTCAAATATTTTCTATACAAATCATGACCCTAATAAGAGTACTAATAGCTGTTGCCCTGAACTTTGCAATATTTACAAGATGGCAAAAACAAATGTTCTTAAGTATTAATCAAACCAAAAGAATTTGTCTTAAATTTAAATATTAATCGTGGTGACGCTGTATTTGCTTTGAATAACTAATAATAATCACCAAAATATAAGTAATTCTCATATTCTTTTTCGGGTCATAATTTGTCTAAATAAAATTCGAAATGTCATTCAAACGGGCCACCTAAAAAGTGGTGAATGCATGGAAATACACAAGAAGAATGATGAGGGTGATGGGTGCAGCGGCTCTCAAAAACCAAGGTTGTTTTGTTTCTGTTCTACCGCCTAAGTTAAAATCCAGTTGTTTCCGGGTGAAAACGTAACGAATTTCAGCATAATAATAATCACTTTGGATTAACAATAAATTTAGTTCGAAAAAACAATCATATTGAAACATATATTGCAGTTTTATATAGCGTTGTTATAAAAATGTTTAGTTTCATTTACAAATTTCCGCCCAAAAAAAAAACTACCAAAATGTTTCATGTGGATCCGTTTTACTATAAATGCATGTGCGCATTTTGTTGTTGCTGTTAGTATAAGAAACAGATACGATCTCGTATTTTAGAAGTCTTATCATTTATGAGATACGAGTACATTAATTGAATAAAATATGTGCACAAACAATATGTTATTTGAAATTATTACAAAATAAACAGAAATCTTTTTGGTTCGTTAAAAACGAATTTAATCCAAATTTCTTCTAGCTTTGCTTTATTTTTTGTTCCGGCGCTCCACGAAGAAAGTAACATGAGTCAACAATATATCACTATAGTGCTGTGAAAGTATTGAGTATTTGAGTACCAATATATTTCCCGGTACTCAATACCCAAACTAACTACTCAATACTTTCAGAGATTCATTTCCGTATACAAATCGAAAATTTAGCTTGACAATGTTTTACATTAATGCAACTCGGTTTTGAAGAAAATTAAGCAACAAATAATAAGCCCAGCCGTTTGGTTAGATATTTTAAATGGATTATTAAATTTGCTAATCCATGAATTATTATGGAGTACGTGTAATAATAAAATTGAATATATTTATTTTGAAATAAAAAAAAACGTTAGAAGTATTGAGCAGTATTGAGTACTCAATTGAAAAAGTATTGAGTAGTATGAGTAGTCAAAAGTAACCGCTTTTTACAACACTATTTAACTAGCGTGTTAACCAAAAATCTATTTTTACGAACATACACAATTAGAAAAAATTATGTTTTTATTTTTTTATGTTTTATATTAAAAAAAAATTGGATGATCCGCATTTGAACTACAGGGTGTCTGCCCTTTACTTCCGGAGCACAAGTTCAAGATCTTAGAGCCATTTCACACACATCACGTTTCTCTCTTCAAGTCTTGAGTTTTTGGGAGAAGCTGTAATCTTTTTTTGTGATATACGTGGAGATAACTTCGGGACGACGATATGTGCATTTTAAATCTAAAAATGTTGTCAAAGGCAAATTATATTAATACCTAATATAAATTTTATTAACAATTTATTCAACAACTGCTGAAAATTAGACCCGAATCTGAAAAGTTCGATAATAAAACTAAAAACCACCTGCTAGATTAGTCGATTGGTTAGTTGAGAGGCTTAGAAATATCATTCTATTGTTTATAGTACCATTTGTAAAATGGGCCACAACCGATATTTTTGTTTGGCGAATCAAATTATTTCAATAATAATTTATTTATTTCTGGTTCCTATATACTAGTTACAAGGCAATCTAGACGTCTGTCTATGCGCTACTTTCGAAAGTTCACTTTGAAACATATTACTATAACAAAATATGTGATACGATTTTACTCTATATTATGACTAAGTAAATACATATATGTATATACTCGTATGTATATGTTCATTAGGGTGGGTCACTGATGTATTAGAAAAAGTAAGAGTTCTCAAATCATATTCTAATAGAAATATTTTCTTGTCTTATATTAAAACAAATAAAAATTACTATAAAAAAGTTTAAAAAAGTCATATCTTGAGCCCGCGCCGGAGCTCCTACGAATTAAGCATTTAAAAAAAAGAAATTTTTAAAAATTTTAATATTTTATTTACCATCAATTATTATTAACTAAAAATGGAAACATTTTTAATTAAATAAAAAAAATACCACATTGATTATTAGTATTATTCTTTGAATTTCAAGCTGTAAATTTCACTTTTTTTATAAAAATCATCCAAATTTATTTTATCTCGATATTTCGTTACCATTTGGGTAACTTCTTCAGGAGGAAAAAATTCATAAACAATTTAAATAACAAAAATGAACAAATTATTAGTCAACAATTTCTTTTTCCGTTTTGGTTTAAAAATTGTTAGTCAATTGAAATTTTTTTTTTTTTTTTGAAATTTTTTTGGAAAAATGAGGTAATTCTTAAAATTTGAAAACATTAATATTGTATTATTTCATTATATTATATATTTACTTCTTTAGCCTTGAATATTAAATGTCTATAATTCTTTGCTACACTATCAGTATCAGCTCTAAAATTAATTCTTATATCTTAAATTTTCTGAGTTCAAAATAAATACATTATTAAAGTCCGGATAGTGAGCTGAATTACGGCAATATAATGATAGTGCTGTTTTTTGTGATGATGTATAGTTTCTGTATTTTAGATTTGACTGACGTCCTGCTAATCTAGTTATAGTTTATTTTTTGTTGTGCCTACATAAACTTTATCACAATTTTCATTATCATTACCCTTATATGGTATTCTATAAACAACATTAGATTTATCTAATTTATGTATTCTATCTTTTGTCTTACTAAATAATTTACCTAAAGTATTATATATCTTATGTACCATCCTATATTTAAAATTTTAAGAATTAGTTCATTTCCTCATTTTTCAAAAAAAAATAAAACAAAAATTTCAACTAACAAATAATTTTTAAACCAAAACGGAAAAATTAATTGTTGAATAATAATTTGTTAATTTTTGTTATTTAAATTGTTTATTAATTTTTTCCTCCTGAAGGGTAACGAAATATTGAGATAAAATAAATTTGGATGATTTTTATAAAAAAAGTGACCTTAAGCTTAATTAAAAAAAATACTAATATTTAAAAAAGGTCGAAAAATTATATATTAAAATATTGATTCTTATACAACATAAAACAATAAAATCACGAAATTATGTTAATTATTTTTTATCACAAAATCTTGTTTACTGTCAAATCAGGACATCTCTCGTCTTGATTCAAATTTCGTCTGTATTAAACTTTCTCTTGATTTTTTATCGCGTAGAGTCATGAATGCTTGTGACACTAATTTCACAGTTCATTCGATCGCCTGAGTATGACATGGTAGCTGGACGAAAATTAGATTGTCACGCTCTTGACACTCAACTACCGCATTTATTTCTTCAGTAGTAAAGTTTCCAAAAATTGGTGGATCGAAAAACTTTTGATTCCAATTTTTAACTTCAAAGTAGTAGTTACTTGCGTTAAAATGGATAGTCGGGACTTCAAGCACGCGAAGTTGCTTTCCAGTATGATGTGAGCTTTCTGCTTCTTGAATTCGTCGGGCTGCCGGTTTTCTCACTGTTTTATTTTCATCCAACAACATCGACAAAAGCAAGTTTTCTTGGTGAGCTAAATAGGCGTTTCGTTAAATTACGCGATCTATTAGTAGATTTTACTCTGCACGAAGGTAGCGTGAGTTTATTACCAATTTTAGATCCATGTTTACAAGTTGGATTTGTTTTTGTTTCAAACCATACTGGAGCATAAACTTTTACACAATACTCTGCTAATACTTGTAGCTGATAGTATGTCGGATTTGATGTAGGAATATATAAACGTGAAATTTTATTTGCTTTTGTTAGCCATTAAGCATGGATTATTTTTTTCCTGGAGACCTGTTAGCTAAGCCATGGTGCAGTTTCCTCTTATAGCAGATAAAGTTATTTCATACAAATGTTTTTGATTTGTACTAGTTAAATTAAATATTAATAATTTTATTTTTTAAAACAGGCCGAGGCCGACTTTATTAGTTCACAATTAAGTTAGAACTAAATTTTTATTTTATAACTTAAAACTACCTTAGATGCTTTCCTACCTATCGCTGCTAGACATATCGTCAGCAGTTTTCATGGGAACGGAAATTATGAAATACGAATATTTTGCCAACAAGTGCATTCAAATATTCTTATGTTGACTTGCATTTTAATATTTTTTGTGTTAACTTACTTAAGCACTCAAATTGTATTTCCGGAAGCTGGCCTTCAATTGGGGTAGTTGGTACTTGGCTGTGGGTGGATGTTTATGTGAAAAAGGGGGCACCATATTGTTTTAAATGAAAATATTTTTAAACTGCCAAAAAAGTATGATAACAATTTTGAAAAAGCTTTTGAAAAGCATTTTGGTTGAATCAGATTAAAAAACTTTATAATTTCCAATGACGGACATTAACAACGAGTTTAATAATAGAAATACATACAAAATCTTACAAGTTTTAAACAAGACCATGGCCCAGCTCTATTAAAATTTGTAGCATTTCTAAAAAACTAATCGGAGAATTAATTTACAGAACACTAAACTCATCCGGCAGTTGCGTCAGTGTCATCAATGACGACATCAATACAGAATCTGCTTCGCATTAACATTACAAATGTATTTTGTTGTTTTTCGTATTTTTTGTTTATAAAAATCATAACGCATTTGCTCTCAGATATATAATTTTTTTTAATTTGTTGGATTCAAACAACCAATCTAAAATGCTGCAGAAATTTAAGAAACAAACGAAGTAGAATATAAGCAAAAAGCAAAATGCTAAAGAATTGAAATCGAGATCTGAATACGAATTTATTTTGTGTTATTTATATATAGTTGTTCCTTTATATTGTTATTCCAACACTGTACCAGTGTCGTAGCTTATATTCCCTGTTGGCCAAATCGTACAACATGAAGTAGTCTTCTACGATTCATGTACGGCTTGTCGTCCGTCGATTAGGTTAGTGTCATACGTTTTGTCTTTAATCAAAGTTTGTTTAGGATAATCTGAGTGTCTTCAATTAAACAAATCGTTTCTTTATTTCAACGTAGTCACATCTCAAAAAACCTGATTTTTGAGTTAAGAATACAGAAATATTCGCCGTGTATACAAATATCTTATTTACTCACATCTTCAGGGGAAATTCTTTTTTATTTATCCATTAATGTGTGTGTAAATTAAAAACTTTAAACTCGTTTTCTGACGAATGGGGAATTTTTTGAGATATGACTACGATACAATAAAGGAGCGAAATGAATAATAATAATAATATATCAAAAGGTGCCGTAGCTTAAATGGTGAGTGCGTTGGCTTGTAAACATGTTATGAATTGGTCGGTCCGGGCTCGTATCCTAGTCTTGACATCAAATCAAAATATATAAATTTAAATAAAAATATTGCGATTCTCAAATGCATTCTAAAATGATGACTTGATTATTACTTTTTCCTTGACAAAATAGACGATATTATCCGTTATTTAGTCGGTGACGACAAGCTGAGCGCCATTGTAGCTCTTTTGGTCTTGTGCGACAATATTGCCATTTGTATAAGAAATTCGTGGAGTATGTCTTCTACGATTTACTATTGTCTTGCATCCGTTGGTAAAAAAAAGTTTTTAGGATATGGCCAAATGGGTTATGGAAACAGTCAAACATCTATAAATACATACATAAATCCACACTCCCAGACACTCAGCTTATACAATATATTAGATGTGGTGATAGCACCACCACAAAATCGTACCACATCCAACTCATTTACTGCGTAAGTATATCGAAGTGTGTCTTTTCCATCTTCTTAAGACTGAGTGCAACACAATTGAGTATAAAGAACACAGCAGGCTCCAAAAAATAAAATACAAAAAAAAACATATTAAAAATTGACAAGAGCAGTAGAGACGTTATACAAGAAACAATTTATATTAAATGAAAAAAAAGAAACTACAACAACAACAGAAACTGAAAGGCAAAAAACAAGCAACAGAAAAAAATGGAATCTACAATTATTGTATCCCCAGAGACGATGTTGCAAACACAACACATAAACTCTTAACAGATGTAAATTAAACATTTGTCATTTTCAACAAATATGTATCTTAAACCTCAGTGTCAAACATTTAAAATTTTAAGTCGCAACAAGACGCCACTAGAACCATTGAAACTTATTAACAAATCATTATCATTTTCGAATAAGAAAGAATAGATAGTAAGAAGAGTTTTCACAGACCTAAACAAACGAGGTCTTTCAAGTTAATCGATATACATATTTGTCTAAAATCTTGCTTTCAAAGTAACTTTTGAAAATTTCAAAGCTCAATTTTTTAACACTCAGTTTTTATTATTGCACATTGCAATTATTTTCGAATTTACCCAAAAGATTAAAGCTTAAAGATCCACTTATAAGGCAGTTAAAAAGGAATTGAAAAAATTTTAGTATTTTAAATTTTTATTCGCACTATTTTCCCAAAATTAATATTTCACAAAATTAGTAAAATCTTAACGGTCTAATTCATAAAATTTTCTTATTTCAATGTTAAACTATACAATAGTTATTAAACAAATTTTAAGTTATAAGTGTGTAATAAAAATGTATGTATTTTCAGAAACGTTTAATAACGATAGATTAACAATGAAAGACATTTACCAATTTTTTCTTTTCTATTGGCAATCTTGTTGTAAATAACCTGTCATAGGAGTATTTTGTTTAATGATGTACACAATGGTCGCGTTCATAAGACGTAACTGCTAAGCAACTGTTAAGTGTTTGTCTTGAAATATAAATACTATCGGCGCAGGTTTATTATTTTATTGGAGTATTTTGCTGTGCATTTTTATGTTGTGAATATTAAATTTGTGGTGCAGAATTTAAAATAAAAATGGAAAATTCCTGCCAAGAAAACTCCATTGCAAATTCTGTGTTGTCCATACTTTTTACTATAAGTCAAGCTAATTAATTTAGCAAATTTAAATTATTTCTGTTGAAACATTTTTATTTCTTTTCAATTGTTTACATTAATCAGCTGTTCATTATCCAATTATTCATCAAGCCGTTTCTAAGACGTAACTGTTGGGCTCAACAGTTCACAACAGTTTCACAACACTTGAACTCAACAACTACGTCTTATTAATGCGCCCAATATGATTCTATTCATGGTAGAATAATACGGGTAGTGTCGAAGCGTTCAAGGACTTTTTTCGGTTTCGAGTCTGTCAAAATTTGATTATGTATTACCAACACACACCCACACTACTAAAAAACAACACTTTAACATTTGTTTCAAATGCTAAAGAGGAAAAGAAACAAAATTCTTTATAGAACAGAAAATGCAACCATTTTGTCATTTTTCTTTTGTGGTTTTTGACAGCTTCGAACCTAAAAGCAGTGTTGTTGTAGCTTCGGCACTACCTGTATTATTCTACCATGATTCTATTGTATATGTAAGTAACGTTTGTTGTTCTTGAAGTTCGACAATCATTTGAAAACTCAACTGTTAACATTTGTTGGGGCATCACTAAATAACGTCAAGTCATATAAGTTTCTTTGTTGTTAAGTTTTTAACTGGAAAATCAGAATATTTGTGCCTTAACAAAAATAATATATGTTTCTGTACTGTATGAAAATATTTCAGAGATCTAAATACTTAAATGGAACGTGGTCGTTTTCCTCAATAGAAATATTGTGGAGTACTGCTAAGGCTACAATCAATGTGTTTCCATTTGATAAATTTACTGTCAAGCCGTCCAGTAAGCAGTGGAAACGTTGTTTCCAAACGCCAAAGCCATGTTCGATAGTGTTCCTAGTGCTTATATGTATGTATGTGCAGCATTATATTTAACCTCTTTTTTCATTTTGTGGGTTACTAAGTGGGATGAATAAATGTGGATAAAGTTTGTATCCACTATCTCCTAGCAAATGGCATTTGAACTGCCGTTTTCGAATCGTTGTTTGATTGCTCATTTGTTGAAAATACGGCAGTCGTGAGTGCTCCCTATTTTTAACTTTGCATCGCAAATAAACTAAAACACATGCGAGAATGCATAAAAAATTTGACAGATGAATGAAATTTGACAATTATGTATGTATGTACGTGTACATTTAAAGGTCAGTAGCCTTTTCTATTTACATATATAATACTGGGCTTAGTTACGGCCGGTTTTTATGCCCATCAATGGCTCCCATTTCTCCAGGAATTTCTTTGATTGCTTTAAATTCCATCATTGTTTGATTTTTCTCTGATAAAGATGATGCCATTTTAATTTTTCTGCCGTCAAAACGAGCTAAAGCGCGTGCGACTCTGGCAGAAATTCTACATACTGTTGCCTGGTATAATCCGTGAAGATCCGCAGTATTATCTTGAACCTTAAATTTGAAATTGTACGTAATGATAAAAGTAAGACACAATGAGTATTACACCCCATCATCGTAATAACAACAATACATCCAAATCGACATACTTAGATACAACTCTAATTGAACTTCTCTCTAATTGAATTTCCGGCCTAACCATTTCAATTATTTTTTAACGGCTTATCGGCGATCGCCAATATAATTTTCAATTAAAACAAAAATTGATTCGCACTAATTAATTTTACTTGCGTATTCTGGAAGCCAAATTTATTACATCCTCATGCTAAAACTACACACGTACACGCATTCACTTATGTAAGTATTGGTTCAAGTAAAAACAAGAGCAAAACATATCACTGCAGATAGCGCGACTAGTCCAAACCGGCATGTAAAGTATACTCCGTAAAGGACTAGGACTAGACAAAAAGTAACACAAATGTATAAAGAAAACATGGTCTATTGAAAATTACGATGTCCTAGGGCTGTACCATATGAGCCAATTTTGCATTACATCGCACTAACCCAAAAAACTACTCCATGTCATTAAAAATGGATCACTCAGAAGAACTTTGTTAGGCACTAGTAAGTTCATGAAAGCACGAACAATTGTCGTATAGCAGTAAGTTCTTGTTTGAAATTTACATACTCCATGACTGCATTACATCGGACCATGTTGTAACTAGTCCGTTTCAGCTATAATGGACCAATATTATCTGCAGGGATGTGTATGAGGAAATGTGCGTGCTTGTACGCAATTTTATTTTGTTTATTGTTTTTTCCATGGGGAAGAGAATGGGAAATTCAGTAGTTTTTTCTCTTTAAATGAATGCAACTGAAATAGGTATACGTTTAAGCTGGCGATCGAATTTCCACCACTAGGCGTACTCTATTCAGTATTAATATTCATAGTAACGGTATCAATATTAGACATAATTAGGAGTAATAACATTAGGAAAATCGTCTCTTTAAAATATTATTATTATTATGCGATTGTTATGAATCAACAACTTGCAATCGTGAAGGATGGTAAATGTAAATTTAAATTTAAAAGGGCAAAGGAAATTTTCCAGCTACATGAGCTACATACATTTTTATTATTTATAAAATTAAATCTGTTTAGCTTTGCGAGGTATTTTACTGTGTAACTTGTAGTTTTGAGAAATGGGTCCCTCAACGAATTTGAATTAGTTATTACAAGTAAATCAAGGCTGAAAATGTCCCGTCAGCAACAAAATTATTTTCTGGAATATTTTGTTTACATTCACAGTAAACTTATAGCTAGTTCAAAACGATTATAACGCAGACATATTATAAAGATAATATTTCATATATGAAACCAAAAGAACATGAGAATAAAAATAGGGCAGAATAGCAGACAAACAATATACAATGACATTCTACAATAAAAAATAATCACCAACCACCAAAAAATACTTTTAAAACAAAGTCTACGTTGTAATTTCATGCCACCATCTTACTTTCCTTAACACATGGCTTTACAAAGGAAAAAAATATATATAACTTGAATTGAGGTATATTTCTTCCATTTTCTCATATTTATCCATTACATTCTACATGTGTCCTTAGCATTTCAAGTTAAATACCAACCATAAACCTGTGGTGCAAACACAGGAAGTAATAAAAAAATTGTTTGTTAAATATTTAAGGACATACCAAAATATATTCATATACACACTTTAAAGGATTCCACTAAAAGGCGATACTTCTAAGAAAAGTGCTAACTTTTTCAAAAATTGAATTCTTGCTTCTTAGTGCATTCGTGGTCCTACAAATATTTGAAATACGATGTACCATCATACATATACTGCTTTGCAAAATTGAAAGTTGTGACGTAGGCTGCACGCAAATTTTTTAGCAAGTGGATGACCCCTAGATATGCAATGCATTGTGCCGGAACTAGGAAAATTGGGAAGGTGGATAAAGGGAGTAGTGTTTGTGGACGTTCGATTTAAAATTTCCCACACTGTACGTAAAAGGAAAGAACTCTGCAGGATGTTTATTCCACATACGAACTGTTCGGCTAAAGATCAAATTTTCTCTTTAATGCGTAGTGCCATCCACTGGCATATCAACAACAAATGGATGCGCTCTTAACGAAGAACGTGTTGTTCGAAAAAATAAGCGGGTTTCGGGAGCAAGTTCCCTGATTTCATTAGAGCACATTCCATTGTAGTAACGATAAAACAGAGAATCACATTCCACATTGCGTCGATGCTCCTGTGAGTCAATAGAGTTGGCTACCCTGCTGTCTTCAAAATAGACTTTGAAGCACCGGCCCATACATGAGAGCTGTATTCCATTTTCGATTCCATTCCGATCAGATTCGATATTATGGAGATCAGATGGTGCGAAGAATCTCATACATCGTCTTATAAAGCTGAGGCACTTCAATGCTTCTTTTGAGACTTGGAAAATATGATCAGTCCATCGAACATCACATTTAATTTTCTTGCCAAGAACATCAAGAGTGTCTGATTCCTCAATACTTACAACACCCATTATCACAGATGGAGGCTTTTGCGAGCATTAAATTTTACCCTATTCGCACGGCCCCATTCAGAAATTGTTAAAAGATTATTATTTAGCGAATCATTCATATTTTGGTTCATTGCCGCGATCTCCGGTAGGATTTTTCTGCTACACAATAGATAGGATTAAAAGTTTGACATAGAAAGTCAAATATGAAAATAAGAGAAAATGTAGGGGAAAGAACGGAGCCTTGCGGTACCAATGAATTAACCTTTAAATTGTTTGATAAGATTCCATCTATAACAACTCGTGTAGTGCGATCTCTTACTTTCTTACTTTCGCCAAAATGGTGAATAGAATGACACCATCTTTCCGAGAGGAATGTCAGTAGGTCTCCCATAGAGCGACCCCTACGGAATCCATACTGGCGGTCGCCAAGTAAGCTGTTGGACTCTAAATACCTCACAAGATGGAAGTTTACCATAATTTCCATAACTTTGGAAAGTGCAGAACAAATTGCAATTAGGCGGTAATATACAGGATTGATAGCCTCTCCCTTTTTGGGGATTGGCATTGCATTAGCAACCTTTCAATACATTGGAAATTCACCTGTATGGTACAATGTACTAAAAAGGTTAACTAGCAGACGCACTAGCGTCGAAGAGCACTACTTCAAGACCAGTGCTGGAATACCATCCGGTCCAGGAGACTTATTTATGCTGAGGTCTTCTAAAACCTTTTTAACTGCACGGGCTCGAAAGAATATTCTTGGCATAGGTACAGATACTAATCTCTCAAGCACGGGCAGTGGCTGAGTGCTTTCCGGCAAGTGTGAATTACTTGCAAATAATGCAGCCAGAGGGTTAGCTTTACCAACCATGTTAGTGAATACTTGATCGTCCTTTAAAAGAGCTGGAATTAAAGAACTAGCATTATCCTCTACTCTTTTAACGAGTGACAAAAAGCTCCCACTACCCTGAGGTGCATTAAGAACTTTAACACGAAGACGCTGCTCGTACAAAGCTTTTTCGCGCCATAATTCCTTGGCACATGAAGATATCGCCCTTTTGCGTAGGAAATCAGTATCGCCATTTTTGTTATTACGCCATATACTGAACGCTTCCTCTCTGGATTTGAATGCAGTTTTGAACGTCAGATTAAACCACGCTTTCGCTCTAGGCTTAATCTATATTTTTTCGATGGAATGAAAGCTTTAATTCCTTCCAAAACTACGCCTTCTACAATTTTCGCCTCGAATCAGATATCTTGGTTAAAATTCGTTGACAGTTGCTTTTGTACTACTACGTAAACGCTACGTAGACTTTTATATAAATGTAACGCGTTATTTGAACTTTTTCAATAAATAAACCCTAATAGGGATTTTTTAATTTCAATAACCACGACTCCGATATGCTTAGGGATCCCGGAACTTAGTGGGATTTATCTCGCTTAGATGGTTTTCTATTTTGGAAAACAAAACCGACATTTATAGCAAAAACCGTTAAAAATTTTACGAATTTTACGAAAAATGCGTATTTAATATATATGAATAAAAAAAACTCAAGAAATAAACAAATACAGAAAATGTGACTAAAAAGCAAAACCATATAACTAATACAACGTCAGAAGTTTAGCTGATGGCCGGATCGAACACTTCGCACCGTTAGTTGCCAGTTACGTAACATATTATTTAATTATTGGTGCTTTTTATGGAAATTGCTAAAATTAATTATTATTTTTCATTAATTTCAAAACAGCATACCAAACACTAGTTTTGATGCAGTATTAAGGGAGATATTTCATCCAGAAAATAAGCAGACAGACATACGGACAACGAATCAAATCTGGAAGTATATTATTGTATATAAAGAAATTATTTTTAAAACCTATATTGAAATAAGATTTTTATGGCTTGAGTTCAAATCTGAATTTACCCATATCTTCTTAATTTAAGAAATTATTTTTGGGTAAATTCATTATTTTATTAAGAGAGTACTTTTTATTTGAAACAATTTATTCATCAGACTAGCAGAACGGATCAGTACTGATTTCGAGGTCGCTACACCATCTCATCAGCGATCTTTGTTCGATTTTACCACTTTTGACGGTGGATACTAGTGACTAGGAATATCAACTATTTAACCGTATTATTTAACGAATTAGAATATGAAAAGTGCAACTTATTCATTTCTTACAAGTTAAATCAATTTCGGTTAGTACGAAATTCCATCTCTGATTTTTAATTATTCCAAATATTTCATACTCTCTTGCTTTTTCCAAAGCCGTTGGCTTTGAGATCAAGCAGTTTTCCATTTTTGCTTACTTTATTTTTGTCTTGTAGTTGACTTTCTTAGTATTCAACCACCTGTGACAATGTAAACATGATGGTTTTTTGACGGGTGCCTTCGTTTTTAATAATTAATATTTATACGTAATTGTGGAACTGTTTTAAGGTATATATTGAAATAAGATTTTTATGGCTTAAGCTCACATCTGAGTTTACCCATATCTTCTTAATTTAAGAAATTATTTTTGGATAAATTCATTATTTTATTGTTTCAAATAAAAAGTACTCCAGAGGTAATAAGCAATAAACACACGAATTGATAGCTTTCTCCTTTTTCAATTGGGTAGAAAATAAGACAATCTCCTTAAGTATTTTCGTTAGTGTTTTGTAATATTTTGTTATTTTCTCTAGACAAAAAAAAATCAGGTGTAATTTAAATATTTAAACATTCAATCAATTCGATAACAGTTTCTTGTTTTATTTTCAATAAAACGATTAACTTTAATTGGTGGCATACAGTTGCCTAATCTGACGGAACCATAAGTTCTTTATCAAACAAATATTTGTAACAGTTTTATTATACAGTAGATTTCGGTTATAACGAACTCCACTATACCGGCAGTTTTCTTCGAACTAGATGAATTTCGTTAAAAGCCGACGTAAGGCGCGTAAAAGCTTTGAACGTGTTACTGCTAATGTCATTCTTGAATAGAGTTAAGGACAATGCTTATAAAGGATGACCAACCAAGTATTCAATAACTCGATCGAGAAAGCTAACCTTCTGGCTGAACTATTTGCAAGTAATTACAGCTTGCCGGAAAGCAAGCAATGATTGTCTGAACCGTACTTGTAAGAATATCTGTAACTATGCCAAAATATTTTATCGAGCACGCGGAGTTCAAAAGGTTTTAGCGAAAATCAACATGAATAAGTCCCCTGGAACGGGTAAAGTTTCTGCACTAGTCTTGAAGCAGTGCTATTCGACGGTAGCTCGTTCATTAGCCAACCTTTTTAGTACATTGTAACATACTGGTGAATTCCCATTGTGTGGAAAGTTGCTAATGTAAGGTCAATCCCTAGAAAGACATAGGCTAGAACCTAGGAATTCTCCCCAATTGTGATTTGTTTTACAGGCTCCAAAGTATAGCAAATTTCCATCTTGTAGATGTCGTTCTACTGGCATTTGCTTGCATTCCTTTCGGAAAGGTGGTGTCATTCTATTCACTATTTCGACGAATTTAGGATGATGGGTCTATATATATATTCAAGGCGTTTGACAGAATAATGCACTTCTATCAAAGCTTACTGCCTTTGGTGTCGGCAATGACTTCTCTCTATTTATATTGTGCTTCTTCAGTGATCGCACAACAAGTGTTGTTACAGATGGGAGTTCATTAAACGAGTTCAAGATTAATTCAGGGGTACCGCAAGACTCCGTTCTGTCTGCTACCCTACTTCTTATATATCTTAATGACCTTCTATGTCAAATTTAAAATCCTATCTATTATTTTACAGATGATAGCAGCACATAGTACCATTCGTGTTTCTTCACTTAATAACAATTTTGTAATAACCTCTAAGGGGGGTAATGTGAATAGGATCGATTTTTAAGCTCGTAAGACCTAGAGTTGCATGCTTTTGCACAGACATATGTATGTCCGGACATGCTGCTCCATCTGTAAATGTGGGTGGTATGAGTATTCAAGAATCAAAAGGTATTGATGTTCTTACATATTTCAAGTCTCAAAAGAAGTATTCAAGTGCCTCGGTGTTTTAAGATTCTTCACACCTATACCACCTGCGTCGGACAACAAATGGAATACAACTCTGATGTTGCTTCAAAGTCTGTTTTGAAGTTACCCGACCGTGTACAGGAGAGGGCGAAGAGGCTCAACATCGACAGTAGAGTATCCAACTTTATTTATTCACTAAAACGTCATCGCAATGTTTTGTCGTTGGTACAATGGAATAATCTCAAGTGAAATCAACGAAATTGTTCCCAATTTCCGAATTTTTTGCGTACGTTATAAGCGAACTCCATGCTAGCCTCCTTTATATTACATCTATAAGTTGGTAAATATAATATCTGTGCATATTCGCATGAATACTTTATACGTCATTGATAACCTATTGACAGCAATATGAAATTCAAAACTTCTCATCATCATTTACACACACGCCCACTAGGTGCTCATATCTATTTATTTGCCATGCTTTGTACATTTATGTGTATATTTCAATAAAGTACTCCTATTAATACAAAAGGAAAACAAGAACAACTATTGCAAATAAATGAAGTACTCGAACAAATACAAGAGTACAAAGAACTATTGAAAATAAAATATATTGTAAAAGATAGAAGCGATTAGATAGTTGACTGAGTGTATGGCGAAGCAGATTGTTTGCCGGCTTAAGAGTATCGAAGAAAATTCTACTAGCTTTAGATGAATATTTGTAACTGTGCTATTTTAATTTGGTAGTGCATTTGCTTCAAATAGTTTTATCTACCCTAATGGATGCCTTGTTTGTGTGCATGTGTTTGTATTTTCCCTGTGCACCAGTGTTGCCAGCAACGAAATGTTAAATTACACATGCATCACGTCAAAATTACATATGAAATTAGGAATTATACATGCTTCCTTTTTTTTTTGTAAAATAACGCGCTTTGATTTATCAATCAAATAAAAACTTAATATATTTAAAGGAAAAAAAATGCAAAACAGGTTCATTCATAAATAAATTGAAATATCACAGCTAATCCTTATTTGTCGTCATCAGAACAAAAAAAGTAGTACTCAAAAACGATACAATTTTAAATTACACATGAGCTACACATCCAACCAATTACGCATGGGCTACACATGAAAATAAAAATTACGCATAATATGTGTAATTACACCTAAAGTGGCAACACTGCTATGTACGTGAGTTGTTTATCATTAATTTTAATGGCTTTGGCATCAGCAAATAAGAATACTTGTACATCATTATCGGTTACAAAAGAAACGAAAGAAAACATGCCAAACAAAGCAGAAATTTCTTTTGCTTAAGAGTGTTGTTGTTCTTATGCTGATTTCATTCACCTTCTGAATTTATCTCGATTTTACGACCTTGTTGGATTTTTAAAATATTATGTTTTTTTTATTGACGAATAAATTAGGTGTGATTTAGATATCAACAAAACTCAAAGTGATGTTAATAAAGCGAATACTTATTATTATAATAGTAAATTTATTAGCTGTATTAAAAACATTTGTTAATAATTTCATTTTTATTTATTCTTCTGAGATCCTCCTTAGTAAAAACAGCCTCAATGCTCAATGCGTTAGATCATTTTGTAACTTTAGGCTGTTAAGTTTAAACTACAACGACCTCGGGAAATGTGGAAAAAAGGAAAATTATTTATTTTTTTTTTTCATTTACTTTAAACAGTATTGTCATTTGAAATTCTATTGTCATGTGAAATTGAGTGGTAACCATGTTATGGATGTTAAATATTTTGACTTATTCATAATTAATATTTTTGGATTAACCGATTTGTTTTAGACAAAATTTTTATCCGGACAGACTTTTATAGACAGAGTTTTCTGCAAAACGATTCGATCCTTTAAAAAAAATTAGAGAATATCAAGGATACCATATGAAATACGTAAATACAAAATAAAAATTCAAGTCACCTAAACAGTGGCGGATACATGGAAACACAAATGAACACTGTTGATGGGATTGTACCGGTACGTTGTTTCTGTTCTACCGTGTAAGTTGAAATTAATTAGTGTTAAGTTTTTCCCATGTTCCTTTGGAATATTTTCTCATGCCCAATTCTTTCTGACTAGAAATGTTACGAACTTTAGCCAAAATAATAATCACTTTGGATTAAAAACCACTAATAACCAATTTGTTCGAAAAATAATCACATGAAAATTAAAATCTGTGGCTAATTGTGGGAAAAAATTATGCAAGATAAGTGATTCAGTTAATAGCTAATGTACTATATACATTAAATAAATTGCAAAGTATTGCATTGCACATATGCATGCCATCAATATTTATGTGTTTAAATATAACGCTGCAAACAAACGTAAAGGGCAGAGAACCGCCAGAAGACTTGTAAGGCTGTCGAGAAGATTTTGAATTCGAAAGAGGGATCCACTGCGACATTTTGTATTCTAGAACCTGCAATATCATGGGCATGGGTTAATCTAGAGAAGGTTTTCATAGAGAGGTAACCATTTAAAAAAAAGTATCATTTAAATAAGTTCCACTGCATTTTTTTATTAAAAAAAATAACAATTACAAATTAATCAGATGTAGACGACTGCATGAATATGCATATATAAAGTATGCATTTTATAACGAAATTCACTACTACGATAGAAAGAAGTTTTACTCTACAATATACATAGAATTTTACCAAAAACAAAATAAATAAACAACTACTTAATATATTTAATGCACTACATAAATTACAATCATTCAAACAAAATAAGTTTAAAAAAGTACAAAAGTTCATACAAATACTATGGCATTTACAAATTTTTATATGTCTGCATAAACAAATAGACAGCAGGTCATAGAAGAGAATTTAACTTGTTTACATTTGTATATACATGGATGGATGGATGTACTTATAAATATATAGACAATACATACATATTCATACATTAGAACATAAATGTGTATACGCACATACGTACGTACTTACGTGAGCAGTCATCAAATTGAATGCATATGTGTATGTGTAAGGACGCACGCAGTTTCAGACACGAGTTACAATAGTGAATGAAAATATTGAGTTATTTGTACTTGTGCATGTGGATATTAAAATTTTGTAAGTCCCGATATATAAAAGATATAAAAGAAAAATATAGCAAAAGGACAAAGTATTCTTATATTCTTTTTGATTATGATAAACAAAATCGAATTGTTTTTTATAACTTTTTGTAGAGTGAAAAAACTTAACTTGCATTTGTTCGTTAAAAAAATATCGTTCAAGGATATCTTACACATCTTCATTCACGAAATATATTCCAAAAATTATCGACATATACAGAATTTTTTTACTGTACGTGTTTGAAAAATTATCGAGAGCAGTTTGTCCGCAGTGAATGTAGGGACTGTTTCAAATTCGCTATATTTTTTTATTTAGCATATTTGATTTTATTCTACATGCGCTTAAAAAAATTAATGTCATCCATAAAATAGATTATCCAAAACGGTGACTTTTTAGGAATCCTTCATCCGTGAACGTACAACACGTCACGTAATAACTCACTTTTCGGATTATGACTTACGTGAACGTACTTCATGTTATGAAAATCGAGATTATGACATCTGTGATCATATAACTGAGTATGATTTTTAGAAGCTGTCATCCGTTAACAAAAGTTGAATACGAATGCATACAAAATTTTTAAATTTTAACAAGAAACGAAAGCAGATGGAAACTGTGTTGAATATATCATATTGTGATAACATTACTATATTCATAATAAATTGAATCCAACCCATGGGCGAAAATCGAAAAAACTTAATCCCTGATTGCGCAGTAGGGCCACCAAATATGGAGATGTGGAAAGAGGTAAATGTATAGAATATCTCAAAGAAAAAATATTTATTGATAGTTCTATGATTTAGCCATACGCTGACCAAAAGTATTAGGCAAACAAGAAACTTTCTTTCAATAATTTTCCAAAAAGCGAACTGCAGGCGGTCCTTATGAGATAAGGTTTGTGACGCTGAATGATGAGTTTTCAATTGAAGTAGCTGGCCTTGAAGCAACTGTTGAAGGCAACTATTCGGTACCGTTATTTGGCAACACAGAAAGTTTAAATACTAGCAGCTTTACCTTTCCAGCGACTGCAATTTGGAAAGCGATGAGCCCAGTTATAGTAAAAGTGTGCCAAACTATTCCATATATTTATTTTATCCACATAGATAGATTTTATGCAAACTTCAATAATATTTAAACTACCATTCGATGAAAAGGGAGTACTCAACTTTTATCAATGATTTTCAGTTGCAAACTTCCACTTATTTTGTCTTTCCGTTTTTTTATATTATTACATTAAATCGTTTGAGGTACCCTGATTAAACATAGAAAGTTACAAAAACTTTTTTTATAAAAAACTTAAAAAATTATTTTCGGTAAAAACCCCAGTAGCCGGCCTGTCGAATTTCTTGAAGATATAAGTTATACGAAATTTAATTTAATTTTAAGAGAAAAAACCGATAAACCGGGTTTCGTTTTCGATTTTTTAATACTCTAGTCGTATTTGACAAAGTTACGAAATTTGTGCGTCTTCGCGAGACATATGTGTCGAAAAATTTGTGGTTGCAACTGCGTTTGTGTTCGATCGCATGTTTGGAAATCAATGTTGAGCAATTATGTATGTTGCAAAATTTAATACAAGTAAATTCTGTATTTTGCTTTTTATTCCGAATAAAAGAAGAAAAACAGAGTTGCAATTAGTAAATAAAATAGCAAAATATAAATGAACAATATGTAAATAATTAAAACATTAATACGTTTACGCCAACATTAATAGAAGTTTGAACACATAAATTTTTTGTGCCATCATTCTACCGACATTATTTCCTGTGTAAAGAAATTAAAAATGTCTCGTGAAGATGGGCTGTTAATTCCTAGAAAAATTTCTAGCAAAAAATAAGAATCGGAGAAAACGTAAAAAAGCTGACACATTCTGCTGTTGTATCTTCTTGCTTCGACTCTTTCTTATTTTTCTGAAAATATTGACTTCCACTGTAAACGGCACTTACACTTTCCCTTTCTTTCTCAAAACTTAACATACAAAGTTTGCTCGGAGTGACAAAATCATTTTAAAAATCTCTCTTTACTAAAAAAAAACTACGCATGGTTGCCAATCAACCGTTCACACGATTACCGCACCAGAGTTGCATTCGATTGCGGAAAATCAGCACAATATTGTTCTCGGTTGCCGTAGGTGACAATAATCATAAATAGCATATAAAATAGATCGATAATTGGTGCATTGCGGCAATCGTGTGATCCTACCTTAAGGAATACATATCAACATATTTCGTATACAAAGTGGAACAGTAACTGAAAATTTGAGATATGATAGATTCTTACTAAGAATAACACTTAGCTGATTTGGAACAGAAAATTTGATTTCATCGGTACATTTTTGGATCGAGAAAACAAAGAGAACTTATAAACACGTAGCGAAGAACACATAAATCCAATTTTCTCTGAATCTTGAATACGAATTTATACCATTTTCTTAGCAATTCCTTTAATTCTCTATTAAAATTGTTATAATTTGAATGCTTCGAACTGGGTAACCAACCAGTTAACCCAGTTGTATTTTCATGCAATTTCTTAAAGTTTCGAATGCAAAGGCCTTAACTTCTATACGTTTGTGCGATGATAGAATTTGTATAAAAGAAAAAAAGAATTTTTTTTTAATTTTGTTCTCATTTTGCATATAAATTACACGTTGAGTCGTATTTTATAAAAATTATTCAGAGTCCTTTCATTATCAAAAATAAGTTGTCACTTTCAAAGAAAAAACGTAGTATAGTCATTTTACTGTGCAACAAATTTCGGATCAACGCCCCCAACCTCAACAACTCCAATGGGAAATGAAAATTCACCATTAACTTGACAAAGTTGCCAAAGGGTTTCGAAAAGTGGCCTCTTGAAGTTCGGCCATTTTTGACAATTTTTTGCACTATAAACGAAAAAAACGTATAAATATATAAAAATATTTCATGGAATGTAATTATGCGTACTTATTGTTACATGGAATCCAATCAAAAAGACTTTGAACCATATAGTTTAAAATATTTATATTGGTTCCATTGAACATAATGGCAACTCTGAGTTTGTTATTGAAATAAAACTTTTTAAGCACATTTTTTAATAAAACAAACAAATTTTTAAATGGCTTTTTTTCAAAATATTCAGAATACATTCTGAAAATATATTTTTCCACATTGGATTCAATGCAATAATAAGTACCCACAATTACATTCCATTAAATACTTTTTATATATTTATACGTTTTTTTCAATTTTCACTCATAGTGCAAAAAATGGTCAAAAATGGCCCAACTTCAAGAGACCATAAAAACTAAGTTCGAGCTAACTTCTCAAAACCCTTTGGCAGTTCTGTCTACTTAATGGTCTATTTTCATTTTGCATTGGAATTGTTGAGGCTGGTTTTTCTTTTTGCACTGTGCTATGGGCAGTGTTGTCACATTTGTTTCACAAATCGTGAAAAATGCATCCTTAGTAAAAAAATCTACACTGGGAAAGTCGACAGAAAAGTTATAGTAAATCATTTACAATCAGGACTTGGTGGTATCGAAAATATTAAAATGCAATAGGAATAAAAAAATAAGAGCACCGAGCAATATCTCAAAAATTTTCCGCATTGAAAATTTTAAAACGCACTATGAACATTGCTAAATCAATTAGTTGAAAACGCTGCTTCCAAGATATTATTAATATTGATGATTAAAAAACGAAGATCTACTAAAGGTTTTGTTTTGAAAATATTTGTGACTTTCGCGGCTACACTAAATTTTCTGACTCAATGACTGTTACATTGATTGGCCACATCTGTATTTTTTAACTATTTTCCTTAGAGTTTTAGAATATGACAGCAAAAGGGAAACGAAAAAAGAGTCTTTATTATACAAATTACTTCTTGTATTTTATAAATTGTTTATCCATATGTATGATTTGTATGTATGTACTCCTATGTATGCGTTATAGTGTTTGTTTAGAAAAATAAAACAAGTTTCATAATTGATCATTAGAAGTTATATATATTTGTGAAGGACCTTTGCCCAAAACATTTTATTTAGTAATATTTATTAACATAAACACAAACCAAACTAATTCCAAAACAATAGAATATAATCGAATCGACTGTCATAGAACTATGTAAATGTTTGTTGTTCCCCACTTCAAGAAAAAAACATACGATGTATTGAAGATTATGAGCAAATACTAGATTCTTTTAGTTAAAATATTTTATCTAGTTGTGTTCACATAGCATTTACACCTTATTACAAATGTGTGAATTATTTAAATGCCAGGTATTTATTTAATTAGCTGTGCTTAGAGGCAATTTAAAGAATTTGTTGAACATTTCGTAAAGAATTGATATGAAAAACCACTCAGACATTTGCATGCACACCATTAAAGGTACAAATT
The DNA here is from genome assembly GCA_956483585.1 of Gymnocheta viridis. NCBI lineage: Eukaryota > Metazoa > Arthropoda > Insecta > Diptera > Tachinidae > Gymnocheta > Gymnocheta viridis. The sequence continues at coordinate 68,648,673 of OY101441.1, forward strand.
ATTTCATTAGATTCAATCCTAGATAGAGATTATGAATGTAAAAACTTAATGATTATACTTAAATACATATTTATGTGTAACTCGGTGAATGAATGAATGAATTCTTACTTGTTCATAATACATACATATGTAAGTACTCGTACATACATGTGTACATGCAAACATATTTACATACTTCTATTAGGTTCTTGAATACCACTCTGCCTACGTAGTCGTCTCTACCAGCTTCACCATCATTATCGCCTACCTACATACCTTATGAATAAAAGTTGATGATGGCTGGTAAACAACATCACTTGAAGGGTGTGATGATGATGCTGTGTAAAATGAATAAAATGTGTAGCAGCAACAAGAATATACTTGTAGCATCGGTGGGTATGAACGAGAAATACACACAGAAGCAGAACAAACATACAAAAACAGTTTTTGAGCACTGGTGAAATAAGTTGATAAGTAGCTGTAGCACAAATTCAGTATCATCATCGCCAGTCAGCCTCGGTATCAGTCAGTAGAAATAGCCAAATACAGTCAACTACTATAACAACAGCAGCAGCAGGAGCATTTGTAGCGGCAATAATAAAAATAAAAAACAAACATGAGTTAACAATGTTTATTAGTATGAGGTGCCACATCTATTTTACTTCATCACATTTTATGTTGTTGCTACAGCCATGCAGCCATACACACATACATTGTTGTTGCATGTACACAGTAATTACCCGTTCCCGTTTCATACTCTTGAAAATATTGAGAAAAATTATTTAAACGGGAAATAAAACAAAACGAATGAAAACGAAAACGAAAACTCAACCGAAAACCACAAATACAACAACGATAAGAACAGCAGAAAGCTGCAAGCAGCAACACAACTTGTAGTCAGCAATATGGTGACTTGACTTGAATGGTTTGTCGGGTGGTCTCGTTGGCAACTTAGTTGTTTTATTTGAAATTTGGTTTTGTTGGCTGTGTGACTGACAAACAGGCAGTCAGACACACAAGCCGACGACACATTTGCACTGGCTTGTAGCATTCACTAGCAATGATTGTTCGTTGTACATAAGTATGTACGTTTGTTCATAAAACAACATCAACTCGCCATAAAGTGCTAAAATATAAATTAAAATACTTTGTGAGAATCAAAGAAACAGCATCACAGAAACAAAAACGAACTCATACATAAAAAGCAAAGTTATTAACACCCCAAGGGCGGGTTATTACAATTGAAAAGGGGGATTAATGGATTAATCAGAGATTTTCATGAAACAACAAAAACCTCAAGCAAATAAAAAAGCACTCCATTGTATGGCTGCTCATATAAATACATGCATACATATGTACATACATATCTACTTATGCTCATTTGCAAGTAAACATGTATGTATGTATGCAGGTATTTACATACATACGAGTACATACATACATACATCAATAATCCAGCAGTTTCAAGAACAACAAAAACAATATAAAATAATCGCTTTTTGGCTTTTAACCAATACGATATAATTGTCAATTAAAAATGGGGCAACAACTTTAAATATTAGAGCTTAACACTTCTTTTACGTACATATGACGCAGATCGCTCTCATTCATTATTTGGTGAAAAATTTGGCGTGCCACAAAATAACAAAATAAATTTAAACCAAAATTGAGACATCTTGTTGAGTTCTAAAATTTAATGTTTGTATTTTGTTCTAACGTGAAATAATTTTTCTAACAACTGATTGTTGGTGGCAAGATATACTATGTACATACATACTTACATATACATATACTTTTGTATACGTACATAGTCTGTGTGCATGATGTTCAGAGTAATTTCAGGGGAGAAGCTTCAAGAGCCATATGCTCAAGCAATAAAAAACAAAAAATAATTTCATCTTTTTTTAGTTTTGCATTGACCCTCTTTTCCTAAGAGATACATAGTTTGAAGTATTTTTTTATATTTAATTTAAAGGGATTGCAAGACTACAAAACAAGTTGCAGCCGCGACTAGGGGTTTAATATCATTTTAATAAACTATGCAAGTACAAGTACTTCAATACATTTACCGCAATAAAACGTTAAATATTTTGAATAAAAATTATTTTATTTAATTAAAAAGGGCAAGCAAGAATGGCGAAAAGAAAAGTAATGAATCGGGCGGCGGGTATTGTTTTTACTACAAATTCTATAAATTATGCAAGTCATAGGCAATGCCAGAATTTCCAAACGTTTGTTGGTTGAGAGAGTTTGTAAAAAAACACTTAACATGCTTTAAATTGTATTCTGATTTTCTATATAAATTACACTTTAAGTCTTCCCATTATCAAAGACTAATTCTATAACTTGTAATTTTAGTAATTATGAAAGAAAAATTGCAAATATTGTAGCTATGATTCCGTAGAATGTTCCAGGAAATGCAGCCATACTCAAAAAATATTCCGTCTACACCGAAATAATCAACAGAAGAACTAATTCATAAATTTTCATGATATAAAAATATGTTATTAAAAATCAGAATAAAGAAAACCCATCTATCTGTTCTACGACATAGACAATGCAATTTCTAACCCCTCAAAAACGGAAAGCAGGTTCGTAAGCGACAGTTGTTGGCTGCTGTGGAACCTGATGCTTCGAATACACTTCCATTCAATAAGTGTATGCTTACGAGTACATTCTTTTGCAACTAAAAATAAATTAAGAAATCTCTGCCTTCTTTTTGCGTATATTCGAAAGCGCTTCGAGTAAACCGATATATTTTTGCAAGGTAGTAATAAACGGTTAGCTATCATTAATTCGAGGTACTTCAATGTACATATGTATATACGGAGGTATAATAGAACCAATTTCCCAAATTACATACTCTCATCTAGTTATACATAAAATCGAACACAATCAGAGCTATGTTGTCAGGCTCAATATTTCACCCTAAAATTTCTCTCTCCAGTTTCAAAATCGTGGACAGATGAAGAAAACATATGGCAACTCATCCACAATAAAGCCATTGCAAATCGGACAAAACGAAATACTGTTGTGTCTGAAACGGTACATCTACAACATAAAACGACCACGATCACCCCAGTCACCACGTTCTCACTAACCATATCATGATGTCATGTATTCGAGAATACATCCCAATTTCTTTGTCAGTAGCTGAACAAAGCGCTCGCCTCTTAGCTATCTATGAATCCATTTCTATTTTGATGCATGTCACGCTGGATATGACAAAAGCGGTTTTGTTTGACACAGCCTAGAAGGCGCTACATACTTGCAAGGTAGCAAGGGGGAAATCAGGTTTACATGTAAATCGCATCTCAGAGAGCCTGACCATATAGGGGATCCATATAGGATAATGCTTTTTGCTACACTACTGTGCAACTTCCTCTAAAGATAATGTGGACCTCTTATTTTTGGCACTATCCGTGATAGTGCCCAGCAGGTTTTTGATGCTTTAGATCGGATAAAAAGTGTTCATAAAAAGATAGTCAAAAATCAACCATGACTCCAAAACATTTTAAAAATTTCTTATATGGTAGTTGCTTATCCGCTTTATGGTCACCTGGAGTTACTCCCATTGTTCTGAGCCAGGATCTTTCTATTTGTAAACTATTTTTTGTAATTCATTTTTCCCCTTTTACCTGTTTCGCTTTACACACCAGCGCCATGTTACATACAGACTCAACTATATTTATCCCTTGATGATACTGGCTCACTAACTCATGTCCATATTTTCACCACTTAGTTCAATGTCTTCCATACAGTTTGCACAGATACCCTTATGTGTTTATATTCCATCCTTTCAAGCTCTATGCCTGTACGGTGACATGATGCTGCTCAGTGATTAATGCCCTTTAGTCCTTGTGAATAAAAATATCTGATAATCTCCAGTTGACGTGGCTTGCTATGCTTATTACTAACAATCGTGATGTCTACATTTTATTTAATATTATACCTCTGAATGTTTGTTCACTTCCAATACTTATGAGCACAGTACTCAACGCCGAAAAGTGTTCAAGAGTAATCTGACATTAAATGCACCTGCTATTATACATTGATTTCTGGTGGCTGCGTCGGACTTTATATTGTCAATTATGTTTCGGAAATAGAGGGAATGTAGCAGCTGTACAAGCAGATGTCAGAGACAAAAGGCCGGGTATATCAATGTTGTGATGTTATTGTATGCCTTAGCGTTAACGTCCCAATGTTCCAGGTTGCCGATAGATCCGTATATGGCTCTCTCAGCACAGCGACAACTACATTTAAATCACGGTTCTCCTTTTTCGACTCATCTTTTCTTTTAAATCTTAAGAGAGTCTACCATGCAGCAGTTTTCAGATGTGCGTTAGTGTACCATTGTATTTGTTGTTGTTGGAGTGACGAAGGCATAGCACTGGTACCGGCAGGAATTGAAGTAAAATAATTAATAAAATGGATACACAGTCTAAAAACACATTTAATGCGCCTACTTGACAGCAGCGGCGCTGCAAAACTGATCTAAAAACTAACATAGCGCGCAGTATCAGAGTTGTAAAACTATTAAGCTTTCTGTCCTCTCTCAATATCCATTTCCTAAAGAAGGTAACACACCCAATGGTTGGTAGGTATATTAATTACCTGAGTGTTCCCAACAAATCTAAACGATTTGGAAATAACTTGTAGCAAGCTTACTAACATAAGCCTTAAGCTTAGAAAAGTGTTGTGATTACTATTATAAAAGGCTTATTAAAAATTTTTTAATAATGAAAACTGCACCCTTGCAATAATATCACTTGTCTATAATATAATCTAAGCTAAGAAGTCTAATTATAGAATAAGCTTACAGAAAACAATTTTTTAATCATGTTTATAATAAGCTTACCTTCGTAATATTTTTGTAAGCTTAAGAATATAACCAAATAATATTTGAACTACTGTAGTAATTTTTTTATCAGAATTTTATTTGTTTTTTATTTAATGAAATATTATAGGTACTTATTAATAAATTATAATTTTTTTTTGTATTCACATACATATTTCTGGCGGAACTCTTGTCTGTTTTTATACCCTTCACCAAAAAATTTGGAAAGGGGATATATAGGTTTGTCATTCCGTCTGTAATTTCTTCATTATTCATTTAAAACCCCATAAAGTATATATATTCTGTATCCTTATAGATAGAGAAGTCGAATGTCCGTCTGTCCGTCTGCTACATTTTGGTGTAGTTATAATTAAGGCCGAAACACAACATAGAGAAATAAATTGTATACCATACATAAATTTGTTCGGTTTGAAAATAACAAAACTCGGTCCAATAATTAATAAGATATAGCCAAAAACTTTTTTTGTTATATTTCCTATTCTGTTGTTTTTTTATGGCCCCAACTATCCTACGGCCAATTTTATGAAGCAGATCTCTTGTATGGAGTTCTACGAAGGTTAAGACTGAAAATAATTGAAGTCGGTCCATTAACGACTAAAATATGAGCAAACAAAATGGTATTCGAAATAATTTTACTTTTAAAATTTTTTTGAAAAAGTTGCGTTGGAATTCAATCCTATTGGTTGGTAGTCACAAGCGCTTCTTGTACACCACAGAGCAGTTGTATTTTTCGTAGTAGTTTACGCGTTTAAGTACATAATACATCCTATTTATTATAAAATACTAAAACTTAAAATTCTTGATGGAAATTGGTGTGGTTGTTGGAAATCTTCCCTTTTTGTCACACATACTCGTATGTATGTATATCACATACATACCTACTGAAATGCGTTCATGGGCACATGTACACATTGTGTGTATACATGTATGCATGTGGATATTTAAACAATCGAAAAGCAATGATTTTTTGTTTTGTTTTTGTTTGTTTCTTTAAACTTATTTTTGTACGTTTATTAATATAATATTAAGCATGCATATTACAGTGTTTTTTATCGCTTACATTTTTTTTCGTATATAAATAACCATATTTATTTTTTATATTATTTATATTAATGAAATGTAATGGATCGTCAAGACGATTAAATATACGAGTAAATATACAAAATCAATGAAATTGAATTTTAGTTTTGTTTTGAATATGTATTAATATATCATTTTTTATGACTGTTTGTGATTTCAGAAGAAAGGCAAAATTGATGCTTATATCCTGTTTTATACATGTGTAATTTTAATTATTTTCTATATTCAGGTGCAGAGCGTACCTGCAGTATATCAGAACCCGGTATTATTATTGTATTTGTACAATGTGATAAAAAATCTTTTGACAATTAAAATGTTGTTTGGATACTTAGTAACACATAACAAAGCAGAAAAATCTCTTCCTGGCTAGAATTTGATAAGAAATGTTTCTTTTATTCTGTAACATCAGTGAGTTAATCTTCAAAAGCACTTCAATTAACTGCCAATTTTCTATAAAATAAAAACAAAGTTTGATGTAAGAATTTAATTTGATATCCAGCTCCAAAATGTAATTAGCAAAGAAATTAAAAAATTGAAAACCCCGCGAAAATAGCGCATATTCTAAAAATTGCAACTGCAATATTGGAAATTATTCCCAAAATTTATTTAAAAAAAATCATATAATTGGCAATCGGCAGCCAAAAATCTTGAAAAAATCTCTAAAATGCCAAAAATTCTTAAAAATATGCGAACATCAAGAAAATTGTATGATTTAATATTGATTAAAAAACAGCAAAATTATAGAGTAAAAAAGCTTAAAAAATATAATTTCCATTGTGAAAATTAAACTTCTATTAAAAACTATTTTGTATTTGTAATAAAAATTTAAAATGCATTTGTATTTTGAATAAAAGTATTGCAAATACCTTCTTTCCACAAATTTATATTTAGCTTCTAGATTGCATTATCCAATTGAATAATTTAATGTGGGCTTAATTAAAATGTATTCTAAGAATAGTTCGCAATTCATCAAATATTTTTCAAACAATCAGTTCCTATCGTACATATCATACATATGAACTTTGGATTTTTAGATCGGAATGTTTGGGGAAAATTTCCAAAAATATTATAGGTATGCATACATATTTGTATTTCATTTTTTTTTGCATATTTTCGTATTTTCCCCAATTCAACATATACAAAATGAAATTCCATTGTGTTTCTATATCAGAAATATACAGGTTATATTAAACAAAAACCTTTATCGTCTGGTCCAACCGCAATACAGATAAGTAAATGGAAAAGTTAACAAAATTTTAAAAAGACAACTATCAGAATACCACTAGTTTACATACATACGTACATCATACGAGTTTCAAAGAAAAAATTAAATTAAAATAAGGAATTAATATATGTTGTTATATTTTATAATTTAATATTTTTTCTTACACCGTCAAGTTATTTTTATTTTTATTATTAATATTATATTATATCAAATAAAAACGTCGACAACTTCCTAAATTCATAATTATTTTATCACTGTACTTAATCCTATCTGATAACATATTGGATATTTTTGAAAAATAAACCTTTTATGGTTCATAAAATTGGAAAAAACGCAAAAATCAAAAAAAAATTATAAATGAGATTGTGCCTGGTTTTTTAAATAAATTGTGGAACAAAATTTTTCAAATAAAAAGTAAAAGTAATAAAAACAACTAAAATGTATCGAAAATTCTAAAAAAAATAGCATTGTGTTGTGTTCAGGATTCGAAACCGTGCCACCGGGTAAGAAGGTACGGTTTCAAATCCAGACCAACCATTTATTATTTTTTTTTAATTTTTGATACATTTTAGTTATTTTTATTACTTTTAGTTTTTATTTGAAAAAGGTCGTTTTTTAAAGGATTTTTGATAGCTTTAAATTATTTTCAATATGAAGATAATATTGGAACATTTTAATCATTAAACCTGTTCTTACGTTTCAAATCATTTCTTTGTTTAGTCGAAGACCACTGGCTTTTTGATAAAGAAGTTGAAACACTTCTTGGATGTGTGAAAAATTATATAAGTGTTAATAAGGGTATGTTAATATTTTTATAACGCACCTCAGGCAAGAAAGTGTTACAAATTTGTTACGAAATTCATAATTTATGGCTGACTTCATAAACGCAGTTTGCAAAGCAACACGAGAATGCCTTGTAAACTCATGCTTCCAGTGTTGCTTTGCAAGCTGTGTTTATGAAATCAGCCTATACTATGAAGTAGAGATTAGAACCAATAATCCGTGATCGTGATTAATTTTTTGTTTCTATCACGTGGGGGTGCGTCCGTGACACCGTGAGTGGCAATTTTTTATGCTTTAATGTAATTTTTTCCATTTAAATTATTTTTTTGAATTTTTTTTCGTATTTCGTGGGCGCGAATTTTCGTGATTGTGACTTCTTTCGTCACTCCATACTATGGTGAAGGGTATATAAGATTCGGCACAGCCGAATATATCTCTCTTACTTGTTGGCTTACTGATTCGTCCTCTTCCACTCCAATAGAAATTGCAGCATCTGTAGAAATGGAAAAGTAAATGAATATGAGAATGAATACAAAATATGAAATACTCCGCGCACTCTTATTCTCTGCCGGTGCCTTCCACTATAAATGCTCTACCGGCTTACCTTAACATAAAAATTCCTTTTTTTAACTTTACACTCTTTAACTTGAAAATACTTCACTATTCGAACAAAACACAAAATGTGAAGACTTTAACTAATAATATGGCATTTACACCAGACCGAAATCTAGTAGACTTCAATGAAAATCTCTATCAAAATCCTTACCGTTCACACCATGCTATTCGTGACGTTTTCTAAGATTTCGTATCCATGACAAAAACAATTGATTGGAATTTTCATTTGCAAGTGTCAAACTTTATACAAAAAACTATCATTCAAATGCGAAACAGCTGGCAAACACACCCTTCAAAGTTATGTTATTGAAAGGTTTTCAGTACAAATTAGGAAAAACCACAGTTGCATCACTAAGAACTACGAGATTTTAAGTAGATTTTGACAAAATCTAGTGAGGAAATAGATTTAGTTTTGTATGGGAAATCTACTAGATTTTGGTCTGTAAATGGCTGTGTAAATGCCATATAATACAAATTTAGGCACGCGTCAAATAACGGGACATCATTCTCAAGAACACCTACAAAACTAAAGCGAGCATAAGTCATTTGAAATCATATTTGTTAAATTATTATCTAAACTAAGTATAAAGCAAGTTTTATTCTAATAAATATTGTCATGTGAAGCGTTTTTAAACCACAATTTGAAAACTGTTACCATTTTATATTTTAATAAGCTTATAATAAGTGTGCTTATAAAAAGTTGTAGAAAATGTATTATGATAAGCTTATTCTACAACTCAGTTACATTTTGCTTATGAAATAGTCTGTTGAGAAAGAGAAGTTTCTAAAAAAAAGGTGTAAGTATGTATGTATATATCGATCCTTTGTAGTGTATGTTCATGGGTATGTATGAATATGCATGTATTTATTCGTTTTGCAATTTGTACAATATTCATTTGAGACATTACAAAATATGTATGTATGTGAGTACATTGTACTGTTGATTCCTAAATACCTACATACATACATATGTTTAACTTAAGAGATTTCGTTTTTAAATCTTTCCAAAAACCCTGAAAATTTTGTAGTGGAATTCAATTCTATTTACATATTTACAATATTTCCTTTTGTTCAATTTGATAGCTCATTTTCGTTTTATATAAAAGACAGTAAACTGTGTAAACTGGACAACTTGTTTTACAAAAAAGAAAACACAACACTATCGAGTATCTATTAGTATATTAATTTTCAAGAATTATGTAATTTATAACACGTACAACACCTAAAGTAATAAACAAATGTCAAGTAATATAATACATTTTCTGAACTGCCACCAGCAGAACGGAAACATTTTAATAAAATAAATTACACCCAAAGTAGGCACACACTTTCTCAAGCACATGCTGACACAGAGAAAAAGAATCATGGAACTCAAAAAGTAAAAGAAATAAATACCTATTCTTTATAAAAAGAGAGAAGAAAATCAAATAAAACTAATTGTTGTATATAAAAAAGGTGGAGAAATGAATTGGCGTTGACTTTTCATAAATAAATAAAAATTTAATTTTTAGTCTTAGTGGATTTTATAAAAAAATATTTAATTGACCGGTGTAGAACCCGGTGTAGCCGTAGGAAAATAATTTTCGAAAATTGACAGGTGGGCATCGAATGTATTTGTTCACGTAACAAGTCATCTGGGTATTACTAGCACAAATTTAATGCTTTTGAGAGAGCTTCAAGAAGATGACATTAAAAAAGGATATCTATTCCAATTATCCCAATAAATTATTTTTGTATTACGGTGTTTTTATGAAATTTTCCTTTCCTTATACATATTTTTAAACAAATATTTATTTTAAATTACTATAATTTTAATAAAATATAAAAAAAACAGTAAGCAATCAAATTTTTTCTTCAAAAGGCGTATAGCAAAAATGTAATCTACGTATAATTCTAAGAAAATTACCCTAAGAAACTAGGGGTCTAAAATCAAAACCTAGCTCCCGCCGAGAGACATGAAGAAAATTCACTTGAGAATTAAATATTTTTTTTTTTTTTTTTTTTAGATCTCATAATAAAATTTCATTATTATAATAAAACAATTTTTTTTTATTATTATCAGTTCTAAAAAACACAACTTTTTTAAAATTTTCTTAATATGTATAGCTGGTCTTATTTGTGAAAGCATTGAAAAATTTCAGTTTTTTAAGTCTTTTTTACAGTCCATTCGGGGTATTTGGGTTCGACTTTCTAAAGTCACTGCCTTAACATCGTCACGATTTTTTGCAATTACTCGTCGTGAGACATGCGTTAGCAACTGCACATATCGCTCGGTTCCCTGGATGTGCGACGGAATTCCTGGATCTGACAGTGGTACATCATCAGATTTAATATACTGTAACAGGTGCTCGTGTGGGATGCTTGCAGTAAATGGAGGCTCAGATAATATGTTGTCATCATCTAAGTCGACTAAATCCATATAGTCTGTGCAATTAAAATTAATGGAATGCTTTTTATAAGCCCTGAGTTTAGTTGAGTCATACAATTGTTCACGGTAATACAAAATTTTGTTAATGGCTCTTTCACGAACAGGTTTCCTTTCGTCGAAAAGCATCGTTAACAATATATTTTCCGGGTGGGCGAAAAATGCATTGTTTTGTATCGTTTTGTTTACAATTTCTCGAAGATTTTGCGGTAAAAATTGCGTTGACTTAATAAATTTATATAAAAGCGCACTGCCATGTACTACTGAATTATAAAATTTTACATTAAAATACATCGGTACATAAACTTTCATAATAAAGTTAGCCAATATTTTTAAATTTGTTGAAGGCAAACTAGTTGCAACATATAGGCGCAAGAGTCTGCTGGCTTTTGTTAACCAGCGAGAATGAACAATTTGTCCCGGTTTCATGCTGGCTATATCTTCTGGACACGAACCTTCCGATACAGCTTTGGCTATTCGAAAGAGATATAGAACGTCAGTAGAAAGATTTTTTTCATCTTTTGCGTCCAAAGGTGGAGGCATATTTCCCAATGACAACGGTTCAAAATCAGGTAAAGCCTATAACGAAATGTTTGTTTTACTTTTAAGGGACTTACATTAAGTGTTGATAAAATAAATGCATGCTTACCGGAAGTTGTTCGCAGGTCTGAATTAATTTCGTCAAAGCCCCACTTGCAGTACGTGGTCCACTTGTAGTAGATTTTTCTAAAGCATTGAACAAATGGCGAAGCGGGAGTTCGTTGAAATGCAACAAACAAACAAACCAATGTAATGGTTTATTCAACAAAACTTCAAACTTTCGTAGAATTCCATTTTCAGTTCCAGTATTGGTGGGTTCCCCATCGCAGCAAACTGCTATCAAGCTGGTAAGCGATATTTTTTTTTCCTTGAAGAAATCACATAATTGCAGCTGTTTTGTATTGGAGTCCTCAGCGTCAACTTTTATGTGACCTAACAACTTGCTTCCCGGCTCTTTAACAGTCACTATATGAGACTCCTTTTCCACTCTCGGATGGTATTTTCCACTAATTTCTTCCCGTGTCAGTGCATCATTTTTTCTGCCATCAAAAGAAAAAGCTAATAAGGCTGAATCATTGTTTTGCATGCGACGAACAGACTCCCTGCTTTTCATTCTTTCACGACCTACTTTGGATTTATCCATAATAATTGGTTCCCCATTTTCATCTGTAAAGCCAATGTCTTTAAATAAAGCTGTAGCTAAACACGAGGCAACTCTGTCTGAAATGCCGAATCTATCGCACATCATAGCAAAATTAATTGTGTCGTATCTTTTAGTGTAAGGTCCCCTTCCGCGCATTATCGACTCCCTTGCAGCTGGTATTGCAAATTCGATTTCAGAAGCGACGTCCATTTGTGAAGATTCGAACCTATACGAAGGATCTAAGCTAGCTGGGAGTTCGCTGGACAGTTCGTCTACTATATATAACACGCATTCAGGAATTGTATTCTTTCTGGTGGTGTGTTGGTCAATCATGAATGCTTTGAGAGGATCAGGAATTAATCCACAGGAGCATGGCATTGTTTTTTTGCAACTGCATTTACCGATATAAAATACATCATTCAACGATGTCTCAAATACTGAAAATGTATTACCTCTTGATATGTTTTTTACCTCTTTATGGTATTTTTTGAGAAATGTATTTAGTTTTTTAAAAATGCTTTTTCTATTTATTAGTGCAATATTAATTTTTTCCCAAATTTCAATTATTTTGTTTGCAATTATCGAAGAAAATCTGGCATACGATTGTTGTTTTTTTGATTTTTCTTTTTCGCGCTCACTTAATAAAAAATAATACTTTAGAACATCACGATAACTTGGCAAATTTAATTCACTAAATTCACTTGGCATGCCAATGATACTAGCGTTCTGATTAGTCAGAAAACTTGATCCGGAAGAGTCAATTGACATTGCTGATGATTCCATAATTTAAGGTGAAAAGTTTTTTTAAAAGAGAAATTAACACACGCTTACTTTTTGAAAGTTAACTATCAAGTGCATAAATCAATCAAAACAAATGTTTAACACCACGTTTTTATAAAATGCATTAACGGTAAATTTCTACAATGACTAGAACTATTAATAATATTGGATTCTAATTACTCTTCGTTGATAACTTCAAAAGCACATTACTAAATTATACTTTTTAAAAGAGAAGATAAATTTGTATAAAAAATTAAACATAATATCGATGCAAGACCAATATGCCATATTTCTTGAACCATACTTAGTGGGAACATAATAATTTATTTGTAATCAAATAAGTTTTAAGACAAAATGGGGTAATGGGTCCAAAAAGAGCAACTATATTTGTGTTTTGTAGAGATATAGCAGAACTTGCTAGTTTTTTATTTTTCATAATCAAACCTTTAATAAAACACGGGATAGTAATCAAAATATTAACAAAATGAAAGCAGATTCTTAAACCTCATAAAATTTTCTTTAAAACAATCCCAAATTAATAGTATATTATGTTTGGATTTAGTGATAAAATTTTGTTTTCCATCAAATCTATGCATTTTTTTAAAATGCCTTAAACTGAAATTTTCATGTCTCTCGGCGGGAGCTAGGTTTTCATTTTAGATCCATACTTTCTTTGGGTAATTTTCTTAGAATTTTGTGTAGATTTCGATTTTGCTATACGCTTGTCACGTTTTTTCTCACCCGAACAAATTGACCCACCAAATACAAAACAAAAATAGTAAGCATACTTACATATAGTTATGAATAAAATAGACAACGCTATTAATTACTAATTTAGTACTGGATATAACGAACAGGCCTGACAAAAATTAGGTTCGTTAAATCGGTAAACTAGTGTATTACAATATTAAAAAATGTAAGCACATGTTCTTCGATCTCAACTCAACTTCCCTGATTGTTAATGGGGATTTATGAATCGCAGGTGCTTCATCTATATTAAGGAAGCACCTACGCTCGTTCGCACGAATTAATGTAGGTGTGTGAGTATGTATATATATATATATATATATATATATATATATATATATATATATATATATATTTTTTATATATATATATTATTTTTACGTCAGTATTTTTTTGTTGATGTCAGCTGACTAGTACGACTGAGAATTCGAATCGCCAAACTAAAGTTTTACGAACATTTGGATTTCTTTTGGATTACTAAATTTATATGGGAAATGTAAAAGTAACATATGTAAGTTACTTAATGCATTTGCGGAATCTTAAGGAAAATCTATACGCATAATATGATTTATTTTGCTACGTTTGTGGTCATCAAATCAGAAAAAAATTTGTACAAGATTTCAAAAGGAAAATAATCTTTTAACTAGTGTATTCAAAAGGGCATATACGTTATTTTTCGACGAAGCAGACTTGACTGTTAAAAATTACACACCTAATACAGTGTGTCGCAGGGATGCAATATGAAATTTTCAAATTGTACTAAGTTTTAAGAAAAAGTGTACTTTTTTCAGTCTGATTGTACTTTTTATTTTTTTAATATATTTGATTAAAACAATTGACTAAAAACGTACATAAAAATTCGTTTGTACATATATGTGTGTAAAAAACTTAACAATTAACAAAACGGTACACTGAAATTCATTTGTACTAAGTACTTGTACGAGTATATTATGTAGACAAAATTGACAATTAAATTTAATGATTAATTCGAAAAGGTAAACAAAAGACTATCAGTTGTTGAGATTTGAATATAAAATTATACTTTATGATATACTTCTTGGTAACAAACTCTTAGTCATTTCTAAATTGTAGCAGCACGAATTAGATGACTTCATCAAATCCTTTTTTTTGGATTAGATTAGAGACAGTCGAAACAAACAACCTGTTCCTCTCTTTTGTTTTTATTAAATTTTGAAACGAAAATAAATCTTTGCATATTGCAGAAGAATGTGGGATGGATAGTATTCCTCTAGCAATTCTTTAAATATCCGTAAACATCGGTTCATTTAGTTCATTTTTCGTCTCTGATACCTTCGTTCAAAACAAGGCGTATTTAAACAGGTGTTCTACTTTTTTCCACAAATTAGAGGCTCGTATGTCAAAATTTGTATATGTTAACATAAGGGTTGAGATGTCAGTTGTTATTGCAATGTACCTGTTGTAGAATCGCCACCATCTATATAATTCCGCCTTGGGTATAAAACAATTCACAACGAATGGTTAACATGGAGTTGCCATAATGGAATAATGACTTATAATACTTTCGTATAACGAAATAAAATTATGAAATATAAAAATATATGAAATAGTGCTAAATTAGGCATGGGGGTGCTATTGTACTTTTTACTTTCAAATAGTGCTAAGAAAAGTACAATTGTACCAACTTTTGCATCCCTGGTGTGTCGCCAATGTTATAACAATCTAATGGCATGGTTGAGTGGAGGCAAAGATAGTATGAAATATTGTATGCCGGTAAACTGGATTAATCGGCCAGGTGATCATGATAAAACCAGTTGCTATGCATGCATAAATTACACATGTGTCTAAATCGACATGCTGAGAAGAACAAAATTTAGAAAGCAAGTATAACACCACTCTACCAGTGCTTACACTTAAAAATTTTGTATCACCAAGGCCGCCAACTCCAGATCGATTTACAGGAATGACTAGAGCAAGTGTTGTTACTTATGAAGATCCATTGTGTGCATCAACAGGGAAGAGATGGACCACAACTAATAACACAAATGGAAATGGATTTCATTGTGGCCATATTGGGACTATCGCAGCGACTTGCCATATTTTTGACAGCGTTTTTACAGCAAAGAAAACTCACACATGCTAATATTAACTGTACGGCTACCGCAAACGGCAAGCTGAATTTCAATCCTCTACACTCTAAATGATGACAATTCGTTCGCTTACTGCAACGATATAAAAGCTTTGGTGGTATAAATGGGAATAAACTACATCGCTATTGAGTGGAGATTTTTTATTGATGATTCTGCCTTCAAATTGTTGTTGCATGCGTCGAATCGAAAACCTTCCATTCCGCTAGCAGTGGATATTAACATAAAAGAGAGCTATGAAACATTGAGAGATATAATTAAAAAAATCAAATACTACGAAAATAAATGGAAGATTTGCTGTGATTTTAAGGTCATCAACATTTTGCAACGGCTTCCCAAAAAATTATTTATTTTGTTTTCTTTGTAATTGGGATTCGTGCTCACCTCTGAATCAATTCCAATGTAATTCGTGGAGACCAAGAGGAAGTGTGTAGGAACAAATGAAACAACATAGACTGAAAAATGCACCGCTCCACATAAAATTGGGAATTGCAAAAAATTTTCGGGAAATTTTTCACTTTTGAGGCTACCTAAGCGCTACCTAAACCGTATTAAGAATCATTCCTAGGAAGTTCATATGTTCTAAAAAGTTGTTTACTGAGGTCTTGGGTACACTTTTGTAGTTGATTGTTTTCTTGAAGTTTTAACGGTTTGCTACCTATGGACCTAAACAGTAGAAAAAAGGCAAAAAAATCTAATTTTTTTTAATTTTTTGCGATTTTCATCTTGAAGATGAAGATTTTTTGATTTTATATGTTCACAATTTTTGTTCTTTATGACAAGATCTAACAAGAGTAAATCGAAATTCCGAACGTATCTGCCTAAGAAAATGATCAGTATTTTGCAAAAATGACACCGAGACCCCAAATCTTTGGGACCCATAAAAAATGTGCATGACTTCGGGCAAAATTGGGAGACAGGGGTCTCCTTTTTTTTGGTCTATTATCACGTAGTGGTATCCTTATATGGTTATTTTTTCGTGTTACACTGTGATATTAAAATAGTACAAAAATATTCATTGTTGCATTCAAGTTCACATTCGCAAAAATTTCGTGTTGTTTTTTGCAAATGTTTTGTACCATTTCAAATAGAGACTTGGTGAAATGGAAAATATAAAAAAGCATTGGTGCACATCCAGAAATTGCCAGTAACTTTTAACTGTTAACTTTTTTAAGTACCTACATATTTAAGTACCTATTTATTTACATAGTTATGGGTGAAGGTGTAACTAAATGATAACTAACTAATACATTCAAACTGCTAATTGATTTCTATTTCGTCCAAATAACATCCGTACAAAAAAATATACTAGAGATGTGTTTTTGGTCAACAAAGTTCTATTGAATAACTTTACTTTTACACTAATTTATCCCTTATTTATAGGGATACAATCTATGAAAAAGTTTTTTATGAATGTTTTAAAGAATAAAAATTGTTTTTTAATAACATAATAAGCTTTTTAATTAATTATAGAAAGTGCCTATCGTTCAAAATAGTATTGACATATTTTCGACATGCCAATATGCAGGATTGCATTTCTTACATCAGCTGAAAGCAGCATCTGCACTACATAGTTATGAATTGTGAATAAGATCTATAACTATCTTAGAACTATGTTTTAGTTTCTGATTTATTAGTTTCGACTTTGGTTATGATATCTGAATATGCGTCATTAAAACTAAAAGCATCGAGTACTCCCAGAATAATTCTCCGCGTCGATAATTTTAAAAAGCACTAAAAACAGTGGTAAAAGCACAGAGTTGTCAATGCTGGTTATAAACGTGGTACATATTGGGAAAGTAAAACAGTAATTTTGTATTCAAAATGTTGTGGTTGTACACAATTTTTAGAAGAGTCACAATTCCTTCGTATCTGTAATTTTTGCGGATGTTTTGTTGCTGTTAATAATACTTTATTGTGTTGTGAAAATGAGCTCTTTAATGAAAAAGAGAAAAAGTTTCATAATAATCAAATGCACAGACATTAAGTGCAGTTAGCTTGAACAAAACGCCACACACAATAACACAAAAAAACGCAAACAAACAAATGTGAAACAAGAAATATGTATATTTAAAAGAACGACAAGAACAACGAAAACAAAAATTGCAAATAAACTGAAATAGAAACTGGGAATATTCATTTGCACACAAAGCCGTAGAATCAACTAAGTGGTAAAAGAATCAGGTCAAAACACCAAAGGAGGAAGGAAAACGAAAACAACACAAAAGCGGGGCAAATGTAAAAACACACACACGCATATAAAACATACAAACATATAAATATGTATGTAACCACTTTCAAAAACACTCGTTGAACAGCCAGAGAACCACAAAAGAATCCAACATCAAACAAAATAAAAAAAACATTTTTATGAAACAAATTAATGAAAATGATGACGAACGAAAGGAAACCATGTAAAGACACAAAAAACAATGTAACATTCAAAGACAACGTAGTATACATACAATATGTATGTATTTATAGGACGATTGGGCAACATAAATGTCTAAAAACAAGTCCTTAGATGTTGTAGAAACACTGGAAAAAATATACCTACTTTGCAATGCTTTTGCAGGTCTTTGCTATTTTATTTCAATAGCAAAATTATTCCACAAACTACTAAGATATAGCAAAAAATATATGTACATACATACATATGTATGTGCATAGTTGTATATCTTGATATTATTCCATATTAAGTATCGAGGTCTATGTTGGAGCGATCTGCAAAATATACATGCTGGAAAAGAACTCATATTAATACCACAAGTTTATTATGATTGTGACAAACAATGTATGATTGTATTAAAAGAAATATAGGTATGTATATGTATATATATTTTTTTAATTTTAAACACAACTTTACCCACGATAAACAAGTTCTTGTTTACATTTGAATTTAAGCTGATTACCATTCCTGACAGTCCACATTTATTTCAATATGCAAGTAACAATATTTGCGTTTCCAAAGTGATTATTATCAAGAATTGGACGTGGGGCGCACAGAGGAGTATTTGAGCCAAAAAGCTTAATTCTTAATAGTCTAAAGCTCGTAACGTCTTTAGTCAAAGAGTGTTTAAGAGAGTTTAATTTTAGAATCTCCGTTTTTTATATTATACATACATATGTATGTTGTTATACTACGATTAACTTAGGTATATAATAATAGCATCTATTTAAGTATTATACATTCTGAAATATATTTTTATATGTAAAATTTTTTCGATATTTACTTATTACCAGTCCTGATTTTAGAAATTATTGTGAATCGAATATGGATTTGTAACGAATGGTTTATTGGTAATCAGTATCTTGTGAATTCGCTCTCTTTTTGAATTTTTATGCAGTTTCCCGTTCTTTTAATAAATTAATTGTTCTTCAACTTTCAATCAAGTTGGTCATCCTCCAGCTCCTCAGCCTGCACCATTTAGAAAGAAATTTGTATGGCAAATATACATAAGAACATTCCAATAAATACTGATGTACATAGGTACTGTTATAGATGTATGTCTAGATATATATTGCATTAGGTACCTATATCCCATACCATTCCACTTGAACCACAAGATAGTTGAGTTTTTAAATATTGGTTTGCCTAATTAAAGAGAGAATGAGGTATGAGACAATATTCCAAAGTAACGAGGGATAAATTAACTTTAATTAATTTCAACTTACACAGCAGAAAAGAAATAGCGTTGTTTTTCGCCGGTCGATCAGCGTCCGTTTAATTGTCCATGTGTATTTCCATGTATTAATCACTTTCTATATGGCTCGTTTAAATGTGAATTCAAATCTTATCTATGCAAATGAGGACCGAAAAAGAATACGAGACTTATTTGTATTGTGCTGGGTATTATCAATTGTTTACAGCAAACACACATTCACCACGATCACCGTTGTTTTTGTTCTGACGTGTTGTAGTTAATTAACGGTAATATTTTCCTTATCCCTTTGGAATATTGTCTAAGGTCAAACTCTTTCAGACTAAACAGTTAATTTTAGTCAAATAATACTCTGTTTGGCCTAAGAACTAATTTAGCTTGAAAAATTATCACATAAAAATAATGTTTTTGTTTGTTTGCAATCAAAGCAATTGTAACAAATCATATAATACACAGCCACATGTACTTGCAATGGTATCCGCAAGCCTAAAACTCGTCAAGAGCTACATCCAGTTTATGTGCCTCATATTTTGCTTTGCATTTGATCATGTTAATATCATTTTACACAGTTTTATTAGGTATGGGAATATCAATGTTATTTTTTATTTTATTATTATTATGGTAGAAAACAATATATCGTTTTTTTACAATAATATTTTGATTATTGTCACCTGAATCATGTTCTTTCTGTGTCTGTATTTTCAGTAAACTTGCTATCTAAAATCGTGGAATAAACCAAGATTGTCTGCCTCTCTTTGTTATTGTTTTATTTAATATTTTTATGTTGTTGTTTTTAACACCAGGCGCAAGCAGAGGAGTACTAACTACCACTTGAGCTGTTGTTTTGATTACTGATCGTACGCAAACGGATATTGTTCACTAGTAGTAAATGTATTAAATTGTTTGAGATATTTTCATAATCAATTTTACCAAAATTTTGTTTGGTCTCTTTAAGAAAATAAAAAAATTCACATGGAACAAAATTTGTACATATGTACATATATGTATGTATAAGTTTCTTACTGCCTGCCTACTATGTTTATATATATTTCATAGTACATACTCCTTTTTTATTTAA
Organism: Gymnocheta viridis; assembly: GCA_956483585.1. Taxonomy (NCBI): domain Eukaryota; kingdom Metazoa; phylum Arthropoda; class Insecta; order Diptera; family Tachinidae; genus Gymnocheta; species Gymnocheta viridis. Next base: position 68,669,214 of record OY101441.1, read on the forward strand.
CATTTTTTACATACATATATAAACATGCATTTGACTTTGGATTTTTTTAAATAATTGCTAAAGGTTTATTAATGCTTTGGTATAAGCAGCAATAAAATGCAGGCATATAGATTAGCTTACTCATGATTTTGTTAGTCCTTTTCCCGGTGTTCTAAAATTGAAAAAGTTTTTTTTTGCTCTTGAAAAGTTTTTTTGCTTACTTACATAGCTTCCACTTTGAGGGATTTTCTGTTATACTGAATGCTACATGTTTTCCACTTCTTTTGCAATTATGTACGTCAATTTTCCTTATTCTATATGCTTCTTAAAGTGAAAAACTTTAAAGGAAAAAAGAATTTGAAAATTTCCTCCGACCGACTTATAAGGATGGAAAATTCATAATTTTCCTTATCTTGTATCAGTGTTTTCAAATTATCCGCTTTCTATTTCTTTATTGATTATTTTTTTTTAGAAAATTAAAAAGAAATCGCAATAAATAAATACTGTTTTGCTAAAGAAAAATTCAACAGATATAATTTTTTTGTCTATGATGATCGTACTCTTTAGATATTACCAATTTTAATTTTATTTAGAGGCATATGTTCATAATGAAACATTGCCTACGAGTATATGAATACTCGTTATGTTGGAGTTCATTAATAATACTTTTGTACTGTCCAAGAAAAAGTATAACATTCCCACTTTAATGGAAATCTACAGTGTTTTTGATATAAATAAATGATTTCAGTTGTTTTATAAAATTTTAACAAATTATATGGATCAAAAATATTTTTAAAAAGAAAAATTTGCAAGGGGATGAAGCTGAAAACGTAAATTGTATTGTATAAAATTACATTAACTTTCGCCATGTAAAGTAAATAATGTTAAAAAACTTCGACGTTCGTAAAGCGATATTCCTTATACCGAGCTTTGCCTGCACATTTATTAGGCGGTTTTGCTGTATATTTAATAATTTGACAGGATGTTTCTATGACAGCTATTTGAAAATGAAGACTAGTGAATACATTTTGAAATGATTTAAAAATCAGAAAAAACTTCGACGTTGTTGGAAATTACTTAAAATGTAAATAATAGCAAAATCTCTCCACCTTTTTTTTGTATTTTTTTAAACAAATTTTCTTGTTATTAAAACGAACAAAAAAGACCTTATACAAATGGAAACACAATGTTGTCTGTGGCAGCCGATTTGACTCCTCTCGCTTTATTTTGTGGGCGTTCCGGACGTATTTTAGTAATTGTGCTGCAGAATTTTGTACAGTACTGAAGCAGATTTTTTTAACATAAAGCAGAAACGGTGTCTTTGAAGTGAAAAGAGATCCCAAATTATTGTCGAAACACCATTACATCGAAAAAAACTATGAATAAAAATGTTGCCAAGTTGGAAGTTTGCCTAGAAATTAAATGCTATTTTACATATTAAGAACTTGGTCTTCTTTTTGAGCTCAGTACTTTCAATGACCAACGTTTTTGGATAGGAACTTGGACTTAGTTTTCACACTTATGTTTTTGTGTGGATCATATCTACACCGACAAACAAGATATTCAATATTGTAATTATGCTCAAGTATTAACGATTTAAAATTATATTATCCTTAAAACCAATTTCATGGCTATTAATAGATTGTTCTTTGTTTTATTTTTTGTTTAATTTAAAGTTATCCCATCTAAAAATGCACCCGATACAATATATGTACAATATATGTATCAACTAGTATATTTTCGTTTTCATTTAAAGGTATTCATTTCAGTTTTTTTTTTTGTTGGAAAAATGTAAAAATGTAATTTTTTTTACAACAAACACAGGAAAAAAAATCCACTAAAAGTTGAATTTTTAACAAACTATAACCATGTGTAAAAAAATCGGGATAAAAAGATGTAATTTTCCGCTTAAAACGTCAAGCGAATAAATAATCAATTAATTCACTTTTAACACTTTTATTCGGCATCTTGAATAATATTAATTATTTGCAAGAATTATTTGACAGAATGTTTGTAATGACAGTTAAAATTTTTGTACTTTTTATTTAAAAAAATACCGTTCACATCAATAAGAGTGTAATTTTTCATTTTTCCATTTTTCCAACCAAAAAAACTGTGAAATGAATACCTTTATTATTATTTTATTTTGCTATATATAGCATGTACCTATTCGCATTTCATTTTAGTCTGTTTGGCGATACGCAAACTATTTCAAAAGCGAATTTCTATTTAATTACCGCTCAGCACTTAATATGTTCACCTGAAGCAAAACTAAAACAGCTGTTTCTCTTTGAATTCTCGCTATGATAATATAAATGCAGCTGGCACAAATGTTTTCAACACATTAAATGATGCTATTGACAATTTTTGCTTTTTTACTCAAAACACAAAATTCTTTATTTTTTTCATTTTCATATATGTACGTCAACTTTGTGAAGCAAAAAAATTCAATATACATATATTGAGACTACTGGAATGTGTTGGACTAAAGTATTATGTAGTGACATATAAAATGAAATCATGCTGAAGAAAACTAAGTCGTGTTAAGAAGAATCACAGTAAAGCTAAGACAATTTCAAAAGTAGGAAAGACTTACGAAACAAATTTTACTAGTATCATAAGATATGTATGCACATATGTAGATATGTATGTACGTACGTATTGACAAAACATAATACAATAGGTATACATACATATGTATTCATTATCAAAGTAAAGCTAAAAAAAAGGTAAGTAATGAAAATGCTCGTATGTTGGCATGTATTTATATATATAATATTCGCACTTGCAGGGCCGCATTAAAAACGTTTTATAAACATTTGTAAATTAAATATTTAATAACTTAACTTTAGCTAAAGGCAGGATTTTATCGGATCGGTAAATGGCTTTGCATTATAAAACCTTCATTTATTATTTTTTATCCATTAAATAGGTATTATATTATTTATTATAAAAATAAAAAATTCAAGTTGCAATAATGCAAACCTATATATCGGGTAGACAAAATCCTACCTTTAACTGACGGCAAGTTTTAATAATAGCCCTAAATAATGTTTGTTTACCTCTTACACTAAAAAATAAACAAAATTTGTTCGACCTTTAATTTTGCAATGAAAATTAATTTATTCCTGTTCGAGGCTAAATTATTTTCTTATTATAATATGATATAAGAACTTTTATAATCTCAGTTTTTCTTTATGAAGATATTCTCCAACTAAATAAACATTTCACAGAGTTTCACAGAATGAAATGACCCTCGTCTCGGATATATTCCAGGTCCCCACACAAAATTTATTAGGAATGTTTGGCAATACAACAAACTTAATTTAAAAAAATGACAATAATGGCAAACTGATTGAGATAATGTGCTTTTCTCAAACTTAAAATGTAATTTTACTTGTATTTACAAAATAACAATAGGTAGACTTAAAATATTAACTGAAATTGTAATATAAAATAAATTAAAGTTCACTTAAAACCCGGTATACCTACTCATTTTCATTTTTCAGGTAAAGGAAAATAATTAATAATTAGTTTTTTAATAATACTGAATAAATCAAATAAAGCAAGCAAAGAAAAAAACAGCACTTGAAAACAACGGACAATATTGAAAGTAACCGAAAGTCCGTATTAATATGTCCATAGTTTTTTTTAATGAAAAATAAAATTGCTTACAATTTTAAATGTTTATTCTTTTAAAAATTACTGAACGGATTACTTCTTGAATAACGTTCACTCCGTTACTGTAATAATATTGTGAGTGTACATAAAACCAATATGATATTGTAAAATGCCAAAAAAATAGTTTGAAATCGACTCCATCAAAAAAAAAACAATCAAAATTGTATCATTTTGGTTTTTTGGCGCACTCGGCTCGTTGGCGCCCCTGATCTGCAGCCCACTTAGCCCTATGGTCAATAGGGGCCTGCTCACATGTAGCATGTACATATGTACATAAATATGTATGTACATACACACATACATACACATACATACCTACTTACAAACTAATATGTTAATCCGAAATGTTTTATTTGTTCATAGAAATATTTGATATGTATCTGTAACATACATTTTATGTATTTTCATGGAAAATACCATAAACTTTTAAATAACTCTCTGACAGTGGGAAAACAGACAGACATACATACCGATAGCCAGACATAGAGTTAAAAATTTTAAATCAATTAATAAATGTATGCTTCCCCTTAACTGCTGCTTTAAATTCCTTATCATGATAAAATATTTAGACACCAACAGCAACAACCACACAAGTTTCTGTTCAACACAATAATTTACTTTTAAATGCTGAATATAAAGAAGATATTCAACAAACAAACAAACAAACAAAAAAGATCTTAAACAATTTCAAATCTAAAAACTACTGTAGCAACAACCACTTCGACTAACCATTTTTTTCTAAGGCTTTCGTAGATGGTGCACGTAACTTTGTTCGGCTTATGTCGTCATGTTTGTGTGTGTGTACGAGATACTTCACAGCACTAGAGCGTTGTATTTGTGGCTTTACTTTTTTCACAATTCTACTCTCTAGAGAAGCTGCACAGAAAAAACAAAAAATATGAAAAAGAAAATCAAATGCATATTCACAGCATGTAGAAAACAACAACAGCAACAACTACAACTTAAAGAAAAACAGCATACATAAATGCATAAAAATAAAACAATAAAAGTAATGTCTTCTCCATGCAAGATACTGAATGAGTGATTTAGTTTTACAAATGCTTAGATACATGCACACAAGCTTATAAAGCGTACACAGAAACACTCACAAGCAAACGCTCACAGGAAATACTCTCCCCATTAACATGAGAAAAACCTCAATTTTTTTGTGACTTATTTCGAAACATACGTTTGATCAAAGCAGTAGAGGAAACAAAGAGTTGTTTGGTTTGTCACTGCCGTCAACAGCTATTTGGCCTGATAGACAAAGCGGCAAATGGACAGACGTAAAAACATCCACACGAAACCACAGTTAGTCACACAATTTTGTCACAGCGACAAATTGTCATTAAGTCCTCGTCTACACATGCAATTTTCGATTCGCTATTTTTAGAATTTTTCGAAGGGATCGGAAAGACGAAATGCAATGGGTGCATAGTTCCATATACTCTGAAACTCTCTTTTGCACTCTTCTTCGTGTTTGTAAACAACAACACATTATATGTAATCAAAACGAGAATCGCTCAGATAAAGTTGCACTGTGTAGACATAAATGCAATTCAAAAAAACAAAAGTAAATTAAAGAATATTGCATGTGGCGACGGGAGCTAAAGAGTCACATTATATCCAACAACCACTGCACCCAAAAGAAACAACCAAACAACTTTACTTAGTTTAAGAGACAAAACAAAACGAACGAGAATCATAGAAAGGAAGAGAGAAAGTGAATTTTCTACTTTGGTTCATTTTGTTTTTGGTGACTTATCAATCCAAAGGGGCCTGGCTGTTGTTTAAAAATATTAGCGGTAAATACTCGTAGAAGGCACCATATTCTTAACAGTGGTTCTTTATAGATGTTATGAATATCACTTGTGATACGCAAGGTAATCTTCAACTGCATTTGCTATGATAATTTTTATGTGTTTGTAACACTTAATTAAGAAAAATGTGTAATTCTTTTAATATTCCAATACTACAACATACAGGGTGGCCTAAATAATTATTTTTTAAAAAGTAAATAACTTTAAATAAACTATTTTTGTACCTATATTATAGCTCACAATTTCATTAATTTGACTGCCGCGGTTTGTGGTTATATCTCATGAAGACTCCACAATAGGACGATGTTAGTCTTAAGGGATCGTTTCTGGATTATTCGCATAATATCGGCCAAACTCAACATCCCACAATTAGTTTGTTCAAGCGTAAGGCGGCTAATTTATGTCCGCGGAGGTATTGCCTTCTGTATTTGAGACCTACTTAAATAGTGCAAAAAGATCCAATAACGTAATAAGTAACACGATTTTATATTAGTCGGTCTTTCAAACTATTCTCGAACATGGACGTTGTCCAGAGAGCGACCTCTCAAGACAAACTGCTGGAAGCTCCCAAGCCTACACACGCAATCAGTAAGTATGTACTATTCTCTCCCCTATCCTAAGAAAATCGGTATCAATAATACTGAAATTGATTTCATCTCACTATCGCAATTGTTAGTAATCAATAACAATAGTATGATCAATAAAAAATTTTTAGCCCGAAAGTTGAGAAAAATTCAAATTATTTTAACTTGCAGTTATGTAGATATATATTTTGGATTTTTCATATATAGATTTTTTTGACGAAACAATTCAGAAACCAGGGCCGGACATTATTTGAAAAACATGTGCATATTTGAAATAAGTAAAGAATCCAAAATCTTGCAATTTATACTCTGGAGGAAAATTACAAAAAACTTAAAATGACACCTGGAAATATCAGAAGTAGAAGCAGCAGTAAAGAAGACGATGATTTTGTTGTTTTCGTAGATAGGGATGATGGTGAATCGAGGACATCAAATTTGGAGTTGGAATTTGTCAGTTTCCTCAGTGACAAGAGCAAAGACATTATCACTCTTTACAGCTATCCAAATATAAAAAGAGTATTCATGGAATTTAATACAAGTTTGTGCTCATCAGGAGCTGTAGAAAGATTATTTTCTTCAGGAGGTTTTATTTATTCTCCAACAAGAAACAGTTTGTCTGATGCTACATTAAAAAATCTAATATATATGTACATACCTATGAAAAGAAACAATTATTTTGTTGATTAATTTTATCTAATGTATTTTTTGGTTTGAATAAAAATGGTGTATTTTATATACATACATACATGACGTGGAAGTATTTTGTATTTTATGTATGAAATACGTACAATAAATGGAGGTATTTTGTATTTTAAGTACAGCAAACCATGTATTTTGCCCGACTATGACAGAAACCTACAAATTGGAATAACTGGATAGTTATTAATTTAAAACTATTTTGGTAAATGATAATTTAAGAAACTCTGAAATTTATTTTATGTCTGATTTCTTGTTGGCAATGTGTGATACAGATGCAAACATACACATGAACATAAATATGTAAGTATGTATGCACGTATACCTATGTATATTTTTTTTATTTATTTTCCATAAGCCCCAACAAAAGAGCGAACAACCATCATCATCATTGCCGACATCATAATCTTCATCAGCCACATCATTAGTATTAAAAGCAAAAGCAGCATCAGCAGTTAGAGTATGTACTCGTAGTTGTATAAAATTCAAAAAAACGTTCAAAGGCAAAAGGCCCTTTTTAAAATATGTACATCATCTCATGCAAACCAGCACATATAGACATAAATACATAAAGAAGGACGGACAGACATGCACAGTCACAGCTTTAGACACAGATTGTACTAAACAGAATCAAAGGAGTCAGTAGTGGATGAACGGATGGATGGATGAATTTATTATGGCCTTTTTATTTGCTTTCTTTACACAACCACTTCAACAACGGCAGAAACAACACGAGACATAGTCGAACATAACTGATATAGTGAAAGAAAATTTACAAGCGAAAACTGTGAGGATTTGAATAGTGAACAATATTTAAGTCAAAAAGTATTATTGCATATAACGACAAAAAGAAACAGCTACAACAGCAATAAAAAGTATGTGAAACATATTTAGTGTTGCCATTTTACTTCCACAATTTGTACCTCGTAAAGAGCCGGTGCCAGAGACACAGAGAAAATATAATCACAATCAAACAGCCAGTCAGACATACCATAGTGCAAACAGCCAGTCAGACAGACAACCAGTGTGCCAAAGAGCTTGCCAACCATTTAGCGCAGCTATTCCAGTCGGGCATTAGGCATTAATCGTTATTTGCTAAAAACTGAAAATGATTGAAGAAATGTGATAAAAAAAACCAAAATAAAATGAAATAATCAAAGAGAAATACACAAAAGAAATAAAACTCATTACAACAACATTAACAACGACAACAAACAGTGGAAACGACATCAACATTGGACGGACTATTACAAAACAAAAGATACAAAATCAGGTTCAATGAAATCTGAGCGACAGACATCAGAAGTAAAAAATAAAAATAAATAAATACACTGGCACACTCATGCATGCACACACAGGCACACGTACACTTTGCATTGTACACCAAATTGACCGAACATTTGCCTGAAATGAAGCAGCTAAAACAATTAGATACTGAAACGAAACCTCATGCTTAAACAACAACTAAACACAACGGTTATGTATCTTGAAGATACTTAAACAAATTTTTGAATTTATCATTTAATGTCTTATTAATGTATACATGTCATTTCGACACTTAAATAAGGAACGTGTCTTCGTGGGTGATTCAGCAAAGTGTTGTCAATTAATTTGCTGTATCTTTTTTTTCGATCACTACTTACCTTTTACTCTGTTTTATAAAGATATTTTTGTTGTTGTTGTTATGACTTGTATGTGCAATATGACGTTAAGTTGATTTCACGTCAACATATACCAACCAATTAAGGAATGTAAAGTCCTAGAACTTCAATTCAGTAATAAAAATTAATAAAATCCGACCCTACGTTTAGAAACTGCAGATTTATGGATTTTGTCTACCCGGTAAATAGCTTTCCATTATTACAACTTCCATTTTTTATTGTTATTATTATTATTATTAATACAGGGTGTCCGCCGGTAAGGTATACATACACTTTGTTTTGCCGCCATTTTGGTAAACATTGGTCTTGACCAAGGTGTATTTAACTAGGTGACAGCATTAGGAAAACAATTACAACAATAAAAGAACAACAGGCATTTTTGTTTGTGTAGTTTCATTGCGTATGTCAAAAACATAACCCATAAAACAAAGAAAACAGATACAGAAAAATAAGTAAAAGTATTTTGTTGTCACCTGGTTAAATACGCCTTGGTCTTGACAATTCATATTTGGCAGTCGTGAAGTAGACACGTGACAAATTTTTTATGGAAAAATATTCGATAAACCAACGTGTTTTAATCGTTAAAACACTTTATCAAAATCAACCATCGATTACTGTGACGATTAGAAAGTTACGTGAAATTTTTGGGAGAAACAACGTGCCAACAAAACGCACTATTTATCGTGTAGTGAATAATTTTGAAGAAAGAGGATGTGTAGGTGATAGGCCCAAGCATGGAAAATCCTCAAATTATTCATCAGTCACCTTTGCATCCTTTAAAAGTGACAGTCTGGTGAGCAATTTGGTCAGGAGAAATCATTGGAACTTACTTCTTTGAAAATGAAAACGGCGTAACGGTAACTGCGAATGGGGAGCGATATCATGATATGATTGAAAACTTTTTAACGCCACAACTGCATGTTTTGGGCTTGATTAACATGTGGTGTCAACAAGCCGGTACCACATCGCATACAGCCAGGATTACAATGGAATTACTGCGAGACTTCTTTCCACAACAAGTGATTTCAAGAAATGGTGAAATACCGCGTGAAATATGTGAGAATGTAATGAAAAATGTGCTCAAAAGGGCTCGCAGTTGCGAGGCTAACAGAGGGGAATATTTATCTGATATTGTATTCCATAAATAATTGCCGACATTATTATAAATTATAAACAAACAAAATGGTATACCTTCCCGGCGGATACTCTGTAATAACATTTAATAGATAAAAAATAATAAATAAAGGTTTTATAATGCAAAGCCATTTATCGGTTTGACAAAATCCTGCCTTTAGCTAACGGCAATTTGTAATAATAGCCATAAACGCTATAGAAAATTCCTATATTTTGAAATTTTAAGATATCAATAGGTAATTTTAGTTATAAAACAAGGCTCCAATAAACTATCGTTTACGATAACTTTGCGCTAAGAGGTCGATATTTTCTAGTTATAACTGTGATAAAACAATAGATAACAAAGGCTGACCCATGGTGGCGCAGTACAACTAAATTCCATATGTGGAACTGTAAAATTGACTGAAATGAAATTGAAAGTAATTCATTCGATATTAAAATCTGAAATGGTATTATGGGACACAGTTATGTGATTACAACACCCCACTGGTATAAAATTAAAAAATCAAACAAAGATAAGAATCTAGAAGAGATTTCGTTTAAAACTGGTATCGCCAAAGAAGTGGCAGTATACAATACAACACCAAACATATGAGAGGTGAATGTTATATAAATGCAACAATCATGGGGCTTAACTTAGCCATATTGTAGATCTAAAGTTGTTATTAAATAATTTTTAGTTATGAATTCAATATTATTTTTGCTTTTAATAATGTTTTTGAAAATCTATTTATGGGTAAACATATTAAAGAAAACAAAGTTTCTTTACAAAAATAATTTGAAGGAAAAATTATAAAAAATCCTTAGAATAAAAATAAGTTGGTAGGCAGAGACAATACAATAGTCAGAATTCATGTATGAATACTCAAATATGAATATTCATGCTAAATTGTCATGTACGAACTTATAAAATTCTTTTGCTTTATTTTATTTTGTTTATGCTTGCATTCGAAAATGAATAAAGATTTTTTTATTTTAAGCACACATGTATGAATAATTTGTTTTTTACTTTTAAGTACATTTATGTATGTATGCGAATAGTGAGAAATGACAAATATTCGAAAACGAACAGCATACAATTTTTTTTAATCTGAATGTGCATGTGCATAAGTGTATTTTTTTAAGCTGCGTATATTCATTATGAACATTCACTTTAAATATACACAGCTGAAAGAAACAAACACATTCATGTACATGAACATTCAGATTGCAAATTATTTGCTGTTCACTTTCGAATGCTACTGCAAAATAAAGTTTGGTATTCATATTCATTTTTGAATAACATACAAAAACCTTTATTTTATGTACAATAACGAATAAAGCAAACTATTTTTTATCTGTGCAAAGACGAATAGAACGAAACACAACAAAATTTAAATACTCGTATTCATAAATATTAGTGATAAATGAGTGAATATTTGGTACTCTGACAAATATTAATTGAAGTTACGAAGACTTTTAGGGCTACAATAATGTTTGAAACTATTTTAGAAGCATTAAATTTTACTATTGTAAAACTTGTTAAGCGTGTAAAAAGATGTGAGTATGACTACAAGTGTTTATTTTAAACCGCAAAAACAGAAATGGCTTTAAGGTCATAAATTTACAAATCAGCAATAAAGAGGCAATAAAATAACAACAAAAGTAACTCTGTAGAATGTGCACGTGCCTGTGTGACTGTCAATACGCCTGCCTGTGTGCACTGTTATTTATGGGTAAAACAAATCTAACAAAAGTGCTTTTAATTCTAGTATACATGCTACAGACTTTAGTACACTTTTATTACACTTTAGACTTTTCCGCCTGTTTCAATACCATTATCGAATAAAAAAAAATTAACATATGTCATACATACATATTGTAATGGTGTATGTTTGCATGTATCTACTTTTTTTAATTAATATTTTGTATGTTTGCATGTATCTACTTTTTTAAATTAATATTTTTATTAAACTATATTTTTCATGTTGCTTTTATTATTGTGTTCCATTTCTGAAGATGCATTGGCAAGAATTTTATTTGAGCGGGCGGTGCCATTATTTGTACCCATTTCCCTCTAGCTTTTATTCTTTTTCTAAAAGTAGGTAAGAAATTAACACCCAAAGAGGTTTAAGCTGTAGATCGTTTATGTTTGTAGAGGTATGATGAAAAGTTTTTTTTTTTTCGTTGGAACCTGTCAACCCCCAATTACAAACCACCTTCCACTAAGTTTCCAAGTGTAAACTTTGTGTGTGATGAGTTCCTTCCTCTATTTGCATCCCGCTATAACAAAAATTTCTTCGTCCTTCTTCAACTAATTCAAGCTTGCTAAATTGCACGAAAGTGGGCTGGAAGAACTGCGTTGCGAGATGTGCTTTCTTTTTCATATCTAATGTTTTTATAAGAAAGTTTTTACGATCACTTGTGCTACATATAGGTACAGCATGTTAGAACCACTCGCTTTAACCTTTACAGCCCTACGCTTCCCTCGACGCTCATTTATTAATTTGTTTTGTTTATTACAATTAAGGCAAAAACTAATCCTGTGTTTCGCTGTTACTATTGAGACAACTGTCTATGTTATAAATGTTTTATTAATTTAATAGAAAATATATTTAAACACGCAAACCTATTTTTATATATACACATGTATATACATATGTATATATTTACATGTACAGTGAACTCGCGAAAACGTGAACACTCGAAAGTGTGAACATCTCAGAAACGTGAACAAATTTATTTTTCCATAGAGTATTCTAAAACGTGAACAAAATCTGAAAGCTCTAAAACGTGAACACAGTTTTTAAATTGGGAAATACCTGAATTACAGGTTATTTTAAAAATTTTAATTCGTGTAAGTGAAAAATGTAGTTTAAGAGAGAAGATATCTCCTCTACAAATAAGACAGAGGAAAATAGTGCGGTTCTACTTCTTCAGGCGCTGAATTCTCAGGTTTTTTTTATTGTAGGTTTTAGTGTTTTTAGAGAATTTAAATAAAATTTAATTACAAATGGATGTTATCCTGAAGAAAATTGCACAGAAGTAGGAAGTATTAAAATTCAGGATGATACCGACGATGATGGTTCGATTATATTCCAGCCAGAAATTACAATTAAATCCAAAGAAAGCTGTAGGGCTCTGGATAAGGCTTTAATATGGGCTGAAGAGGAGATGGTAGACCAAAGTGACATTAGATTGCTGAGAAACCTTAAAGAAGAAGTTCTTTTAAAGATGGCAAACCAAAAAAATTACTGATTTTTTCTTTAAACTTTGTTTAACTGATTCTTTCTTAATTATCCAACTAAAAAAATATTTTCATTTAATTCTAGTCTATTTTTTGCCCATTTTTGTTAATTAAATATCAATTTCTTGTGTCTTTTATTTAATTTTTTTTGTTATATATCGAATGCAAAGGGAACTGAATATATGGCATTTTATTTTTTGTTATTAAGAATCAATAAAATAATTAATTTCAAATAGTGTTTAAGATTTTTACTTATTGAAATATAATTTTTTATGTTAAGTATTTTTCGTTTTAAATTTGGGTACTCGATAACGTGAACAAACTCGAAAATGTGAATTGCCTCGGTAAAAATTAGTTCATGTTATCGCGAGTTCACTGTATGTAGATGTATATGCATATTTAAGTTCGTTGTTGCTTCTTAGTTATTTTATGAGCAAATTACTCTTTAAACATTTCAAACTACTTATACCTTCATGCCTCTGCCGTTCTTAATGTTCTCTTCTTTTTGGCTGGAGCCTGCAGTTAAAACGAGTTTGTTTCAGTGTTGCCACCTTAGGTGTAATTACACATATCGTGTGTAATTTTTATTTTCATGTGTAGCCCATGTGTAATTGGCGGCATGTGTAACTCATGTGTAATTTAAAATTTTGTCGTTTTTGAGCACTACTTTTTTTTATTGTGATGGCGACTGTTATGACGGCAAGTGTGGATTGGCTGTGATATTTTAATTTATTTATGAACCTGTTTTGCTTTAAATTTATTAAGTTTTTGTTTGTGATAGTCCTTTTTATACAAAACAAAACTGTGATACTTTTAAGGAGATTGATGTAGGATTGGTCTAAAGAAGATTATATATCTAGAAAAATAAAAAATCCTTGAAGAAGTTAGAAAATATCAACGATACGTCGGAATAATATGTAAAAAATAATATTTTATTAAATGACCTTGAAAGCCCAAGTATTGAAAATCATCATCATAAAAATTTTGCAATTACACCAAACAAGGTCAAATATTTAATTTAACAAAATCAAAGCACATTATTTTGCGAAAAAAAGCATGTGTAATTCCTAATTTCATGTGTAATTTTGACATGATGCATGTGTAATTTAACATTTCGTTGGTGGCAACACTGGTTTGTTTATTATCTTGAATTTTTTATTTTTTTTTGTTTTTATAACAAAAATTGTGTAGACACAGTGGTTTCGGATAATTTTTTAACTGCGCGAAGCGAGAGACGCAAAGAAATCATTTAAAAAATAACACACCGAATCATAATCAAAATTAAGCCTACTATAACTTTATTGGTGGTTCATGAATAAACCCATAAGTGTCTTCAAATTGTTTAGATTGTATAGTGAAACGTAGTCAACATCAAGACTTGAAATGATTTTATTGCCGCTTTCTTTTACTTTTTATCAAAAAATTGCTATTCAATGTTTTTTAATACAAAAATTTGCATCGTTAGTGATGATACAATGATTTCCAATAAACTCACCATTTCAAAAAATCATAATATTGCAAATTTCCAATAAAAAGGAAAAAAACACTAATTTAGAAAAAAACAAGAATGTTGTACAAATTGTTGTAAACAATGGACTTGAAAACAATATTTTGAATCGATTTATTTCTTCGCTACACTATAAATTTTTATATACCTTAATCTGGAAAATAAAATAAATTATAAAGTATTAGACAAAATACTTAATAGAAGAACTATTAAAAAATCGAATCCACAGTTTTTCTAATTAAAAATTATACATAAGACTTTTCTTAAATTTTTCTATTAAGATGTTCTCTTCTTCTGTATACTTTGTTTAAAGTTAGATATGCCTTTTCTATGTCGGTGTAATGATATATATGTATGTATGTAAATAGTACCAATTGCTGTATGACCTTTTCCCAAACATTTTTCATTCAAATTAAGGCCTTCTTAATAAATGATATGAACTAAATATAGCGTTTGCTTTGGAAAAATAATTATAAAGATCTAAATACTTAGAACTTAGAACATAAAAAGTGTTAGTCATAACGCTTATCTCTCATGCAGACTCTAATACATGTATTTTATTTATATTTCATAATTGATAAAGAGACTATTGAGTTCGTCAATAAAAATATTTAAAATTTCTTGAAGCCCTAGTACAATTGCTACTTGACATATACTAGAATACTTGGACCAAACTTACTATATATTTATCTTGAATCCAAAAATAAAACGAATATCACTCTATTAAGTTTTTAGAGTCAGGCTTATATATTTTGCAGCAGATCTCACGTATATATAAAAAGTAAAATACGCCATATATTAAATAGTATACAAGCATATTTCGTGGGCCCAAAGTTTATGGCTCAAAGCTTATTAGTTTCTAGTATACATATTTACAAACAATGGAAATCCTATGCGCCCTACTTTATACACAACTATATAATATATATAATATGATTACCTTCTAAGATTTCCACATTCTTATTTTGAAAATTTAAGAAATCTGTATTAGCAATGAGTGCGAAGAGTTATAAAAAAATGGTGCAACAGCTCTTAAATTAATCTAAAGAGTTCCCTTAAAAATTAAATAATTTTTGAAGAAATTTAATTAGTACATTCGTTTGATAACTATGACGGCACAAAGGCAGATATTAGAGGTTTTTAAAATTACAAATTTATGTTATTTTTTATTATTATTTAATTTTTTTGTCAGGCGATAAAAATGCACAAAATTTTAAAAACGTAAATAAAATGTTCTTTTTTCCTAAAATCAATGAAGTTTTATAATCAGGAAAAATGTAGGGAACTTTTTTGTCTTCGAGACATGTAGGGTTTTTGTTAAATTTCTGCTGGCATCACTGCATACAATACAATTTTATATTATTATTTTTTTTTTTGCTTAAGCAAAATAAATAAGAGATCTGATTAAAAAACCTGAAATACTTAGCTTAAGGTACCGTAATGACTTTTTAACTTAGAATGATAATTATATCTTTAATAACTAATAAATAAAATACGATCGGACAAATGATTTTTTATAGGTTTTATACAATATCATAAAATGTTTCTCCTTTCCACGCTTCTGCTCTCTAAGCTTTTTTCAGATTGATAAGTCAACTCTAAGAAATATTATAATTTTGAAAGAAATTTAAATTGATAAGAAATTTTAATTGATAAGTTTGGAATTTCTTTTGAGTATCCACGATTTGTGGCAAACGCAAAGTCACAACAAAATACTTATAATGAATTAAACTGAAAAATAAATAAAATTATTCCTCGAACTCAAAATTGAATTCATTAAAGTCGAATGAAATAAAATCCAGACTATATGAAATAAGTCTTTAATTTATTGTGTGCTTATGAAATAAAATATAAAGAAAGTATTTGTACAGAGTAGAAAATACTTGTACCATTTATTCAGGAAGCGAAGCCAGGAGAAACCCCTTCTGAAATCATCAAATTAATGAAAATTAATTAACAACCAAGAACATTTTTGTCTGGCTTTATTTCATTTACGGATTTTTCATAAAATTAAATAATATAAAAAAGACATAATTGTGTATTTACAAATAATTCTTGCATAAAACAATCGACTTCAAAATAGTGGGACGGAGAGACGGGAACAATCTAAAAGTATATAAGTTCTTCCAACAAAGGCAAACATTTTTAAGTCGGTTTATAAATGGTGAAGCTTAAGGCTTCTTTAGCCGACCTTAGAAATCGTAAATGTATCGTAAATGTAAATGTTTGTGTACTTATAGAATACTTAAAATCATGTCATGTACGAAAACTATTTAAATAGTACCAAAACAATTTTTTATACTTATTAGATTAAATTTTATCTTTATTTTTATTATTATTGTTGTTGTTATTATTACGGCCGTATACACACAAAAATAATTTAGGTTTGAAATGTATTCTAAGGAAAATTTGTATGAAAAATATGTCTTAAAATACATTTTAATTACGAATTATTTTTTATGAATACGGCACATATTATCTGCAAATAATTTTTTCTACCCTTGTTTGGTATTATTATATACTTACATGTGACCAATATTGGCACTTAAATTCTACAAAAAATAAGTACATACGATTGGCATTCTCTTTCTAAATTTTTTAAAGAAAAATTAATTGATTAAAAAATCTAAATTTATTCAATATACCATGAATGTATACAAATTTAACAACTAAAATGGTTCAAATATCAAAAGAAAAAATAGTACCAAAAAGGGCTGCTGAAGAAGAAAAATGTACGGAAAAATAAAGGAGAAAAATGTACAAAATCGAAATAAAATAAAATTTTGCTAGATAAAATTAAAATAAAATTGAATAAAATTTGTGATTTAATACTAGAAGTATTACATTTCTTTCACAAATTAACACTTTTTTCACTATTCTCACCTTTAAATTTAAAATTAAGACGTTTTTATTTCCCTTATCCAAATATAATTGGAAATTTAAATTTTAAAGGAAAGCTGTAACGATTTTTTTTAGTTTTTTATTATTTTTTTCAAACAAAACATAATAGAGTAAACAAATTTGGAGAACCAAAATTCGAGCGAATTGAGTCACTTGATCTCTCGAGGCCACCTGTTGTGAATTCGCCTTGGTTGGTTCGTTACGACCAAGTGACAAGCCCTGGTAAGCATTTTCATTGCTTTTTCATTGACACAACTACATTTGATTCTACATTTACGGACGGCTAAAGACGACTTTAGGGAGGACAAACATTAAAAAAAAAATTCAAGCAAATTGACATCTTTGTCCTTTTTTTCAATTCAGTTTAAAAATTAAATAGGTATATGAATTTAAAGTTATCTCATTAAATTAAATATGAAATCGGCAAATTGTACTAGGGAATCAATTAATTTATTTTATTTTTGTCCAAACATAGTTTGAACACCATTTTTTACATAAAATCTTTTGCTTAATAAGTTAAAATTGAATTATAGTTAACCGTTAAATATTGAAAATAATCGCTAGAAGTTAAAACACAAATCATGAATTATAACAACACTGAAATTTAGTACAAAAAAACATTATTTCTAATTGTCAAATCGTTCGTTTTGTAAATCGGGTTTTTAAAAGTCTCGGACTGAAAAGTTGAATTCATTCGTCCTCCAGCTATACAACGCAGAAGTCAACCTTAACTTGTAAATATCACCCTACTTAAACTTTAAAGTAAACACTTACCGTTAAGTAGAAATAACACAACCTGAAGTAATCAAAACCAATAAATAGTTACCGCTAAGGCATTAAATACTATATCTACTTAGTACTTAAATACTATATCTAAATAGTATATCTACAAGCTGAATTTAAATAAACCATACATATAACCATTGGAAGTGAATTCATTGGCGTTTTTTATTGGAACCAGGATCAAGGTTTGATATCCCACAACCATCCTTAGTCTCCTTTATTGGCATAAGGTAAGCCCTCTCTACCAATAACCCTAAAACAAAATCACCCTCTATCTTTATCCCAAATATTGTTATTATAATCCACCTATGGAGGGATTATAATAACATTCTAACAATTATAAAGAGATTTCTTAATAATTAGCCAACGTAACCAGAACGTTGGGCAAATTATTACAGTTTTGAACCGTGCATTTCCTCACTAGCCTATCTCACGATTCACGCCATCCAAGTGAGCTGTGCCCCTCACCATTACAATTAACATTGAAAATAAATGCTACATTTTGTACTGCATTATTATAAGAACTCAATTGCTTGATACTATTCGTTTCCCTACTTAAACGACTTGCAGCTTACATTTCATAATTCTCTAATATAATTTTCTAACAGAAACCAAAGAATGTTTTTACATCTCTTTAAATTTCTTCTTCACATATCGATAAAATATTTCCCAATCTGTCAGATTGACCTGCTGTCTGCCTTCCTGTCTGTCTGCCTAATTTTGGTTTGTTTAAGCAAAACAAAAATATATATTCAATTGGTTTCTGAATGTATAATTTATTGTTACTCGTATTACAATTTTGTTTACATTTTTATCTTTGGAATTTTAAATGTGCCTCAGTTTAATTTGACAAACAAAATAAAACGAGTATGTGTGTGTTCATATCTCTACAAATAAAAGTTCGTGTACATTAAATAGTTTAGTATGGGATTTTCTTTGAAAATCCGTGTCAAAAAAGAGAGGGATGAAGAGCAAGTTTTTAGAGTTGATTTCAACAAGCATTATTTCCTCTAATTATGAGTAATTTATAGGCAGTTAACTACCACAACTAAGGAAACTACTTAAACAATTTTTAATTATTATATCTGAATGATTTCCAAATTGGTTTCTGTATTATGCTTCTACCGATGTGGATGATAGCAGTTTAATTCAGTTAGTTTTGAATTCGTTTAATTTTTCAAGTCAAATGAGGATTGTAATTATTTAATTTTATACCATTTCACTAATTCTTAAATGAATTGCTAATTAAGTCTTTGCTTTAAATTTATCCAAAAAAGCTTTAACATATTTTGTTTTAGATCATTTAATCTTGTTTTGATATATATTGAAAAAATTTGCTAAATCTATGAAAAACAACTCTGCATAAGATCGTATACTTATTAACATGAACACCCCCGTCCTGTAAATTGAGTGTTTTGCAAAAGCTTGAATTATTCAACTTTTAAACGCACATTAGATGAAATAGTGCAAATGCCAAAAAAAACATAAAAAAGAATCTACTCTATTTAGAGAACCGGACTACAGATTTTCTTTACTTCATTTCATTACATTCCATTTCAATTTATTTCATTTCATTGTGTACATTTTACATAAATAGACATTTTAACAAATAAGCATGTCATTGTGTTTTAAATTCGTTAGTATAATACACGCTTGATTATCAAATATTTTGTGAGATACTTTTTTCTCCTTTTTTTTGCTTTCTGCCATAGTTGTATATTTGCTGTATTTTTATTTCTTTCTTCTTATTGAAATTATATTTCTGTGTTAAACGCTAAACTATATATATATATATATATATATATATATATATATATATATATATATATATATATATATATATATATATGTGTGTGTGTGTGTGTGTGTGTATATAAAGTATTGTATGAATAGATACGTTCGTACGGATGGATAGATGTTTATACCTTATAGTTGTAATAATGTAAAATCGTCATAGTCAGGCAAAAAGTGGTGTATACCGTTTTATTAAGCGATAAAACTTAAAGAATGTATTCGTTGTGGCCTCGTTAGAGATACATATATTCTTTAAATTGAAAGAAAGACAAATTTAATATGTATCTTTTGTGGCATCTTGGCTAATCACACTGCTTTTTTGCAAGCAAGCTTGGAAGTGAATATTGTATGGCATGATTTTTATTCACAATGTCTCGTTTTTCGGTGGGTGATTCTACCATGGCTCCAGATAAATCTAGCGATATTTTGCATTGTGGCGTGGGGTTTTAAGAGGTGGAGAATTCTAAATTAAAGCCACTATAAAATGTCATTAATATCCATTGAATAACCTTGATTAAAAAGATATTTATTCTTAAATATGACTTGGGGCATATATATGTACGCTACTGCTAGTGCGTAATCTGAAGCTGCAATTTACAAACCAATTTGAAGTTTTTATTTTATAGATAATGCAATTTTCTTAATGGAAGGAAAACAACAACCACTACTTAAATTTTGGTTTTGCTTCTCATGTAAACTTTTAATTCATTTTATCGCCATTGAATGTATTACTTCCGTTCTATGCAGTTGAATAAATAATGTAAATTATTTCAATGCTTGGATTTAAATACTAAAATTAGTTCTTCAATATAATATATCGGAATATGCTTACCACGTGTTTATTGAAAAAACTCAATTTTTTGCAACGGCTTTTTAAACATTTATGTGACACTTTTTGACACTTTATATTTTTAAAAGAAAACTTTATATTTTCAAAAACTTTTTTATTTCTAACCCAAGTGTAATTAAATTTATTGCTTATAAATAATATCAACGCAAAATTACCGCTGAAAAAAATTAACTACAGCTCTCCTATTAAATGAATATATGATAGCTACAAGTATCTTGATCAATTGAACTAATATATATTTTTTATCGTTATATTAGGAATTATCACATTGTTTGAATATTTTAGAGACAAATTTTTAGAAAACATTTCACTTTTGAGTTTCAGAGCATAATTTAAGATTGTGCACCGAATTTCATACTTCAATCATAACTCCTTTAATTGCGTCCACTGTTCATATGGTATCGAATGTCTGGGCGATATTTTCTTTCAAACAAATAACATTATTTAACATTGATTGGATAGTTTTTTAGCGGTTAAGGAGCTATTTGAATGTCTAATATTCAATTTAGTTTCTTCGAATAATCGCAATTCGGGTTTTTAATGTATAATATCATCAAACATTTTAACTTCCAATTCATCACTACTAACACCAAAAACGACGCTTATAAATTTGCGCTTATAAATTTTCTGCAATTTTCGAAGCATTTGGAAATAAAGTTATGTTTTCTATGAAAATATTGGAACTGTTGTTGAGTATTTTTCACCCAACGTAGCAATTTTCATCGTGGCTTAGCTCGCAAAGTTGCAGGAAAGGTTTCAGAAAGAAATATGTACATATATAGTCGAACTTCCATAACTCGAATCACCTTTTTCCCCCCCAAAAAAACATCGACTTACGGAATTCATTTGATAAAAAATTTAAATAGGTATGTCCGAATATTAAATAATGAATATGTTTTTTTTTTATTTGAAACTGACCGAAAACAACATATAATAAGTAAGCTAAAGTGAAGTAATACATATATTCTGAAATTAGTGACTGAAAATTTACTTTTTTATTTTCAATAAGAAATTACTCCAAATTGTTCAAAGCCTTATTTGTAGTGCTCATCAGTTGTATTTTGCAAATATAAATTCAATATTCAATAAGAATTTTCATCCACTGAATTTTGTTCCACAGAGCCCACGCCATCCCTGGAGTTACACTTAAGATGGGAACCCCCAACTACAAAAAAATTGTATTCAAAACAATGCACAACAGACCAGCTGATAATTAAGCAAATAACTTTGAGTTCAGGAAGTTCGACTGTAGTGAAATTCCCGCGGACTCCCGCACTAATTTCCTGGCAATGGAGGATTAAAAACTTTCGGGAGTTCCCGGGAACTTCTCCGGCCCCTCAGTTTAAATCAAATGTTCGCGATTACTGAACAGTTTGGCATTGACATACATAGGTATTTGTAGAAATTCAACATGTCATTTTTGAAGCCATAGCTACAAAATAAATTAGCAAAAAAAAAAAATAACTCAATGCCTGCAATGATTTTATTCTTTACAAGCCTGATCTGTGCACAAAATATAACGTTCAATGTCTTTTCAGTTTAAAAAAAACGGTTCAACCATCAAACACACTTTCCGTGCTGCAAACAAACAAATAACTATACATACCTACATATGTACATTCATCCATATATACTTTCATACAAAACGTACATGTCGTTTACAGATATGCCTACATACAAACAAACAGCCATGCACGTACTTATAGATACAACAAAAACAACTATAGCTTTTAGTATCATACTCTTTGAAATGAAATAAGTAGACTTGAGCAGCAAATGTAAAATCTAAAGTAAAAAAATCTTATTCTTTTTTCCTTTTTATTGAAATATTTTTATTTAATTTTTTTCTATTGAAATGTTATAACTCGAATTTTTTCCTGACGCTTTATAATATTTTTTGAGGTCGTATTTATTTATATACTATGTACATACTTCCATATATGTAGTTATTTATACACATTTAGCATATAAGAAACCCGTACTGAATTCACAGGAAACATAAAAAAGGTACAATTCATAGTGAATATTTTCAAAATTGTATATGCAAATAAATAATATTATACAAATATGTATCTCTATTATATTATTTCAATGTTTATTTGAATTTTAAAAACGAAAACACTGAAATAATTGATAAGAAATTGATTTATTTTTTGTTTCTTTGCATTTAAAATGATTTCGAAGAAAAAAATATCTAAGATTTTAGCTCTTAAATATGTACATATGTATGTATATTTATGGCGGTGCGATGCGTTCTCCGAGAATATTTGAAGAAAGAGCAAATGTGTATTAAAATGCAAACAGCTGTTAGCAAGCAACTGTAAAAAACAATCCATTAAATACATTTTAATTGTTACGTCTTGTTTGAGAAAATTAATTTCATCGTTGTTTTTTTTTTTTTCTCTAAACCGATAAACAATTATAAATTTTAATTTTTTTAACAGATCTCTAATGGATACAAGATTCTTGCAAAATAAAAATACACAAATATCTTGTATCTCATAGAATTCAGTTGGCATTTAAAACTTGTTTACTCTTTTATTTGTGTTTGCATAATATGTTCTCTTAACTTTAAATTTTTATTATGATAGAGAGAGTCCGTGTATGATATGAAAAGATAAAAACAAACAAAACATGCTGAAAACAGCTGATTGTCAGGGTCTGACGTTTGTTTGGCTTGTTTAGTTTGTTTTGAATTACATTTCTGTATCTTTAAGGTTGTTGTTGATTTTTTGCATTTTGCTTGTACAAAAAAAAATTAAAAATAAAAAATACACCAATACGTGCTCATTTGTTCACTTATGTTCTCTTTCGAAATGAGTGGAATTTTTTTTTCGTATTAAGCAATTTAATATTTTGTTTGCGCTGCTCTCAGCAATCCCGTAATTATGCTCTTTAAATTTAATCAAAAAACTGTTTAAACTCAAACAAGTATCTCCCCTTTTAAAGTATCTGTGTGGTTGGTTGTGTCTGCGCTAAATATGTTTATATGGTTGTAAAGTAGATATTTTAATTGTTTGGTTATGCCTTGTGCTATCTGTTGTGGTTATTGTAAGTCAGTGTGATTTAGTTGCTATTGTTGTAGTTTCTATTGCGTTTATGCATAACTAATGCGTATCTTTGAGATACTTAATAAGGTTAAATGAAAATTGCAAGTTTTTTTACATTATACATACATATACATACATATGTATGTATATTAATTTTATTTACTATTTTTTCACAATACATAATTATTTATAATTAAACACGTTTAGTTTGTATCGTATTTGCTTAATTATAAGATACAAATAATGTATCTAAGGCCAACTGCTAATTTCCAAACGAAAACTGTGTATTGAATTTCAAGTTGTTTGTTGTTTTATAATGAAAATTTTATTGTCGTCTTTGTCATTTTGAGTATATAAAAACATTTACATACATACATATGTGTGTACATACATACATATGGATGTATATACTTCTGTATGAACAATGTACTTTGTACATGGTATATCGGAGAGAGTGTATGTATGTATGGAGTTACATATGTACATACATATATGCATAAACAAGTCCATATGTCCGTCTGTTTATAAGTAACAAGCGTGTTCACACAATAAATAACTTCCGGCACATTTTTTTCTTACTGAATTTGTTTTGTGTGTGGGGATGGATCTTCAATAAAAATATAATTTTTATTTTGGATACTACAACAATAATTTTAATTCTTTTATTTTTGTTGTTTTTGTATGAAATAAAATTTATACATATACATACTTTTACACACAATTAACAAAACAAGTATTTAAACTTGTGAGTTGTACTTCAAATATTTTATATAAACTTTGCCAAGATGCAACCACTCACAAAAGCGTCAAAAATGAATTGTTCCGAAAACAAACACATGCCAAGGTGCGGTCATTCCACCTTTTGGAGCTACGTTGGAGATTGGAAAAAAAAACATTTTGAGACATGATATCGAAGCCAATTTAATACTATTAAAGTTATTTTTATAGTTTTAAAAGAGTTCGGGTTTTAACGAGAGACAGGATGAAATCACGTTAGAGATGACACTGGCATCACACAGAAAATTGATGCATTGGAATAACTTTATATATATTTCGTTATCCCACAAGAGGTGTGTTTTTAAATGGTAAATATATTTTATAACGTCTCTCCAATAAAAATTATAAAAGTTTCTGAAAACAAACTTTTCTTTAAAACAGGCGAACAAATATACGCAACAATAAAAATGTAGTGTTCGTCAAAAGTTTGTTTATGCAAACATCTCTGTAAGTATGGCAGTATTTTGTTTACTGTTGCAATTTAGTTTGCAGGCATGTTGCACAAATGTACAACATTTGCATTTGATATTTTACACAATTGTTTTATATGGTTTTAATTTACATATGTACATATTTTATTTTAATTTATTCGTTCCGTTCATTTTTCTACTTTTAAGTTTTAAATATATTATAATTTATATTAATTCATTATTTTTCAATTCATGCGAAAACCGTTTTAAGTACTTTTTCTGTGTGAGTAAAGAAAAATTAATTTTATTTAAGTATTAAAACTTACACTAGATCTAAATATAATAAAAAAAATGTACGGAGAAACTTTTTTTAACAAAACATGTACGAGTAGTATATTCTTCAACCATATGGTATTTTGTCCCAAGTCAGCATTATACCTACGCGGACCAAAATTAATCGCTTTACGCTTCAAAAACGTTGGGATATATAGCAAACTAAATATCGGACATCAAATTTGGCAGAAAACACATCGAAAAATCTTGTTATGAGCCGTCTTGGCCATGTCAATTTGTAGGCGCGAGGCTACGATTTGACAACTTTAGTCTTTTTCAGTGGAACAGCGTTGAAGACCACTGCTATGCGAATAATCGGATGAAACAAATCATGTCCCATAAATAATGGAAATATTTTTTATTCTTAATATAGCTATAAAATAAACCAAAAATAATTAAGTTTTGTTTATTTTATTTCATTTTATTTTATTTAAAAAAGATACTTGTATTTGGAACAGCCGTTGCAAACATATATATTTTTTAATATTGGAGTTTTTTCTTCTTTCAAAGTAAGAGCTTTTCGTTATGTTTGAATCGATAACTCCTTGCTCCAAGTAATTTTTTCAAGTTCTTCGCAATTTTTTATATATTTTTTCTCTTTGATATTGTCAACTTTTCCAAATTCCCAAATATTTTACAATATGCATCTAAATTTTAAGATATTCTGACTTTGTTTTGAATAAGAAAATTTAAGTTTTAAAATTTTTTTTTTGCAATTTTCAACAAATTTTGAAACATATTTCCTATCTTAATATTTTATCAAATTTATTTTTTTTTTGCAGTATAGAATTTTTACTTGTTAATAATTCTTAATTTTTATTTATTTGTTAAATATTTTTTTTTCGATTATTGATTTACAACAATTTTAAAATTTTTCAATAATTTGGTGAAATTTCGAATTGAATTAATGGGAATCTTTGATTTTGTTTTTGATTTTTTTCTGTTTGTTGAAACTATTTGATTTTATAGCGAATTTTTGGATTTAAAAACGTTTAGCAACACCACAATTTTTTTGCGAAATTTGTTTTTTTTTCTTTTATTGCTAATTCTTATTAAGTAATGCTTAAGAGATCGTTTCAAGACTAGAGCAAAACAGCACAGGCAGCGCTTGATATTCACATACAGTGCAGACTCGGTTAACGCAACCTTCGATAAGCGCAATACCTCGATATTCGCAACCCCCAAAATTCTTAGCATTGGACTCTGTTAACGCAACTTTTAAAAAACAACTTTGCAAACAAAGTAAAGATCTCTCTTTCATTTTGTGTTTTACTTTAGTTTTTTATAAATAAATTCAAAACTATAAAGGATTTTGCATGAAATCTTATTCTTACGTACAAAAACCATTTTTATTTATCTCTGTTCTAGAAATGACAAAGAATTTTTGCATGCTGCTTCTGTTTTTCAATCCAACGTATTATAGGAAATTTTTTGTTTGTGAGATAAGAGTCGAAATATTCACACTTTTTCCGTTAAAAATATCAATCTTCAACTTGATAACAACCATCAGTACTAATTTACTACATACAATAGAATGTGTATTTTTTTTATTTATTTTAAATATGTATTAATAAACCTTTTATTTAGTATAAACAGGCATAGAAATTTTTTACTCGGTTTTCGCAACAAGCTCAGTTTTCGCTGCAGCCCAAAATGTCTATTGGTTGTGTTAACCGCGTCTGCACTGTATTTTAAAACAAAAATCACTCTATATATTTTTGAAACTCAAAATATGAAAATTTCTGTATATGCCGAGAAAAAACCTAATAATATTTAAAAAATTGTTCATGCAAGAAAAATGTATTTCGAAATACATAAAAAATAGCAGTATTTTTGTGTACAAAACGAATTTATAACCGTCATTTTGGTGATAATAATGATGAACTAGAAGTTGAAGTGTTTTATGATAGTGATATTGTACATTAAAACAGAAACAGCCTGTAAAAGATCCAAATACCTACATCCACTGAAATCGATTTCAAAAAGTCACAATGTCAAATAATTGACCAATCCACAAGCGTTGTAATCTCTACAGCATCATATCAAATAAAATTATGAAACATGTGATCAGATAGTAGTAAGTTTACGTTGTTATGAATCCAAACGCCACACTTTTTAAGAAAGAAATCGAGAAGAGATATACCAGGGGTTCAATCGTCGCTTTCGATATCGACTTGATTCGATCGAGTTTTCTTAGTTTGAGATTATTACATTCGATATCGAATGTTTGATTTTTTTAATTTTTTTAGTTTTCTTAATGAAACTTAGCTGTTTTGTGTGATGTGTTTTAACATATCGCTCATCTACAGGAATCGTTAGGAAATTAATTTCAATAAAACAAGTAAAACAAGGGCAAGAACTGGAACTTGAATTGTACTCAAAACGATTTTGCTGTTTTTCAATACTTAAAAAGTTTTGAATTCTAAATTGTATGGGATTTTTTGAAACAATTTTTCACCATCGGGTAAATTGACAAATTTTAATCGACTACACAGGCAAATTTATATACCTTTTACGAGATCGGAATATTGTATAGATTACAAAAGTAGTGAAAAACTTATTTTAAAGTTAGTGAGCTGGTGTCTTTTCGATTAGTGTAAAATTTCCTTTTTTGCTTCTTGCTAAGTTTTCATTTTCATATTGGGGGATTTAAATAGTTTTGAATGACACATTTTCAGCGCCAATATTGTTTTGCTCTAATAAAAATTAAAATGCAAATTGTGATTTTTACAAGCTCTGATTAGTGGAAAAACTTACAACTGTTCAAATACATAATAAAATATACATATATAACTATAGAATATTCGCACTAATGCTATTATTTATTTTAACAACTGTTTTTGGGATTTCTTTTATTGTGCCAGTAAAAGTAGTATTTATTACAAGTAGTTGCTAAGTGGATCAAACTTTGTATGATTCAAATTCAAGTTTGAAAATGAAATTTATTAGATGCGAGTAAAACCTTCCTAACCGAATCACTTACAAATGGATAAAAATGAGGGAGCTAACAGACAGACATAGAGACAGACTAAGTAAGTTACTGCTATTGTCGTTTGTTTACTTTTAATGTTATTTGTTGTAACGTTTCGTTTGAGTTTGACATTCTTGTTTTGTTGCTTGGTTTGCGTTGTGGCATTCCTTCCAACTCTCTTACTTGTCGCATCTTTAGGGTTGTTTACAATTTATTCATGGTACTAGTTGAAAAATAAACCAACAAATACCCATTTATATGTATGCATCTGTGAGTATGTAATTAAAAGTAGTCTCTGGTAGGTATAATAAATTCAGTAAATAAGTCTGTGGTTAAAAAATTTGTTTCTCTGCTAGGAATACATTTGTTTATATTGATGTACGAATTTGTTTGCATTTGAGATCTGACGTTGCTTTTCCAGTGTTAAAGTGGCTGCTTCAGTTTAAAATTATTAAAATGTTTTATTGTTCAACTTAAAGAAATTTCTCCGAATTTCGCTTTTATTTATTTTATACATACAACAGAACAGTCACAGAGTTTTCTTATTGAGTGAAAACTTTCTCATCACAAAAATATCATCTTATTTACATTAAAAAGCGTTGAGTTATTATAAAATTTGACTGCTATTTTGCGTCTCTTTAAAGAGATTTAACGAGTTTATTTAATTTTTAAACGTTTAAAATTGAAAAAATTAAGTACAACAAATAAATAAAATAAAAACTGAGTGCCGTATTTAGAAAAAAAATTATATGAATTTCTAATTAATTTACGTACGTATGTATGTATGCATTTTTAAATAACTTTTGTATACAGATTATTATTTTCTGAATACTTCATATTAATTTTACATTGTTATCATCGTTGTTAGTTAACCTTTTTCAAGTTTTATTCTCGAAATTCATGCTTTAGCTTCGTTGACTTCTTTTAATTTGTTTTTTTTTTGGGTGTGGGGGGGGGGGGGGGTTAGGGGGTTTTGGCTTAGCTTTAAGAAGGCTAAATCTATTTTTATTGATTTGTTTTTTGTAAACTTTTTTATTTTTCAATAAATTTTTCAGGAATGGACTTTAAAATCATATATGTAATGATATAAAAAATTATTCTCACAAAATCAGTTTTATGTGCAATTTATATTGGATTTAATTTTTTCTTATTTAATTTTTATTAAATACCTGGTTTTTCAACATGTTGAAGTGGCAAAGTTTTGAGCATATATTGAATTCATAATGATAACGATTCAAAGAAAAAATGTTGAGCACTGAAGTTATTGTACTCAACTGGTGTATAGATTTAAATTCTTTAAAAACTTTCATGATTATATAGAAAAGAAAAAAATTATATACTATATTAAAAAATTTTTAAATTTTCAGCGACTAGCTTTTTCTGTTCATTTGTAAAAACCAATTTAGATTATTTTATGTAATGCACACTTCTCCTGGGTCGCTATAACAATAAGTACTAGAAATAACAAGATATGTAATTTTAATTTTTTATATGTTAATTTAAGTGTAGTAGTGTCATCGCTAATTTAAACTAATAAGGGAAGGATATTATTGAAATTAATAGGGAACGTTTTTATCAACTGCAAGTTAAATAGGATACGCTATTATCTATATATGTATACGAATAGGCAAGTGTTAAACGGAAATCTCGATTAATTAAGCAGTTGATTAGCCGATTAAAATAGAAACTCGATTAATTTAATACCCTAGGTACTAAGTTCTACTCATCTGCAGTTTTCATTGTGTTCAGCTATATATTTTATGTGCTGCCCGCTTAAAGGGCATAGAATATAAAAAAATAACTTTATACTTATAAACATTGACAACTCATAAACAACTTGGTGATAAGCTATTAAAAATTCTAATACATATTGTTAAAATTTTTATGTAGTTAATAAGTAATAAACATTAAGTTTTTCGGAAACAAAATATATTAATATACATACTTTACATATACAATTTTAAAACATCCTACAAAAAAAGGGTTAAACATACATACATGTGTATGTTTACAAATCGCTTACATGTAATCTAAATAAATATTAAATTATTAAAACTTTTTGCTACATACTACGTAGTAATAATACAAACTGCTAAATTACACTGCTGAGAAAAATATTAGAGACGATAATAAAAACTCAATATATGATATAATAACGGCCGACCGGGCCATTAAATCCACAAAAAGTTTAAGCAATTCCGTAAACATGTAGTACCAAACTGATTTTTTACCCAGTAAATTCTTGTTGAACTCTTTTCACTACGAACAAAAAATTTTCTTTAATTTTTTCCTCTTGATTTCAGAAAGGGTGTTTTTAATAATAAATTTTTTTAAATAAAGTAATTTTTTTAATGTGTCATTAATTCCAAAAATAAAAATTAACCCTCTCAAATATGAGCTAAAGTAACTATAATTTTTTGCAGCACTGTACATATTTTAATGTAAAAGCTCAATTAGCCTTCAAGCAAATTATTGCAAGAAACCAAAAAAAATTAACAGATTGTTTTATTTTTTACCTTGTATGCGATTGTGTTTATAAAATCTCTAAAATAAAATAAGTTTTACATTATAAAACAAAACACATAAGAAACAAACACAAAATAAAATCAAATAAAAATACAAATAATAAATACGATTACAAAAAAAATCCATAAATAAAGAAGAAAAGCAACAACAATAACGATAAGAGCATTAATAAAGTGAAGAATAAAGTTTTAGACAGCAGTAGCCGCCAAATGGTACAGGGTGGCCCAGAAAGACCGAAGTGGTGTGAATTCCTTATAACTTTTTATTTAAGACATATTTTTTTAATTTTTTGTTTTTTAAATACAGTAAATTTATAGGGAATATTTTTAGATTAGTTATTAAAAATGATATCCCGCAAGTGGTGGTCATTTTCTGCTTCGCACAAATGTGCTCTTTCCAACACATTTTTCATGATCTTTCGCAAAACATCCGGTGTTATGTTGTTAATTTCGTCTCGAATATTGGTTTTTAATTCCTCAATAGTCCTAGGCTTATTAACATAAACTTTCCCTTTTAAATAACCCCAAAGAAAACAGTCTGGAGCGGTTAAATCCGGGGAACGCGGAGGCCAATTAAAATTGCTTCTACGCGAAATTATTCTTTCACCAAAGATGTCGCGTAAAAGAGCCATTGTGGCCCTCGCAGTGTGCGCTGTGGCTCCATCCTGTTGGAACCATATTTGCGGATGGTTTTCCACGGCTGGCCTTACAAAATTTTCCAACATGGCCCGATATCGATCACCATTGATGGAAATGGCGACACCTCGTTCATTTAAAAAAAAAATATGGGCCAATGATCCTTTCTGAAGAAACACCGCACCAAACAGTACACTTAACTCGGTTTAATTGTCGTTGATGAAGTACTCTCGGGTTTTCCGTAGCCCATATCCTACAGTTTTGCTTGTTAACGAACCCATTTAATTGGAAATGGGCTTCGTCACTCATAACTAAGTTATGAATAAAATTAGGATTCACTTGTGCTTTTTGCTGGAAATAAATTGCATAGTCAAGTCGTTGCTGGTAATCTGTCGCTTTCAATTCTTGGACAAGTTGAATTTTGTATGGAAACATTCTTATGGTATGCAAAATTCGCTGCAGCGACCCTCTTGAGAGGCCAAGTTGTGTCGAACGTCTCCTGGTTGATGTTTCTGGATCCTCCCGAATACTCTCCTGTACCACTTGAATATTGTCAAACGTGTGGACAGTTCGTAGTCTGCCGGAACCATGAAGGTTCCTTACTGCTCCTTGTTGTCGAAAATTTGCAACCAGACGGTTTATTGTTGACTGAGAGGGTGCAAC
This sequence comes from Gymnocheta viridis, assembly GCA_956483585.1. Lineage (NCBI taxonomy): Eukaryota > Metazoa > Arthropoda > Insecta > Diptera > Tachinidae > Gymnocheta > Gymnocheta viridis. The sequence continues at coordinate 68,701,195 of OY101441.1, forward strand.
CCGCACATTAAATTGACGACGGTATGCACGCTGAGTCACACAATGGACCGTTGATTTGAAAAGTAAATTTCAACGATTTGGGCACGTTGTTCAGTTGTGTATTGCTCCATTATAAATTGTCCAAGACTTCTTTACAAAATACTGAAAAGAAAAGAAAAAAAAAATTATAATAAAAAAGTTATAAGGAATTCACACCACTTCGGTCTTTCTGAGCCACCCTGTATTTCCGATTTGGGTACGACCAACAACAAAATCAGCATCAGAACACGGAAAAGATTTTACGAACAATAAACAGCAAAAACTCTTTGCAAAGTCTCATCTTTGCATTTTAGTGTGAGATCAGTGCAGCCAGTTTTCAGATTTTCGATGTGCAGTACACTTAGGGTTGCCAGAAGGGCCTGATTTGGCCTGATTGTCAAGTTTTTTAATGCGCGTCAAGTGTCAAGTGAAAAAGTGATTTGTCAAGCTTTTTTGTAAGTTATTTTTTTTTCTCAAATTTATTCTAGCTATGTAATAATACTTAAAAAAAGTATGTGTATATTTCTAAAAAACAAATCTAAAGCCCATATTTTTATTTTTTTCTGCAATTATAGTTTAAAAAATAACTATAACTTTCTGTACAATTATTATAAAAGTGCCAACACTGATATTTACCCTATTACTCAACACTAGTAAATTGACAACATTGAACCAGAGAAGCAAGTCGTGGACTTTTCGTCGGCGGCGGCGGCGATTCGGCTTGAGCAGGGGTTTTACCGGCGCGCCATCCTTCTATCAGCTTAGCCGACTTGATATACCCATGGTGGAATAATACAGGCGGTTTTTCATTGTTTTTTTTTTAATAAAACTTATGTGTTTGAAGAATTGTCAAATTATTTATGAAAATTATTATTTATTTATTTATTATAGACTAGCTAAAAACTCTCAGCAAAATTGTTTTTACGAGTAAAAGTTGAAATTCAATTCGTATTTTCCCAATAATAATTATCCAGAAGATCTTCTTTAAAAACTAAAAATCTCTTTTATATATTTAGTATGAGTGTTTTTATTTGTCAAGTTTTTTTTTCAAAATCAAGTTTTTTTCTGGTCAATGTCAAGCTTTTTGACAAATTAGATCTGGCAAGCCTAAGTACACTTCAAACATAATTTAAAAATATACATATTTATTTATATATAACTCAATAAATAATTTTGATCGAATGTTTTGTCGGAACGAAGTTTTACTCAGTCGTTTTTTAAATTTAACTAAGCCTATTTCGTCGTGTTTTAGCTCAGAAATTTATATGAAAAGTATTCATCTGCCTGCAGTTCCGGGACTGCTGTTAATATTTTTTCACTATTATTATTAAGAAAGGAATAAGTAGAAGGTAATTTACACTAAAAGAACGAATAGTAATATTTCGACCAATATCATTATCACTGCAATATCATTATCGTATCTGTCTACTTCTATCATTTTTTATATATCAACCATTTAGCCGGATTATGGATGAAGAAAAAAAATGAGAATATAATAATTTATTTTTTTATGCATCTCTTGTAATTATTAAAGAAGGTTGTTCTATTTTTAGATTTAGTCTCAAAGAGACCAAATTTATTTTAATTTATTTGTTTGCTTTTGTTTTTTATTCTTTTGTCTAAATTTCCTTAAAAAATCAAAAAATGTGTAAAAAAATATCTCCATAAAATCACTTTGTTGTATGTTTCACTGTTTTTATAATATATCTAACTGGTTGTTCAAAATGGCAAAACATTTCAGCACATTTAGAATTCAAGTTATCAAGAAATTAAATAGAATCAACCAGTTTTCTTCTTATTTATATTTTTTAGGAAAATTTTCATATTTTAGTCTTTTGTAACTTTTCGTAACTACTACTTTCAACCGTAGTGAAGGATTGTGAAAGGCAAATCGGCAACCGTTGGATAATCGTGCCTGTTAATCAAACCGGCAGCTTTTTAATTTTCAGTTAAATTGTGAAAATTAATTCTTCTACTGCCTGATTCATTTCAAGAGTATATATATATGCATTCTTATATATTGAAATTAATTAATTTGTGGAAAGTTTTAACTAAGCGGTTAACCGATTAATCCAAAACGAACTAATTATTAACCCATTAATACAAATATAATCAATGTATTAATCAAGTAATACATTGATTAAGTAATAGTGCAGTTAGTCGATTAAAGCATACACTCGATTAATGGAATACCCTAATACATGTAATTTGATTGTTGCGCTTACTAGGGAGCGGATAGTATTGCACTGTTCCTTAGATGGACAGCAATAAAATTATTTACTAACAATGGTGTGCTTCATTGTTAGTACTCCCATTTTTAGGATGATACCTCTTGAAAGGAGTTAGTTCCATTTCTTACTGGAAACATAAATATCCAATAAACATAAAAATACAATAGTTTAAAATTGTCGATAATTGTGTTCTAATAATAAAGAAATAAAAATCTTATTTATCATATCTTCTGTATATGGAACATATTTTGGAAATAAAAATAAGTTTTAAAGATTTTGTACGAAATTTCGAAAATTTAACGAAATTCTTGGTATAAGCTTTAAAATTTATTCAATAGTTCCTTTTTTTCTTTAATACAAGCAATAACACCTCTCCGTGCCTGTCTCTAAAATTTATAAAATTTATTATTTTACGCATTGACACTAGAGTGATCGATTATTCGACATTTTCCTGAAACCGGTTTTCGAATAGTTCGAATATTTGAAATTTTTAAAAACCGGTCAAAATTATTATACAAAAGTTTTGATATTAATTTCCTTTATTAAAAAAAAGTTAACTGTTCATATAAATACCATAAAATAATATAAAAATTAAAGGTAAAATATAAAAATTAACTTCATATACATATATATGTATAAGAAATATATGTACATATATATGTATGGATAAGGTGGACAAACACCAACCTATATGAAAATATATAAAAAAATATGAATACAATCAAAATCAGATTTAAATATTAATTCTAAATATCCACATTTAAAATGCTTTCATGATATTTAATGTTGCTTTTTGTATTTTGCATATTTTTAATTGTATTTTTTAATTTATTCTCCAAATTTCTGTTCGAATCTTCAGAGTCAAGTTCTTGATCGGCATCTGAAGGTAAGTCTCCAACGTTATCGAATGACTGAGAGGCGAACTCATTTGTTTCATTGATGGAGGAATATTTATATGATAGATTCTCGCTTTTGGGGAAGTTTTCTGTACTGAGAAACAGTATTAAAGTATTCAAAACTTTTAGGCGACGTTCATTTATTTATTTTTGGTCTGCGATGGATGTCTAACTATATATAAAATATTAAGCAAAATGTAAATAAAACTAAAAAAACACTTTAAATATGGATCTATTACACACCACAAGGCCAATTTAATTCGCCTAAGTTACTTATAAATCTTATAATGACAACATTGATAAATTTTTAAAAGAAATAGGTAAATGAACTTTAAGTTCATATACATATAAAACTGTAATTTTAAATAGGTCACTTATTATTTCGAAACAATCATATTCATAATACTATTTAAACACTTTTAAATTAATTGCAGTTTTTCCAAGTTGTGAAAGAATCTACGAGTATTATATAAATAGGCAAAGGGAAAGGGAATGTGAAATTCAGTTCCGTGTTCTCTTTAAATGAATGCAAATAAAATAGGTGTACGTTTAAATTGGCGGTCGAATTTCGACCACTAGACCAACTGTAGTTATTTAAATTATTATTTCCAAATAAATATACTCAATCATTTTTATATTAGTTGCGCCTTTTGTAAGTTGTGAAAGAATTATTTTAAAAACTGATGACACAAAATAATAAAGCAAGTTATAATTTAAAATAAAGAAACATTGTAGTCAGTCTTATTTCGCTACTGCTAAATTTAAGTTTTTAAGTAAATAAAGTTGGATAAAAAATTAAATAATTTTTTTTTGAATAACCGAAGAACAAAAACATTTTTCTCATGCTACAACCTCATGCAGTCCAATTATGAATAAAAATTCCCAGGGAAGATTTCTCTCTTTTCCCAAAAAGTGGCTGTTCACATACATGTTCGCATATTATATGTATGTGAACAGCCACTTTTTTGGGAAAAGGCAGAAATCTCCCGGGCAATTTTTTATTCATAATTGATAATTCATAATTGAATTCAAATAAAGAAAACTAATGTCTAAATATATATATGTACATATATATTACTTATACGCACCGTACTCAGATGATTATTGTTAATAAGCGGGATTCTAAATAGAATACATATTATCATAAAAATTAAATTATAAATAAATGCTAAATAAGAACTTTAGAAAATTAACTTTCTCCTTAAACTTCACTACTTTTATAAGAATTGTAAATTTTGTAATACGTTTGTGACGATCTTCTTCGACTTCATCAACAACTATTTTTTAATTTGACTAGTATTGTACGTATAAAAACACTTCGGGAATCAGTTAAACTAAAAACCGAGAACACCTGTCGAGAACCATTTACTGAGTCCTCTTAGCTGGTAGTAATTTATAAAATCAGTTAATTAAAAAAAGGAACGTCCATAAGAATATTCCTCAGAACAGACAATAAACGTTAAAGACCACTTTAGATGGCGAAAAGTCTAGGCTGCATGATTTACAATACCAAATAATTTGATTTGCTTTTCTAAAAGTCCATGATATGTATTAGTTTTTTCTTTTTGCATTTCTATATGATGTTGACTATATTTATTATAGGATTATAAAAAACTATTATTGACATTCACTTAATGACGGACAAACAGCAACAACAACAAAAATCAAATGTATTAAAATCCAACACCAAAAAATATTATTGCAACAATAATGATCTCAAAGTGTTCTTAAAAATATTGAAAACATGAAACTAAAATCAGTGAAAAAAACATAAAATAGTTTTGTTTTCATTGAAAACAGAAACAGGCGCTGTGATTTCTGTATAAGACTCGGCCGCTTTTATGACCATAAACATTAAATTAACGAAAAAACAAAAACAAGAATAGCAGAAAAAAATACAACAATACCAACTGAGAGCACAATACAAATGCAGATACATTTTACCAATGGCAACAAATGAACACATTAAATGTACAAAAACAACAATAAAAACCAAATGAAATTCAAGCCAAAGACAGATAAATGTGTATGATATTGTGTAGATAGACTGTTAGAGTTAGTTATAGATACATTTACCTGCATGCAAAAAATCATACTTAGAGTTTACAAATACAACAATAATGGAGAAAATAAAACTGTGAAACACAGCCCAGCGCGCATACACACACACAAACACACTTTACAAAGCCAGATACAGCTATACATATGAACGTATGTATATGTACATTGTACACACGTACTAGAAATATTTTATGAAGTTTCATACGAATTATTCGTTAGTTTGATTGTTCGAAATTTATGCTTTTTATATGATAATGTGAATGTAGAAGTCTATAACTACAGCTATAACCACCACTACCATGATAATAATGATGATGATGGAACTCAAATGAAGTAAGGAACCAGCCAACAAACGTTCATCGTGCATTTAGCCAAATAAACCAACCGAAACAACAACAACAACAAAAAACAATAAAAATATTTGTAGAAAATGTATCTACACTCGTAAGATATGGCCAAGTTATGTTAGTTATAAATAAACTACCTTTGAATAGTTGGTGTATTTTTTTTTCAAAGCATAGCTCTTTATTTTGGGAAGGTTTTATTTTTCCAGTTATAGCTGAAAACAAAATATAAGATTTAAAATCACATTACACCAGTATCTCCCAGATACAAAAGCAAAATTTAACGAAATAATACGCACTCACATGTTGTGAGTTCGGATATGAATATGAGGATTTCCGATAATTCGTATGCGATATTAAAATATAGTTGTCCCACCCCATCTTAACCAATGATATTATTATATTCACCATCTCCGATTCTAATGAAACTCGGTACGATAGTTTTTGCATTCTAACAACGACTCTTAGCTCATCTGGGAGTGGAGATGTAACGTTTTCAAAACTAAAAAAGGCTTCATTAATTTCTACTTTTCGTTGCCGTTCTGTACCGTTCTTTTCTGTAGAAAATATTTCTGAACTTTCGGATGTGGACGATGAAATTTAGGAATGAATTTTGTAAATACTAAAATAAAATTATCTGACTTTTAATACAAAATTTTTAATATCTAACACCATAAAAAACTAAAACATACAATCTCTTATCTGTCAGAACAGAACAAAAAGTAACAACAAATCACACATACACTTATTCAATTGAACAGAATCAAAACAGCTGATCCGTAACAGAACAGAACGTACTAACTAATTCTGCCTTAATTTTGCCTTAAACTTGAAAGAGTTGAGCTTACTACCATAATTATGAATTTCTCCAAAAGTGTTTAAGTTACAGAGCACAGCAACATATAGTTCGATAGGTAATAAAACCTTCTTCGCGAATATGAAACTCCGAAAAAAAATTTCGCTTTGTTTTAAGACACGTCAATTTTAAAGATTTCAAAAGTTTATATGCATGCATATGGTTTTGTCCATTTTAATGTCTATCTAGACTAACTAGTTCCAAAGTGGTAAAATTATTGTATTCAAAGTAATAAAAAACCATTTAAAAAATTAGAAAAACGAACAGAATTAACAGAGACAAATTTTAGGTTGCTGATAATGAAAATTAAATTAAATTATTTTTTATAAGAAACGTTTTCGAGATATTCACTAACAAAAATTTATTACAAGGTTTTGTTTAGAGATATTGCTTACTGTCTTGAAAAAAGCTCATCTAGGAATGTAAATAAAACAACGTCTCAAAGATATTTTTTGCTCTCTCTCTCTCTCTCTGATGATGTACACATCGCATTGGTCGGATCAAAATCTATTGAGTTACAGTTCTTGAAAATTAATAATAATAATTGTTTCTGTAAAGTAAAGGGTGGTTAAATTTCAAGGGCCGATGTTAATTTTGAATAAAACACAAACTATTTAGGAAATTATTGTAATTTTATTTTATTATGATGTATTGGTATTACTCAATTATGTATGGAACAAAATATCGGCCAAATGGGCGCCGCGACCTCGGCGGCACACCTCCATCCGATGGTCCAAATTTTCGATGACGCTGAGGCATAATTGAGGTTCTATGCCGTTAATGTGCCGAATTATCTGATCCTTTAGGTCTTGAATTGTTGCTGGCTTATCGACGTACACCTTTTCTTTCAAATAACCCCAAAGAAAGAAGTCCAACGGTATCAAATCACATGATCTTGGCGGCCAATTGACATCGCCAACACGTGAGATAACACGGCCATTGAATTTGTCAAACAAAAGAGCCATTGTTTCGTTAGCTGTGTGGCAAGTGGCACCGCCCTGTTGAAACCACATATCGTCCACATCCATATCTCCAATAATGTTTATCAACGACGAGCGTGAGAGGTGCAATTGATGGGCATGACGACGAGTTGAGGTGGACGGCTCTTCAGCCACACTATCGCGAACAGCAGCAATATTTTCTGCAGTACGAGCTGTACGAGCATGCACTGGTGTTCTCGCATCTTCTACAGACCCGGTTTGCTCGAATTTTTCCACGATTTTTGCGATTGTACGCACATTTAGACGATTAAATTGACCAAAAAAAATTACGAAGTGCACGATATGCATTTTGATTTGAACGCCCATTTTCATAATAAGTCTGGATAACTTTAACACGTTCTTGGATTGTGTATCTCTCCATGGTTCAAATTGAGTAAGTCTGAAATAGAGAAATGTCAAATAAAATTCGGAAAAAAACTTGGCGTTTAGGTGTGGTTCACATTCAACATCGGCCCTTACAATTTAACCACCCTTTATTTGCAGTTTTAGCTTAAAAGTTTAAAATGAAATGTACTAGTAATTATGCTTCTAAAACCATTTATCATTTTACACTTAAGCCCATTAAATTAACAATCTAAATATTATTTATTCGATATTTATTCCTACACGTAAAAAAATCACTACGTTTAATGATCAAATAATGTTGTGAAATGTGTCGTTCACTAGGAGCAGAGTTATCATATAAAAATATTTTTATATTTCCATATACACATATTTTTTGGGTATTTTTGGTCAATGTTTATTTTTTCGGCGATGTAAATAAAACAAATTATTTCATCTTTACCTCAACGTGTCGTCGATATGGCTTGTCGACTTTATCAGATGATGATTTTTATTAAATTCTATTAAAGAAATTTTTTCCCTAATATATTTTCACATAAATTATCAAAAGCTTGTTGTAGCAGAACAACATCTACCTACTAATAAATTACTGGGAAGTTTTTTGGTCCATATCCTTAAAGTATCATGAACACCTTTTTAAAGACAATAAAAATATTATACGAGTACTTTATTGTCTTACGTTACAAATGTAATAAAAACTTTTAGGATGTGCGGTGCAGAGGTATTCTTAAGCGTAAGTTTTTCAAATTCATGGCCACTATAAGTACGAAATTAGGGTCGCAAAAAATCTGGAAGTATTCAAGGGATCTGTTTATATATTAATGACGTTTGACGATACACATTGGTACTGCATAAAATTAAATAATTATTGCCATAAAAACCGACTTCAAAAATAAGAGACGGACAATAAAACCAAAATATAGAATTTCAAAAATAATATCCTTTCAAATAAAATAAAAATTTTTCAAATCGGTTTACAGATGGCGGAGTTCTTAGAAAACAAACACAAACATATTATTTTATTCTGTTTTTTTTTTGGTAGAAAAAAAACTAAAAAGTTTAATATTATAGATAAATTTGAGCAAATTTAATTCTCTCATTTGAAACATATTTTGTCGATGAAAATACTATTGTATACTTAGAAATTTTTAATTTAATACATTTTTAGCCCTTTTATTGAAAATATATAATTTTGTGTTCTATACTAAAAAAAATGTTTTAACCGTTTTAAAAACTTCGTTTACAAATGGCAAGAACACATATAAATATAAATATAAATATATATAAATATTTGTTTGTCATTAAGTCAGTTTCTTATACATACGAGAACTATGTTCAGACATGCATTCTTAATTGAGTCAATATTCGGTTTATTAACAAAATTAATTTAGTGTTCAGACATACAGAATTAATGTAAATTAATAAGCATTTGACAGCTGGAAAATAATATTGTTTTTATTTTTACATATGTATATTGAAAGAATTTGTTTCGAAGTTTACAAAAAATGAAATATATTCCTCCTTTAAAAAGAAATTATAATAACATAATAGAAAAGCCGAGCTGTTGCGGTTAGTACGATCGAGTTCTGATTCTAAAAACGGAGAGGAAACAACAGTTTGTGCTTCTTGCAATATTGTTAACTGAAATATGAACAATTAATTTTATTTAAATCAATTATTACAATTCCAATTTAGAGAATTGCCAATATACGTTCAATTGCCATTGCAATGATGACCAGTATTTTAAAAAGTATTTTCTTATGACCGGTACTAGTTTTGAAATCCTCTGTGGTTTGTTAGGGAAGTCAAATAAAGTCGACAAAAATCCACAAAAAGCAAGAACACTACAAAGCGCGTACCCATCGCTTTATTTACACTCAGTTCATTTGGGGAGTACAGAGCTTGAATGTTTCGTGGGCTAGAAGAGTGACCTTGCTGGTAGAGCTCATCGGCCATATCTGCGTAGATGTGGCCGTTTTACAGTGTCCAGGAAGCCCATCCATTTTGCTTGGCCACATATCAAGAAGGGCTGTCTCACTGGCATAACTTCAGCCCATTCTCCTTTTCTTTATTTTTACACCTATTTATACCAATTGTTTATTTGTTTTTTATTAAATATTATAAATTTAATATTAATAAACTTACCCCTAACTTGACTCGCCATTTTTTGATGATTTCTTTTGTTCTATTCTCTTCACATTTACTCACTTAACACTTGTGAGCAGTGTTGCATTTCAAGTATTATCCAATATTTATAACAATTTCATACTTATTGAACAATAACTAAGTTAAAATTTTATATGGAATGATGGCATTTATTGCAATTATCGCAGTAAAGGTGCATGTCTGAACACCATGTTATATATTTAAAATATAATCAGGGTTATTCTAAAATACGCGTTCACCACAAAAACGCGTTAAAATGACACTTCAGTATTCCATTAAACGCGCAAGTGACTATCGATATTTTTTTGTTATCAAGTCATTGTGATTGACGTCTTTCGACATATTCTAAAAAACGCGTTCAATGAATAATTCATACATTTTCTTTCGACACCATTTTTGGCGCGTTTACTGCAAATTGTTTGTATAAAAAATGTAAGTAATCATAAAATTTAAATAATAATAAAACATTAATAAATAAATAAATCTTTAAATATTTTGCAGGTCGAAAAAGCAAACAACACCAGAACAATTTAAGGCAATGGTGGAATTTATGCTCCAACATCCTGATATTGGAAGAGGAGTTACGGAGATACGAGCTGAGGAGCAAAATTGTCTTTGGGATAAAATATCCCAAAAATTAAATTCTATGTACAAGTACAAGTATGCCGATATTTATTGTATCTTATTACTTACATTCTATCATCCATCTCAAATATATCCATTCTATTGTACCTAAGTGTTTTTAAAACTCTCCTAAGATTATTTTCATTAGATTCATTAATAAAATAACAATTGAGTCCATTTTGTTTGTTTACTTTTATAAATTTTTTTGCAAGTGATTACAAAAGCTCGATTATTGGATCGATATATCCTCGCGCGTATTTTAGAATCTATCGCCGTCGAGCCGTCGAAAGTGAACATTCGACGGCAACGAAGTGAAGCGCGTATTTTAGAATAACCCTGAATATTTTTTGAATCTATTGTAGCTAAAATAGATTTTCCTTAATTTTTGAAGACTGGGAAATTATCAAACGAATTCGTGCTTAAGAAAAAAAACCCCTGTATATATAACGAACCATGAACAACGTTATTTTTTATCCAAATATTCTAAAATTGACTTATGGAAACGCCTATATGTAATCTCAGTAAATATCCATCAAATGTGTGCTACATACATGTAAGTCTATTATTGTGTTTTGTAAAGAATATGAATATATATACAAAATACAACAATTACATGTGTCTGCCATTTCATCCGTCCATAAGTCTCTCGTAAGCAGACAAAATATACTATTGCAAGTGAATTTATGGTTTTGATAACAGATTTTATTTTACTTTTTTCTTAGCACATACTGAATAATGCATAAGTATGTATATATATGAATCCACATGTGCTGAAGTTTTATAGAAAGCAAAATATTCTACTTGATTATTTAATTGAGAATAGAGTTCGTACGTTAAGAAAATTGTGTATCAAAGTATCGCAATAACAAACTTATCATATTGTATTATGTTTTTATTTATACTTAGTATAAATTTTCTAAATGTGCTTTCTTCATAAATCTATCTATAAACAAATTTAACAAAGTTGTTGTAAAATAATCAAATAAATATGAATATACAAATGTATGTGTATTACAATTAAGAAATATGAGTCTGAGGCAAAGAAATTTTAATTAAATATTTCATATATACATACATATTCATGAAATCTTATTAGAGGTTTACTATTGATATGCACTTTATATACTCATATTAATACAACATGCACACTGAAGAATATATTCATAATGTAGTGCCCCTGTCGTGAAATATATTACAGTCCTCATATGTTGAATTATACAAATACATACCTGTAATCTGAATTATATTACAATTTAATATTTTTTAAATTTATTAATCGAGATTGCCTCGATATCTTTCTTCAAAGATTTTCAAAACTTTTGTTTAGCTAGTCCATATACATACATACATATATTTCATTTGTGCTTATGCCAAATCATTAGTAGACCTTAAACCATATTTGGAAAAAACAAACAAAAGTTTTTGAAAGTATTACAATTTAATTTTATTAACCTTTTTATAACTGATTTAAAACTATTTTATTTAATAGAAAATGTCAAAAGGAATCAAACATATGAATTTTACGCAGTATAACAGGGTAATTAGGAGTCGTCAGTAAAGCATAATTTCATTCACCAATTTGGTTAACTAAAGTGATGCCTGTGGTCATTTGCAAGACTTTTTATAGAAATGCAATTATGTAAGTCAAAATGTATTTCTGTTAGTGTTGGTGATCATAGATAACTCCCTTCAATTTATATGGAAATTTTTTAGGGACCGCACTATACAAGTTGCTGTAGATGGGCTTATATTAAACGAAATCAGGATTAGTTTAGGGGCACTGCAACGCTCCCTTATTTCATCTGGACTATTTTTTATTTTACTAAATGACCTTTTATTTAACATTTTCTTTTTCAAATGATAGCAACGCTTGTCATTCTTATTGCAAACGGGACAGAAGTCTTCACGTTTCTGCAACTCTCCGAAATATTTCCATTGTTTTTCGCCTGCTGAAGTCCGCTCGCAGCACACAATATTTCTTGAAAATGGTATAAAACTCGCTTTCGATATCTCTTAATTATGTAATAATTTTAGAATGAGGTAAAACCCAACAAAAATTTTCTAATGATATAATACATACCGTCTGGATTACTTAGAAGTGGCTATGTAATGTCTTACTTATCAAATCATACACATATGTATCTTATATAATCAACTGTTCCAAATACATTGCTAGCTGCTTATTAGCTTGGAGAACATTGATATAAACTCTGGCAGATAACGTATGTATGTACATATAATTGAAGCACAACCCCGAAAAATCATACTTTTTACGTTTATTAGTTTATAAATATGTACATGAACAAGAACATTGGAAACTCATGTCTGGAGTTATAAATTGAAAAAACGTTTTGATTTATTTAACGTTAATCTTAAATTTCCTTTAATGCATTCCAATTTATTCATTGATATCAGGTAGGTAATTACTTAAAATTAAACATTGATGGGTTTCTGTGTGGGGTTTTTAAAAAAGTGCGCTGAAATTTTTCCACCTACAAGTCGAAAGATAAATAATCATATTTTACGAAATACCTGTTTCAAAATTTACAAATTGCACTTAGCAAGGAAGAGTAAAAAAAACAATAAACAGTTTGATTAATTAAATTTACTTAATAATTAAACAATAAGAAAAGATAAACACAAACTTAAAAAACAATAATTTAACAAAAAGACTTAAATGTGCAATAAATAACAAATGAAACTCTCACAGTCGTAACTGAATTTGAAAAAAAAATGTGAATAAAAAAAAGAATAAAATCAAACCAGCGCATAAAATCAGTAACAAAAGTAGCAAATCGTTAAAAAAAAACAGCGTCAAGATACTCTCAACTTAACACTCTGTTCATTTTTGAGTCAATTTTATTCTTGTTTTCTTTTTTTGCTTTTTTATTTTGGTGATTTTGCTTTATTCTTAATTTTTCTGTTAAATGCATTAGTTTAAATTCCACAACCGAAAGATACAATCTGCGTAAGTGTGCCTTATTGTTTGTTCTGTTTATAATTTCATCTCAACGCGAATACGAAAGAAGAAGAAGAAGCAGAATACGAATGTAGTTCGTTGGAGTTTGTGTGCGTGTGTTTGCATGCAAGTGCAGAATGAGCGCGTACATTTCTTTGCTAAACTTTACATATGAAAATGTTCCATTACTTCTCCGCCACTCCACAATAACTCGCGTGCTTATTTTTGAATTCGCACTCAGTTACAAGAATAGGACAGGCAACAATAATGGCTCCCATGCAAGCGACGAGGATAAAACGACAAGGTGGAAGCTGATGATAATGACTACAAAGTCAGCACTGTTTTCGAGGAATTTGTATGAATGTAAAATGGTTTGACTGGCAAGTGACTCTCTGGAGTGTCACTATATTTTTATATGTTTTTAACATGCTTCTCTTCATTTCCACCAAACTAATCGACCGACATTCAAGAATTGTTCAGACATATAAAGTCTTACTTCGTTTTGTTTTCCATTAAGAACCTTTCGAAAAGTATGGGGCTTAGATTTTTAATTCTATTTAAATCGTTGACACGTGAACTGATTTATTTTTGTGCAAACTAAATGTGAAATCTGAAACCTTGTTTTAATGTATAAGAATTGCCTTAGCAATGTCGCTACAAGGCAAGCTTTTACAAGGTATGCGACGCTCAGCTACTATTTGAGTTCTAGTCCTCCTCATCGTATAGATAATGACGCACGCTTTTGGTCAGTGACTCCAGAGGAAAGTAATTAGAGACTGATTTTTCAGCGCCGTAATAACGGTCTCAGATTCGACACTGTTGAAGGCTACGTCTATTTCAAGAAGGCCACCAAAGTATATTTTTTGTGCTTAATGTACACTTGAATATAAACGTCGAGGTGTAATTCAAATACCCGTTTTAATATTTTTGGTATCATAACAACACTTATGAGTCTGAAGTCCATGCCACCATCAAGTCTGTATTCCGCAGGAAATCAGCTGATATAATGCCGCTGATTTAAACGGATTAAAGCTATTTAGGAAGCCCAAGATATTCATTCATCTGTTTAGAAAACGAATGTTGTATTGAAGAAGTACTGAAAAGTACTACAAAATTCACATGTTTATTGAACGTGTAAGGTGTATATAGGGCTTTCAGCATTAAAAAGTTAATCAAATGATTTCGTGAAAGTGCTTTCTACTATCGGATCTTCTGTCGACATATAAGAATGATTTTGAATTCAAAACCTTATCCTTGCACACACATAACTATGTATACATATGTACTTAATTTTTAAATATCGGGCCAGTTTTGTGTTCCAAAATGTTGGCTGATGCGCATTCTAAACAAAAGATTATATATGACTGATGATATGTAATTACTGTTGAGCAAAAATAAAATATCTCACACACATTTTCAATAAATATACAATTTACTTAAATAGGCGATGCCAACCACTCACAATAAACACGTAGATAGATATGCAACAATATTGAATTTGGTATACAGGTAGGTCTAGATGAGTAAAAACTCCTGAAAAAGGCAACTTCTTGTCTAGGAACACTACGGAGTCCCTTGTTTTTAATTTTTTTTTTAAAGATTTCGTTTGTAAATCCCCCCGGAAATAATTTTTTTAATATGCGTTTAGACGCGTCATGTGCTATTGAGTTGATTCTTACTTTTTATACTTCGAACTTTCATTGTTGTTCACACGAGTCATGTCATGTTGACGACATTTACTTGCAAATACCTTCAGCCTTAAAATTACGAATGAGAAAACAAAACGTAATGACAGTACATGCATCTGAATAGTAGTTTCTTTTCCCCTCGTCTTTCTCGCCTATAAACTAGCATCATGTCAATAGGACATGACGTGTGTAAACTCAGACATACATTATGCCAAATTATAGGCCGATCACATAACTGGAAATCATAATTTAAAAAAAAACAAGTAAATGGAGTCAGATCCGCAAAAAAAAATTCATGTGCAAATCATTTCTAAGCAACCTTCTTAACTTATTTTTACATTTATGTTTTTGTTCTGATTATAATTACGAGCAATTGTCATTGAAACTAAGGATTTAATTAAACTAAGTAATTGATAATGTAATGTAAATATATTAATTTTTTTTGGTCTTAGTTAGAGCATCCAAAAGCCTTTTAAGAAACCGGGCTGTTGAATACGATTTGGTGTAAAAAGCCCGTTTAACCGGTTTTTAGAAATTTTCCGTTTGTATTTACTTTTGAATTAATATATTTTTGTTGAGCTTGAGGCTTATGACAATCAGACTCCATCGTACAACGAAATAAGACAGAAAAAGCCATTTTTACTACTTCCTGGCGGACGATATTTTTGGTAATTGGATATTAAATTTTCTTGTTGGGACCCGCTGATTTTTTTGGCGATAGCATTGCTCTTCTGAATCTTCTTTCATTATCCTCTTTTATTTTCACAGCGATAATTTTGCTGTGTATTTTTCATCAGTATTAAGAAAGACTACAAAACTAGTCGGAATATTGTCGAAATTTAATGCGCATTCCCCCGGCTAGAGAAAAGAGAATTTTAAAGCGAACTTGAACCTAAGAAAATGCTCAGTTAATTTTAATACATGTTTTATGCACGTTTAAAGAGTACAAAATGCAAATGTTACGGTCTAATAATATATAAATTATTTCCTTCAATTACAAAACAGTGATCACGTACCTATCAAGAGTGAATTCTTTTAAAATTTTATGAACATGCACACAAACATACATTCGTATGAATATAAAATAATCCATACTTACATAAATAATTTATACATTAGTTTGTATGCAGCAAATATAAATAAACTAGTCAGTGTATTCTTTAGTCTGTTACACGAACCAAAGTAACAATACGGAATAAATTTATTCGATTTTATTTTATGTACCCTTATCGTTTAAATTTATGCCACCATTTAAGCAGTTGGTTACACAGATGTACGAATTGGTCGGTCACTCATCTTTTTTCCAATCGCTTAAACAGTATGTACATATGTACATATTATGTACATACATATCGAACGGTCACATTTGCAGATGAATACAAAAATTTGTTTATTTGTACTCAGATCAACAAAAACAAATCAACAAATAAAAGTTATTACAACAAAAACAAAAACCATTATAAATAAACCAACATAAATAGATATGTACATATATCCGTAGTTTTCAAAATAACAGAGCACAGTGGCGTAAAATTTTAAAAAAGTGTAAACATCCGTAGCTTCTAAACTATGGAAACGATTTGCATGAATCAAATTGCTATGTATAGAAGAGGTCATACACTTTTCGAATATTTTAATTTTAAGTACCCCGTCGCAACACTTTCAGGAGTTGTAACATGTAAATGATAACGGATATCAATGATTTTTTTGTTTAAAATAATCTACATATATTAAAGGGCAAAAACAAAACATGTGTATTTGACTTACAACAAAATTTTGTGATTTTTTCCCCTGGCTTTTTTCAGTTCTTGATTAATAATTTCTTTAATATTCAACAAAAGCTTTCTTGGAAATATTTTTAATCTATAATAAACAAATTGCAAACACTTTTTTGCTATCTCAAAAAGTTGAAGTCTGAAATCTGGAGAAAATATAAAAAAAATAACTTTTGCACAAAAAGTATACTTAGTTTATTTCCCTAGTATTTCTGGAAATTTTATTTAGTTAAAAAATTTTCAATTGTATTAGAAAGACAAGGCTTCAAGATTTACCAGAGAAAGTTTGACAGTTTTTTTGAAATGTACCCTACTTTCAGCATTGGTCGAGCATTACAGCTAAAAAAATTTAAAAACAAATTTTTGAGTGCATAAAAAAATTGTTCGATCGATCTTTTCGTATCTTTTTTGTATTTTTGTTCTAGACTATTATATTTTAAACAATTGGCACGAGTCTTGATATCCTATGCCTATATGGGACCCGCAGAGGAGTTTTCGTAAAAATATATAACTTTTGGCAAGAAATTGTTTTCTTATTAATAATGTAATGTTCTGAATATTTGTTTTAAAATATTTTTACCGGTTCCGTAGTTTAGAAGTTACGGATTTATCATCAGTTTTTTTATTTTACGTAATTTTGCCTAAAAGAAATTACGTTGATTTCGAGACTAAAATGAAAAGAATTTATTTTTTAAACGCTCTCTCCAAGTTCAGTTCTGATTTTTAACCCGAAAAACAACACAATTTCTGTACTGATTTTAATAATTTTCAGCAATAACGACTTAAGCATTCGTGTTGGACTTATTATCTAAGCACACAAGCAGATATACTACGTTGTTATCAACACTTCACGTTTTGACATTTTTCTGGTCTTTTAAAATACAATTAAATACGCCTTATCTCGACTTTATTTTTTGTTTCATTAACGTTTGCTGGACAAATTCTTACATTATTTTTGCCTGAAGTTCTTATGGCATATATTTGAAATTGATTGTGGAAAGGTTCGAAAAATTGCATACCGAGGACTCAATTTATAATAAACTAGAATTTTTTTACAATCCAGCATTTGGTCGCAGTATACTATGATTTAGTGGAACAAAGAAAATTTAACTTTAAGATGGACAGATTTGGATTACACTCAGAAAATAATTTTCTACAAAAATAAAGATATACCGACAGACAGACCGACAGACTTATACTCGTACTTATGGATACTTTAGCACAAGTGAACTTATCGCATAATCACGTCGCGTTGTCAAGATTGTATTTGTTGTTTTTGTTGTGCTTGTTGATTTTTTTTTGTTCTATTACAGTCAGTCAGCCTGCTTTTGGTTCAATTACGTTTTGTTGTTTTTGTTGTTGCTGCTACTACTGCTTGTTCTGTTATTATTGTTGTTGCTGATATTGCTGCTGCCAATTTTAAATTTTTTTCCTATATTTTTCCCCTACAAAAACGACTACTCCTCGTTCAAATACATGATACCAATATACAGTTGTGATCGATAAAGTAGCACGCCATAAGCATTGTAAAATCGAACGAAAACATTGCATTTATTTTCGCATACAGCATTTTCATTGCTTCAACGCAATCAAAAGCTTGAAACAAATAAAAATTGCAACAGAATAAATTTTTAGTTAAGAAATTTTATTTGCTATTAGTCGCATAGTGTTTTGTCATCATACAGCGAGGATTTATCATTGATAAATTTAATTTGGCGACTGGTACTGGATACCTAAATAATGAAACAATTTTAAATACGTTTTTTTAACAAATACAAATTTTTTGAGTCAATAGTTTTTTAGTAACTTAGACTCAAAATACGCAAAATCTCGATTTTCGTGCCTGCATTCAGATATGTGTAATATGTTTTACTATTATATATATTATATATTAGAGGTTGTTATATCCCTCACAATTTAGTGTACTATTTCAAATTGATGTCAGCTGTTAGAAAACCTTTGCAATATAAATAAATATTTTGAATCAACGATTTAATAAAGTCAATAATATCCTACTGACATTCTTCAAAATACTCCAATTAAATCATTCAAATTTTAATAAATTTTGTTTGATAAATGAATATAAACAAGAACAGCTGCTTTTGTGACCTGAAAAAAATATCTATAATAAAAGTCTACCGTTTTTTAAGTATTGCAAATTTAAAAAAAATCATTTAATTATATAAAAACATATTTGGTTTGAAATTATATCTATGAAGATATCCCATAAGGATTTCTTGTTGGTATTACATTTATGCATTGAAACCCCTTAATCAAAATATCACAGATACAGATACATACATTTTTGGCAGCGACTTCATTTTCCTTTGCAAAGACATTTTAAATTTGCTTGTGTGCATATATTTTTGGTTATCGCTTTTTTAGATAATCTTTATCCAATAATCGTTATGTATATTTTTATTATATTTAATTACAAGATGTGCCTCGAGTAAGGCAGCTTATCTCTTAGTTACAGATTTCTTGCTGCTTATTATTTATGCCAGAACAATAAACATAGCATTGAAACACATCAACAACATTTTTTAACTATCTTAATATATTACAACTTTATATTATAATACCATGATAAGACAGACACCTTGTGAATCACCTAATTATGTTTCTATTTTTAAAATTGAAAAAACCCATTTTTTATAATTTTTCAAAACTTTTTCCGCTATTGTCGGTTTTTTATTTGCAAAAGTATTTTTTTTTTCAATTTTACAATGAAATTTATCAAATTCAATTTAAATGTGAAATTTATTGAAAAATATTGATGATAAGATTTTTTTTGTACAGTCATGTTTTTTAAATTCTTAAATTTTATGGTAATCAAAAGTTATATATATTTGGCAAAACAAAACACAAAATACACTTAAGTATAAAAGTCTATATTATTTTCTTGCTGTGAAGAGTCAAAGGGAAAATATTTAAAATAAAATAAATTCTGCTGGCCTTAATTTTGGACCAACTTTATCAATATTATCTTTATATATATAATTCTACGTGTGTATGTCACTAAACTCCTCTATAATGTACGTAGCCTAATCAAAGCAGTAAAATATTGTTCAATGGACCACGCCCATTTCTACACCCACATTTTTCCATATATCTAAAATTCCTATTTACCTGGAAAATTGACGAAAATGTTCACACAAATAAGTTATGCGGCAAAACAACGTTTGCTGAGTCACTTACATAGTTATTTTATATCTTTCTAGAAATGGCGTTTAATCTTTTAAAACTTTGTAACAAACTTTCCCTACGTATATTATCCGCCTGAAGAAGAAGTCAGTTTTCAAATTCTTCTTAATTTTTGCTAAGGAGCTGTTTTTTAACTTTTTACCGTAATTAAATAAAAACATTCATTTAAGACTGAAAAACTAGAACGAAGTGTAATTGATATGAGAGCGTCATTTTCGTTCGCTTAAGTGTTCTGTATGTATTTTGTACTGTCTTAGTTTCTAACAAGCGTTGTTTGTAGACGGTTTGCTATGATTTTGTTATAGTAATAATGATGAGCGTACACCAACGCAAGACGCATTTTTCAAATAAAAATAATGAATTTAACAATGTAATTTGTATCACAACACAATATATAAACATTAGAACACTATTAACTTATTTCTTTTATTCATACTATGGTTGGTTGCCCTCTACACGTAGGCATTCAAGTAGAATCTAGATGTTTTCTTTTTGAAAGGACCACTACACTCGTCGGTGTCAACCTATGCAGAACCGTATCTAAGTACTTGGATACGGTGATTGGTACTAGATCCAACCCGTCGCATTGAAATATCTGGTAAGATTGCTCAGCGTTTCGGCGTTGGAGGCATTCAGAGCAGAGCCAGCCCTAGCCAGCTCGTCCGCCTGTTCGTTGCCTGAAAAATTGCTGTGTGCTGGAACCCAGATGAGGGTGAGGTCAGATATGAGGATATTCTAGATAGCATGCTCTTACACTGCCCAACTAGAATAGAGAAAGTGGTATGTGACATTAAGGATAGGAGCGACCATCATTCTGGCCGCTTCCCTTACAGCCAGAACTACGGCCTGAAAAACAGTGGCTTCGTTAGAGAGACAGAAGGAGCGTTCACCCAGATCGTCTGAAAAGATTCCAGACGCGACACCGCAGACCATTCTTGGTCCATCAGTATATACTCTGACGTCGTGTTGTGGTACTATTTTGCTTCCCTTCCACTGCCGCCTTTATGGAATCAGAACTTTGAACACTTTATCAAAGTCCAGATGAAATAGTTGGTAGTAGTTGATCCACGATTCTGGCGTGAACATACGACCTTAATCTCCACCACCCAGATGCCGCTAATCTTGCCACGCTGCTTGAGGACACCGCCAATACATGAAGGTCAATCGGAACAAGGTTTAGTATAGCATTCAGAGCCTCCGAAGGACTAGTACGTAAACATCCTGTATTCTGTAAAGTTGATCTACCACGTATTTCTTACTTGTGGCAGGCACCATACTACAGAACCGAAAGTCACTACTGAACGCACGAATGTTGTTTACATTTATTTAAGCATGTTGGGGCTTAGGACCCAGTTAGAGCCAAACATTCTACGACAGGAGTAGTAAGCAACCGTTGCCTTTCTAAACCTGTGTTGAACATTAAGTTTCCATGAAAGTTTTTCGTCTAGTATAACTCCTAGATATTTTGAGTTGTCCGATATGCTAATAATATGTGGCATAACTTTTCATCAAATTGGTATCAGTTTTCGTCTGACTGATGATATTTTACATCACATTAATGTCATAATTCTGATGACAGGGCGTCATCAGTAATACAATGATTCATTTTTCTATGAGTGCAGTTCTTACCAAGAGGAAGCTCTAGGCGCTCCGACGTACGTCCAAACGTAAATTGGTCTGCAACGACGCCATCCAGATGCCAGCTATTTTCTTCAAAAAATATGATATTTTTATTTAGTGTAACAGAGTCCTGAATACACTACAAATAGTAATTGCGGACCACCAAAGTGCCGTCTTCTTCAGCGTACACTCCAGCCATTTCATTTCCCGGAACTCAGACTAACCTGAGATGATGCAAGCTTTGTTTCTGAGAATTGCACTGCTTCAAATGGTGTTTCGAATATAATAATGACGAGTAGAAGTCTTCCATTGACTTACTCATGATACATAGTCCACTTGGCAGCACAGAAAATAATCACTGTGCAGTTGAGAGAAAACTAAAGTCAACTAAAGCGACGAACACTACTGTGGATACTTGTTATTGCTCGTGTATCGTTTATTTTTTCACTCTTTTGAGTTTTTTTTTCATTTTTTATTGTCATTACCGACGTAGCCGTTGAAATAGTTATTATTGTAATTGGGGTTTTTTTGGTTTTACTGCTGCTATTTTGATGTGTGTTCGGGTTGTCGTTGTATATTAAGAGGAGGTACCCAATAGTTTGTTTTTCACTTATTTAAAAAATTATTTAACTGTTGCTTAAACACACAAGCCACACGCTTACACATGCAAACAGTGATGCTCAAAATATTTAAAACTAAAAATATATAACTATTTATGTTGTTCTACACCTAAGGTTTTTGTTGTTTTTTGTTAAGTGTATGTTCATTATCCAAGAAACATTCAACAACTGTGAAGAAAAAAATGAAAAAAAATAGTTTTGGTAGATAAGTTTAAGCCTGAATGGAAAATAAACACCAACAAGGCGTCAGATCACCGTTGGAAATTTATATGATTGTCAGATATATAATTCATCCATTAAGAGTGGAGATGCCACTCCCAAAACTAGATCGCTCAAGACATCTTAAGCCCTAAGATTATTTGTGGGTATCCTGTGAATGAAGTTCTAGGGAAATGTTAAGTGTTGGAGCTCTGGGAAATACCGACATTTTCTAGAGAGAACCGGACGAGAACAGATAATATCTTCAAAAATCTTAAAAGTTGTCATTCAGTTTTTCAAGACGCAGATCTAACTGCTCGCTCATATTTTCTTGGACAGGCACTCCAAAAAGCTGTTGTTAGGAATACAAGCATAGAAGCATTGTATATCGTGTTTTGCCTGCAGAATATCAGGCAAGAATTCAACCTGCGTCTAATAGTCTAGCACACTGTCTTTTAGTCTATGGACGCAATTTATACGGTGGGAGAGAATAGACTCCTCCCATTAAAAAGACTGACTTAGATCTAACCTAATAGAAATAAAATAAAATCGCTTAAAAAATAATCTAAAATTAGAAAAAATCGTTTAATTTGACTGCACACCGCTAAGGCTTTAGAAAAGATTCATGTTGTAAAAACTATCAAATTAGAAAAAAAAACTTGTGTAAAACAGGATAAGAAATTGCGAACCATACAGCCGCGGCAGTCAAGTGAATGAAATTCTGTTCCATAAAAACTAGGAATATTTTTTATTTTCAATATAGCTGTTTTTGGACCACTCGGTATAGCAAAAATCTAAACAATCTATAAATAATGTAAAATAATATTCACAATAATAAGACAAAACATAAAAAAAGAGTTGGAAAAAATCGGAAATCGGTTGAAAATTTCTAACTTAAAAAGACTGTAATATTCCATGAAAAATTAATTTGGAAAAACAACATACACATGGATGAAGGGTATATAAGTGATGTAAACAAATTAAAGAAAACTTAAATAAATCAACTGAAACTACAAACAGCAATAAAGATAGAAATGTTTTGACCACTACTGTAAGTAAGTATTTGTATTTTAAAATACGTATTTGACTTGTTTATACGAGTTGCTATTTAAATAGAGTAGTTCGATTTTTTTTTAGTTTTGTTCGATATTATTAATTTCTTCTATTATTTTTTTGTAAAAATATTTACTTGATTCTCTTAATCGAAATTTAATTAATTCGAGTTTCTCATAACTTTGTTGTTATTTTGTTTTCAGATAAGATGTCAAGTCAAGAGGTTCGTTGTTGTTTGTGTTGTTGTAGCTGTCATTTGCTTTGTGAAACCATAAAAATATGATGATAAAAAGTTCAATAAATTTTTATGTTTACTTGCTGATGTGCGCTTGAAAAAACAAATGCGAGATGTTTATCAATTGGAAACTATGAAAATTTTTAGGAAAACAAATCTTAACGATTTAACGAATAGTATTTGTAAATGAATTCAAATTAAAACAACATTAACATACAGAGTTGCAAACATATTGAAATGTGTAGAGCGTGCGAGTATTTAAATTAGTCTGTGTTTTGTAATACTTATTTTATGTTATTTTAAAACAAAAGTTTCATCCACAAATTGTGAACAGCTGTAATATTATTATTATTTGTTTATTTAAATTTAAGAACACTTTTTTAAGTATTAAAAACATTTGCTTAACAATCTATTCAAGGTTGATTCATATAGTCTGTGGATGATAAATGAGGAAATTAATTTGGTACCCTTTCGCTTTCACAATAGTATTTTTCCATATATACTAAAATCTCTTTTAAAGAACTGTATATTTTCGTACTTTGAAAAGCCTTGGTATCTACTATCAAAGTACCACCGTCCCAGCAAAAACGACAGCCTTGCTATAAGTAGGTTTGTAAAGGAAGGTCTAATTTTCACCAATCAAAATTATAAAAACTTTTGTTAATTAATATTCCTTCCGAAATTTTATCTCTTGTTTGTTTTAGAACCTCCAGAGTATTTAGTTGAAATAGAAAGAATTAAAAAAAGATGTATTTGTCATCCTTGGAAGTTCCACTTTTGGAAAAAAATTTTTTTTTTTTCAAAAACCATTATAATTAAAAATCAGGTATTGAAATTGTAAATTCAACAAAGAGACACTGATATATGAATAAAACGATAAAAACTTTCGATTAAACAAGACAAAGCAATGATAAGATGTACGCTTAAGACACCTTAAACAAGTTGACAGTTATGAGTTGACATATCAAACAAAACCAAAAAGGTGGGAAAATTTTAAAATCGAACCCAAGAAGTCACGGGACCACCATCGTATTTTGTATCATTAATAGTACCAACTTTATCATCTCTGATGTAGTCAATTGTCCAAAACATGTTTACCTTAATAAGTATTATTTGGTGCGTTCGAGTACTTTTACCATAAAATGAGTAATTACGGAGTAAACTGAAATATTTATTCTCAAAAAAGGCTGTAGGTCAAAAAAGTACAACAAAGGGTAAATTGCAAAAATTAGTAAGATTAAGGAAACAACTGATTGCAAATGAATGTAGTGTTGAAATTTATTCACTACGCAACTCTGATTATAACACAAAAATTTTAAGAAAATAAAAACAAATTATTTTCTGAAATCTTTTCCATATGTTTATTTTAATTTTCATAATTTGTGTGTGATTAAATTTATTCAAAAATGTGTGATTATTTGTTGTTGGTATTGATAACCTTAAAAATAAATGCAGTTCTTAGCTCTTTCAAAGATCCAAAGAATTAAAATAGCACAAGGAAAAGAAAGTTCAAAAGTTGTCATGTTATTCTTATTTTAGGTTGTAAGTGGTTTTCACAACATGTTTCCTTTTAAAAGAATAGTTTAAACAAAATTATTAACTTTTCATTTTTATTATTTCATATTTTCCTTTGTAAATATTTTTTCACAATTTGTATAGTTTTTGTTTTCTTACTTTTGTTTGTTTTCCTTTTGCATCATGTGTTTTTTTGTTTTACTAAATTTTACTACAAAAAATTTGTGCAGTAAAAATTTGTAAATTCTCAGCCAAGAACTGTCACTTTACGCTCTCAATTAGTGTTCTCATTTACCGTATTTTGGGTAAACGAACGCAATTTAGTAAAATGAGGTAAAGTTCAATAAAAATTTGTGAAAAATTTTGGGCACTCCAACGCCAATGACTTTCTTCGTTCGTTCTTTTTTATGTTTGTGTACTTTTGGAAACTGGTGTATGATTAACCCGTTAAATATTTGTAATCGAGAAAGAGCATATTACTTGATATACAGTACCTGGAAAATATTACGATAAGTACGAAATCTAAGAAGTTGTATTGGATTATTGGTAGATTGTAAATTTTTAATTTACCACTAGCTCTTAAAACCAATTTTATTTTACGGGATTCAGTTATGAGAAACTGATGTTTCAAGTATACTTAGTTTTAATAAAAAATGCAAAAACGCTTAAATAAATTTGTGCAAATAATTGCTATTTTTAATCATAATTCAATGAGTCATTTTAGTCACATTAGAATTGAGGTTTTTTATTTCCCGCACTATTTCGTTTCTCGGGAGATATTAATAAAATAATTACAAAGAGTTTTAAATTTTCCGGAATACTTTAATTTCTATATGAAACTACGAGAAAAGTAAAGGTATGTTCAGATTGATGAAATATTTGAACAAAATATTTGTTTGTATATTTGCTTGAAACAACGTCAAACAAAAAGAGATTTTGTTTCATGTTCATACTATGCTCAAATATTTGATCATTTTTGTTTGTTCAAATAGTTTTAAAATAACGTCAAATAAAATAAAGGAAATCATATTATTCATGTGTTCAGACCAAAAAAAATATTTGCATTAAATAACTGTTTTAACAAAGTGTCAAAAATATCAATTTATTTGGAATAAAATCAAAATGATGAACGAGGAAGACAATTTATTTGTTTTATGCTGTGGAGCTGCATCTCTTGTTTTATTAATAGAGGAGAACGATAAAGAAAACAAATCAGGCAGGCCATGGGTACGTAGTTGGATACGCAAACGAAATGAAGAAGGATGTTGTGCAAAATTATTAAAAGAGTTGCAGTCTGAAACACCTGCACTCTACAGAAACTTTCTCCGCATGAGTGCTGCTGATTTTGAATTTTTGGTAAGATCAACTTTTTATTTAAGGTCATTTTTTATTTTCTTTAATTTTTAGCTTAAATTGGTAACACCTGCTATAACAAAGAAAACAACATCCTTTCGCAAGCCAATTTCTGCCTCAGAACGTTTAATTGTTACCCTTCGTTATTTGGCAACAGGCGAAAGCTTTAGATCGTTGCAGTACATATTCAGAATGCCTTTCAATACTATTTCAGTGATTGTCCCTGAAGTTTGCGATGCAATTTATAATGCTCTTAAAGCAGAGTATTTAAAGGTATAGAGAAAGCATTATACATATGCAGGAGTACTAATTTTTGTAATGGTTTAAATTAAGGTGCCATCGACTGAAGTGGAATGGAAAGCCGTATCTCAAGCATTTATGGAAACATGGAACTTTCCAAATTGTATCGGGTCTTTAGACGGAAAGCATGTCAAAATGAACTCTCCTCCTCATTCTGGAAGTATATTCTACAACTACAAGGGTAACTATATTTCTTTAAAATTTTTATTATTTCACTTTCATATTTTTTGTAGGTACGCATTGTGCTGATGGTTATTTCTGATGTGACATACAAATTCTTGTACATCGATGTCGGATCGAATGGCCGAATATCTGACGGTGGAGTGTTTCGCAACACTTCATTCTTTCAAGCTCTTAAAAAAAATAAGCTTAATTTGCCATCACCAGAAGCACTTCCATGAAGAACTGAGCCGGTTCCCTATGTCCTGGTTGCGGACGATGCTTTTGCTCTGAGTCCAAATTTAATGAAACCATTCAATGCTCGCAACTTGAATGCCATACAAAGAGTTTTTAACTACCGCTTGTCTAGGACAAGGAGGGTTATTGAAAATGCCTTCGGTATTATGACAGCACGCTTTCGAGTAATGCGTGCCCCAATTAAATTGGAACCAGCAAAAACGCAAAAAATAACCCTCGCATGCTGCTCATTGCATAATTTTCTAATGAGTCGCAAAAGTTCTATTTATTTTAATACAAATTATGCCGATCACTACACGGAAGATGGAACTCTCATTCCAGGTGAATGGCGTACTGGAGAAATTGGCACTAGTTCCCCCAAAGTGCAGTCATATTATTCCAACGCTGCTGAAAATACTTCTGCAATCAGGGAAGAATTTTCACAATATTTCGTAGAACAAGGAGAACTCCCTTTTCAATATAAACACATATAAACATACGTGCTAATATATACATGTTAATAAAAACAACAAAAAGTATCAACTCAAAAATAAATTTTTCACTTTACTTTTTCTTCTTAAAATTGCATTTTCTATCGTTTGAGACATTTTTTTTATTTAATTTGCTGAAACTTCACTAAACTGCATTTAAGCCAAATTTTTTTTAAAAAAAGTATACTTTCTTAAAAAATATTTTTAAAATAAACTTTTTTGGTATATAAAATTTCGATATAAAATTTTTTTTAAAATGTATGTAATTTATTTAGAAAAATGTTCAATTTTACATAAAAAACTTTTTAAGCTGAACATTTTTGTATCAGCCGATTTTGCAAGGAATTTAAAAATTAAACCTTTAAAATTTGACAACATTGCACGAAGCAGCTGTTATTTGCTGCTGTTTGTTCCTATATATTTTTTTAGAAGATGAAATAAATGTTTGCCCAAAAAGCGGTTAAATATTTGAACTTCTATGTTCACATGATGTTCACATTAGACAAATATTTGTTTGCCAGCAAATAATTTTATTTGTTCAGAATCAGCTGTTATTTCATTTGAAGTTCCAAATTATTTTGTGTTCAGACTACGAGAATGAAATATTTGATGTTTTCTTTCAAATATTTCATTAATCTGAACATACCTTAAGTCATTAAATATTTTTTATTTTAACTTGAACTTTATGTCGAAAGTATCCCACAAACAAAACAGTTTCTAAAGAAATAAAATTAAAACAAAAAGATTCAAAGTAAATTAGATTAGAAAAAAACAAAAACTTTATATTATTTCAGTGTACTACGGGTTGATTTTTTAAGACCTTTCGGCTTTGATAAAAAAAATATATAAAATTTAGAGAAATGTGTGAAATCTGTATTTGAGTCGATAGAACGATCAATATAATTCAATGTTTAAAGATGATTTCGTGTAAATGTTGACCGCGGCTACGCCTCAAATGGGGTTAATTTTGGCATACTCTCTGTAACATATCGGCGGGTAAATCTCGAATAAATTCTT
Source organism: Gymnocheta viridis (assembly GCA_956483585.1). Classification (NCBI taxonomy): domain Eukaryota; kingdom Metazoa; phylum Arthropoda; class Insecta; order Diptera; family Tachinidae; genus Gymnocheta; species Gymnocheta viridis. The sequence continues at coordinate 68,730,158 of OY101441.1, forward strand.
CAGTATTGGCTTCCAGTGCATCAATCATTGGGGGCTTGTCCCTATAGACATGACCCTTAACATAGCCTCACAAAAAATAGTCTAAAACAGCGTTAGCCAAGCCCCGAACGCACGCACACAAACATATTATGTGGTTGTGTGCGGTCGCAAACAGAAGCTGTGGTCGTTGCTGAATTGTACACTGTGTAACAATATTACATATTTCTTTTTAAGCTTTCGAAAAAAATACAATGCTGTGTTGTTTTGTCAAAGGTCCACAGAATTGTTATGATATAAAATTATATAATGCCGAACTATATTGGGTAGGGGGAATTGTATGAACATTGCAATTATAAGTTATGAACTTGAAATTTTAAGATGTTTTTAAAATTTCATCTACATTTATTTACATGTTTATTCATAGGAACTAAACCCAAAAAATCCTCATAAGTAACCAAATATTCATGTACTGTTTTTAAATAAACTATTAATTGACTAGTTTTAAAAATTTATTGGGAATTTTGGCTTTCATTTCATCAAGCAATTTTTGCCTTTCATTGGGTCTCATGCATAAAAACGAGTAAAAGCGCTGAGTTGTAGCAGGTGAGCAATTACTCGTAAGTCGAGTTCAACTAAACAGCAACAGCTTTTGCTCAATTTCGTATGCATAAAAATGAGTTCAAACCAATTGCAATTACTTGAGCAAAAGGAGATCAAACGTCAGACATTTCTAAATTTTTAATAGAAAAAATAAAACAAAATAAATATAAATACCAGTCCAGGATATGTCAACGCTTTTAAAAAGTTCTTATCCATCACAAGTTGCCTGCACATTTATAGCGTGGAAGCATTTTCTACAAATATACTGATCGCTTTGATTTCTGGGTTTTTTGATTATTATATGAGTACAATCAATCACTCCAATTGCAAATGGAAAGCAATAATTTGCTTGCCATTTCATTTGAGCATCTTTTATTTCATCTGGATCTTTCGGGAATTTTATCCACTCGCTTGTTTTGGCAGATATAAGTTTCACAACTTCCGCAATAGTTCGCGACACATTTGATTGATGGACTCCAATATCGGTGGCTATACCATTTTGGAATCCAGGATCTGCATAAAATCTTAAATACAGTCGAATTTTATCAATGTTGCTGAGGGCCCCACCACGTGTTTCTTCTGACTCCTCAACAAAATAATTAGCCAACCAGCAGATGCTACTATCATCAAACCTATGTATTTATAATTTTATTATTAATTATATAAAAAAATTAAGAAGACAAACCTGTATAATTTTTTATCCTCACTTTGTTTTACGCTGTTGATAACATTTTGTATATCTTTGTAGCACAAAATATTCAGCCATCCTTCCTTTTTGGTGCACGCGAGTCAACTATAAGGCAGGCTCAAAAAATTTGAGCAAGAGCTCACAAAAGAAAGCAAAAGCTTGTTTTTATGCATATGAGAATGAGCATAAGCTCATCTAACTTAGTTCAAACTGAGCAAGACGAGATCAAACGTGAGCACTGAGTAAAAGCAAATACATCAAATTTTATTATGCATACGACAAGCACCTTTTACTCAAAAAATCGAGTCCGAGCTCAAGCTCACGTTTTATGCATGAGACCCATTATTTTTAAATTTTTCATAATTAATATGGCACGACAAGTAGGTGTCATTATATTAAATTTGCCGCTAATTGCTTCATTGCTAATTGCGGCTTCCTTTCACGATTTTCCAAAAAAAAATACATCAGTGCCCAAGAATTATTGAACATTGTTGCTCTGTGTTGATTACGAAAAACAAAGTAAACAATACCACACAAGCGTGCGTGGTGTTCCTTTCACAAAGCTTGAGCAGAGACTGATGATAGACTGATGTTTTGAAACGAACATAGTTGTTGTATACATGTGAATTGCCGACCGTGTTTGTGTGAAAAATACGATTATTGACTGCCTCGCGAGGCTATGGAGTGGCTAACACTGGTCTAGAAGCATTAAATCGCACAATCTATGCGGCCAATTGACCGGCCCCAAACGTGAAATAAATTTGTCACCGAACTCGCCTCTCAATTGGGACATGATTTCGCGTGCTGTGTGGCATGTGGCACCATCTTGTTAAAACCACATGTCAGCCAAGACTTGCTTTTCCATTTTGTTCAAAATGAATTTGTAACTAATCATCGCACGGTAGCGCTCGCCATTCGCAGTAATCAATAATAACGGTCATCAACAACATTGGCGGATACAGATGCGATATTTTCCTCTGTCCGCACCCTACATATGCGTGTTTTTTGGTGGTTTAATGTCCAATAATGTAAATTTGGTGCCAGATTTAGTCACAAGATTCCGAATAGCCGCTTCAGAAGGTCGCCCAAACTGCTCGGATAAATAAGTAATGTTTGTAACTAAATCTAAATGGTCGATGAACCATTAATTTAAAATATGTTTAATCCTAATGGAGAATTATACTCAAACCTGACTTAAATCAAACATATTTTCCCTTAACATATTTGAAAATAACGAAAAAAAATTTTATTTGAAAATCATCGTTAGCAAATGTATGAAAATAGCCTTCATGTGAGCATTATAGTGACATTAAACCACAGTCAAAGAAACTCACACAACTTAGTGCTCATTCAAACTTATACATAAAATTAAATTATCGCCGAGGGAAAACTAAATAAATGGAATACTATCGTACACACACATATATATATATATATATATATATATATATATATATATATGCATACAATAAAAAAACTTCAAATTTAAATTTAAATGTGCAAAGGATACTATGAACATATGTACATATAACAAACACACTTATTTTACAAATAGATGCAAACATACATAATATATACATGAATACATACATCCTTTTTAATGTATGTATGTATTTAAATACTTATACACCCTTCGTCTAAGATGTAAAGGATAGTTTTTGTTTGTCATTTCGATAGTAGTTTCTACAATAATTATTTGCGACCAGATAAAATATTCTTTTTAGTTTAATATGGATTCAGCTTCAATAGGGGATTGGCTTGGTGCTGTCTAATTTGGAGACAGGGCTGCTGTCTTTTATATGGGATTGTGTCAAGTAGGCCTTCAAAGTTGCGTTTTGCTCTCCGATCATTCAATTCAAAGCGTGTTGTTGTGTTGTAATGTTATACTGTGTTGTATTCGGACGCTAGAGCATCATCTGTTGCAACGGGATCCGCCACGGGAAGACTGAGGTTGACATATACTCTTGAGAGGCTTTAAGTGACGCGTAAAAGGAAGAAAATACAACTGGCGGAGACATGCACTAAGAAAACCCCACAACATAAAATTTGCATTGAGACACTAAAGTGGAACCCGCAATGTTCGAGGATGCCGGGAAGACTAAACATAACATGGAGATGAACAATTCTTTCCGAAACACGAACTGAGACACATCGCAGCACACAGACAGACATGGAGATTCCACGTGCGTAGCCTATGCTCCTAAATAAATTTACGAACCCACACCTGTGCATATTTATATGTAAGACCGATATATTCAATAAAAGCCCGCATAGTTCGCTATCACACAAAATAAGGCTCGAGCAATGCAGAAAAAATTAAAAAGGCCTCTAAATGGAAAAGCTCTATAACACATTCTTTCAAAAATAACAATAAAGTTTTCGGCCCTTTTTATATTCTAATTTGGGTTCTTTTTTATGGTCCGAAATGGAAAATAAAACATGTCTCCAATTAAAAAAATATTACCCCAAAAGACAGGAAAATTACCCAAAATTAAATAAAGGTGGTTTCAAAATAAAAATGTAAAAAAATTCATATAAGAAAATATATCTTTAACCCAAGTACCTTTTAAATAAAAGGACCTATTAAGGAACTTCGATATATTTTTCAAACTAAGGCTCAACCTTAACTCGAAACTAAACGCTTTTTTTAATTTTTCAATTGGAAGGCTTAAATCCAAAGTAAACCAAGTCACAAAAATACAATTCGAAGATATTTTGAGTTTCAGTAAATGAACTGCTTCGAAAAAAATATAAAATGAGAGCCTTGGGATTTTTACCGTTACCTTAACCCGTTACGGAACTAAATAGAGTTAAAATTTGCGGAGAATTTCGCACTAGTTTTGAAAATTTTCATATTTTTTGACTTGGTTCACTACAACTTTGAGTCCTCCAATTTTAAGTTTTGTTATTTTTTTTCTTTAATAAAAACAAAATTAACATACATATGTATATAAAACGTTGTACTTTTTGCACATTAACATTTTACTGGGTTTAATTTTTGCGTTTTTTTATGATAAGCAAACATGTATGAAAAATTTATCCAAAGTTCGGTAATCGGCGGAAATTGTTCCGAACACGGAGCATCAACCGAACGTAGCATAATTTGCTTTTTAGAAAAAGTACCATTTACGAAAAGTTTTTTGAAAAATTTACCTTTCGAAAAAAGTAGTTTTTAAAATTTTACTTTTTTTACAAAATTTTTTATTTGTATGTTAACTTATTGCTTTTGTGTCATTTGATATAATTTCTACTTTTGGTGATTGATGATTATGAAAGATCCCCAAAATGTCAAAAACTCGAAAAACTTTCTACATAAAATAATAACTGCCTATTCAATGATGTCGTAAGAGTTCATTCTTTTATGTAATTAAATTTGGTTCTTGTTTTAAATGTTTTTGCACGAAAAAAGAGAATTCTTCCGAAATCGTGAAATTGACAGTAATTATTTAAGAGCACGAACAGTTGGACAAGAGATAATCGTCAAAATGCACATTGTACGAATAATCCTCCAAGGGAAAATCAGCCAAATCTCCAAAATGAATAATTGCTCATTTTTTAGTTTACTATTCACAGTGAACCAAAAAATTTCAAATCAACTGAAAACTTTCTGAAAAATCAATCACCCAAGCAACAAAATGAGTAATCGCCCTTCTATTCCGCCCAATATTTATTATTATGTCGGCTTGACCGAGCAAAGCATTTGTATACCAAATAGCGTAAATATGAAAATTGCCAACCAAAAATGTCAAATTAAAAAAAAATATTTTCGAAATATTTATAGTTTTTGCATAAACAATCCTCAAATACGGATAAAGCATCAGACGTGTTAATAGCAGATTCATGAATGCTCCTAAAATACAACACAGTCATAAAAAAATTTAATTTTGACAGCAATGAACTTAAAGAAATGCATATAAATTAAAAACAAATTACATGTTGAAAACTTTAATCGCATTTTGTCAAGTTTATTTTTTTAGAAATAGAAGTACGTTGCAATAATGAAGCATTTATATTCAAGCATTACAAAAATGCAAACCAAAGACATTTTCACTTATGAAAATTTTTAAGTTGTGGACATGTGAACAAATGTATTCAATTTGCATAAATAATTCCATAAATAGTTTATTAAATTGCTTTATTAAAGACTTTTAATTAGAAATACGTATACAAAAAGAAAACTTAACATAAAACATATTGAAAGTTTATTTGATCTCAATTAATTGCATTTAAATATATTACGATGTCGACCGTGTCTTTTCATTGCATTCAACTGTTATATGAAATAATTTAAGATCATTTATCTATGAACATATAAAAAAAGTACTGTGCAATTAAAATTTTATAAAATAAAATTGTGTTAAATCTTTATTTTTATATTTTATTTATTTTTTGCATTTTAAATTTACACTGGTAATAACATTTAAGCCGTTCTCCTGCGAAATCCTTTTTTTAAAGATCATAACTTTCTTTTAAGGACACTAAATCTAATGACCTAAAAAACTTTTCACTACTTGATATTTAATAGAATGGCATAAAAGATTTGGTACAGTCGAATATGCATGCATATCTCTCTCACTTCTTCAATTCTATTGTGTAACAAAAACGATTTCATACTGTTCAAATTTTCATCTGCATACATTTTTTATCTGCTTTTTTTTATTTCTCCATACATCTGTAGTACTCGTATGTATTTTTGAATATGTAAGTGTGTATGAGTGTAAAAAAACTAACAAAAAGAATATATAAAATAAATATTAGAAAAAAATTGTTTAACATAATTAACGAATGAAACAGCATTTACATTTTTCCCATTTTCGTTATATTTTTAATGTTGAAAGCCGCTATTGACTGACACAAGACAAATAAAGAGAATATGAAAGTAATAGTAAAAAAAAACAATCTTATAAAACAGGAGGTAAAGCAATATTTTATGAATTTTTTAGCAATATTAATTACAAAAATCATGAACATTATTGCTTTCTATCAAATAAAATATGTATAAAAATTTGTTTCTTACCGAAAAAGGGTTACAGTTGCTGCTCAAGAGTAGCCAAATCCACCATGAACACAGTTCTTAGATTTTTAAAAAAAAGTGTTCGCAACAGAATTACTGAACGCTCGTAATAACTGTTCACCCATTCACACACACACACACATCCAAATAAGAAGGGTTTGTTATAGCCCGTATGAACCGGAAACGTTTGTAATTATTAGACTGACATTAAAATGAGAAAGACTTTTAAATAAAAATATTTTATAGCTTAGAATAAAATTTTATTACCTAATTGAAAAGTTCAATAGGCATGGCTATTTAAATTCCAAAATGCATGACATTATAGTCCATAGTAAATTGGACCTTTTTTAAGATTAAACGTACTAAATTATTAAAAGAACTTTTTACGTTAAATAAGTATGGCAACAAAAAAGAAAAAGAGTTGAAATCATGCTTAAGATCTAGAAGATAGAAAATTCATTAAAACAATCTGCTATTTGAATTTTAAGGACGAAGATATAATTTTTTAACTCCGATAAGGAGATATGGGAACAATTTGTCTTTTCTTTTGAAATTTCTGAAAAATGATTGCTAATGAAGTAACGAATATTCGCGAAAGATTTACGAATATTTTGTAAATAACATTAGGTAAATGAACTTTAAATTTTTCCTTGCCCCTTCCTAGTTTGTTAGTTAAACTGTAGTTATCGCCTTACTACGAAAAAATCCCGTTTTATTGGCCTTTATAAATGCTAACAAAAGTAGTTTTTAAGAACAATCACATAAAATCGAATCATAGATCGATAGCACTAAATTTCAAACTGAATATTCGTATTCGCTGCAGATATCAGTTTCTACTAATGACCTGCTTAATAAAACCATAATTTAATTTCACAAAAATTAAAAGAATGAACACAAGGCAGAATTCACATAAGTAGCACTATTATGTGTTTTTCTTTTAATTTTATATTGAAAGAGACATCCACAGTAATTTTTTCATGACACTTCAGAAACTTTTTTATTTACAACTTCAACTGATTTTCCTTTTACTTATTGTAAAGATGAGTATTTTTTATATTATTATCTCTAACTTTCCATTCACATTACTTTATTTGTATCCCTCCACCTTTCCGTCTGTCTGTTATAAAATTCTAAATTCTTTTTGTGGAATAAATTTTCGTTTCCTTTTAAATTATTCTCTACTTCATTCAATTACAGTCTATGGTTGTTTGTTTGTTCTCCGTCTTGTGTAAAATGGTAGACACAGACTTTGCTGCTGGTATCATGACTTTTGTTGTTTTTATTGCAAACATATTTGAAGGATAAATTCACAAAGCAAAAAAACACAGTGGCGTTCAGTTATAATAAACTCCACTAGATCGGGAAGTTTTATTTGTTATAAGCGGAGAAAATAGTTTCTTATTTCAAGAAATAAAAACTTTTTTATTTTGTAATTTTTATACAATATTAAAAATTTTTTAAAAAGTTTCACATATTTTCTTTCATTTTGATCACATTGCTCGTTAGAGGCAAACTACTGTAGCCGATGTTCGATGCAATCGGCCATATTCTAATTCGAATTAATAAAACATTAAACACTTATGTACGTACATACCATAAATATCAATAATAAATAACAATATTTTTTTACTACGCGCTTCCCATAATAAAAAGTATAGAAAACTCCTGTCTCATTGTTGTTTTCAATTCATTGCAAAAACAAATTTTTCAACATGAATCTGATACATACACACATGTGTAATAAGTGCGCATGGGTTAGTAACGAATGGAAATGCTTATAGCTCCCAAAATGCTGAACTGATCTTAATAAAATATGGATTGTGCACATATGCAAGCAAATACCTTTAAAAATGTATACGTTTTGTCAAAACCGGTTTTATAATGTGAGCATAAGCTGCATCATAAAAAATGGTATAGCATTCCTATATATAGAAAAATTAATCTGTGTTTGTATATTTCTTATAGGACGCCAAACGGTACGACCGATCGTTTTGAAATTTCACGACTGTTTTAACGATCACAAGGAAATTCAAAAGGCAATTTTTTTTTAATTTGATTGGATAGGGCACCCCCCTAATAATTATTAGTTTCCCTATATCTGTATAAGTAAAATAGTGAGACTCTCCAAATTTACTATGAGCTGTTCGTAAAAGAAAGTAAAACTTCCTGAAAACTCTTAATGGTATCGGAGGGGGAAACGAGTACCCCCATAGGAGGTTACTATTAATTTTCTCATATCTGTACAGATATCAGACTGAAGCTTTCTAAATTCGACGCGTATTATTCTTCAAATAACGCACGCTTTCCAGTAAAATATTCTTGGTGTAGAGGGGGGGAACGGGTACCTTCCATAGGAGGTAATTATAAATTTTCTTATATCTGCACAACTATAAGGGCGAGGCTTTCTAAATTCGATGCGTTTGTAGTATCAGATGAGGGAGACGGGTACTCCCCATGTAAGGTAATGTGTTGTTTCTAGAACCCAAGCAATCAACTTGAGTAGAAAAAAATATGCATGGAAACCACTCGGAAAAATGACTGCATATCTTTCTTACAAATTGTTCATTCAATTCCATTGCTTGGGTTCTATAGAAAGCACATAATTATTAATAAATATTATATATCTGCAAAGCTTTTAAAGTAATGCTCTCTAAATTGTACGGGTTACTTTTAATATAAAATGCGATTCCAAGCGAACGGGTTCATCCATAAAAAGTAATCCCATATTTGGATAAATAAATCTCAGGGACAATCTCTTCAGTTACGTGGCTTAAATTTTGAATACCCATGTTTCGCACATGGACAGCTTTATGTAGTATTCTCACGTGTTGCAAAACCCAGAGATTTATATTTTAATACTCCAAGTGGGAAAACGAAAAATATTGTATACAATTACATTACAAATACATTAGAATAATTTTTAACCGACTTCAAAAAAGAAGAAGGTTATTCGCGTATATTTTGTTACTTTTTTTTAACCAATTTTCAGAGTTTTTTTCGTTTGAAAGGTTTTGCTTGCATTTTGGTCCCATAATATTACTTTTTCGAAAAGCACGACATATTAATTATTGCATAATTGCTTGCAGTTAGCTTTGTATAATTATTGATAATTATATAATTATGATTTGATTAAATAATATTAGAAATCTCCAGATTAAACAATAGCCAATAGGTGGCTAGTTAATTATAAAGATAGATACATAGATGACAATTACTTTAACGGTTTAGAAAATTGCCACAAAAATTAAAAATTATTTATATTTTTTATCTTAAACGCATTTTAATATTGAACACTAAAAACGAGTTTGCTATCATGATTGATTTCTATGTAATATTTTTGCAAAACTGTTCGCTATAACCGATGTACATATATTATAAGCAAGGCTGTCAGATGATCGTAAAAATCTGAGTAAAAAAAGAGCAAAGTGAGTTTATTAGAAATTATATGTTCAATTCACAAGCTCATATTATCGTCGTATGTGTTGTATAATCGCCTAATTATATAGTATTGTATATTTGTTTTTGGTAATTTTCATACAAAAGTGTGTTATAATTATACGTTTGAATTTTAAATGTTTTATAAATGATTGTATTGACGCCAGCTATGTAAAAATTCTACGTGTTAGATTAATTTGTAAGAATCTTTTAAATATGTGATAACTGAACCCAGAAAATACATTCTTCTTAATGATAAATATATACTTGATTCATTTCAATGTAATCACAATTGTTTATCGCGAAAAAGTTATTAACTATTTTGCGTAAAATTAGAATTCCCATATCTGGTTTAATTTCATGGTAGCAACTGAATTGAGTGTCGACTATTGTGGAAGAAGAAAATTTTAATGAAAACAAAATTTAAGAAATAAAAAATTTCCCGTAAATAAATAAAAATTTAATAATAATTTAATAATTCACTTTTCCTGTTTTTTATTTGATAAAAAGAAATTTGTTGTTCGACATAAATTATTTACTCACAGTGAATTGACTACATTGAGTTGACATTTAAAATACGACAAAATGACGATACAACAAATTTGTCTGCTCACAAGCACATAAACAAATATCGTCTCTTTTGAACGATAAGCCATACGACTGAGCTTGTGAATTAAACAATTGTCTTAATAAAACTTTGAATTGCAATTTTTTTCATAAAAAGTAAAAGAAATGTTAAATTTTTTTTAGAAAAGAAGACGGCATTAGTTTTCAAGAATTCTTTTAATATTATATTTAAAATATTCATATATTTACATATCGTCACCTTCACTGAGAAAAGTCGTATCTAACTTTTAGAAATATCTATATAAAAAATAGAAAAAATTTTAATAAAATAAGTACAGAAAAGTATTATATATGTATATTTTAAGAACTATGAAATATGTAGGATGGATAAGTTTCTATGTACATTCAATTAGCTCTAAGACTATCTATTTTCTTTTTATAATGTTTTATTAAGTTTTATGTGTCTTAAACTAAAAAATTTTTTTGTTAGATTTTCTTTTTTAAATTAAGGAAACGACATTTAATATTATATAGAACTAAAAAACTTTGTTAATATCATTCAATGATAATATCTTTTTGGACTATAAGACAAGTAATTAGAATATTTAATATCAATTCAACACAATAATACAAAATAATTCAGAAATGTCGTGTTTTTTTAATTTCATTACTGTGTAATACTGAATACATTACTCCACGTCTGATTGCTAAAAAGATTCTATAGACATGGCATATATAATTGTTGCATCTAAAATGTATTTCTGTTTCCTTGGAGCTACCAGAATAAAATATCAGAAACATTCAAGTTCGGAGTCTTTACATTATTTATGAAAATCAATCAGGCAAAACGTTACTTTGGGAGAAAAAATTAGAAATATGTGTCAGGATGAGACAAGTAATGTATGTAACAATAAAGTACAACAAATAAAAACAACATGGTTTTAAACATGTTACTTTGGTGGGCTCGTATATCAACAGCAGCTCGCTTTTCCTCGAACGTTTGTAAACATAAGGAACTTCGGACGTATTATATGTATTAGGCTTGATTTATGTGAAAAGAAGTAGATCAATCAGCTTTGCTTTCAATACGATATGATGATATGATTAATAGGCCTTGATTTTAAGCGAACTAACTCTATCGTAACAGCAGCAACAGCAATAAGGAATTAATATAAAAAAAAATCATCAAATCTGGAATTTCTTTACACTTCTGTTGTTGTTGTTGTTTTCGCTCTTCTTCATAATCACTAGCGTTTACCAGGCATTGAAAACAGCGTTCTCAGTTTTGGGGATTTGTCCCGAAATAGGAGATTTTTTTGTGTGTTTAGGGAAATACAATTTCGGGAAAATCCCCAGGGGATTTTTTTGGGGGAAAAGGCACTTTTTCCCTGGGGATTTTTGGGGTTAATGTAAAACAATAAAACTTGTTACATATTTAGTTTTTCTTTTTTGTATTTGTAAAGTATGGTCACCCTAACTTACTTCTCATAACTTTGTTACTTTTATATTACTCTTTTACTTATTTCTCATACTTACAATTAATTGCGATATGTTCAATTGTTCTTAATTGTAATCCGTTAACATTAAATTGTATATATCTCTAATACATAGTTACCCATTTATGACCTGACAAAAGTAAAGAAAAAAAGAAAGAGGTTAACTTGTGATTTTAAACTTGAAGAAGCCACGCGTGTTTAAAGTAAAGGATGAGATTATTGTCATTATTTTGACCTTTTGATTAGTATGTGTAATAAGAATTTAAAAGCTTAAGTTCCAGTTTATAAATTAAGAAATAACAAAAGCTTGATTATATTTAATATTTTTAAAATTTTATTAGGAAAAAAGATTTATATTGTTAAAAAAATTTTTACAAATAAGTATTCAATATTCCAGAAAAATCTATCATTGTGACTGCGAAATATTGAATTTGATAAAACTTTCTGTTTTTTTAATTGGACATTAAGCTTTAAAATTCTTATAAGAGATCTTTGGAGATTTTTATGGATAAGAAAATAGCTATTTTGGGGAAATATTAGAATGAAAAATCGCAATTGCGGATAAGGTATAAAATAAAACTGGGAACCCTGATTGAAATGTGGCATTAAAGGTTGTTCTTATTGTTTTTGTCTTGTTCTTTTAGTTAATCTTTTAGTGTGCAGCATTTTTTATGACCATACACCATACCATGTGTGGCAAAAAACGAAAGAGACAGAGTAACAGATGTTAATTAATATATTTTTTATTATTTTGCTAGTGTTTCGTTCATTTCATTCCTACACTCAATGCAGGCTAAAAAGTCCTTTCAGATTATTTTGATATAACTTTCCTTTTGCTTAGATATACATACTACTCTTATGATTCACTCTCTTGTTATTAAGATTAAACGTTGCTATTTTGATTCAGCTTGTTGAAAATCGATTTCATTTAATGAAAATATTTCACCAGGCTCGGACATACATAGCAAATGAAAGGGTTTAAAAATGAAAGAGACTATCAAAAATTTTTTTATTTCACTTCAAAGGCCTTTAAATGCTATTACTTTTCAAGAATATGGTTTAAAGTCTACTGATGTTTTAGCATAAGCACCAATCAAACGCACATACTTATATGTATCGACTAGCTCAACATATAACAAATAAAAACTTTTGAAATGAAATATCGGAGATTGCAGACTTCTGAATTTTAGCAATCTCTGTCACTTCGCGACTGCGAGAAATAAACTATCTTTCAAAAACCTCATACTAAGTGTGCGCTACGTAACCACATTCCGTTCAAATTACATATTTGTCGTATTCGTGTCATCCACTTTTGTCGGAAACAATCGATTAGTAGCGCTCTCCAGCATATACGATTAAGACGTCACAAAATTTTTAAAATTTTTATCTGAAAATAGACTTCTTGTGTGCGGCTCGAAAATACCGGATATCCCAAGACTCACCTAGAAATTCTTATCAAAAATGGGATTATTTTCCACAGACTATTAGTTTGGTTGTTGCCAATTTTGACATTATATTTATCTCCTAAGTCACACCCAAGTTGCGAAGAAGGTGAAATGTTTTCAAAGCGCAAGCAGCCATAAAGTTGTATTTGTCTACAACCTAGACGCCTACAAAACGATCTAATGGTGAGTAGAAATCCATGTTTGTTGCATCTATTTGGTAAAATGTGAGGAAAAGCATCATGCAGTTGTAAGATAATACACAATACGTTTTAAGTATTGCTGCTTTTCTTTTCATAAATGTTTGAGAGACTACAAAAAGGCAAAACAATTTTTCTAGTTAATTTTTGATTGTGCAAAATAAATAAAAATTTCAGAAATCTCATTATGTAGTCAACGTACCGAATCATTGCTGCCTCTTTTCATAAATGTTTGAGTACTAAAAAGCTGAGAAATGTTTGCCGTTCAGTTGTCCATTGAGTAAATGTTACGCCCGATGACTGCCAGGACTTCCTGCCTAAGTTCGAATTCGCGACTGAACGAGACTGCAAAATCCTTACTGACGATTGCAACGACTATAAAGTACTTTCAAAGATATTTCCCTACAGATTGTGCATTCGAATTTCTGAATGCACTAATCAGCGTTTGATAACTTTGAATTGTCGTGCGCAGTCAAAACGCAACTTAACCGATCCTAATGAAATCCTTATATTAATGGGCGTTTCATTGGTTGTGCATTATAATAAGTTGCCGTCTCTGAAGGATTATTGAAGCAAAATTATTATTGGCTTCAAAGCTATATTTCAATGACTGTGAAAAGCCCACAGACGTTTGCAAAGACTATTACATCGCTGATGTTTTGCGCTGTCAAAAAACACATTTGAGATCAATAGAGCAAGAAAAGCGTTGTCGATGTGTCCGCTGTACTTCACTTGGTATCGAAAAGAGCACATATATGGTATTCTCGGGCTGCAATAACGCTTTGTGCTACAAGTGTTTTGGACCCTTCCATAACTCATTTGAAAACGTTAGTACTTCTGCACCATATTCTTCAAGTTTGGGAATGAGATATCATTGTGCCAGCAAACAAGCGGATCTGCATATTTAGATATATTAGGAGTTCGTAGGTGTTTCTTAACTTCTTCTTAAGTAGAACAGCTTAGTATGGGCAAAGACTCATCTTCCTGGGAAATGGCTGAAAAATTAAAGGAAATTATTTCATTATTCTGTTTTGATTTTGTACTCTGCTTTTCATCTGCGTTTTCTCTTAATTGTTGTTATGCAGCGAAATAAGCATTGAAAATAGTGAAGCAGTTTTAAGAAAAATTTTAAAAAGTTTCGTTGTATCCCCAGTTCAATTACTTATTTTTATTTTCTTTATGTTTCATGACCGCAAGGCACCAACGAGTCACTACTCCATTCATTCTGCTGTCTATCCGTCTGCCACCAGTTTAAATTTATTGAACAATAATACGGTATGTATGTATTACTAAAGCAAATGGGTGTTCGTGAGTTTTCGGGAAAATAATTTAGTGTAAGATTACTAACGATCCCATCTCCATGCAAAATTAAATTTGCTGAGTGTACTTCATGTACACATATTTATTAATTATATCTTCATAAATATATCTTGAGAAAAATTTTGTAGAACTTGTGACACATACTTAACACAACTTAACGTACTTGAGGTTTACACTGATGGATCCAAAGTAGGTTTAGCGGTGGGAGGAGGCATTGACATTCCTCAATTTCAACAGAGAATGCGTTTTAACCTATCAGATCATCATAGCATAACTCATGCCGAAATATCGACCATAAAAAGGGCAGTTAATTGGTTAAAGTACAATAGGGTATGTAGGCAGGATATTCGTATATGTACCGATAGTAAGGCTGCACTGAAGGTGTTTATACAACATCTGAACTGGTAAAGGAATGCCGGATATCCTTAAACTTAAAATACTGAGATGACGTCACATTCCAATCTGCAGCTAATCTGGGTACCAGGACAAGCAGCCGTGCCTGGCAATATAATTGCGGACAAGCTGGCGAAGAACGGGATACCGACCGGCTAGTAGGAGTCCCACTAAAAAGCTTATTTATTAGAAACTTATAGGGATAGCATAATCTAGACGGTTCAACAAATCCACATGTGTAGTCTCCAGATCAACCTGGCTCCAATATGATCAAGCAAAATCTGCCATCGTACTGGGGATCGCTCGACACCAGCTGAGTATACTCGTGGAAGTCCTAACATGGCACTGTTTCATGTGTGCCCACGCAAATAGATTAAATCTCCCTTTCGGCGACTTCGGTAGGAGCTGTCAAAATTAGGAGGAGGAAGAAACTGTCAAGCACCTCCTCTGTCAATGTCCATATCTGTCTTATCACAGAGCCATTTATATAGGTAACTCGACTTACTCGAGTTCGCAGACCTTGCGGAATGCAAACTGAAAAGAACAAACCAGTTTATTCGGAAAACGGGTTGGTTCAACACCGACCATAACATAGGATAGATAGAATTTCTCTTTCACTGTCCACATCAGGCATCACAAACGGACCTATTTCCTGGACCCAAGTGGGCCGGTTGCTTACAATTGTCGGCCTGTACAACCTAACCTAATCTAACCTACTTAACAGAAAGTAAATTATAAAGCAGTCACGTATTCTGTCAATGATTTATACGCATGAAAATTATAAAAAAGTGCCTCATTTTAGGTAAAAATAAAATATTGTTTAAGCCAGCAACACTGTTTTAATACTTTCGTAGGGATTATAAAATACCACTTGTGCGTGTAATACTGAAAAAAATATACAGCCGAACGTAGAACCTCCTCCTTTTTTGATGACGGTTAAAAATCACTTATATATCCAACAAGAGAAAAGGTGAAACGTTTGAAATGTCAGAGCCTTATCAGCTCAAATCATATTCTCAATATATGTACATACATACATATGTATGTATTTTAAAAGATAAATCTCAAATAAAAATGAGCTTTGAAAAATACTGAGGAATCAATAGTTTTCTTAATTTTGACTTAAGATTCAGATTCAAAAAAGAAACATGACCATTCTTTGAAAAGTTTTTTTTGCAAGGCACTAAAATTTATATAATAAATGAAAAGTTTTACTATTTATGTTCGTTAACTTCTTAGTGAGCCGATATACATAAGTCATTAATTCGGTTTGCTTCAGGTGCAGCTTGAGCTTCTTGTACTATGGAATCCGTCCATGCGCTCCTACATCAAGTTCATGGGTAGCATGTTGGTTTTGAAGGGTTGACTTTTCATTTTTTGTTGTGCCAGAAGGAAGTGCAGCTTTAAGCAATGTTTCATCAGATATCCATTATTTAGGTCTAATTAATTTAATACATATATGTTCTTTGTTAACTGCCAGTCTTTCCGTTGCTCATATTTTGTTGTTAACAACGATTCGTTTAGGGAGATTACGTATGTAGTTCGATGAGACAGAAGGGATTTTCAGTCTATTTACATCGAACTTCTTTTTTAAGCTGCTAGCTTTATACGCACGGTTGTAATGAGTAGGTTACGACTATATCAGGACCTCTTTTGCTTCACATATCCAACAGTGAACCGCGCCATTTTCTGGAGATAGCTATATGATCTATTTGATTCTCTGTAACATAATCAGATGATACCCACGTTATTTTGGGCTTTGTTTTGTGTGGAAACAGAGTGCCTTCTATGACCAGACTGTTTTCCGCGCACTTGTTGACAAACAATTACCAGTTTTCAGTTCTCCTTCCTAAGCCATGCTCCCCCATAGTGCTTTCAAGACCACTGTTGTTGGGGCCTTTTTGGGTATCGAAATCGCCCTTTACTACCAGAATATCACCACGATTCGAGAATGTTATTGCACAATCCAAGAAGCTATAGAATTCATCTTTCACTTCAACCTCTTAGACATCGGTAGGAGCATAGCATTGGATGCATGTGAGGTTTCTAGCGCGTGTACGTACTCTCACTGCAATTATGATATCAGTTTACTGTTTCCAGCTAATAAGTGCTATATGTTCTTCCTTGGAGAGAAGAAACCCAACTCTAGACGCTCTGTTCTCGTTGCCTGCATTATCAGAGTATAAGAAGTGGCGTGGATTTGTTTCTGTTTTTTCGCATGTACCAAACCATCTTATTTATCTTATTTCCAAAAAGTAGAATTTTATAAACTCTTTGCAAAGTTGAGCCAGGCGCGATCGTTCCATTAGCGTTCCAACATTCCATGTTCCAAATCTTGTACGGATTTTCATGAAAAAGGTTGTCATCGTTAAATCGGATCGTATTGTTTCTTTGTTTTCATTTAATTTTTGTAATCATTTAATTTTAATACAAAGTAGCTAATTAGACTTCTGCATCCAATCCTGGTGATGGGGCTGCCAGTCGCCTTCCAGGCAAGCGTTGATTATGTGTTTTTTGCCGTCATTCACTCTGCTGGTAAAAACTAAGTCTCAGAGATAGTTATCTCGTCACTACCTGAGACGTAATTTAAACATAAGATTACTTAGCCACCTTCTCACATTCGCTAGCTTTGAACGGAATACCTGGCCTAAGGCCGCAGGTCGTGCGCTGCATGGACATTGCAACAAATGAATCATTCCTGGCAAACAAGAATTTTCCACCTCTACTTGCAATGCGCGTTTATCCCTTTTTTGCAAATACTTAATATCTTCCCGACAATTAAAAAAATATCGTTTATTCTTAAATATCCTAAAGAATGGGAATAAAATTTTATAATTTTTTTTTTAGAAAATATACAACTAATTTATCTGCGTAAAAATTAAAAATTGGGATTTAAATAGGATTATTGCAATATTTTGTTATTTAAAAAAAATCCCAAACAATACCATGTTGAAATTCGTTTAATTCATTTAGTCTTAAAAAAAAAACAAAATTCGAGATTTTGGAAATTGTAAAAATTTATATTAATTTTTATGCGAAAGAATTATTTTTTAACATGATGATTTTACAAAAGCACAATAGTTGGGTAGTTCATGAACGAACTAGTTCAATTGAAGTACTCATACAAATGAACTAAGTGAGCTGGTCATATCAGTGAGCTATTTTCAGCTCCCTAGTTCATATTTACTTTTCGTTCATGTTTTTTTTAAACTCACATTTCTTTTTGCTCACTCTCAAAACAATCAGATTACACACAACAAGTACAATATCTACAGATGCAGCAATCACTTTGTTTTTGTAAAATCATTGTATGATGTGAAAAGCTTAAAGCAGATAAAGAAATTTTGATATTCAACCATGATAATAACACAAAAAATAAATTATCAGCTGCGCTCTCAACTTTACCTGTTAAGGATTTGCTCGGCATACTTATACTGAGCAACTGAACTATTGAACTAACTGAACTAAAAGAGCGTCCTAGTTCAGTAAAGAGATCTGAGCTGAAAAGAGCGCTCACTCAAAAGA
Organism: Gymnocheta viridis; assembly: GCA_956483585.1. Taxonomy (NCBI): domain Eukaryota; kingdom Metazoa; phylum Arthropoda; class Insecta; order Diptera; family Tachinidae; genus Gymnocheta; species Gymnocheta viridis. The sequence continues at coordinate 68,748,817 of OY101441.1, forward strand.
CCTGAAAAGCACCAATGAAGCACCAACGAGACCAGTCCAACCCACAACAAATAAAACTTTTTTAAATTGGGAGAATACCTCAAATAAAAATTGACCTAGTAGTTACGTACACCTGCGCGTATACGTTACATGCAACCTTGCAAAACTATAAGTGATACGCATCCGTAGTGGTTACATATAATAGATATTTTAATCGTTTTGGGGAGGTAAATATTATTTTACTTCTTCCTGTATCGGCGCCAAAACATTGCCAACCAGCCCTGTCAGGTCAGCACAATTTTGGTTCTTTTTAACATTTCCGACGCGGAATATTTTTGAGTCGGCGCTTTTAATTTTTGTTATTAGTTTACTTTATATTTCCGGTATCACGAAAGTCTTGATTTGAAATATAAAATTTACAAAAAATAGCACAAAATGAACTTAAATGCAAAAATGAAATAAACTACAAACGAAACAAAATGAAGATCCTCCGTAGACTAGTAGATAGCGTACTAGACTATTAGTCTGAAGTTGCTGGTTCGATTCCTGCCTGGACCCTGGGTGTGGCGTCGCGGTTAGTGTTTACTCTTTAAAAAAATTACCGAGTACAAGAAAGTTTGTACTCCTCGCAAATTTCTTTTCTACTTTCTTCTACAGACTCAAGACTTTTAAAAGTAAAGTTCTCCCATTTTTCTAACCTTAGCGATGCATATTATTCATTTCAAATTTAAAAAGGGAATTAAAAGAATTGGCAAAAAAAATTATGTAAATTTTGCGTCAGTTAGAATGATATTGTTCAAGAGTCAGCAAAAATAAGTTTTTATATATTTCTCTATGTTTCTTTGTTTTCTGGAACGACTTTCTTATATTTTACTAAAAAGTATGCCGAAGAACTCCAATTTCTTGATCTAATGCAACTTAGTTTTATTGATAGCATGAAAGTGGGCTAAACTACTTCCATATCAGAAATAAGTACACAATACAAAACACTAAAAACTTTCTATAATTTGGCACTCGTTAATTGGAATCTAATAAAAGTTCTTACCAGGTCCCTGGAAAGGTATTGGAAAATTGGTAAAAACTAAATTTTCGAATCAGTAATTTGAAGTAGTAGATATGACATTTTGCTCGCCGAAATTCTGTAGTTTGCAATTTACTCTACTTTAATGTAAATGTGCTCGACTTTTTTAACCACAAAAAGAAAATTCATTGGACGATGATAGATTGAAGTAGATTAGCTTTTTCTAATAATAAACAATACCAAAATTATGTTGTTCATCACAAAAGAAAAAACACCTTTACATCTTGCCTTGGCTGGTATATTTTATGACATAGATTCTTCGAGATTTTCAACGAATCATAGCTACTAAACGACTAATCAAATTTTAATCTTGTTGTTTTTTTTTACTTTATTATGCATGTTGCCAGCTTTTTATGGAGGAAACCTATAGTCTACAATTATTTTAACTCACGGGTCCTTTATCATGTTGACTATCATTTAAAGATACCCTTTTGAATCGGCGTAAGTTAATCGAATTTTAATATTTTTATATCTAGATACTGGTATTACTAGCCTCGAAACTAAATTTAAACTCAGTACAGATAATTCCACAACCCTCCAAAATAAAAATTTTCAATTATTTTGTTTTGTATTCCCTGGGAGTAGTGTTTCCAAGTATTAAATCGACTATATTGTTCCCACATATTTTTCTCTCTTACGGTATAAAAAAGAAATCGTAGTCGTTTCATTTGCCACAGTCTACTATTCATATGTAATTATAGAAAGGTTCGGCATATGTTGGGTTAGGAAGGGTTGGGTTAGGCGACTATGGCCCTTCAATTGGGAATCGCATAGAGATAAATTGTAAAAAAAATTCCACACAAAAATCTAAATTTTTTTTATTTAAGTTTCCTATACACCATTTTCAACTCTCGGTTATTTGAACTTTTTCTCAGGTCCCTTTAAAATTATCGAAAGACCACTTTACTTCTCCATTAAAGGCCCTGATTCTCTTCCTACACGATCGCACGATTCATTCGCATTGAAATTTTACATAATTCTGACTGTCTTTCAAAAATCGCTTCGAAGTGGCGTCTTAGGTGTCACACTATCAAACAAACAAAAATGATGCACACACTGCAGATAATATTGAACTATGTGGTCCAATATACATAGCTGAAACGGACTATGTCATTTTCAAACAACAGCTTATTGCTGTACGACAATTGTTCGTGCTTTCACGGTAGTACACGTGCCGAACAAACTACTTGTGCGTGGTGCATTTTTAATGGCATGGAGTAGTTTTTGGGTTAGTCTGATGTAATGTAAACCTGGACCATATGGCCCAGCCCTAAGACATCGTAATGTTAAATAGACCATGTTATCTGCATACATTTGGGTTACTTTTGGACTGGTCCAGTTCCTTTATGGAGTATACTTTATATGCGTTTATGGACTAGTCGCGTTATTTGCAGAGCATGCAAGCCAACCACGCTGATGCAACCAAATAAAAGTATGTGTAAACGACGAACGAAGTAGAAAGCAACTTTGCGAGTACAGCAAAGTGTGTACTCACCCCCTTTCTTCTTTCCCATATCACAAACAAACGAAAGAATTTGCAAAGTAAACTTTGACCGTGGAAAAGGGCTCTTGCATTTGGAAGATTATTTGACGAGCGCGATTAAGTATTCTGACGATCATTGAACGATTGTTATTTCACCGTGTTCGTATATTACTTTTGCAGATGATGTTTTTGCGAGCCTTTTTGTTATTTATTTTACTTCAAAATCTACGTTAACGCGTGGAGAGTGGTTATAAAAAGTGTCCATTTGAATAAATATTTCCTTTTAAATTGAAGTGTTTTTTTTTTTAAATTTAAGTGATTTTTTAATTAAAATACATATTTTGTAGATTATTAAGGATAGTGAATCACGACCTTAATAAATAATACTGCGAGTACTTCGTACCGTTATAGTGTAAGAGCTAGCAACGTTTTTGAGAGAGAGAGAGAGAGAGAGAAATAGAGAGTTGGTTGATTTCTTTATATACCAGATATATTAGTTTTGAGCGTGTCCGGCGGACAGTACATGTTGTGATTACCTGTGCGCATAGTATTTATGCAGGGGAAAATATTAGAACATATATAATTTTGTAAAGTATTTTAAGCGGAATAATTTGTTTTTCCCGCACTTTTTGGACATACTGTCATATGCTAGGAACACAACTGAGACGAACGACGGATTTTTTGGTCGCGAATATTCGTCGACAAAATTAAAATACACTAGTATACTTATATGAAAATACACACAATCATGGCGACGGCGACATTCGTTATACGCGGCGAACTCTGTAATAGATTTATTTCTAACGCCGGCGAACGACGAACAAATCAGTACAGTGTGACCATTTCCGTTTATAGTTTTCAAGTGTTTTGATAAATGAAGTTTCCTATTGCTATAATAATTGTTTTATAGTTATTTTGTAGTAGTTACAATAAATATATGAAATATTTAATTTAAAAAATTGGTTTTAGTTGTGTTTTTTTAACGTTTCATTTTTAAGTATGAAATGGTGAAAACAAAAAAGAATTATTATCTTAGTTTCATTTCTTAAAAAAGCTTATCGATTTTATATAAATATGTACAGAACCTCCAAGTGACTCCGTATAAGAATTGCAAAAAAGTGTGCTCAATTTGATATTGCCCAATATTTTTCGTCTACTAACGCCACGGAGGATGGAGGTTTTGAGGAGCTGGCGAAACACTTGTCATTTCAATGAATTTAATCTACCAAATTGAATTGAAACTATACTGTTTACTTTTACGAAAGTCGTGATATGTTTCATTGTGTTATATAGCATATACATAGTTAAAAATATGATATTTATAATATCGCAAAATTTGAAATTATTTTATTCATGTTTTTATTTATTTCCTTAAACAGTGCACAATTATATCAATTATAACAGCTGTTACTTTTTTTTGTCGATATTGTGCTTCATACGACGAATTTACACAGCGAATTTTCGCCGACGAATTCGTCGCGTTGGGCGAAATTTGTCGTTCGTCTCAGTTGTGTTCCTAGCAATAACAAAGAAATAAATTGTAATGAAATCAAACGAAAATGTTTTGTGTTCAACAACATGTGCTTACGTCAGATCCTGAAGATTTGGTGGCCTAGAATAATGATAAACGAACAGATATTGCAAATCGCTGATCAAAAAGATATAAACAGTCCCATTGGATAATATAAATGGCTTGGACATACACCCCGAAAGCCATATAATGACATATGCCGGCCACGAGACCCTAGGATGTAGTGTGCAAGGACCTATTAAAAGAGGAAGACACAAATCAGCCTGTAGATTAACCATTCTCAATGTTTCGTACACAGCCTATCTTCCTGATAGAATTTGCTCATTATACAAACAAATTAAATTCATTCAGACAAAAGTGTTAAAATCCTTTAGGAAGGTCCCAACAAAAACATCCCAAATAACAGTCTTCAACTCACACCCACTTTGGTCGCATGACACGAGTCTCAACATCCAACCACTCATCCAGCTACACATTTACACAAGCCAATATTTACAGACATATGTACATGTGTAAAGTTGTAAATATTACTTCCTTTTTTAATTTTCGCATTTAATATTTGAGAGAGTAAAATACACAGCCGCAACATCAACAATTATTATCCACCACTTGGTATAGAGTGTGTGTTTAAAAGTGAGTTCTCATCATCTCATCACCAGCAGAAACCTTCTGTCGGCAGGATGGCAAAAACAAACAAAAATTCAAATACTATCAACATTACGGCAAGTATGAACAAAATATCCAACCACTTTGCTTCTATAAGTATGCTGGATATATGCTTTGCAGCGTTACCATTTTCGTTATTTATAACCAAAATTGGTTATTTTTCGTTGAATGCATAGATGTGGAATTTTTTTAATTTCGGTTACTATTTGGGCATTACAATTTTACGCTATTTATAACTTCTACAATTTATTGTGTTGTCATGTGGTACATAGTAAAGATTGTATTTATTCTAAATAAAAATGTTATGAAAGCCCTGAATAAAGTTCATAAATTAGAGGACCAAAAGACTGCAAAATAAAAAATTTTATAGTTTTTTTTTATAAAAACTTTAATAAAATCTATAAATATTTTTTTTAACACGATGATAGAAGTTAATGTGTAATGAAACTGTATAACCTTTTAAATAGAATGCTCATTAGTACAGTTCGAATACGTTCAATACAAAATTTTTTACAAAATTAACCCGTCTGTAAAAGGCCACTGATGATGCAGAAAAATATTGAAATTAGGTCGGCAGCTACATATGTGTAACTATTTCACTTTACATTTATTTGGTTATGGCTTCACTATTTGTTTTGATATTAAATGTTGCAGATATAAATATCAATTTGATTAATTCAGAAGTTACGTTCACTGATTAGCAATTGAATGGCAAAAAACTTGAAACACGTAAATGTAAAAGGGAACTTAGGCATGGACGGTGAAGCCTGGCTATATCGCCATTCATTACCCATAATTAGAAACAGAGTGAGAGTTTTATAAAAATTCATGGAAGAAAAGCATTTTGAAACAAAAGTCTATAGGATTAAAATCCTTGATTAGACGGCACAATCGCCGTAGTTTAACCCTGTTGAACGTAGTGTTTCCGGAAAAGAACATGAAAATCGTAATGATTTCTTTAAAGTTATTGAAATTGAGTGGAAACATATTCTTGACTCTGTGCTTAATAACGTGTTTGAGTTTTTGCATTGTAAATGTGCAAATTTATCAAAAAAATCCAGGAATGTACACAATATTGATTCGTTGCTTTTGATGTAAATGCTCTTCTATGTAGAACTGACTTGACCTTAGCGATTTTAAAATAATCAATTGGTGTAGAAGGTTTTCGATTTGAAAACTTGATCTTCCGTTTTACCAATGAAGACACAAATTCTTATTTTGTTTTGTATTATAAATTTCATTTATTCTAAGATATATTTTATAATATTTTCATCTATACAATTATTTCATGTCTGGTCAATACCATTTCTTTTTGCTTTCTCAAAATAAATAAATCTGTTTAAATCAAGATATCTAAATTACACGAAATATTCAAAGATTGTTAAAAAATTAAGGAATAAAACAAAAACAACATGAATGCATAAAAAATATTCCATAATTATATAATCTGCATAATCAAACGAAAAAGCAGAAAAAGGTTTCGAATTTTCGCTTTCCGATATTAAATAAGAAATATTTTAGGAATTAAAGCATAGGTCAAGCTGACTATTTTATACGTTTAGTTTGGGTATGGAAAACTCCTAAGGGTGCCCGTATACCCCATGTTTTTCAGGTCTGGCTTGTCACCTTTGTGACTCATATGTAATTGTGCTTCTCTGTCAAAATTTTTATTTTACAGAAGATTTATCATAGGTAACAAACGTTCATGCACAATTACGTCTGACATTGACTATGTCAGAGCGCAAATTTTATTAGAATTTTTTGTTAAAAGTGTTTTATTTTGCGTTGTGCAGTATACTATTAATAATAGTAATACTTTTTATCACAATAAAAACAGTTGATGTCAAAAGGTTTGTCAGACCAAAATAGAACACGCTCTAATTGAAATTTTGTCAGATGACTTTGCACATGTGTTTTAAAGGTAACAAACGACATGTACGTAATTTACAGTGTGAAATTTTACAAGTCAGACGTAAAAAACATGTCGTCTAGGAGTACCTTAAACAAAGTTTAAACTGTATAATTGGTAATGAATTACTTAGATGGTATAAATGTAAATTATTTATGGAAAAAGCTTTCTCTGGATATGTAGTACAATACGAATTAAACACATTACTGTATGCATGCATCACAAAAATCAGAAAAATTCAAAGAATAAAATGCCAAGGCGCAGAATTGGTCATAATAAAATTAAAATTCATAAAAAAATGAGATCAGAAATAGAAAAAATAAGTATCATTATGAAATTAAAAGAAATTCGAATAATAAATTAATAGATGAATAAGGCGTGAAATTGGTCAAAGTGAAATAAAATTTAAAGAAATCGCTGGATTTTCAAAAAAATATTTAAAAAAATTCAAATTTAAGCAGATAGCAATTACTTAAAAAACCATAAATTTATTATCTAAGCTTTGTTTTTGAGAAAGTTAATCCATATTTAGGCATCAGTTTATAACTGGGTGTTTCCAAAGTAACGGTAGTTACCGATTTTCGGAGATTTTTTAAATAAAATTCTAATCTATGTAAATATGACACGATGATTGCTTGATATTGTACCGAAAGAATTCGTGAAAATATACATAATTTCAACACGTTTTTTGATCAATAAAAATGTAACGGTCGTTACTTTATAAATGTGCTGTTTTCAAATTTCGAAAACAAACATCACGTATTGTAAAATTTTGCACAGGATGTGTCAAATAAAAATCTGATTAAATTCTCTGAAATGTTTTGTTTAAAAAATTAGTTATCTACCAAATATTTTTTTTAAGTAACGGTCGTTTCATTATAAAAAGATAAACGTTTTTTGTGTTTGAATTCATTTATTATAGGTAACAAAAAGTTAAAAGTTAAAGTTAATCCTTCGGAGAATGACAGGTACATTTAATTTTTGTAATATTAGCGGGAAAATTAATTAAAAATAATAGTTTGATTTTTGAGCTGTAAGGGGTAATTTTCTGTGGAAACACCCAACATTAAGTCGCATCCCTCATATCTAAGTACTTGTTTTTTTTTGCAAATAAATTTTGTCAGTATTTTTTAATTAATGTTAGCTATGTAGTACAAATTAAGTTAATATTAAAATGTAAATTCATTATAAGCGAATAATTATAAAAAGCTTAAAATTTTCATTATCATATGGCGGAAATTTAGTTAGTTTTTTCAAAAATGTTGGTTGCAAAATTTGTTTGGTCGTGGCAACGCTGATGCTTTGTAATCTTTAAGCGTTTTTTGCTTCATTTTGTTCTTTTCTACTCTTTTGTTATACATAAATATTTTTTCTTTTTAAAATACAATAAAATCTTTATAAAAACTTCAGCAGTTCTTGTTTTGTTATCGTTAAATGTATAAATGTAGAAAGAACAAAAATGCATGAATTTGTTGCTGCCTTTTTCTTTTTTTTTTTTTGTTTAAACACATTTTACTTTGCACACAAATAAGTCTGTCATTGTTGTTGCTTTTACTATTTGTTTAATTATTTCTTGTGTTTTTTTTCCAATACGACAACAAAAAATTTTATTTTATTTTTAGTGGCAAATGAGCGTGATTTTTCCATTAAAAAAGAAACATTCTGAGGGTTTTACATTTTGGTTGCTACTTCTTATTATTTCACTTCTACTTCGTTTGCCTTCTTCAGTTTTCATATTCTTTGTCTTGTATGGTTTCATTTTTTCGTTTATTTATTTTTTAAACGAAAAAAAATCTACCATAATCATCACTTCCACAACCACCACTGACTAGCACCACCAATAGTGGCATTCATGTATGCATGATTGTATACTATACAATGTATAGTAGGTATGTACTATATGGACGAATTGTACATTTATACATATATCCATGAATATGGTGTCATCTTTCACCACTGGGAGTTTATTACAGCAACAAAGTGGACAAATAATAAAGAGTTTAGGTTGGTGTTGTTTGTATATGTACGTATAAAGGAACAACTATAATTAAATTTTTAAGTAGAATTTCCAGATTTGAAGTGTGATAATTTTGTTAGATCGTCTGCATTTATCGGAATCCAAATTGTAAATAATTTACGCATACAAAGTTGTTGCTAATCGAGCTGCAATGGACATGTAAGTATGTAACTTAAGGGCTTAAGGCAGAATTAGTTTGTACGTTCTGTTCTGTTACGGATCAGCTGTTTTGTTTCTGTTCAATAGAAAAACTGTATGTGTGGTTTGTTGTTACTTTTTCGTTCTGTTCTGTTGCGGACTATTCTGTAGAAAATAGAATACAACTTTAAGTGACAGCCAAGTGTTTGTATGTATTAGTTTTTTGTGGAATGAAATATTAAAAATTTTGTTTTAAAAGTCAGAATATTTTATTTTAATTCAAATTATTAAAGATTTATATATTTTTGTCAAGTAAAAAGCATTTTGCAAACATTTATAAAATTCAATCATATAATTATATTATATTTTCTACAGAAGAGAACGGCACAGAACGGCAACGAAAAGCAAAAAACTAATGAGGCCTTTACAATAGGAGGTTTACGGTCTAATTCATACAATTTTCTTATTTCAGTGTTAAACTATTTTCTAGTTATTAAACAAATTTTGAGTTATAAGCCTGTAATAAAAATGTATGCAGTAATTTTGACTTAGCTGCACAACCAACTTGGAACGATTTTTTGTGCAGATAAGTCAAAAAGACTGTTATCTTATATGTATGTATGTATGTATGTATCTACATGCAAACAAAGTAGATGAATTTTAATGATGACAACTTGCAATTTGTGTGACTTTTATGCGATATTTTTTAATTATAAATGACATAAGTTTGCTGTTTACATGAAAAAGTGTGCAATAAAATAATAAACTGCCAAAAAATATGGAAAATGTGCAGATATACAAAATGCACTTAAACAAGGTTTACGAAGAATAATTACAGAAAATATACATATATTTTTTGGGCGTTAAGTCAAAACGCAGCTAACATTAATTTTTTGCATGAAAATAATTTTAAAATGCCAAATATGTTGGGCAATTTTCTGAAATGTGCAGATACAAAAAGTCACTTAAAAAGGGAATTTGTATGGGATTTTAAAGAATAGTGACAAAAATTATTAATTTTATGAAACACATGAAACCAATTTTTTCTTTTCTATTGGCAACTTTGTTGTAAATAACCTGCCATATTTTGTTTAGTGATGTACACAATATGATTCTATTGTGTAAATAATGGGTTTAAATGAAAAAAAAAATCATAAAAAAATTTCATAAAATTGTACTAGTTATTAAAAATAAATTAATAATAAGCGAAAAAGTCTACTTAAAACCTACGTTTGTTGTTCTTGAAGTTCGACACGTATTTGAATACTCAACTGTTAATATTTGTTGGATCATCACTAAATAACATCAACTGATTTAAGTTTCTCTGTTAAGTTTTTAACTGCAAAATCAAAATATTTGTGCCTTAATTAAAATTAAATTTGTTTTTATGTGCAGCATTATATTTAACCTCTTTTTCATTTTGTGGGTTACTAAGTGGGGTGAATACATATGGAAAAAGTTTGTATTCACTATCTCCAAGCAAACCCCATTTGAACTTTCGTTTTCGAATCGTTCGAACCCATAATTCATAATTTAAAACACGAATATTTTCATGCGAAATCGTCGTATGTTTACTTAATTGCAAAGAGGAGAGTATTTAATTCATTGATAACGGAAAATAATATTCGGGGGAGGCAGGTTCAATTCCTGTCTATATTCTAGGTGTTTCTGCAGACAAGCCAGAAAGGTTTCGCAGATTCTGTTTGTAAAAAAAAACCTATTATCTAATTCATTACAAATTATTAAAATTATTATCTCCGATTCGTAAATTCGCGTTTGAAAGCCCTTGATAACATCACAAATTCCATATTTGAGGTCTTGAAGGCATTCACCTTATCTTGCACGTAGCCCCCAAAAAAAGTCTAAAGGTGTTATATCACAAGATTTCGGTGGCCAATTGCGATTATCTCTTCGAGAATTCACACGGCCAGGAAGCTTTCGTTACTTGTGTGGCACGTAGCGCCGTTTTGCTGAAAGTAAATGTCGTCCACATCAATATCTTCCAATTTTGGACATACAAAGGTACATGGACACACCTTGGTTTACCTCAACACTAAGGGATACAACAGCAATATTCTAAGGGCCTGTTTATGACTTCGTATTTAAATGGTATTTATATTAAGTTCTATTTAAATACGAAATTAAGTTTTGCAGTACAAACTTAAATGAAACTTAAATAATATTTAAATGACCAACCATGCTGATTTAAGTTCTATTTAAGTTCTGCACACATACATATATACATACACAATCATATGGTTTTGCTACCTTGTTGTTGTTTCGCGCAACAAAGTAAACAAAAAATTTGCGGCCATTGAAAAATCAACATCTTTTAGGGTGCAATTTGGACTTCTTTTATTAATATTATTCTATTATATCTTTTTTCTTAATTGTTTTACACTTTTAAAACATTACAGCAACCTATTAACGTTGTTATTTTCAGCCTGAAAAGGAATTCACATTAGAAATTTTTCTTTAATTTTGTTCAACAGTTGTTTCTCCAAAAAAATTGAGAGAATTTCGTGATGCTGCCACATTTTTATCGTAATTAAATACAAACAATTATTTAACACTGAAACACTGAAACTGTATTTAAGTGCAACTTAAATTTAAATGAAAATTAACTAAATGCGTATTTAAATATGAAGTCATAAACTGGCCATAAGTTGTTCTTGAGCGACGTGTACGATTTGGATTCTTCACATCACTAATGTGAAATGATCGAAATTTCACGCTTTCTGGCCGAAAAGATGCTGCACGACGACCCAAAAATTATTTAGTTTTGCAAACTCTGACCGCGAAATTTTGACCATTTTCGTGGGGAATTTTTATAATTTCAATGCGTTGTTGATGCATATTTGATATGTAACCTTTTATTTTGACAGTGTTGTACTTTTCATACCTACTTTAGCATTTCACAGCTTTGGATTTTATGAGCATATTTTGTGGTATACAAACATGAATAAAAAAGCATTTTGGAGAATTCAGACACCTAGCCCGAGCGTTCGATGGGATTCTACATTAATATTTTCGCTTCATTTACAATTTTTTTAATATTATTTGATCTATTGGTAGTTTTTATTAAGCACAATATTTAAAAAATCTATCTTTTACTACGTTCACTACAAAAAATTAAAACAATAACGCTATTATATCTGTGGCAAAAAGGAATTTAAGTTAATAGTTCCTTTGCAATCACCAGATTCAGAAGTAACCCTATTTTTCATGGAGTTATAGTGTAACGAATTGCTTATTGTATTTATTCAACTTATAATCTCATATGGAAAAACAGCTTATTTTAACATATAATTTAGTATATTTCAAGTTGAAAATATTAGTAATAGACTGTAGATCAATGTATTCCTAAATTAAAAATAAATTTGTCAACTTTAACTAAAATAGGAACAAATTTCTTACAAAACAGCTCAATATGACTTAATCACTTTTTGTTATTGCACAGATAAATATAAAAACAAATATGAAATATTCTTTATCCAAAAAATATTGATTTGAACGGGCGGCATGTCACTGGACATTCCAGTGTCATAATATTCTTGCGCCCTGCCGAAAGCCGGCTAAGCAAAATGGCTTTAGTTAGCGTAGCCGATATTTGTCATACCACGGAGGAGAAAATCCTTTCAGTTGAATAAAGTCCATACATTTTCGTGTAAAACTTTGTATAAAATGCATTGAGAGCTAAAGTGTTAACATATTTTTGAATATATTTGAAAAGATCTATTCAAGAGCTTATTTTTCCATTTTCTGCCCACTACAGAATTTTTTTTTCTTGGAGCTGTGTCACTAAATTGGACTTGTTCCTAGTTCATTTGCTAAATGTCATATTGAACAAACACAATACGTCACTTTCAAAAGTCTCACAATGTCCATGAACCTTACGGCAATTTTAAGTGTGTCATAATGTCCATGGACACCTGTCAAACAAATCCTGGACTGTCGATTATATCGAGACTTTCAGAAAACAATCCCGTTTGGCATCGCCAAATGTAATGGTGACGTCAAAATAATTTTTAAAATCTACTGAAATTCAAATGCAGATTCAAACTTAATAAGGATCGGAAATATAGTCCTGGCTATGTATTTCTCACACTATTTCCAGAATTAAATTAGTTAAAACTCAACTATGAAATTCATAATAACAGCAATAGTATTTTCGGGAAAGTTCTGGAAACAGTGACGATATGTTACCAGACAATTCGAAAATTCTTGATGAGAAGTATAAAAATACGATATTGCGTTTACGGATTATTCGAGTACAAAGTCGTGTTGAATAAACATCTTCGTCACCGAATCAGTCTTGTGTGAAACTTAGCTGTATGAATTTCGATAAGCGAAGACAATTACTTAAAGTTTATTTATTCTTCTTATCGGCAAATAAATAAACAGTGCTATTAATAAAATAAATACCGGCGTTTAATTATTTTATTTTTGAGCAATTAAAAGATCCTTATAGAAAACTTTTAACAAAAGGCCTAAACGTAAAAATATTTAATTTGAATAGTGTTTTCTTTTATATTTAAAAAAATATTAATACAATAAATATTACGCACTGAAATTAACGATTACAGTAATTCATTCCTTAAGAAGAGAAGCAAAGTTCTCTTAACTATTACAAAACCTCAATCATATTTTACCGAGCTCTAAAATCTCTTTTGAATTATAAACACTACAAGAAACCAAAGATATGTACATATGTATGTATACATATATGTACGTATATTAAGTGAATTTATTGGAATGCAAACATTGAATATGTATCTCGAAATGAAGGGCAAATTTGTGTCTTGCAATGTAAATATGTACATATGTCTCTTTAAAACGCTATCCAGAGTCAAAAGCTGGTTTGATTAAAATAGATGAATTTGGGGTATTCAAATGATTGTCATAAAATTATGTTTTAAAATAATAAAACGAGGAAGAACAAGCACTATGTAATTTCTCTCAAATTTCTACTGTTTGGATATAATAAAACAACATACCTCAAAAAGTCTTATTATTTTATGACTTTTTTGTTTGAAGCAAAGCAAAATTTTCTTTTTGAATATCCCAATTAGGTTTATCTTAGTTGAAACTGTAATAAGATGCGCGTCGAATAATGGATAATGGATGTGCTTTGATCGGATAAAAAATTAATTAGGTACCGTGCATCATTATGTTTAAAAAATATATGTATGCATGTATGTATGTGCGTCATAGTGATTGCAAATTAGACCTCTGGGATGCACCGCGCTTCTCCCAGGGATCCCATAGCCTGTTGTTTTATTCGATTTTAACATATAATTTCCCCTAAGTTTAAGACGCTTTGTAAGGCAATTTAAGCAATTCTTCAGTTTATATCCATATGAGGTCTAAATATATTTTTAATGTTATTCACCTGACCTGCATCTTGTACATACATACATATATATGTATTTTAGAATTTAAATAGACTGACTAATGACTAGGGAATTTGTTGTATAGTTCCGCACAACAACTTGTTGAAATTACGTGACACAATCTGCAGGCATTAAGTTTTAACAAAAGCAATGTTGACCTCGTCAATTTTATTAAATACGCACTAAATTAAATTTGTATTTAACTATCTATTGTAAATTTGTCTTTATGTTAATTTCAAAAAGTTACCATGAATATATATGATGATTCGAAGTATTTTTTATAAACGTTCAAACGAACGCTTAATAATCCGTTTACAATACACATTATAAGAATTGAAAAAAACTTTCGTTTTTTTTGTCTTGCCGTTACACCCCGCTGAATCGTAGACGAAATATGTTGTTGTCTTTTGGTATTTGGCAACATTTTAATTTTTTATTTGACTTCAATTCTTGTTTTCAAATTAAGTTAACAAAAAACAAAACGAAGGAATGGCGAAAAAGCAACAAACTTTTGATTTCATTTTTATACTTGTTTAATGCCAAATTTCAATCCATATAAAAAATTCTTCAGGTAGCATGTTTCAGTGTGTGCGTTTGTGTTTGTAAGTCACTGTCTCATTTGGTTGTAAAAATGCACAGTGGTATCGAACCCAAAATAAATGTTAATAAATAAATTCGTTTAAGCATGTACATACATATAACTTCAATCGAATGAGTCAAAGCAAAAAAAAATAATTTAATGAAGTTAGACTAGTGGAAAGAGTGCTAAACTATTACTCTGGAAACCGCAGGTTCGTTTCCTGCATATTCCACGAATGTTTCTTTAGCAACCTAAAAGGCTTAAGCTGGATTCACCCATAAAATTTTTGTTCGGGCAAATTTTTTTTCATGTGTAGATTGACGTCTCTCTTTTTCAAGCTACATATGAAAACAAATTTGCCCGGACAAAAATTTTATGGGTGAATCCAGCTATAAGTACTGCTTGTTCATTAAGACAAAAAAAATGTAGCCTTTAAAACACAACCATTGTTTTTCACAAATCAAAAACGCAAGAATCGTTAAAAAAGATGTTAGGGAAGATTTTTCATATAATTAATTTAACTTCGGCCCTCTGATAATCAATATTTGCCTAAAGAAAAAATATTCCGAAAACTTTACTCCTCCTTGGTTGAGGTTACGAGTTTCAAATAAGTCTGATTTGTAGCTTAGAAGTTATATTTGTAGTAACCACGTAAAACCTTGGAAAATGTTTATAGAAATATAGATTGAGAAAAATTCCGAATTCCCGCATCCACGCTGGCTTGGAAAAGTATTCCGATACATCACGCCTTAGGAAGCTGCTTTCCGAGGTTTTCAGAAATGCTAGAATCATTAATTGGTCTGCACGAAAACTTTATTGAAAGCAGTATGGAACTCTTGAAATTGCTCATAAAAACTGACTGAACACTGTCGTAAAAAAAATTTAATTAGATGTACACTGCAATGACCAGGGTCATTATCAGCTATGGTTCGCTTGCTTAGTAGTGGGTGGTGGATAGAATATATATATATATGGAAGGATATATATATATCTCCCTATATTGAACAAGATGCAAGGCTTAGCATGTCTTGTAAGTACAATGTCTAGGCATAGCTTCAAGACAATAGTCTACTGAACTCTTCTTGATGTTTACAATATTTATTGGTCTTGGTCTTAGAGGGTCAGGGGATTTATTTCGTGGAACGTCGCAGGTCAAGTCCCGAAGAGAGAAAATAAGGACAAGAGTCCGGTCATCAATTTTGACAAACCCTTTTCAGTTGAATTTTCCATTCTATTCTACTAAAAGGGAAACTTGGTAATTCGAGACAGTACAGTTTCGGTGCTGCAGATCTTTGGCCAGCTTGATCGACATAATGTAAGGGTAGTCTTAGCTGCAGGAAATGAAAGCATTCAAAGACATAAAATAGCTGATCAATACGCCGAAGCATGTCTAGGTATTGACTTAGAAGATGCAAACATTAATACTCCCTTGATTGAGATGTCAAATAATATTTAGAAGTTGGCTCTAAAGATGACGCCATTTAGTTGATTTTAAACAACCATTTGTAAGAAATTTATTGTCTCACCAAGACAAAATAGGATAAAGCAGCTCCTAAACATTGGGATTTAATGCAACACTGTATGGTAAGACCCATGTCGGAATATCTAGCTTTCCCATAGCCGCCACTACAGAGCCTTCATCGAGGAAGAAGAATAAAAGTCGGTTCAACGCCTTCTCTTTTACTGCCCGGCTATGCACTAATTACAGTTAAGCAATCTATACATTCGAGTTCTTCAGAACTGGAGCTGTATCTCTAGAATTTCAGAGAATAATGTAGGGTGTAATAACTACACAAAGAGCGTTCAACGAACTTAACAATGTCAGAATATTTTGTCGACTTTCAGTTATTGATTCTAAATGTGATGGCTTTGCATTATTCAAATAATTTTCTGTACCGGCGATGCTGTATGTCACAAACATTTGCGCGCTTACTTTATATTATGTTTCAATATTCGCAATTACAAATATTCAATTGGATGAAATTTCTTCTTGAAAAAACTTCTCTGTTTACTATAACCATTTAAAGAAGTATCCAAAGAATTAAGTGCATCATCTGTAATTCCATCAATTAATTAATTAATTCATCCGATGAATTTATTAGTTACACTGCAGTCGTTTTAAAACAGGGACTCATTAGCGAGTTGTCAGTGTTAGGAAATCAAATATTGTTCATCACGGCATCCGTCATTCATTCAAGGTGTGGAGTCATTTTTTAACGCAGCTCGTTTTGGATTTGCTTCCAAGATAGAAGTGGTAATACATCCGTAAGATTTCGTAAGCAATAAAATACTCCTTCGAGAGACGCGATGATTTTACTCATGAGTACGAGAGAATGTTTGGTGATGCACCTCTTGATATTAAGAAAAAAATTGAAATCCTTTAACATTAGTTCTAAAAGAACTTCAAAAGAAGCATATATTTTTGGTTTGTTTTTTTTACCTTTCTATAAGAATGCAGGGTTAGACGATTAAGTGTTACCTATTCAAACTCCCATTTTTTTGTTTTTATGTGAAATTATTTGTTATTGATTCAAATTATAAATCAAAATTTGATCTAACGGTATTTTGGCATTTTCCCGTACAGTGGCTTTCTTCAGCGCATCCATGCTAACTTCGCTGCACAAAATGGCCTAGATGGAATAGTCCATCGGATTTGCATCTGTTGAATTTGAAAGGTATTCTCTGTACGAAATGATGTGTGGAATATGGTTTTTTAACCATTCTTGGCTCACACGAGCTTTATGAAACGATACCGAGTCTTGTTGGAATGTCCATGACCTACGCACGAAATGTTTGCGTGCCTGCGACTCTACTGCAGCTTCCAAAACATTTTCCCAATAATAAGTCGCTTTGACTTTGTCACCATGATCGATGAAAAACTGCGATTTATACTTGAGCCAAACAATTCCTTTCAATATATACCGAAAACAGTTCAACTAATTACGTAATCATTAAAAACGATAGCACCCGTCAAACTCCATGTGTAAAATGTCACAATCGGTTCAATTACTAAGAAATTCTACTACAAGAGACAAAAAACAAGTAAGCATACATACATAAATGGAAAATACCGCTGGAAAAATCAAGAGAGTAATAATATATTGAGTAGTTAATCATCAGAGATGAGAATTTCGTACCAATTGAAAGTGATAGACGGTTCTGTTGGCTGAAGTAGTTAGCGCGTTGACTACAAAGCAAATAACGTCTAAGAACGTGGGTTCGAGCCCAGCTTCAGACAAGTCATAACATCCAGCATTTTTCAGATGTGCATTAGTATGCCATTGTATTTGTTGTTGTCGGAATGTTTAAGTGATGAAGGCATAGCACTGGTCACTTAACAGGACTGGCAGCAATTGATACTGGTGTATGCTAGCGGACATCACAGCGCCCTCCTTCGTCGGTATTGTAGCAAAATCGCCGGCGAAGTAAAATAATTAATAAAATGGCTGCACAGCTTAACACATTTAATGCGCCTACTTGTCATCAGAGGCACTGCCACACTGATCTAAGTACTAACACAACGCGCAATATCAGTCAGAGTTGTAAAAATTAAGCTTTCTCACTTTTACCATCTCTCCTCTCTCACTACACCTACGGGTTGGTAGGCATACTAATTGCCTGAGTGTTACTTCTCTTTTTTTAAATTTAACTTGTAGAAATGAATAGAAGCTTCATAATCTAATTTGCTAAATAATAAAGTTGATATTCCCTAGGCACTACTATCCACTGTAAAAAAAATGGTAAATTCTAACAAATAACGCTGAGAAGGTGGTGTAGCGACCTCGAAATCAGTACTGATCTGTTCAAACATAATTTTTTTAATAAAAATAATTTTAATTTATTAAAAATATTTAATAATTACAATATTATGTGTAGCAAAAAAATCACGAAACAATCACGCCAAACATCTACTCATGCACAATTAATTTGTACTTTATACGCTAATAACTTCAGCGGTGCCCATCTCTTTATGAATTCCTATGTGATATTTGAAGCTAAAAATTAAATGTACATACATATGCACATATTTCGTACATACATACATACATATAAACTTATTGTGGTTTTATAGAAGGCTTACTTTTTCAATGTGATAATCGCTTTTGAAAACAACTTTATAAAAAAAAAACTTTTATGAATATTTATTTTTTGGGACGTTAATATTCCTGAAATATTCGTATGAATTTGGGGAATATGAATATCAAGAATTGACGAATATTCGCGAATACGAGTATTCCTTAAGACACTAATACATACGTTGTTGACGCTGTTATCGCTTTATATAATCGACCTTATCTGCAGTAAATTGTTTTTTATTAGACTATGATGGTACCTATCTCATTCTTTTAGAAATTTTGTCCGAAATTTGTATACAAAATTTTTATAATCCTTATTCATTTGGCCATTAGAGAGAAAGATTAAGCTTATACCGAGTCCGCTATTTCAAAAAGAAATATTTTGGATTTCCTGCAAAGAGGGGTTTTAAATTCCAGATATTTTTAAATTCATGAAAATCATAGGTACCTATATCACCATATTTATCGACACCACTGTCCAATGTTTTCCTCTTCTATTACCCGTTCTTCTTTTTCTACTTTAAAAAGAAACAACTCAACATTGGCACAATTAAGAGTAGTTTGATAAAGAGAGGAAAGCGCAAAGCAAATAAAACTTCAGTTAAGCAACTGAATTAATTATAATTTTTTAAACGTTTCCAATCTGAGCAACAACAAAAAGGTAAGCAGAAAATTAAATAGCAGGAACAGCAATAATAACGAAAACGTTATACATAGGTAACAGTAGGGTTCCCATATGACTTATTTTCAAAAGAGAACTTTCGTTCTAAAAAAAGAGAACATTTTAACTAAAAAAGAGTACAATAAAAAAATTATTTATTAAATAATTAATAATTTTATTGATGTTATAATTAATTAATTAATTATTATTAATGATAGAAACAACGAAATAAATATATAATAAAACAATAAAAAACAAAAAGAATCACATTTTCTTAAAAAAAACATAAACAAAATAAATTAATATATAAAAATTAATTGAGATCAATATCTGATTCTGATTCTGATGAATCGGAATTATACTTTTTTGAGCTACTTATTAGGGCTAAGTATTTTTTATCGTTAATAATTAAATCTTTAAAAGATTTACATTTTAAATCCTTAAGATTGTATACAACCGTGAGAATCGATCTGATGGTCGAAATTTTGAGTTTGTTCCGCTCTTTCGTCCATTGTGCCCCAATTAAAGAAAATATTCTTTCGACATTTGCATTTTGTCCTGGTATGCAAAAAAAAATTGACAAATTTTTTGGAGTTCCGAATAATACTCTGAATTATTATTATTTTCAAAAAACTTTAACCATTTTGCACTTGATATTAGTTTTTTAAATTCATCATCGGTATCAGATAGTTTCGCGGTCACAAAATTTTTTAAGTTACAAAACTGGTCAAAACCTTTTGAATCATTGAAACTTAATTCGACACCTTTCGAAGATATATATTTGACCGTAAGTTCAACTGATGTCCACTCAGGTACTTCGTCCAATTTCATCCAATTGAAGCAACTGAACTCATCCAAGTGAATTGTCCATTTTTCGAGGCATTCCAATGATTTTCGGTAGCACTTCATACAATCATTTTTAAAAGAATTAACTTCAGTTTCAAATCCGTTCCTGATTAATTCAAGTAATATTGTATTTGTGGAAATTGGCAAAAAGTTCTGGTCAATTCTGCACTTTAAAGTGGTTTTCAAATATTTCACGATTGACGATACCTCCAAGATTGAATTTGTTTCCATTTCCATCTCTTTACTTCTTTCGTGAAATACATATTGCAATGAATGTACAAAGTACAAAAACGCCTCACTTAAGTTTGACTTAAAAAATCGTTCCAGAATAACTGGACAGTTATCAATAGATAAAAAATAAGATTTTAGAGCTGGAAAAACTTCTAGAATTCGATTCACTGCGGGAAATAATGATAGCCATCGTGTGCCTGAATGTCCTAGCAAATTTTTATATTCTATTTCAGTGAAGCTGCAAAATTCCTTTAAACTTTCGGTTCTTACTGTGTAAATTGAAAAAAAAATAAAGATTTTTATACAAATCAATTCTACATCAACAGGAAACGAATCAAAACCAGTTTTGGCTGAGTTAGAAGTAATGTGAACTGGGCATACGATTCCAATTAAATCCTTTTCCAGTTTTGATTTCAATTTGCAATAAACATTATTTTCGCCAGCTCTCTTTATTCCACCGAAATTCGTATTGCAGTTATCTGCGGAAAATGCAATACACTTTTCTAACAAATTAAATTTTGTTAAAAATTTTATTATATAATTCGCTATGGTTTCGGATTTTTCATCTTGTAAATTATTCAGATGTAACATTTTCGTTTGAATTCCAGTTTTTGCATTGAAGTATTGGATTAATAATGGAAACATTTTAATTGAACCATGGTTGCTTCCATCTGTAGAAACAGATATATATGGAATTTCGGAAATTTCCTTTTTAATATTTTCAATACAAAAAGGTGTTATTACATTTTTTGCAATTGCCCTGGTTTTTGTATGCGCAGACCTAACCAGTTTTGCAATTTGGGAATCTTCAAATATTTCTTTAAATAAACTTGAACTGCAGTCGGTGGAACGGAAACTGAAATGGTGTTTAAGAGTATGGAAAGCTAAGGTACCTTCTGCAGCAGCTACCTTGTCATCCAGCTTTGTATATTTTGGTATAAAAAACTGGGTCAAACTACTCGAACCTTCACCTGCCTGTAATGATTGTGCCTTTGCGAACCAATATGTTGCTCCAAATCATATCGTCCTTTATTTGCAATCGAGATTTTGGTGTTGCAAATCGTGCAGAATGCTTCATATTTTGCAAGTTCTGGTTTGGCAATGAACGATTTATATTTTGTTTGTAAATCATGGTTAAAAACACATTTTCTTTTGCTCATCTCTAGGCTACGAAAAAAGTTTTTATATAAATATAAAATAATAATCAAAGTTAAAAAATAGATTACCTTATTGCTTATTAAACTAGCTAAACCATTAACTTTAAGGCTTTACACAAAGCAACCACGCTGCAGCGTGGGAAAACAAATAACAATAAACAATTTGTATTTGATTTGACAGCAAACGGTTTGCTTTTGACAGAATGACAGATTTAACTTGTCAACAGATTTAACCCACACCCCCGCCATAAACAGCTGATTGCAGACAGCTATGACGAAATTTGCATGACAGCTATGACGTTGCCCCCAACAGCTGATTTGAGCGATTTTTATAGCGGTTCTCAAGTGGCACAATCTGGTATATATCATTCTTGGATTTAACCCAGTAAACAATTAGAGCGTGTTATCGAAATGAGAAAAAGTCCATAGCTCCGATTTCTGTGGCGAATTCCTACTAAATAAATAAAATTCCATCAATCTAGGATTTTTTTTTCAAATAGAGTACATAAAGAGCATTGTTGGACAAAAAACTACCGCACCAAAAAAAGAGAGTGAACAAAAAGATACCTACACAAAAAGAGAACATGTTCTCTTTAAAAGAGATGTAATGGACAGCCTAGGTAACAGCTAACAGCAAAAGATGAAGAAAAAAAGTAAAGAAGTCCCTACATTAACATCAATTAAAAGATTTTCCTTCTTTTTTCTTCAGTTTTGTTGGTTGGTTTTTCCGAAATCTCCCAGTTCATTATTCTATTCTTTGGTATTTTATCTTTACACCTTTTTGAGTTTTTCAGTCACTTTTGATTAAAATTAATTGCATTGTTGTGTGTTGGTAGTGAGTGATTGTTGTAATTTGAAAAACATACCAACATAATTGTCCTCGTGCTGAACATTTAAAACATTTCTTAAAGATGATAAATGTTTTTTGTATATACTTATGTATGTATGTATAAACGAATTTTAATTAAAAGAATAGCGTAATGTATACAAAGCTTACCAGTTTTTTTATTAAGCCGAATATCTTGTATGATAGATATACAGTGTAGCCTCGTTGAACGCAACCCTCGATATGCGCAACCCCTCGCATAACGCAACACCCAATTTCTTAACATTGGTGACTCTGTAAACGCAACTTTTCCAAAAACAAAGCCTCAATTAACGCAACTTTGCAGAACAAGTAAGGCTTTTTTTGTTTTTTTTTTAAATATGGTTTTTGATAAATAAATTCAAAACTAAAACGTGTTTGTAAAATCTTATGCTTAAGTGCAATAGTCTTTTTGATTTACCGTTATTCTAAGAATGACAAATATTTTGTGCGTATTACTTCTGTTTTTGAAATCAATTTAGTTTAGAAACTTCTTTGTTTATGAATGACAGAGGAGAATAGCTGTTCTTTGGAGGATATAATGGTATTGCAAAAGATTCGTGAAATTGCAGTTCAAAAATATGACAAGCACAAAAACTCAGTCGAAAATTTCAGACTTTTTCCCTCAAAAACATGAATCTTTAACTCGATAACAACCAGCAGTACAAATTAACATACATACATATGTACATACATTTGAATGTGTACTTTATTAATTTTTTAATTAATATTAATATTTTCAATCAAATAAATACGATTATTAAAAGCTAACCTAAGCTATTTTTTTATAAAATTCTTGATTGGTTCAAAATGAGCTTTTAAATAGAAAAATATGACTAGAAATTAGTGACTTGGTTTGCGCAACAACTCAGTTATCGCAACAGCCCAAAATTTCTATTGGTTGCGTTCACCGAGGTTACACTGTACATACATATTTGTTACGCTGTGCTCTGCGATAATAACGAATAAAATAAAAAAAAAAACAGAAACACATACATATGTATTTGTGATTTTATTTTAACTGACAGTATGATGGAGAAAATAAAGAATGTTATAAAAAAGAGAAACTTTTATTAAATAAACTTTAAATTAATACATTTAATATAACTAATCCCGGCAACAATGCAATTATGTATGTAGGCCTGCCAACTAGAATGTTTACCGATCGCCCAGTGACCTGCCAACAACAAGCGGCATCACAGTGCTCCCGTTCGTCGGTATTATAGCGAAACCGTCGGCGAAGTAAAATAATGAAGTTAATTTCCATACAGATTTTAAAAATTATAGCGCCTATCTGACACCATAGGCGCTGCGACAAAAAATTAACAAAATGGTCAAAAGCATAAAAGAACTAATTAAGCTTTCTTACTTTCACCAACTGTCCTCTCTACACTATCCCCTTCCCATCATGTGCTTGCTAGGCATTACTTTCTGTTCTTGTTAACATTACAAGTACTCAAAGTATTGTTCGTAGTAATGCCGAGCGTCATTGTGGTCGATACTGCATTGGGAACATCCAGACCGGATCTGGCACTGGTCGGATCGTCTACTCGTCTATTGACAAAGTTGTTATTATATATGTACAGAAGCTCAGCTATATTTTCCATTCACATCTGGGTGGACACAAGATTTTGAAAACGCTGTTAATGTAAAGTGGAGGTATCATGTAATCTTAAGGTGTCGTCAACTCCGAAGGCCACCGATCCAAGATCATGGCCTGACTCTTTGTTCTTAGTAACCTTCACCCACATGCAGACTTTTAACTTCTTATAAACTCCGACACAGACGAGTAAAATTGACTTTTAGGATTTTTATAATTTTCGTTTTCTTATTTTTGTACTCGTAATTCTCTACAATACTCAAAATACTTAGTTTTCGCTAGTAATAAAAACTTCAAAAGGTTAATTTATTTCTGGAAAGTCCAGCAGATTATTATTTGTATAAAAAATTACCTATTTACCTTCATTTTTGAATTTATGCAGTTTTATATTCGGCTTCTAAATATTTGTTTAAACTTAAGAGACAAAATATGTATGTATGTAGATATCATTCTGCAAAATTAAGAAGTTCTCAGAATTTTCTACAAATTTCTCATTATTTCCCTTTTTACTGATTATTTCAATTGAATTTCTTCCATTCCATTTATTTGTTAGTTATATCTTACTTTTGCTTGTTGATTAAACATTTAAGGGTGGGTAATAAAACGCACATTATATTTCTCCGAACCTTTTCTTTTTTCCCCTACTTTTAAATGTTTTCTGTATGAATATTAGATAATAACACTCGTTTTAGTGCGTTATCGTTCTGCTAATCCTTCAAGTGATACTCACACATTTTCCCGTATGTTTTATTAATCCTTTTATGGCCGTGCAGCCAGTAGATTTGATAATCAACTTTCCATAGTCCGCAAAAATTTATTTGAAATGCAATTTTAAAATCACCGATTATCTTAAAGTCTGCTTACAAATTGTCTGTACGTCGAATTGTTTATTTAGCTGTACACTTCACACTGTGCTGTAGTGGCCACTGTTGTTGTTTTTGTTGTAAACCTCAAAATTCATAAAACACATTTTTTTATTATTCGTTGGCCCGTTTAACCATCTGTGTTTCTGTCTGTTTGTTTTTATTTGTATTGAGTGTAAGCATGTGTGTGTGTGTATTAAGGCATGTTTTTGTTGAGTTTTTAAGTGGAAGCAAATAAACCTGTATCATACCTACAATTTGTTGACCTTAGAAGGTCAGATTGGTGGTTAAAATAATAGTACTAACGGAAATTGTTTCATAATTGTTTTTGTGTGTTAAAGTTTTTTTTACGTTTCATTTCATTTGAGAAAACTAGAAATATCTTCATGTCAAACTTTCAATCGACTAGATGAGTAGCTTATCGTACGATATCAAAGCTAAAACCAAACTCCACAATCAATCCCATTTTTATTTTTCTTACTTAACATTTCGAATTACACTAGGTCAGCGTTATTCTAATTTTAAATGGTAATAAAAAATAAAATATTTTTCAAACGCGTTTTTTAATGAGTTTTGGAGTTTGTTGAAGATAGAGAATGCTCTTGAAGATTTTTTCTTCTGATGTTGATTGTTTTTTTTAATATTTTGCCATTTTATTAAAACTTAATCAATTTTCTAAATATTTGTATACAATCACGATTTTATGGTTTTGCTTAAGGTATTCTTTCCATTTAGCGGTTCCTTCGCTCCTATTGGGATCATATGTTCCAGAAATATTATTCACACAATAAGTTTTTTTACCCTGTAGGTATATTCTTACATATATAATGTAACACAATAAAGCTTGAATTATTATTTGTGGTGTATTAAAAAAAGATATGTGTTGAAGTATAGCGGGAAGTCATTTGCGGGAAGTTTTTAATGTGAGAGCACGTGTTTTCTTGATGATCGTATCATATTTTCCATATAGTAACATAAAGTACATATGTAATGGAATAGCGTTTTCAATAACCAGCAGCAAGAGAATATGCAAACGGTATAGTGGTAGAAAACTTTTTCAATGGGACATATTGTCCTATATTCTCTAAATAAGATCTTCGAGTGTGATTTATTATCCTAATACAAGATTATAATTACAAATTTATATAATTTTTTCCTCATTTTAACTTTAGTGGACATAATGTCCCATCGTAGAAACTAATTAGGATTATATCCTTGGATGTATCCTCCGCATCATACATATGTTTTGAGATAAACATACCAGATTTCGATAAAAAAAACTCATGAGTGAAGGGGTTAAGTGATTTTGATTAAAAATTCACACATACTACATATTTATTTATGTATGTATACCCTGTTGGTAGGGCTGCCAACCTACTATAAAATATAGTATTGTACTATATGTTGGGTTTGCTTACTACATATATACTGTTGATAAAATGTATAGTACGAAGTAATACTATATTTCCTTCTTTTTTTGCAAACTGAATTTAGAAGCAGACAAATTTAAGTTCAAAGTTTGCATTGTAATCGCCATTAATAAATTTTGTCAACGCGTATTAAAGTTTACGTTTGTATACAATATACAATTAAATAAATACGTAGTATAAAAAATTGCATATTTACACTTTTCTTTGCAACACTGAAACGTAACAAAAATAAATTTTAATTCAAGGTTTACAATTTAAATCCTGTTAGTAATTTTTTCTTAATACATACAATTAATAAGTATGGTTCTTGAAGTTTTCCAGAACTTAATAGTTTGTTTACAGAAAGAATATATTCAGTTATGAATTCGAAATGGCGAGAGGAATGAAACAGAACGAGCAAAAAAGTGGGCTTTTGATACACATATGTATGTACAAAAATTTTATGTAATAAGTGTTAAAAATTTTATGTAATAAATGTTAAAAATTTTATGTAATAAATCAACCGTCATCTTAAATGCAAACGGACCTAACTATACTTTTATTTATTTTAAAGGTGAAGCTAAACTCGTTATAAAATCAATAATAATAAAGTATTCTTTGCAATCCTTATACTTTTTTTTATAATATAGACATTTATTTTCGAACAAGACAAGATAACACTTATAATAGATACAGTACAGCTTTTTGAATTGAAAAAGGCATGCACTTGTATATAATCCTACTTTCATTTCTTTAATAAAGAGGCCGTTTCCGCTCGTAGGAGCCTAAAATTCAATCAATCAAAAACTCTATTCCAGATAGTTATGTATGTATTTACGTCCTTTTGCATTTTAGGTGACGATATAAAAGTTTTGTTGTAGACCAAAAGTTGTTAAAAGATGCAAAAATATAAGAAATAAATAAAAAAAAACGTAAATTTCTTTTGTTTAAATATTTTTATTCATAAAAAATAATTGTATTTGAAATGTTTATATTTTAAAACACTTGTATTTTTTATACAGATTTTATTTAAAATACGAGTACATTTCAAATCTAAATTATTTTTTATGAAACAGCCGTATATTATATTATTATAAGTGTACTATATTTTTTAAAGAAATTTCTATAAAATACTATATTTAATCACTAAAATGCTGGGAACCCTACCTGTTGGGCTAATCATTGTCTTCGACTTGTCGTCATTCGATTGGATTTTCTAATCGTCTATTTAATTTTGTCTTCAATCAAACAAACGAATATACATGTGCATATGTATGTACATACATATATTATATGAATACGTCGGTCCAGGATCGTACTCCATCTTCGCATCAATTAAAAAATTTAAATTAAATTAAAAACATTGCTTTTGGCAAATGAATTATGAATTATAGAATTATGACTTGATTTTTCTTTTTCCCTTGTCGACAAAACAGATGACATTATCCGCATGTAGTAGTTGATGATTATATGGAACTGACGTCAGTATGTCGACTACAACTTACTTGTAACTGAAATCTTCCTTTGAATTCAGTAACAAGGAAAAAATCGCTGGAATTGATCATCACTTTTTTCAATATCATTAACTTGATTAATATTATCCATTTAGTTTTTCCTCTTCGTAACCTTAACAGGCAATTCCACCGCCTTTGCTTTCTTCGCAGCGAAGTTATCTATTGCTTCGACTGTTGTTTCATCAGGATCGCGATCAAACAGAGAAACACGCTCAAGATGGCGTTCAGTAAGGTTCTGTTTACATATTTGGTAACGATATATTTAATGATTTTGAATATTTTTTAATACTGCCAATATTTCTCTACTCCTTTAGGTGTTTGAAAAACAAGTTGAGTAATATAATTTTGACTTCGAGCTCACTCTTACTTTTTATTTATAATATGGTATTTATTTATACCATAATATTGTTGCTTTAACTATATATTTTCTCTGTGTGCATGCACAACCACTTTGCTAAAGAGTCCAAAATACCTAATCTATTTTTCCAAGACATCTCCTGAGCAGTTTTAGCTACTCCAAGCCAATTTTGGAGCCGAAAGCAATCTCTTCTTACAATAGTAATCATCATTTCAAATAGAGAATTCAAATACAGACTTTTTTAAAATCCGTTCTGCTAGTCTGTTGAATAAATTGTTCCACTAAAAAATTACTCTCTTAACAATATAATGAATTTATCCAAAAAAAGAAAACAAAATAATTTCTTAAAACTTAAGAAGAAATGGGTAAACTCAGATTTGAACTCAAGCCAAAAATTCATTTTAATATAAAACTATTTTACTAAACTTCTGGCTTGTGGTTTGCTATTTTAACTTGGACTTAAATGGTAAATACTGTTCGACTAAGCCCGGATTAGTAACTTAATTTAAAGTAGATAAGTTTACGTAAGCTTAAGCTGAACTTAACTAAAACGGTCACGTAGAAAATCATTGTTATACTGAAGATTTTTAAAGCTGCTGGGTATTAATTACAAAATCATAAAATAATAAATCCATAAAATATGTGTTTTCCTAATGTGTTGGTTTTTCCCCTCTTTAAATATGCATTAAGAAAAAATTAAGATATTCCTATAGAAAGGGTTTTCTTGTACTTGTATGTATGCGATAAAATTATATTTAGGAATACATATGTGTAAATATTTTGTTTCTATATTGTGTGTGTAGGTAAGTAAAATAATATCGTTTTTGTAAGTCCTTCATAATTTTTACAGCAGATTGAGCGTTTCTTACTCAACAAAAGGAGAACAAATTAACTGAGTTTTTTTTATATATAGTAGTCTTTCCCTATACGCGAAGATACAAACAAAAATAACTACATATGTATGTACCTATGTACATACCATGTTTAGTTTATATATACACCTATGAACGTACATATATGATTTTTTAAAGCACAAACAGCAAATAGAATTTGGAATAATTAATACAAATTTTGACAAGGTTAAGCCAAAAGTTATGTATAAAGAAAAATAATCTATTTTAATCGTATCAAACTGAAATCACAGGTGGTACAAATAATATTTATGTTGTATTCTTTTTAAAAAATTAAAGACCATAAACAAAAATTAATTTTTCCTCGTATATGTATTAAGGGTTCATTAAAAATAACATGACAACCGCTGCTGGGTTCGCAGTAGCTTATCCTGTCCATGCGAATTTCAAATTTTAGCCTTAAATGGTGTAGGATATTTCTGAATTATTCATCGAATTTACATCTCTAACACAGCTGATAACATAATTTTTTGATAATTGTTCCGTCAAATTCAATGTCCGATAATTCAATTCAATTTTTAATTCAATTCCTTTATTTACCCATAATATTTACATTTTCATTTCAATTTAAATTTCATGTGTTCAAGAATTTTCAGCTTAATAATAGATCTATAAATTTAGTAAATTTTGCTGTATAAAGCGACTCATTTTGGTCCATTGAGTTATGGTAGATACTGACTACAAGTTAATATTTAGCAGGGGAAAAAATCTATCATATTATTTACAAATATTTCGACTAACTAATCATGGCGTTTATGTAAAGCAAAAAAAAGAAAAAGTTCGTGCTTGTGAACAACGTTGGAGCAAAATAGCATTAAATAGAAATGTTAAGTATGTATGTATAATCAGTGAAATGAGTTTAATTAATATGAATTAATTAGTTTCATATGAATATGGACAAATCATGCAATGCATTGTGCTGGAATTAGTTAAATATTTTTTAATAAGGAAATTCAAGGGGAAATAAATAACTCTTTTGAAAATCGCGTAAGAAGCACTCAATACTTGGGTGTATCAAAATTTTAGAGTTGCAATGGACGACTGCTTAATGTTTAAGAAGATCCGTCCTTCTGTTTTTTAACAATCGATTGGTTGAACAAGATTTTCTACTTTTAAAATATGTATGAACAAAAAGAATTCTATACAATTAAAGTACATATATATATATATATGTATATATTTATTCAAGTACACGCAATTCGACAGCTGAAACTTATTTCAGCTGGATTGTCAAACTTTGTTTACATTTGTTTGTGCGGGAGTTTTCAAAAACAAACAAAAAATAATAATGAATATAACTACTTGTGTGTGCTCCAACGTGGTCATTAGGAGGATTTTTTTTGGCTTAGTTTGATGCAAACCTGAATTATGTACATATGTAGCCCAGCCCAAGGAAATCGCAATAATATGTGAACCATACTCCTGATCCCTTATGGATTATGCGGGCACATTCATGCCATCAATATTGTGCAATTTTAGTTATTTATATGTAATTATTGTTTATATAATTATTAATTTATTTTATTTTGATTTGTTTATGAAAATAGTTTAATAGCTTTGTTCTATCAGAAACCACCAACGAGTGATTGAGAAGAAATTTTGCAATGTTTCTCTCAAAAATAATATGACATCCATACCGTAAAGCACCGAGAAGACCTAGATTGTCGAGCGTACCTCGGTACTTATAATATATGCAATACTAAAACTATCAGTTGATTTGTGATAAATTATTGATTTTTAAGTTGACATTCTCTGACCCTGGTGTACTATATCCTTCATTCAATTGCTTTAGACATCTATCTTATTTTATTGATTGATGTTGATCCTGAATTAAACTAAAATTTGTTTTCTATCGTATAAATACATTTTATAGTTTGAAAAACTTACAATTTCGCAAAATATTTTCTCCTCTTGAAAACTTTTGGAGTTAATAAACAAACACTTTATATTAACAATTGTTACAAATTCTTGACAATTTCAAGTAAATTAACAGACCTATTACTTCTTTATGTTTCTGTCTGCTGCTTTCGACATTCAGGTTGAAAATAACAAAAACAAAATGTCTATTGTTGTTGTTGTTGTAGAATCAAGGTTACTTGTATAAATATACTTTGTATACAATTATAAAATAGAAAAAAATATTTAAAACTGAAAAGATTGCTAAAATAGAAAACCTTTACAAAATTTTAAAAATTACCAAAAACTCAGAATAATTGCTAAAACGGAAATAACACCAAAGTAAAAAAAACGAAACAAATGCTGAATAAACGCTTAAACTGTAAAGCTTGATATAAAATCGCCAAAACAAATAAAAATCGCTAAAACTATCAAGATTGGTTAAAAATCGCTAAAACGAATAAAACGTGCTAAATATGTATGTAATCGGCCGCTATAGCAAGAAATATTAAAAATATAATTCGGTTAAAAAATTATAGAGTGTATATATATAAGATGAGTTATTTTTGATATAGAGTTTCATATATTTTATGTACCGTATTAGGCACTGAAAATTCTCAAAGGCGTGTGTATTACTACTGCCGCTTTAGCTTTGCCAGATAGAAGCATGTATTGGAGCGCTCCATGCGCCAGTCGGGCTCGCATTTGAGTGATTTATTTGAATTCATGAATAAAAAATTAAATTATACACAGCAAAAAGTCTGAGCATAAATATCATGAAATGATTTCATAAGCATTTTTTAATATAAAATAAGAATTTATTTTGGTTTTAAAAATTTATGAAAATCAAAGTTGGTTGAAAAAAGTTTACAAACTTTTTATTGACGATTTCTCCAATTTAATTTTTATTTAAATACATACTCGAAGTAATATTAACTGCAAGTATTACAATTTGCTTTGCAAAGAGGTATGAGCTATGATTAGCAAAGTGTAAATTCCATATTCAATACTCGGAATTTGTAAAAAGATCTTTTAAAAACAAAATTTATGTTTAGTTCATTTTTATTCATTACAAAGTTCTTAACCCCAATGAAAAATGTGTGGAAAAAAAGTTATGTTATATTCATGCTGTTTATGTAAAAGTTCATTGGATATCAGTATTTTTATATATTTTTTGTGTACTACGTATGAATTAATTCATATATTTTATTAATTCCATATTTACACTACGCGACTTTGTTACATACAATTATATATTTAATATTTGACATTCAAGATTTATTTATTTGTTTTAATTACAATCTAGTAACTTTGAAATAGAGTTAGGGAAAGAAGCTTTGATAACCTACTCCCCAGAAGTCTATTTCTGCATCCCTTTTAATTGTCAAAAAACGCCATGTATACTTTTTTTCATATGAAGTTGATCATCTGTTCTAATCACTGACCGTATTAATCAGCTTTGCAATGAACGATGTCAATGTCTTTTAGGCGATTTTAATGATAAGTGCCGATTTTGGATGTACATATATTTAAAGGCCAAAATAGACTACTCAACTAGACGTAATGTCTGTATCAAAATTTTATATTTCTTTATTGCACAGTTATTTAAAAAAAACTGCAAGACTTTTTTCATAGAGTCCTTTTTGAACAAGCAAATTTGGCCCTGAGCTTTATCACCATTTTCTTAAGAACAAGAAAGAACTCTTGCTAAATTTTTAGCTAATAAAATAAAAGTGCAAAGCAAAGCAAATTCAAATTCTTTATCAGTTTTTTTTTTTAAATAAAATTTACCTTCTTACCTTTTAAACAAAACCTTTTTAATCAGTACTAAGCGTTTATTGGACGAACTTTTAAGTTAGATTTTTTTTAATTGTACAAGAAATTTTATCTTTTTAAAATAAACACACCAATTTGATAAGTTGTATATACATTTTTTGTTTTGCACACAGCCCGGTCTTGAAATGCTATTAACCCCAATCGGTAACTGTCCTCGAAAAACGCCACAACAAACAAGTTATATTCAACATTCTGAGTTTATCTCTTTATTCATTTATTTATTTTTTTGACAAAACAAATAATTCGTTAAGTATGAAACTTTATTCTTTTTAATTACACAATATAAAAAAATCCAATGGTTATTTAATTATGAAATAAATCACAAATCTCAACTTCCCTAGGGAAGTGACTTATTTCATTTTGCTGTCTATTGTTGTAGTTTATTTAATTTTTTCGGAGCTTTTCGATTGGGGAAATATGGAAATTGGCAATCAGCTCGTTTTTGGTTTGGCCTTATTTTATTTCTTTGGAGTTACTTCATTCCTCCAAAAATTGCATTTCTTAAAATTCAGATGTTCTGATTGAAAGCAACATATTTTTTATTAAAGCTTTTCGGCATTGCTGGCCTTGCTCATTGACGCAAGAATTTGCTCTTCTGAACTGACTTCGCTTACTTGGTTTTCTGCACTGCCAGCCTTTGATAGGGCTCTACGGTTTTCTAATCTGTGGTATTTCGAACAAACAATTGTTGGATCAATGAATCCTATATCAGCAAAATACCATAGAGGAGAATATCTCCGAGCCCGGTGGAATGCCAGCAGGCAGCAAACCTTAAATAAGGGAAAAGCCAGTTTTGGTCATCTCTCAGAGGAAAAAAGAAAAGCTCTATTAAAAGCAGGCTGCTTATGATATATCCTAAAGAATACAATTGCATTGCATAATACGTACCTCTAAATAAAAGGTTTGTACAATTTGAATTGCGAATTTAATTTATTTTATTGCTGTTGGGGACTTTTGTTTTGGAAATTATTCAATTTGCGTTGGGATTTATTTCATTGAGAGTTTTTTTATTTTTATATTTTTATTTTAATTTTTTCATTTAAGGCTGTTTTAATTTTTTGTCATTTGCAATTTATTTCGTGGTAACCGAAATATGTAGTGACCAAAAGCATTTTCTTTTCATGGTCACCGGTTTCAAAGTTAAAAACACTTGTGAAAGTAACCACTTAAGAGCCTAGAGATCAAAAACTTAAAATTTCTATTTAAATTATTTTAAATCTTCTTCTTTAGTTAAATTTTAAACTCATCAGGCTCCTTTCGTAACGGAGCTTTTCCCAGGTAGTGTTAAACAAAGGTTACAGAAATAGCACACGAGTTTTTCCCGAGCAAGACTTTCCAACCCTGCTGATTTTTCAATATTGATATATGTGGTGTGCTTACGCTGATTTTGTCGGTTGCTTTAAAAAACTCTAGCAAAATGTGCAGTCCATCTATCTAGTTGGATTTGGGGCCAGTTTTTTTCTATTACTATCCGCCAGAAATCGCGCTTAATCGAAGAGTTGTTTTTATTTCCAACTATGTCTGATTTCTCTGCTTCTTCGGGGATTGGGGCATGCCATTTACTAATGCCCTTTGCATTGAGCATATATGTATGTGTATGGTGGGCAATACGCTCTTCATCACAAGTCTTCGCATTATTAAAATCCCTCTTTATAATAAGTCTATCTACAATTTCGTGTTTCGTCGGTTATCCAATAATAGTATTAAGCATAGTCCATAGAATATCTTTTTGTGTACCTATGTATATGAGTGTATTTTTAAGTCCTGGCAAGTAGATTTATTAGAATATCGTGCACAGAAGAGAGAAAATGAAGTCAAAGTTCAATATTTCGATGGGTTGCATCACTAAACAATTCGAGCGGTTGCGGATTACGATAGGTACTGCATTCCCCATCGCTGCAAGAAATCGACCCTTGAGTTTTTAAAATTCATAAGATACCTACTACCTATTAGGAATAATATAAAACTTCGTTTATGTAGAATAAATAAGTAAATATGTATGTAGTTAAAACCAAAAAAATAATACTCTTCTTATTTTGAAATATTAGAGTATAAAAATTATTTATGAATATGTATTACACCCGGTTTATTAATAAATGATCCACAAAAAAATATTTATCACTGCAAATTTGTTAACAAAATGTCAACAGAATCAATGAAAGAAAAATAAGCAACAAAAAAACCCCAATAATACAAACACACATACTAAATATTTACCCACATAAACATGCATGTAAGCCAGCTAAACTCTCTGAAGCCAAAAACTCCCAAAGAAATAACAGAGGTAAATAATGTGTGTATGAATAAATGTTAGTATAACATCACGTAAATATGTTTTTATGATTGAGTATACATAATGTATGAAACATTTAGATGTTTGTTGTTGTGTAGAGAAGTGAGGAAAATATTTCATATCCCAGCCGACAAAATATGCTGACAACAAAAGTGGCTTTATTTTCGATTATCAAAATTGCTGTCATATAATATAAATACATTGAGCGCTACATGGCTATGTGAAATCAAAAAGATTTTTATATAACCTGAAATATACTTGAGTACTTGCCTTTGGGAATTTCTGAAACTCTGAAAATTTAATACGTAGGCTATTGGTCCCCTTTACAAATGAGAATATTTTAGGTCATTCGCTACATTAAAGTCGGCTTCAAGTAGACAGGTGTCCTAATATAAAGATGGTTTTTAAAAAAAATTATATATCTTTATATGATCTGTCAGAAGCCCAGGCTTAGAAACGATAATATAAAGAAAACAAAATGCACACCTGATATTGGTGTATCGGGATTGTAGAATATATCTACATATCTATAGTTTTTCTCAGTCGTTCCGTTGTCTATTTGTAAATGATTTGCTGTATAAATACCAATTAAGGCCTTCTCTAAGTTCACAGTATTTTCGGATTTATCATCTTCTCAGTTCTTTGTTGTACTTTTGTACTGAGTGAGTGTAATATTGCAGGTGATATCAGTGTTATTAAATATTTTTTTTTTTAATTTATATACAAATTTTTAAATTATGATACAAAATATAAAAAAGTTTGCAAAAGACAACTCAATATGTTTGCAAACTTGAATTTGAATGCAGCAATGGATACTGTTAATATTTTTTTAAACTCTGCTTAAAAGGGTGTGGTACTAGCCTTAAAGATGCATATTATACATAACAATTTTTAACGAAAATTAAAAAAAATCATGTACAATCAATGCGTGCCATTTAGAATACAACATAAATATTTTGTGCAGTTCTGCTACTATATTTATATCGTGTACGTATGCAAAGCTGCGAAGTATTTCATAAACTTTAAAACCAATAACCTGATTGATTTTTCCCGGCGTTTCTAGTACTTATCGACGACGTCTTAAAAAAGTATGTGTTGTCAATGTTGTGCACTGTGTCGTTATGAAACACTATACCTTGTTGTTATACAAATCAGTTGACTTTTCGGGAGTTGTCATATTGTTCTACGTCAAGATTCAACAAATATGAGTCCTACATGTTTTTCCATGCGTGTTGATAAGCTACTTCAGGAACATTTTTACTGATGAAATTAATTTTTATGTTATTACTTTAACTTTATTTTTAACATATCCATTTGCCTGCTTCTTGCTTCCGCTCTGATGTCCTTGGCCTTATCGACTTCATCTGGCAGCCGTTTTTATAAGCAATTTAAATGTACAAGCAAAACTCGTCAAACTCAAAATCAATTTCTGTAGTGTCCAAAATTATGCCTTTAGAGAAGTTTGTGTTTCTTCGGTTTTTAATATTATGCTAAGCTCAGTCGATACCAAAAACCAAATGAAAATTGTTCCATATACATACATAGCATGGTGACGTCTGTCTTCACATAATGTGTAATATGTTCCTGTTATGGATTCAATAAGTCCTCAGGAACCTCTTCTGATTTGTTTTAACTATATACATATATGTATATCCACCTAAAAATAAAGAGAAGGAATAAAATTAATTTGTGAATTGAAAATACTGCAGACACCTTTCAAGTAGATGAGCATAAGTGCAAATATCGCATGGTACCATGTTTCATTCTGAGTACAGTGGCACCCTGTGTAGGATATGGTACCTGATCAGGTCAGCCATACAGATTTCTTGTATTGCAAATTCAGACTCGACAAGTTTTCAACGGTCAGACGGTTGTAGTCAATTTTGTTGGTTGGGATGTTAATGGAAGAGGTTATTTACGTATGCATGTATGTATGTATATACATATATATGTACCTATCTACATATATATTTTCATATGAATATCGCTAAGTATGCCGATACTATAACAGTAGGTAAAACGTATGTTTTGAAGTAAATGTGTGTATGTTTGTACATACTTTTGTGTTTAATATGTACACACTTGCACACAATTTGCAGTCATAATACATAGGTACACTATATAATAATGATTATTATTAAAATGTAATAGGCAAGTTTGTATATAAGATATGATGTTTGTTTAACTTCGCATAAGGAAATTCAAAATAAAGCATGAAGAAACAAACAATACCCACATCTATATGTATGTATGTATGGATGCACATATGTACTTATGTATGTAGATACCTACAATCATATGTACACACATATGTATATATGCACATAGATAAATGTGTAATTTTAATTAACACATAAAACACATGTAGTACATACCTACATATGTACATATGTATTTATATAGTATGTAAGTATATTCGTATGAATGTATGAGAAAGTTATTAATTATTTTTTAATTATTTTAAGAAAATGTACCTACTTATGTACCTATGCAGTAAATATTTGATTCCTATTATGATTGAGGAAATGTGTGTAAGTGTTCCTGAAAAAGTTTAAGAACGATAAATTGATTATATGTATGTATGTACAACATACATATGTAAGTACATACATTTAATTTTATGATTTGTCATTTCTTAATTTTTGTCTAGTAAAATTCTTTCTTTTTATTAATATATGTACATATGTATGTACATGCATATATATTTTTGTAGGTATGTAAATAAAAAATAAAAACATTTGTGAAGTAATAAATTTAATCACTGATTTAGGTACTATAAACATTTCGATTAATTAATACCTTAAAGTAATAAAAATAACTGTGGATGTTTGTTCTAGCCTGCTCCCACTTGTTTCTGTCGTCTTTTCAAAAAGAAACCATCAAAAGTAAAAAAACAAAAACATATAAAAATTATTAATAATCATAAAATAAAACACAAAGAAACAAAGCCAAGTAGGCATGTCCACTCTTTTTAAAAATTATATTAATATTGTTGTTGCTTATTAAAAACTTAAACGTTTTAAGAGATTAAATCTGTTCAAAAAAATGAGATGACCCCTTATTATTAGTAATAAGAGTAACTTAAGAGATTTTTGTCACACTTGTTCCCTTATTTATTTGGTACCTATAAAAGAGCTAAGTTCTCTAAAATAAAAAACCAGAGATAAATACACAAAGGAAATAAAAACTTTTTAAACATGTGTTTGTGTAAAGCTGTTTAGCTTGAGAGGGAGAGATTTGTGTGAGTGTATAATGTTGTTATGATATTGGTTTTGTTGTTGGTTGGCTTGTGTATAGTGAAAAGGAAGGCAGGCCTGTATTGTTGACTGCCTGTTGTATATTTAGTCGGTTTGCTACAATCAAACGAACCGAACATTTTCTTTTGAAACGGTGGCGCTCTAGTTCAGTTCAAAGCGAACGTGAGAACGGTGTGGACGTGCTATAATAATACGCGGAACCGTCGTGATTCAATTACACATAATTACTTTAAACTTTTAAAAATATATCTTATTTACAAAAATTATTTTTTTTTAAAACAAATTAGTGCAATTAATAATTTTCTATTCAATTTAAGACCCTAAACAAAGCTTATCAAAAAATTCAAAAGTCCTGGATTATTTTGAATTTTTTTAAAACTAATTTACATTTTAAGTGTTAAACCAAACTATCGAAATTTTAGTTCTTACTACTAAAATCTCAATTAAAAAAATTAATTTTGTTTTATATATTTTTCTGCTGCTAAATTGTGGCTTATTAAAAAAAAATCGAAAAAGTATTTCACAAACAACAAAATAATTTATAAAAATAACTTGTGGTTTACCTTGCATTATAACAACAATCACCTTTAACAAAAAAAGAAACCTTTATTATCATCTCAGCAACATTAAGCATAAATTTGTGTGTCTGCCAAAAGAAAAACGAAATCAAAAGCTCACACAATCAAAAATAGGCAATTTATTAAAGAAAAAGTGGAAATTCCAGTTTCATATAAAAAACAATTTTTATTACATACTAATGTATAAATAAATAATTAACAAAAATTAATTTTACAATAAAAAGTACCAAAAGCATCTCAAAAATACTATAAAGAGTTTTACAAATCAGAAGGCATTCCCCCAGTGACGTTGAAAATTAAATATAAAATACAAAAGCAAAGCAGTAGCAAAAAAAATACAAGCACACTCGCAAAAGCAACGAACGCAAACGCAACAAACTTTACAGACAAGTGATTAAACTTAGAAAGAGTACAATAAGGAGAAACGATTATAACAAGAGAATTTAAAACTAACGGAGTTTTTCTCCCTACAATTGAGGAGATTTTTGTAGTTTCCGTGCGTCTGCTTAACCGGGCTTAACCTACAAAAGGATACGCAACGTAAAGACTGTGCTACCCTCAATAATAACAGCAGCAGCCAAAAATGACCTTGCCCAGCATTGCACCCAACAATCAATGCGACGATGATTCGGACATGTTTGGTCCTCCCCGTACCTCCCCACCAATTGGCTATCATCACCATCGTTCTCGCGTTCCTATGATTTCTCCCAAATTG
The DNA here is from genome assembly GCA_956483585.1 of Gymnocheta viridis. Classification (NCBI taxonomy): domain Eukaryota; kingdom Metazoa; phylum Arthropoda; class Insecta; order Diptera; family Tachinidae; genus Gymnocheta; species Gymnocheta viridis. Next base: position 68,788,660 of record OY101441.1, read on the forward strand.
CGTCAACGTGAGGAACGTAAACGCATTTTACAACTCTGCGCTCATAAATTAGAGCGTATCAAAGATTCGGAAACAAATCTCAGACGTAGTGTTTGCATTAATAACACATATTGTCGTTTAACCGATGAGTTAAGACGCGAAAAACAATCTCGTTATTTGGCCAATTTACCAAGGTAAGTAACAAATCGCTACAAATGAACTCAATTATTCTGTGATATTCTACACATTTAAAAAAAAAGTTTTATATAAAAAAAGACAATCAATTCAATCAAAAAAGGTATTCCTTGTACCTATAACGCAGTAATTAATTTTTTTATACTTTTTATACATACCTATGCGAACATTCATAAGACGGTTTTAATACAACCCAAGATTTTAGTGAACATTAGGAGGAGTAGATTGAGTGAACAGACTGATTAACAAAAAAATAAAAAATGCCCTTTGGCTGTCCCGGTCTTGTGTAAGGCAAATTTACCACGGAATTATGTCTTTGGTGGTTGTGACCACTGCAATTACTTGGAGTATAATTAATATATTTATTTATAATCTAAATATTAAAACCAATTACATGTGTTTTGGGCAACATAATTGGAGCATACATGCTATGTATGTACATATGTATTTTGTACGAAAGTTGACGCTTACATAATGAGATTTACATATCGAGGTATGGCTGTCCATGTAATTTATTCTCGTTTGTAAGCTATGTAGAAATGTAAATCACAAACGCAAGCCATTGTTGTTGTTTTTATCTCCAAAGCCAGTGTAGTATTGTGGTGTGCAAGGTTAAATTGAAAAAAAAAAACTATGAAATACTCGTAATTACCAGCATAAAAATACTTTTAATGTGTAAAACAAAGTGTTGAAAAAATCAAGCGATAAGAGATCATAAAAATATATGTATTTCTGTATGCATGTGTGTATATAATATTTAATTACTAATAACAGTGTCGCACAAGCTTGTACATTCAGTGTAAGTAAAGTGATCGATAAATTTAAAGTTGGGAATTGCAAAAAGGGGGTTTCGATATATTGTGTGGTTCTTTTCAACTTAGAATTGATTAACGTCTTGCGTATGTTACTTTGAAATTTTGAATTATTAATTGTGTTTCTAGTTTTCACTACATGCTTTTTAATTGTTTAATATTTTCTTAAATTATTATTTTTAAGTACAAACAATCTTATTTAGGTACCTATATCCTTTTGCGTTTTTTCTTTTAACAAGAAAATATTAAAATCCAACAAATGCACATGAACAAGTGAATGTAGGTAGGTATAAATAGTAACAGAATCATATTAGGGACTCTATCTGTCTGTTTTTTTTTTTGCTTTTAAACGATGAAACAAAAATTACATACCTATAGGTATTTTGCATCCTATGACAATAACATTGTAACGAGAGTAAAAAATCTAAAATTTTAAAGGCATTCGTTTTTATGCAGGATTTATTTTAATAGTTCGCCATTTTTGTTTTATTAGTAAATCTTGTCAATATTTTTCTAAGAATATTAAATGCCTTGCAATTATAAGTACCTACTTATGTATGTATGTAGTATATACATATGTATTAAAAGTAAATCAAAACAAAATTATTGATATGAACGCACGACGTACATATTGGTACATACTTATGTACATATTTTAAAAATGTATTTTTATTTTTCATATGCATATGTATGTAGGTACATATCTATACATGTATGTAAGTACCTACATAAATTCTGTTCATTAAAACAAAACAGCAATGTCAGAATTGCTATGGTTTTGATTGCATGAAAATCAAAAACAAGTTCTTGAAATTTATTTCCATTTCTGTATGTATGTACATACATATAGGTATATACATACATATATTCTTACTTTGCCTTGTAGTTTAGAAAATTATGCCCTAAATCTCTTACACTTTATATATTATATGAAATACAATATTAAACAGTTACGTTTAATATCAAACAAAACATACCTATGTACCTATGTACATATGTAGGTATAAATTTTAATAGGAGTAATTCGTTTTACATCTATTTGGTTATTTCCTTTTGTTTTAATTTAAAATATATATACCTATGTGTAGCTATTTTATTCCCGTAGAACAAATTGGGCAAAATAAAAAATAATAACTAGGTACCTATTATTTAATAATGATGAGTAGTTGAAGAAAAAACATGACTAAGATTATAAATTCAGGCCAAGCTCATGCCAAAAACGTATGAATTGTTTGCCAACAGTTTAAATAAAACCAAACATGCCCTATCCATGCCTACATACCTACCTTCACACAGAAATTATAACTAAAGCAAGAGTAAATAAAGCCAAATAAAACAGACAGACAGACAAGCAGCCAACTAAAATAACAAGCAGCAAATAGAAGAGGACCCAAAAAAGTTTCAACATACAACATCAAAAAGAAAAAAATGTATGTGCATGTATTAAGTGGACTAACACACAAACAAAAAGAGAGACTACAAAGTATATACCCAAAAGAAACATACAAAATAAATATGTATAGGTATGTAGATGGTTGTACAAGTACTCTTACTCAAAGGCTTAAGCACACGCTACATTTAAACATACAATCATTCATGAACAACGGTAATTTTTCAATATTACAACAACAATAATAATAGCCAGTATCAAAACAAAACAAAAACAACAGCATAACCACTAAAAGGAAACGTATTGGTGGCATTTAAGCATAAAAAATAAACTAACGTAAAAAAATCATTATAAATCCTAAATACGTATGTATGTATCTGAGTGTATCAGGTTGAATGTTTAAAAAGCGACCAACCGAAAAATTTGGAATTAATTTTTAATTGAAATTAAATGTTTAATTATTACAACATCTCCTATAGAGTCCTTTAAAATAAAATACCATAATTAAATGTTCTCTTTACCGTTGTAAAAACAAAACATATGTACATACGTATAAATATACTCACATACATATGGAGATATGTATGCATGTACCTATGTACTTTTTACAACTAAATTAACAAAAACAGCCTCTGAATGTACTTATCTACATATGTATTTATGTATATGAATGTGTAAATTCATACTTGTGTACATATATATGTATATCGAACAATAACAATAGCAAGTCTATCTATCATCATAATAAAACAAAACTCTTAAAATAAGACTCATCAACAGTACAAACTAGTAGAAACACACTTACAGTTTGACAAGTAAATGTTTGTACAATAATTATTTATAACTTTTTTATTCAATGAAGAAAGCAACTTAATTTTTATATCGTTATATACATATATAATTCTACTCTACGCGTGTATGTCACTGAACTCTTCCTAAACCGCTGGACCGATTTGAATGAATTCTTTTGTATGCGTTTTCGTGGCACTCTGGAGGGTTTAGATTCACAAATCAGACCGGCAGATGGCGCTGCAGTCGGTATTAAAGATGATGTCCTGTGGAAGGAAGGGCCGCAACGAATCTAGTATATTATGCTCTGCTTATTACGATTATAGTGCACTATAACTGCTGGGAGAAAACAGAAACCTATTAGAAAAAATATATAATTCGAATTTTGTCAAATAATTATTTGCAATTTAGAATTGTTTTAGTTTTTGCCATGTTTGTGTTGTTTGTTTAACTACTATTGCATATCACAGAGAGTATAGGCGTATTTCAACAAAATATTATTGAACATTTTCAACAATCTCAATACCAAAGCCTAAAATTCTTTCAATTAATTTCATAATGGAATCAATTACTCACGTGATCAAAAATAAAACTATAACAACCTTTTTCAAAATTTAAGTATTTGAATAAACAATTTTCAGCGTAGGTTGAAATTTAACTAAACAATTAATTGAATATACAGTTTTCGTAATTGAAATTGAAGTGTACAAAACTTAACGCCGATAATTAACTACAAAAGATTCCTGCTATAGCGCTTGAGTAGGTTTTTTAAATATACATAATATTTACCTAAAAATCGAAGCAACAAATTGGCGGACTTTAGAATATGTCTTATTGTAATGAGCCCATTTACCCATTTATTTTCACAATAAATACTTCTAGTGCGGCTAATAAATAAATTTATATTTATTATTATTTCAAAGTCCCTAAAATGGTAAAATTACTACTTTTTTTACAAAAAAAAATAATAAATAAAAAATAAGTAAGTTTCGTAGATACAGAAAAAATGCACGGCTCAAATCTAGACATAATCAAAATAATGATCGAAAGCGCAAATCTCATTTGTGTGGATATAAAACTGTGACAGACAGCCATACAGCTCAAGTTTGTGACTGCAAGTAGATATAAAAATCGAAAAAGTGTAATGTGTAAAAGAAGAGCAAGTTGAATATGTTATGAGCTTGATTATATCTAGGCCTATACGTTTGTAAACTGTAATTGATGTTGAAATGGAAACATTCAATACTTTCAACTGAATAATGGGTATATAATAATTTATAAATTAAACATATCAAGAATTTAGTATTTAATGTTAATTAAATATGTATTATTTGTTGCAATTCTTCATTAATTGAAAATATTTCAATATAATTCTTTTTGTTCAGACATTTACTTGACAAACTGCACATACATATACACATGCATATGTTTGTGTGTACATATGTACGTATGTACATAAATCGTTATTATTAACAAACGTTAAAATGATCACGTTCCACTAGCAGCAACAATAATAACAACCAACAATAACAACAACAAGAATGAGAGGAACAAAACAATAACAATGGTCTGTCGCTGCCCAACAAACAGGTTGTTTACTTTGTTTAATTTCTTTAAAAAAAATCTTATTGGATTTTTTTTTATATAAATGATGATTTAATGATTTATTTTTCGAAATCATCAACCTAATGTGAATCCAAATTTAAATAGTATACTAAAAACGGTTTGTTGGGTTGTCTGCTCCCTGGCAGACTGGCAATTGTAGTGTAGTAAGTAGTAATATTTTACGACTATGGGGGAATATGTGAATGTGGCGAAGTCGAAGAAATAAAAGTTGTTGGCTGCCAACTTGCTGGCTGGCACTATGTTTGTTTGTTTGGTGTTGCCAACATTCATACTCACAATATATCGTGAAAAATATACATATGTACGTACTAGGTATATAATAGAAAAGTTCGTACATGACTTGGAAATGAATCTACAAACAAATGGGGAAAACTCAAATATATATGACATACATATGTATGTATACTTCGGCAAGCGTTCGTACAATTCACAAATTTCAAGACCATCTTCGTTTCAAATTGTATAAGTTATAAAGCACACATAATCTTAACAACATTAAACAGGGCTTCTTTAATGCTTTCATAAATGTCAATACGAAAAAATACACATGCATATGTATGCATGTACATACACACATACATACATATATGTATTTTCTTTTGACAATATTTCTTTCTATTGCCAACCCTTATTTCTTTTTCAAAAGATACAGACTCTTTATAATTTTCTTTTGAAAACTAATTTTTTGCGATGTGCGGTTTAATTTTGTATACACAAATAATATATTTGCAAGTAAATAAGTATGTGTCAAAGCATTACCACATCTATTTCATATGTAATTGAAATAATTATTGTTTTATAATAACCTTAGATAACACAAGATATGATACGGGGAGGATCTAGTAGCCTGTGACTTTTTGAATAGCATATTCTTGCTCAGCAAAAAAAAAATAATTCAATTTTGAATACAAAATACTATTAACTCAATACAATTATGATACAAATCACAAAAATTATCATTTGTTTGCACCACTGGGTCCAAACTCTTTAAATTCCGAAATAGTCGCTGGTAGCGACTGTTTTTCCCTTACTTTACTGTTTATCTTTTTCAGTGTTATGTGCCGATAAACTCACCACCGGCCTTAGGCGTCAACTTACCCGAAGAAACCCGTTGTTTTGTGGTCGAACAAAGAGCAGCGGGACAGAATGAAAAAATTTTTAAAGTTTCGTTAATTTCTATTATTTTCACTTTTCCTAAAATTGGGCTGCACTTAGACTAGACCCCTTTTATACAGGAAAAGTTTACTTTGCAAAGTTCTGAGTTTATAGTTGAGAGAGGAAACTATAATTTCGGGGAGTACAGACTTATTTCTACTCGGAAAGTCGTTTTATTTTATTCGTACCATGGTAGAATAATACAGGTAGTGTCGAAGCGTTAACGGATATTTTTTGGGTTCGAGTCTGCCAAAATTTGATTATGTATTACTAATACGCACCCACACTACTAAAAAAGCATACTAACATTTGTTTCATATGCAAATAAGAAAAGGAAAAGAAACAAAATTTTTTATAGAACAGAAAATGCTCCATTTGCCATTTTTCTTTTGTGCTTTTTGACAGCTTCGAACCTCAAAGCATTTTTGTTGTAGCTTCGACACTACCTGTATTATTCTACCATGATTCGTAGTTTATAGCTGAATTTGGCTGAAGCTTTGTATATGTTGTTGCATTTTGACAAACTTCGTTAAACTAAACATTTCCTGTCTAAACAAAAAATAAAGCTTCAAAGAGAATTCAACAAAATTGGCAAACTAAACTTGTATATGATGTGTATAGGAAATGTGTGAAAATAGCAAAAGCAAGCCATTTTACAAGAGAGGGAATAATTTTGGTATCTGATTTTTCACATGGAAATGTAGGAATTTATGTACATATGTATAGTTTTTGAAAAATTAAAGAATTTAAGAAATACTCGTATGTACACATACATACATATATGTATGTACATATGTACATATATAAAATTTGAAAAAATAATTTCTGCAATGAATCAAAATCAGCTCCACTTGGCACTCTATTTGCTATTTGTTTATTACTTTGTGAACCTTGATTATACAACGCGTCGTCGAACATGCGTTGATTGCTTTGGTATCTGATTGCACATACTTATACCCGAAAATATGTACATTTCTATCATTGCGTATCTATTGAATGTTTCCTCTTATAATATTCATATATGTATGTACATATGTAATTATATTATGTTATGCAATAGCAGCTGAAGTTTTCAATTTTTCATTAATACTCGTAGATGCATATCGTTACAAAAAATTCAAAAACGACTTCTTGATTGATTACGATCCACCATATCAAAATACATGTCCCTGGAAAATTTTATATATTAAAATTGTACTAATTCCTTAATAAGAAATAAGCTTAAACTGATAAAATGTTGAAAAATGTTGCTTAAGTTTTCATATTAGAGAGTTTTTTGCTTGTCCACTAAAATTTTTTTAATGTAACTTAGGGCTTTTATGAATTCATATTACGATATGTAAGTATATACATATGTATATTGCATATTTATAAAATTTTTTTGCAATTGGTTACTGCACATTTGCACATTTATCGTATTAATCATCTTAATTGTGATTAAGCGTTAATCACCCCAAATCCGAGAGATTTCCCTAAACTTTTACTGATTTGATAATATGTACCTTCAAATTGGCATCATCAAAAATTATCACTTTGTTAATCTCATACAATCGGGTGAACTTACCTCATGAGCAGGTTACGATGTAGAATCTAGCACACTGAAGTATGTACATATGTAATGAGTGTAGCACCGCCCATACAAAATATTAACAGAACAACGCGGAATTTATTAAAAATAAACGAAAGACATGTATTTGTAAATAGCATTGTGGAAAATATAATTATAAAATGTATAAAAGTATTTCTTTCCGTTTTTAACAATGTCAATAATCATCAATTTGATTATGATTTTGTTATCAAAGGCAGCTGTTAAAATATCAGCTTAGTAATCTCAAATGTTAGTCTGAACGACTTTGATTAACTTGTGAATGATTTTGCTTGCTTAAACGCGCTTAAAACCTCAAATGAGAACATATTATTAGCAATTGCCTTTGGTTGAATTAGTTGCACTAGACGAGGGCGTACTGTGTACACATAATAATGGACCTTATTACGGTTGTCGAATTTTCGCCTTCGGCGAGTTGTACTAGGTTAAAGAAGAATGTTGGTTGCTTCTGTAATAAGTCAACTTGACATTGCAAACTTTACATTACCCCAATCTCTTTCTTCATGGCAAATAATTGGTGGAGCTTTGAGCTACTACATGTGGTTAACAGCATAAACACTTGTTATTTATTTCATACAATTAAAATGAAAACTTTTTATTTGTTTTACAATTATTATTTTCTGTATTTATTTCTTTATGAATTATACATATTTTCTATTAAAACGAGATTAATTAAAACTTATGTAAAAGTATTTTATGTAGCTGTTATTGTAGTAATTCTTTTTAAAGCATTTTTTCCTAATAACAACTAAAAAAATAAGAAGATACTTTTTTAACATTTTGTTATAAGGAAAAACTCTAACGAATCTTTGTAAATAATTTTCATTTACAACTTTTTTAAGTACATATGTACATATGTACTTTGTCGTCGGCGTCAATAAGCATAAAAGAGTCTGAGAGTGAGACAGTCAGCCTGCCAGCTGGCTAACAGTAAGTTTCATGTGCAATTCTTTCTGTTGCTTGTGCTGTTTTTTTTAACACATAAAATAAATATATGCATGTATGTATGTATATATATGCACTTGTGTATCTATGTACGTTGGTATGTGTGTACACGTCTACAGACGTTTTATTTTTTTTTTAGCTTTTTTTCAGTGGAAGCTTTTTAGATTGTAAAATTATACAAGAAATAGTTATAGTTTTTCGTTAACTTACTACAATATTATCAAGAGGAAAGACGACTGTGTTGGCTGTTGAAAAGAGTAAGAGCTTGGGGGCAAAATGGTTGGCTGTTTAGATGGTTATTACATTGCATGCTACATATACCAATTCACTTGTACCAGTACTTTTAGCATGTTTGGTAAGCGAGACTGTTGCTGATTTGGTTTTTCATTTAGTTTTTGAAAGAGTAAGTTTTTTAGTTTCTTTTTCCGTTTTCTTTTTCAAGAGTATGTGTTGCTGTTATTATTGGTTTTCGTTTTTGCTATTTATTTAAGAGTGTTTTTCTTTAGATTGCTTTGGCTTTAAAGCTTAATTTTTGTTTGTTTTGTTATGCAGTAAATATTTTTGTTGTTTTTTCGTCTTCTGTGTCTTGTTGTTGTTATTTGGGAAACATGTTTTCTATTAAATGACTTTGACTTTGGCTAGGAAATAGAATATTTTAGTTGTAAAATAAAAAATATGAGCTAAATAGAGTTGAACTTAGAATTTAATTTGAGTGTGAAACCAAATTATTTCTTTACTTAAAAAACTTTTGTAAAAATAACAGCTTGATAGTAATGTTTTTTGTTTAATTGTTTTTTAACAATAAATTCTCTAAATCTGAAAACTAACTTAATCCAGTAGCAACTGAACTGGGTATATTTGAAAGATTGTTTTAAACTTATAGTATTATTGACTTACTGAACAACGAATATGTAACCAAAAAATTTGCTTTTATCGCGTACCAAAAATTATAAAACAATACATGCATACATAAATACATATAAAGAATCACATATCTTGCCAATACTTTAAGTTGCTAATTTTTTGGTGGTAGACATCGTAGTCAGTTATCGGTAATCTTGTCACGTCTTCTATATGATCAATGATCTAAAATTATATAGATTTTGTATTATTTCTGTAATTTGTTTTAATTGCTTTCTTAAATTTAACATAAATTTTAATATACATACATATGTAAATGTGTTTAAGATCTTGAAAATTGTGTTGCCACTACTAAGCTGTTCTGTCCGAAGTTAATATTATTTCCAAACCTCTGCGTAATTTCAACAGTCTACTAATATGTATGTAAATGTGTTTTTAATACATATTTAATTGTAAATGATTTTAAAACACTTGCTATTTCTTAACAAGTACAATTTTTTAATTGAATTCTCAAATGATGGTTCTCTCTTCTACTTATTCTCAATAATTTTAGGCACAGGAGCACAAATAACAGTTCTGTAGAAATATAACATTACAATTTTTAGAGAGATTGTGTAACTGTCGATTTTTGCATTCATTCTGTGCATGTGTGTTCAAGTTATTTCGATTATATCGTCCATATGCATGTACATACATATATCAAAAAAATATCAGTGTTACTGAATTTTATATTTTCTTTAAAGTTATACTATTTGTGGCGCGTTGTATTATAATCTAGTATATAAATAGGCAAAGAGCTTTGAGTTTAGTGACCCAATTATATATTATTTAAATCGGATCAGTATTAAAGGAATAAAAAGCTCCTAAAGTTTTCACCATTACAAATGCTGAAAAAACACGCGAACATTCACTTATATAATTAATAGTTTGAGTTAAAACTTAAGTAAGACAATGAGAGTATTTGAGAGTACCTACATATGTATATGAGTAATAAGGTTTTTTCTCATTTGAAATAAATAGTTGAAGAAGAAATAGAGATCAGCATTGAAAGAGATGAGAGTTAAAAATGTAGTTATATGTTCATTAGGTATGGATGAGTTTGATTCAAGCAAAAACCTAACAAAGACCGCTTTTCCACATTCAAAGTTTACTTTGCAAAGTTTATTCTGCTGGGAGAAAGACAGAATAAAAAAATATTCGTCTCCCTGTCTTTCTCACACCTGAATTAAAACTTTGACTGTGAAAAAGCCGCCAAAGTAAATGTGCGTGTAGTATACAACTTTATTTTGTTTATTGTTTTTCCCATGGGGAAGGGAATGAGTAATTAGGTAGCGTTTCTCTTTAAATGAATGCAACTAAAATAGGTATACGCTTAAGTATAAAACATGTGTTTACACTTGAAACAAGATTATCATTAATTGCAATTCAATTTCGTTATTATCTTATGCATGAAATATGTATGTTTGTATGTAATAAGGATCATAGCTGTAACCGGACGTCCCCAAGACATCGCTATCGTTTTGTTTAGTTTTTGTATAGTTTTAAAATTGCGATCCACAATATTCCTCAAATAGATTATTGCTAAAAATTGTTTTTTTTTTATTCATAATCTTTCGTATATAATTTTATTGATGGACGTTCCATTGTATCTAGGTGGAACTGCAAGGGTTTTTGAAATTAACTCTCAGATTTTTCTGGAGTTTTATATATATACATATATATTTGTTCCTTTATACTCCTATAAGGAAAATAGGTTAAAATCTGGCGTTTTACGTGTGTCGTAAAATTTTAAATTATTTTTTTTAACGTCTGCCATTTCCATATATAAACTAATTAAAAAAAATTGATATACTCGATTTAAATACATCGAATCGATATACATACATATGTATGTACGTGTATCGATATATTTTTTCACTTGCCCATCCCTAGTTCAAGTGTATGGCTGCTTGTTTGTTATTGTCCGTGTGGTAAACAATCGCACAAGCCAACCAAACCAACCAGCCATCAATCAATTAAGTTGTCAAGTGTGTATATTAAGTTGTGTGTTGGTATATTGTTTGACACTCTTTACTGTTATTTTGTATTTTTTGCACAGCACAGTTGTTCTGGCTTGTCTCCACTACCATTGAAAATGAGAAGTGATTGATAATTTGAAAATTTAACGCATATTAAAATTATGTATTGCGTAAAGTGTTATACACAGCTATAGCATATGTTTGTATGTATTTGCATTCATACATACATATGCATGTACATAGGAATGTATGTTCAAATGTTTTTATTAATAAATTTATAATTAAGCCGGATGTGAAATTAAATAGTTACGTTTACAAAAAGATTTCTTTTAATAATTTTCTACATACACTCATACATACAAACATATGTACATACATACATTAATAAATACTCGTTAAGTATGTATATAATAACATAATTTTGCTTTGACTAGATTTTTACTAATGCCGAATTTTGGAAGGAGTTCCTTTTTTAACAATGGAAATCAATTGAATTATATACACTTTTTTCAATATGTACCTATCAGAAACGCGAGAAATACTGTTTTGTGTTTAATATTTTTTTACTTTATTAAATAAATGTGCAAAACTTCGGCTATCTAAAGGTTAAAAACAACCAAGTTCTATTCCAAATACAAAATTCCATACATACATATGTATGTATGTAAAATAGTTTCAGCGCTTTTTCCAAATTTTTTTCGTTTTAAAATTGTTTAAATTGTTTGTTAAAATTCGCTATTTCATACCCAGTATATACATGTACATGCATACATATGTACATATTTATGTAGGTAGTTATGTACATATGTAGGTACATAATTTTACTCTTAAACGATTTAGAAAATCTAAATTTACCGAAGCTTTTTTTAATTTATGTATGTATGATATTTCAACAAGTAATTTGAATTTATGTAAAATATATAAAATATGTTTTTTGCACAAAATTAAATAAATTATATGTACATATGTATAATATTGCATACTTTCTACATACATATTAAAATTTTTGTTAAGAAGAAATTGTTTAAACTCACTCACAGTCATACAAATAAAATGGTAATAATCATAATTTCCACATGTTCTGAAATACATATGTACATATGTATGTATATACATACATTGCCACATTTAGAACAATGAAACAAAGCGCTGTGCATTGAATTTGTTTGAATGAAACAGTAGATTATTTTTAATATACATACATATACACTTTTACACACACACAACCACACACACACATATACATACACATACACATGTTTAAGCGCCAGTTATTTGGATATTCAAAGCGCTAAAGTAACACAAAACAACATAACAACAAATTCAACTCTTTCATCTACTGCAAACACACACGTTTGCATACACAACAATCAAGTTTACTATATCCTCAAATTGTTACACACTTTTTTGCTGTTTTATTCCGTATGTATGTACATACATACATACATATAGATTTGTGTGTGTTGTATGCGAATTAAACCAAACCGACTAACATTATGTCTGTACGACTTTCAAGCATGAAGCAAGTAAAACCATTATGTTACCAATCAAGGTTGTAAAAAAACACAAAGCAAGGAAAAAAGAAGTATGCATACACCACCAACGAGACAGTTAGCACGACACTCAGTCCAACTAAACGTCATACATATGTACATACATACATATGTACGTATAAATGTATAGATATAAGTAAATGTTAAATATCAAACAGAGCCAGAACATTTATAAACAGTAAGAGCATGTACGTAGATGAATGCAAGGGACAAGTTAACGTAATGGAAGTATTACTACTCCTTGTCGGCATCATCGAGATATTTAATAAGGGACACACATGCATATATATGTATTTATGTATGAATTACAGTCTATATTAATTGTTGCTGTTAGTGTTGTCTACTCTTTTACTATCACAACTGAACTAGGGAAGTTTATTCTTGGCGTTATAGAAATTTTTGTAACTACATACATACATATGTACATACATATGTATGTATGTACATATATATGTTCTTTTTATTTTCTTACGTAGAGGACATTTTTGATTGCCTTTGTTACTGCTACTGACTTGAATGAAATACATTTTGGCATAATTTCAGGGGTTTTTTATTATGAGTTTTATTAAATTTTTATATTTTAATCTCCGCTTTGTAGAAGCACAGTGGTTTTAGTTATTAACAACAAGAGCATGTACATTAGGGTGGGTCGATTTAGCAATCGATATTGTGCCATCGATGTTTCGATAGCTTCTGGCATGAGAAAGAAAAGTTCCTCTACAATAAATCAAATAATGTCCATACATATGTATATATTTCTTTATTTATGTTCAAAAGATTGCTACGTAATATGTTTTTTTTATTCAAATATTCGAATCCCTTTAAAATAAAGGAAATTATTATATACATATATATATACTTACATATATGTACATATGTATGTATGTACATCGCTCCTTTTTGCAACATAGTAATGAGTTCAGAATTCAGAATTATCCGTCATATCGTTCTTCATCTTGTGTAAAAAAAGTATATAAACATCTGGTTTACTCACTTCTTGAGGGGAGAATATTTTTTTATTTTTGCGTTAAGGTGCGAATAAATTAAACACTTTAAATTTGTTTTCTGTAGAACGATTTTTGTGAGAGGAGATACATATGTATTTCAATTTAACATGTCCTTTTTACCATTCTTGTTAATGTGAACGTGGGTATTTATATTTTTTTTACAACCCACATGTTGGCATTTAAAATGCTCTGGCATTTAATAAAACAAAAAATCCAGTCACACAACACAGTGCGAATGAGCAATTAAGTATGACGTTGAGTATGCGTATGTTTTATCTGCTTGCTTCGTTTACAATGAAGTTATTTTGTCTGCCTACACACAAGCACACAACTATAGAATTATTTGAAAAGCCATAAAGTATGCTACATAAGCGATATTTGATATACATATGTATGTATGTATGTGATATCCACAAATTAATTTCTTGTACAGATATGGATACACACATCTATTAACGTCTCTTATGTTTATATTATTCAAAAGAAAGAAAAATAAAGCAACAGTAATTGTAAACGTAAACAATAAATGCAATACTTCGTATAATAAGGAATAACTATAATACACTAATCATAATACATATTACAAACACTATGAATAAAGCAAACAACGATTACCCAGTGGTAAAAATATACACCACGTAATCAGTGATATAAGTAATCACAAGTGATTTCTCAAAGTAGACATCCTTTGTGCAGTCGCTTAGAAAGTAAAGCATATCACTTACATTACACTGACATCGAAAGCAGAGTTGTTAGCGAATTTTATGATATGCCAATAAAGGCACGCGTTATACCAATAATCCTACTGTTTTTGCAATTAAAAGATGTGGATTAGTGGATATTCATTTAAATTTATTTTTTGAGCATTCGCCAATCGTTTTGAATTCCATCATAAAAATTAGCGTATTCCTTTTATTAAATTATAATATATATAAAAATATGTATTTAACAATGTTAAAATAACATATGTATATGCGCTATACACTTTCGTCTTTATGTATGAACATATGTATGTGTATGTGCACACGAAAGAATCTGATTTGTTTGCGCTTTGTAACAGGAAAGACAACAAACGTTTCACATTTAAACAGTAACTGACTTTCCGCTTTGATCGTAATCAAACTTGGAAGTGGCGCACGAATGTCAGATTACACATACATTACAATCTTAATACAGTCTACGTCCAGTATTACAAATTATATATTATCAGGCCTATTCGTAATAAGAGCAAATTCTTGTTGTTGGACTTGTTATTTTTCTTTGGAAAAATATAATAGGTTTTTACCAAGATTTTTTCAACAATCTTCGATTTTTTGAAGTTCTAAACCTTGCATTCCGACCGGATTTAAAAGCACTTGTTGGGGCTTCTGTTTTTTATACTACAAATCGGTGATTTGGATGATTTCTAAATCTGATTTCCAAAATTTTCAATAGTTTTTAGTTAATCATGCAATGCAGTTTTTTACCTATTTTTAATTTACAAGACATACATATGTGTGTATGTTATCATTATTTACAAGATTATTTACGGTAGACAAAAAAACTTGAAAGGAGAATAAAAACTTCATTCACACCTAGAAGAAATATAAAATTCTTCCAAATAAACCGTTACTCGTGCTATCGAATAGAATATCTGTTCGTAACATAAAATAGTTAATACGAAAATTTTGTCTTTCGTACTATTGGATTTTTGTACTACTGGACGCCCACTTACTTAGATTCCGTAGTAACGACGTCATACTGACTTTAATGATCATTGTCAACGTACTTCGTTTAATATACCGCTGGGTCACTCACTTTTTAAACACTTGTTTGTATTTCTATTCAAGTAAACTCTCTTCTCCACCTTCAACAAGTTTTTTTAATTTAACACACAAAGAGACATAATACATCTCTCTTCTATGCCATCTAGACTGTTGCCAATGTAGAGATTTAGCCACTAAATGTAGCGTTTTTCCAATGCCAATCGCGGGGAAATTTATAGGAACTATTAGCGAGAAATCTATCGATTTTGAAGTATCTCTCAGTGGTAGGATTTTTGCTTCATGTATTTTTTCTATGTGTACATTTTGGTAAATAGGTTTTTTATGCGTAAAATTCAACGAATTGCAACTTACGGCGTCGCTGCTCACCATTACCCGCTGTACACACCATGCTATATCTAATACCACCTCACACCTATGTATCTTTGCGTTTAAAACTTTTCTTCTTTTTTTCATACGGTAATAAATACATCTTTCAGAAATCTTGGAGGATATATTATGCATTTTTAGCATACGAAAAACCCGGAAGTATTTTAGTATTATACGATATGCGATGATTTAAAATAAATTAATGCAGCTGTGAATGCCAAAGCAGTACACACATCTCACTTTTGAGATAATTTTAAAGAGAACAATTCGTCACCATGGTTGAAAACATGTACTTTGAATAAACTGCTTATCACTTTTTTGAAATGCAATAAATTCAAAAAAACTTTAAAAATTATAAATACAAATTTGTTCGTAGGCTTTTTTTGCATCGACAAGTGGTCCGTTTTTAATAAACATGAACATATGTATATCGAATTTATAGCTTTTTTTTAAATTTATTTTTCATAGTAAGCTAGGCGCTATTAAGCAATAAATTAATTTTAAATATAATACTCGTATGAAAGCTAGAACAGAGATTTTTTCTGACTATTGTATATAGAATATAACCTCCAATACAAATATCTGAAGTAACGTTTGGAAAGTTGTAAATATATATCTTTTCCTAAATTTTATAAATTTATTTTATAATTGTACGTATTTATCATATGAATATGGTACAAACATGCATGTCCTTAATATAGAAAGGCCCTAACTAAATTTTTTCCAAAATTGAGTTTTCGCATATTTCAATTTATTAAAGGATCTCTAAACGAAATAGGCTAAACACATGATTTTGAAAAAAAATACGTATGGCCTGTCTATATTAAGGTAACGAACGATATACATATATGCATGTATGTGTGAATAAAAAATAGTTTTAATATTTTGCGTAAGCAGTTTGGGAATATTTTTAAATTTGAGCAATTTTTCATATTTTCCCCCTGAATAAAATTTCTCGTGGTCTTTATGTATACTTGGTGGGAAATTGTGAAAGAAAGTTGGCAACAGTGGCGATGTGTGATTCTTACACATGCATGCAAAGCACTAAATAAATGACTACTGTTTGACTTACTAGAGGGGCGTACAAGAAATACTTATATACAGGCATACATATTTACATACTTAATAAGTCTTAAATAAATTTAAAAAGAAAAGTGTAAAACGTAAAAATATAAAGAGGAAAATTTTAAAACAAATCTTATAGTTTTTTCTTATATATGTATGTATATACAGTGAGCAGCATAAGTCTAGTTTCCTTGGTCAATGAAAATAAACTTTCGCGAAATTTCTCTCAAATAAAGCAACAATAAATGTCAGATTTATTCTCACAAGTCCAAATTTTAGTATAGCATAACTCATTCCATTTAGGATTTTGAATCGTGAAATAGCCTACTGGGAATCTCATGAAGAACGTTTTTGATCGTCGAACGTCGACGAGCGCATGTTTGTGGTAATAACTTTTAGAAATACAGATAATACTTTAAAAATTTCCCTTGAGCATAATATGAGTTTTTTATTATAATATATGACATCAAGCAATTTTTTAAGAAAATGGAGCAATAGGGAAATTGAAATCGATAATAATTGTATACATGTAACATGTATACATGTAATAATTGTAACCAAATTGAATAATAAAGAACAACGACAAATTCTTAATTATTATTAACAAAGATCTATTAAAACAAGCAAATTTGATAGCTACAAGAATCATTTGGACATTATATTTTTCGAAGATATGATGCTTAAACACGTCAACAGTCAGGATATATGTAAATAATTGTACTTCTTGCAAGAAGCCTCACTTTAGAAGAATTAAGGCTTGTTCTTCTAAAGTGAGGAGCGTATATTTGGAAATGCATTGTTAAATTAAGTCAAATGACTTCTGTGTAAGCCAATTTAAAGGGTCAATAGAAATTAGGTTTATTTAAGTTGGCAAGTCGATGAGTCATTTAATAAAACGCATGCGATATCAATCAGTTTCTAATAATGGTTAAATAATTATATTTGACGGTCTGGAGTCAAAACGCTCAACATCGACACCTTCTGAAAAATGCTTTAAATAATTAAAAAAAAGTATTTTGCTCAAAAATAGTTAAATTGTAAAAATATAAATTTTTTTAGGGTACCTAAAATATGAAATTGTATTGAATTACAATTTTTGTACTTTTTTTGTAACTTTATTTAAAATAAAAATACATGTATGTCACATTTCTTGCTGCTTAATTTTCGAGACCTTATTGTATTGGACTAGACATGCTGCTCACTGTACATACATATCTGATCACATATTTATTTATTTAAAGTTAAATAGTACCTATTTTATTTTAAAATTAAAACACTTGCCAACAGATAAATTTTTCAATGTGTGCATATGTAAACGTATATTTAAACTTATGTGTGTATGTAAATATAAATTATAAATTTTTTTATTTTTTAATCAATTTAATATAAAAATTTACTCGTTTGTCTTTTTGTTCTATTGCTATCTATTAAAACAGTATTTAACCTGCTTAAACAAATAAACAAACAAATAAATATCATTCACTACAAATAAAACAAAATTGGGAATGATAAAAAGAATTGTTGAAGAAATTTTTTTTGTAAAGTTTTTCACGTTTCATTATTATTTATTTGTTTCCATCCCCCTGATAGCGTTCAAATGCTATAAACACTGAACTGAACTTAATAGTACATTGAATTAAACGGGCTTTTCGGATGTTTTTGTTGAATTTGTATACCCCCCACATTTTTTTCTTCTAGTTTTCAACATACAGAGTTAACAACGACCATCAAACCATTACACAAAAAAGCCACCGTAAAGCACTACACTTGAATATTATTGTAAACAAATTCACTCACTAACATGCGCCAGCCCAAAATACCCATAAATTTTCAAATACAGGGAAGCCTGATAACTTTTGTTGTGTGTACAAATGCTAGCATGTTTGCTTGCTCCGTTGTTGCACTAGACTCTTCTGCTGACACTACTTTTTGTATTACGTACCGAGCTTGCTTAATGGGTCTGGGTAGTAATAGTTGCAGCAGCAAACTGAACGTTAAAGATACACACATACATACATACGTATAATTTACAAAGTACATGCATATGTATGTAAGTATGTAACATGATTTTTTCCTCTTACTCACTTTAACATCATGTGGCTGTAAAAAGTGTTGCTTGAAAAATATGTATGTATATATGCACGTATATGCATACATAAATAAATGTAAACCAAAAAAAGGAGTAACAAAAAATCGCAATGTGAATTTGTTTAAAAAAAAGATTGTTGTTTAGCAAAGAAAACAGCAGAAACTCACTCTATTTGATACTTCAAATGCAATAAAATTTTTTATTTACATAGATTATAATACATACCCAATACATGTCATTTAAAGAGGTACCTCCCCATCGTCTTGTATAACATGGGTTGAATTCGTTACCTATTGGTCTTCTTATATTTCTCATCATTCCGAAACAAATTATTTTCGTTTCATTTTCTACGTTTGCCACGTTTTATGTCGATTTGCAAAATCTTTCCTCTTCTGTAAGTTAATTCGTCCCGAAAGATAAATATCGCCTTAGGTGGCAAAACCAGACCCCTGCCAGCATTCCCATGTATCCATGCGTAATTGGGCTTGTTTTTTCATAGCGCAACGTCTTTCTATTATGTATGTATGTATGTATGTATCTGTACTTAAGGGCTTATGTAAGTGTATCCGGAGCCGAAGCGAGAATAAGTCCCCGCTCTTCCATGATGAAATTCCTTCATTGATGTTGATATTGATATGAGATTGTGATTGTATAACAAACATAAAAATGCTGAGTGCGACGGTAACTTTTGGAAAGTACCTATTTTATTGGTGACAAAAATTAATAAAAGTGACTAAATAAGGGAATCCATTAAAAAAAACAGAGAAATTGTAACAGGTACAAGGAACACACATACGTATATAATTGGCCAGATGTACATATTAACATAAATGTGTACATATGTATATGTAGGCACCTTTTTATTAAGAATTATTATGCTCTTATTTACTATTGCTGCATTTATAAATATGTAAAACCATTTTAAAACTGACCTCGTTTTTATGTATCAAAAACCTAATTCATAGTATAACTATTTGAACAGTCGAACGTAGTGGATGCAAAATCATTTAAAGCTTTTTAGATTTAGTTTGCGGTTGACTAGATTTGTGTGTGTTTTTGGTGTCAACAGAAATAAGAAGAAGAAAGAACAAAAAATTTTTATGTGTACAGTATATAGATATACATGTATATGTATGTAGTATCAATGTGTTGTAGTAAAATGGGGGTTTGTGTTTTTATTAGTAATAGATTTGTCAAAAGTTTTTTTTTTGCTTTTACTCTTTAGATTTTCTTTATTGTTAGTGCTGTTATTATTCTGACTGTTGCTATTCGGCATTTGTCAAAATTAAACAAAAAGTAAATAAACTCGCATATACAGGGTGGCGCAAAATTAAATGAATTATGTATAATTTATTTATTTAAATTTTGTTTGCAAAGATGACTTGGGAAATTAAAAATGGAACAGACAGTACAAAAATATAACAACGAACAAAAGTCATTGAATTTTGTCTTTATTATTTTTATTTAATTTTTCGGACCGTCGATATTTTAATATAAACTCCTCACATCCTTACTGTTAATAATAAATCCGCTGTTTGAAACTGTTCCTCAACACTGTTCGGTAAGGAGTCTCCCTGAAGCCAGAAGACTCCGTGCGATGCATATGTATGTATATTCAACGTGCACGCGAGACTGTGAAAGAATATTCAGAAATACCAACCTGGAGACGTTCTTCAGAGCTTGTGCACCCTGTACATACATAAGTATGTACTTCCATATATATTTATTTACATATACACGTATACACAAATGCATACATACATACATATGTATGGATATATGTAGACAAGTTAATGTACGTATGTACCTGTATTTTCATGCAAAAAATAACCATAGTCTGTCTACTCGAACAATTTTGGACTTCTTTTTGTATTTGCTATGCACATACATACATACATTTCTGATGATTTTGATAGATTGTTTTTTAAATTCCTACGCATACTAAAAATCCTTTTTTCCCTAAACGTTGGAAAAATTTCCCCTACAAAAATGCGTTGTAGTTGTAAAGTTGAAGAAAAAGCAATAAAACGTAGAAATTGACATTTGATCATGAAGCTTCTTTTCGGATTGTGCAATTTCTAACAGCTAAGTAAGCTCTTTTGGACAAAAATATACTTAAAAGGTACATGCTTTTGCATTTATTTAAAAAAAAATACAATTTGAGAAAAATAACTATGTACATACATATATTTTGGCGATATTCCTGACGCAAAAAGTTCTAAGTACTAGGCGGCACTACGTATATGTACATACATTCTTATGTATGCTTCTACTTGATTGTAATTCTGTGTCGAGAAAATAACTAAAATAATGTTATCAATTTTCTATGAAAAATATTGTTTTATTTAATGCTTTTTTTAACAAGTTAAATAGTATAACAAGTGTTTAAAGTGTAAATGAGAAATGTTTTATTTAAAAATTAAAAACATAAAATATATGTACATATATACATATTTAGGCAGGCTTGGCAGCACATTTATAGAAAATATCACAACAAATAAATTTACAGCAACGACACTTTTATTTACATTCTCTTTTTACAAGAATTCAGCTACTGTCGCAGTGTGAACATTTTAGCTTTATACACTCATACCCCCGGTTAGCGTCGCTAGTTGGGACCGGAATAACGAGACGAAAACTGAAACGACGAATTTTAGTAAAAAAAAATATTTGTCAATAGAAAAAACATTTTATTATTATTTGTGTTATATGTAATAGTTTTTATTACAATAAAAAACTTCACTTTACCAAATGTAATTTGAAACTACAAACAAAGAAAAACTTGTAGACAATTTTCACATACAAATTTGCATTAGACTTCGACGAGAAGTCGAAGTTTTTCTATTTTTGCTTTGTACAGGCAAACATTTATTAACGACGCAAATCGAATCACTAACGATGCAACTTCGAAGCCATGCGACGCAAAGTGAAGCAAAAACGACGCAACATCGAAATCGCGGAAATTTTAAAAAGGCGCAACTTCGAAACGACGCAAACCGAAACGATGCAAACCGGGGTATGAGTGTACCTAGTTTTGATTCAGCATTTATATTTTGATTAAGTGAAAACTGAATTTAGAATTTTTTTAAATAAAACTACTTAATTGTATAAGTTTTCGAGCCTTACGATCGAATGAAAATGAACTGCTCTTACTCTTCTGCTCAATTTTTTTTACATTATTATACTATTTGTTTTCAAACAGATTTAGTGCACAATCGTTTGTGTTACACTTGATAACAAAAATTAATAACAGTATCAGAAACAAAATCTTACACCTAAAATGTTCATTACCGCCTTGTTTAAACACCCAGCGGTTATTTAAGCGAAGTATAGCATGTGTAATCTGACATATCGTGCACCACTTACCACTTCGATTATTATGTAAACGGCATACTTTCGGCATACGACAATTTTATGTTAAATCTTAAGCGAAAGAATAACCACTGTTTGCTATAAATATTACTTACATATCGATTACGTGATGTATATCTTTACAAATGGGATTTTTAAGACAAATCATATTTTTTATTAAAGAAAAAATGTATACTGTAAGCAAGCCAAGGTTCTAACATCGCACGCGTTTGCTTAATACAGTATCAGCACCAGATAATACCTACAAAATTGAAGCCCAAAAAACTCACGAATAACAAAACAAAAAGTAAATAATCTCATACACTTAAATGATATCTCTCACTAATTGTCTGCCTGGCTGTTGGGCTGATTATACTTCTATTCGTACGAATGTTTCAAACTCACACAGCAACAAACATCAACTTTGTTGTCTGATTTTAATTATTTAATTTTATTTTTCTAAGCGGAATTAAAAGCAAATAAAATTATTTAAAAATGTATACTAGAAAAACAGTTTGTTTTAACTACGTATTTTAACAATTATTAACTTTTTATGTTAATTAAAGTCAATAAACGACATTGGGTTTGTTTTTTTTTGTGTGGGGGAAATAATTTTATTGCGAGTTTTGTTTGTTTTTATATGAGAGTACATAAAATTAAATTTAAATGTTTCTTGTTATTTCAATAAAAAATACAAACGTGAGTTAATTTTGATAAACATTTTCAATGCCACTTGTAAAAATTTTGTTGGTTAATGTGCATTACAAAAGTTATGAATTTTTTCCATGAAATGAATTTTTTCCAGTAGCCAATGAAACCGTTGTAAACAAAATGTTAAATAAATTTAAAAAATAAAATTCTTCCTTGCAAATAAATTAAAGTCATTCCTTTACATATACATACATATGTATAGTTGAAAATGAGTTAAAATTTTTTTGTTTAAGGTCTTTGTTTATCATAACAAACACAACACGCCAATGTTTGTCGCTCAAGGTTAAAATATTTGCAACATTAAATAGAATTTTTGGGAGTGCTAATTTTAAACCGAGTAAATAGGAAACTGCAGCCAGTTTCGCTTTTCTTTATTAGAAAATTTACATTAATTAATAATAATATGTATATGTACGTACATATGTACATATGTATGTATGTATGTTTGTATATATTTTACTATGTAAATAAAAATAAAAAATGGCAATCATTGAGGCAAAACAGCTTTTTAATTTATTGTTTAAAAGCTTAATTTTTTTATTGTAAATGTTTTGTTTCTTGCTTTAAATTTTGTCGGCCTCGCAAGTGAAAATTAATTCAAAGCTTTAGCAGAAAAAAAAACAAGAAGCAAATAAATGAATGAAAAAATATATGTATGTATAAAAATGCATCACCCCTGTAAAATTATTCCTATACATACTTTCGTTTTTAGGGAAAAAAAAGAAATTACAATAAAACGGTAATTAAAATATACAGAATTGTAATATGATAAGCGAATAAGACAAACGAAACCATATTAGAATTATATCCTTTTAATAAAATTTTTAATAAATTTTTAATTAATGTCTCTTCTTTTTTTTAGAACTGACTGCAAGCCCGAATCGGCCAGAGACAACATTTTCAACCCATACAGCAGTTGCGGCATTGACAATTCTAATCATCATCCTTCCAATAAACAAGCACAAAATGATATTAATTCCATGGATAAAACTGAAAACTCATCATTTATTATCAACTCATCACATCATAATTCCAATGATTCCTGCTACCACATAATGGAGAAAAACAACAACAACAGCAATCACATCCATAGTGATACGAACTCTCAACCAGCCTCTACCATACGAAAACGTCCTTTGATGTCCAGTAACATTGATAATGATTTGGAAATCTTGGACCGCGAACTAAGTGCTATTAACTCACCCATGCCTCTAATAGATCCTGAAATTACCCAGGGTGCCGAGCAGCTTGAAAAGGCTATATCATCGCGCAAGAGACAACGCAGTGAAGATGAAAGTGATCGCTTGGTGAGAGAGGCCTTGTCACAGTTTTACATACCGCCGCAACGTTTAATATCAGCTATTGATGACTGTCCCTTAGACATTGTCAATGTAGGTAGTTTGTCACCCAAAAGGCAGAAAATGACAAACAGTGGCGATTTAGAATTGGATTTTGATTTAAATCAAAATCAAAAGGAGTTCGAAGTCATAATGGATGCTTTACGTTTAGGCTCACCAAGTCCGACACCCAGTGTGGGTAGTGATTCGTGTGGCCAAGCAGCCATGCTGAGTGAATCGTCCAACGTTTTCCATAATTTAGTTGTTACTTCGTTGGAAACATGAAAGTTCCAGTAATTATTTTCTTTACGTTTAACTAACATCATAGAGATTACCAGTTAAATGACAAAAGCAAATACAATTTGCCGTTTCATTAGTAAATTTACAAAAAGAAAAAAAACAAGAAAAAAAATTAAAAGAAAACATTAAAAACAATTTTAGGTTTTAAGCCTTTGAAATGCTGAGCTATAAAAATTTTTTGTTAGAAAAATTTTAATTTCCTAAACACAAAAACATTCTGTTTAACTTTTTTTAACTTTACTATTTATGTAAACTATAGAACTATAAAGTTTATATGATGATAACTCCAAAAAAATATCATAATTTTTTTAATTGTAGTAAAAGCTTAAAATTATATACTTAAATGCTTCTAATAAACCTGCATATATAGCATACAAATATTTACTTTATTATTATATAAACATATAATTGTATATAGGTTAAAAGATTTAGTTAAGCCATAAATATGCTTTAAATATATATAGTATTCAGAATCTGCTACTGCTACATACATATATTTGAAATAAAGACGTCAAAAACAAGCATTATATTCTGTAAATCTAAAAATTATTTACTAATAATCAAAGAATTTATAGTCAAAACTAATAACTACAAAAACTAAAGTGAAAATTAAACATTTTCTAAAAAAAATTACAAAATAATACTCTTAAGAAAATGGATTAAAAAGAAATTGAAACCGTTTTACTCAGCTTGTTAATTAAATAAATTTAAATTTGATTTACAAAAACATTATTAAAACAGTTTCCTAGTCACCCAACAGCTTACAAAAGAAATAAAATAAGTTTTTGATTTTCAATCTTAAAACGCCGAAAAAACTTAAAAAAGGTTTCACTTTTCTAAAAAATTTACAACACTGCAAAACCATACTCTGTCAACACGGACAGTAAAAAGAGCAAACCAAATGAGAGTGAGTGCGAAAATTGGAAACGAAATTAATGAATTGTTCAGTGGTGCTTAACTTTATATTTTATTTTCACTCCTTTTATTTGTAACAAAATTTAAAGAAAACGATATTTCACTTAAAAATGTTAATGTGTTTGTCTTTTTTTTAGAAAAAAGTGCAATTAGTATTTGGAGTAATTCAAAAACCAACAAATTAACAAGTAACAATTATAAGCCTCAATGTAAAAACATTTTGTTGCAAATTGAAATAAAAATATGGACAAAATAAAAACAAATTAACTAAAACCACAAAACAATATTTTGATCAAGTAGTTACGATTATTTATTAAGAATTTAGGATTTGTTTAATTTAAAAAAAAATGGCTGTGATAGTATTTTTAAGTTAAATAATTTTTAAGCCTATAAAAACAACTCATAAATCCTCCCTCATCAAAATAATTTAAAAAATACAACTTTGAACACAAATTAAAATTTAATTGTGTAATACACAAAAATAATTGTAACTAACCAGGAAATTATTGAATTTGTTTATAGAACTAGTGTTTTTAACCATGGAGCTACTGCTGACAGAACACAACGTCTAGCGTATACCATATGTTTTCCAACTTCTTTAAAAGAGTGGTGGGGAACTGTTTTTTTATTCTTATTATAAAACTTGAAGATTTTCTTTAATACTATCAGAGGAAAGCTGCAAGCATATTAAAAAATAAATATATCCGAGTTTTATGAACATTTTTAAAAACTATAAAAAAATTTAAATCAAAACTACGAGTCAAGAGAATACGTTCTCTAACTAATTTTTGAACCGGTATTTAAATATTTTCCTGGGTATTGATTAATAAATAAATAGTAAAACTGTAGTATAAAATTTACAACAAATTAATTTTTAAGATATAAATATAATTTGCAATGCTTTAAGAAACACATAAAAAAGTTAAAAAAGTGAGTTAACGTTTTTTTTTAATTTTGTTAAGACGCATATTCTTAAGATTAATTGAAAGTTAAAAATTTAGTTGGTTTATTTTGCTGTTTCTTTTTTTAAGAATTTTATTTTGTGTATTCTTTTTTTGAAATTAATTTGAAAAATGGTTAAGTTTTGACAAAAATTAAGTTAAATTGTTTTACGCTTTTCTCACAGAAAATGTGGTTTTTGCATAAATTAATTCGAAAATTTACTTTTATTCTTTCCTAAAATTCTTTAGCATATTTTGCATTTTGACTCTAAAGTTCTTAAAAGCAAAAACTACTAAAATATAAATATTACAATACTTACAATTAGTAGGAAGTTTATATACAAATAAAACAAAAAAAAATAGTAACAGTAAATTACTTATAACAAAATGTACATACATAAAAGTATATATATATATAGTAGTAGTACCGTCTTTATTTTTTATATTTTTTATAACAATTTAAGTTTTCATAATTATAATTATTATGTTTTTTATATAGCCTTATGTATATATGTACATATACACGTGTATATATATATACATATATATATATAAATACGCATTAAATAATTCATAGTTTTTAGCATAAAACAAACATACTGCATAATGTTTAATTTTTATCATAATTATTATACAAAAAAAACAAAAAATGAATAAAACAAAATAATATTTACAATACAAGAGAAATTCTGCATAAAAATATGAAAAACAAACAACAAAAAAAAAAATAAAAGTATTAAAAATGATTGCAAAAAATTTATCGTTTTTTATTTCAACAAAAAGGACAAAACATAACTTAGTGGTCAGTGGTCGTCTTCGACAATCCATAACATATAAAAGGTATCTTTTTTTAAATTTTAGTTTGAATTTTTTTAGGGCGAGTTAAATTCCTCCCGCAGCCTTTTGCACATTTTTATGGTGACTTAGTATATGGTTACTTATTAATGCACTTGCTTTTATGGTATTCATTGGCTACTAGTCAATAGCATGATTCAATAATAATAAGGGCTATGCAACTCTACAACAAACACAACAATAAAAAACCCACCATCATGAGTCTGTCAAAAACAGTACGCACAAAACTGATAACGTACAAAACCAATGCTTGTTTAAAAGGTAAACAAATAAAAACCACAATGGCGCCATAAAAATGTAAACAAATTTTGACAACTTCATGATGAAAATGGTATGAAAGGTCAATGAGCAAAAAATAATCAGCTGACCATGCATAGACCTTATTATTGGATCATGTGCTGTTTTAACTACACCGCAACTCGTTTTAAGGCGAGTATTTCAAATCATAAAAACGGGTACTCGTTGCAGTTCTCTGGTATGTATATGCCTTTAAAAAGGCAGAAATTTTCGTTATTTCTTTGGAGTTGTGAAAATGCTAAGTATGTGGTTACTTAGTACTCCGCTTGCTTTTAAGGTAGTCAATATCAAAACAAATAATCACATACTTTTGAATAAATTTAATCAGAAACAAATTAGGAAAACAAAATGAAAATAAACGCATGGAAACGATTATAGAAAATAATTTTTTATATTTTTTAAAAATTATCGCGTTATAATAAATATCGTATCGATTAACAACAAGAAAAAGAGTTGAGTAGTCCAAGGTGAAATTTATTTCAACACTATAGTGATTTGCAGTCAGCTGTTTCCTTGATCTTACTAATTTTTAAAATTTTTCCGTCCGCGTACTTTTTTGGGCAACAAAAAATTTTTTTGAGAGTAAATTTTTCATTTTATTCAGTAATTACTCATTTACTGTATTTTACTGTAAAAGTACTCGAACGCATCTATTATTAGTTTCATAATAGAAACATCTGTCAGCTGATAGTAAATTTAGAGGGTGCTGTTCGTGTCGTAAAAGAGCTCTGGGCGAGTAAACAACACGTGTCGTTGGCAATTATTTTTTAAGTGCAACTAGGCCACTGTTAGTTTATTGGCCTTCGGAGTTTTGCGTCTCACTATCGCACGATTCAAATATCCGCGGTTCTATTTTATTAAAAAAAATAAGTCTCAAACTTTTGGATAATTTTAAAAAGGGTCTTTATTTAGATGTTTACAATTTTACTTTTTCTTAACTTGTCACCTTAACCAATGCATTTGCATAATTTTGATTAGTTTATTTAACTAAAATTTTAATATTGCAAAAGTGCTGCTCCTGCTTTTTTATTCTTCCAGAAACTCTCATTGGTTAAAACAATAAAATTATTTAGCTTTAATAAATTGCAAAATTGTATTTTATTTCCAACAACAATTTATATTATCGGAAATGCAATTCAATACTTTCAATGAACTAATTTTATAAAGTTTATTAACTTTAAATTTTGCAAATGCATTAATTCACACGAATTTTATTTACTTATTGTATTTAAAAATGTTTCTATTTTGTCAAGTGTAGAAGGGTTTGTGTATATAACTCACGTGTTAATGGTCTACCTCGACTAACTGTATCGCGCTACGGTTTTTTGTGGAATTTTCCATTACCGCGTGCAAAAACTGTGGAAACTATAAAAACTCTAGGAGTGGATCTTAGGAATTTCGCTTTCTATACGAAGGTATAGGTCGCTTGGCAGTTCCTAAAGGAAGCACTTATTTGTGGGATACCCTGGCAATTTGCGTACTGCTATTCCATTTTTTATTTTTAAATCGATCAATCAATCATTAGAGGCCAGCGTTGCTAGAAGCTTTGAGAAGAAAATCATCATATGCCGAAAAAAATCATATTTTATGGGAAAAATCTTCAGTTTTTCTTAATACAAAATTTTATTTAAGAAAAAAAATTTATAATTAAAGTATATTTACATATGTATTTAAATTATTATTATTTAAAGTACCCTGTAGGGAATGTACATAGTGAAACTATAGTGTCGTACTAGTGACATTAAGTGTGTTCGATTACCCAAAAGTTTTTACTAATTTTTAATGAATTTTGCTGCATTTTACGAAATTGCTCTCGTTTACTCCAGGTACAGTAAATGAGAACACAAATTGAGAGCGTAAAGTGACAGTTCTTGGCTGAGAATTTACTCATTTTTACTGCAGAAATTTCTTGTAGTAATATTTAGTAAAACAGAAAAACATATGATTCAAAAGGTTAACAAACAAAAGTAAGAAATTAAAAAGTATACAATTTGTGAAAAAAAATATTAAAAAAAAGAAAAACTCAAACAATAAAAAATAATATAAATTTAGTTCCTAATTTGGTTCCTAAGTTGATGACGTGGTTTTTAAATATAATTATAAATACAATTATATGATAACCAATTTTTGCAAATGCTACAAGTAAAACGACTAGAATTTATGCACTTGTTTCCCTTATCTCTGGTGATTCTGAGTTTAACAAACACAATTCGTATGAGCAGTTTCCGATAGAATATAAACCGGCAATATTACTTGGATGATCTGAAGAAGAAGATACTTAAAAACAATTGCAACTATTTTCGGAATTGGAGATCGTGGCACTATTGACAAATTAACTCGACAAATTTTCAAGACTTTTCTAAACATGCAATCTAAGTACATATCTTAGCACAATGAAGGTGGGGGAGCATCAATTGTTACTAAAACTTATATTGAACCTCCATTCTGTATTGGATACGTTGATGGTTCCGCAACTCCCCTTCCAGAAGCTCCAGTTATTAACAAGTAGTAATTTTTCACGAACACAAATACTCCATCAAAGCTCATATGGTTTGTGATTTTAATTTACGCATCTAACATATTGTTGTGGTATATCCTGGAAGTGTACATGACCCAAAAATATTTAAAAAATTGCTTAAAGTCTGGCGGCTGTTTTCATAGCGGCACTTCCGCATTGAAACTTTGTCAGCGTAGGAGTTTAGTTGTTTTGATTTTATAACAAAACAAAAAACACAACTATTTTAGCATTAGTTCGGAGTTTGCCTACAAATGAACTGCTATTTTACCTATCCAGAACTTGGTCCTCTTTTTGATCTCAATACTTTTAATGGCGAAAGTTTTTGGATAGGAACTTAGCCTTATTTTCACATTTACGTTTTTGTGCGGATCTGACGCCTATTTGATAACTTGTCTTTATAAAACTTTTGTTGACTCGAAATTTATTTATTTTTTACTTATTTATTTTTAAAAATTATTTTTCGCTGATTCCTTCATCTCCATTAGACATTACCAAGGCCTATATGTATACCGACTTTTTTTAATTGCAGCAGGACTCAGGTAAAGACCCCTTTATACGCAATGCATTGTTCTGGAACTAGGAAAATTGCTTATGGGAAGGAGGATAGAGGGAGTAGTATTTGTGGGCATTGGACTTGAACTTTCCCACGTTAAAAGTAACAAATAAGACCTCTGCAGGGAGTTTATTCTACATACGAACTGTTCGGCTAAGGAACGAATTTTCTCTTTAATGCGAAGTGCGATCCACGTGTTATTTGGAAAAATGAGAGGGTTTCGGGAGCAAGTTCCCGGATTTCATTAGAGCACATCCCATTGCAGTAACGATAAAACAGTGAAACACATCCCACATTACGTCGATGCTCCAGCGAGCACGTAGTTGGCTAACCTACTGTCACCGATGAGCTTCTTCGCCCTCTCCTGCACAAAGAAGACCAGAGCTGACACGAACGGCATGCTATTGTTGTTGTTTTGCTGACTATCATACAGAAAGTAGTAAACAAAGAATTTTTCATGGTGGAATAATACAGGTGGTGTCGAAGCTGCAACAACACTGCTTTTAGGTTCGAAGCTGTAAAAAGTACAAAAGAAAAATGGCAAAATGGTTGCATTTTCTGTTCTATAAAGAATTTTGTTTTTTTCCTTTTCTTATTTGCATTTGAAACAAGTGATAAAGTGTGATTTTCTAGCAGTGTGGGTGTGTTAGTAATAACTAAAAGTCTGCGCAAAACCACTTGGTTGTTTGTCAACACTGAAGACTATGCTGCGTTGTATATGATAATACTGTATAAAATCTGATTATTGCACACTACACCATATAAAAAATCTAAGCGAGCGCACACAATAACAATACAACAAAAAATAAAGTGTGTTTGTTTTGTGTATACATGTCATAACTGTGTTCAACTTGTTACTTATCAGCTATGTTCGCTCATTGTTTATTATTGTTGTTGGCACACATTGTGTGTGTCATGCAAAACAAGAAGTAAGTGCACTGAAGTATTTGCTAAAAAATAAAATGTCTTAAATAGCATTCAAGACAACATTTGCATTTGTTTAGTAATAACCCAAAAAAGTCCGTTAACGCTTCGACACTGCCTTTATTATTCTACCATGGAATTTTTCATGTTTTGTTGTGGTTTTGTATTCTTACTAATTTCTGGCTCAATAAAAAAAGTTGTAGAAAAATATTAATTTAAGCTATATAAATGCAAATGGTAATATAACATTAAAAATAAAATAAGAGTTATTCATGATATATAGAAGAAGTAAATTGCAATACAATTCATCATTTCTTACTTGCAAAATGCTTAATTTTGTTTTGTTTATTTTCCCTCATTCTTACATTATATTGCTATCTCTTTTTAACAGAAAGTAGAGAGAAAAAATACTGATTTTCACCAAAACATAACCTCAAAGTTTCATCTCTGGTCTACCCTGTGCTCTCCTGTACGCGGTCGGGTAACTTCAAAATAGACTTTGAAGCATCGGCCCATACATTCGAGTTGTATCCCACTTTCGATCGGATATAGGTGGTATAAATAATAAGGAGATCAGGTAGAGTGAAGTATCTCTTACACGCTCTTAGAAAATCCAGGCTCTTGAATGCTTCTTTTGAGACTTGAAAAATTTGATCAGTCCATCGAATATCACATTTAATTTTCATTCCAAGAACATGAAGAGTTTCTGATTCCTCAGTGCCCTAGCAGCGTTGTCAACTTCAAAATTTCAAAACTCACTAAAAATAACAAAACAACAAAAATAGATAATAATTTTTCATTTCTGATTCTATACACTCTATATATTCTATGATATATTTATTTTTTATCAGAAGTTGGATATTTTCATATTAAAGTTTTATGATATGCACAGTAGGGTGGGCCGGTTTGTAAGGACAAATATTGTGCAATTAATTTTTCGATAGCTTTTGGCATGAGGAAAAAAGTTTCGTTACGACATATCAAAAAAATAATTTTCGAGGCGCCCAAATTTCAATTCAAATTTAGAATTTTCAATTTTATCAAAAATAATTCAAAATAATAAAAATTAAAAAAAAATCACCTTGGAAAGGTAATATTAAAAAAAATTAAATCCGCCGATTTCTTTATTACCTACTAAAAAAAACTTAAAAATAAAAATTTGTTTCCGCATGCCAAAAGCTATCGAAAAAGCGATGACACAATATCGATTGCTAAATCAATCCACCCTAATACACAGCCTTTTACTATATACATATGTATGTAGGTAAAAAACTAAATAAATTTGTACATACACATACACAGATGATACATTTTACTACATTAATTTGATAAAACTTTTTAAAAAGAGATCAAAAATTTAATAATTATTCTAAATTAAACTGGTGTATTTTATTGTACAACGATTTTTGTCTCACTCTGAAATAAAAAAGTTGTGTTGAATTTGCTTTGGTGCCACCAAAAATTAAAAAAGCACACCGCGCAACAACTAAGGAATTTCTCGCACAAAAAAATTTTAAAATGGCGCAAGACCACAAACTACTAACAGACATGTAAAAAATGACATTTGCAAATGGTCCAAATCAGCTATAGTGCCGGTGGTTGAAGAAAGAGACAACTATAAAGACTTAATGCTGCGAAGAAGGGAAAATAAACAAAACAAAAAAATAAAATTTTGGAAAAATTGTGGTTTGTGTGTGCTTTGTGTTTTGTGAATAGAAAGTTTTTAGCTCCAATATGATTATTACTTTGTGGGAAAAGCAAAAATTAATCATTTCGTGTTGGGAAGAATAAAATAGCACAAAGCAGTTTGTGTAAAATACGTTAATACAGAAAATAAAACCACAAAGAATGCAAAATATTTTTTCAATTTCTTTTTCGATGCTTGTGCGTATAGAGGGTGTCGGAAAATAAACTTATATAGTTTTCCCCTTCTGTCACCTCTGTATGCTTTGGGGCAAGACGCACCCAGTTCAAAACGCTGCTAACTATCCATTATTACAGGTGGAGCAGCATGATTGGTCGTACATCTATGTGTAAGCATACAACACTGGGTCTTAGGAGCATTACATTCGACACTATTCACACGGCCCCATTCAGAGATTGTTACAAGATCATGATTAAGCGAATCTTTAATATTTTGCCTCCTGGCCGCAATCTCCGGCAGGCTTTGTATATTACTGCATGAATACGAATGACACATGCTGCTGTCATCTGCAAAAGAGTAGATAGGATCGAAAGTTTGACATAGAAGGTCATTTAGGAAAATAAGTAAAAGGGTGCGAGATAGAGCGGAGCGTTGCGGTGCCTCTGAATTAACCTTGAACTCTTTTGATGAGATCCCATCTCTAACAACTCGCATATTGCGATCCTTAAGAAAGCTCGATATAAATCGAGAGAAGACATCACCGACACCAAAAGCAATAAGTTTTGACAGAAGTGCACCATGGCAGACTCTATCAAACGCCTTGGAAATATCTAGAGCCACCACCTTACTTTCGCCAAAATGGAGAATAGAATGGCACCATCTTTCAGCAGGTCTCCCGTAGAGCGACCCTTACGGAAGCCGTACTACTGATCGCTAAGAAAGCTGTTGGACTCCAAAAAATCTTACAAGATGGAAGTGTATCATACTTTCCATAGCTTTAGAAAGTCCAGAACAAACGGCTATTGGACTGCAAATTTCGGGGTTGTTAGCATTTGCTTTTTTGGGGATTGGCGTGACATTAGCAACCTTCCAACACATTGGAAATTCACCAGCATGTTATAATGTACAGAAAAGTTTGGTAAATGCACGAGCTAGCGTTGAAGAGCACTTCTTCGAGACCAGTGCTAGAATTCCATCCGGCCCAGGAGACTTATTCATGTTGAGATGGGCTCGAAGAAAGATTCTTGGCACAGTTACAGATACTCTCTTAAGCACGGCAGTGGTTGATTGTGTTTTGGCAAGTGGGAAGCACTTGCAAATAATTCAGACAGAAGGTTAGCTTTCTCAACCGGGTTAGTGAGTACTTGACCATCCTTTAAAAGAGCTGGAATCGAAGAACTTGCATTATCGTTTACTCTTTTAACGGATGGCCAAAAGCTCTTACTACCCCGAGGGGCATTAAGAACTTTACACTCACTTCATACTTTTGAGGCTGTGAAGTTAGAAACAGGTCGAGAGTAAGCGAAACGCGCTGCCGCGTGGCATGTAACTCCAGCTTTAGTTATTTGCAAATTTGTCGGAATTTCAACTCTCTAGCTATAGCGTAAGTGCCACATGTTTTGGAGAGGCCTAAGTACAATTTTCAGATATTTTTCCTTAATCGTTCACCAAGGCCTATCTGTATACTGAATTTGAGATCTTTAGCTATACTGGAAAACCCTAGGCCGCCCGATGAAAATGTTCCACTTTTAGATTTTCATCCTCGGTTATTCATCAGGACCTATTTGTATACCATTTTTCAGCTCTCTAGCCATGATGGAAGTACCCCATTCTTAAATACAAATAAAGGTGGAAAACCCTTCCCGATGTAAATGTTCAGTTTTTAGATTATTCTCATTACTTGTTGACCAAGACCTATCTGTTTATCAAATTTTTTGGATAAGCTTAACTACAAATAAAGGGAAACATAGGCCTCCTATCAAAGTATCCCATTTTTCTTATTAGTTGTGCACCAAGACCTATCTGTATACCAAATGTCAGCCTTCTAGCTTTATCACTAAGTAGGGGAGACTGGGCAGCTTCAGCACTTTTTCTGAATCTTAAAAGATATTCGACAGATTTAAACATGTTATTGCTTTTTGTTGTCCTTCGCTATTGAATACCAAGATATTGGCATATTTTATGAACACTTAGTATTAGTTACTTATTTTTGAGAATTAGTAGAAAATGTAATTTTCGCCGTCCATCGTTTTAAATGCCTTTTAAATAAACGCATTTCTTTTTTACTCTTACAACGAAAGCCAAGAATAATGCATTATTAATAATTATTTCATATTATAATAAGAGCTTAAATCAACTTCAAATAAATAAATAGTGCGACTGCGTGAAGTTGAAGGTATTTTGACCCAAATTAAATAGAACGTAATCTCCTACCTTAACACCGAATCTACGCCGAAAGCACTATTTACCCTTTTTTTAATCTTCAACAAAAATTAAGATTTCACTTATTTTACGGAAAAATAGGACAATTTTTAATGTAAATTCCACTTTAAATATCGAAAATTTTCAAACATAAAATGCTCACAAAATATAATCGAAATCTTATAAAAATACTAAAACGCATGCAGGTCAGTCAGTTGGTAAGCTGGGAATGGAAAACTTTTTGAGAGTTATTTATTTTGAATTTCGGTGTATTTACATTAATAAAGGCGGATAAAATAAGGTGCCCCAACGCCGAAACTGCCCCAGCCTTCCCTATAAGTGACCCATGCTTAAATAAAAATAAGGGGGAACCTAGGCTCCCCCGATGAAAAAGTTTCACTTTCAGAGCCACTAGTTGTTGACCAAGACTTATCAGCTTACCGAATTTTAGCTCTCTAGCTATAAAAATAATTTAAACTACAGCTACACATATAATTACATAGGCCTATAAGGTTGTAGGTACAGTATGCACTGTGTATGTGTGTAGTAAAAACACTTTACCCTTTTGCTAGATTTCCCACGATATGGCTGTTTTGTGATCGTTTTATTTAGTATTTTAAATCATAAATATACAATGATTATATACCAATGGACACGCAGATAGATGTATTTTTATATTTTGTATGAGTTTCAAAAATAAATAAGGCATTTGATTAAAAACCCTAAAAAATTTTGCCATTGGTATTTTCTACACATATTTTTTTGGGATTTAAAAATTCATAAAAATATTTCCACTTAATATATCGTTAAAATTTTTGCACATAAAACGATTACACTGTGTGTAATTTTTTAAGTCATGGAAAAATATCCATATACGGACACCACTACGTGATAAAAGACCAAAAAAAGACCCTTGTCTCCCAGTTTTGCCCAAAGTCATGCACTTTTTTATGGGCTCCCAAAGATTTGGGGCCTCGGAGTTATTTTTGCAAAATACTGATCATTTCTGAGGCAAAGTTGTAGATCGTGTCATAAAGAACAAAAATTGTGAACATATAAAATCAAAAAATCTTCATCTTTACGATGAAAATCGCAAAAAATTGATTTTTTAACCTTTTTTCTACTGTTCAGGTCCATAAGTAGCAAACCGTTAAAAATTCAAGAAAACAATCAACTACAAAAATATACCTATGATCTAAGATTAGAACATATGAACTTCGTAGGAATGATTCTTAATACGGTTTAGATAGCGCTCAGGGAGCCGCAAAAGCGAAAAATTTCGCGAAATTTTTTTAATTTCATTTGTTTTTTCTCTACTTCAACATTGTGATACATACGAGTACTATGCTATCTATTACAAAAATGTTTCTAAGATCTCAATAAATAACTTTTTAGAACATACAAACTTCCTAGGAATGATGCTTAATACCGCTTAGGTGGCGCACAGGTAGCTGAAAAAGTGAAAAATTTCCAGGAAATTTTTTAATTTCATATGTTTTTTCTTTACTCCAACATTGAGATACATACTATGCTATCTATTACAAAAATGTACCTAAGATTTCATTAAACAACTCACGTGATCACTCACCGACTAAAGCAATACAGGTAAAGCAATAAGTTCAGCACACGCATCACGGGACGCAGCACACAATATAAAAGCGACATGCAACGTTTGCGGTCATCAAATCGGAAAAAAAGTTGTACAAGATTTCAAAAGGGAAATAATCTTTTAACTAGTGAATTCAAAAGAGCATATACGTTATTTTTCGACTAAGAAGACCTGACCCGTATAAAATACACACCTAATACAGTGTGACGCCAATGTTATAATAATCTCTTGGCATGGTTGAGTGGAGGCAAAGATAGTATGAAATATTGTAAGCCGGTAAACTGGATTAATCGCGCAGGTGATCATGATGCAACCAGTTGCTTTGCATGCATAAATTACACATGTCGTCTAAATCGACATGCTGAGAAGAACAAAGAATCGTAGGACAGAATTTACAGGAATGACTAGAGCAAGTGGTGTTACTTATGAAGATCCATCTGATAGCGATTATGTGCATCAACAGGGAAGAGATGGACCACAATTAATAACACAAATGGAAATGGATTTCATTGTGGCCATATTGGGACTATCCATATTTTTGACAGCGTTTTTACAGCAAAGAAAACTCACACAAGCTAGTATTAACTCTACGGCTACCGCAAACGGTAAGCTGAATTTCAGATCCTCTACATTCTAAATGATGACAATTCGTTCGCTTACTGCAACGATATAAAAGCTTTGGTGTTAAAAATGGGAATGAAATACATCGCTATTGAGTGGAGATTATTTATTGATGGTTCGATCTTGAAAGCAGTGTTGTTGTATGCGTCGAACCGAAAACCTGAAACATTGAGAGGTATAAGAAAAAATCAAATACTACGAAAATAAATGGAAGATTTGCTGTGATTTGAAGGGCATCAACATTTTGCAACGGCTTTCCAAAAAATTATTTATTTTGTTTTCTTTGTAATTGGGATTCGTGCTCACCTCTGAATCAATTCCAATGTAATTCGTGGAGACCAAGAGGAAGTGTGTAGGAACAAATGAAACAACATAGACTGAAAAATCTACCGCTCCACATAAAATTGGGAATTGCTAAAAATGTTCGGCAAATTTTTCACTTTTGAGGCTACCTAAGCGCCACCTAAACGGTATTAAGAATCATTCCTAGAAAGTTCATATGTTTTAGAAAGTTGTTTACTGAGATCTTAGGAACACTTTTGTAATAGATAGAATAGTATGTATCTCAATGCTGAAGTAAAAATTAAACGAATGAAATTAAAAAATTTTCGGGAAATTTTTCACTTTTGCAGCTACCTAAGCGCTACCTAAACCGTATTAAGAATCATAAACAGTAGAAAAAAGGCAAAAAAATCTAATTTTTTTTAATTTTTTGCGATTTTCATCTTGAAGATGAAGATTTTTTGATTTTATATGTTCACAATTTTTGTTCTTAATGACAAGATCTACAACTTTATCTCAGAGAGTAAATCAAAATCCGAACGATTCGCAAGATATCAGACTTAGAAAATTATCAGTATTTTGCAAAAATGACTCCGAGGTCCAAAATCTTTGGAGACCCATAAAAAAAGTACATGACTTTGGGCAGAACTGGGAGACACCGGTCTGTTTTTCGTTTTTTATCACGTAGTGGAGTCCGTATATGGTTATTTTTTCCGTGTAGCACTGTGTTAATATATTTTTGAATAAATAATGAAGAAATAGAGATTAAAAATTGAAAGTTAGTACAATTTTCTTGCAAGTATAAAAAAATGCTTCTGAAAAATGCTTCTGAAAATCGGCTCTCCTAGCCATATTTTTAAGCGGGCGGGTAACAAATAAAAGCCAAATTAATTATTTTATTAAATCTAGTATCTAGTAATATTTATAAAAAATTTAAAAACTATGAGCGTTATTTTTTCTTAAGCGATTAACTTAGAATTTCTTTTAAAAAAACTCTACATATTCGTCTAATTCTGGATGTAGCGTGCATGCTTTATTCGACTCGAAATTTCTGTTGTAGTCTTTTTTGAAGTCTAGTTCTTTGAAACATTGAAAAAGAAAAATTTTGGTTTTGAAAACATTTTGAGAAAAACGTCGAACAATCAAGCTCTATTTTCGTCAAAATTTAGCCATTTTTCACTTTAATTTCAAAAACTAGACTTTGATTTTTTTCACAACTAGATCAATAAAAAGCTTTTTCTGCAGATTATCAAGAATAGTGTTGAAAATCATATATTTTCTTTTTACCGGAGATATTCACGAACTCGCGAACAAAGTCAAGGCCAAAACCAAAATTTAAAGCCAAATATCTTTCTTTATCTAATAATAATAAGCTTTACAAAAATCAAATAATATTTGTAAAAGCTTTGGAGCCAACAAAGTTTTACATGCCCGAGGTAGTCAACTTTGACCAATCGTATGTTTCAGCAGGGATCTTAAAATTTAAATATCCTCAAAGATTATGTATGTCATTTTGTATGATTCTTAGATATGTATGTACATCGTTTTGTAATCGGATCGCAAGTTTGAAAAATACAGATTTATTACCCTCTTTTCTGTGCACCGTTTGAATCTCTCAATTCAAATAGCATTTCACGTGGACAACAAAAGTCTTTGTAAATATTTTTGTTCTTAATATCCGCTTTGGTTGTAAAACTTCGTTTAATCGGTTTTGCATTTGCATGCATTTATTCATTTACATACAATTTATTTTCTGTCTATAGATTATAAATCCTTAGACTAATGGCCTTATGCACAAACAATTAATAAAGTTAATGTGTGCATTAAAACCGGGTTTTCCATATAAAAATCCAACATTATAACTACTAAAAAAGGACACTTTAACATTTGTTTCAAATGCAAATAAAAAAAGGAAAAGAAACAAAATTATTTACAGAACAGAAAATGCAACTATTTTGCCATTTTTCTTTTGTACTTTTTGACAGCTTGGAACCTAAAAGCAGTGTTGTTGTTGCTTCGACACTGCCTGTATTATTCTACCATGAATGGTTGTATTGAGGCCAGGTATGGAAAAATTCTTTTGTTAGATTAATTTGTAAAAAAAATTAAATATGTGATAAGTAAACCCAGAAAATACATTCTTCTTGATGATAAATATATATTTGATTCATTTCAATTTAATTTGCAAACCATTTTAATAAAAATTGTTTGTCGCGAAGAAGTTGTTAGCTATTTCGCGTAAAATTAGAATTCCCATATCTGATTTAATTTCATGGTATCAACTGAAATTATTAACTCACAATGAATTGACTACATTGAATTGACATTTAAAATATAACAAAATGACGATACAACAAATTTGTATGTTCACAAGCACATAAGCAATTGCAGTACTTTTTTAAAACAGTAAGCCATACGACTGAGCTTGTGAATTGAACAAATATTGATAAAAAACAACAAAACTATAGAGTCCAAAAAATTGAAAAATATCATTTCCAATTAAAATGCATTCGTATTTTGAATAAAAGTATTGCAAATACCTATTTTCCACAACTTTGTATTTTCCACAAATTTTTATTTAACTTCTAGATTGCTTTTTCCATGTAAATAATTTAAGATGGGCTTAAAATGTATTCTAACTAGAGATGGGCACCACTCACGTGATTATCGTGAATCATGCATGATCACGGTCACTTGAGTGGGAAAAAAAGTTAGTCACAATCACGACTACTCACGCTCACGAAAACAACACAACCTATAAGTATTTATACATTCAAATTTCTAAATGCAAGTAGAAAAATACAATTAGAAGACTTTTCAATAAAAGAGGAAATTTATTGGTGCTTTTTTAAATTTATGTTTAACCGAGAAATGTATTTTTCTGAAACAGTTTGTGGGTTTTGAAATCAAATTTTTCAATTTTGATATTTGGTCAAGTCCCATAAACAGTATTTTTTTTTTAATAAAATAAATTTATAATATAAAAATAAATAAATTTATTTCGATGAATAATAATGCACAAATTATTGCGTTTATTATTTTGTTTACTATTTTGGAAACATTTAAATTAGGTATGAAATTTCAGAATAGAAAACAGGACAGAAATAATGTAACGTGCCTCGCGTAGCGTGCGTCGCAAAGGGTTCTCCTCTTATATTCATCTTTTAGGAGCTAGATTTTGTGCACTTTATTATGCAAAATTCGTTAAAAATTACGAAAACACACTTTAACTTTCAAAGTTACTTCCGTTTTTTGTAGCGTGCGTCACAAAACTTTGTGATCAATTATTTCGCAACAAATACCTCCTAAAAAAATATTTTTTATGCCATTCGAAAGTACACTTATATCCCACTGATCACCATGCATAAGTTGAAGGTACTTCTTTTGAAAGACCAAATAAATTTTATATATTAATGTGAAAACGCGTCCGAATGTAGCGTTCGTCACGCAGGATTTGCCCATATGTATTGTAAAAATTTTTAACCAAGTTTTTACAAATATTCCTATTTAGAGAACATATACTATATAAAAAATATAAAAATATACATAAACACATAGGCCTATAAGAATGTAGGTACAGCATGCACTGTGTATGTGTGTAGTAAAAAGACTTGCTAAATTTCACGCGAGATGCCTGATTTGTGACCGTTTTATTTAATATTTTAAATCATAAATATACATGTATTACATACCAATAGACAGGTACATAACTGTATTTTTTATGAATTTAGATCATTTTCAAAAATAAATAAGGCATTTGATTAGCCATTCGTATTTTCTTCACATATTTTTTTTTGGATTTGAAAATTCATAAAAAAATTTATATTTAATAAATCGTTGAAATTTTTTAAACATAAAAGGCATGGTAAAATAATACAGGTGGTGTCGAAACATTAACGGACTTTTTTGTTTTCGAGTCTGTCAAAATTTGATTTTGTATTACTAACACACACCCACACTGCTAGAAAATCACACTTTATCACTTGTTTCAAATGCAAATAAGAAAAGGAAAAGAAACAAAATTCTTTATAGAACAGAAAATGCAATCATTTTGTAATTTTTCTTTTGTACTTTTTGACAGCTTCGAACCTAAAAGCAGTGTTTTTGCAGCTTCGACACCACCTGCATTATTCCACCATGATAAAAGGATTACTATGGTCGCGTTCATAAGACGTAGCTGTTGAGCTCAACTGTTGTCAACAGTTACGTCATAGAAACTGCTTGATGAATAATTGGATAATGAACAGCTGGTTAATGTAAACAATTGAAAAGAAATAAAAATGGTGCAAAAGAAATAATTTAAAATTGCTAAATTAAATTATGGGCAACATAGAATTTACAATGGAGTTTTTCTTGGTAGGAATTTTTAATTTTTATATTTAAATCTGCACCACAAATTAAATATTCACAACATAAAAATGCACAACAAAACACTGCAATAAAATGATAAACCTGCGCCGATAATAATTTATATTTCAACGGCACTGTGTTCAAAAAATCGTTATACCTTATATTGAAATAATTATGTAATTAATATGAATAATATATATATGAATAATAATAAGCCGACGTATATTTAATGAAATTAGTATTTTAATTTTATTTCTTCTTTTTCGTTACCTTATCGCATTTGTATTGCAAAATTTAACGAAATAATTTGTAGTCGCCACCTAACAAAATCGGCGTTGCATTAGAATATAAGAGCGCTGCGGAGCTAAGCACAACATGTTGACTAAATGTAGCGAAAAAAATTTATGTTGGAAAAAATGGCAGCAAATACTCAACTGTTGTGTGGAGCGGAACTACTAAACTCTGCGTTTCTAATACAAACACTCAACGGTTGCGCATTATGAACGCGACCTATGTTTTTGAACAAATAATGAAGAAGCAAAGATTAATGGCTTTATTAGCAAAAGATTAATAAAGTTAATGTTTGCATTAAAACCTGTTTTCTCATATAAAAATCCAACATTAAACGTACTATAACTTTATTAATCGTTTGTGAATAAG
Organism: Gymnocheta viridis; assembly: GCA_956483585.1. Classification (NCBI taxonomy): domain Eukaryota; kingdom Metazoa; phylum Arthropoda; class Insecta; order Diptera; family Tachinidae; genus Gymnocheta; species Gymnocheta viridis. The sequence goes on from OY101441.1 coordinate 68,832,172, forward strand.
TTCATAAAATTTAATATTAGTACAAGTTTCATGCAGGTTTATAAAATGCTTCTGAAAATTTGACTATTTTTAGTAAACCTGCTCTCCTGGCAACATTTTTGAGCGGGTGGGTAACAATTAAAAGCCAAATAAGATTATTGTATCAAATGTATCTATTATAATTTATAAAAAAATTTAAAACTCGAGCGTATTTTTTTGTTAAGCGATTAACATAGAACTTCGTTAAAAAAAAACTTTCCATATTCGTCCAATGCTGGATATAGCGTGTATGCTTTATTCGACTTGAAATTTCTATTGCAGTCCTTTTTGAAATCTAATCTTTTGAAATATTAAAAAAAAATTTTGGTTTTGAAAACATTTTGAGATAAGCATGGAACAGTCAAGCTCTATTTCTGTCAAAATTTAGCAGTTTTTCACTATAATTTCAAAAACTTGACTTTGATTTTTTCACGACTACATCAATTGAGATCAATTAAAGTTTTTTCCTGCATATTTTAAAAATTTTATTAAAAATCATATACATAATTTTTTTTTAATTTTATCTTCTACCAGAGATATTCAGCAAAGTCAAGGCAAAAAAATAAATTCAAAAATTGAAAGCTAAATATCTTTGAAAACATTAAAGAATTTTTTTGAAATAAAATGTATTTTCTTCAAATTTAAATGCACTTAAGGTAATTTTTAAAATTCTCATTGGTTTTTTAAAAAGAGGTTTGAAACATTTAAAAATAAGGTTTAAGGTCTACTGATGATTTGACTTTAGCACTAATGAAATGCATGTATATAGACTAGCTAAAAAAAACCCTCAACAAACAAAAGTTATTTAAATCTTTGAAAAAAGATATCGAGGAAATCTCGAATAATATAAATTTAATAATTATGTAAAATATAAATTTTGGGAAAAAGTCCGAATAAAAATTTTAAATATTAAACCTTTTATCGTTCATAAAATTGGAAAATGGCAAACGGGGACTGCCGCGGCAAAGTTATTGTATAGCATTTTTTATCAACTTATGCAATTATAATTATTTATTTATGCAGTATTTTTTTCTTTGATATTAATTCAAGTTTTTTCTTTGATATTAATTCAAGTTACAATGATATACACAAAAAAACAGACAACTCGTAGGTTTTTAAGCTAATGCATAGCTTTTATCGCGGGCTTTGAGCGCGGCGACCGAATCAAGAAAATCACCACGCTCAAGGCCCGCGATAAAAGCTATGCAATAGCTTAAAAACCTACGAATTGTCTGTTTGTTTGGGTATATAATTTTTTGTTAACCACGATTGCTCGTAAGTACGCCTGTTGGCAACAACGCTAATAATATTTTTATATAGTTCCTTTTATATTTTTAATTTGTTCAAACATTTATAATCCTCACTGTAACTTTATTATATTACATATTACCATTTATTTAGTGAACTCATTAGCTCTCAATTACTTACATATATACAATCAATATCTTTGAATTTATTTTAATGTTATACTGAGTAAAAGAGAGTAATTGAATTTACGATATTTGTTGGGCACATGGTATGTGCATATTAATTTAATTACTGCATACAATTTATTCATATTTATCTATCTTTCTTTTCTTTTATGCCTACATATTTAAATATTGCTAAAAGTTGTTGTTGACATTCTTAAGCATACCGCTATATTTTGTTAATCTTGTTTTACGATTGTAAAATATTGCAGTAGCTTATAATTTTAATTGTACTTAAGTTCTTGAAGCGAAACCATCAAAATAAAAAATAGCTTTTATTAAAATTAATAGTTAGCTAGTTTTTTTTCCTTGAACATATTTATTGGTGCCGAAACCCGGGAACAAGTGTGTAAGAATTTAGAAATTTGTGAAGTGATATTAATTATTAAAAATCGATGTTGATAAAGTTTGAAAGATTTTCTTATTCCTAAAATTAATCTTAAAATTAATTGGTAACATATGAATATATACTTTTATATAATCTTTAATTTCAAATTTTAGTCGACTTGGTGCTAAATTAATAATTAATAATTGGAAATTCACGATAAATTTTTGATCTACACATTGGTTTTCGATTTTATCTTCTTATTTTAATTCTTGCGAATAAATAATGTCTAATTTAGCTGAAATTATTAGGAAACAGCTTGCTTATTTAGACCATCTTAATAAGTTACATACGAGATTCCAGGCGAAAAATGAAAAAGCGAAAGGTTATTTAACTAGTATCCTTCAAGAAATAGATGATATTAATGCTAATTTTAAAAGTAATCATGAAGAAATTGAAAATTTTCTCCATGAATCTTCCTTGAAGGCTGATGACGTTCCTTATATACAGGAAGACTGCTTTTATGCATTTTCCGATATGTTTTTACTATTTAAGGGTGAAATTCTTGACAGTTTTCCTGAACGGCCGACCAGCTCCCCCGCTTATGCAAGCACATTTGCTCTACCATCTAGTCATGCAGATATTACTGCGAATGTAGATGCAAAATTGCCCAAAATCTCTTTACCGAAATTCTCCGGTGACTACATGGAATGGATGCCATTCCAAGACATTTATTTGAATCTTGTACATAATAATGTTAGCCTTTCGAAGGTGCAAAAATTTTATTACCTTAAGGGTACTCTTTATGGCGAAGCAGCCAGTTTAATTAAAACAATATGTGCTACAGAAGCAAATTACGACTTAGCGTGGTCTACTTTAAAGTCAAGATACCACAATGAACGTGTTATCGTTGATGCATTGATAAAAAGGCTTTTGAATATTGAAAAATCAAATGGAAGTTTTCAATCCATAAAAGCTATCCTTGATACTACTAAGGAATGTATCAGCTCTCTTAAGAATTTAGACTTTAACACTTCTACATGGGATCCGATTTTGATTACTATTATTGGGCAAAAATTGGATTTAGCCACTCGTAGAGATTGGGAACATTCTCTAAAATCTTCGACGAAAGTACCTTCTCTTGACGAACTGCTGAATTTTCTTGAGAGAACTTTTAGAACTCTCGAACCTTTACATGAAGACATGCCGTCTTCAAATAGAAATGATCGTTTTCAAAAGAGAAATCAGTCAAAGTCGAAAAAATCAGTTTTTCATACAAATCAAATAACGCAGAAACAACCCGGTTTATGTTCACTTTGTCAGAAACCTCATGCGTTGTCGAAATGTTACAAATTTATTGCTTTTAACGCAAAATCGAAGGAAGAGTTTGTCAACAATAATGGTATATGTCGTAATTGCCTTACACGTGGCCATCAACAAAATAATTGCCCATCGACTTACCGTTGCAATTTATGCAAGCAACCTCATCATACCATTTTGCATCCGAATATATCCGACAGTTTTGGGAGTTCGCATTTTTCTAGTACAATCCAAAATATTAATAATTCTTCTTCTGCAAATGGGCAGAGTTCATCTAATAATGTTTATTTGTTTAGCAATGTTATACTTTCAACCATTCGATTAATCGTAAATTGCGAAAATGGTAAATTTCAATTTAGAGCTCTTTTGGATCCAGGCTCCCAGGGAACTTTGGTGGCAGAAAGAGTTGTCCAACTTTTACGCCTAAAGAGACACAAATCTAATTGCAGTGTACAGGGTGTAGGTGAAACTAAAGTCAACAGTTGCAAAGCATGGGTAATTCTTGATCTATGGTCTACTAATTATAAGCCAGTAATTAACTGTGCTGCATTAGTCCTTAATAAATTAACGAATTATACACCTAATATTTCTTGTAAAAAACTATCTATACCTCAAAATATTGTGGAGTCGTTGGCTGATCCTCAGTTTGATCATTCTGATCAAATTGATATTATTCTTGGAGCGGACATTTTAGGTTCGTTATTGATACCCAGTAATTCATTTAAACATGAAAATTTGTTTTTTCAAGAAACTCTGTTTGGTTGGGTTTTTTCTGGTCCCACCCAGTATCAATCGTATTCTCCTGTAATCGTACATACTGTGAACTTAGATGCAACTCTAAAACTATTTTGGGAGCAGGAGGAGGTAGAAGTCAAAAGAAAATATACAGATGAAGAATCACTGTGTGAGCAATATTTTCTAAATACAACTAAACGCGATGAGACTGGACGGTATACAGTGAGTTTACCTTTTAAATCGGTGATCGGTGGTTCATCGTCTATTGAATTAGATAACAACCATGTCAATGCCTATAAACGTTTAGTACAACTAGAAAGACGTTTTGTTAGTCAGCCAAGTTTTTGCGAAAGGTATAAAGAATTTATGAGTGAATATGAAGAGTTTAGGCATATGAGAAAAATAGGTAGTTATCCAGCGAACATTCAGAAACTTTCTTATATATTACCTCATCACGGAGTATTAAAAGAAAACAGTAGCACGACTAAATTACGAGTTGTTTTTGACGGTAGCAGCCACAGAATTGGTCAAGACTCGCTAAATGAGAAGCTTTGTTCAGGCCCAGCTCTGCAAAATGCTTTGCCCCAGATAATTAATAAATGGAGACGCCATAGAATAGGGTTTTGTGCCGACATTGAAAAAATGTTTAGGCAAATTGAAATTTGTGAAGAACATCGACGTTTTCAACAGATTTTATGGCGTTTAAACCCTTTTGATGAAATTTCAATTTACGAGTTGAATACCGTTACTTACGGAACTACCCCTGCACCTTATTTATCCATTAGAGTTTTGCGAAAATTGGCTGAAGACAACTCACATTCGTTTCCAACAGAATCTAAAATTTTAGCCCATGATTCATACGTCGATGATGTTATCTCTGGCGCAGATTCATTGGATGCTGCTGTTGCCATACAGAGGAATTTGTGTACTGTGCTTAAAAGTGGAGGGTTTAACCTCAGAAAATGGATTTCTAATTCTCCTGATTTATTACTTGAAATCCCTGATGAGTTCAGAGAAAAATCTGTTTCCTTGAATTTTGACCATGATAATGTGGTAAAGACATTAGGAATTCAATGGTTCCCTAATTCTGACACTTTTTCAAGTTATTGAATCACAAATAGATAAAGTAACAAAGAGGTTAATTCTTTCTGAAACTGCAAAGCTTTTTGATCCATTGGGATGGCTCTCGCCATCTACAGTCTTAGCCAAAATTATGTTCCAGAAATTATGGTTAGAAGGCGTAGACTGGGACTCTGAAGTTCCATTATATATAAAAAACGCGTGGCTTAGGTATAGGAAAACGTTGAAAAGCGTAGAGCAAATAAAATTGCCACGATGGCTAAGCTACAGTCCTGAATCCATTGTGGAACTTCATTGCTTTTGTGATGCATCCAATGATGCATATGCTGCAGTAATATACGCAAAGGTATATTGTGGAGTTAGTGTGAGTATACAAATATTGCAGGCAAAGACCAAGGTAACACCAGTAAAAACAGTAACAATACCGAGGCTAGAACTGTGCGCAGCTACCCTTTTAGTAAAATTGGCCCAAAAGGTTAAAGAGTCACTTTTAGACGTTGCAGTTAATCAAGTAGTCTACTGGAGTGATAGTTCTACCGTGCTAAGCTGGATAAGAAAGCATCCGTCCAGATGGAGTGTATATGTTTCTAATAGAGTTGCCGAGATTCAACGCCATACAAATGCCCAACAGTGGAGATATGTGCCTTCAGCTTACAATCCAGCAGATTGTGCCTCCAGAGGTGTATTACCAGAAGACCTTGTGAAGAATAGCATGTGGTGGCATGGACCAGAGTTTCTAAAACATCCACCTTCACATTGGCCAAAAAATATTTGCAATACAGAAACAACGTTAGAAGAACATAAATCAAAAATAGTTAATAATGTAAGCATTGAAACGACGTATCCTGATATTTTACATAAGTATTCCTCGCTGAATAAATTAATAAGAATTTGTGCAATTTGTTTGCGATTTTCTAATAACTGTAAAAGAGATAAAGAATGTAAAAATTTTGGTACAATTACAACTAAAGAGATGAAAGCTTCATTATATGCACTGATTAAAATAACTCAGGCCATTGATTTTAATATTGAAATAGCAAACATACTTTCAGCCACGCCCGTTAAAAACAAACATATTTTAAAACTAATGCCTTTTCTTGATGACTTTGGGATTCTTCGTGTTGGCGGAAGGCTGCAAAACTCCAGTTTAGCGTTCTCTAAGAAACACCCAATTTTACTTGCCAAAACTAACCCATTGGCAGTTTTAATCATACTAGAATCTCACCACAAAACTCTTCATGGGGGTTTGACATTAACTATGTCATATGTTAGTCGAAATTTTTGGATTATTTCAGGTAATCAGATAGCTAAAAGGGTAATTAATAATTGTGTTAACTGTTTCAGATATAATGCCAAGACCTCAGAACAAATAATGGGAAATCTACCTCCTGTACGCATCAATATGTCCAGACCATTTAAGCATAGCGGTGTTGATTTTGCTGGACCAGTTCAATTAAAATGCTCAACATTAAGATCATCAGTTGTATATAAGGGATATATATGTGTATTTATTTGTATGGTTACAAAAGCAATACACCTAGAAGCGGTATCTGACCTTACTACAAATGGTTTTTTGGCTGCTTTTAGACGTTTAGTATCCCGTAGAGGTGTATGCACAGATATATATTCTGATTGCGGAACTAATTTTGTTGGCGCTTCTAAAGAACTGAAAGTTCTGTACCATAGAAGCCAATCGTCTCTGCCAGAAGATCTTCGCCAGAATCTATCTTGTAATGGTACAAACTGGCATTTCATTCCGCCAGCCTCCCCACATTTTGGCGGTTTGTGGGAGGCTGGTGTTAAATCAGTTAAATACCACCTAAAACGTGTAACGAATGATCGTGTCTTGAGCTATGAGGAGCTCTCCACTTTATTATGTCAAGTTGAGGGTTGCCTGAATTCACGTCCTCTTTGCCCTCTTTCCACAGACCCGGCTGACGTTGATGCACTCACTCCTGCACACTTTCTAATTGGAGAGCCTACTGTATGTATACAAGAAGAAAGTCTCCTCGACATAAACGTTTCATATTTATCACGTTGGAAAGTAATCGAAAAAAATGAAGCAATCTTTTTGGAAAAGGTGGTATTCTGAATACCTAAATCGATTACAATCACGCCCAAAATGGGTAGATAATCAACGCAATTTACAGATAGGAGATTTAGTAATTATAAAAGATGAAAGGTGCTCACCAGGACAATGGTGTCTTGGAAGAATTCAAGACATTCATCCTAAAAGGGATGGACTCGTAAGAGTTGTATCCATTCTATCTAAACAAAAAATTTTTAAAAGACCTATAACCAAAATATGTTTACTTCCTTCAAATGATCTCTTTTCAGATCCGATTGAGAAACCACAAGCTCCAGAGTAATCAGACGGCAAATGTAGGTTTGCATATTTCGCTGTGAGTCGAAGCATAGCGGGGTCCAAAGGGACCCGACTAAATTTCTTCCACCGGCGAATCTACATTTCAACCAGGCTAAGAACAGTAGTTCTTGGAGCGGAGTATGTTGGCAACAACGCTAATAATATTTTTATATAGTTCCTTTTATATTTTTAATTTGTTCAAACATTTATAATCCTCACTGTAACTTTATTATATTACATATTACCATTTATTTAGTGAACTCATTAGCTCTCAATTACTTACATATATACAATCAATATCTTTGAATTTATTTTAATGTTATACTGAGTAAAAGAGAGTAATTGAATTTACGATATTTGTTGGGCACATGGTATGTGCATATTAATTTAATTACTGCATACAATTTATTCATATTTATCTATCTTTCTTTTCTTTTATGCCTACATATTTAAATATTGCTAAAAGTTGTTGTTGACATTCTTAAGCATACCGCTATATTTTGTTAATCTTGTTTTACGATTGTAAAATATTGCAGTAGCTTATAATTTTAATTGTACTTAAGTTCTTGAAGCGAAACCATCAAAATAAAAAATAGCTTTTATTAAAATTAATAGTTAGCTAGTTTTTTTCCTTGAACAACGCCATTTTGTGTTTTCCTACATGTAAAAATCTGTTCTGGCAATACTGTATGTTAATGAAATCAATAGCATACTTTAGGGGTTAACATACGCTAGGCGATTCAAATACTTAAAAAAACAAAAGACATAAGAAACAAACTTATTGTTAGGTTTTATTTTCGTTACGGAATTTCTTGATTCGGTCGCCGCGCTCAAGGCCCGCGATAAAAGCTATGCAATAGCTTGAAAATAATATAAGCTAATTTCCGAGTTATTAATAAATAACTATATTAGCATGCTTTCTCGCCGTTTCTGTTTTTAAAAACTTTGCTGGGCTATAAATAACCCCAGATAGTTTCCCCGAGAATGACAGTACCCATTATCGAAGCCCTCTTTGGATTGCAGCTAACACGTCGTGTGTACCCTAGCTCATTTTCGAGATATTAATGAATGTGTGTACTAGTTTTGGAGCTATTAGCTGAAAGCTGAAACATTTTCTATATGGGTTATTTTTATAATAGACCACAAATGTGTTTTTTATTCAAAGGTAGCATCATTACGGCAGCAGACTCTTGTATTTTGTACAGCCAAAAGTGTTGAAAAAATCTATAAAATACCAAAAATTCTTAAAAATAAAAATATGCGAACATCAGGAAAATTTTATGATTCAATATTGATTAAAAAACAGCAAAATTATATAGTAAAAAAACTTATTTCCATTGTGAAAATTAAACTTTTATTAAAAACTATTTTGTATTTGGAATAAAAATTTAAAACGCATTTGTATTTTGAATAAAAGTATTGCAAATACCTTCTTTCCACAAATTTATATTTAGCTTCTAGATTGCATTATCCAATTGAATTTCGCAATTCATCAAATATTTTTCAAACAATCAGTTCCTATCGTATACATACATACATATGAACTTTGGATTTTTAGATTGGAATCTTTGGGGAAAATTTCCAAAACATTTGTAAAGCGTAGCGATAATAGTTCGCGAGCTGTACCGCGTCTAAAAATATTTTCGTATTTTCCCCAATTCAACACACACAAAATGATAAGTTAAGATCTTAGGAGATAAAAAATTGATTTCTTCATATTCATATAAAATTAACTGCTCTTACATTCATTAAAAAAAACCTCAAAAAATCATCGTTTTGCGGAATATCGCATTGTCGATAGCACGCACTAAGGAATTGGACGCGGATTAATGGTAAAATATTACGAAAATAAGCCGAATTATGGGTTGGATTTGAGAGCAAAATGCTTTCTGTTTGCGATTTTATCGTAATTTTTCATATTTAGTTCTCTGTCTTACACAGTAAACGCAGAAGAAGATTTAAATAAAAAATATTTTTATTTAAATCCATCTGTTTTCTTAGCAGGCTGAATATGAATTACCGAATTCGTATTTTTTAAATCAATTGTGGTTGAAATTCCATTGTGTTTCTATATTAGAAATATACAGGTTATATTGAACCAAAACCTTTATCGTATGGTCCAACCGCAATACAGATAAGTAAATGGAAAAGTTAACAAAATTTTAAAAAGACAACTATCAGAATACCACTAGTTTACATACATACGTACATCATACGAGTTTCAAAGAAAAAATTAAATTAAAATAAGGAATTAAAATATAATGTTATATTTTATAATTTAAAATTTTTTCTTACACCGTCAAGTTATTTTTAATATTATATTACATCAAATAAAAACGTCGAGAACTTACTGAATTCACTATATAATTACATATTTGATCACTGTACAAAATGCTATCTAATAACATATTGGATACTTTTGAAAAATAAACCTTTTATGGTTCATAAAATTGGAAAAAACGCAAAAATTAAAAAAAATATTATAAATGAGATTGTTCCTGGTTTTTTAAATAAATTGTGGAACAAACTTTTTCAAATAAAAAGTAAAAGTAATAAAAACAACTAAAATGTATCGAAAACTAAAAAAAAAATTGCATTGTGTTGTGTTTACGATTCGAAACCGTGCCACCGGTTTCAAATCCTGACCAACCATTTATTTATTTATTTTTTTAATTTTTGGTACATTTTAGTTATTTTTATTATTTTTGTTTGAAAAAGTTCGTTTTTTTAATTTTTGATAGCTTTAAACTATTTTTAATATGAAGATAATATTGGAACATTTTAATCATCAGACTAACAGATTTATGTAATAGTTGGCGATTTTTTAAATAAATTTCTGGAGAATTTCTTCATTATTAAATCTTTTCTTACGTTTCAAATCATTTCTTTGTTTAGTCGAAGACCACTGGCTTTTTGATAAAGACGTTGAAACACTTCTTGGATGTGTGAAAAGTTATATAAGTGCTAATAAGGGGATGTTAATATTTTTATAAAACACCCCAGGCAAGAAGGTGTTACAAATTTGTTACGAAATTCATAATTTATGGCTGACTTCATAAACGCAGTTTGCAAAGCAACACTAGAATGCCTTGTGAACTCATGCTTTTAGTGTTGCTTTGCAAGCTGTGTTTATGAAATCAGCCTATACTATGAAGTAGAGATTATAACCAATAATGCGTGATCGTGATTAATTTTTTATTTCCATCACGTAAGGGTGCGTCCGTGAGACGGTGGGTGGCAATTTTTTTTGCTTTAATGTAATTTTTTTCCATATAAATTTTTTTATTTTATTTCGTGGACGTGAATTTTCGTGATTCTGACTTCTTACGTCACTCCATACAATGGTGAAGGGTATATAAGATTCGGCGCAGCCGAATATAGCTCTCTTACTTGTTTATATTGTTTCTGTCAAAAACATCATCAGAAATGTAGTACAGAAAAATATAGACACTCTTTTTGAGTGCCGCAATGGTACCACCTGGTTAATACTCCTTCAGCTTAAGAGCATTATACATTGATCACAATGTATATGCTGATTGATAGAAAATCAAAAAATTTAGATGTTTGGCAAGCTTGACGGGTGGTGTTGATGTATGTATTGCTTTTACTCTTTTATGCACGTGCATACTTTAAACGATATTAATATGTTCCACCCGTTGTTGACAGTTCAAAGTAAATTGCAAATGAATGCTTGCCAGGTGTTCAAGTAAATTTTTGTTCTAACGTTAAGCACAAGTAAAGGAGCATGATGTCAAGTATTTGACAAGTGCCCTTTAACGAAATATATAATATACAGGGTAAATCAGTTAAAGCAGCTGATCCCTTACGATATGTTATCTTAATGTCAAGCTCAATAAAAAAATAAACAATATTCTTTATATATAAAATTTTGTTTGAGTATAATAAATTAATTATTATTGTAGTACTGGCGAGCTTACCTTGTTTATTGTGTCATTATAATGAACACGTCACGACTATTTCACAAACAGATGGCACTAACAGGCCAGCTGATTGTTAAAGTTGAACACGTCAGTTGATTGAGTTGTTGGCACGGCATAATTTTAAGAAAAGTTAAACAAGTAGGAATTAAAACAAAATTTTTCCTTTATTTGAAGAAACGAATATCAAGTTTAATTATTTCACCGATATAAAGGTAAGTTTAATTGATTTAATTTTGTGAACAGTTATTAAATCGTGTGGAAAGAGAAAGTTTTGTATCCGGTAAATAACCTTAAATAATAGAAAAGTGCATATGTACATACACATATTTTCTCATTTATGTTATTAAAATTGATAGTTTATTAATTATCATTTGCAGTAAATTTGCAACACTTCAACTATGGTGGTACAAAACGCTACATCTTGTTGGCCCGTGGCTATAATATGCTGTCTTTTATTATTGGCTGCCACTCAATTACGTGGGGTCCAATCGGCAGCTGTTATGTCTGTTGACTTGGGCTCCGAATGGATGAAAGTGGGCATTGTCTCACCAGGTGTGCCCATGGAAATAGCACTGAATCGCGAATCAAAACGCAAGACCCCAGTCACTCTTTCATTCCGCGACGGTGTACGAACATTTGGAGAAGATGCCGTTACTGTTGGAATTAAAGATCCAAAAGCAGCGTACAGTTATCTATTAGATTTGCTGGGAAAAACTATAGATAATCCAATTGTTGATTTGTATAGGTAAGTATTATAATATACAGTAATCTTTTTTAAAGTGTACGTGTCTTAATTAGATACCAGTATACAAAAATATAGGAAGAAATTAAGTTTATCCACACAAAAAAAAATAGAACACCCGATAGAAAATTGAAAACAAAGAAAACCAATTTATTTTATTTATTTTTAAATAAATAAACGCGTTTGATGGAAAATATACCGTATAATCTTGTACTTGAACTTCACAGGACCATAACTGGGAAACTAAGGCTCACCTCCAATTTTATATAACTATCCATATCATTACTTTATTGTAAGAAGAAGAATGTTCAGAGATCCGCTATATAGTTTTATGTTGTACGTCAGTATACAAAACAAAGTACCATAGTGTAGAAAAATTTAAAAGGTCGATCGATAATGGAATCGGTCGCATGTGAACAAACCTATTTCTGTACATCTATTCGAAGTTTAACAAATCGTAAACAATCCAATAAAGTGAGGAACAAACATAAAACAGAACTGAATGATAATCTAATTTTAGTTTGTAACGTTCTGTTTCAAAGAAAAGTATTTTAAAATTAATTTATATTGATTCGAACTTCAGGTCCAATTTTATATGAAAATAACTAATTTTATTTCTAAAAATTTCGTTACTATCATTGAGTAGTTTCTCAATGGAAATTATTAATAATCGTAGACCAATATTATATTTTTATTAAACGGAGAAAAAAAAACTATAATTTTTTAAATTCTTAATTTCTAATTGGATTTTTATGTATAACTGTGAACAACACTATCTGTATGTACTCTAAAATGAATTCCTTTGTCTTGTTAGAACACACATATGTATGTAATGATTTCCGGGATTATTTGACCGTCTCCAGGGCACTTTAATTATGTACATATATTATAATGAGAAAATGGTATACACACATTTCTGACTTTCTAAAAATTTGTTTATCGTAAGCATCAATACAAATAATTAAAATCAAAAATATTTTGATTTATTAAATTACACAGAAAAAATTCATAAACTCAAATGAAGCTTTTTTTATAGTACTTTAAATATTTTCAATATATAAAATAAAATGTTTGAATTTGTAAAATTAGTAAGACGGCATTCAGACGGTGAGTGAGTCTTTCGCATGTTTGATCAGTCTAGAATTTTTAGTTCGAAGGTAAAGGAGTTAGATAATCAAACGGTATAGGATTTATTTTTTTATATTGGTTTTTCTATTTTTTCCATCTTAATTTTTTTGTATTTATACACTTTTATATGATTATGATAAAGAATTTGTATTTTTCTGAATGAGTACATTTTTTATAAAGACATGAATTAAAAACTCAACGCATATATGCTCATTGGGGAATTTCATAAAGTCTTGCCTGAAAAAGCAGCTTTTTGAGGCCAAAAATTAAAAAATAATAATTTTTTTGCAATATTTTATGACAACGACATTCCTAGAATCATTTAACCGATTTAGAAAAATTTTATCACAATTGACGCAGTTTTTCAAGTTCAAAAATATTGAAATTCGATTTAACAAGAACTTGGATTTATCAAATTAAAGTTATTGTTATTATTCGTCTACGATATCTCGAACGGATAAATCAATTTTTTGAGCTTAAGCGTAGATTAGATTTTGGATTTTACTAGTTTAGTAGTTTAAATATAAAAAAATAAAATTTTTCTGAAAACTATTTTCGAAAATTAAAATCAAAACCGTTCTGATAGTTTAAGCCGTTCTTAAGCAGAGAGTTTTGCATACATACACACATTCATGACTTCAAAATGTCAAAATCTGATGAAAACGCGATTTTCGAAAATTGAGAATAATTTTTTCAAGCTTTGAACAGTTTCTGTTTTAGCAATTTAAGCAAAGATAATAAACATAGAACAATTGGAGACACACGAGTGTTTGACAAAATAGGGTTTTCTATGTATATATTATGCATTTCACCGGTGCTTATAACACATCATATGTATAATTTCAACTAATTTATTTTAAAATATTTTTCAAACCTTGAATGCTGGTCTTCAGAAAACGAGATCAAATCTTTTAATTTACTCACCTCAATGGAAAATAAAAACTAAAATATATCTTCCTCTCAAGAGGTGAGTAAATAAGGTATTACATATTTATATAATAATATATTAGACAAAACACAGTTAAGGACTGTGCAACCTAGTCTAGCATGTGCAACCTCTAGCTCTAAAAACTTAGACGACAGCAGACAGCAAGCAGCAATATGCCAAAAATAAAACCCATGTGTTTAAATGAAAACGATTATTTTGACGACAGCACAGCAGCAGGACTGCACAACAGCATTTGCTGCTGCTGCCAACTTAGGCTATTTTCTATATAGTGTTGCCATTATAAATTGAAAAAATAAGAACAAAAACTTTTTGTTAATATTAAACATTAAAGAACATTATAAAAATACAATATAGAAATATTTATTTGTATTTGTATAGTTTTTCGTGATATTATTAAATTTTTTATCAATAACTTTAATTTTATTCATTAGAAAATATATATTTTGTTTGTGTTTGAAATTATTATGTTGTTGCGGTCTTCAAAATAATTATGATGCTGACTTCAGAGCAGCATTTGAAGTTGGCACCATTTGAAGCCGTAAATGCCTATACTGCATTAAAAAATATTTCCAAATATTTGTTTGTTTAGTGAACAATCAGCGTAATCGTGGTTACCCGCACAAGCTGTACATACCTTGACTCTGTTGCAGTTTTTGGCTCCATGACCGTACATAGAACACTTGGTACATTGTGTAGGACCTTTATTACTCTTTAAAGGTTACAGAAAAATCTGATTTTTAAAATTTCACGCTTTGAAACGTGTTGTCTGTCAAATTTGATCAGATACAGTGTGTCATCTTCCTTTGATCTTTTGGTAATAATTTCTTTAGCGCTTATAGGAGTAATGTTGTGCGAACTTTTAAATTCAGCCATTATAACTGTTGTCGTCTGTCGGGGAAGACCAAACAGCACCATCTTAAAAATTTTACTATCTCACCTCGTGTGTAGAAATGCATTTTGTTGCTTTTTAGCGTTTTCAGAGCCTCTTCATACAGCGCCATGGTGCTTGATATTATTTTAGTTCCAATCGACATTCTTTTGAACATAAATTTCTCACCGATTAATCCTAGCACTTTGGAAAAACTCACGGTGGAATCCACAATTACCGGTGGTATTTTCTCCTTTTTTAATAGTTCTTCTTCATCTTCGGACAGCAGATGAAACCTTTTGCTGGTACTCGGCCCGTCGTTTATTTTGGGCATCTTGTATTTTGGGGCAATTGCCCCAAAACTTCCTCCTTTTTTGACCATTCATAGTCAAAAAGATAATTTATTTACAATGAAAAATTTATTATTTATCCGTGAGCAAAAGTACACGTTGTTTACAATTCAAGGCATTGTTGCCGGATGATATGTCGATATATCTTTAAAATTATAGCTTCTAAAAAAGATTTATAAAACTAGTATGTACTTATGTGTATGTGGAAAACGTACCCTCTCATTTTGTTTTATCGGGCTTGAATGTAATTCACGTAAACTTTACGCCCCTGAGACCACGTCTTCCCTAAGCGTCGAGCCCCTAAAAATGGAACCATGCATTGTTTCCTGTGATTTAAATTTTTTTGGAGCAATTTTTTTTTTTGCTATTATGTGAATATTAAATTATAAATAATTATATTTGCAATAAGCACAATTTGTTGTAAGTCGAATAAGAAATAGGATTAAACGATGGTCAACTAGTAAATTTATTATTTACTTGTATGTATTTTAACCTCGTACATCGAAAAAAATTGAGAATGCCTTGGATAATCTATTCGATATAGCGTACGCTAATGCTTTAGAAATAATGAAAACAGATGAAAACATTTATATTAAAAATAAGACAGCTGATTAAAGCTGATTTAAAAACAAAATAACGATTCCGTAATAGTCACAATACGTTGGGATTAAACGTTATTGCCAGCACAGTGACAAGAAGAACGACGAACCACGTTGGATGGCAAGAGCTATGCGTGCCATAAAAATATTTTTATTATGCGATTAGTTAAATTTAATCAGCAAAGAAAACCAAGGTACGTAAAAGTTTCCCTATTCGTAACTACAAATTAAGTTAAACCATGGATACAATGCAACTAATAGCTCTCTACCACGACTTGTGTTTTATAAAAGCGCTGAAGAGTTATGAAGTTATGTAGCCCAGTTGATTTTTGAAGCTGCTTTTAAGAAATTTTAATAATATTAGTGTTACTTAATGAAGGAAGTCGTAATTCTATCGCTTTTTGATGATATGATTGATATTGAAACAATACGAAGATTGTGAGTTATTTTAAATGCAGTAAATTTGAAAATGTAAATAAATATGTTCCATCGAAAGAAGAAGTGCATACCTCATTATATGTTAATTTTTTAAACTAATTTATTTGGCATCCTTTTAATTTTCTATTCCTTTTGGTATAGATAATCCCAACAAACAAATTATTATATTTGTAAAGAAAATAAAATAGATTCATATCGAATATAATAATTTGTTTGTTGGGATTTTTGAATAATTTTCAAATCCTACTGTGCTTATACTATTGTAATTTTTATAACTCTCATTGAGTTTTTAAAAGTTTTTGTATAAGTAAAGAGGTTTGAAACATTTAAAAATTAGGTTTAAGGTCTACTGATGATTTGGCTTTAGCACCAATGAAATGCATGCTAAAAAACCCTCAACAAACAAAAGTTTTTTAAATAATTATGCTATCTTACTAGTTATATGTTATGTATGTATTCTATTTTATTTTTGTTCAAAATGTTTCTTAATAAATAATTTAAAAATTATGTTAAAATATATATGGAAAGTAAATGTACGAATTATTATTTCATACCTTACGGGTGGTACTGACTCTGTCTGTATTTCACAATTCCATAAAAATCTTTAGGTTGGAAATTTCGGTTGGTAAATTTTTTCAAGTAAATTTCCGTTTGCTGACTTCAAGAGAAAAATGAAAGAAAGTTTTTAACTTTTTTGTCTATTGGATGGATGTTAAAACAATAATTGGGGACTTTTTCCCGTAATTTTGACATTTAGTTTGTTATGCTTTTTAAGTGTTGTACGCGTTGGAGGCAAATTACAGTATTCGACATCGAATACAATTTCCATACAAATTCAAAAAAATTTTTATGGGATTTCATTCAATGTCGAATACCATAATTCGCCCCCTGATTTTTTAAGAAAATAAATTGAAAATGCGATAAAAGACATTATTTTTCCAAATATTCAAACTTAATGTTCAAGCAGAAGTCGCTGGTTTTTATGAGTGAAAGTTTTTGTTTTTAAAGGATTGTGATTAAAAAAAATTAATATATTTTAGAAAAGTAAATTCCATTAGTAAAAGTAATGGGATTTGCTTCGTTTAGTATAGCGAATTAGAAAATACGATTTAAAATGCATAAAGAGAAGTAGTTATTTATATTAAGATTCTTTATATCCTATAAGGAAATTTTAAATTAAAAAAAAACTGACATTAGATTTCCCTTTTCATTGTGTGGCAATGCGTTTTTATATTTGACCTACACAAATGTCAAAAAACATTTTTTTTAACAATGAAGATGGAAGTACCTACTTTTCTAATTATAATGTTGCATTTTCACAGGAACTCCATGTTTTATAAGATTCAGTTTATTAGAAATATTTTTAAAATATGTAGTATATTCACCCGCGAATTAAATGTGGGTTAAAAGTTAAGCAAAAGTAATTGAAGAAATTTATACTTGAATCACATAAAATTCTATGGAAAAACGAATGAACTTTACATTAGTGTGCCGTTGGAAGGAAATAGTTTATTTTTTACAACTTTTAACCCATCGAAAACCTGAAATTTCTGATTTCAGAAATATAGTGATTATATTCATTCTTAGATAGCTTGTAAATACCTAAAAATTCCTCAGTTGATTAAAATAATTTTCTCACAACAAAAATTAAAAAAACTGGTTTTCGATTTCGTTCATTAAAGTTTAAGAATGATATATTTTTATAATTGATTTTTATAATCAGGCGTGATGAGCCTGACTAATGATGCGCGTATCAATTGTATTCCTAAGATGAAGATCAGGTATAGGGTATATATAGGTTGCCAGTGAAGAAATAAGAAAAAGAAAGAGTACCAGCCCACTTGGGTCCAAAGCAATTATGATCCCTTTGTGTTTACCTGAGGAAAGAGGGAAAAATGACACATGAGATAATGAAAGAAATTGAGTAAAGTGTTGGAAATGGTGTAGAGGGGAGCATAGTAGGGAAGTCAGTGAAGATGTAGAAGTGTGATGGGTAGAAGTAAAAGGGAAAAGGCGAGATATAGATTCTGTGTAGGAGGGATCGTGTAGTCTACGACCAGGGGGGGGGAGTCAGCGAGAGAACCAACCGCTGCTCCCAATGAAGGAACTGATGTTTCTGAGACTCGATCCCGACAGCTCCGATGATATTGCCTGAAATATTCCCATGACCCTTCACCCAGATAAGGGTGACCATTGAATTACGCGCTACCTCATTAAGGATCGTGCGACATTCCCGAACTAGGTTGGATGTTGAATGCACGCCTATAAGATTGCAGATTGACTATCTGTTATAATATTGATACGTCTTATCGTTATACCATAAAACTTTAGCCAATTTGCTGCTCTTTTAATTGCAGATATTTCTGCCTGTAGAACGCTACTTTCGTTTGGGATTCTGAAGGACATTCTGACTCCAGATTCCTCAATGTATACACCTCCTCCAACTCTCGTTCCCCTTCTGCAGGGGGAGGCCCTCCGACAAGTTGAATTATATATACAGACATGCTGTACATAGTGGCGTATATTCATATTGAATATGCGTAGCTTAAAAAAATACATACACTCATGCACATGAAAATTCTGTTTAAAAGAAATTGTTTACTGTTCGTTTTCGAATATTTTGATTTTTTATTTCTTACTATTCGCATACATATGTACTTAAAAAGAGCAAATTATTCATACACGTGTGCTTAAAATCAAAAAAATTTTAGCTATTCATTTTCGAATGCGAGCATAAAACAAAAAATTTTACAAGTTCATACCAGAGAACGACAGACGATAGAATAATAAATAAATTACTCTAATATATGTATATTGAATATTTTCAATACAAAATATTTTTCGTATCTGTTCAATTTCATAATTGTATGTATCGGTGCGCATTTTGTTTCATACCTGTATGTATTCATGCTCATATTTGTTTATATAAATGCGTAGCTATGTATATGTATCGCGATAGGCATCCCAATGATTATGAGCACATATATTTTCCAATTTTCGTTTGATAAGTATTGCCAGAAATTTTGTCAGTAATTGTATTATGGATTTCGTTTCGTAATTATTAGGAACCATTTTTAAACAAAATGCGATAAAGTAGTATTAAAAAATTCGCGTTAACCTAGAAAGTATACAATTTTACTTTAAAACAAATTTTTGCAAACATTTTGGAAAATAGGAAAAGCGTAAAAATGGAAGGAAACGAAAAAAAGTAAACTGCTTGCAAAAATTTCGAAAATCTGCAAAAAATTGCATAGTTTGCAATCTTTTCACATTCCTTGCATTTTTAAGTCTTTTTAGAAGGCTTTTTCAAAACTTTGCAACTTTTCGCGGAATTTCGCGTTTTTTGCAATGTGGGTTGCTTTTTCTATTTTTTTATTGTTTTACCCACTTTTAAATGATATTCAACATTTTAATTTTCCCAGTGATTGGAAGTTATTGCGAATTTTCGTAATTTTTGCAGTTTTTTTGCGAATCTTTCACATTCCTTGCATTTGTAGCCCGTCTTAGAAGATTTTACGGCTTTTAAAAATTTTGGAAAATTTTGCGAACTTTCGCGATTATCGCGATATGATTTATTGCTCATTGAATTTTTAAGATTTTAAATATGAACACAGAATATTGATCCAATATGCATGAATTTCATTGACTTTATTTTTATGCAAAAATTATTTTTACTCAAAAAGTTAATACCAAATAAAGAAGTGCAATTTTTGCCTAAAACAAATGTAAGTTGAAAATAAATTGTTTCTTTTTGTTATAGTTCTGCAAACAATTTTTTTCAAACGCTACAACATTGTCTCTTATAGTCATATTTATGAATACCCATCGATACGTATCTATGTATATTTGTACGTATTCCTAGCAATACAAAAAGCATTTTCTATTTATTTATGCTAAACCTATCGATATGCGCACTTATTTATATTGTAACCCGTTTGTAGTCATTGCGCTCTGTGGCCGTATTTGTTTGCACCCCTACATTTTAATTATCCTACATTTGAATGTCGATGTGTGCTTTGTATTGAAAATTGTATACATTTGTCGTTCACTGGTTCATACATGGCAATTTAACATGAATATTCATATTTAATGTGATTATTTTCGAACAATTTTGTTGTTAATGGTTTCTTTTAATCCAAAGTGATTATTATTTTTGGCTAAAGTTCGTAACATTTTTAGTCAGAAAGAATTGGACATGAGATAACAAAGCAACAAGGGAACATTTTAACACCAATTAATTTCAACTTACACGGCAGAACAGAAACAACGTTGTTTTTCGGGAGCCGCTACACTCCCATCATCAGTGTTCATGTGTGTTTCTATGTATTTCTATGAGCCACCTAAACAGTGGCGGATACATAGAAACACACATGAACACTGATGATGGGAGTGTAGCGGCTCCCGAAAAACAACGTTGTTTCTGTTCTGCCGTGTAAGTTGAAATTAATTGGTGTTAAAATTTTCCCTTGTTGCTTTGTTATCTCATGTCCAATTCTTTCTGACTAAAAATGTTACGAACTTTAGCCAAAAATAATAATCACTTTGAATATTCATATTTGAGTATTCATACATGAATTCTTCTGAACCCTGCTTTACCTGTCTTCGTTATAAAAATAATCCTAACCTTTCTGGAACCTTTCGGTACAAATATCCTTAATAAACATATACATACAGCAGAAGCAATATGGCCTTTTCAGAAACATTCCCTGCAATTTGTAGGCAATAAAGCCCACACACCTTATCTAATGTCACTATCATTTCAAGTATCTCTCCTGTGCACTGCATGGAGTAAGTTCTCTCCATTTCTTCGTTCCCAACTACTTGTTCACAGCTCGGAAAGTGAATGAGCTACACACTGCCCATGAGCCATTCGTCCTTTGAATTTGGCCTGGAACCATTGGGTCCTCGGAAAATATTCTTCTAAATCTGGATAGTACTTTGACGGAATCGATGGCTTCACAATAACATAACAATGAAGTCCTATTCGCGTTCTTTATATATCCTTGCACCTGTTGAACATAATTTTGTGGCATTCCCAGTCCTCCATCCAAGTTGGCTACTCTCTCCTACGTTGCATATAAACAGATTGTTGGAAGTTATGAAATCACTTCCTTCATCACTGACTGGTGAGCGTTGGCATCGCATCCGACTACCAATGGAATATTTCCTATTATAGCGTAGTCTACTAGCATCTGCACCCCAATGCACGCTGGTGCACGAGTCTCAAAAGGCTTACACGCCGTTGCCAGTGCAAACGTAAGTTTGCTTTTGGTTTTTCCAATGATAACGTGAAATCTCCATAGGCTAAAAAAATTAATTTAAAAAAAAGAAGCCACCCAAAAGGATAGAGTTAAGTTTATTTGAGACAAAAAATATTACAAAATAAATAAAATAAAAATAGTATTACAAAGGAAACTTAAATCTATAATGTTTTGATATAATGAATGGTATTAATGATAGACAGTAACAATCTTATCAATTTGTGTGGATATACATACAAATCGGACTTAATAAATTATTTTAATTTTATAAATTTTTATAAATAATCGTTTTAAGTTTGCTTTAATAAATGTAATTATAAGGTTTTAATATATACATTAGGGTTTGTCGATTTAGCAATCGATATTGTGCCATCGATTTTTCGATAGCTTTTGGCATGAGGAATAAAAGTTCTACTACTACATATCAAAAAAATCATTTTCGAGGCGTCCAAATCAATTTTTTTTTACTTTTTCTCAACTTTTATTTTTAAGTTTTTTTAGTAGGTAAAAAAAATCGGCAGATTTAATTTTTTTACATATGTATATAAAAAATTTATTTTTGAATTATTATTGATGAAATTAAAAATAAAACTTGAGAAAAATCAAAAAAAATGAAATTTGGGCGCTTTGAAAAGGATCTTTTGATATGTCGTAGTAAAATTTTTGTCCTTACAAATCGGCCCACCCTAACATACATACTTACATATATATACTTGTATTTTTACAGGGTTTTAATGTATGCATATTTTTTATTATTTTAAGGAAACGTTTTCCCTATTATGACATCATTGGTGATACAGAACGTAACACAGTTATTTTCAAGAAGAGCGAAACTGAACAATTCTCAGTTGAAGAGTTAATTGCACAAATCCTCGTCAAGGCAAAGGAATATGCACAAGAAGCAACTAACCAAGTAATTACTGAAGCTGTTTTAACCGTACCTGGATTTTTTGGACAAGCAGAACGTGAAGCTTTACTTACTGCCGCACAGTTGGCCAACTTAAAAGTATTACAGCTAATTAATGACTATGCTGCCGTCGCTCTAAATTATGGTGTTTTCCACCCTTCGGGAATTAATGAAACTAGTCAGTATTACATTTTTTATGACATGGGTGCCAGTCACACTTCTGCCGCTCTGGTAAGCTATCAATTGGTTAAGGATAAGCACACCAAAGAAACTCATCCTGTGGTACAAGTTTTGGGTGTAGGTTACGATCGCACCTTGGGCGGGCTGGAGATACAACTGAGATTAAGAGATTATTTGGCCGCCGAATTCAATGCTATGAAAAAGACAACTACCGATGTTACTAAGTCACCTAAAGCTTTGGCCAAATTGTTTAAAGAAGCTGGTCGTTTGAAGAATGTTTTATCTGCCAACAATGATCATTATGCACAAATCGAAAATCTTTTGGAAGATCACGATTTCAAATTACAAGTGACTCGGGAGAAATTAGAGGAGATTTGTTCAGATTTATGGCCTAGACTTGTTAAACCTTTGGAGCAAGCACTGTCCACCTCAGGTTTGACGTTAGATGTTGTTACGCAAGTTATTATGTTTGGCGGCGGTACTCGCGTTCCTAAAGTTCAGGAAACTATTAAACAATATATTAAACAAGATATAGGTAAAAATATAAATGCTGATGAAGCTGCTACTATTGGTGCAGTTTATAAAGCTGCCGATTTAGCCACTGGTTTCAAAGTGAAGAAATTCATTGTTAAGGACGCTGTAGTATTCCCCATACATGTTACTTTCAACCGTGATCCAGGTGAGGGTGCTGAAGTAAGACAAGTTAAACGTGTACTATTTGGCCTCATGAATTCCTACCCTCAAAAAAAAGTAATTACTTTTAATAAACACGCAGAAGACTTCGATTTCTATGTTCACTATGGTGATTTAAACCACTTGAATGTCGAAGAACAATCCTACATTGGTGGTTTAAACATTTCCCGTGTTGAATTACAAAACATTAAGAATCTTTTGGAGACAACGAAAAACGAATCTGTTGACTCAAAGGGCATCAAAGCATTCTTTGCTTTAGATGATTCTGGTGTGTTCCGCTGCACATCCATTGAGTATGTATATGAAAAACAAAGGATTGAAACTGAAGAAGAGGATGAAGGCACTCTAGCCAAGTTGGGTAGCACAATTAGCAAATTATTCTCCAAGGACAAGGAAGAAAAGAAAGAGGATAATCACCAAGAAGGCAATGATTCCACAAATGAAGGTGGCGAAGGCACTGGTGATCAAAAAACTAAGGAGACAGAAAAGGACTCCGATAAGAAAGAAACCGACGGTGCTAAATCTGATGAAAAAGATATTGTAAAAAAAAATGAAACCATTAAAATTGTTACAATAAAAGAACCCGTAGATCATGCAATTACCTTGCAGTTCTCACCTCCCATATCTGGAAAAGCATTCCAAGAGTCCATAAAAAAATTAGATACCATCAATAAAGCTGAATTTTTAAGAAATCGCTTGGAATCTTCATTTAATACTCTGGAAACTCACATAATTGATGTACAACAAAAATTACAAGATGACGCATATGCCAGTTGTTTGACTGAGGAAGAAAAAAATAAGATTTTGTCGCAGTGTTCCGAAACTTCCGAATGGTTATATGAAGACATTGAAAATCCTACTCCAGATATATATGAAAACAAACTAGAGAAATTGAAAAAGTTAACGAATGTTTTTATGTCTCGTTATTGGGAGCACGAAGAGAGACCAGAAGCCTTAAAAGCTTTAGACAGCATGATTGAAGGTGCTCAAAAGTTCCATGATACTGCCAAAAATCTTACCAAGGATACAAATCCTGAAAAGGATGTTTTTACTCAAGTTGAAATTGATAGCCTTGCGAAGGTGCTTTCTGAAACTGTTGAATGGAAAGAGACTGAAACCTCAGAACAGAACAAACTCAAACGCTACGAAGATATTAGGTTAACCGTCGAGGATATTAAAGGTAAAATGCGTCTACTTGATGGCGAAGTTAAATACTTAGTTAACAAGATTAAAATTTGGAAGCCTAAAACAAAGCCAGTTAAAAAGGACAAAAAGAAGAAGAAGATAGATGAAGAGGAAAAGACTAAAGAAGAAGACGCCCAAGAGTCGGGATCAGGAAGTGAAATTGGTAACAATGAAGAAGAACAAGTTGAAATTCCCTCAACTGAGAAACCAACCGAGGAACAGGTATCAGAAGAAACACCAACTCCCACAGAAGAACATACACCACGCACAGATCTTTAAACGTAATTTATTTTTAAAAATAAAATGAATTCAACTATAAACATTGAAAGACTGTGGTATTAAAAACGTAAACAAATATGGAACATTTAAATGAGCATAAGTTCATAAAAACCACCAACTCAGAAAACATCATGAATTTCAAAATTAAACGTTTCTTAAGCCAACCCGTAGACGACATGTTTTTTGCATCTGACTTGTCAAATTTCACAATGGATTATACGTACATACATATGTAGTATGTACATACATGCATGTCATATGGTACCTTTAAAACATTGCTTCAGTAAAAATAATGTGCAAATTCATCTGACATACATAATTTCAATTAGAGCGTGTTCTATTTTGATCTTCATCTTTTTTATTGGGATCAAAAGTATTACCAGAAATAGGTATACACTGCAATTTTGCTCCTTTACATTTCACAAAAAAAACAACAATAAAATTTGCGCTCAGATAAGCTGCTGCAATGTCAGACGTAATTTTACATGAACGTTTGTGAGCTAATATCATCATAAATCTTTTGTAAAGTAACAATTTTGACAGACATGCACAATTACATATGAGCCACAAGTCACGACGAAAATAACATGTCCACGGGTGGCATTTGATCAATAATTCACTAAAAAGCCAATTTGTCTACAAGAATGTTTTTTTAACTCGTGCTTTTTAAGTTGTACGGAAATCTTTTTAGCCTTCAAATTAGTTGTTATAAACTTCTACTATTTCTTAACTGTAAATTCTATGTATTTGTTTGGTGAGTCAATTTAATTTAATTTAGGTTTTTATTATACGTACATACATATTTAAATTGTAATTTATTTTAGTAACAAAAAAACACATAAGATGTGTTTTAAAGTTTGCGGAACACCCAAAAACAAAATCATTCCGTCGTTTCCTTTTATTCAATATTTGGATTTTTTCTATTATATCTATATTATTACTATTATCTCAACTAAATTTCCCTTGTTTTTGGTAATTTTTGTCAATCTTCAATATGAAATAGCATTCAAATGCCTTCAAGACATACATACATACATAAATTGATTCACAATTTTTCATAAAAAAATTATTTTAATTTAGCAAGATTTCTATATATGTATTTATAATAAGTTTATAAATTAGTAAAAAGTGAAATGAAAACAAAAATATCAATTAAGAAAAATTAATTAAATAAAAATCATAAAAATATATATGTATATATTTTTTGTTTTAATTAATACTAGTATTTCCTATGGCCGACGCAATCGACCATATTCTAGTAAATAATTATTAAGCAAAAAACATTCTAAATAAACAACTTAAAAATTAGTAGATGAGAGAGGGCACGAGAATGGTTTTTTGTTGACGTAAAGTTTTCAACACAAAGGGATCACAAGTACTTTAGACCCAAGTGGGCTGGTACTCTTCCTTTCTTCTTTTTCAAAGGCAACGTGTTAACCTTCATCCAGGCATTAGCAGAACAAAATCAATACATACACAATAGCTGCGTTCGAGTACTTTTACAGTAAAATGCACTAAATGTTGAAATACAAATAAATACACTTTGGACTAAACTCTTTTTCTTGTTGGTACTCGATGCAATATTTATTATAAAACCAATATTATATATATATATATACATATATATATATATATATATATATATATATATATATATATATATGTCCTTTATTTAATTAAATATAATATAAATACAAATTGTAGCATAAAATACTTAAATAAAATGTTCACGAAGAACATAGGGCGCCAACCAATATTTTAAGAAAATATAAACAAATTGTTTTCTGTAATCGTTTCCATGTGTTTATTTTCATTTTACTTGATTTCCTAATTTGTGTCCGATTAAATTTATTCAAAAGTTAATTTTACGTACTTTGGAATTGCTCACCTAAGAATCTACTACTTAACCACCTCAGCCTGCTGTTCTGTAACCCGGGACAGTGACACAGAATGTTTTCCACTGTCTCCAGCTCCTCAGGGTTCTCACACAAGCCGCAAATATCCGACAAGTCGGATCCTAATCTCACCGCCATCTTAGTGTTAGTTCTGCTCAAAGGCCATTCTCCGATCTTTCCAAAAAAGAAGCCTATCGGAGGTCTAACCGCCTCTATACAGTCCTGACCCTCCATTTCTGAACCTAGTCTTGCTAAATCACCAGCTATTGCATTGCCGTTGATGTTACAGTGACCCGTTACCCAGCAAATCTTAGCTCATAAATCTCTAGGATTTCTCTCAGAGTCCTCCTACAATTATCTACTAGCTTGGAGTTCACGTGACAGCCCATTAAGGCCTTAAGAACCGCCTGGCTGTCCACATAAATAGTGATCTCCGAGCCCCTAGCAATATTGTTCCCAACCAATTTTATGTCCCTCAAGATCCCTAGAACCTCCGCCTAAAAGACACTACATTCGTCAAGGAACTTTTATGACCTTCCGATATTCAGATCCTCAATGTAGACCCACGCGCCCGTACCCCTCATCTTAGAGCCATCAGTGAATATAGCAAATCCAGTATACAATCTGTCCTTTGCTCAATAGGCAGAAGATGTAGAATGACGTCCAGAGCCGCCCAAGGAGTGCTTCTCATGGCACCTGTTATGCCGATCGAAACACACCTTTGAGCTTTAGACAGAAGGTTCCTTCGACTACCAAGTCTCAATGCCTCCCACCAAACACAGTATCCATAGGTAAGAATGGGTCTAATCACCGGTATGTATAGCCATCCAACTACTGACGATCGGAGTCCCCAGCTCCTACCTATCGATGATCTGCAAGCGTAGTAGGCATTAATACCCCTTTTAAGTCTCTCCTGAGTATTTCTTTTGCAGGACAGCTTGCTGTCTAGAAAAACTCCTCGATACTTAGCACTATCGGATAGCCTGCTACCTACTCCATCTAGTACCGTTAACCTAAAATTTTCTACATTGTACCTCCTAGTAAAAAGAACCAAATCAGTCTTTTCCGGATTGACCCCCAAACCCTTAGCATTAGCCCATTCTGACAGTTTGCCAAGCGTCCCTTGCATTGCTTCGCTAATTGTCGGCAAAAACTTGCCCGATACCAATATCACTACATCATCCGCGTAGGCCATGACCTTCTGTCCTAAGCTGTCAAAGTGTCGTAACACGACATTGACAGCCAAGAGCCATAATGAGGGAAAGAGAACTCCCCCTGTGGGGTTTCCTTAGTCACCAGTTTCCTTAAGCGCTCACCTCCCCAGTCCAAGTGAACGGATCTGCTGGTAAGCATCAGAGTTATCCAGTCGATCAGGAACAGCGGAGCACCTAAGTCACCCAGTGCCAGCTTAATAGCCTCCAAACTCAAATTGTTGAAGGCGCCTTCTATATTTAGGAATGCTGCCAGGGTGTATTTCCTGGTTTGCAATCCCTGCTCTATATAACCCACCACATCATGAAGCGCACTTTCAACAGACCTACCTTTCTAGTGTCTTCAAGAGCAAAGACGATAGGCTGATTGGTCTAAAATCCTTGGCTTTCAAGTGACCGGTTTTGCCCGCCTTAGGAATAAAAATAACCTGACCTCTCCACCCAAAGGATTTAACCGCCCATGCTACCTAATCCAAGATGATCATGTCCTCCACCGCTCGACCCAGAGAAGGGTTTACTACACTCCAACTGTTCCCTCGGCACAAGATCCACGCACCCCGGGAAGTGAGTCTCCATAAGCAAAGAGAGATTCGGAGCTAGATTTCGTTCCGTCCGGTCTCTGAATAAAACCCGGAACTACAGGATCCTTGGATATAATTCTTTTGAACCTGGACATTTCGTCCATAGAATCAACTGGCTCGCCAAATTTGATCCACGATTCCCTTTTTGCCCTCCTAATATCTACTTATATCTGTTGGAACTTATTCTAAAGTTACTCCAATCTTCATCCCTACTCGAATGCTTCGCCCTATTGAACAACCTTCTGACAGTGGACCTTTGAGTCCTCAGCTCATCAGTCGACCATCTCGGTTGCGAGCGCTTAACCGAAAAGTTCAGCGGGCAAGACCGCTCACAGCTGCCAGTCAGCAACTTCGTAAAGGCGCCTACCAGTTGCTACACACCGGTCGGAGTCGACTCCCAATTCTGTGTAACTCTAAGATTACTATTCACTAATCCCGAAAAAGAATCCCAATTCATCCTTCCTGCTTCCCTATAAGGACACCTTTTTGATTTCTCAATGGTTAGATTAAAGCCATACCGTGACTACCGGCCTCAGTGGCAACTCAGACGCCAGTATAACATCCAATATGGCTTCAGGGCAAGCGCTGCCACACCTGCCAATGGCGACCTTTAAAAACTAAAGCTGAAAGTCCACACCACGCGTCATGCGTCCTACACGCCTCTCAAAAAAGTTTAATTAGAGTATTTTCATACAGGGAGTTACAAAACAAAAGTTTATAACGCTTGTGACCCGTGAAAAGTTAAACAGCTTTTTATTTTTACGCGTCACAAAGCGCCGTATACAAAATATCTGTTGATGTTGCCAAGTTCCGAGTCAAAAATTTTTTTGAGATTGAACATTTAATTATTAGAAAGCTATTTTCGTAAGCAGTTGATGAAAAACGAATTAAAACAATTTAAAGAACATAAAACTTAAAAAAAGCTAACAAAAAGTCTGCAAATGAAATTTGATAAGCAAAAACGTGTATAAAGCGTGATGTGTAATTTGCAGTTTTTAAAACGTCAAAAGCATAAACGCAAGGAGCGTAGGACGCGTGGTGTGGACTTTCAGCTTAAGGTTTTTACGTTGCCACAATTGACAGTTTTGACACCTATTGACCAGTCTGCCCCCTTGACTGCTTCTCGTCCGGGTTTCCTTTTACACCGAAGATTTCGTCGAGCAGTTTGTTTTTCACCGCCTGCTATTTCTCGACACTGATCCTTCCATCAGGATCCGCCCGATCGATGACAGCTGCTAGAATACCATATTTGCCCAACGACGCCCTCGGTTTCTTCGACGTAGAGGGTTGGTCCTCCCTGGAGCCAGTTCTCCTTTGATCTCCTTACGGGGATCCTTAACAGAACCAACCCTTTTAGCCGCTAGTAATTTCTGATCATCACCGGACCTTACCTTCGTGATGATCCCCGTATTGGAACCCCCAACAAAGTCGCGTCCGAGACCACCTGAATTCACTGTAGGCGTGGACTGGCCTTTAGTCACTTCCGGAAATTGGCAGGACTTTACCGGTCCTCATCGCGGAGCTAGTGGTTGGCATTTCGTCCCCAGGCCTGGCCCCTCATCGTGACCATACTGTCACCATTACGAGAGCCGAGTAGTAGACTCTTACATTCCTTTTGTAGGTATTTTTTGAGGATTTTAAAGCAGGGCCTGCCGAGGACACTTTGTCTTTATTGACTGTTGAATCCTCCGATAGGATAGGAAAGCCCTATGATGGCACCGATAGACCTGTGGATTCATTCGAACCTCGAAACGTTCTTTCAGTGCTTCCTCAGCAGTTTCTTCAGTATAGTATTCTCGTTGTGTAGAAAGATCACAAGCAGAATAACGTTCTTTTTTTATTTTCTACACAAATAATATTTGCGTTTGCGTATTCAATATGCCGTGCAGAACACTAAAGTACATTATGTAACGTTTATTTTCGAACACTTTCATGTGTAAATGCTAAGTAAAATAAAACAAAGAAAAGAAAGTTCAAAAGTTGTTATGAACATTTATTTGCTTTTATATAAGAAAAAACCGCTTATAAGAAAGTGGACCAAAAACATAATCTCTTTCTATACTTCCATACACAAATGATATGAAAAAAGATTTCATATAAGAATATACACAAAATATACAACTATCCGTTTGTTGCACCATAGCTTTTAGTTTGCGTGTAAAAGATAGACACAAATATGAAAAGAAATATGTACATATATGTATGTACATATAAGTTTTATATAATACATACTTATAGGAAAAAAGTTTCTTATGGCCATAATATAATAATACAGGTGTGTCTCTACAAAGAACTATCTAGAAGCTGTGTTATCTACTATATAAGAAATTGCTGCCTACTCACGGGGATCAGTTTTTATAGTGTCAAATTCGATAAACAAACTTCGTGTATTTAATTAAACAGTGGTATTAAAGGTAATAAAATATCATTAAGTTCAAAATCAATTTCCGTTGTGTTTTTATTTTTTACTAATTAAAAGAACTCAAACAAGTAAACGTTGTCGCCAAATGGCTATTAAGAAATTCGTTTTTTTATTTGTTTTCATTACTTACATATTTATTTTATTTACATTTTAATTTGCTTTATTTAAATTGATTTAATTTGAATTTAAAATTGTTTACCACAAATGTGAACCACCTTAATGTTGTCTTATTTGTCTTATATACTTAAATTTTGGTGATGCTTATGTAAACGTTGTTGCTCTTTTTTACATTGATGTAACTGCAGTTTTCGTTAAGTTAATACTGTTGGTTTTGATGTGTTATACTAATACACAACGAAATATTTAAACAAGCAAATTAGTTTGTAAAGGGAAAGCACTGCGGTAAGTCGTCGTAATATTATTTTAGTTCTTGTAATTAATTTTAAGTTTTCCAGAAATAAACGCACACACGCACTCTATTATAAAATAATTTTTTAGTTTTGGTGTTGTTAAATTCGCCCCTTTGCAAAACTGCAGTCGCAGCCAGCGACAAATTTTATTTCGCATGCTCATACATTTGGCGAATATTTGGCTCCTTGCCTGCCGGAACAATTGAAAATAAAAAACATTTATATCGAAGTCTTTGGTAAATGTGATTGTGGTTCCTTGCCTGCCGGAACATACTAAAATCAACTTTATTTGTGTTCGTGGTTCCTCGCCTGCCGGAAGATTGGTTAATGATAATTTATTTGTTCTGTTGGTGTAATTGTAAAATCTTTATTTGTGGTTCATGATGCAACGATCTCCTGTCAAGACGCGCCAACAAAAAGTAGCAAGTCAAGATAATAGTCGCTCTATTGTAGCTGATGCAATACTCATACCAGAACAAATCACTCAACCAGCGCCCTCACATCCATATAGTATATGCAACGTCGAAACAACAACAACAACAACTGTCGCAGGTGCTACTGCTAAAATAACCACAGCTGAGCTGCCTCAGATGATTTTTGATGCAGTAAGTGAAGTGCAACAAAATCTGCCGCCATTGGTACGTGGTCCTGGTGTGAATTTTCAGCCATCTCAGTCTACATCGTCAGCGAACGTAAGTACTGATATAGAATGTCGTAAAAGGCAAATAGAAAATTTGCAAGTGCAATTGTTAAATACTCAAAGAGCCATGCTAGCTGTTGAAGATGCAAATACGGTGAACATTGAACAAAATATGTCGGCTACAGTAAGTACAGCACAAATCGTAGGTGGGAACGAAGATACAATGGAGCGCCGTAATACAACGCCTTATTGTACTGCAACCCCCAGCGATCGAGGCCAGCAGCAATTGTTGTGCAAAAGTTGTGCTTCATGCTGCTGATGGCCAGCGTAAACAAGAATGCCCTATGTGGCGGGCAAATCATAAATTGTTTGATTGTAAAAAATTTGTTGCATTAGACGTAGCCAGCCGTTGGAGTGAAGTAAAAAAAATGAGATTATGTTTTTCGTGTTTTAGTACTGGACACTCGAGTAGATTTTGTCGAGTCCGTAAGCCTTGTTCAGTAGATGGTTGCTCAAGAAAACATAACAGACTATTGCATGATGTGAAACTTGATAATACCATTACGTCTGAGTCTGCCACCACAAGTGGCTCAAAAATTGAATGTCAATCTGTTCTCAGCTGTATGTCTAAGGCTGTAGATAAAGGTGTGTTGCTGTTTCGGGTGGTGCCAATAATACTATACGGTCCTAGTAACAAAATTGAAACTTATGCTCTGTTGGATGAAGGTTCTTCGGTTACTATGGTGGACAGTTCCTTGGTGAAGCAATTGGGACTACAGGGGCAACAAAGTAAATTGAATTTGCATTGGTTACCAGTCGTAGAAAATATGCATTACAAAACGTATATGGTGTCTCGAATTTGAAATTGCCGGCTCAAAGCCTTAATATGGATTTGAGCGCTCACCGTAATTTGCCTATTAAATTATATAATGGTGTTACACCCAAAGTATTGATTGGCTTAGATCATTGCCATCTGGGGCTTCCTGATGAAATCGTGCCTCTTGAGGAAAGTGGTCCGTATGCCGCCAACACTCCATTAGGCTGGGTAGTATTTGGTCAAATGAAGGGTAAGTCATCAAATTCACATTTGTGTTTGTTGTCAGTACAGCCAGAGAAAATACTTCAAACTTGGTGGAAAATTATTTTGAGACCGAAAACTTTGGTGTAAAGGCCCTGCCAGTTATTGAGTCCGAAGATGATTTACGAGCTCGCCAAATTATGAACGAAGCTACATTTAGAGTTGAGGGTAGATTTCAAACCAGACTTTTATGGCGAAGTGACGATGTCGTGTTACCTGACAGCTACTCTATGGCTTTGAACAGATTAACTGGAATAGAAAGAAAAATGAAAAGAAACCCTGAATTTGCCGCAGCCTATAAATCCATCATGAAGGATTATCTGTCTAAGGGGTATGCACGCAAATTGTCGGCCATTGAAGCTGCTGACGTGTGCCCTAGGACTTGGTATCTTCCACATTTTGGAGTAGTTAACCCTAATAAGCCAGGAAAAATTCGAATAGTTTTTGATGCTGCTGCCTCCGTCGAAGGTATTTCTCTGAATTCCAATTTACTGAAAGGTCCACAACAGTATAAGCCGCTACCATCGGTTTTGTTTAATTTTCGTATTGGTGCTGTGGCAGTTTGTGGAGATATTAAGGAAATGTTTCACCAAGTTATTGTGGCTCCTGAAGATAGATGTTCTCAACGCTTCCTTTGGCGAGAGTATAATAAACACTCACCTGATTCGTACGAAATGATGGTCATGACATTTGGGGCTGCTTGCTCGCGTTGCGTAGCCCATTATGTCAAAACTGTAAATGCTTTGAGCTATCGTGATCAATATCCCCGTGCAGTAAGGTCTATTGTAGATCATCACTATGTTGATAATTTTGTCGATAGTTTTCCGACGGCAGCTAAGGCAACTGAAATCGCGTCGCAGGTTCGCGACATTCACAAAGCAGCTGGTTTTGAGTTACGTAATTTTTCTTCAAACTCATCAGAGGTCATAACGGCTGTAAGAGGTACAGCGGACAGCACGGTGAATTTCTTCAATGATGTTAATGAGCTACATTCGGAAAAAGTACTCGGTATGGCAACCAAAAGATGATACTTTCAGGTTTAATTTGAGGTTCCACAATGTGAATGCTGAGGTATTAGAAGGCATAAGGTGTCCTACAAAACGCGAGCTATTAAGTGTGGTTATGTCTGTTTTCGACCCACTTGGATTCTTGATCCACTATATGATTACAGCAAAGCTATTGATGCGAGAAGTATGGAGACACGATATACGATGGGATGAAACTTTGCCAGATGAAATAAAGAACATGTGGAATAGTTGGTGCCAAGAATTAAAAAACGTCGTCAATGTTAAGATACCTCGACATTACTTCGGCGGTGGCATACCTCGAAGGATAGAACTGCACGTGTTCGTTGATGCTAGCGAAGATGCGTTTGGTGCCGTATCATACTGGAGGTCAATTAATGCTGATGGTCGACTTGAAGTGTCCTTTGTCGCAGCAAAATCAAGATGTGCACCTTTGAAATCGATGAGCATCCCGCGGCTCGAATTACAGGCTGCTGTTCTAGGAGCTCGGTTGATAAGTACGATAATGAAGGAACATTCAATTAAGGTATCAAGAACTATTTGCTGGAGTGATTCTACAACCGTTATTAGCTGGATTGGTTCTGAAAGCCGAAAATACAAACCCTTTGTTGGTCATAGAATTACAGAAATTCTAGATACTACTAGCCCAGCAAATTGGAGGTGGCTGTCAACTAAATTTAATGTTGATGATGAAACGTCTAGAATGAAGAGTCAAGTTGAGTTTGCAGAAAACTCCCGCTGGTATAAAGGCCCTGAATTCCTCTATCGTAACGAGGATGAGTGGCCAAATGTTAATTCAGAGAAGTTCGATAATTTATGTAAAGAAGAATTACGGCCTAAATTTGCATTGCTGCCTGTATTGAATTAAACAGATTTTCGTCTTTTGTAAAATTAAAACGTACGGCTGCATGGATGTTACGTTTTATTAACCGCTGTCGAAAAAATCGTTGCCCTGAAGAGGAAAATGGTTTAACTGCTTCCAAGTTGAAAGTTGCCGAAATTTATCTTTGCCGTCGAGCTCAACAGGATAGTTTCAATGCGGAGATTGAAGTAATTAAAAATGGGAGTAGTTTACCCAAAAGTAGTGAATTGTATACCCTGTCGCCATATATAGATGAAAATTCATTGCTTCGAGTTTATGGTCGTTTGGACGCAGCTAGTTGGTTACCGTTGAACATAAGGCGCCCGATAATCTTGCCATCGTCTCATGTTATCACCAGGTTGTTTGTGGCCCATGTACACGAAAAGATGAAACATCAAAATTTTGAAGCTACAATTTGCGAGATTAGAAGAGATTTTTGGATTCCTCGCTTAAGAAGTGTTTTGCGTAGGACTATTTCTAATTGTTTTATTTGCAGATTTCGTCGTATATTGCCGGTGCCACCATTTATGGGCTCTTTGCCAAAAGATAGCTTGACGCCATACGTACGCCCGTTCTCCTACACTGGTTTGGACTATTTTGGGCCAATTACTATAACTATTGGTCGCCGTCATGAAAAGCGTTGGGTAGCATTATTTACTTGCCTTACCATTAGAGCCATTCATTTGGAAGTCGCTTTTGATTTGTCTACGGATGCTTGTATTCTTGCTATTCGCAATTTTATAAATCGACGTGGCCTGCCTACAAGACTTAGAAGTGGCAACGGAAAAAATTTTGTTGGTGTTGATCGAGTTGCAAAGCGGTTTGGTGAAGTATTTGACGTGGCCCAAGTTCAAGATGAACTTTCATCGAGAGGAATAGAATGGCAGTTTACTTGTCCACATAATCCGACTGAAGGTGGTGTATGGGAGCGCATGGTTCAATGCGTCAAAAGAGTATTGCAGGCAACTTTAAAATAGACTTTTCCGCGTGAGCATACCTTGCAGAGTTTGTTGATTGAAGCGGAAAATATAGTAAATTCACGTCCATTAACGCACTTGCCATTAGCCCACGAAGACAAGGAACCACTTACGCCGAACCATTTTTTGTTAGGATGCCCCAATACTACGCAAACTCCTGCCGCATCGGATCAGCCAATTGTGTTGAAAAAGCAATGGCGTATTTCTCAACAGCTGCGTGATCACTTTTAGAAGCGCTGGATTATAGAATATTTGCCAACGTTGACCAGACGCTCGAAATGGTGTGAACGAACGAAGCCTATTACCGCCGGTGATATCGTGCTGATTTGTGATCCAGACGTATCCCGGAAAAATTGGAGGCGAGGTCGTGTCGAAGAAGTCTTTAAAGGTCGAGATGATGTTGTCCGGAGCGTTAACGTACGTACAAGCACAGGTATACTTAAGCGCCCTGTGTTAAGCTTGCTGTTCTAGATTTGGAGTAGTGAATCGTTGCCGATCCACGGAGGTGGGAATGTCGCCAAATGGCTTTTAAGAAATTCGATTTTTTTATTTGCTTTCATTACTTACATATTTATTTTATTTACATTTTAATTTGCTTTATTTAAATTGATTTAATTTGAATTTAAAATTGTTTACCGCAAATGTGAACCACCTTAATGTTGTCTTATTTGTCTTATATACTAAAATTTTGGTGATGCTTATGTAAACGTTGTTGCTCTTTTTTACATTGATGTAACTGCAGTTTTCGTTAGGTTAATACTGTTGGTTTTGATGTGTTATACTAATACACAACTGAATAGTTGTCCAACGAAATATTTAAACAAGCAAATTAGTTTGTAAAGGGAAAGCGCTGCGGTAAGTCGTCGTAATATTATTTTAGTTCTTGTAATTAATTTTAAGTTTTCCAGAAATAAACGCACACACGCACACGTACTATATTATAAAATAATTTTTTAGTTTTGGTGTTGTCAAATTCGCCCCTTTGCAAAACTGCAGTCGCAGCCAGCGACAAACGTTATCAAAAAGGTCGAATTGTATTTGTTCTTACGTTTATTTTATGTTATCCAAACAAATACAATGGGTTTACCTGGTAACAAACGTTATTCTTAACCCCTTTCCAAATCAAGAGAAAGGTTTGAGATTAAAGTTTGAAATCAAATTGACGTTCAGTTTAGAGTAACTGTTTAGTGCCGAGTCGGACATTTGAGAGTAAAATGTCGGCCTTAATGTTAAACTACATTGATCTTCAAGACTGCGAATATATTTAAAGTGTATTTTCCTAAAATGCAGTGTTTCTCAAACTAAAAATACATTTGAGTATAAAACTTTGTTGTTTGTGCACTAATAAGTTTACAATATTTCAAAACATGCGTAAAGCGACTACTGTTGGTCCTCGTTTTTGTGATACTGACTGATAGTAAATATTTCGGACAGAAAAAACCTATAAGTGTTAAAGTACCATATCAATCAAAAAGAGGCTTGTACTTGAACCATCCGTTATATTAGGTCGTCCTTAGAGTATCGTAATTAATTAATCCAAAGATTTATTATTTAAAAGTATGAACATTTTAACTATTATGGAATAATTTAATTTCAATTACATATTAAGAACTAAAACATTTCTCAAGTTGAGAAAAACCCAAACTTTTATGCAAAATCCTATTTTTCAGAAGTTACGTTCAAATTATTTTCAAATGATATAAGTTATCCACATTTTCATATCTGTTATGGTGAGTTATTTACTTTTTGTGAGGCTTTTTAAATTGGGGAAACATTGGAATTGGCAGTTAATTAATTTTTGCTTGGGACTTATTTAATTTAATTGAGACTTATTTAATTTCTTTGGGAGTTATTTTATTTGTCCTAAAATTGCGGTTCATACAATTCTTTTGTTCTTATTTCATTTCTGTTGAGAATTCTTGGAACTCTTTCACTCTTGTTAGGACTTCTTTCATTGGGAGATATGTATATAATTGCTTTTGGGATTATTGTATTAGAAATCATTCAATTTACAAATTAATTAATTTTGCACTTTAGTTATTTCATTTTTTCCCGTTGGCCCTTTTTTCATTTTGCATGGAAATTATTTCATTTGCGAGCTGTTATTGCAAATCGTTCTTAATTTGAGATCGAAATTGTTTATTACTTGAAATTGTAGCGAGACCTGTAAAAGCATTTTTAAAGACAAGCTTAAGACGTTGTACTTGTGGTATCACCAGCTGACACCAACTATCAAATTACAATACCGAGTACTACATAACAACCTGCCAATTAACACTTTAGATCTCCGTCGTAATCGTCTAATCGACAACACCACAGGAAATTGCAATTTATCGTGAAGCAGCGACCATCAAAAGTTTCGATGCAAATGATCCTTTCGTTGACATTTTAGAAAAATTTCCCGATGTCACTAAGCTGTCCCCGTATGGATCCAAAACGAAGTCTTCAATTTATCACCGAATCGAGACAACTGGTCAGCCCGTTTTTTGTCGTCCCCGTAGATTGTCGCCAGAAAAACTTGCAGCCGCCAAAGCCGAATTTGATTTCCTGCTAAAAACGGGCATATGTCGACCATCTGATAGTAACTGGTCCAGCCCTCTGCACATGGTCAGAAAAAGCGACGGATCCTGGAGGCCGTGCGGTGACTATCGCTCCTTAAATGCCCAGACGCTGCCTTATAGGTACCCATTGCCGTACTTGACTCAAAAATTGACCTCCAAAAGGCCTTCCACCAGGTACCAATCCATCCCGACGATGTACCGAAGACGGCCAGTAGCACACCATTTGGGCTTTACGAATTTCGATTTATGACATTTGGGCTTTGCAACGCCGCTCAAACGTTTCAAAGGCTCATCGACGAGGTAATAAGGGGCCTAGATTACGTTTTCCCGTACATCGATGACATCTGCGTTGTATCCTCGTCGTTCGAACAACATCGCCGCGACCTAGCCGAAGTCTTTCGCCGCCTACGCGAGAACAACATCGCCATCAATCAAAATAAATGCGAATTTGCCAGAAAAAGTTGCGGTCACAAGAAATTTTCCGAATCCAAAGGTAGCACAAGAGCTGAAAAGATTCATCGCCATGATCAACTTCTACAGAAAATTTCTGCCTCACGCTATCGCCTACCAGAAGAAATTACAAAAACTCATAGTCGGCAACAAAAAAAAACGATCGAACCGTCATAGAGTGGGACGCAACAACAGAAGCCGCCTTCGAACGCTGTAAGGTGGAGCTTTCTAATGCAACCATTCTAGCGCACCCAGCTGCCGACGCCGAGCTAGCACTTTACGTGGACGCATCAGACACAGCTGTTGGAGCAGCCCTACATCAACAAATAGAAAAAAACTTCAACCTTTAGCGTTCTACTCGCAAAAACTTACCAGCACTCAACAAAAATATTCGACCTACGACCGGGAACTGACAGCGGTTTACCAAGCCATATGTCATTTTCGCTACTTAACCGACCTTTAATTTTCGCGTTCAAGCAGAAGTTAGAAAAGGCATCGCCACGCAGACTTCGACAGCTAGATTACATCAGCCAGTTTTCAACTGATATTCGCCACACGCCCGGAATGGAAAATGCTGCTGCAGATGCTCTCACACGCATCAATACAATCAATAGCGTCGTAGACTATTCGCGCATCGCAGCAGCTCAGCGCAACGACGACGAACTTCAGCAAATGCTTAAAGGCCAAGGTATGCAAACAAACTCACTAATACTAAAACACTTTTCTATCTCAGGTTGTGACGACCAACTCGTCTGTGACACATCAACTTCACGCATTCGTCCGTATATTACGTAGTACTTCAACTGCCAACAATTTTGCTAGGTTTGAGAATAGTCTTCAAACCCGATATTAATGCCTCTCCTGCTGAGTTAGTATATGGGACAACGTTAACAGTTCCTGGCGAATTTTTCCAGCAAATCAAAATCACCGATCGTACAAACGACTTCGTATCCGAATTTCGGGCAGCAATGCAAAGCATTAAGCCGACCGACCTCGCACCACTCAACGCCTCGAACGTTCGTTTCTAAGAATTTGGAAAACTCAACTCACGTTTTCGTCCGTAACGACTCCGTACGACCGTCTCTTACGCAACCGTATAATAGTCCGTATCCGGTATTAAAACGTCGCGAAAAATTTTTTAAAATACAAATCAGGGGTCGTCAAGCTAATGTTAGCATCGACCGTCTAAAACCAGCATTTTCTTCTGATCAAGACCTACACCGTGAAGTAACTCCTGAGTTACCTGCCGTTTCCCCTGGCGACATATTACAACAACAAGAAGTACATGACACTCTCATCACGCATGCAACAACTTCCAGCGACCCTACCAGCTCCTCAACCGAACCCACGAAAGCCAAAACCACCACAAGTGGTCGAAGGGTAGTACTGCCTTTGAGGTTCAGATGAGGGGGCCCCGACGGGAGGAATATTGTGGCATCACCAGCTGACGCCAACTATCAAATTACAATACCGAGTACTACATAACAACCTGCCAATTAACACTTTTGACAACACTAGTAATCAACCATCTCTTGTCTTTTTAATTCTCTACATCTTGCTAGCAACGCGTTCATTTTTCATTCGTTCATATTTTAAATAGTTTCCTTGTAATAAGTTCCTTATTTTATAAATCGTGTAAATAGAATTGGTTATGAATAAAAACCAAATGAATTAAAATCAAACTTGGTTTATTTATTGAAGGAAGCCATACGACATAACCAAATACTCTTTTAAAATACTTTCACTATGTTATATATGTTGAGATATACTGGAAAGCGATTGTTCAACACGTAGAAGTCAAATTAGTTTGAAAGTACTAAATGAACCGGAGGAGTAAAGCAGGTCAAAAAAGAACTATTTAAAATGTTTTTTGTACGAAAGAAAAATTTAATTTTCAATCACTGATTCCAACACAAAACTTTTGACAATTTCACAATTTTCGGCCATTAAAAAACAACGCTACAAAAATCATTTGAACTATTAAACAGACCTGTATTATTGGATCATGCTTATGTCCATATACATATGTATGTATATGGACGTTTATAAGAAATAACTTTCTTATAAACAATACTTGCTTATCTATAAGAAAACCCGCATATTAGAAACAATTTTCTGACATTTTTAAAGTTTTTTATATTCGATATGTACTGTATAGTGACCCTGATTTTCCCGGTATGTGTTTTCAACCGAGTACGAATTCTGCGCTGTAATTTTTTTATAGTTGATGATATGCCATTTTGTACTTTTGATAGGTAATTGGGCTTGTTATCTTCCATTATAAATAAAAAATTGGTCAGTATACTAAGAGAAAGCAAATCGTAGAACTAATAGCCTAAGAATGAAAGATTTCTTATTTTATATTTAAATTGGCACAAAAACGGCTACACATTTGGTCGCCAAATTTCACATACTAGTAAAATACTTTCATATCTACAATTTTGATTTACCGCTTGACGATACAATGAATGATTGGCTTGGCAAACAATTGAGAAACACTAAAAAAAGAGAGAAAAATTCCAAAATTGGCGTTTTTATAATTTTTTCATATAACTCGGAAACTAAGGGTTGAATCGCAATTATATATTAAAATTTTTGATATTTATGTCATAAACGAGCATGCAAGAATTCTTAGAAAAATCTTCAGCCGTTTTTGTGCCATTTACGAAATATATGAAATCATGACACAATGAAATGATTTAGCCATTAAAAAAATACGAAAATTTGCAATAAAGCTATCTTAAAGTTTAATTAATATTATTTTTGGGAGATATTCATGAAATATTATAAAAAATAAATTATATTTTAGGCAATTGTTTATTTTATTTATTTATTTAAGATTATTTATTTCAATACAACAAGAACATGTCTTACATTATAGTATTGATTAGTAATTTGGCATATGTATGTAACAAGGTCATAAAACTAATTTAATAAAAAAAACAATAAACAATATTTAGAATTACATATGAATAAATAAGAAAGAAAATAATTTTAAAAATAAATGGTAATAAAAGTTACAGTTAAGATGGCAGATTTAAAATGACCTGCATTGTTTATGGCTTGTATTTGAGGGGGTAGCTGGTTCCAAAGACGAATTGAATTGACGAAGAAGTGTTGCGTAGAGATCGCTTTATTATATTCTATACTGTTTATCCTGTGTCCTCTGCTCGAACTAGAAAAGGTTATTTTTCGAAACAGGTATGGTGGTTGCTGGTTATATTTAATTTTATGTAAAAACAGTAGTGTTCGGCAGTTTAGCAAATTATCAAAGGTTACACCGTAGATTTTTTTTTGCAAATTATGAAATTCTTCTGAATCTTTTAATACCAAATACATATCTGGCAATGTTGTTATATGTTACATTTAGTCTTCGCCTATTTACAGCATCGCAACTAGCAAAAAGCTCACAACCATTCATAAGAGTTGGCAATAAATACGTTTTGGGTAAAAGCATCCGGATATGAATTGATGTGAAATATTGCGTCATAGCATAGCAAAGGTTTTCCCACAATTTTCATTAATGTGATCTGACCAATTTAGTTCATTATTAAATACTACTAAATAAATACTACTACTACTATACCAAGGTTTTTAGCAGATTCCACAAAGTTTATGATCGTGTTATTAATAAGTGCGAAGTTTTTAGGATGTCCCACGACTAAAGCAGCTGATTTATTGGGGTTTACACTTAATCCATTTGCAGATGCCCATAAGTAAATTTAACGCAGATCCTGGATTATCAACCATATACAATTAGCTGCATCATCAATACTGTTGACAATGTTTTACATACAATGGAAGGTCATTAGCATAAATCGAATACAAAAGTGGGCCAAGTATCGAGCCCTGTGGTATACCTCTTGGCATCGAATAGCTGCTGGAGATCATTAAATCATGGCAAACACTTTGACTTCTATTACTTAGGTACAATGATAAAAGCTTTATCGCAGTTGTGGAAAAATTACACATATATTTTAAGTTATAGCAAAGCATTGTATGATGTACCGTGTCAAATGCCTTAGAATGGTCAAGCAGTATCAGAAATAACATTTGGCGTTGATCGATTTGGCACCTAATTTACTCAGACACACTAATCAAAGTACTAAGGCAGCTATGCCTAGGCCTAAACACAGATTGTCTTTCACTTAACAACGAGTTAGTATGCTAATGACGGCTTATTTGAGAATGTATTAATTATGCCCTTCACAAAAAAAATTTGGAAAGGGGATATATAGGTTTGTCATTCCGTATGTAATTTCTTCATTATTCATTTAAGACCCCATAAAGTATATATATTCTGGATCCTTATAGATAGAAAAGTCGAATGAGCGATGTCCATCTGCTATATCTTGGTGTAAGTAGAATTAAGTCCTCACAAAACATAGACATAAATTTTATACCATTCTCTTGGAATTTTTCATAAATTGTTCGGTTTGAAAATAACAAAACTCGGTCCAATAATTAATAAGATATAGCCAAAAGACTTTTTTTGTTATATTTCCTTTCTGTTGTTTTTTATGGCCCCAACTATCCTACGGTAAATTTTATGAAGCAGATCTCTTGTATGGAGTTCTACAAAGGTATAGACTTATAATAATTGAAGTAGGTCCATTAACGACTAAAATATGAGCAAAAAAATGGTATTCGAAATAATTTTACTTTTAAAATTTTTTTGAAAAAGTTGTGTTGGGATTCAATCCAACAACCTACTGATTGGTAGTCACAAGCGCTGTATTTTTCATAGTAGTTTACGCGTTTAAGTACATAATACATCTTATTTATTATAAAATACTAAAACTTCAAATTCTTGATGAAAATTGGTGTGGTTGTTGTAAATTGGCCCTTTTGCGTTCATGGGCAAATGTACACATTGTGTGTAAATTAAAGTAAAAGACATTTACTTTATAGTTTGAGTACTTGACTGCAACTTAAATCTAAGTC
The DNA here is from genome assembly GCA_956483585.1 of Gymnocheta viridis. Taxonomy (NCBI): domain Eukaryota; kingdom Metazoa; phylum Arthropoda; class Insecta; order Diptera; family Tachinidae; genus Gymnocheta; species Gymnocheta viridis. The sequence goes on from OY101441.1 coordinate 68,876,060, forward strand.
ACTCATTCTTTATTTTAATAAAGTTTCTTTTGCTTACTTAACAATAATTATCTTTTGTTTTATTTTATAAACGGAAAAATACAAATACGTGTAGGTAAGTAGCAGACATAGCGTCAGCATTTCCTAAATACAATATTTTATTTATTATTTAAATTCCTCTTAATTTGTTGCGACACACTGTAACGTGAGTCGTAATTGGGTCACAACATTATGGGAAGAGAATTTGCAAATCAACAAGATGCAGTAAATTTAATTTAGTTGGAATTCAATGTGTTCTGTTTAGGTTTTTAGGTTTAGCCAGAAATATGAAAAAGTAATAAAATTGTTGTTAACTCTTCCCCTCTTAAATTCCAACGTCCGCGTTGGATGGGTAATGCGTGTAAGTACTTGATGCCTCAACCGGGGTTTTCAGCTTTACGTCGGTCTTAATTTTCAAAGTAGATTTTCTTCTCATTAACTTCAACATTATACCAAATATTAATACCATCGTTAAAAGTCCGAACAATCCAATGCCAATTTTATGATTTGTAACTAGCTTTTTAATGTCGTCAACGTTGTTAATGTGTAGTTCTTTCAGCATTTCCAGTGATAACATTTCTTCATATCTTTCTATAGTATTAGGTGCTTTTACTACAGCCGGTAAAGGTTTCATCATGGTTATTTCCTTATTGAAGTATGACCTTTCATCTATGGTAATCGTGGTGTTGTGATATTTTACGATATAGGTTCCATGCAATAAGACTTCCTTATCTTGTACCAATATTGACCCATTATAGCCGTTTAAAAGTATTACTCCAGGTGATATTTCGATTACTGATGGCATGCCATGTAATAGTTTTGGTAAACAATTTGATTTTGTAATTTCTTCTATGTTATGGTTTTTACAAATGGATACATCATTAAATATTTTACAAGGTTTTTTAATTTCAAAAATAGAATTTTTACATAGTATGAACTTTTCATTATTTAATTTAATTGTTACATTTAAATTATTTTTTACAGATTTTATAAATAGGCTTTTACATGTTTCTCTTTCTGTTATAGGCAAATCAATCATGTAAAGGATTGTAGTTTTATTCATCCCAATCTTCACCTCTCCAAACTCTAAAGACTCAATTAGATTGACATAGGGAATATTAAGTTCATTGAAGTGTCTTCTAGTCATATTCAGTTCGTATTGAGATAAAATAAGAGAATTTATAATTCCTGCTTTTGCCCACTGAATTGAGTAACCAAGATTTGTAAGTTCATTTTTAACTATCTCCAATTTTCTTTCTACGTCCTTTACGATTTCACGTTCGAATGCATCGTTCGATCCTATGTTATTTATTATGCTGTTGGTTATATTGGTTATCTCTTGTATTCTTGTGTCTATTGCTCTATTTATTATGATTTGTTTGTCGTTGTTTTCTAAGAGTCTGTTCATACTGTCTGTTACTATTTTGAAGTCCTCATGGTCTGGCGAACCTGCCATAATGTACCAAAAGCGTTTATTGATCTCAATTCGCCCCTGGGTCTCAAATTGGCAATTAAATCATATAAAACCTGTATTTGATGCAGTAAAAATTCATAACTGTTATTTTTCTTTCCTATGTCTTGTCTTATAATGGTTTCGAGTTTATCAATTGTTCTTTCATATAGTCCAAGATCTATTACATGGATTAGTTTAAAGTCTCCGGCAACCAGTTTTGTCGTTCCAGTCTCTACTGTCACAAGTTGCGCGTTCGTGTAATCCAAAATCTGTACTTCCGTTTTAATTACTTTTATCATTAGTCTGGAAAACAAAATATCATTTTTTTATTAAATTTTTGTGAACTATACGGTTTGTTGTTGTCAGAATTGTTCCTCCTCTGTCTTCTTTTACTATTTCAATTTTGTATCTAGGTGTCAGTTTGTTTCCTATTCTTTTGTTGTTTTTAACAAAAATTACGTCATTGTCCTTGTAAGTCTTTCTTTTAGTTTTCTTCTTGTTGTGATGGTCTAAGTCTTTTTCCTGTTTTTCAGTCAAGCTCTGTATAATTTTTAGTCTGTCTTGTTTTAAGGATGTTGGGTCTTTGTTTCTACCGAAAAATACTTCTATTGGTTTTCTATTTATTGTAGAATGGATAGAGTTGTTGTATTTATTCAGAGAGTTGTTCAAAAGGTCCTCAAAAGAATTATAAACCTTGTCAGCATTCATACACCTCATAATTTCCGTTAGGGTTGAATGGAAACGTTCCACTTGACCATTTACAGAACTGGTGTAAGGTGGTGTTTTATAGATATTAATTCCTAGTTGATTTTCTAACATAAAAGTTACAGAAGCTGAATTAAAGGATTTCTCATTGTCAATAACAACATTCTCGGGGGTACCAAAAGAAGTTAGCAACTCCTGCAAAGGAAGTTTTATATCTTCTGTTGCTCTTGACTTGACTATTCTTGCCTGAGGTACTTGGAAAATTTATCTATTGCGGTCCGAATAACTCTATTCTTTGTATGGTAAATGTCTATGTGTACGTATTGTCCTGGATATTGAGGAATAGGTGTTTTCCCTAAAACTATGTTATTTGGATGACGGTCGTATTTATTTTCACAACATATTTTACACTGTTTCACTATTTTCTTTATCTTTGCATGCATTTGGGGGAAATAAAATTTAGTAAGTAATTGAAGTTTGTTTTCCTTTGGGTTTCTGTGTGCTCGTCTATGTTCGTTAATAATTTCAGTCTCTTGTTCAATGTCCGATGTCAAATCTTTAACCATAGTCCTGGTGTACTTTGTGCGAAATTTAGAAAAGTAGGTTGACTATAAGTCTTGTATTGCTCCTAGGATATGGTCTTCGGTCATAATAGCATTAGTTACTGAAGGGTTCAAGTATGATTTCAGGGTTTTTACTAGTTTGTCACTATCAAACTCCGTGTCTACTATTGTATGTCTATGGTATGTGGGAAATATAATCTCAAAGTTGTATGAGGGCACCTCGCCTTTCGAGATTATAATTTGGTTCTTAAACGCATTTAGTGAGAATCTGTAAACTGAATTAAATTTTGCGCCGAGCTTTCATGACTATGCTGTGTAGCAGTCAGTGAATTCACTTCAACAACTTGTGGAGATCTTGACAACGCATCGGCCACGATATTACTACTGCCGGGTTTATATTTAATTTCATAGTTATATTCTTCTAAGATGGCTTTCCATCTTTTCAATTTACTATTCGTGTTCTTATTTCCAAGGGCGTAAGTTAAAGGTTGATGGTCAGTAAAGACCTTTACAGTTACTTGACCATACAAATAGTTTCTTAGCGATTTAAGAGCCCACACTATCGCAAGCATCTCTTTCTCATTCGTGGCATAATGCTCTTCAGCTTTATTCAGTGTTCGTGATATGAAAGTTATAGGCTTGCCGTATTGTTCAAAAACAGCACCTAGAGCATAATTTGACGCGTCAGTTGTTAAATGAAATTCCTTTTCAACGTTTGGAAATGAAAGCATTACAGCCTCTGAAGGAAGTGAGTTCTTTATTTTTCTGAAAGCTTCTAAGGCTCTATCATCAAAAGTCACAGGAATTTTAGCTGAATCCCTTTTGGACATTCGTCCCTCCTCGCCCCTTAAAAGGACGGTTTGGGGAGAGTCCTGAAATTATCGAAGCTCTTTTATGGTTTTCGGAGGTGGCATTTCCTGAATAGCTTTGACTTTTTCCGGATTTGTTCTTATCCCTTCTGTCGATATGATAAAACCCAGATACTCTACTTCTTTCTTCAGGAATTCACATTTATCCAATTGTATTTTCATGTTTGCCCGTTGTAATGTATCAAAAATGGTCTTTATGTTTTCTAGATGAGAATTTTCATCTTGACCAAAGACTATGATATCGTCTATATAGACGAAACATATTCTTCCAATACGTTCTCTTAGCATATCATCTAATGCTCGCTGAAATGTTGCGGGAGCATTTTTCAAACCAAAAGGTAATCGGAGAAATTCGTATTTTCCGTTATTTACAGAAAATGCGGTTTTCTCAATGTCCTTTTCCCTGAGCGGTATTTGGTGGAACCCGCTTTTCAGGTCTAATTCTTACCAAGCTGCGCTAAGACCTCCTTTATTTGTGGTATCGGATATCTGTCCGGTATAGTCACACTATTTAATTTCCTATAATCTGTGACCATTCTATATTTTTCCTCCTTGGAAGCATCCATTTTTTTCGGTACGACCAATACAGGAGAATTGTATGGTCTTATTATTCCGTGATCGAGCAATTCATTAATTTGTTTCTCGACTTCGTCTTTCATAGATAAAGGATATGGATAGCTTTTGGTATGAATTGGGTCGTCAGTCGATGTCCTTATTTCTGCTTTTACGGTCGTAGTAAATGTTTAGGTTATTTACAGATTCCGATTGTTGCTGTTTAATGTGTACCTTTATAGAATTATTAATTATCATATAGTTTTGAGAAGTGTGAATAATTGTGTTTAACTTTTTTAAACTGTCATTACCTAGAATGCCATGGAATGATTTCAGTGATGGCAATAGAAAGAATTTTAGGTTTTCTGATCTTGTACTAAGGCATTTTGAGCCTGGGGTGGTGGAGGGTTATTTAAAACTGGTGGTCTGATTAGGTTGTTTTGATTTGCCATAATTGAAAGGAAAACTTGAAGAATTACGAATTATAAAACTATTATTTTTATTTAACTTTGTTTTTAAACTTAATTTTTTTTAACTTAGGTTCTTTTAAACTTTGTTTTTTAAATCTTATTAGAACTATATTATGTTTTCTTTTAATTTATCTATGACACTAAATTATTAAAACTAATAATTTTAAATAATTATATTATATTCTTACATTACAATAATTATTTTCAGCATCATCTTCTCTCGTTGGATTTGCTGATGGTTGTTAGTTGATTTTATTGATGGTTTTTGTTGATTTTTTGCTGGTTATTGTTGATATTTTGTTGATTACAGTTCATTTGTGCTGGGTTTGTTGATTTTGCTGATGATTTGGTTGTTAATGTTTGATTTTAAAATGTTCACTTAAGTTAGTTTTTAAATTTATATTTTATTATATTTTTTTTTTATTTATGTTTTTATTTTTTTTGGTTCTATAATGTTCACTTATTTTTTGTTCTAAAATGCTCAATAATTAACTTAAATTTTCAAAATGTTCACTTTTATTTTTAACTGTTTAATTTTTAACTTCTTATTTATTAATTAACTTATTTGTGTGGTTGATTAAGATTTGTCCTTTTCACGGCTTACTAAGGATCTTTGCTTAACACTTATCACGGTTTTAATTTTTAAACTACTAGGTTTTAGTTTTTAAACTTAAAAATTTTACGTTGGGCGCCAATTAAAGTAAAATACATTTACTTTATAGTTTGAGTACTTGACTGCAACTTAAATCTAAGTCACTCATTCTTTATTTTAATAAAGTTTCTTTTGCTTACTTAACAATAATTATCTTTTGTTTTATTTTATAAACGGAAAAATACAAATACGTGTAGGTAAGTAGCAGACATAGCGTCAGCATTTTCTAAATACAATATTTTATTTATTATTTAAATTCCTCTTAATTTTTTGCGACACACTGTAACGTGAGTCGCAATTGGGTCACAACATTATGGGAAGAGAATTTGCAAATCAACAAGATGCAGTAAATTTAATTTAGTTGGAATTCAATGTGTTCTGTTTAGGTTTTTAGGTTTAGCCAGAAATATGAAAAAGTAATAAAATTGTTGTTAACTTGTATACATGTGCATAAGTAAACAATCGTAACGCAATGATTTGTTCTTTTGTTTTTGTTTGTTTCTTTAAACTTATTTTTGTACGTTTATTAGTATAATGTTATGCATGCGTATTACAGTATTTTTAATCGCTTACATTTTCTTTTCGTATATAAATAACCATAATTATTTTTTATATTATTTATATTAAAGAAATGTAATGGATAGTCAAGACACTATGTACGAGTAAATATACAAAATCAATGAAATTGAATTTTAGTTTTGTTTTAAAAATGTTTAATTTTTCATTTTTTATGACTATTTGTGATTTCAGAAGAAAGGAAAAATTTATGCTTATATCCTGTTTTATACTTGTGTAATTTTAATTATTTTCTATATTCAGGAGCAGAGCGTACCTGGAGTATATCAGAACCCGGTATTATTATTGTATTTGTACAATGTGATAAAAAATCTTAGTAACACATAACAAAGCAGAAAAATCTCTTCCCGGCTAGAATTTGATAAGAAATGTTTCTTTCATTCTGTAACATCAGTGAGTTAATCTTCAAAAGACCTTCAATTAATTGCCTTTTCTATAAAATAAAAACAAAGTTTGATGTAAGAATTTAATTTGATATCAAGCTCCATAATGTAATTAGCAAAGAAACTAAAAAATTGAAAACCCCGCGAAAATAGCGCATATTCTAAAAATTGCAACTGCAATATTGGAAATTGTTCCCAAAATTTATTTAAAAAAAATCATATAATTGGCAAACGGCAGCAAAAATCTCGACAAAAAAAAAACTAGTACAAACTGACTCAAAATTAACAAAATAATGCCTCAATAAAAATTTAAACTAAAAATGATAGGTTCATAGAACACACCATTAAAATTACGCAATCTGCCAAACCACCTTTTCTACAACACTTTTCTTTCAATTACAATTGAATTCAATCCAGAAATCTATTTATCAAAAAAAAACTCTTCTAACTTGTATTCTAATACCCTACCTAAATGAGCTCTTTTAGGGGGTCTGTATATCCCTTTAATACTGGGTCACAAAAAAAAAACTCAAGACACAAATTCAATAATAATAAAAAGAAAGAATAGAAATTATGGCGATACCAAAAAAAACGGACTAATAAAAACTCCCGCTATCAATTTATTTTAAGTATTTAGGCAGTACCTGTGTTCTTATTTCTAACACATACACACAAAATTACAAAATTACCACTTATATAAAAAAAAACTACTATTTTTGTAAATCTAACTTAGATACTATAACCTATCTAACCATAAGGACGCCCTATTGAAATTAAGCTATAATAACACTCTTATAGGAACAGATGGGTCGGAACTTTACTTCAGCCAAAAATAGTTTTGGCCTTTACCAAAAGATGGCACTCCTGTTTTTTTGGTGCTATTTCTCACTAATGAAGGTTCTTTGACTTCCTTTTGCTCTTAGGCTTTAGTAAATACTTTGTTACCTGGTCTGGCCCTTATAAATGTTTGTATAGTTGCCTCTATTCCTCTAAACTTCTCCCAGGCCAACTTTTGCTTGTCCTTTAAACTTGCTAATTTGATCCTTTTTCCTGGGTCCTCTAGACAGGCAACACTGCATAAAAAAATGCATCCAAATTAGCCACTGTTCCATCATGCTACACACAAAACTTATGAAACACTTACCAACCACAGAACCAGGCACAATTCACTTTTAATTTTATTTAATTTATTATTTAATGTCAAGGATTTTATATTCTTAATAGATAGTACTTGTTATATTGTTCTTTCAAAGTTTTTCAAGTTTGAATTCACATATGAAAAAAAAATAACACAACGATTTAACACGCACAACACTTCTGTTCCTTTCACTTGTTTCTGTTAGAATGAATTCTCTATATCATTTCCTAAACTTCACCAAAATTTTCGACAGTAAAAATCGACACAGTTAACACTACTACAAGTACAATAAACAAGTTTTACATTCTATATTCTTGAGGTTGGTGTAATTGACCTCTGGCCTTAATCTTTTTTTTTTGTTGCTATAAATTACTATATTTTCCAGGATCTCAAAACCTCAAGAGAAACTTTCTTAACCCCTCTCGGCTACTTTATAAAGTCTTTCGCGAACACCCTGTCATCAATATTCCCACTGCACACTGCTTGTGTACAACCGGCCTATACATTTGACAGCTACTAGCATGTAAAAACACATTGATAAAATACATAAACATACAACACACCAAAAACAATACGGAAAGAAAAACCACTAAAAACTACTAAAAATAAGAAAAACCAAAAACCAAACAAAAATACAGTCCACCGCCTACTATGTATTAAATAATAACTAATACAAATCAAATTATTGGCCATCATAACCTTGCAATGAGGCCAGTCAGATCCCACCGTGCACCAGCCTGGTATGTTTTTGAGATACGTTCAACCACCCCGCAACAAAACTCCGGGTTCTCCAACCTTGGAGTCTCATACTCTACTTTGAGCCAGCCGGGCAATCTGTAAATATTCACGTGATCGCGAATGTATACAATGTATGTATGTTGTAAACTCTGTTTACATTCCCTTCTTATATTTTTTTCAGTCATGTATACAACCACTGGGGACAGATGCTCTCTTGACCCTCTTTTCCATAGAAAAAGAGCTCAGAGGCAACCCTTATTCTTAGGCAAAAAAGACTTACAAAAATATTTTCTTGGTACCAACGCTTAGTTGGTAGGGTACTATGATCAACATAAGTACCTGTATTTGCATTTTATGCATCGAACGAACGCCTTGATAGGCAAAAATAAATAATGCTCCTAAACATTAAGAAAAAAAAATTAAATTATTAACATCGAACGCCTTATAATTACGGGTTACGCCTCAAATCTTTTTCCGGGATATTGCTTTTTTTTTGTATATAAATACCTACCTAACTAGCTCTAAACTGGTACCTTTTTTAAAAAATAAATAAACTGGACTGACACGAACACCTAACTAAACCTACATTGCACCCTATAAGAAAAATATTAATAAAAAAAATTACCTAGAATTGTCCTAACCTAAGTATCACAGATAGGAAAACTTATTGCACTTTGTATCACATTTTAATGTCTTTCGCGTGAAAGATTCCAACTGGTCTACCTTGGAGTGACTCCAACTCATACATATTGTTACCTATTGGTCTCTTAATGCGACATTTGAGATACTTGTGACAAACTTTCGCATTTATGTTGTTTTTAAAATCGGATAGTGCAAAATTTTTCCTGTATACTTCTTGTCCAGGATTGAACTTTATTAATCGCGCTCTAACGTTGTACCTGCGTGCACTTTTCTCGTAGGCTTGGGTGAGATTATTTCTTATCATTTTTGTCCAGGTTTACTATCTGATGTCCAAACAGCGATTTTAACTTTCTGGCCAACCTGTAGTCTGCTCCCTTTGAAAAGATATTGTGTACGAATAGAGCAAAAAATGTAGAAACTCCTGTCGCGGCGTGTATGGACGTTCGCAATGCACATTTTATTTCATTAAGGTACAAGTCCCAATCTCTTTGATCCTTTTCAAGATAGGCCCTAATAGCAGATAACACAGATTGATTTACTCGTTCCGCCGCATTGGCCTGAGGTGAATAAAAAGCAGTTTTCAGGTGTGTTATACCATAAGTATTTATCATTTCCGTAAAAGCAGCGGAAATTAATTGTTGTCCATTATCGCTGTGAAGCATTTCTGGTACTCCAAACTTATGGAACACTTCCTGAACTAGGAATTGTACCACATTTCTAGCAGTTGCTTCTTTCATGGCTTTTAAAAAACAAAATTTTGAGAAATGGTCTACTACGATAAAAATATACGCGTTTCCGGTTTTAGATCGCGGGTATTTACCAAGAAAATCTATGTATATTTTTTGAAACGGTATGTCTGTTTGGTCTTCGGCTCCTATAGTCGGCATTGTATGTTGATTTACCGATTTTGTTTCTTTGCAAGTTTTGCAATTCCTGACATAATCTTGGACTTGAGCTGCCATTCTTGGCTAATAATAAAAACGCTTGAGCCTCTCTAATGTTTTTCGCAAGCCACCATGGGCTGCGGCAGTGCTGTCATGGGCTTTTTCTATTAAAACATGTGTGATATCTTGTGGAATCCACAATTTCCATACTGATTCGTTTAAGTGGTCGCTACTATCAAACATTACTTTTTTGTATATCTTGTTACCATCCACACGTATATCAGACAAATTTGCCTGGTTTTGTTCAATGTTTTTGATCAAATCTATATAGTCTTCGCTCTCAAAAGCTGTTGTCTCAAAGTCGAAAAAACTTTCATCTACTATTTCGGCCACTTCAATCGGATTACGGGAAAGCCTGTCCGCCACTACATTTTCAGCCCCTTTTCGGTGTTCGATCACAAAATCGTAGGCCTGCAGCTGCAATGACCACAGGGCTAGACGTCCACTAAGGTCTTTTAGCGTCATGAGCCATTTCAGGCTAGCGTGGTCGGTTATAACAGTGAAATTCATCATTTCGACATAAGGCCTGAAACGCTTTACTGCTAATACAGCCGCAAGGCACTCCTTTTCGGTGACCGAATAATTCTTTTGACACGCCGTAAGTTTCTGGCTATAGAAAGCAATCGGGTTCTCTTCCCCTGCCGAATTCTTCTGAAATAAAACAGCCCCTACCCCGTATTCTGACGCATCGCATTGAATAAAAAACGGCAAACTAAAATCAGGGTGGCGTAGCACAGGGGCAGTTGTTAATGATATTTTCAAAGTTTCGAATGCTTCGATCGCACCAGCTGTCATTTCAAACTTTTTACCCTTTTTTAGCATATCTGTTAGGGCTGCAGAGATGGAGGCAAAATCTTTTATGAAGCGCCTGTACCACCCAGCCGTCTCAAAAAATTTCTAACATCCCTGGGCGATTTTGGCAAGGATATCTGCTGAATTGCTTTAACCTTTTCGGGATCAGTCCTCAATATGCCGCCTCCTATGTTAAACCCTAGGTATCTTAGTTCCCTAAAACAAAACATTGATTTTTTTAAGCCTATAGTTAAATTGGCCTTTTGTAGACACTCGGCAACTTGCTCCAGCAATTTTATATGTGTTGAAAACTCTTCTGAAATTATCAGGAGATCATCCAAATAAATAAATACATTTGGTTTTAGCCTCGCAGGTATCACTCTGTCCATCAGCCGGCATAGACGTTGCGCCGCGTTGCATAGACCAAACGGCATTACGCGGAACTGATACAGCGGTCGACCTGGAACTGTAAAAGCTGTATATGGCTTTGCGTCTTCTTCCAGCTCAATTTGCCAGAATGCATACTTCAGGTCGACGCTACTTATGTAATGCGTTTGATCTATGCGACTCAGAATTCCGTCTATGTTTTGCAACGGATACGCGTCTTTTATTGTGACCGCGTTTAATTTTCGCGCATCAAGACAGAAGCGATTTTTGCCTGGCTTTCGTACCACTGTTGTCCTATTAGACCAAGGGCTATTGCTCTCTTCGATCACGTTTAGTCGCAGCATGTTATCCAACTCTTCATAAACTATAAACTGTACCGCAGGAGAAATCGGGTAGTGCTTATCTTTAACCGGATTTGTGCCGGCTACTAATTTTATTTCATGTTTCTCTAACTGCGTGCAGCCTAGACCTTTTTCTTCGAACGAAGGAAACCTTTTGACTACTTCATCTAGTTGTTGTTGCTGTTCAGGTGTTAACACATGCTTATTTAGTTTGTGATTATCTTGCTCATCGTGTAAACTTTGTGCAAGTTCTAAACTAATTTCGGCCGATATTATTTGCGGCGCTATCTCAAAGGCTTGCCAAAAATCTACGCCAAGATAGAGTTCCTGATCCAATTCTGGACATAAATAAAAAGTTATGCTTCTAAATTTTCCCTTATATTCTACGTTTAATTTGCATTTACCTAATACCCTATGTTGTTGACCCGTTGCCGTACTAATATTGCTATAAATTGGACAAATCTTTGATTTTATCTCGGAAATAATTTCTCGGCAATTTTTACCAAGTAGACTGACAGATGCGCCTGAGTCTAAGAGGCCTTTTAAAATTTTTCCATTTAAACTAACTTCTGCGTATGGCCTCGGATCAGTCTTAGAACAAAAATAGTTTACTGTTTCTGCCAATAAACGACGTTGCCGTTATCGATCTATATAATCTGATCGCAATTTTAAAATGTGTTGCCACTTTGTTAGATTTGGGGCGGAATTTTCCCTTAGTATATGTGTATTATTTGTTTTGTTTGGAATTTTTAAGTCTTGACCGTAACTGGTGTTTTTATTTCCTGACGAATTATTCGAGCAAAGAATGTTGCTTGATTCGTCAAAAAATGCGTTCGCGGACTTTCTGATAATTTTCTTCCCTTACAAGAAGTGGTAGAAAATGTCGAATTTTTGAAAACTCAGGTGATTTTGGAGATTTTTCTTCAATTATTTCGGGGTTACTTTGCTGGACCGCGACTCCCCGTTGATAGCCGCGCCCCTCTATGCATTTCCCGGTTCTCGTGAACACTGTGGACATTTGTGTGTAATAGTGTCAGGTGTACCACACTTACTTATAACAAAACAAAGCTCTTTGAGTTGACAGACATTGTTTAAACGTGTGACCTTTTTCTTGGCAATTCCAACAGATTATTTGGGTGTTAATTGCTGCAATTTCTTGCACCTTCTCTGTCTCGTTTTCATCTGCATCTAAGATGACCTCGCTGACTAAACGCGGCGCTCTATTGGGCTGTGGTGGATTAGTCCGAGGTACGTTTCGCGAAAAAGTTCTTTCCGCTTCAATACATTCCATGCGGAGATTTTCTACGGAACTCACGCTCATGGGATATACAATTCGGGCTATTCCCTCCCGTAGATTGCGCTTGGCTATTTTTATCATTTCGCCTTCTAAAACAGGAACTTCTAATCTTGCCCGTAATATGTTCAGGCTATGAAAAAAATCGTCTACCGATTCGCCGGGCATTTGTTTTCGCTCTACAAGCTCTTGCATGCGTTCCCAGTTTGACCTAACGGTTCTAAATCTATTAAGCAAAGCTAAACGCAGGGTGCTCCAGTCCGTAATAAAAGTTGTCTGGAGTAATGCCCAGTACCAGTACTGTTCCTGAAATCAAGAGATGAAAATCTCGAAGGATTTCTTGCCAAGGGATATTGTATTGCCTTTGCATATGTTCGAGTCTAAAAATAAATTCTTCAATGGACAACTGGTCACGCCCACCTTGATTTCCTTTAAATTCTAACCCGAATTTGTCTATACGTATTTTCCAGCCGTCATGAGTAGGGTTTGGCACTGGTGGCGGTGGAAAATCGTATCTGGGCGGCTGTTGGTTCGGAATAGGCCTATTTCTAACATCTGGTTGACCTATATTTTCCTATAAGTTGAGATATATTTTCGTTGACTTTTCTTATTTCGTAGTTAATCTTTTCCTCAACAAATTTGCCGATCGCTCGGTCCAGATTAGCTTTCATTTCCCCCACGCTTTCCTGAACCATTTCCCTAACAGATGGAGTTAACTCATGCTGATGTTCCTGATTTTCTGGTCTATTGCCCTGGGGTTTTGGGATTACTCCTTTATTGGAGGCTTGAGCATTAATTGTCCCGGATAAATCTTTTATTGTGGGTGCCGTAGCCATTTTGACAGATTTATTGTCTTTTAAATATTTTTCCTTTATTTGTGGCGAGGATCTATTCAAATCAAACGATAAATTTCTTTCAAGTTTTCTTTTTGCTCTATCCGTTTTTCTAAAATTATCTTTACCGTCGCTACCATAAGGTTCGGCCATAAAAATTTGAAAACAAACCGCTTTCACAAAAATGATTGTGAATACCTGAATATGCAAATAAAATCGCTAAATGCTCACACTTTCTATAAACACAGTTATCCTTTTTTAATCTATCTAAATAAAAATCTCAATTAAAGAGCAAAAATATTACAAATAAAAAAATTCCTGGCAACACTGACACTTCTTAGGTTCAACGACTATACCAGAATGAGAAATATAATAAATAAAACACTTATATACTATAGTAAATAAACACAAAGTAAACAGATGTTATTTCTAAATTAACACTATTTCTACCAAATATTTTAACACTAATACTACCGGACAAATTATAATCTATGAACGTTATTAATTTTCAATGAGATGTTATCACTACTAATAATGATTTCACAAAACAAACTACAGTAAATACTATTAAAAATACAAATAATTTTTAATTTTATTTATGAATGTAAATATATTAACTTGCCAAAAACAATTATTTACTTAGAATACTCGGGTTTGGATATTACGAGCAGTAATCGCGTGTGTGTGTGGTTTTACTTTTTAATTCATTTTAATTTTAAGTACCCTTATCAGGGTCTCCTAAATTGTTCCCTAGACAAATTTATCAAAATGCAATTAGCATATACTTTAGGTTAATACTAGAGCCAAAACCTAATCTTTAAAGCATTTCACGCAACTGAGTCTCAGCTCAGAGCGGATCTTAAAACTTCAGTTTCGAGCCCTGGACCAAAAGAAATGCTGAACCTCTGTTATGATTATTATACTACAGACCCCTGATCATATCAGAGCGGCTACAATAATCACAATTGGGGATTTTCACTCTCAAAGTAAGAGTACAGGCTGAAACTACTACAACAAAAACTATACAAATATCACACTTAAAAATATGATGTTTTTATTTCACAAAAACCCATAAGCTAACATTTAACAGTGTTACTTGAACTAACTGACACACCAAAATGTAGACTGAAACGAACAAAACATTTAAAATCTGCTCAGCAAACACTAACTTATACTAGTGTTTGCGGCCTATAAGAATATATCCTATAGGGTAACAAACTATAAAAATTCTTAAACGTATCAGGTACTATGGTATATCTTTGGGCTATTTCCTAAAACTACTACAAAACTATCTATTGTGAGTACTTAGCTATTATGTACTTTAAAATCTCAAATATAATATTAATTAGTTTGGGCGCCATTTGTTACGTGTCGTCGTTTCGCCGTGCTCGTGATGCCAGCCAGCTCAAAAAAAACACACATTTGACATCATAGGGCAGGTTCCAACCCACAAACACGACCGAGACACGAACAATTTAATTTAAAAAAAACTGACAAACTATATCTCAAAGTACTACACAAAACAGGAAACAATTGGGAGAGTGGACAAGTTGGACGTCCTCTACTAGCCCTCCCTATCTGGGACCTAACACTCCTAACGCACATTAAATTTTGGTCCCCCACTATCCACACACACTCACTTCACGACACTAACTCATATTTCCTTACCCGAACGAATTAATTTAGAACACGAACATATTCGTTATTTTAGACAAAATTACATATTTTTATTAATAAATTTGTAAAAGCTAAAAATTAAAAAACTAAATCAACTCACTATACATATTATCAAAAAAAAATATTTATGCAAAAATCGAAAGATTTAAAATTAAGCTAAATAAAAACTAAGCCAATAAAAATAAAATAAATAAAGATAAATAAAAATTTTTTTGTTTCTTCTTAAAATCTAAAACACTCGACAAAAAAAACTAGTACAAACTGACTCAAAATTAACAAAATAATGCCTCAATAAAAACTTAAACTAAAAGTAGTAGTTGATGCCTAAATTACTGAAATCAATGATAGGTTCATAGAACAGACCATTAAAATTACGCAATCTGCCAAACCACCTTTTCTACAACACTTTTCTTTCAATTACAATTGAATTCAATCCAGAAATCTATTTATAAAAAAAAACTCTTCTAACTTGTATTCTAATACCCTACCTAAATGAGCTCTTTTAGGGGGTCTGTATATCCCTTTAATACTGGGTCACAAAAAAAACTCAAGACACAAATTCAATGATAATAAAAAGAAAGAATAGAAATTATGGCGATACCAAAAAAAACGGACTAATAAAAACTCCCGCTATCAATTTATTTTAAGTATTTAGGCAGTACCTGTGTTCTTATTTCTAACACATACACACAAAATTACAAAATTACCACTTATATAAAAAAACTACTATTTTTGTAAATCTAACTTAGATACTATAACCTATCTAACCATAAGGACGCCCTATTGAAATTAAGCTATAATAACACTCTTATAGGAACAGATGGGTCGGAACTTTACTTCAGCCAAAAATAGTTTTGGCCTTTACCAAAAGATGGCACTCCTGTTTTTCGGTGCTATTTCTCACTAATGAAGGTTCTTTGACTTCCTTTTGCTCTTAGGCTTTAGTAAATACTTTGTTACCTGGTCTGGCCCTTATAAATGTTTGTATAGTTGCCTCTATTCCTCTAAACTTCTCCCAGGCCAACTTTTGCTTGTCCTTTAAACTTGCTAATTTGATCCTTTTTCCTGGGTCCTCTAGACAGGCAACACTGCATAAAAAAATGCATCCAAATTAGCCACTGTTCCATCATGCTACACACAAAACTTATGAAACACTTACCAACCACAGAACCAGGCACAATTCACTTTTAATTTTATTTAATTTATTATTTAATGTCAAGGATTTTATATTCTTAATAGATAGTACTTGTTATATTGTTCTTTCAAAGTTTTTCAAGTTTGAATTCACATATGAAAAAAAAATAACACAACGATTTAACACGCACAACACTTCTGTTCCTTTCACTTGTTTCTGTTAGAATGAATTCTCTATATCATTTCCTAAACTTCACCAAAATTTTCGACAGTAAAAATCGACACAGTTAACACTACTACAAGTACAATAAACAAGTTTTACATTCTATATACTTGAGGTTGGTGTAATTGACCTCTGGCCTTAATCTTTTTTTTTTGTTGCTATAAATTACTATATTTTCCAGGATCTCAAAACCTCAAGAGAAACTTTCTTAACCCCTCTCGGCTACTTTATAAAGTCTTTCGCGAACACCCTGTCATCAATATTCCCACTGCACACTGCTTGTGTACAACCGGCCTATACATTTGACAGCTACTAGCATGTAAAAACACATTGATAAAATACATAAACATACAACACACCAAAAACAATACGGAAAGAAAAACCACTAAAAACTACTAAAAATAAGAAAAACCAAAAACCAAACAAAAATACAGTCCACCGCCTGCCTACTATGTATTAAATAATAACTAATACAAATCAAATTATTGGCCATCATAACCTTGCAATGAGGCCAGTCAGATCCCAC
The DNA here is from genome assembly GCA_956483585.1 of Gymnocheta viridis. NCBI lineage: Eukaryota > Metazoa > Arthropoda > Insecta > Diptera > Tachinidae > Gymnocheta > Gymnocheta viridis. The sequence goes on from OY101441.1 coordinate 68,892,970, forward strand.
CGTGCACCAGCCTGGTATGTTTTTGAGATACGTTCAACCACCCCGCAACAAAACTCCGGGTTCTCCAACCTTGGAGTCTCATACTCTACTTTGAGCCAGCCGGGCAATCTGTAAATATTCACGTGATCGCGAATGTATACAATGTATGTATGTTGTAAACTCTGTTTACATTCCCTTCTTATATTTTTTTTCAGACATGTATACAACCACTGGGGACAGATGCTCTCTTGACCCTCTTTTCCATAGAAAAAGAGCTCAGAGGCAACCCTTATTATTAGGCAAAAAAGACTTACAAAAATATTTTCTTGGTACCAACGCTTAGTTGGTAGGGTACTATGATCAACATAAGTACCTGTATTTGCATTTTATGCATCGAACGAACGCCTTGATAGGCAAAAATAAATAATGCTCCTAAACATTAAGAAAAAAAATTAAATTATTAACATCGAACGCCTTATAATTACGGGTTACGCCTCTAATCTTTTTCCGGGATATTTTTTTTGTATATAAATACCTACCTAACTAGCTCTAAACAGGTACCTTTTTTAAAAAATAAATAAACTGGACTGACACGAACACCTAACTAAACCTACATTGCACCCTATAAGAAAAATATTAATAAAAAAAATTACCTAGAATTGTCCTAACCTAAGTATCACAGATAGGAAAACAAAATTTCGCATTTATGTTGTTTTTAAAATCGGATAGTGCAAAATTTGCAGTGACGCCAGTCAGATCCCACCGTGCACCAGCCTGGTATGTTTTTGAGATACGTTCAACCACCCCGCAACAAAACTTAGTTTTTTAAAGAATTTTTGATAGCTTTAAATTATTTTCAATATGAAGATAATATTGAAACATTTTAATGATTAGACTAACAGATTTATGTAATAGTTGGCGATTTTTTAAAATAAATTTTGGGAGAATTTCTTCATTATTAAATCTTTTACGTTTCAAATGATTTCTTTGTTTAGTCGAAGACCACTGGCTTTTTGATAAAGACGTTGAAACACTTGGATGTGTGAAAAATTATATAAGTGCTAATAAGGGGATGTTAATATTTTTATAATGCACCCCAGGCAAGAAAGTGTTACAAATTTGTTACGAATTTCATAATTTATGGCTGACTTCATAAACGCAGTTTGCAAAGTAACACTAGAATGCCTTGTGAACTCATGCTTTTAGTGTTGCTTTGCAAATTGTGTTTATGAAATCAGCCTATACTATGAAATAGAGATTAGAACCAACAATGCGAGATCGTGATTAATTTTTTATTTCCATCACGTGAGGGTGCGTCCGTGAGACGGTGTGGCAATTTTTTTTTTTTTGCTTTAATGTAATTTTTTCCATATAAGCTCTTTTTTAATTTTTTCGTATTTCGTGGGCGTGAATTTTCGTGATTCTGACTTCTTTCGTCACTCCATACTATGGCGATGGGTATATAAGATTCGGCACAGCCGAATATATCTCTCTTACTTGTTTTTTATTGTTTTGTTAATATTTTTGTTTTGTTTTCTTAATTTAGCTGTATACATTGAGTTTAAATTATGAACTTATTTTGTTTTTTGAGATATTTTGTGTGTTAATTTTTTGTATTGGCTTGTTTACGATTTTTTTGTGTTTATTTTGTATTCATGTATTTATATTTTATATGGTGTAGATGTGTTATAATAATATAAATACGCATTAAATAATTCAAAGTTTTTAGCATAAAACAAACATACTGCATAATGTTTAATTTTTATCATAATTATTATACAAAAACAATAAAAAATTAATAAAATAAAACAATATTTACAATACAAGAGAAATTCTGCATAAAAATATGAAAAACAAACAACAACAAAAAAATAAATGTATTAAAAATTATTGCAAATAATTTATCGTTTTTTATTTCAACAAAAGGGACAAAACATAACTTAGTGGTCAGTGGTCGTCTTCGACAATCCATAACATATAAAAGCTATCTAAGGCCATTTACAGAAACAGATACATATTACAAAAAAAATAACACTTGGCAATACATACAGAGGGTAAAAGACACTGTATTTTTAAATTTAAGTCTGAATTTTTTAGGCAGAGCTAAATTCCCGCCGCAGCCTTTTGCACATTGTTATAGTGAATCGACATAGGAAACCAAGTAACTATTACATTTTATGTATAGGCTAAGTTCAGTAGAATTATTTATGTATAACACTACGAGTAAAATGTTTGTGGAAATTTTTAAATCTCTAACTACAAAAAATTTCCTTCAAAAGGGATATAACGGGCTAATATCTCTTATATAAATATTTATCATAAAATTCTATATTAAGCTTAATACACAAAATAAAAGTCCGTTAACGCTTCGACACTACCTGTATTATTCTACCATGGGAGTTGTGAAAATGCTTAGTATACGGCTACTTATTACTGCATTTGCTTTTATGGTATTAATTGGCTACTAGTCAATAGCATGATCCAATAATAATACGGTCTATGCAACTCTACAACAAACACAACAATAAAAAACCCACCACATGAGTTTTGCAAAAACCGCACGCACAAAACTGATCACGGACAAAACTAATGCTTGTTTAAAAGGTAAACAAATAAAAAACAACAATGGCGCCATAAAAATGTAAACTAATTTTGACAACTTCATGATGAAAATGGTATGAAAGGTATATGAGCAAAAAATAAGCAGCTGACCTTATTTTGGCCTACATCAGAAATTGAAGAAAAATTATTCGTTTTGTTTGTAAATAACCTAAAGGGCAACACTGTTAGCAGCCACAAAATAAGCAGCTCTGTTCTATGGTAGAATAATACAGGTAGTAGCGAAGCGCCAACGGATTTTTTTGGGTTCTCAGCTGTCAAAATTTGATTATGTACTAAAAAAGCACACTTGACCATTTGTTTCAAATGCAAATAAGAAAAGGAAAAGAAACAAAATTCTTTATAAGGCGTGTTTTTTCTATTGTGCTTTTTGGCAGCTTCGAACCTAAAAGTGGTGTTGTTGTAGCTTCGACACTACCTGTATTATTCTACCATGCTCTGTTCTTTGTTTGTAGTTCGTCTGGTGTTTTCATTGTACAAACTGATGGTGTTTACGTTTTTCTTAAATAAAACTACCTACGTTTAAATAAAATTAAAACCAAATTTAAACATGATCTAATAAATGGTGAAAATTTGTGTCTCTTAAAAAATATACTGAACTAATAATGTGAAACTGAAATAAAAATTTTCCTGGAAAATGGGGTAAGAATGTAAAAAGAGATTTGGGGCTTTCGTTTCTTGTTTTCTTTTCATTCGTCGTTTTTCTTTTGGATTTTAATCAGGACAATCCAGTGCTACCAGACTTTATTATTGCGGTTGGCGTTTTTATAAAAGTTTATGGGATTGTGTAAATAATTGGATGTTATTTTTAGGCCCAATAATTGACTTCGCATTTAAATGTCATTTAGCTAATTGACACTTAAATTGAAGTTGCATTTAAATACAGTTTGAGTTTTTCAGTGTGAAATTATTGTTTGTATTTAATTACGATAAAAATATGGCAACCTCACGAAATTCTCTCAATTTTCTTAGAGAAACAGCTGTTGTACAAAATTAAAGAAAAATTTCTAATGTGGATTCTTTTTGAGGCTGAAAATAAGAACAATGATATCTTGCTGCAATGTTTTAAAAGCTTAAAACAATTTAAATAAACATAACAAAGAATAATATTAATAAAAGAAGTCCAAATTTCACGCCAAGAGATGTTGATTTTTCAATGGCCGCAAAATTGTTGTTTACTTTGTTGCGCGAAACACCAACACGCAGCAATAACATATATTTGTATATGTTTGTGTGGATAACTTAAATTGACTTTAAATACAGAAGAATGGGCATTTAAGTTTCATTTAAATGTCACATAATTAAATTGGTACTTAAGTGGCATTTAAAGATAAATGACACTTAAATGAGTAGTCAATTATCGGGCCTTATTAACATTGGGTGTTATGAAAGCCATACACCTTGCGACCGTTGTTTCTATGAGTACAATTGACATATCGCACATAACTCGTTAAAAAATAAAACTTTTTGATCTTTCGTACACACAACTTCAAGCAACCAGCACCCAAACGGTACAATCTCGCTCACAACCTCCGCATGTTGTACCAATGGTCGCAACATCTATGGCTGTCTTTACACACTATGTATTTTACAGTGTGTTTGTCAAATTTCCCACTGCTAATTGCATACATTGTGCGTTAAAGCAAAAAAAAATGTTTTTGTAAATGTCAGGACGCTATTATAGTGCAAAAATTTTCAATCAGAGCGTGCTCTATTTTCAATTGACAAACCATATGACATCAGCTGTTTTGCAAGTCAATTGTTAATGGGGCCAAGAACATATTGTTTCTGATTCGGCAAACTATTAAAAATGTGTTAAAATATACATATATTAAAAAAAGTTTACATATATTTAAAAAAACAATATTTTTAATTACTGTTGTGATCAATTATAGGCTATGTCATATAAAACCAAAAACTCCAGTGAAAATCAAAAATTATAAACCGTCTGTAAATGTATAATTTTGACAAACATGCGCAATTACAAATGCATTTTCAAGCTGACAAACACACTGAAATACATAGTGTGTAAAAGCAGCATAAATAAGGACAAGCCAGTGCTACCAGACCAGGTTGGCGTTTTTATAAAAGTTGATGGGGTTAGCGTAAATACTACATAGGTGTTTCTTGCCGTTCATGTCTATTTTTTTAAATGTCCGGCTCTAATAACATTAAATTAGTTCAGGGCTTTCTTTCATAAGTAAATAAAAATTGTATTTATATTAAAAACTTAAATTGCTGTACCAACAAACGTTTATATGCCCAACTACTTACAAATAATTAAGTCGTCGTTGCATGCAGGAATAGATTTACCTTTTTGGTGGTACCGGATAGCAAACAATAATAACTGATTTCAGTGCCACACAAAACTTTGATGCGAATAAAAAAAAAATTTCGACATGGATGGACAAAATAGTTATATTTTTTAATTATCAACACCCATGCGTATTAACCCTAGTTAATACGTACAACATATGTTGTACGTGTAGCAGTACACTTAGACATAACAACATGCTGACCTTGTAAAAGAAAAACTAATTTTTGCATGAATATGAGATTCGTGATTTTAAACGCGTTTCGCTAATGAGATTAAGCAAAACTATTTATAAGTAAATCAAAGACATTTATATGGCATTTACAGCAGACCAAAATCTAGTACTTATGAGATTTCGAGCAAAACCTTGTTGATTTTGACTAGATTTCCTATACAAAACAAAATCTACTTCGTCACTAGATTTTGTCAAAATCTACTCAAAATCTCGTAGAACTTAGTGATGCAACTGTTGTTTTTCGTAAATTGTACTGAAAAATACCACACTGTTTAATAACATGTCTTTGAAAGGTGTGCTCGCCAGCTGTTCCCATTTGAATGATAACTTTTCGTATGGAGTTTGACATTTGAAAATGAAAATTCCAATCAAATGGTTTTGTTATGGATACCAAATCTTAAAAAATGTCACGAATAACCCTGTGTAAACGATAGAGATTTTGATAGAGATTACAATTGAAATCAACTAGATTTCGGTTTGGTGTAAATGCCATATTAGATTACATTTGAGATGATTAGGGTGATAATATAATAACGACTGTAATAAAAACCAAAAAATTTATGATTTTTAACATTTTTTAAAACGAAACGAAATACTTGTATGTATTTTATATTATAACTAATTTTTGTTATATACATATGTATATGTTAGTAGTTTTTTTACCTTAAAATATTGCCGCTTTATTCACATTTGACGTTTTAAACGTCTCAATCGTGATTAACCGCTTGTGAACTGAAATTCGCGTGGTTTTCCCATAAATTTAAGTGATTTGTTAATTACTTCAAATTTACATGATTAAAATTTTATCATATAGTATACAATTTATATCAGGTCATGGTATACAATCGATCACGAAAAAACACCTAATGAGTGTATTACAATTATTATCATGTAGTTTTACACTATTAAAAGAGCACTTCTACATTCCAAGAAAACAATATACATGTGTTTTGAACTGCACTTACCTTGTAATAATAGTAATATGGCACCGCCTTTACAAAATAGAAACAGAACAAAGCGGCGTTTTCCGTAGATGAAAGAAGATATTAAGAATGAAATTGATTTTTTTATCATCGTAAAGTAACACTGTGATTTACTTTAATACTTTTGCTTAAATGCGTTTAAAACATAAAATTTTAAGATATACAGTTCACAGTAGGCTGGTTGGCAGGCTATCCGATACATAAAATTTTATTTTTATTCAAATTTATTTTATTGAGGTATATTTGACCACAAATAAATTAAATTTCTTTTACAGTAATAGGATATTAATGGCCAGTTTATGACTTCGTATTAGTTCATTTTCATTTAAATTTAAGTTGCATTTAATTACAGTTTCAGTTTTTCAGTGTGAAATTATTCTTTGTGTCTAATTACGATAAAAATATGGCAGGATCATGAAATTCTCTCAATATTTTGGAGAAACAGCTGTTGAACAAAATTAAAGAAAAATTTCTAATGCAATGTTTTAAAAATGTTAAAAAATTAAGAAAACAAATATAATAGAATAATATTAATAAAAGAAGTTCAAATTTCACTCCAAAAGATGTTGATAATTCAATGGCACCAAACTTTATGTTTCCTTTGTTGCGCGAAACAACAACAAGCTAGCATAACCATATGTTTGTTCATGTATGTGTGGACAACTTAAATAGAATGTAAATCAGCAAGGTTGGTCATTTAAATATTATTTAAGTTTCATTTAAGTTTGTACTGCAAAAATGAATTTCGTATTTAAATAGAACTTAAAGATAAATAACATTTAAACACGGTCAAAAACTGGCCGTAAGGGGTTTTGTCCTACCAACTCTTCACCGTCTCCACGTGTTGTGTAAACACGCCTTACTAAATCGAACATGTGTGGCATCACCGTATATATTTTTAGTACTTTTGTATTTTCTTTTACCACAGTATTTTACATCTGGCGAAAGTGATTTTTATTTGATTTCAAAGCATCGAGCTTAATAATTTAAGAATAAAATTGGGCAAAAATATTAACTCTAGAACGGAATTAATTTATGTCAATGATTAATTATTGCAAAAAGAATAAAATATTGGTTTGAAGTTTGTATATGCAAAACTCGTTCGCCATCCAGACAGCAGATTTATTTTTTTTCGGTTGGTTTGTTTTTAGTGGTGGAGTATTGTGTCTAGTGTACATGTTTGTTATTCGTCGAATCCATAAGTAATCGTTCGTTAATATTTTTCTTTTATAAAATTCTTTGTGGCTATACGTTTGTGCTTTTTAATAACTTATGTGAAAATGGTTTTTTCCCAAAAAAAACAATTATTTAGCTTATATGGTCGATTTTATAATTTCAAATATTTTAAGAAACCATTATAAATAAAAACACACTTAATACATACACATGAAAAATATAATTCGATAAAATTATGAAACAAAATTAATAAAGAAACATTTCTTTTATATTTGTTCTTTAAATAAAACAGGTAGAAGTACGTGATACAGGTAAAATATTTTTTGAAGCAAAAGAAAAGATCAATTGCAAAGTCATCAAAGACAATTTTGTGTGTGTGTGACAAGAAAAAGGAAGGCATATAAATAGCAACCCTACAGCCCCTCTCTTGTTGGCAAGGTGTGTGTCGTTTGTACAAAATACTAACTTTTATGGAGACCTTTTACAGCACGAAATAAAACAACGGAATTTGTTGCCAGAATGTTTGAGTGTGTATGACAAATATTGAAAAAGGAATCATGTCAAGAACAGTAGCAGGATCCATTACCACCGTTTTACGTTCTCAATTTAACAAACAACATTTATAATTACAAGTAAATTTAGTTAAAAAAATCAACTGAACTGCAAAAACTAAATAATAAACACAATAAATAATAAAGAAAATCATATAGAAACGTAACCATTTTTGCAGCTATCTCATATTGATCACAATAACGTCAGATTCAGTGATGCTACTATTTTTTCTTGATGTCCCTAAAAATAAAACGTGAAATTAAACATATTCGTGAAAAATAACCAAAGAGTACAAGACTTCCAAACTTAAAAAATACTTCATATTTGTTCTAAACAGAGTTTTAAACAACAAACGTCTGTCATCATTGCAACAGTTTGGTTCTGATTTCGTTTCGGCTTCCTTTCGAAAATCCTGTATTTTGCTTGCCAAACACAATAACTTTGACACGATGGCGTGTCTTAATACTTTAAAATTAGAAATAAAAACTTTGGAAAAGATTTTCACAAAGAATCACGAACGTTTTCAAATTTTAAATTCGAGTGTGGACGAACTTACATGTCGCTTCATTGGAAAAAATGGCAAACGTTATGACATTCATGCTAATATCACGGTAAGTGAATTGATGTTTCGTAATGAAAATTTATTTGTTTTTTCCATTGAAGATTTATTGAATAAATTTTGTTTACGCACATCTATATGTAAATATATACATATATAATATATTTATACTACCTGGGGCGATTATTCTGATTAGGCCATGCTGTGGTTTCCGCTGGTATTAAAATTTTCACCGAATATTAAACTTTTTATTACATTCCTGTGACTACGAATACTATCCAAAAAAATATTTTTCGCTCACCATTAGTGAGAAAGGAACCAAAGTCCTTTTTGACGGTTTTTTCTGAAATCTTTATAAATTCTGAAAAAACGCACTGTAAAGACTTCTGGCTATTGTGCATTCATCTAGAAACAACTACGAATCTTTCGCAAGAATTATTTTTCGATCATCTACCATTTGTGGGAAAAGGACAAAGTTCCTTTTTGTGCAATTTTTTGTTTCAAACGTGTTTTTGTACGTAACTTAATTCGAAATACGTAGTTTTATAAATATATTTTAGAAAACACTTGTTGTATATAAGACATTTTAGTTTTTTGGTTTATTTTGTTTAAAAATATAATTTTTCAATTTTTAATGCAAAAGGAAAAATTTTTAATGTTTAACAGAGTTATGTTATTATGTTAACAGCGTCCTGTTAACTTCTATGGTTTGTGTCTAGGGTAATAAATTTTAAAATTTATCTTCACGCACATTTATTTTTCGGAGAGATAAGTGGTCATTATAGGAAAATTGATAATGTGTACAGGTATCCCAATATATAGAAATGGTGCGCTGCATTGGTGTTTGTTGAGGGGTTTTTTAGCTAGTCTATATACATGCATTTTATTGGTGCTAATGCCAAATCATCAGTAGACCTTAATATTCTTAAAAAGTGTCAAACCTCTTATCTTATACAAAAACTTTAAAAAACCAATGAGAATTTCAAAAATTACAAAAATATAAATAATCATAGTAGGCCTTGAAACTTATTCAAAAAAGGCGTCTAATTGTATAAAGGCTGTAAAGAAAATGGTCGCGTTCATAAGACGTAACTGTTGCGCAACCGTTGAGTGATTTTCTTAGAAACGCGGAGTTGAGTAGTTCCGCTTCACACAACAGTTGAGTATTTGCTGCCTATTTTTCCATCATACATTTTTTTCGTTACATTTAGTCAACATGTTGTGTTTAGCTCCGCAGCTGATCAAGAGAGTTATTCGCTTTTATATTTTAATGCAACGCAGTTTTGTTAAATTTGGTATTACAAATGCGATAGAGTAACGAAAATAAAGAAATAAAATTAAAATTCTAATTTCATTAAATATACGTTAATCTATTTATATTAATTACATAATTAGTTTAATATAAGGTTTAAAGATTTTTTGAATACAGTGGCGGCTCAGCGTTGAAATATAAATACTAACGGCGCAGTTTTATAATTTTATTGGAGTATTGTGCTGTGCATTTTTATGTTGTGAATATTAAATTTGTCGTTAAGCAACTCTGGGCTGAAGAAGAGCTCTTGCGTCGTCGTAATTATTTCTTAAGTGCGGTCAGGCTTGCATGTGTTGTGTGGCCATGTGTGTGAAGATAAATTTAAATTTAACTAGCAGGGACATGGACCCAACTTTTTAGCGTGCTATTTTTGCAGTTAAGAGAGCACTTTTAAACACTTAACAGAGCACTGTTAAAAGCCATAGTGAAATTTATGAACTTTATTTAGGAAGCCAAATCTAGGATCAGGGGCCAGTTCCGTACTAACCAATTAACGAAAAATGGTGTCCAAGATATTACTTAAGATAATCATAATTATGGGAATTCTACAAATAATAAATATAACATAAAAACGTAATTTAAAAAAATTTATTTTTTCGGAGATATAATTGGCCATTCTGGAAAAATGGTGAATAGTACAGATATCCCACTATATGGAAATGGTGCTCCGGAAAGGCCTTTAAAGAGCACAATTAGTGGTATCCCTGAAATAATTTTGGAACTTTTTTTTAAATTCAGTTTTCTAAAGTTCCAAAATTATGTATAATTATCTTAAGTAATATCTTGGACACCATTTTTCGTTTATTGGTTAGTACGGAACTGGCCCCTGATCCTAGATTTGGCGTCCTAAATAAAGTTCATAAATTTCACTATTGTTGTTAAATATTTAACAGTGCTCTGTTAAGTGTTCAAAAGTGCCTCTTAATCGCAAAAAAGCACGCTAAAAATTTTGGTTCATGTCTCTGCTAGTTAAATTTATCTTCACACATATTAATAAATTCTGCTATTTGATCTCAAGTTTTTTTATTTATTTTGAAGCAAAAACTTTAAATTATATTTGGGTATTTACCTTAACTTTTTTTATAAGTTGGTTAATATTTTTTGGCATAACTAAAATTTTTAAAATATTTTTTATGGTGCTTCTTTATTTACCCTTTTTTGTATTTTTGCGTTTTTACCCTTTTTGGAACAGCTTACGGTGCTTTTGTTCTTTCTAGAGACACCAACACTGATAGTAGGTTAGGTTAGGTTCCATTGGCAGCCGTGATAAAGCACAGCTCACGTGGGTCCATCAATTAGTTCCCGTTGTTCTACCATGTTGTCCCGTCTTCCAAGGGTCCTATGTTATCTGGCTGTTGATATTCTCACGCAGCCACCCGGTTGATTCAATGAGGGAGTGGATCTTTTTTGAATCAATATTAGAGAGACAAGTTTTGTCCCCAAGGGTTCTTTGACCGAAAAGTTTAAGTCTTAGATCATCGAATGCCGGACAATGACAGAGAAGATGTTCCGTCGATTCTTCCTCATTGTAATTGAGCCCCAACCTTTGGGCGTGCCTCCCAATAGGCCAGTGTCCAGTTATTACCGCGATTAGGTTTCTGAGATGAAGTCTGGATAGCTGTAGTGCCCGCCTAGTCCTTTCTTTATCTATTATGGGCCAGATACTTCTAGTTTCCCTACAGGTAGTTTCATTTAACCATTTCTGAATTGCAGTAAGGTGAAACTTATGTGCAATAAGTTGTTTACTCATTGGGAGAGAGACGCCTATGTCATGTGTTGAATCGTTTCGATTTAAAGTGGAGCCTGCATGCGCCAACGCGTCCGCGATACAGTTTCCGTGTATGTCCCTGTGTCCTGGTACCCACTTCAGGGTGACCGTTGAATGTCTCGCTATCTCGTCCAGAGATATCCGGCATTCCTTGACAATTTTTGATGTGATGAACACATTCTCCAGGGATCTAATGACCGCCTTACTATCGGTAATGATCTGAATATCCCTACCAGATATTTCGCCATACCGAATGAATTTTGCGGCTGTGTAGATGGCCGTTATTTCCGCCTGAATGACACTGCAGTGGTCCGGCAGCCTTAAAGGAATGCACCAGTTTAGCTGCTCGGAGTAAATGCCAGAACCGACACCATTCAGTGATTTAGACCCGTCCGTGAAAATTTGAATTACATTCTCGGGTGTATGTAGGTCATCAGGGTGGACCGCGTTATCCGAAAAGCTTACAGAGAAGACAGTATAAAAGATTGGCTCAGGTGTGACATAGTCAACGTTCATGTGCCAATTTACATTATATAGGATGTTGGCATGACCGATATTGTAATCTCTCCATGCTCTGGTGGCTTTTAGTCTTACTGCCGTGTTCGCAGCCAACTTTTTAGCCAAAATGTCTGGTGGTAGCCAGTTCAATATCGTGAACAGTGCCTTAGAAGGAGTTGTTCTAATGGCACCTGTTACTGTTAATGCCATCATTCTCATTATACGTTCAAACTTAGTTTGATGACTCTTCCGCCTAAGCGCCGGCCACCAAACGACTGCACCGTAGAATAGAATGGGTTTAATGACACATTCGTATAGCCAGTATACATTTTTCGAGTTGATACCCCAATTTAGGCCAATGGCTTTTTTACAGCAATATAATACAGTTGCTGCCTTAGTGGTTCTGTTCATATTCCAGTTCAATTTACTATCTAGTATTATTCCAAGATATTTGGCACTATCGGATAGTTTCAGTGGAACCCCGATCAGCTTTGGGGTAACAAATTTGGGAATTTTGTATCTCCTAGTGAAAAGTACCAGTTCCGTTTTGGCAGGATTAACATCCAGACCATATCCCCGGCACCATTTTACGAGGACATCCAGTGCGGATTCCATGAGTTCAGACAGTAGTCTGGGATCCTTACCCATAGCCATGACTGCGACGTCATCCGCATACGCAATCGTTCTGCAGCACGTCTTATCCATGGCCCTGAGGAGGAAATTTATATTTAGGTTCCAAAGTAATGGCGAGAGTACACCTTCTTTCGGGGTGCCCCTGGTAGCCACTTTGGAAATGTTTGCGGCGCCCCAGTTAGATTCAATACGCCGAAAGTGCAAGATGCTACTAACAAATTGGATGATCTCTGGGTCGATCTCTAGTAGCCTCATAGCATTAATAACCGACTCTGGTTTAACATTGTTGAAAGCTCCCTCAATATCCAGGAAAGCAACTAATGCGAATTCCTTGTATTGTAGGGATCTCTCTATGTGACCCACCAATAAGTGAAGCGCAGTTTCGGTGGACTTCCCTCTCGTATAGGCATGTTGAGCCATTGACAAGGAATTATGTCCTAGTTTTGATCTGATATGAATGTCTTTAATCCTCTCCAGTGTTTTCAGCAGAAAGGAGGATAGACTAATTGGCCTGAAGTCTTTAGCCTTAGTGTGCGATGTTTTCCCCCCTTGGGGATGAAGACAATCTTATATGTTGTCCATATAGATGGGACATGTGAGAGACTTGGACAGGCTCTGAAAATCACCAAGAGCTATGGATCAGTGTCTCTAGGTTATTTTGCAGATCCGCTGGGATAATCCCATCCGGACCTCGAGATTTGAAGGGATGAAAGCTTTTAACAGCCCATTCCACACGATGACGAGTTATCGGGATAATAGAGTTATTCCGAGCGCCATTAAGAATTACCTCCCTCGACACATCATCAGTGCAGCCTGGGAAGTGAGTATTCATCAGAACCTCAAGGGTCTCCTGACTATTTGTTGTCCAGGATCCATCTGACTTCTGTATATACGATGGAATAACTGGTCTTGAGGATAAGATCTTACGTAGCCGACTTATCTCCGAGGAGTTTTCTACATCACTGCAGAATTCCCTCCATGACCGTCTTTTAGCCTTCCTTATAAGATTCTTGAATCCATTCACTGAGGATTTGTAACTGTTCCATACACCATTAGGTTTCGCCTCGTTAAAGAGCTTCCTGCTTTCTTTGCGTTTTTCAGCAATTTCCGCATTCCACCAAATGGGCTTAGCCTTGCCTTTCCTGTCGATTCTTTTACAGGATTTTTCTGTTGCCTCGGTTAAGACACTCGTTAGTGATTCCACTGCGGAGTCAAGCGTGGACACATTGCCTATGCAAACTTGGCATGGATGCAGCTTGTCTTCGAGTACACTAGTATAGACAGACCAGTTGGTCTTTTTTCTGTTCGTATAGGGTTTCACTGAATCAACTCTAAGAGAAAAATTGAAATCAATGTACATGTAGTCAGAGAAGGAACAGTCCTTTGACACATTCCAATCGCTAATCATATCCGAGAACCTATCGCTAATATGCGTAATATCAAGAACTTCCCTTCTGTTAGTCACAATAAAGGTGGGCTCATTACCCCTATTAACTACTGTTAGTTCATTTTCTACTATAAAGTTTAGAAGTAACTCACCTCGTAGATTGCCATCCGAGCTGCCCCAGATGGTATGGTGAGCATTAGCGTCTGCACATATTATGAGGGGAATGTTGCGCCTATTGGCATACGACATCGCCTCCCTGGTTAAACCGTTTGGAGGATCGTCCTGATCGTGAGCCATGTAGCAGCTCATAAAGCATACTGTACGTGTTTTGTTTTCCACCGCGACAGTACAAGTGTCTATCGCTAAAATCAGAGAGAATAAAAGCCTTGAGGACTTTTTTGACCATAACACAAGCTCTGGTCTTACCTTGTTCAGCTGCGTAAAAAGTACTATACCCGTCTAAACTGAGTCCGCAAACCCTGTCTTTATACAACAATGGTTCTTGGATGCAAATAAGCTCCTCCGCGCCTGAAGCTAATCGGAGGAGAAGGGCAGCTGTCGTCGCTTTAGAGTGATGAAGGTTATAGTAGGTTTTGAAACTTATTTAAAAAGTATAAAAACAAATTATATTCCATAGCGAAATAAACAGGTGGCATTACTAGGGCTACAACTACAACAAAAAAGGAATTTTTGTTTGTGTAAAGCTGTGGTCCTCACAAAGGGAACAAGCTTAAAAATGTGTGTGTATTGTGAGTGCACTGCGAGAAATTTCGTGCTACATACATACATATGTTGAACAATATTTTTGTTTGTGTGTTGTTAGCAAAAACATTAGATGACAAATAAATTAAGATGCGAAAAAGCTACACAAATAATAAAACTAAAAATACTATTATTTTTAAATTCCAAGTCTGTTTTTAATTTTCTATCCTAACCTGAAAACCCGTATTCACTTATTCGTTTCAATTTCTGATTGCATAAAAGGCATCCTGCTTCATTAAATATGCGTATTGAAAAAAAAGTTTGTTCCCACTCTACTCTTCATATATTATTATACAAATAGAATAATGCAAAAATATTTAAAGTGTACTAATAATATTTAAAATGCTGAAAAAGGCAATCTGTTTTGTGTTTGTTTGATCATAAAAAAGTGACAACTACTTGTTTACTTGAAAGCTAGCAGACAACTGAATGAAATAATAGTGATCCTGATTTAAGTGTGAACATGGAGAAATTATTTCATCATGAGTGTGGATATTCAACCAAAAGCAAATTCTGATAATTTGCTACCGTCTGGCTTCTTTCTGGTGGTACTGAAAACATGTGCGTGAAGATAAATTTTAAAATTTATCACCCTAGACACAAACCATAGAGTTTAACAGGACTCTGTTAACATACTAACATAACTCTGTTAAACATAAAAAATTGTCCTTTTGCATTAAAAATTTAAAAATTACCACATTTTTAAACAAAATGAACCAGAAAAACTAAAATATCATATAAACAACAAGTTTTTTCTAAAATATATTTATAAAAACTACATATTTCGAACTAATTCAAGTACAAAAACACGTTTGAAAAAAATTTGCACAAAAAGGAACTTTGTCCTTTTTTTTACAAACGGCAGGAGATGGGCGAAAAACATTTTTTGGGGAAGATTTGTGGTCGTGTCTAGATGAATACCCAATAGTCAGAAGTCCTTACAGTGCGTTTTTTTAGAATTTATAAAAGATTTCAGAAAAAACCGTCAGAAAGGACTTTGGTCCTTTTCTCACAAACGGTAGGAGATGGGCGAAAAATATTTTTCGGGGGAGATTTGTAGTCGTGTCGAGATGAATACCTAATAGTCAGAAGTCCTTACAGTGCGTTTTTTTAGAATTTATAAAAGATTTCAGAAAAAACCGTCAGAAAGGACTTTGGTCCTTTTCTCACAAACGGTAGGAGATGGGCGAAAAATATTTTTTGGGGAAGATTTGTAGTCGTGTCTAGATGAATACCTAATAGTCAGAAGTCCTTACAGTGCGTTTTTTTAGAATTTATAAAAGATTTCAGAAAAAACCGTCAGAAAGGACTTTGGTCCTTTTCTCACAAACGGTAGGAGATGGGCGAAAAATATTTTTCGGGGGAGATTTGTAGTCGTCTTTTATAAATTCTAAAAAAACGCACTGTAAGGACTTCTGACTATTAGGTATTCATTTAGACACGACTACAAATCTCCCCCGAAAAATATTTTTCGCCCATCTCCTACCGTTTGTGAGAAAAGGACCAAAGTCCTTTCTGACGGTTTTTTCTGAAATCTTTTATAAATTCTAAAAAAACGCACTGTAAGGACTTCTGACTATTAGGTATTCATCTAGACACGACTACAAATCTCCCCCGAAAAATATTTTTCGCCCATCTCCTACCGTTTGTGAGAAAAGGACCAAAGTCCTTTCTGACGGTTTTTTCTGAAATCTTTTATAAATTCTAAAAAAACGCACTGTAAGGACTTCTGACTATTAGGTATTCATCTAGACACGACTACAAATCTCCCCCGAAAAATATTTTTCGCCCATCTCCTACCGTTTGTGAGAAAAGGACCAAAGTCCTTTCTGACGGTTTTTTCTGAAATCTTTTATAAATTCTAAAAAAACGCACTGTAAGGACTTCTGACTATTAGGTATTCATCTAGACACGACTACAAATCTCCCCCGAAAAATATTTTTCGCCCATCTCCTACCGTTTGTGAGAAAAGGACCAAAGTCCTTTCTGACGGTTTTTTCTGAAATCTTTTATAAATTTTAAAAAACGCACTGTAAGGACTTCTGACTATTAGGTATTCATCTAGACACGACTACAAATCTCCCCCGAAAAATATTTTTCGCCCATCTCCTACCGTTTGTGAGAAAAGGACCAAAGTCCTTTCTGACGGTTTTTTCTGAAATCTTTTATAAATTCTAAAAAAACGCACTGTAAGGACTTCTGACTATTAGGTATTCATCTAGACACGACTACAAATCTCCCCCGAAAAATATTTTTCGCCCATCTACCGTTTGTGAGAAAAGGACCAAAGTCCTTTCTGACGGTTTTTTCTGAAATCTTTTATAAATTCTAAAAAAACGCACTGTAAGGACTTCTGACTATTAGGTATTCATCTAGACACGACTACAAATCTCCCCCGAAAAATATTTTTCGCCCATCTCCTACCGTTTGTGAGAAAAGGACCAAAGTCCTTTCTGACGGTTTTTTCTGAAATCTTTTATAAATTCTAAAAAAACGCACTGTAAGGACTTCTGACTATTAGGTATTCATCTAGACACGACTACAAATCTCCCCCGAAAAATATTTTTCGCCCATCTCCTACCGTTTGTGAGAAAAGGACCAAAGTCCTTTCTGACGGTTTTTTCTGAAATCTTTTATAAATTCTAAAAAAACGCACTGTAAGGACTTCTGACTATTAGGTATTCATCTAGACACGACTACAAATCTCCCCCGAAAAATATTTTTCGCCCATCTCCTACCGTTTGTGAGAAAAGGACCAAAGTCCTTTCTGACGGTTTTTTCTGAAATCTTTTATAAATTCTAAAAAAACGCACTGTAAGGACTTCTGACTATTAGGTATTCATCTAGACACGACTACAAATCTCCCCCGAAAAATATGTTTCGCCCATCTCCTACCGTTTGTGAGAAAAGGACCAAAGTCCTTTCTGACGGTTTTTTCTGAAATCTTTTATAAATTCTAAAAAAACGCACTGTAAGGACTTCTGACTATTAGGTATTCATCTAGACACGACTACAAATCTCCCCCGAAAATATTTTTCGCCCATCTCCTACCGTTTGTGAGAAAAGGACCAAAGTCCTTTCTGACGGTTTTTTCTGAAATCTTTTATAAATTCTAAAAAAACGCACTGTAAGGACTTCTGACTATTAGGTATTCATCTAGACACGACTACAAATCTCCCCCGAAAAATATTTTTCGCCCATCTCCTACCGTTTGTGAGAAAAGGACCAAAGTCCTTTCTGACGGTTTTTTCTGAAATATTTTATAAATTCTAAAAAAACGCACTGTAAGGACTTCTGACTATTAGGTATTCATCTAGACACGACTACAAATCTCCCCCGAAAAATATTTTTCGCCCATCTCCTACCGTTTGTGAGAAAAGGACCAAAGTCCTTTCTGACGGTTTTTTCTGAAATCTTTTATAAATTCTAAAAAAACGCACTGTAAGGACTTCTGACTATTAGGTATTCATCTAGACACGACTACAAATCTCCCCCGAAAAATATTTTTCGCCCATCTCCTACCGTTTGTGAGAAAAGGACCAAAGTCCTTTCTGACGGTTTTTTCTGAAATCTTTTATAAATTCTAAAAAAACGCACTGTAAGGACTTCTGACTATTAGGTATTCATCTAGACACGACTACAAATCTCCCCCGAAAAATATTTTTCGCCCATCTCCTACCGTTTGTGAGAAAAGGACCAAAGTCCTTTCTGACGGTTTTTTCTGAAATCTTTTATAAATTCTAAAAAAACGCACTGTAAGGACTTCTGACTATTAGGTATTCATCTAGACACGACTACAAATCTCCCCCGAAAAATATTTTTCGCCCATCTCCTACCGTTTGTGAGAAAAGGACCAAAGTCCTTTCTGACGGTTTTTTCTGAAATCTTTTATAAATTCTAAAAAAACGCACTGTAAGGACTTCTGACTATTAGGTATTCATCTAGACACGACTACAAATCTCCCCCGAAAAATATTTTTCGCCCATCTCCTACCGTTTGTGAGAAAAGGACCAAAGTCCTTTCTGACGGTTTTTTCTGAAATCTTTTATAAATTCTAAAAAAAACGCACTGTAAGGACTTCTGACTATTAGGTATTCATCTAGACACGACTACAAATCTCCCCCGAAAATATTTTTCGCCCATCTCCTACCGTTTGTGAGAAAAGGACCAAAGTCCTTTCTGACGGTTTTTTCTGAAATCTTTTATAAATTCTAAAAAAACGCACTGTAAGGACTTCTGACTATTAGGTATTCATCTAGACACGACTACAAATCTTCCCCAAAAAATATTTTTCGCCCATCTCCTACCGTTTGTGAGAAAAGGACCAAAGTCCTTTCTGACGGTTTTTTCTGAAATCTTATAAATTCTAAAAAAACGCACTGTAAGGACTTCTGACTATTAGGTATTCATCTAGACACGACTACAAATCTCCCCCGAAAAATATTTTTCGCCCATCTCCTACCGTTTGTGAGAAAAGGACCAAAGTCCTTTCTGACGGTTTTTTCTGAAATCTTTTATAAATTCTAAAAAAACGCACTATAAGGACTTCTGACTATTAGGTATTCATCTAGACACGACTACAAATCTCCCCCGAAAATATTTTTCGCCCATCTCCTACCGTTTGTGAGAAAAGGACCAAAGTCCTTTCTGACGGTTTTTTCTGAAATCTTTTATAAATTCTAAAAAAAACGCACTGTAAGGACTTCTGACTATTAGGTATTCATCTAGACACGACTACAAATCTCCCCCGAAAAATATTTTTCGCCCATCTCCTACCGTTTGTGAGAAAAGGACCAAAGTCCTTTCTGACGGTTTTTTCTGAAATCTTTTATAAATTCTAAAAAACGCACTGTAAGGACTTCTGACTATTAGGTATTCATCTAGACACGACTACAAATCTCCCCCGAAAAATATTTTTCGCCCATCTACCGTTTGTGAGAAAAGGACCAAAGTCCTTTCTGACGGTTTTTTCTGAAATCTTTTATAAATTCTAAAAAAACGCACTGTAAGGACTTCTGACTATTAGGTATTCATCTAGACACGACTACAAATCTCCCCCGAAAAATATTTTTCGCCCATCTCCTACCGTTTGTGAGAAAAGGACCAAAGTCCTTTCTGACGGTTTTTTCTGAAATCTTTTATAAATTCTAAAAAAACGCACTGTAAGGACTTCTGACTATTAGGTATTCATCTAGACACGACTACAAATCTCCCCCGAAAAATATTTTTCGCCCATCTCCTACCGTTTGTGAGAAAAGGACCAAAGTCCTTTCTGACGGTTTTTTCTGAAATCTTTTATAAATTCTAAAAAAACGCACTGTAAGGACTTCTGACTATTAGGTATTCATCTAGACACGACTACAAATCTCCCCCGAAAAATATTTTTCGCCCATCTCCTACCGTTTGTGAGAAAAGGACCAAAGTCCTTTCTGACGGTTTTTTCTGAAATCTTTTATAAATTCTAAAAAAACGCACTGTAAGGACTTCTGACTATTAGGTATTCATCTAGACACGACTACAAATCTCCCCCGAAAAATATTTTTCGCCCATCTCCTACCGTTTGTGAGAAAAGGACCAAAGTCCTTTCTGACGGTTTTTTCTGAAATCTTTTATAAATTCTAAAAAAACGCACTGTAAGGACTTCTGACTATTAGGTATTCATCTAGACACGACTACAAATCTCCCCCGAAAAATATTTTTCGCCCATCTCCTACCGTTTGTGAGAAAAGGACCAAAGTCCTTTCTGACGGTTTTTTCTGAAATCTTTTATAAATTCTAAAAAAACGCACTGTAAGGACTTCTGACTATTAGGTATTCATCTAGACACGACTACAAATCTCCCCCGAAAAATATTTTTCGCCCATCTCCTACCGTTTGTGAGAAAAGGACCAAAGTCCTTTCTGACGGTTTTTTCTGAAATCTTTTATAAATTCTAAAAAAACGCACTGTAAGGACTTCTGACTATTGGGTATTCATCTAGACACGACCACAAATCTTCCCCAAAAAATGTTTTTCGCCCATCTCCTGCCGTTTGTAAAAAAAAGGACAAAGTTCCTTTTTGTGCAAATTTTTTTCAAACGTGTTTTTGTACTTGAATTAGTTCGAAATATGTAGTTTTTATAAATATATTTTAGAAAAAACTTGTTGTTTATATGATATTTTAGTTTTTCTGGTTCATTTTGTTTAAAATGTGGTAATTTTTAAATTTTTAATGCAAAAGGACAATTTTTTATGTTTAACAGAGTTATGTTAGTATGTTAACAGAGTCCTGTTAAACTCTATGGTTTGTGTCTAGGGTGATAAATTTTAAAATTTATCTTCACGCACATACTGAAAACATGCATGAAGCTACTATTGTCTGGCGAATATGATGATATTGAATTGTACAAAGAACGGTAAATATAGTAAAATGCTCACAGAGTGGATATGATGAAAGTTTATTTTTTATTTGGTAACGGAAATCTGAAAGTAAACTATTGAACTTTTTGACAAATGACAAAGACAAGGAAGTGTATATTACTTTGAAAATTTTTATTTAAAAAAATAAACACAATTTGAACCAAGGCGAATTCATAACTGGTGGTCTCGACAGCTCAGCTGATTATTTTTTTCTCCTTGCATCTCCTTGCATTTTAATCTGTTTTGTTTGTCAAAATTTGTTTATTTTTGATTTATATATGTATAGTATTTGACGTTGATTTTGACAAAGAAAGCTAGAATTTTTCAAAGCGAATTGAATGAATTTGCCTTGAGTTGAACAAACAAAAACAAGGCAGATTCACATCAGGTAGTCTCATCCGACTTCGCCTTGAAAATTAGAACAGATGTGTCAAAAACGGTTGACATATATATGTGAAAATAGAAAAAAAACTAAATAAAGAAAAATATGTACATATGTATGTATGTATGCCATGGAAATAAGTGGATATAAAAATGTTTAGAGAAAACTGGACATAGAAAGTATTTCGGATGCGACATCACAAACCGTATATGCAATGGCCCAAACGTGTTGTTCCCAATACATCACGTCAGTTTGTTGGACACACAGGTGGCAGAAGCAGCACTTGCATCTCCTACAGTTCTAGCCATGTCAGTTTCACATACTTCGATTGCCATTACTAATGCAGCAACGCGAGCCACTTATTTACCCCATGCCTATCGTACGGCCACACAAATGATGGGTGTTGGTGTAGGCGTACCTGCAGCACAGAATAGTGCTTTCTCTCTGCAAGTCAAAGTTTATTTACACACATTCGCACTACGCCAGCTTCGGATACAGGTATTGGCGCTGTGGCTACGGTTACTGGTATAAATACCACATTAGTTTGTTCATGGCACATCTGTAAATCGCAACAGTTCATAACCTGCCGCCACAGTTATGTACATATATCACCAGAACTACTTTCATGGCAGCTGGTCCTGCCCTGCCAAGTGCAGTTAATACATGCCATACCGCTTTAATTCCGGCAACTTCATAAGGAACTCTAAGGGTATTAGCGGCTTTCCAGTTTCCGCAGGTGGTTCAGTTGGTACTATTAGTAGTAGGCTGGTTGGAAGTACTGCCTCAGCTCTATAGTCGGCTGGTATTGATAAGCAACAGCAAATAAATAATTTATAAAATACATAGAGCTCAATGTAAGAAGATTTTTATATGAAACGTTATTTAAAATAAAAAATCTTTTTTGTATTGATATAAATGAAAAATTTTTTATTTTTTTTTGTAAACAAATAAAATAATTTAAAAAATTTTGGCAGCCAAAATTCAAGCGAATTCAGTCAACTGATCTCTCGAGGCCACCTGTTGTGAATTCGCCTTGAACAAAAACTTAGATATTTTGTAAATATGAACTAGAGATGGGATCGTGGGTGACTTTTCATTCACGCCCATATACCCTCACGGCAAAAAAATAATTTTAATTTATAAAAAATGTCTTCATTAAAAAAGACATGGGTAAAGTTAGGGGAGTTATTATGTATTTCGATTCGAAAGAAAACACTTTCGCAACATAATGTATAAGCTATACAAATTCGAATTATTTCGTTTCGAATCGAAATACATAATAACCCGCCGGATTTGAACTTGAGACAAGCAATTCCTTTCAATATAAACCAAAATCAGTTCAACTAATTACGTAAACACATTAATTATTAAAACCGGTGGCAACAGTCAAACTCCATGTTTACATTGGTCGCGTTCATAACACGTAACTGTTGCGCAACCGTTGAGTGTTTGTCTTAGAAACGCAGACACAACATTTGAGCATTTGCTGCCATTTTTTCCTTCATATTTTTTTCACTACATTTTGTCAACATGTTGTGTTTAGCTCCGCAGCTGATCAAGAGAGTTATGCGCTTTTATGTATATTCTAATGCAACGCCGTTTTTTAGGTGGCGAGTGCAAATTAATTTGTAAAATTTTGCATTACAAATGCGATAAAGTTACGAAAATAAAGGAATAAAATTAAAATACTAATTTCATTGAATATACGTCGTTTTATTATGGTGTCTATTTATATTAATTACATATTTAGTTCAATAAAAGGTTTAAAGATTTTTTGAACACAGGTTTATCATTTTTAGGAGTGTTTTGCTCTGCAGATTTTAAAATAAAAATGGAAAATTCCTGCCAAGAAAAACTCCATCGAAAATTCTGTGTTGTCCATACTTTTAAATTATTTATTTAATTCTTTTCAATTGTTTATATTAATCAGCTGTTCATTATCCAACTACAGTCGAACTTCTGTAACTCGAATCACCATTATCCCAAAAGAAACTTCCGACTTATAGAGACTTCGAGTTACAAAATTTTTTGTCAAAAAAGAATAAATGGTTTTTGTATTATGTATTTTAATTTAAAATAGCCTCTAATGGAAAACTATACACTTAAGTATATAAACGTACAAGGATATGTTCTTATATAATTAAAAAATTACATTAAGTCATCAAATATTCTGAAATAAATGACTGAAAATTTACTTTTTTTTTTGTTATTTTCAGCAAAAAAATAAATCCAATGTGCTTAAAGCTTTGTAGTGCTCATCAGTTATTGTGTTTTTTGTCTGTAAATATTAATTTATGGCCAGTTTATGACTTCATATTTAAATACGCATTTAGTAAATTTTCATTTAAATTTAAGTTGCATTTAAATATAGTGTTAAATAATTGTTTGTATTTAATTACGATAAAAATGTGGCAGCATCACGAAATTCTCTCAATTTTTTTGGTGAACAAAATTAAAGAAAAATTTCTAATATGAATTCTTTTTCAGGCTGAAAATAACAACGTTAATAGGTTGCTGTATTGTTTTAAAAGTGTAAAACAATTAAGAAAAAAGATATAATAGAATAATATTAATAAAAGAAGTCCAAATTGCACCCTAAAAGATGTTGATTTTTCAATGGCCGCAAATTTTTTGTTTACTTTGTTGCGCGAAACAACAACAAGGTAGCAAAACCATATGTTTGTGTATGTACATATGGATGTGTGCAGAACTTAAATAGAACTTAAATCAGCATGGTTGGTCATTTAAATATTATTTAAGTTTCATTTAAGTTTGTACTGCAAAACTTAATTCCGCTTAAGATTGGACCCTCTGATTCAAGTCAAGCAATTATGATCAACAATATTATCATCTGTAGGAAAGCTAGTTGTACAGAGCTCATTATCTTACCTCAATATAATCCTTAAAAGTAGCATTGGAAGATATTTTGTTTGCTTTTAACCAAGCTTCGTAATCAGCTTCAATGTCAACATTTGTGAACAATTTTTGAATTTTGGGGTCTTTAACTCGTTTACTACTTAAACGAAATCCAGATTCAAACGAGTTGATAATATTTTTGAAAATTGTTGAGACCATGCTTGCTGGGATACCATGTTTATCAGCTGCTTCCTTTTTCTTTAATCCATCTTCGACTTCTTTTATAAGTTAATAAATATTTTTCTTTAATTGATAAGCATTTTAAAACACGTTTAGTTGCCATAATAAAAAAATATATTTCAACATTTATCATCTAGTCCGAATTATGCATAGAACTGGTACTTACGCAAACAAAAAAACAAATTTGTAATTCCCCGAAAAAAAATAAACAAAAATAGCAAGTAAAATATACAAACCAGCTCAAGCAACAATAGAGAGTAAAACAAACGAACCATAACTAAGAAACAAAATTCACAAACCATGTACACAAGAAAAATTCTTCGAATTATGTATAGAGTACATGTGTATGTTTTTTGTTCGAGTTATGGAGAACTTCGAGTAAAACTTCGTAAATGAAGGTAAAAACTTAAAGAATGTGAAATACTTTCACATTCCTTACATTTTTAGATATTTTTAGTAGATTTTACGGCCTTTTCAAAACGTTGCAACTTTTTGCGGAATTTCGCGTTTTTTTTGCAATGTGAGCGACTTTTTATATTTTTTATTGTTCCATGGGCTTATAAATGATATTAAACATTTTAATTTTCCCAATGATTGGAAGTTATTGTTTTTTCGTTATTTTTGTAGTTTTTTTACATTTCTTGCATTTGTAGCTCGTACTAGAAGATTTTACGAATTTTTCTAAATTTCGCAACTTTTTGCGGAATTATGCCTTCTTTGCAATGTGGGTGACTTCTATTTTTTTATTGTTTCATCGACTTTTAAATGATACTAAATATTTTAATTTTCTATTGTTTGGCTTGAGTTCAAATCTGAGTTCACCCATTTCTTCTTCATTTTTATTAAGTGAGTACTTTTTTGGAACAATTTATTATTCATCAGATTTAATTTTCTTGCAAAAAAAAATTAAGAAATGTGAAATAGATATTTGAATAGTGTGGGCCCTTGGCTAAAGATTACGTATGGTGGTTATGCGCTGCAAGGAAGGATGCGCCCAAAAATGTCCAAAATCCGCCAATGAACACTCAAAACTTTACTTAATTCGATTTTGATTTTCTTGTAAAAAATTCACAAATACAAATATGAAATTGTTAGTAATTTTTAATTTTGATTTTAAATTGTTAAAAAAATTGTTTAAATTTACTTTTAGTTTTAATTTTCCTAAATATGACAAAATTAAATATGTCAATGTTGGCACTTCAAAACTATAAAATTAAATATGTTTTACGTAACATCTTACATCAAACATACTCCTATTTAACTCGGCATATTTATCTTCACACACATTTTTTTGTGGCTAACCGAATAAATTATTACATTGATTTTTTTACTGAAAAATTTGAACAAAAGTTTTTTTTGCTATCTTGAACGTTAATGGTGAAACAATTCAATTAAAAATTAAAAAAAAATTAAATTTATACACTTTTTTTTTGCAAAAAAAGGAAGGTAGCAAATGTGAAAATTATGTTTTATGCCAATAAAATTTAGAACTTTTAATTTCGGACCCAAAAAAAAACTGATATAAAATAGTAAAACCAAAAGTTTGAAAATATTCGGAGCAAGTATTCATTTCCTTCCCATATATCCTGAAAATGAAAAATTGAATCCTATCTGTTTCTTCTTGTTATTCTATTTCTTTTGATACACTGAACATTGTAAATTGATTCACATCAAGAACAAATTTAATTTTGATTAACTCGAATACACTTTACACATTTCTTCATACTCTCATTATTTGTTCTATGTGCTCTAATTTACGGTTGTATCCTTGATATTTGGAACATTACATACCCTCTGTTCCAATATAAATTCCCAACCAATATACATTTATTTCCGTCATTATTTCCTGATACGAATTAGTATCAGTTTTTTAAGTTTGCATTATACCTACCCGTACTCCATAGAACAACACCCAGGCGTCCCAATTTGCGATATCGATAAACCCCCTAAAGTAACTAGTGCCCAGAAACTTCATTCTGCTGAGCTGTAATCCCGGGCAACGGCAGGTAATACGCTCAACGATTTCCTCGCATGGTCTGCAAGGGTCCTTCTATCCATTTCTAGTTGCTGATTAGTTTTTTATAAAAAGTTTGGGTCATAGGGCCCAATTTATCCAATTCCCCAAACCCAAAAGACCAAAGAGAATGTCCTACCGAAATCCATTTAAACGGCTTTATAGTCTGTACAACCAAGGATTTTGGAGACTCGTATATTGAAATCGATTTCACTTAAGACCCGTTGTTCTCGTCCGCACCAACCCGAAATCTCTAAGCCTAAGCAAACTTCTTGCCACCAACTCTATCAGGAAAACTAGTGGGATATCTGTACACATCACGATTTTTTCATAATGACCACTAATCTCCTAAAGAAGTTTATTAAATTTATTTATTTTTTCGTAATTTTAGAGCAAGTTACGCCATCTTTAATTCCATGTGTTCCACTCCTTGTTCTATGCTGATTCGCAAACTGTTTCCTATTCTGTAGATTGATATATTTTTTTAATAACGGAGCTTTTCGAACTTTTCGTCCCGGAAAGTTTGACTTATACAGACGTCGCGATACAGTTGTCAAAATTTTATTGTCTATTTTAGTTCAATTGGCATTAGAAGTCAAAAAAAGATTTCGTTTCGCCATCATTGCTATGTATCCATATGTAATATTGCTGTTTTTTTTTTCGCTGCACCACGATATTCTATTGTTTTGCTGAGGTTAAAAGCTTATACAACAACGTATTGGGGATCGTCCAAGTGCTTGAGTTATAAAATTGTAGTAGTAGTAGTTCCCGCTTAAGTGAATTCCCCACTTTAATGCGTAAAAACTGCTGGCAATAAATATATTCGTATATACTCTATTACAAAATTTTCACTTAAATGCGCCCCGCTTAAAAGCTTTTCCAGCTTAAATGAATCATTTTATAGAGCAGCGATCGGTAAAATCAGGGCCCGCGCCTTTTGGTTTTCTCTTTTATGTATTATGTACGTGTACTCATATTTTGTAGAGAAATGAAAAATATAAATCCGTCTAGCTTGATCTTTTGAAAAGGTAGGCTGTATATCGCATGTTTTTTTTTAAATCAGTGTTGCTAGGTTAAATAATTATTCCCCATAAGATTTTTATGCAAAAGCTACAATATATGTTCTATGAGCATTTGCAGAAAAATTTTTTTTTGGCAAACCGGAATGTTTGGTTTGTCAACGTGTGTTGTCACGTATGGAAATACATGACATGAAAGGGCATTTTCAACCAGTGGGATAGATTTCTGGTAAAATATTTCAGCAGACGTACATATGTACACATGTGAGTCAACTTTTACTATATTGCGACATATTCAAAATAAGAATAGAAATCGTTTGACAGATAAGCACTTAAAAAGCTTATTACGCATACAATATTGTCCATACGAAATAAACATGGATAATGCTATACAATTCCTAGAATAACTTTATTCTTTTTTTTAGCATGCTTTATACATTGCAAACCAAAGTGCCACAATTTTTTTTATTTGGGTAGCAAAATGTAATAGTATAGGTCAGTGATGGCATTTCGGTGCTTTTCGGGTATTTTTTGGTGCTTTTTGCCTCTTCATACGGGCGAAATTTTGTTAAATACCTATTTTTAAAAAGCGGGTATTTACAGTGCTTTTCACAATTTCTCACAGTGCCTTTTTTACTTTTTTGTAAAATTGGGAAATGTTGTTAGTTAAAAAAATGGCTACTTTTTTCAAGCGCAAATATTTATTTTTTAGCAACCATGACTTTTTTCCGCTGAGGTTGAAAGAACATTCAGTTTGATGAATTTGTTTAAAACTAAAATTAGACACCGGTTATACTTAAAATGCGTTACTGCATATAAAATTAAAAATTAAAATACAGTTTAAAATTTTAAAATGCAGTTTTTAGCAATTTTCAATATTTTAATACAACTGTTTTGTGGCCTGATTGCGAAGACGAAATTTATATTTTTGATAGCAAAATAAATGAAAATGAAACGAAATATCGATTGTAATGCTATCATGAATTTCATTCGACTTTGAATTTCCTATTTTTAACGATTCCATGCTATTTAAAATTAACAGATTTTTGTATACTACACATAGCTCGTTTAATTCAACACGATCACATCTTAAAAACCCAAATCTTTTAATTTACTTAGAAAAAAAGATGTATATGTAAAAAGTTTTTCAGTAGCATATGTATGCTTAATCCAAATCAAATGCATACCGACTAAAAAGCCAATACAGGCCTAAAGAAACTATTTTATTTATTTTATTTTTATATATATAACTAATGTTTATGTACCATGTATATTCTTTTACTCCTGTTTTCCTGTTTTTGATTTGTTACGTTTTTTTACTTCTATTAAAAGGTTGTGATTTTATTTTATTCAATATGTTAATAAATTCTGCTGTTTGTCAAGTTCTTTATGTATTTTGTAGAAAAAACTTTAAATTGTATTTTGGGTATTTACTTTAGCTTTTTTATAAACTGCCTAATATTTCTTCGCATAACTAAAATTTTTAAACTATTTTTTATGGTGCTTTTTTACTCTTTTTTTAGAAATTTTTTTGCGCTTTCTACCCTTTTTGGAACAGCTTACGGTGCTTTTGTTCTTCCTGTAGATACCAACACTGGTATAAGTTGCCTTTCCCTGTTATAGAGACACATATATATAGATGATCAAAATCGTTCGCTTAAGTGCGTTAAAAAGGACAACGCGTTTTTTATGAAAAAAAAATTACGTTTTTTAAACTAAAATGTAGCAACTTTCATTGTTGCTCGTACAATATAGAGTTGCATGAACGTGGTCGTTAATGAACATGTTCATTGACTAATACTCCATTTCGAATAAAAATTAGAATAATAAACAAACTGTTGCTTTATTCATATATGAATGAGATAATTTTGTTTCACTTCGTTAACACAAAGAGATTGTTCATTGAAACGATTTTTATTTCGTAGTTCTCTCTCTCATCTCAAATTTTCTTATAAATACACAATAGCAGCGTTGTGAATTTGGTGAAATCAAATTTAAGACTACCTTAAAAGTGCAGGTACAGAACTGAACTGAAAACACGAATTTGTATGGGATTTTAAGGAGTAGTGACAGATTTTAAAAGTTTTGGGCAGTTAAATCAAAAAAGCGCTTAAACAAAAGGCAGTTAAATCAAAGCTACTGTAGGACATTGTACCGCTATTGGTGATATATTAAGAACTTCGCAAGGCCCCTCATGCGTAAATACAAAATTTTAAAAATTGATAACAATGCAATAATTATATGTACTTTAACTATTATAAAGGCATTTCATGATAGCGAGAGATACTATAGAATAAATATTTTATCTAAATGAAATATTTTGCCAAATGAAATCTTTTATGAAATACTTAAACAATATAATGGCCGTATTCACAAACGATTAATAAAATTATTGTATGCATTAAAACCGTAAATTTTTTTGAGGTTTTTACTCGTACCTTCTTTGTTTTTGCGATTTAGTTCATTGTGTACGTTTTAAGTATTAAATGATTTTCCTTTGTTTTTTCCTACAGCACTGATCTTTAAAAGCATATGGTGTTTGCATTAACTTTATTCATATATATTCAGGACATGTTCTGTTTCACATTTATAAATTTTACTACGATCTAGTATAACTCAACAAACAAACTTCATTACACTTGTCTCTTAACTATTGAGTGTTGATTGTTCTCTTTTCATAGTTGAATAGAAACGAATGAATAAAAAATAATGAAGGTTTCATGAACATTATTATTTAGTTTCATGCAGATGTATGTATATCTCACAAGTCATGTCATGTTGACGACATTTAGTCTGCGTTTGGACGCGTCATGTCTTATTAGCATGATTCTTACTTCTTCTTTGAACTTTCATTGTTGTTCACACAAATCATGTCATGTTGACGACATTTACTTGCAAATACCTTTAGGCTTAAAATACGACTCAGCATATGTAGCACCATATAAAATTTAACATATCGCATAAACACAAAAATCGTATGCTAACTCTTATGTTGACATTTCAATTGCTGACATATGTATGTATGTATGCTGACATAAAAAATTTGTTACTTTTAACATATCGTGTAAAAGTCTAACATGAAATATGCTGACATAGGAATTTGCTGCTAATTTTAATCAAATGGCTGTCAGCATATACAGTATTAGTACAGCATATTATTATTAGCGGTACAAAAAATGTTTTATTTATTGGTGTCTTTATTAACTATATTATTAATAGGCAAACACGTTTTTTAGATCCTTTTACGGTCGTAGCACTGAACCGATTTTGGAAAGATTTGTTTGTTGTTGATGGGCTTTTTACAAAGATGTACACAATCTTAATCTTATTTAAATCGGTTTGATATTTAGGAAGCTTTAAGCGTTTAAAGTTGCTACTAATACATGCACACTTATTACACATGCATATATCAGCTTCAACTTAAACAATAAACAAATTGTGCATGTGTGTGTGTTTGTCCAATTTGCTTTTGCATAGAAGTGAGACAGAGTTTTAAGTTGTTTATTTAGAAGGTTTTTTGTTTTTGTATTTTATCGTATGTATATATTTATGTAAATGTTTAATATTAATTTCTAGCATACGGTCGATTGATTGGACCGCAGCATACAATAGTTCATATAAATAAACGTTTTTAACTTAATTTTTTTAGGAATACGAAAATTTCTTTAAAATCATTTCAAATAGAAAAAGCAAATGACAAAACTAAAGGCCTCGTTAGCCGAGCGTTGCTGTACCCATACCGTACCGTACCGTTGTACGTTGGTCCACTTATAGAATATTGAAAAACGTACGTTTGTTTTATATTGTTTGTTTTATTGCCAGGAAAAAGGAATAGCTGTTTACAACACAGTGATGGGTATTAAAAATGTTCAATTGATGACCTAAGATATTTAAATGATATCAGAACTTTATTTTATGTATGTACTTATATAAAAATTATTTATTATTTCACATATATATTATAATATTATAATATAAAATATAAACAACAAATTAGTGTTTATATGTGTATACAAAAAAATTTATTCCATTTAAGTTATTTTATATGTATATACGTACATATCACATTTATATAATATATGTATTTGTTTATTATATACATCTAAACATGTATATTATCTTATCAAATGCAAAAGGGCATATCTACATTATAACAAAATTTTCACTAGAGATAAAAAAATTAATAAAAATCAAACTATTGTGATAACAAATATTGTCTTTTTCAGCATTAATTCCGATTTTATTAATATTTTTTACGATTACAATAGTTTGATTTTTATTAAGCTTTTTGTCTCTCCTGAAAAATTAAAAAAAATATGACGATATGTATGTACATATATATGCAAATATACATTATTTTAAGTTGTTTTGTCAAAAGTACACAAATATTATTATAAAAAAGTACCAACATATAAGAGCGGAAATACTGGCTTACACACGTCACGTAACAACGTTAGCAATTTCTATTTTATACAGATTGGTACGTTGCAACTACGGTACATTTAAATTCGATAAGCTTTTGTATTGCTTTTCCCATAACTTAGACGAACAGCTGATACAGTACGATACGGATGCGCTCCGCTAATTCTACCTTAAAGCACCCCCTTGTGCTAGCGAGAAAAACAAACTTATAAAACTAATATTTTGTTGCCAAACCATTGTTTTTAATAACACACGCATGGATGATATTAAAGTATTAAAGAATCTTGTGATACTGCTTCCCAGGTTGTTTTGACAGCTTGAAACAGATCAGTTTTATTTCTGCAACTATCCTGAATTAACAATTCCCCTAAGGTTCTCAATAGGATTGAGATCGGGGAATTGGGCAGGCCAGTTAAGAACTTTAACCTTATTATTCTGCATACCATTCTTTTCACACTTTGCAGGTGTGCTTAGGATCGTTATCCTGTTAGAACCTCCATTGAAGCGGCATTACTTCCTCTGCATAGGAGTTGCCCCACGGTCTGTAGTATACCAAGATACAGAAAACGATCCATAATTCCGTCAATGTGATGAATCGGTCCCTTTCCTTGACCAGAGAAACATCCTCAGACCATGGTACCACCACCACCATGTTTGATACTTGCTTTGCAGTGCTTAAGCTTTAGCCTTTCTTCTTTCGGTCGGCGTTCCATACGAATTTTTTAAATTGCATTGAAATTCATCAGAAAACAGTACTGTTTTCAATTTTTGGACAATCCAGTTTGTATGGACTTTGGCGAATGCAAGTCTAGCTTTTCTGTTTTTGGGTGATGGAAAAGGCTGTTATGCTGGACGTCTACTGAATAATTCGGCTTCTACAGCTCTTCTTCGGGTCGTTCTCTCACTAATGCACAACGCAAAGCTGTTTCGCAATTGACGAGAGGACGTTGTAGGATATTTTTGTATTGCTCTCTTGCTCAATGAATCTTCATGACGTGATGTTTTACGAGGACGTCCGTCCTCCGCAATGTACTAGTTATAAACGACCTGTTCGCAAAAACTTAAAAAAAAGCCGGTAATTCACTGATCGATTCATTGAATATTTTTTGCCTTGATAAGCCAGACCTCCAATCCTCAATAATTTTATTTTTAAATTGATTTGAGTACTTGCCATTGAAATTATTTAAAAATTAATTGTAACAATTTTATTCTTATGCACCACTCTTTTGTTTATCTTATGGGTATCATTAAATTACATTCCAAATATACAGCGGTGTAACAAAATTTCTATAAGGGGGTGCCATTGTTTTGGCCGACTTGGTTTGTGGTTTTGTAATTTTTTGTTTTTTATACCCTATTTCTTATTTAAGAAAGAACACCTTCATTCGCATTCGTAACAAAATCTTAGGATTTAATAAAAATAAATATAACAAAAATTAGCTGGAAAAAGCAGTCCAACAAGTTAAATTCGCTTGGGCCTCCCACTCGTACTATTTGTGAATGGAAAAAGATTAGTACGTTTGTTTGTATGCTATAGAAGAAACCTATTAAACATTTTATCTATAGAGTAAGTTCGGCTATTGTGGTATAGGCGGGTAATGTACTATAGTAGGTTTTCTCAAAAGCTAAAAACTAGAAGCTGACAAAACCAAGCTGGATGATTTCTAGATCTCAGGATATTAATAAATCATAATTCGGTTTGCTTTTTGGAAGCTATGCGAAGAGGTGGTAATAAAAAATGTACTTGTCTTGTGATTGACTTTTTTTACTCTTAATATTTCCATTAAAAATCACCATCACGCACGCTAATGTACCACATTAACAGAACAAAGTATTACCCGCCAATTTTTTCAATGGCTGGTTTATGGATTTTTTCACTTTCTCTCAAATGTCTCTGAAACTTGGGCTCCAAAGGCTCTTTCACTTTCCTGAATGTAAACCTAAGATCTGTAGCAGAATACCAGCTGAGATCTGTTTTAATCGAATTAAGCTTTAAAGCATTATAGTCAAATAAAAAATAGGTATACCACATTACCCGAACTTACTCTAGACCTGGGCAGATTTAAAGTCACGTACTAAAAAAATAGGGAAAACCAAAAGAGCCTTATAGAAACGGGCTTATACAAGCCGCTATTTCTATCGTCAGTTGCAGCACCCGGGGGTAAAGTATTTGGCGTAAAGCCCCGATCAAATGATGATTGTTTTTTTTCTGGTGGAGTCACCAGCTAGGTTCATTGAAGCTGTTGCAGTGCTTACACCAAATACAAACCCGGAAACTTCCAGCACCAAAATAAACTACATACATATGTATGCACATATGTTACAATGAATGCTTTTCAGCTACAGAAAAAGCTAATTCTTTAAAAAGAATCGCTGATGCTGCTGATGTGCAAACTGCAAAGAGGATGGATAACGTCTTTGAAACAACAGCAGCAGGTTTACATGTATAAGTTAAATCAACAATAAGGAAGAAAATATTAACAAAAAGTTTATTAATTTTTTTATTATAGAAATAGGCTATTAATTCTAAAAACATTTTTAGAGAACAATTATTTATTTATTTAATATTAATTTTGAAATAACGATATTAATTACAAAAACTATTTATAATAGCTTCAAAAAATATTGTTAAATAAAAAATGCTGATTTCCTCAATGTATACTTTGGGGTGCTTTAGTTATGTATATAGCATAGTTTGTTTAAAAAGAAATACTTAACAGCTTACTCGTATTTTAGCGTCAAATTAAACAAATTAATCTATAAGTGCACAAGTTTTTTAACAGTACAACACGTTGCGACAGCAGCGTTCCACTAACGGGGCCTTAACTTTAATTTCTTTAAAACTTTATTTGATTAACATATAAATTATTATTTTAGTTACATGAAAATTAAAATTGAAGATGTCATATCGTCGGTCACAGGTTGACAACTCTTAACATGTTTTTTTTTTTTGTACTTTTCAGGAGACAAAAAAAACATTATTACTCCGTTACTAAACTGTGTTGGAAGTAAATAAAAAAAAACAAAAATTAGTAGAAGTAGGGAAGGAAATTTTAAAAAAATATAAATGAAACGTACTAACATGCAGAAGGACAAACAGTCTTTTGGCATCAAAAACCCGATTCGATTTTTTTTCAATTAAGAGTTGTCAACCTGTGACCGACGATATATTTTTCTAGGGGTTCTATATTTTTGTTTTCAGTTTCTATATTTCAGTTTTCAGTAACTTTCAACAAGCACTTTTGTTAAACAAACATATACAGTACAAACACACGTGCACGATTAACACGTTGACTGCCACGATTCTGCCAAGAGAAGCACTTTAACATTGTTTTAAATGATTTAATAAGTAAAACATACGGATTTATTTCTTTGCATAAACTTTTTTCTTTTAAATGAAATTTGTATAAA
The DNA here is from genome assembly GCA_956483585.1 of Gymnocheta viridis. Lineage (NCBI taxonomy): Eukaryota > Metazoa > Arthropoda > Insecta > Diptera > Tachinidae > Gymnocheta > Gymnocheta viridis. The sequence continues at coordinate 68,928,490 of OY101441.1, forward strand.
TGAATATGCAATTTAATCACGCTGCAATAACGTTTGCAAACTTTTCGGTCGATGAAACCGTCCAAAAAGATTCGCTATTGGTCGAGTGGTGCAAAAATTCGAAACCACTTATGCATTGCGTAATGCACCAGTGCCTGTGCAACGACGTAATGCTCGAAGTGAAGAAAATTTCGTGTCCGTTCGAGAGAGAGCGTGATGTCGATTCCACGCCGTTCGCAGGAGTTTAACAACAGTGATTAGTTTGTGGAAGGATTTGGCTCCCCGACCTTATAAAACTGCATTGGCTTACGAAATAAAGCTAAACGAAGATTTTAAGGGTCACATATCCCTTAATTGGGATCAGGACCAGATGCAAGCGAGTTCTTCCAGACAACGGTGCTCATGAATCGCAGCCTCGTTCGCGAAGTTTAACACTTGGACTTTTTAAGATTTTATCTACCATTTTGCCTTTTTAAATATGTACTTTCATTGTCACCCAAAGGGCGTCTAATTGTATAAAGATTGTAATGAAAATAAAATAGATTCATATCGAATATAATTTGTTTGTTGTATGTTATTTATATTTTTGTAATTTTTGAAATTCTCATTGGTTTTTTAAAAGGTTTTGTATAAGATAGAGGTTTGAAACTTTTCAAAAATATGGCTTAAGGTCTACTGATGATTTGGCATTTTCTAAAAGCACAACTGAGACGAACGTATCTAGAAGTTTCGAGGACCAAAGTTCGATATTTAAACAAAATCATTTTCAATTCATTTTAATTTACAAAATCCTTTTCAATTTTTTATCCTTCCAGGCTATATTATTTTATTTTTAATAAGTTTTATAGAAACCATTTTAACTTCTTTTTCTAAACTTCTTCGTTTCTTTAAATTTTTAATTTTCCATCACATATCGTTGGCATAATATAGAAAGGACTTATCTCTAAGTGGGTTTTTAATTTTTTCTGACATTACAATTCCAATTAGACAAGAAAAACTGTTTTGATTTTTTTATAAGACGTCTTTGTTTTATTTTTAATATTTCACGAAATTTATATTAATCGAGATTGCCTCGATATCTATATAGACTAGCTAAAAACCCTCAACAAACAAAAGTTTTTAAATCTTTGAAAAAAGATATCGAGGCAATCTCGATTAATATAAATTTCATAATTACCTAGTTAACATTTTATTTTCCGTTTTGCCTTATTGAATACTTTTATTGTCACCCAAAGGGCGTCTAATTGTAAAAAAGGTTGTAAAGAAAATAAAATAGATTCATATCGAATATAATAATTTGTTTGTTGGGATTTTTGAATAAGTTTCAAAGCATACTATGCTTATACTATTGTAATTTTTATAACTCTTATTGAGTTTTTAAAAGTTTTTGTATAAGTAAAGAGGTTTGAAACATTTAAAAATTAGGTTTAAGGTCTACTGATGATTTGGCTTAAGCACCAATGAAATGCATGTATATAGACTAGCCAAAAACCCTCAACAAACAAAAGTTTTTAAATCTTTAATATTTCACACAAAATCTTTTTTGTTTTACTTTAATTTAATTTAATTTACAAAAAAATCCTTTTTTAATTTTTTTCCTTTAGGATACAATATTTTAATTTTCCATAAAGTTTAATAAAAATAATTTTGTCAATTCAGTGTTATCCAAGATCAAAATTATTAATGAACTCGTATTTCTTTTTATGAATGAGTTAAGCTTACAAATTGATTAATGAATGAATAAAAAAACAACAAAAGAGTTAATACGAGCTTTTACTCTAAAAAGCATTTCTTTACAGCTATTTTCCAAATTTTTAAGCAATAACTGTGCAAAATATTAATTTAAAAAGAATAATCACAAGAGTGTAAATTTTAGTTCTTCCTCTAAATAGCATTATGTTATGTTAATGTTGTTTTTTTATATTTTTAAGCCATTGCTATGCAAAATGTTAATAAAAGAAAATCAGCTTAGTAACAAGTAACAAATTGAATAAAAATTTCATACACTTAGTAAAAAAATTATTCAACAAGTCTGTTTCGTTAACTTATACAAAACAAGCAAACGAAATAAAACTAATTAAAATTGTTGGTGAAAACAACGAAGAATTATTTGCTTAGTTTCATTTTTTCAAAAAGCTTATCCATTTTATATAAATATGTATATTATGTACAGAACCTCCAAGCGACTCCGTGTAAGAATTTCAAGAAAGTATGCTCAATTTTGTATTGCGCAATATTTTTCGTCTGCTAACGCCGAGTAAAATTTGCGATTTATGGATAAAGAAAGATAATATACGTGAATTAATCTATAAAAATTATCTCATTTCGGTTCCAAGGCTGTTTGACCCTTTGGAAGCTGTGCGGAATGCTAATTATGATAATACTGCAATATTACATAGAATATTTAAAACATTTTTGAACATTGATCCTAATTATAAAAAGGATCTAATTACTGCATTAAACTTCTTTCATGCGGCATTTCGTTCCATTCATACACAAACCGAGAATGGAGGTTTTGAAGGAGCTGGGGGAGCTTTACGATAACTGCGAAACACTTGTCATTTCAATGAATTTGTTATTAAAAAAAGGTCTATACATAAAAAACATCCAATGCAATTGAAACTATACTGTTTACTTTTCCAAAAGTCGTGATTTGTTTCATTGCGTTATATAGCATATAGTCAAAAACATGATATTTATAATATCGCAAAATTTGAAATTATTTGATTCATGTTTTATTTTATTTCCTTAAACAGTGCACAATAATTATCAATTTAAGAGCTGTTACTTTTTCCGTCGTTATTGTGCTTCATACGACGAATTTCAACGCCGACGAATTCGTTGCGTTGAGCGAAATTCGTCGTTCTTCTTAGTTGTGTTCCTAGCAATTAGCACCGATGAAATGCATGTACATACATATATAGACTAGCTAAAAAACCCTCAACAAACAAAATTTTTTGAAAATCTAAAAAAAGATATCGAGGCAGTCTCGATTAATAAATTTAAAAAATAAAAAAACAGTTTTTTTATTAAAAACTGTTGAGTTCAAACAAGGAATGAAAAGAAAATTGATACTTGAAAAATTCAATGGCTGACAAACAATCTAGAGACATACACGTTGAATATGGCTTCCATCTACCCTCAATACGTCCCCTCAACGTTGATGTAACTTTACAATAGGAAAAGCTTTTTATATTCATCAAATATATACAATTAGTATGTTTTATTTTCCGCAAATTCTTGGTCAAAATATCGGCACCATATCATTTGCCGGACAATACTGCAGAGTAATTTCATCGAACTGTTCACCCTTAAGCTCGAACTTTTATTTTTTGGTTTTTTTCCAATACCACTGCAAATGAATCAAAAGTTCGAAGACGTTTAACGCTTGGCTGTCTACCACTCCAAACTTCGATTGGTGTTTTGTTGTTCTGTAATATTTTAGTTGGACATATATTGCGTACTACAGTACTAACAGTCTCTGCCCACAAGCTCTGTTCACACCAGAATGAAATAACATAGAACGACTCACATCTACTAGAGGTCTATAGCAACGTTCATTCACACCATTTTGCTGTGGTGTGTACGGTACAGAAAGTTGACACTGTATACCTTGTTGTTGTAGATAGTTTTGAAATTCTCTATTAACATATTCTCTACCGTTGTCTGTACTTACCGTTTTTATTTGTTTCTTTTTCAACCTGCGACTTGAAGATTTTAAACTTTTGCAAGGCTTCATTTTTTGCCTTCATGAAATATACGTAGATTTTTCTAGATTTGTCATCGATGAACGTGATGAAATATCTTGCTCCACCAGCTGATTTAATTCTGAATGGGCCACATACGTCGGAATGTACCAATTCAAGCGGTTCTATCGATACATGTTCACTTTCCTTTGGAAATGGCAATGTATGAATTTGACACATCATACACGTTTTACAATTTGCGTTCTTATTGCCACTAACATGCATGCCAGCCACCATACCCTTCTTCGACAAACCATTTAAACTTTTGTAATTTAGGTGACCAAACCTGTTGTGCCAATCCTCATCGGTTGTACCATCTAATGCAAACGCTCTTTCGGCTGAATTTTGCATAACAAACAAATTGTTCTCCCGTTTAGCTTGAAATACGATTGTACCGTCTGGTCTTCTAACAATTGCCTGGTGAGCTTGAAATTTTATTGTCAAACCTCTGACGACGATTTTACTGACTGAGATGAAATTACCCTGCAACTCAGGAGAGTATAGTACATTCCGGAAAGGGTGTTATATATTTGTCGCCAGCTGATGCTATTTGCTCATTGTGATCCTCAAACCTTATAAACATTTTTCTGTCGTTGCACATGTGAGAGGTTGCACCGCTGTCGATATTACATGCACACTGCTTTCCGCTCGGTTCTGTTGCTGCCAGCATAGTCAATATCTGTTGCTGCTGCTTTTTCTTTTTGTCGCATTGAATGGCCCGCTATACCGCAAATATAACACTTTCCTTTAAAAGGCTTTTTGTTGTTCTTGTAGTTTGCTTTTTCTTTTTGTATTTAGTAGTACGATCATTAAAAGCTAGTTGAGTGCATGCTGCTTTTTCTTCTTCGAGAATTTTCTGTCTAAGAAAATTTAATTCTGGCATAGAATCTCGGGTTTCCATTGCAATTTCAAAATTTTCGTAATCTTTAGGAAGACTAGATAACAAACATTATCACTAGCAGCTCTTCCTGAATTTCTATACCTGTTTCAGAGTGTTTTTCCGTGGTCTCTGTGAATGTTTTCAAATGTTCTATTGCATACCACTCTCCGACATTTGATGACCAAGCAGACGTTTATAAAGCGACACTTTCTGTATAGGAACTTTTGGTTGATATGTGGAGCCTAATCTCTCCCACGCTTCCGTTGACGTTTTGGCATTTTTTATATATCCCAACTGCATTGGTTTCACACTCAATATAATGGATGCCAGCGCCTTCTCATCATCAGAGTCCCATTTTACCTTAGCTTTTACGCTTTTTGCTGCCTCCGCAAACCTTGCGCCAAAAACCGCTGTGCACAAGTACTCTCTTCATCTGCACAGACCAACTCTCATAGTTGGCATCATCCAACTACTCAATCTGGAATATGTTGGTCATTGTTTATTCCGATTATTCCACTTCACTTTAAAAAAAAATTAAATATAATTTATGGTTAGGGTTGCTGTTGAGTTCAAAAAAGGAATGAAAAGAAAAATTATAATTGAAAAATACAATGGCTGGCAAACAATCTAGAGACATACACGTTGAATATGGTTGCCATCTACCGTCAATAAAAACTATTGACAAACTCTTTTCAGATTATGAACTGTTTTCCAAGAGTTTAAAATTTTCTGCTGTTGGCAGTTTCTGCCTGGGTCTTTATAAAAAAATAATCTAAATTTTTTAATAACAATAACAGACTTTTAAATGATATGATTCCCATTTAAATTAAGCTGATAAAATAACGTTTTTTTTTAGTTATACAAACAATTTAAAAATATTATTTTCTTTGGACCATTTTAGGAAACTTACCCATCTTCACCCCCAGTATGGTTTGCAGAAAGCGAAGAAACAAGCGTAACAAATGCTGTTCAAATACTAAGCAATACAAATGGACGTGATAATCATGTTATAAATCAGGTCAGTTACTTCACTTTGTCTTTATTCATTTTGTTTTAATAATTCATTTTTATTCCCTTGTGCTGTTTGACCTAATTTTATTATGAGTGTATTATACGCAACTGTTGTTTATTTTCTATAATAAATTTATTGATAAAATTTTTACTTTAGGTGGGCATTCTGTTACGTGAACTGTGCCGCCTACACAACGTTCCACTGCCGCCCGATATTGATAACCTGACAATACCGTTTCAATTGCCACCACCCAATAGTGCATCATCATTAAATCAACAGCCTGCAGCTCTGCATCAAATAGATGACATTGAATCAGATCAAGATGAAATCGAAGATCCAATTGGTGATAGTGAACAAGAGAGTGAAGCCGATGAGGATCTGCCATTGGAAATGGATGATGCCCGTAGTACAAATAAGGTAGAGCTAACTAAAAAAATATATACTAGTGATGAAAACTAAAACATATTCTTCCTTTCGCAACCAAGTTAAGTTTCGTTTATGTACTAAAATAGACCTTTTAAAATATGTGGTCTTAATATAATGATTTTTTTCGATTTTCCTTACGAATAAGAGAAACAATTATTTTTCGTCTTTCGGTAGAATAAAAAATTGTTAATAAGTATGAACTTCTGAAGTACTGAATAGATTTGTCTGAAAATTAATATGGTTATACAGGAGTCAAATTTGCATAATCATGATTTGGAAAGTCCTTGTGACATGGTATAATCATCTACAAACTATTATATGGTTATGGAAGCCCTAATGATGGTAATACGATGACCTCGAAACTATTTCACTAATAACTGGTATCAATTTCAATATCTTATAACATTTCATACTTGCGGTTATGAGTAGCAAAAAGGGAATTAACATAGAAAAATTCGTATATGCGCAAGAGACTATGATATTAATAAGTAATCTCTACCCATGGAGACGCCTACTGTGCACAAAGTTCTCGCGCATACAAAAGAAATGTTATTTTTAATGCACAAACGTGTTCTAAAACAGCTCACAATAATGATCTTATGTATAATTTACTGCTGTCTTCAAAGGAAGGGTTGCGCGTTATAAAATTTAAACAGATTCCAAAAAAAAACATTCAAAATAGAGAAAGATGATCCCGAAGAAATCGAAATTATATATTAAGTAATAAAGTGTCTGGTTATTTTGTAGAAAATTTGTAGATTAAGTTTAAACATGTTGCCGCATGTTACAAGCACAAGGGTGTATGTGGTCGTTCCAAAGAAAGTTTTTTGTAAATCTGATTCGCAGAATCCTCAATTATGTTTTTACTGGATGGGTGGTGGCTCTCTTATGGTTATGTGCGGCAGGTTTTATTTGTAATTCTTACAAACATGAATAGCTTCACATTTTCCAATAAGAATTACTGCTCCGGAAACATTAGTCCATTTATTAATGACTGAATCACGTATACCTAGAGTTGAATTGATTTCTTCAAATATGTTGACGGCGTTGTGTTGTATTAGTTTTTTAACTATTGAGTTGACATACCCAGTACATAAGGCCACTGATAATGGGGACCCCTGTGAGATAATTTTCCATGATGAAGGAGTTGGGGCGATGTCAGTCTATTCTTATAGATATTTTCGTATGTTAAAGAAGGGATTTTACTATCTTTAATATATTTTTTGGAACACACCATTTGTGCAGTTCATATACTTCAGTGAAATTTACCACTTTGTCGAAAGATTTTTCTAGGTCTAGGATGGAATGACCGATTGTCTTTTTCCCTAGTATTTGACATATGTGGCATAAAGTGAAGACTCCTCTCCAATATTTTCAAATTCTTTGTCTAAAGATTTTATTTAACAACTTTGATGTGACAGGAAGGAAGGAGATTGGTATTGGTGTTAAAATAGCTTGTTTCCATGCGTGATGGTATAGTATTCCTTTATGTAAAATCTTGGTGAAAAGTTTGCATAATGTGGTTTTAAAGGTGATTGAAGAGTTTTTTTTTTTTTTTTTTTGTAATGCATGTTTTTATTTATTGTATCTTCAAATATGAACTAACAATAAGTGTTCAAAACTTAAATCTATAAAAAAAAAAAATTTTTTTTTATTATGCCCGACCAATGTCGGACATAAGTTTAGTGATAGTTATTAATAATACATAAGTAGTGATTAGTAACAAAAAGAAAAAGGTGTTTTCAAGCAGCTTCATCATCTGGAATGTTGAATATTAGGGCCCGTGTATCTCTCTTTTTTAATCGGATGTGTCCAGTAAAGTTCAAAATATTACGAGCAAGCGGATTAGGATGTGATTCGAGTTTTGTTAGATATTTGCCTGCGTATTTTGCAATTTCTTCAGTCACTAGTGGCATATTCAAATCACGATGTATATTTGAATTTTTGATGTACCATGGAGCCGATGTTATCATGCGTAAAATTTTGTTTTGCCTGCGTTGAATTTTCTCTACATTTAAAGCTGAAGCAGTTGAATTCCGTAGCACCATATTGGCTTTAAAAGCGACTTGTATATTAAAAGTTTACAGTCTAGGCTAAGTGTTGAATTTCGACCAATCAGCCAATGTACCTGAGTTAATTTAAGTTTCGTTTGAGTTAACTTAGAGTCAATGTGGTGTTTCCATGTAAGTCGTCGATCAAGGTGTATACCAATATATTTCACATGTGAATGTTGAGAAACAACTTGATTGTTAATCCGAATGGGGGAGCAAGTATCTCTTCGTAAAGTAAATGTTACTTGAACACACTTTTGTTCATTTACCTTGATTCTCCATAAGTTTAACCAAAGCTCCATCTGGCTAATGTGTTCCTGGAGTTTGCGGGATGCCTCATCAGGGTTTTCATGCATACTAAGGCAGGCTGTATCGTTAGCAAATGTGGAAGTATGGATACTACTGCTCACAGGCATATCACAAGTATAAATTAAATATAAAACTGGTCCCAGTATACTCCCCTGTGGCACACCAGATGAAATTGTTTCAGGCCTACTTGTAAAGTCTCCTTCCGCAACAGTGAACTTACGGGAAATAATGTAACTTTCCAAAAGATTTAAAATGTTTATTGGTAAGTAAGTCTTCAATTTTAAAATTAGGCCTTCATGCCACACTTTATCAAATGCCTGGGAAACGTCAATAAACAGCGCAGAACAATACTTTTTTTCCTCAAAAGTTCTTCTTATAAATTGAACCAATCTGTGAGTTTGTTCAATGGTGCTATGCTGACTTCTAAAACCAAATTGATGGTCTGGTATGCACCCACTACTAATTAGAATTGGGGACAATTTTGTTTTGAGCAGTTTTTCGAAAAGCTTTGACATTGTAGATAGTAGACTTATTGGCCTATATGACTCAGCCTTGGTTATATCTTTGCCCGGCTTTGGAATCATTTTAACCTTGGCAAGTTTCCAGTTGTGTGGATAATACTCCAGTCGTAAAATAGCATTAAATATGAATAACAGAATTCTCATTGCAATACGAGGCAACTTCATCAGCATCTGATTACTAATTCCATCAATACCCGGAGCTCTCTTCGGGTTGAGTTCGGCAATTAATTTTTGTAAATCAAGTCTTAAACTTTATGTGTTGAGGGGGTAGAGCGACTATATTCGGCAAATCTGCAACACCAGTACATATATTTGGCGTAAAAACGGATTTTAAGTGCTCAGCAAATATTTTACCTTTTTCAGTATCGCTTCTTGCCCAACCTCCGGTAGATGTGCGTAGAGGTGGCTTATACTCAACGGGTGTTTTAAGCTTTCTGGCAGCGCGCCACAAAGAGTAATTAGACGCCGGTGTGACATCAAGACCCTCCAGATAATTTTTAAGAGATGCAATTTTTTCAGATGCAAGCAACTCTTGGAGTCGTTTAGTGCACTCTTTAAATCTGATTTTATTTTGTGGTGATCTGTGCTGTTGCCATTCCCTTCTAGCCCTTCTTTTTTCACGTACGAGACGTTCAATGTCTGTAGAATAAATTTTATTAAACCCAATCTGCGGATGGGAGATAGTGGCATGTTCAGCAGCCTGTTTAATATTCTCGCTGAGATTGGCAATGTTCGATTCAATATCATCGGGTGTTCTAAGCGTAATGTTTTCCGTACAATGACTGCTGAGATATTTTTTGAACCCCAGCCAATTAACACGATTGATCATCTTCACATATGGGTCAGGTAAGTTACTTCTTAATGGGCTAAAAATTGTAAAGATCGTCGGGGAGTGATCGGACGAGAGATCAAGAGAAGCTTGAACTTGAATTAAATCCCTAGAGATATTTTTTATGACGCCAAAATCTATAACATCCGGAATTTTTTGTATCTCAGTAGGCCAATAAGTGGGCTCCCCACTCGAAATGACATCCAAGCCCATTTTTGAAATAGTGTTGAACAATGCTCGAGTTGAACAATGAAGAGTTTTTGATCATTGAATATTTAATTTTATTATTTTCAGGTGTTGAGCACTTACATTTTTTAAGCTTTTTGTAGATCAAATATTGTTACAGCATTTTTAAATTTCATAACAAAATAATATGTGCTTTTCTTTTTGCAGAAAGATGAAATGGAGGTGGAGCATTTAGCAACATTAGAAAGACTGCGACAAAGTCAAAGACAAGACTACCTGAAGGTAATTTATATATGTAAGCTATTTTAAAATTTAAAACAATGCGGTCATTGGTTACTGCCGAGAGAATTGAAAATTTAAAACTAAGAAATCACGATGTTTTTAATATTAATTAAAATTCCTTAATTTTCAAATTAAATTCATTACCTTTATTCTGGTTGTCATACCCACCAGAACAAGACTTTCGTTTATGATATCGCCTTCAAACGCATCTCGAACTTTTTTCGTGTAAAAAATTCAAGATCGACAAACCTATCGATTTCAATGCTAAGTAAGGTTTGCTCCTGATATCAATAGCGAATTTTTAAAGCATCAAAAGCGAAATGTGAATGATACGATGGTTACAAAGAATTTCTCGAAACTTTTTGGCAGGAAATACACCATACCATTTACAAATTGTCTTTCGTTCTAAAACTAAACTAAAACAACAAAATAGTTAATCATAATGGGCTGAGCTAAAATAGACATTCACTCAACTGAAGCAGAACAAATCTGTTGATTCCATGGAATTTCAAGGAAAATGTTAAAAATGATTCTTATAAAAAAAAACGTTTACAAAGCAGGAAATAACTATTCCTTGATTACATTGAGCATATTAATTTGTCATAAGAAATATATGTTAGAGCAAAAACATAAATAAAGATGTTTTTCTTTGCTTTTTAAAAACAATAGTTAGTCAATTCACAAAGTGTTCTATTGCGTCCTACATAAGTATCTGTACTATTGCCTAACATTTTTTTACTCATATATGTAAAAGTATTTTGTTACCTACGTTTTTTCAGTGTGCTATTTAGATAGCCTTTTTTTGTTTACAAATTCGGGTCAAAATTTTATTTCCAATATTATTTTATTTAACTTTCAAAAACTAAAATAATTCTGATGAAAAAATGATTTAAGAATTTGTTATATGTAAAAATATCAAAATATAAAAATCAATAAATAAAATTGAAGCAGAAGAAAATAATGTGGTTAGTGACTGGATATCAAATGGAATTAGTAATAATGGTTTGCTGCACATTTTTTCTGTCATTTGTGTTTAAGCTTTATGACAATTTTTATACGGTCGTTCACAATATTGCTATTTGGCCTTAAATAGTACTTTATTAATTATGACTTTAGAAGACTTTGTGAATTGCTTAAATATTTTTTTATTTTTGTTATTTTATTTTATACTACCATTTTATAATTAACAAGGCCTTATATAACTTTTCCATATTGGTTATTTCGCGTTTACTAGCTTTTTATTAAACTGAATTTCCTTATTTTTTAATGATTTTATATCTTATGCAAGTATGAAATTGCGTTTTCAGTTTTAAATAGGATAAAGTTAGTGTTTTAACTGCTGCTGCGCTTTTGGGTACTTAAATCCTCTTTTTGTAAAAATTCTCTTATAAAAGTGCTTTCGGTAATGACATTGATTATCATTTTATCTAAATCAGATGGAATGCAATTTTTTTAGGGAAAATCCTTTTCTCCCTTTCACACGGTTTATAAAAACGGACTAAAAAGTAAAATAAGGGAATTTTTATTCATAATAAGAAAAAAGGAAAAAAGGGAAAATTTACATGAGGAATTTCTTTATAATTAATTGGGCCGTATATCTTCCATTGATTGGTTTGGAATATACTAATATTTGCATAATTCCGGTAAACATTTCCCGTGTTAGAACTCTACAATGATCAACACATAATTAAAGTTCAGTTTTTAAACTGTATAGAATCAATAACGAGAAAGTCAGCTTTAATGTAATTTTTAAGACAATCGCCGTGGATCCGACGAAGAAGAATACTTTACGTTATAAAAATAGATATTGAATTGTTAATGGATTTTAAATAACTCGTGTTTCAATAAAGTTCTAATAGCATCAGACAATTATTCGTAAAAATTTTAACATAGAGTCTAAATCAGGGGTGCCCAAAAGTTCCTTATGGAAGAGCAAACACCAATACATTTAAAGAAAACTATACTATATTCATACGTTAAACAAAAACAAAAGCCACATTGATAATTGCCGTCGTCAAAGTTTACCAGCAAAGCATACGAAAGTGTTTTTGCTCTGCGGTTGCGTGCATACAGTGAAGAACGACAAAAAAATAATAAGACAAAGTTGTTTGCGTATTTCGTATTGCTAGTGCTCAGTGTTGTATGTGTGTATTGAAACATACAGCCTATAGCTAAGAGCTTTACAAAAACAAATGAGCACAAAGCGCATGGGGCTTGGCCACCGCTGGTCCAAATAATGCAATTTTATAATCTCATATACGACAATTCCGTTTTGGCAGGTAACAACTTCTTTAAATTCTACCAATAATTTTTGTTTTTTACTTTTGACTAGGGCTCAGTTTCCGGTTCCGTTCAAGCAACCGATCGCTTAATGAAAGAACTACGTGATATATATCGATCTGATTCAATTAAGAGCAATATGTACTCCATAGAGTTAGTAAACGACTCTATATATGAATGGAATATACGCCTTAAATCCGTTGATCCAGACAGTCCTTTACACAGTGATTTGATCATGCTCAAGGAGAAAGAAGGCAAAGATAGTATTCTATTGAATATAATTTTTAAAGAAACCTATCCCTTTGAGCCACCATTTGTCCGCGTTGTCCATCCAATAATATCAGGTAAATCAAAAATAAAAAACATACCATAAATCAAAATCTTTCTAACATTTGCTAATCTTTTTTGTTTTTTTCATGAAGGCGGCTATGTTCTAGTTGGTGGTGCAATATGCATGGAATTATTAACTAAACAAGGTTGGAGTTCGGCTTACACAGTTGAAGCAGTTATTATGCAAATTGCAGCAACATTAGTTAAGGGCAAAGCCAGAATACAATTTGGAGCCACTAAGGTTAGTGCATATAATTTTATTGATAATTTTTCCTTTTTAAAATTTTTTATACCCTTCATCTTAGGTAGAAATTTCTAATTTCTACAATATACCATTGTGATCCTATAAATTTTAAGCCGTGTGATTATTGAAATAAATTTTAAGTATATCCCAGATAGCTTACGAATCATACGATTGATTATTCTTTTAAAAATGAACAAAATCGGTTTTTAAATGGTCAAAACACGATGTCTGTCTCTGTTCTCATATTTTTTAATGTTTACAAATATCTACATATGAACAAAAATTTTGATTCGCTATAAACAAATTTTGAAAATTTAAACATTAATATTAAACAGCAATAATAAGAATTTATTTACAAATAAACATCTCAACTACAAGAGGGCCTCTGACGAGTGCGTGCATTTATATCGACATATTATAAAAAATACAATATTTGTAAACAATAATCAGTTGTTAAAAACTCATCTACAAGACAAGTTAATTATGATTAATAAGTCATTTTTGTTTTTGTAAATTTTTTCATGTCTGTATTTAAAAACTTGTAACGAAAATGTGTACCTTTTAATAATAAGGGAAAATTTTTCGATGTTTTAGAGTCCTTGATAATGGTTAACAAAGTTAACCGGAATGTTGGAAAATAAACGGGAAAAAACAAAAATGTTTTTATTTTAACAATTGTTTTTTCATATATGAAACCTTAATCCGAAATTAAAAAGTTTCCACCATATAAACTAACACAGGCGGCAAATTACGGCATTCGATAATGACCAAAATTTCCATACAAATTCAAAAATTATGTAAACACCCTTCGTTTTATTCATATGTTATAAGAAATGTTTAATTCATTTATTATACTTTTTCTGTACATACATATATATAATTTGATATTGCATTACTATTGTTAACCTAACTATGTAAATTGCTTATGCTTATGACCCTAGGACTGGATTAAATAAATAATTAAATGAAAATTATGTAAATTTACCAAAAAAATCTAAAATCTCATAAAAAAGAGAACATTAGCAAAAGCTAAACATTTTACCAAAACACGAAAAAATCTATAAAAATATGAAAATATTCACATCTGGAATTTCTCCAACAATCCTTTACTTGCAAAATTCTCTTTAAAAATCATTTTCCAACACATATTTACATTATATTTAGGTGAAGGGTGTAATAAATAGCCGCCATATTACTTATTTTATTGTTGATGTCAAATTTTGAATATATTACTTTAGGTCTTATCCCAGGGTCAATACAGTTTGGCAAGAGCGCAACAAAGTTTTAAATCCTTGGTCCAAATACATGAAAAGAATGGTTAGTAGTAATTTGTAGGATAATTATAATTGTTTAAAACTAATTATTTTTTTAAAAGGTTGGTTCACCCCCCCTAAAGAAGATGGCTAAGATGGTTGATATATTGGCTAAATACATTATTGCTGCTTTGTTTTTACTTTATCATTTTGTATGTGTGTGTGTTTTCCCATATATAGTGTTTCTTAACCATCATCCGCGCTTCTAAACCATTGGACTGATTGGCTGGTCGGCATAACCATCATCGATGTAATTGTTGTGATGTGCAATTGCTTGTGTAATATTTTAAATTTTTATTAATTTTTTTTGTGTTATTCATACATATATAATATTTACTGCAAGTGCTATCTACCGCTACTACAATTAGTAGCTGCTATATTGTATTGATCGTGTCGTCTTCTATGTTAAAATCTTTTAATATTGCAGTAGTAGTATCCAGCCGTTGCAACCAACAAGCCGTGCAGCAGCTTAAAATTATAATTAGTATCAAATAAAATATTTACCTCCCTTTTTATACATACATGCAAACATAAAAGAAAATTGAAAAATAATGAAAACCATTAATATGAAAAAAACACACACAAATAAGCACTATATTATATTGCAAAGTAGTTTTGTAGTTTGTAATTTTGTCGTAAATAATTTTATCATAAACACTAGTGTGACCGCAAGTTATATGGACAATTTTTTTTCGTATTTTCTATTGGCAAACCCCTTAGATTGATTCCAAATTAGAAAAAAAATATATAAAAAATTTTAGATCGTTTGCATAGTTATTGGGCGTGCCTTGCGCCCACAAAGTTTGCTAAAAATTCTATTTTTCTCACTATGGTTCGCTTCAATTGTTCATAACTTCAGTAATATTTATTTTAGAGAAAAACCTTATTCACAAATATTCTAGGGCTATATCTTATGAACAATGTTGCTCTGTATTAGTTTTCTTTAACATTAATATTTAATTCAGGAGAAAACAAATTAAAAAATAACAGCGAAATTTTCACATATCTTCGCATTCTTTGCCTGGTGATTATTTGTTTTATTTAATGGTGTAGTTATAAAAAGTTTTGTGATAAAATCTCCTTCGTGCTCATAGGAAATTGTTTTTGATAGTTTTTAACTACTTGCAATATATATTGTTTTTGTTCCTCGTCTTTTGTGAGCATTGGGTTGTAGTCTTGCATCAATTTCACCGCTCGTTCAGCTGTATCGTTTACCACGTTAATGTCATTAACAATTTGAAGAGCAGCTTTAGAATTATTATCCGCAGGCCATGAAGTTAGATCATTTTTCAAAAATGCTGTATTGATTTTAAAGCGAAGAAAAAAATTTTTTGTCAGAAGAAATGAACCGATGCATTCCGTCTTCGATAACCTGCATAACATTTAAATTTTGAATTGAGGCGCGTTTTACTTTTTTATCTAATGCCTCACGTCTCAATGCCTTCACCATCTCTTTTTTTGACTCAAAAGAAACACTGTTATCAAAAAATGCGAAAGCCACACATTCAGGACTCAAGTACCATAAGTGGTTTTTAAATTTGTTTAATGCAACTTAAGATATATCAGCATCAATTTTTTTAAAAGAATCCAGTTTTTTCAAAACCTGGAAATCTTTTTATGGTGCTTGAGCAGCAGAAGAGGCAGAGAACCACATCTCAACATATATTGAAACAATAAAAATACATATATTACGTAAAGCTTTCCTATCTTTTACTGCCAAATCGAATTCACGTCGAAATGAAAATACTTTTAAGCAGTATATAGCTTTTGCCATCCATCTTGCGTGGTGGACAGCGCCAGGGGCGCGAAAAGCTGCATTGCGAATAGGTGGAGTCTCGCCAAGAAATAGTGTTAGCTCAAGAAACTCCCTGTAATCATCTCTTGGCTGTTTAGTTTTGATCGCATCGTTCACAAATTCAATTATTTTATTTTTATCTGCTGTTAAATATTTTTTAACATCATTATCTTCCATTCCAGACTGATAATTATTTTGGTTTATATTTCCCCATGTATTTTTAAATTGTTCAAATATTTTTACATTTGGGCTTTCGGTTTTGCTCATCTTAACTTCAAAGGCCCTTTTTAATACAACTTCCAAAATGTTGTGACGGTAAGGTAGCCAAAGAAGCTGCTTTTGAAGACTGTGTTCAATAGTCGTACAGGTTCCATTAAAACGGCCTGTATTAATGGCAGTTGTATCGAACACCAAGGCTTTTATATGATCTTGAAGTCCCCATTCAAATATAGCTTTACAAATAGCAGACGCCTGCTCTCTGCCAGTTCCACTTTTAAGTGCGGGCACTTCAAGTAGTTGCTCCGTACGCCCGCATGAAATTATGACTGGAAGTCTGTCAACTTTTTCATGCCCAGTAAGAGCTGGTAACAGCTTTCCGTCCCAGTGCAAACAAATTGCACCAAGTTCGTTCTTGTTGAAACGTTCTTTTATATTTTTGAACTGTTCTTCTCGTATTTTTTCCCTTGCATTATGTATAGACGTTTTATTTATAATATAGTTTTGTACTTCAAGACCGACTGCCTCCACCACAGATATAATTAAATGCACGGCTTTTCGATCACTGACCTTGCAAACATCTAAAGCGGCTGCAAGTTTTGGAGTCATTATAATTTTAAATCCTCTCTCTCTGAACTTACCTCATAACTAGCAGCGATTTCGCTGATATCGCCCTCCGAACTGCAGGATGAGAGCAGCTGTTTCATCTGAATAAAGAAAGTACAAATAAATATATGTAATACTATATTAAAAATAATATATAATTTATTTTAACTAGAAGCAGCTAATGCACGATCGCTCCGTTCTTTCCGTTTTAAATGATTTTGTTGACGTACTCTCATTCTTTCTTCGCTTGTTGCTGTTCTTTCTTTGATTCTCCAAAAATAATTTGTCCTCTGAATTTTTAATAAGGTCCAGTGCATTTGCAGTTGCTATATCAAATAAGTCATCTAACTTCGACGTCCACGTCTCTTCTCTTTCTCTTTGCGTTCGCATAAACTTCTTTGTTAGAAGGTAGTTTACACCCACTTAAGGAAGGAGAAAAATATCCTAACAAATAAATTTTTTCACGCAAAATTCTTGATGACATGTCTAACTACTTTCAATGCACGACAATAAATGAAATGTAGTCGTCGTTAAATAACAACAAAAAACATATTCTGCTCTGCTACTCAGTAAGAACTAACGGTAGGTAAACTGTTGCAAATAATTCGCAAGAAATCCACAGAGTTTGAGTATTTACTCGAATTAACAAGCTCGTATGCAAAGAATGCGGAGATATGTGAAAATTTCGCTGTTATTTTTTAATTTGTTTTTTTCTGAATTAAATATTAATGTTAAAGAAAACTAATACAGAGCAACATTGTTCATAAGATATAGCCCTAGAATATTTGTGAATAAGGTTTTTCTCTAAAATAAATATTACTGAAGTTATGAACAATTGAAGCGAACCATAGTGAGAAAAATAGAGTTTTTAGCAAACTTTGTGGGCGCAAGGCACGCCCAATAACTATGCAAACGATTAAAATTTTTTATGTATAATTTTTTCCTAATTTGGAATCAATCTAAGGGGTTTGCCAATTGAAATTACGAAAAAAAATAACGGTCACACTAATAAACACATCCATACTTACATGAAATATTTGTTTGTAATTCCCAAATCCTAACTATGTTTATAATTTTTATATTCTTCATTTAATTTGCGGTATCTCTTTAATTTATACTATGTCTATCTACATACATATAAATGTCCTAAATACAGTAATATGTTCTGCTTTTTTATTTAAACAAGTTAAAAATAAATAAAAAAAACTTATAAATATGCATACATAAATAATAAAAAAGATAATAAATAAAATATAAATAAAGAAATACTTAAATTATAAAAAGTAATGAATACAAATTAAAAAAACGTGAATTTATAATATATAAATTCATTTTATTATAACTATATAATTTTTTTCAAAAGAAACGCAAACAACAATATTGATTTTTTTTAAACAATACCTTAAATTAAATAAATTAAAATACACTGAAAATAATTTAAATTTTTAAGTTTTACATAAAAAAATATTAAGAAATTTAAAGTAATGCATAAATTTTAAGTTAATATATAAATAAAAATCGCAAATTAACAAATTATATAATAAACAAAAATATAAAAACTTGTTTATGGTGGGAAATAAAACAAATTATAGTTACGTAATTTCATTTATTTAGTGTTTTTCCGATTTTTTTTTTCAAATTTTTTAATACTTCAACGATCAACTTCGATTTAAAAAAAACTTTGAAATATTGCGATGTTAGAAATTGCTTTTCGGTTTATTTCTTAAATAGAGATATTTTCTTATTATGTTTAACTTTTTGTGAGCTGGAAGAGCAATGTATTACAAAATTATTGTTATTTATTTAAAAGCTTACTTATCGTTAAATCTTTTTTAAGCTTACTGCGTTGCTAAAAACAACTTTATTAAAATTTTATGTAGATAAAATTGGAGATGGAAAAAATTGCACCCCTGTTTAACCTTCCAATGGTCGAAATTTACAACTTACTCACTCGTGTTAATTTGTGAATTATTTTTCCAAGAAGAATCTGAATTATAACAGTATTTTTTCTAAATATGTTGAGGCAATTTCATTACGTCCTTATTATATAAAATGTAATTATTTGCTGCTGTTGGTAATTGTTTTTAACTAAAAACTAATAAAAGTGGTTTTAATAAATCTAATAAACTACATATAAATGTTTAGTGCATCACCATTAAATCATCTTAGCTTCATAGTTTTTGTGAAGTTTTTTTCAAACTTTCCGTTTGCTTAGTCCGAGTTTAGACAGGCGAACATTTGGAAGGAAAACATCTGGATCTGGAATTCTCTTTTGTTGTTTCTTTCGCGTTCACATTAATATTTGCTTATTATTTTGAAAATGCAAAGTAAATGTCAACAAAGAAAATGTGAACAAAGCGTGTCGCCGTGTACCGAACAGAAAATTTATGCTCTCTTCCCCACCCGTAATATGCTTTCAAACTAAATGTTTCCCTTCCAAATGTTTCCCAGTCTAAACACAGTCATAGTTACTATAAGTGTGTTCGAGTACCCACAAGTTTTGTTCGCAGGATCTGAAATCGGTTTGTACCTCATGTTCTAAATATGTAACCAAAAAGGGTGGTGATATTGATTGCATCCTCTGGGGTAGGTGGTGTCGCCTTACCTGTGGTGATGTCAATAATGAACAAATGGTTTTAACATTGGCTTGGTTTTTAACGATTGTAAGTTTTGTAGCCTGGCTGCTCCACGTTCCTCTATGTCGGATGGTAATCAAATTGCGGCGTTGCGAAATGAGGTTAAAGTTTGTTTTGAGGAAATGATGTCATAAATGTATGTACATATGTACATACTACATATAACAAATAAATATACATACATACGTATTATAAAGTATCCAAGCTGGAATTTGAAAACAATATATTACACAGAAGGATTAACAGAAATAACATCATTGTTACCAGACATTCAACAATGTTGTTTTATTGACAAAAATTATGTAACAAAATTATGCTCAAACTGCGTTTTGCCCGTATAAAGAGCTTAATTATGGATAGTTATTTTAAAGCTGGGAACATAAGGTTAATAAGGGCTATAGCAGTTCTAGTACAGAAATCCACTCCAAAATATCTTAATGATAACCCCACTGCGATGGAGCATAAACTCAAGTTCTGTCGTAACTTGAAGAAAAACAAACTAGTACAATCATTCCGCTTGCTGCACATCGACTTCCCTACACCGAAAATTGTCATGACAGATGGATCATCCAAGAAGTATTTGTATTTATTTGTTTAGTGGGTCCAGCACAACAAGATTAATATCTTATAAATAAAAGTGCAAGTGAGAATGCACATGATTTTAGATTCATGTATGTATGTATGTATGTATTTGATTGTTATTGCTTGATGCAAAATAATAAAGATAAAATAAACAAAAATATAAAATAAAGTTATAGATTACGAATCAAAGCAAATTAAAATAAATAAATTAATTATAGAGATACATACATATATAAGAAATTTCATGTGAAAGTTAGCCAAATTACTTTATACGCTCATTTCTAAACCGGTTTGCGTTGCTGGTTCCAAAGACTAGTGCTATAAATGAAAATTTGGCGCTGAGAAAAAGTCCTTTTGCTGAATTAATTAAGACCTTAAAAAGATAATTCGGTTGTGTAATAGAGCTGTGTAGCTCATGAACGAACGGGTTAAATTGAACGAATCACCCAACTGAACGAAGTGCTCCGATCATTTTACTGCACGCTTTTGGTTCAATAGTGTACCGGTCGATTTTCTAGGTGAGTTAAAACTTGTTTTCGTTCGTTCACGTATCTTTTTTATGTCAAATTTACTTTCTATCATGGATCTTTTTTATGTTGCATTCTTTTGTTTCATTTGAGTTTTGATGTATTGATCAGAGTTATTTTAAAAATAAAATAAACATTTCTTTTTAGCATCAACCCATAAAAAGTTAGTATATATCAAGTCGTATTTAAATACAACTTGGTATATGTGTATGTACATACATATGTACATATATACATACAGTGGGGAGCACAAATGAGTACATGCTTGTTTGTACCTTCTGCACTTTTTATTCCATAAGAATGAAAATAATAAAGCGACCTAAAAATTGTTTTTTGTCGTTTATTTTATGTTTAATACTAAGCCAAATAATTTGCAACAAAACGTGCAAAACAATAAATTTCGGAAAATAAAAAAAATAGTACCAAATAAAACTTGCATGTACTCAATTTTGCACCCATGTGTTTTTCAAATATTTGCACAGAAATAATAGAGTTTACCGTTAGATTTGTATGTATTTCTTTGCTTATGACTTTTTTGTTAAAAAATATTAGTTTGCTGTTAATTTAACTGCGTTCATGTGGAAAAAATTGCAAATTATCCAACACAGATTAAATTACATACAATAAATAATAAAGAAACTGTCAAGAGCCATTGCAGACAATATTCTAGCATTAACAAAAAGTGGAAATTCAATTCGACTAATAGCTAAGCAGCAGAAAGTAAGTCAATCAGTGGTCATAACAGTGCAAAAAAGGAGCTGCATTGTTCCCAATCCTCAAGTCAGAGGTCGTAAAAAAATATTAACGAATGCGGACGCACGTCTTATGATAAAAGAAATGAAAAGAGACAAGTGTTTTACACCAAAAGGTGCTTCTATAGCAATAAACAAACCCGTTAAGTCGATGGACAACCAGAAGAGCCCCCGCGATATTGGCTAAATCTCAGCGGTAAAAAAAACAAAAACCTGCATTGTCTGTAAAAAAATGATAAGGCACGATTAAAGTTTGCCAGAGAGTACCGAAATTGGACAGTAGATCATTGGAAACGTGTAATCTGGTCAGACGAGTCCAATTTTAATCGTTTTCAATCCGACGGTAAACAATATTGCTGGCGCCGCCCTGGGAAGATAATTCAAAGACACCGTGTTAAGGAAACAGTGAAGCATGGTGGAGGGAGCGTATTTTGCAGACTCATCTTCCCGATTTCGTTGATAAGAGCGCCTATCCTGTGAAAGAAGTAATTTTTCAGCAGGATGGCGACCCAAAGCACACGTCCAAAATCGTGAAAGAATGGCTTAGTGTGGTGACCGTAATTAAAGACTATTTCCTGACGAACAAAAATAAAACCACGTTGTTTCGTTTAAGATGTAAAAAAGTCTTTAATTGCAAGAAAAATCTTATCTATACTTATATTATAAATGACATTAGTTTAGAGTTGCCAGACTTGTATATCACAATTCTCTCACCCTTATTACATACAGATCATCTAATTAAAAATTTGCAATGTTCATTCATTTTTTTTAATGCAATGTAATAATTCAATTTAATAAATAGTATAATTCGAACTTTCATTAAGAATCTATTATATAATCTTTCAAATGTTCTGGCATTCTACGCGCTCTTGTCGAAGCTCTTTGATTCGGCATTGGAGATGGCAGTTGTTGGCTTGATACTGGTTGTTGATCTAACATATGCCGTTGATGCGATGACGGCTGTTGATATGGAGATGCCTGTAGCATATATCCGGTTGAATTGTTGGGTATAAATACTAGATCTTCAATGTCCACATGCTGCTGATTACTTCTGGTTTCATCTGCAAGAACTATTCCTTCTTCCGTGTGTTCCGTAGGCTGTATTTTTGTTGCGCGTAGTTGGTTTATGTGTCTCTTCAACACCAATCCATTATCTAATGTAATTATATAATGTAGTTTGCCTAGTTTTTTTGTAACTATCCCTGGCTTCCATGTTGCCTTGTTATTCGCATAATAGCTAGCCATGACTCTCTCCCCTTGGAAAATTTGCCTGGATATACGTTTTGATTGTTGATTTTTGTCTAATTTAATTGGTTTAAAAGCATCCAAGCGTATTCGAATTTGTCTTCCCAAATATTGTTCCGACGGTGTCTTGTTGTTTTTGAGTGGCGTTGCTCTGTATCTAAAAAGTATTTCTTGCACTTTTTCTTGTATTGGCAAATTTTCATCGTTCATTGTTATTAGTTTGTGTTTTAGCATCTGCACATTTCGCTCCGCCAATCCGTTCGTAGCTGGGTGGCCTGGCGCTATAAACTTCTGGAAAATTCCACAGTTTTTGCAATATGTTTTGAATTCGTCGCTTGTAAAAACACTTGCATTGTCGGATACCAAAAAGTTTGGGTATCCATTTCTCGCAAATATTTCGTCTAAGATTTTTATTGTTGAAAAAGAAGATGGCGCGGCTCGGCTTATTCCGACTTCAGCCCATTTCGACTTAGCGTCCATTACCACCAAAAAAAAATTATTTTGAAAAGGACCCGCGTAATCTATGTGCAGGCGTTGCCAATTCCCTTCTGGCTCTACCCACGGGTGCAGTTCAGCCTATGCTGGGGAGCTTTTAATTATTGCACAGGAAGGGCAGGATCGGACTAGGAGTTCAATATCTCTGTCGAGAGCTTTCCAATACACATAACGTCGTGCCAATTGCTTCA
This sequence comes from Gymnocheta viridis, assembly GCA_956483585.1. Classification (NCBI taxonomy): domain Eukaryota; kingdom Metazoa; phylum Arthropoda; class Insecta; order Diptera; family Tachinidae; genus Gymnocheta; species Gymnocheta viridis. The sequence goes on from OY101441.1 coordinate 68,951,923, forward strand.
TCTTAGTGATGCCTAGATGAGTATGATGAAGTTCACGTAAAACGTAAGGCTGCAGCCTTGATGGTATTACTACCCTTTGATCTGAGAGCTGCTGATTTGCTGAACGCTTTCGTTGCAAATAAGATGTACTTCTTAATTAATGGAACATTCACCCAATTTTGTAATGTCGGGAGCTCTAGAGAGGCAATCGGCGTTAGTGTTATCGACCCCTTTTTTAATTGTATTTCGTAATTGAACCCGGATAAGTACGCTGCGTAACGTTGTAAGCGGTTCAAGGTCATTTGGGGCAATTTAGCAGTTTGATGAAAGATTCTCATTATTGGTTGGTTGTCTGTTATGAGAACAAATTTACGGCCGAATAAGTATTCGTGGAAATACTGCACGGCAAAGACAATTGGGAGGGCCTCTCTATCCAGCTGAGAGTAGTTTTGCTCGGCTGACGTTAACGCTCTTGATGCGTACGCTATTGGCCGCTCTACGCCATCGACTAAGTGCGATAAAACCCCCGCGATACCAGTTGGCCCTGCATCGCAAGCTAGCTGGGTTTTTAATTTTGGGTTATACGGCATCAATACCCTATCACTTGCCAATTCTCTTCTTAAGACATTAATGCTTTTTCACATTTATTAGTCCAGCTAAATCTGACATCTTTCTTTAGCAAGCTTCTTAGGGGTGTAGTTATCGATGAAATATTCGGTATAAACCTAGCATAATAAGTTACCATCCCTAAGAACCGCCTGACGTCGTCGATAGATCTTGGTGTAGGCATGTTAAGCACTGCAGATACTTTTGAGGGAGATTTCTTTATTGTATTATATCCGACAATGTGACCCAAAAATTCAATAGTTTCCTTAAAGAATGTGCATTTATTACGATTGAGATGCATATCGCAACGTTGTAGTTGTAAAAGACAGACTTTTAAATTGGACATACAATCTTCCATTGTGTTTCCATGCACAATTATATCATCGAAGTATGACTCGGCCTTTGGTACATCCCGTAAAATCTGGTCAATAATTTTGTTAAATTCTGCTGGTGCAGTCTTAATGCCAAATGACAAGCGTTGCATTCTGTACGTACCACGATGAGTTGTAATTGTCTGAACAATACTCGATTGTTCATCCACGGGAATGTGTAAATAGGCCTTATACAAGTCAAGCCTACAAAAGTATTTTGAGTCCCGAAGGTTATTGAAAATGTCATCGATTTTTCGAATCGGGTAGTGCGCATCGACTAGGCGCTGGTTTACACCCACTTTGTAATCAACACAAAGTCTTACGCCCCCATCTGCTTTCGGTATTATTACTAGGGGTGACCCCCAGTCACTATTTGTTGTTTTCGATATAATTCCCGTTCTCTCTAAAAGATCTAGTTCCTTTTCAACTCGTTGTGTTAAGGAATAAGGGATAGGCCTTTCCTTATTATAAATGGGTGTGGTTCCCTCTCGCAACTTTAATGACACTTTGTATTGTTCAGTGCAACCAATTTTTTCTTCGAACACTTTAGAAAATTCCTTCATAATATCATCGATTACTCTTACCTGATTAATATCAGCTGCATTTGTTGTTTGGAAATTGTTGTCAATGTCGTTTAAATTTATTTTTAAACGTCTAATCCACGAACGTCCTAATAAGGCAGAACAGCCATCAGGAACTATGTAAACCTCATCGATTATCGAGCACTTATTGTACTTGGCCCGTACTTTTATTTTGCCTTCTGGTAAAAATGTTGTTTGGGTATATGAACGGAATGTAATATTGGTCGGAATTAGTGGAATGTTTAATTTTAACTCGTTGAATTGACACCTGGGTAGAAATGTAAACCCTGATCCAGAGTCTACCTCAAACTTTACTATCTTACCCTCGATTTCGACTTCCGTGTAATACCGCTCGGAGTTCGACTTATTGGTGTTGTTTTGGTAAATATCAACCACCTTGTAGACACCATATTCTTCTTCTTGTTGTATATGATTTGTTGCATTTGTACTAAACTGCGTTTTCACATTCGACGACTTACTCAAGGTAGCAATACAAACTTTGGCCACGTGTCCCTTCCTGTTGCACCCGGTACACCTTAACTTCTCTCTATCCGCATGACACTCTTTAGCGTAATGATTGCTTCTATCACACCGCACACACAAGCCTTCTATGCCTAGCTTCCTGTAATTAATTTTTGCTTGCCGATGTGTTTTTGATGATTGTGCACTTTTATTGTTGTGTTTCTGATTTTTGCGGTTAGAAATTTGATTTATTGCTGCTGTTGTTGTTGTTTTCAGAGTCATTTCTTTCGAATCAGCTTTTGCAGCTTCAATAGCTATTGCCTTAGCGACAACATCCTCAAATTTAGGTGACTCTGACTGAAGAAGTTGCTCCTTTACGTTGTTGTCACAGATACCTCGTATGAACTGTGCACGTAAAAATATTTCAGCCACTGACGTTTTGCATTTGCATGAGGCTACAAACTCGCAATCTGCTATTTCAGCACGTAGTGAAGCGACGAATTCTGCAATGGACTGTCCCTCTATCTGGTACTTTGACAAAAACTGGTGTTGTCTTACTAACACGTTTTTCTTCGGAGACAGGTGCTTCTCTAAAAGCTCCAGTAATTCGTCGTACTTAATTTCATTTAGCGCCTTTGGCGCGGCCAATGAACTCGCAATCTTAAAAAGTTTCGCTCCCATAGAATTCAGCAGAAGCTTACCACAGTACTCTTTGTTGTCAGAAATTCCTTTCATTTCTGTGTAGTTTCCAAAGCGTTGTAAGTAGTTCCTGAATGACTTTTTGGAACAGTCAAATGCCTCAAAATTTGGCAATAATGCGGAATTTGTAGCGGGAGGGTTTTGCACTGGCCCTCGCCCTTGCTGTAAATTGCGCTTGATCCATTGTACCACGTAAATATGTAAAATTTTTTTCCGCTGTTGTATTTTTTTAATTATAGGACTTAACCTCGTCGCCAAAAAATGTGGTGACCGTAATTAAAGACTATTTCCTGACGAACAAAAATAAAACCACGTTGTTTCGTTTAAGATGTAAAAAAGTCTTTAATTGCAAGAAAAATCTTATCTATACTTATATTATAAATGACATTAGTTTAGGGTTGCCAGACTTGTATATCACACTTAGCGAGCAAAATTTTCTATTGATGCAGTGGCCAGCTCAAAGTCCCGACCTCAATCCGATTGAGAATTTGTAGTCAATCGTGAAGAGACGGTTGGGACAATATCGATCAAAACCAACAAATTTCGACGAGCTTTGGCAGCGGATTGAGCGCAAATGGGAGAATATTCCAAATGAAGTAATTGAAAAATTGGTGGAGAGTATGCCTAAACGTGTAGAAAGTGTTTTACGTACGTAATAAGGGCTTTGGACTAAGTATTAAAAATACTATCATTCTCTACGGTTCTTGTATGTTGCAAAATTGAGTATATGCGAGTTGTTTTCGTTTTGTTTGTTTTTTTCTTTGAACTTGATGCTTTTAGTTTTGAATTATCAATTATTATTTTGTTGTATATTAAACATAAAATAAATGATAAAAAAATTTTTGGATTTGCTTCATTATTTTAAGTTTTATGCAATAAAAAGTGCAGAAGGTACAAACATGTACTCATTTGTATATTATGCTAAAATAAAATTTCTAATATTCTAGTAAAAAAAAAAACAAGAAATTGTTTCTAAAATGAACTTAACTATGATTTTTTAATTAATAAATCCGTTTTTAATAAATTCTTTAATTTAATTACATTATTCAAAGATTTACAACCGATTTCCTTAAGAAAAGAATGAATTAAAAACAAGTAAGAGATATATTCGGCTGTGCCGAATCTTATATACCCTTCACCATAGTATGGAGTGACGAAAGAAGTCAGAATCACGAAAATTCACGCCCACGAAATACGAAAAAATAATTTAAATGGCCACTCACCGTCTCACGGACGCGATGGAAATAAAAAATTAATCACGATCACGCATTATTGGTTCTAATCTCTACTTCATAGTATAGGCTGATTTCATAAACACAACTTGCAAAGCAACACTGGAAGCATAAGTTTACAAGGCATTCTCGTGTTGCTTTGCAAACTGCGTTTATGAAGTCAGCCATAAATGATGAATTTCGTAACAAATTTGTAACACTTTCTTGCCTGGGGTGCATTATAAAAATATTAACATCCCCTTATTAGCACTTATATAATTTTTCACACATCCAAGAAGTGTTTCAACGTCTTTATCAAAAAGCTTGTGGTCTTCGACTAAACAAAGAAATGATTTGAAACGTAAGAAAAGATTTAATAATGAAGAAATTCTCCCAAAATTTATTTAAAAAAGCGCCAACTATTACATAAATCTGTTAGTCTAATGATTAAAATGTTTCAATATTATCTTCATATTGAAAATAATTTAAATCAAAAATTCTTTAAAAAAACGAACTTTTTCAAATAAAAAGTAAAAGTAATAAAAATAACTAAAATGTATCAAAAATTAGAAAAAATAGCATTTTGTTGTGTTCAGGATTTGAAACCGTACCCTAACTGGTGGCACGCTATAATATAATATAATAATAATACCAAAAATAAAAATAACTTGACGGTGTAAGAAAAAATTTTAAATTATAAAATATAACAACATATTTTAATTCATTATTTTAATTTAATTTTTTCTTTGAAACTCGTATGATGTACGTATGTATGTAAACTAGTGGTTTTCTGATAGTTGTCTTTTTAAAATTTTTTTAGTTTTCCATTTACTTATCTGTATTGCGATTGGACCAGACGATTAAGAAAACAGATGGATTTAATTAAAAACATTTTTCATTTAAATCTACTGCGTTTACTGTGCAAGACAGAGAAACAAATATGAAAAATTACGATGAAATCGCAAACAGAAAGCTTTTTGCTCTCAATTCGGCTTATTTTCGTAATATTTAACCATTAATCCGCGTTTAATTCCGTAGTGCGTGCTATCGACATGCGGTATTCCGCAAAACTATGATTTTTTATGTGTTTTTAATGAATGTGAGACCAGTTAATTTTATATGAATATGAAGAAATCAATTTTGTGTCTCCTAAGATCTTAACTTATGATTTTGTATATGTTGAATTGGGGAAAATACGAAAATATGGAAAAAATAAAATACAAATACATATGTATGCATATAAGTTAACAAACTTTTTGTTAACACTTTTTTTTATGACTTTATTTGGAAATTTATTTGCTTAATTGCAACTTGTGGCTACTGAACTCATTTATTAAAATTTTGTATTATTATGCTGAATTGCAAGCTCGTGTTAAATGAACTCATTTATTTATCAAAATTTTTATTAAAAAATTTAAAACAAACAAATGCTGACAATGCGTCTGCTTTTGTTTGTTAATTCTTTTGGCGTGGTTTCATTTGTCATAGCTACGGTTAATAAAGCGAGTTTTAATAAGTCTTTATAGAAGACAACTTCAATAAACGGAAAAATAAAAAGTTTAAGAATAAAACAAGTGTTTCATTTATATTTTTAAAGAGCTAGATAATAAAATCTAGTAAGTTATACTAGCTTTAGACGCGGTACAGCTCGCGAACTATTATCGCTACGCTTTACAAATGTTTTGGAAATTTTCCCCAAACATTCCGATCTAAAAATCCAAAGTTCATATGTATGTATACGATAGAAACTGATTGTTTAAAAATATTTGATGAATTGCGAACTATTCTTAAAATACATTTTAATTAAGCCCACATTAAATTATTCAATTGGATAATGCAATCTAGAAGCTAAATATAAATTTGTGGAAAGAAGGTATTTGCAATACTTTTATTCAAAATACAAATGCATTTTAAATTTTTATTCCAAATACAAAATAGTTTTTAATAATTTTCACAATGGAAGTGATATTTTTTAAGTTTTTTTACTCTATAATGTTGCTGTTTTTTAATCAATATTAAATCATACAATTTTCCTGATGTTCGCATATTTTTAAGAATTTTTGGCATTTTAGAGATTTTTTCAAGATTTTTGGCTGCCAATTGCCAATTATATCATTTTTTTAAAATAAATTTTGGGAATAATTTCCACTATTGCAGTTGCAATTTTTAATATATGCGCTATTTTCGCGGGGTTTTAAATTTTTTAGTTTCTTTGCTAATTACATTATGGAGCTTGATATCAAATTAAATTCTTACATCAAACTTTGTTTTTATTTTATAGAAAAATGGCAATTAATTGAAGTGCTTTTGAAGATTAACTCACTGATGTTACAGAATGAAAGAAACATTTCTTATCAAATTCTAGCCGGGAAGAGATTTTTCTGCTTTGTTATGTGTTACTAAGTATCCAAACAACATTTTAATTGTCAAAAGATTTTTTATCACATTGTACAAATACAATATTAATACCGGGTTCTGATATATTGCAGGTACGCTCTGCACCTGAATATAGAAAATAATTAAAATTACACAAGCATAAAACAGGATATAAGCATAAATTTTACCTTTCTTCTGAAAACACAAATAGTCATAAAAAATTAAAAATTAATACATTTTTAAAACAAAACTAAAATTCAATTTCATTGATTTTGTATATTTACTCGTACATAGTGTCTTGACTATCCATTACATTTCTTTAATATAAATAATATAAAAAATAATTTTGGTTATTTATATACGAAAAGAAAATGTAAGCGATAAAAAATACTGTAATACGCATGCATAATATTATAATAATAAATGTACAAAAATAAGTTTAAAGAAACAAACAAAAACAAAACATAAAAAAACAATAGAATAGGAAATATAACAAAAAAGTTTTTTTGGCTATATCTCATTAATTATTGTGAAATTGGTTCACGTTTTCCTATGTTATAAATATTCTTGCTATATTTATGAAGTCACTGCTGTAGCTAGCAGTTAGCATATATTTCGCAGCCATATAGTAGGACAGGTTAGAGGTATGTCTTAGCGAGCAGAGAACGTATAGAGAGAGGCGTTGAATGCTTGACAGCAAAAAGGTTCCTAAGCATTCCGTATATTCGAGCTAAACACATGCAAATGATACATAATATTCCAAAACAAAACTTAATCGAAAGAAAAAGAAGATAGGAGAGAGTATAAACCAGCTGCTTTGCTATGAAACGTACATATGTATGTATGTATGAAATAGAAACAGAAATAATAAGCAATTTTAAACATTGTAATTGTTAAATTGTAAAAAATTTAAATTTAATGAAAATAAAGGTGATAAATATATAAAAATTAAATATTGTGGTAACTTTAATTAAATAAACACATCGGTTAAATATGGAAAGTGTTATGTATGAGTCTGGTATCATTAATATTATATTGTATGTCTGGCAACTCGAATATAAAAGCGTCAGATTATTCTAGTTGTTCAGATAGTATTACTTAAAACGTTTATTGTATTAAATAAAGGAATTTAATAATTACAAACGCGATCTTTAATTTTACAAACATAATACTGGTGTCAGAAGTGGGATCAACAAAATGCCGTTGAACGCAGATGACTTACGCACCATTTCAGAGATTTTCGCCAAGGCTCTAGAACAATCCGCAACTCAGACGGCCCTGGCGGTAGCAAATAGTGCACAGCTGCCTGCCGGGCCAAGAACATCATTACCACCTGTATCTATATCAGGATATAAGAATGCTGATGCTACATCCGTTCAGGATTACTTCGTACGTTGCGAGTGGGCTTTCCAGTTAAGCAAGATAGCACAAAATGAATACAAAAATTATATTCTGGTACACATGGGTACAGAATTGATTAGCTCAAAGTCGCCAGAGGATTTATCATACGACGAGATCAAAACAACATTAGTTAACCACTTTGACAAGAAGAATAATCAGTATGCTGAAAGTGTTAGATTTCGACAAATTCTACAGGAAAAAGAAGAAACGCTGTCTAGTTTTATACTGCTGCCAATCACTGCAACTACGGGAATTTTTTGGACAGAATGCTGACCGAACAACTTTTTTTGGTCTGGAGTCAAGAGTAGTGTGTTTTTGCCGGTTCGCTATCAAGTTTTTCATATAAAATGAATGTGCATGCCTGGCTGGGAAACGTGATCGTTAAAAATATTTTTTGTTAGGTAATTAAGTGTATTTATTATGAAAATGCGTTTTCCATCCTTGGATGGTTGTTTGTATTAGGAGCGTTCATAAAATTTGTATTGTGTATTAAGCGGTTTCAAAAAAAATTTTATATGTAAATTTTTTTTGTTTTCACATGCCTGATTTGAGAGTCAGTCATGGCTTCTCTATTGAATATCACCCCTGAAACTTCTGTACGAACACCCCTACCCGGACACCAATATTGAACAACTCTGTTGAATGTTTGTCAGGAAGCTGGAAATTTTCTTCATAGGTACAAAATATTTCACCGAGTTAAATATGAACTCCCTACTAATTTTTTTCAGTTTTGATTGCTGAAAGAAAATGAAACTAATAAAAAAAGGGCACATCGGTCTATTTTTATTACCCTTGTCCTTTCTGTCTATTCATTAGCATTTTCTTTTTGTTGCACTTGATAAGATACATCAACTTAGGGCTTGTGTTTTTTCTTTTGTTTAAAGTAAACCATAAATGTTTGACTGTGTCCTCTATTGTCTGTCTATTTTTAATGAAAAATAAGGGTGCGAGAAAGTGAAACATTGTCTATTTTTAAATGCATTCATATGTCGTGTATGTGCATATGTGTGCACATTTATATCGCTATTAGTCAGTTTCAGTGAGCTCGTTAGAATATTTTATTATATTGCGCATGTATGCGTGTGTTTGCATTGGATCATTTTCTGTCTGTCCTTCTCTACCGCCTGTCTTTTTTTATTGAGGTCGATCTTTTTATTTTTTTTATAAAAAAAGGGTATGAGAAAATTCTTAAACACCTACGCATTTCGCTCTATTTTTATTACCCTTGTCCTTTTTGAAATTCCTTATCCTTTCTGTCTATTCATTAGCATTTTCTTTTTATTGCATTTGGCTTTTCCTTTTATCTTTTTTATTGCGGTTGATCTTTTTATTTATTGAAAATTCTTCGAGTGACATTTTTATGAGTGGGAAAGTGAAACATGTGGATACTTGCAAATTTTTTATTTTTTGGTTATATTACAGGTATTGATCAATTCTTTCAATATATACAGATTTTACCCTTTTTTATTGATTTACGCTAACATAGTTTAGTATAAATGCGAGTGTTTTGCAGATTTTTTTTTCAAAGAAAATTGTGAAGTCAATTAGAATATATATAGAATAAAGAAGAAAATATTTTCCAAAATTTTTAAAATAAATATGGAAGAGTCAATGCTAAATTTCATTAGTTTCGATGATGAGGAAACGCAGCTCCTGTTTCCATCATCATCACAAGCATCACCACCACAACAATCATCTTCATCAGAAATACCACCAGGACAGCCATTATTTTCCAGAAGACTTTCACCATCATCTTCATCAGAAATACCACCAGGACAGCCATTATTTTTTAGGAGGTATTCATCATCATCTTCAACATCTCCACCACCAGCACCACCATTATTGTTTAGGAACTCTTGCTCATCTTCATCATCTTCATCAATAGAAACATCGCAACCACCACCACCAATCAGCGAAACGTTAGTAATAGAAAACATGTATAACCAGGTTAGAATTAACTTAAAAAAAGTATAATTCTTATAAAAAAACCAAAATAAATACAATAATAAAATAAACAAATATATAGAAAAACAAACAGCATCAACAATCAAATTTAAAAAATATTTGCAACAAATGATTCATAAGAAGGACGCCGAAGAGAGTCCTCTTAAAACTATATTTGAAGAAAACTATAAATGTTTAATATGTGAATCTTACAAGTCGGGTGCAATTATAATGTATCTTAGTTGCATCCATTTAATATGTAAGCCTTGCATGCAAAAATGGAGCAGATTGGACTGCCCTTTTTGCGGGCAAAATATAATATATATTAACCAAATTAGAAAAATCGGGGAACGTTTTGGTATCGAAAACGTCCCCCTTAATAGTATATATAATAATACAATTGTTTTATCAAGCGATGAAGAATTATAAATAAAAATATTATGAAAAAATGAAAAAGATAAATTGTTGTTTTATTTCTCTTTATTCAATAGGATTCTTTCTCTTTTCAGCTTAATCTAATAAAATACATACTAAAATAAATATTAAAAAATAAAACTAATTGATATACAGAAATATATATGATGTGTTTTTATTTATTATGGTGTAATGATCTGCAGTCTGGCAACCTTGGTCCAGGGATGACAGACACCTATTTGACATAAATGCAACCGATAGTTTTTCATTTCCGTTGCATTTGGGTTCTTCCTTTTTTGTACGTCAAAGAAACCACACTTGTAATTTCTAATAAAGACAAATAAAAGAAAAATAAAGTTGTTACACATCAGGTGTGGGGTACAACTTAGTGTATTATAAAAAATAATAATTGTTCGGAATGGAAAATAGTGGAAAGATGGATTTACGGCCAAGCCGTCAATCAATAATCGAATCACTTACTGCGGCCGGCATCGACTTCCCTCCATCAGCCACCTTAACACAGCTTCGTACATTGCACGAGGCGCTGGTGAAGGAGGAAACTGTGGTGGGAGATGGAATATCGAGCAACGAAGTTAAAGATACTGCTGGTAAATGCGATGTCAGCCAAGCGGTAACTGCTGATGCCGAAAAGTTGGCTGAAATCAATGAGACCAATAGTAATGTGGCTGCTATTGAGGAAACATCCGAAAATGCTGGAAGTGTCAACGAGCCTGCCGAAAACTCATCCGCTGTCTTAACTGCCACCAACGTGCCTGCCGTAAACGCATTCGATTTTTCATCTGCTGCCAAAGTGCCTGCTGAAAATTTATCTGCCGTCATCATGCCTGCCGCAAATACTTCCGCTGTCCACGTGCCTGCTGCAAATATTTCTGCGGTCAACATCCTTGCAAAAACCATGTTTTCATCCGAGGCCGCTGCCCCAAGGCTCTCCGCTAATGCGTCAGCAGAAGAAGAACTAAAAAATTTGGAAATAAGATTGAAGATGTTGCAGCTACAAGAGCAAATCCGAGTTTTGGAGGATCGACAAAGTCTGCAACGACCCATCAGCCATATAGATCTGAACGAGTTGGATGCCGCCGTACCCACATTCAGTGGAGACAATCACCAAGACATATCAAAATGGTTGACACAATTCGAGGACTATGCCACCAAGTATACCGACAGAGAAAAATGTGTGGGTGTCCGTCGGCGACTAGTGGGAACGGCTAAACAGCACGTGATAAACTTGGGTCTGGTCGAATATCTGATCTGAAGGCGAGCTTAAAGACTGTCTTCACTCGTACGGTTGCCCGCCAGGAGATTTACAGACAGCTTAACTTGAGAAGACTAAAACCGGAAGAGTCGTGCCTCAGCTACTTGGTGTCGATGCAGGCAATTGCGGCAAATTCGGACATAGAAGGGCAAGAGTTGGTCGACATAATAATTGACGGCATGCCTGACGATAAAAATATCAATATGTTGTATGGGGCAAAAACTATCGACGAATTGATCACAAAGTTGGATCGATATGAGTATCGACGACATCAGACACGTGCAACTACTATAAAATCGACAAGTGCTACAGCGGCCAACAAACAAAAAACAGCTGCACTGGGTAGCAACAATTTTGCCAACACATCCGATGCCGAAATCCGCTGCTATAACTGCTCGCAATTTGGACATTACCAAAGCAAATGTCCGAAGCCGAAGCGTCCTGCCAATTCATGCTTTATATGTGCTGAAGTTGGACACTTTCACCAAAACTGTCCTAAAAAGAAGACGGTAGTCGCTGCAATAGTAAATGATGATCAACAATTAGATGCGTTCCAATCGGTAAGTGTTGCCTTTTTAAATCAGGGTAAGCGCACTAACTTAATAAAGTTCTTTTCTTTGCTTGATACGGGTAGCCCTATTAGCTGTATAAAAAAAATCAATGGTGCCGTTTTTAATTAAAAATGAAGAAATTTTATCAAAATACCGTGGTGTTGGAAATAAAATAATTAATATGTTTGGCAGTGTAGAATGCGAAATTTTTTTTTAAAATCAAAAAGTAACACACAATCTGTTTATTTTGCCAGATGAAGATGCTGTGGTGCCATTGATATTTGGTCGTGACCTCTTGATAAAATTAAACATTCATTTATGTAAAATAAGAAAACGTTATAAAAAAAATGAACTATTAAATATGAATTTGAAAGACTTAAATAAAAATATAAAAAAAAGATGTTAGTGCGCTTATGCTGTTTGGTTTATACAGAGATCCTCATCAGTTAGTCGAAGTTCCAACCATAAAAGATAATTTAAACTTATTTAGTGTGTTACCCTTCGATGGAAATGATATCGAAGATTATAAAGTAGTTGATAAAAAAAATATTGCAAGTGGAGTAGGGTATTCAAACGGAAAAAACGCAATTGTTTCTGAATTAGAGTGGGGCGATCGTCAAAATATGTGTAATTTGGAAATCGTTGAGGAAAACGGGGAGTGCGGGGAAATGATGCAGGTGGTTTGTGCAATTGAGACTGAGGCGAAAGTAGATATCAATGAGAATTTAGACGCGAAAGATGTGTGTGCTCTCAGATCGATAATTGAGGAAATTTATTTAATCGATTCGGACAACATTACAGAGCCAACAGACTATAATATGAAAATCAATTTGGTAAATGACGTGCCGGTATATTGCGGTCCTAGGCGACTTTCATACCGCGAGCGATGCGAAGTTAAAGCGAAGTTAGACGAATTATTAGAGAAGGGCATAATACGCCCTAGTGAGTCACCCTATGCCTCACCAATCGTGTTAGTGCGAAGGAAAAATGGAAATTTAAGAATGTGTATTGATTATCGATCGTTGAATAAAATTACTTTTAAAGATAATTATCCTCTGCCATTGATTGAGGACTGCTTGGACTACTTGGGCAATAAAAAATATTTTTCGACTCTCGACTTGGAAAATAGTTTTCACCAAGTCCCAATGCATAAGGATTCAATTAAATACACCGCGTTTGTTACCCCCATGGGACAATTTGAGTATTGTTATATGCCTTTCGGCCTAAGAAATGCAGGGGCCGTATTTCAGCGCTTTATTAATAGGGTATTAAGAGAATTTGTTGATGCAGGAAAGATAGTAGTATATTTAGATGACATCAGCATAGCCACTGAGACGCTTGTGGAACATTTTCAATTAGTAGCGGATGTTTTAAAAACATTGAAAAGGGCTGGTTTGACATTAAACTTAACGAAATGCAAATTTGCATATAGAGAGCTTGACTATTTGGGATATAGAGTAAACAAAGACGGAATTCGCCCCAATGACGACCATATTAGAACCATTAAAGAATATCCTATGCCCGATGACCACGAGGGGCTAGAACGCTGTTTAGGGTTGTTCTCCTTTTTCCGTCGATTTGTGTTAGATTTTTCAAGAATAGCGAGGCCACTAACAGAGTTGAAGAAAGACAAAACTTTTAGCTGGTCGAGTGAATGCAACGAAGCATTTTCAACTTTGAAAAACAGGCTGATAAATTCACTGTGTATAACCCCCGCCGGGAAACGGAACTACATACCGACGCCAGTGCTAAGGGATATGGGTCGGTACTGCTACAGAGGCAGGACGATAATAAGTTACATCCAGTGGCTTATTATTCAAAGTGTACGTCGGCTGCAGAGTCGAGATATCACAGTTTTGAACTGGAAACGCTAGCTATGATATATGCTTTGAGGAGATTCCGGGTATACTTGGAAGGGATTCCGTTTACTATAGTGACTGACTGCAACTCACTTACGTTGACGTTAAGTAAAAAATTAATGAACCCGAGAATAGCAAGGTGGGCATTAGAGTTAGAGAACTACGACTATAGCATCCGACACCGTAAGGGCGAATTAATGGCACATGTGGACGCTTTAAGCAGAGCACCTATTATTGCAGTAATCGACGCAGACGAGGTAGATAGAAATATCCAAATTACACAGACTAGGGATAAAAATATTCAGGATATTAGAAGTAGATTGGAGGAAGGAGATTTAGAGGGGTATGTTTTAGATAATGGACTGATTTTTCGTTTAGGTCCTCAGAGCCAAAAGCAGCTGTATGTGCCGGCGGAGTTAGAAGAGAATATAATGCGGCTAAATCATGAAAAATACGGCCATGTAGGAATTGAGAAGTGCGCGAAACAGATAAAAAAGTTTTATTGGTTTCCGAATATGAGGGAAAAACTGAATCGGTTTATAAGAAATTGCCTGAAATGTATTTATTATTCAAACTCAAACAGAAAAAATGAAAGAAATCTGTATAACATAGAAAAAAAGCCGGTTCCTTTTGATACACTGCATATCGATCACTTCGGTCCTTTGCCGTCATGCAAATCAAAACGAAAACATATATTAGTGGTTGTTGATGCATTTACAAAATTTACAAAACTATATGCAGTCAATTCACCGGGCACAAGGGAAGCCTGCTGCGCATTGCGAAAATATTTTGAATATTACAGCCGTCCGAGAAGAATCATTAGCGACCGGGGGACTTGCTTCACATCTAACGAATTTGAAAAATTCGTGTCAGACAGACCCATTGCGCATGTGAAAAATTCAGTGGCGTCGCCGCAGTCCAACGGGCAAGTAGAAAGGGTAAACCGCGACTTACGAGCTATGCTTGCTAAGCTTACTGAGCCCATCGAACATGCCGATTGGGTCAACATGTTGACACAAGTGGAATTTGCTGTTAATAATACAGTTCACAATAGTACTGGTCAGTCACCATGTGAAATGCTGTTTGGCATCGAACAGCGCGGTGAAACCATAGATGAGCTTACCTAACACTTGCAAGATACATACGCTGAAAAGGAAATTGATTTAAACTTAATAAGGGAAAAAGCTTCAGAAGCTATTGAAAAGTCTCAATTGAAGAACTTAAGTTATTTTAATGAGCATCACGTACCAGCTAAGTCTTTCGAAGTGGGAGATTTAGTAGTTTTGAAGAACGTTGATACAACCGCGGGAGTGAACAAAAAATTAATACCGAAGTACCGCGGTCCATATATAATTCAGAAACAGTTGGGTAATGATCGTTATGAAATATCCGATGTAGAAAACTACCAAGTTACACAAATGCCCTACAATGGCATAGTTGATTCTAGTCGTTTAAAGAAATGGTTGGAACCTAGAGTAGATAAGGATGGTAGTTCTGTGGAATCTGAAGGCAACACTAGCGATTACGAAGATTATGAATTTTTGGAAGATGAATTTTTGGAAAATGAAGAACAATCGAGGTCGATTGTAGGGTCAGATAGGCCGAGATTGTAATGATCTGCAGTCTGGCAACCTTGGTCCAGGGATGACAGACACCTGTTTGACATAAATGCAACCGATAGTTTTTCATTTCCGTTGCATTTGAGTTCTTCCTTTTTTGTACGTCAAAGAAACCACACTTGTAATTTCTAATAAAGACAAATAAAAGAAAAATAAAGTTGTTACAATGGAGATTTTTATTAGGAATTTTTTTTCAGATTACATAACAATTAAAAATATTTAAATTTATTTTACTTTTCAGATACAGGTTTATAGTTAAAAAGTCTTTTATAAAGATTAAAAAGCTTTTGTGTTAATATGTATTCGTTATAATATAAATACATGCACATATGTTAACATTTGATATACTGATGTTTTCACAATTACATCTATGAATTCCATTATGAACATATATGAATGGATAAGAATCATTACTATACATTCTTAATTCTTCAATCATTCTCAAGAATAATTTCTTGTGTTCCTTATCGATATGGCAACTATATCCATCTAATAGTTCCTTTAATTCAGCTGACGAAACCATTTTTAATAGAGTTGATGTAGCTCGCAACAGTATGAATGAATAACTAATTAAAATTTATCGGTAAGAGATTATTTATTATTAAAATGTTATTCAAATGAGTAAACAAAGTTTTGAGATGTTTTAATTGTTCTCTTTATTGAGTGATATAAATAAAAAAAAATCCTTTTTTTAGTGTTTTACATATTATTGAAATTACAATTTTTACATTTAGTTATATTGTATATATTATAGTATGTTTGTATTAGCTTTTTTGCCTCTTCTTCTATTTCCATATTTCTTCTTCGGTAGTATGAGCATGAGCAAGTGTCTGCTCCACATGTTGTATTATCATTCGACCAAGAACAGTCTTCATAATGTTCTCCAAATTTATTTTTCTTTGTTTTCAAGCTATTTGCACTCTCAAGATGTGATTGAATATTGATGAGTTTGTATTTATCTTCATCAGAAACCAAATCAGAACATTTCTTTAAGAAATCATATATTTCTTTTAATATAATAATTTTTACTAGTGTTTATATACTCCAACAAAAAGTTTATGAATAGTTATAATTCATGATGGATTTGTTATTTATAGTTTTTGAAAGCAAATGTGAAATTACTTACTTACATACATACATCAAAAAAAAAAATATAAATAATTTCTTTAGCTTTATTATTAAATTTATTAAAATTATTTTCTTAAACTATCTATAAAATATATATGTATATATATAATTAAAATAGTTAAACATTTTCCATTTTGATAGTTCTAAAACAGAAAATCCAATGTAAATGGGCTTATTATATTCAGTTCGCACTCTACTCTACTCTACTCTTTTGAGGGAACTATGAAAATTATGTCTAGCAATAAGAGCTCTAGCTCCTAATCGCTTACCTCTACTTTCCCATTCACATACTATTTTAATGTCTTTCCTTTTATCGACATTTTCCATAGTCTTACCATATACAGCGTTGTTTAATAATTTAAAAAAGTTTTGTTCAAATGAATTCTTAGATAATGTTCTGTGATAATTGTTTATATCAATATATTTTTTCAACCAATTAGACCGACTAAATTCAAGAATTCTATGAATTTTCTTTAATACCAATCCATGTTGAATACATTGTTGAAGATTTTTATAATGTATTACATAATTGGTTTTGTTGTTTAAGTCTGTTATTAATTTTCGCTGTTTCATGCTTTCAATTTTCTTGTTTTCTGCACAAAATGGTAAGTCGCTATGATAGTCGTGTAATGTGGTTGGATATTCTAAATCAACTTCCAATATGTAACCCAATGCTGAATCTTCTTTTACATTATTTACATCAAAATTTTTAAAGTTTTCTACCCACTTGAAATTTTTAAAGGGGAGGTATTGAGACATTGCATAACCATATAAGTTATTTACATCTAAATACATCAGGTAATTAGATTGTTTTGTAGGATCATAATCACTAACGTATTTATTATTGGCTACCGAATGTCGTTTACTGCATTGAACATACCCCCCCTAATACCCCGCACAACAAAATTATACATGTTAATATCAGTTAAAAAATTCCAACTCAATTTCCGTTGTTTTCAACATTACATCCCATGACAAGCCCGGGCTAGTATAATATTGGCAGGGGTCTAAATTGTAAATGTTTTTACAAACTTTACGGAAATTTTCAAATACATCGCAAAGCAATAAAACATCTACTTTTAAATATAATAGAAGATAGTCCATCAGAGTGTTACATTTGAATGTACTCCAAACCTTTTCAGCATGTTCATAATCCTCTACACTACACGGCTCATTAGAAAGTTTATTAAAGAAGCATGAACGGGGTGGTAGATGATTTTTTTGGAGACGATTCACTGAATCTAGATAGTCATACGGAAAGACACCATTACGCTTCATTAAATTGAATTTATTGTCAATGCGGTAAGTTGATTTAACGGTTGACAAATCATCATCGGACAAAAATCCTGCTAGTTTTTCTAAACTCGATGGCATAAACCGACAAGAATCTAGAAAACGTAATTCAAGAGTATTTTTTTCATTTACAGGGATTCTTTTTGATATGAATATATATAATTCCTTATTTAAAGGAATTATATTTATATCATCTTCAATAGATGACAGTTCTCGTACAAACAAATGACAATCATATGTCGAAAGTTTATGGAAAAATATCGGGATGAAGGATGCGATTTGGTGTTCTAAATTGCACTTGTTATGTGCGGGGCCTCTATATTTGCCAGTTAAATGGCAATGATCGGCCACTCGATCTTCAGCAGATAAAAATTTTTTACAGATGTGACAAGCTGTGTCCTCATTTTGTCTTGTCTGTTGAAGCGGTGTTAAGAAATTCATTGGTTTAACTATACTTAAATAATTATTGTAAATAACTAAACTATCCTCGACTAAGTTTTTAAAAAAATGTTGTGGTGAATTATCACCACTATATATTCTAAATATATCTAAGCTAGAATTATAAGAACATTTTATGTAATAACTATAAGCAAATGGAATATGCTTTTGAACCGACTTAATATTAGAGGAATTTTGAATATTAACTGATGAAAGTATACACTCGAAATCTGCATATACAACAAAAGGCACATCCATTTGCTTCTTAAAATTCTTAAAACTTACTAAATTATTATCTGCCGTGGGCATCCTAGTTACAACTTTATTGCAGTTTTCTTTGTGGGTTCTTAATGAAGTCTCACTGTGAAAGTGAATTAAGCAGCAATTACAGATGTATATTTTATGAGTATTTTTTGTTAATTGACTTCCCATTAATTAATTAAAAGAAAAAATCATTTTAATATAGTATTAATTTTCAACAATATAAATATTATTCACGTACCTTGAAATATTTTTAATCCAGACGTAGTGGAATCTTTCACCATCTTCTAAGAGTAATAAATTTACATGCTTGGCTTTTTCCTGTATGCTGCAGTAGTATGGACCGACAATTACATCATTTTCCAACCCAAAAACATTTATACTTATTTCCGGGTTGTTAACTTCAAAGGCTTTAATTTTGTTGACAGCGAGAGGGAAATTTAAATTTTTAAAATTTAATATTATAGGATGTGCATCTATTTGAATTAAGGCCAACTGGATACAATGCCGATATTATGGCCCACTTAAAACAAAATTCGTCATTATTTTGCACATTAATGCATGCAAACTTTCTCTGGATTGTTGGTGGTAGAGGAATGTACTGTGACCCTTTAATGCATTTATATTGATTTATATTTATTTCAAGGCGTGATATTTCAATTAATGCCCATCCGCTATCACGCTCCTGAAATTCACTCATCCTTTTCACAATAACATCGCACTGGTTACTATAACATTGCTGAATATCATCTGTTGTTGAAGATATATTAAGTGTAATCATTTTAGTCTGATGGGATTTGATATCTATGGTGCACGCATCTTCTTCTTCCTTTATCAACACGTATTCACAAAACAGTTCAATGTTATATTTTATTGCTAAATATTTTTTAATTATATTTTTTAGCAATTCAACCTCTTTAGCTTTAATTTCACATAAAAAGTTTTCAGGTATTAAATTAGTTTTATTGGCATTTTCAACAATCATATACGTAACGATACGATTTTTAAATACAGCCTTGACGCATTTTACGTCGCTATCAAATTTTCCTGCACAATTAATTTTATGTTTATTTGTCCTTACGTGATAATGCCAAATTATTTTAGGAATATGTTCTCCACAATCCTTACAATAAATTTTAGTTTCCTCTCCTCTTTTAGAATGATCTATTAAGTGCAAATGAAGTTCTGCTTGGTCTGAAAAACGTATATTACATACGTTGCACATCATTGAAGAACCTTGATGTAGCATCCTCACATGACGTTTTAAGGAAAAGTTGTGATTAAATGATTTTCCGCAGATATCACAAGTAAAGCTGGCCATTTTTCGGTTTTAATTTAATTTAATTCTTTTTTAACGAAATGGTATAAACTGTTTAAATTTTCAGAACAAGATGAATTATACTATTTTTCTAAACATCTATTTATACTTAAAACTGTGGGCGTGGTTTTAATGATTAAAAGAGCAAGGTTTTATCAATCAAAGAATAATATATGTATTTGTATATCCTTATACTCATAAATATACGCATTGGTGAGTGAAATAAAAAGAGACAACAACATAACTGGTAGGGGACCGATAGAAAATTATCTAATACAATCACACGCATACTCTTACGTAATGTAAATGTATGTTGTTTTCGTAACCAATTTTATTAATTTCTAATCCAATCTAATTTTTAATGTGTGTAATAAAAATAGAGCTAGATGCGCAGCTGTTTAACAAATTTTCCTGCACCCTTATTTTTCTTTAAAAATAGCCAGACGGTAGAGAAGGACAGACAGAAAATGAACCAATGCAAACACACGCACACATGCCCAATATAATAAAATATTCTAACGAGCTCACTGAAACTGACTAATAGCGATATAAATGTGCACACATATGCACATACACGACATATGACTGCATTTAAAAATAGACAATGTTTCACTTTCTCGCACCCTTATTTTTCATTAAAAATAGACAGACAATAGAGGACACAGTCAAACATTTATGGTTTACTTTAAACAAAAGAAAAAACACAAGCCCTAAGTTGATGTATCTTATCAAGTGCAATAAAAAGAAAATGCTAATGAATAGACAGAAAGGACAAGGGTAATAAAAATAGACCGATGTGCCCTTTTTTTATTAGTTTCATTTTCTTTCAGCAATCAAAACTGAAAAAAATTAGTAGGGAGTTCATATTTAACTCGGTGAAATATTTTGTACCTATGAAGAAAATTTCTAGCTTCCTGACAAACATTCAACAGAGTTGTTCAATATAGGTGCCCGGGTAGGGGTGTTCGTAAAGAAGTTTCATGGGTGATATTCAACAGAGAAGCCCTGACTGACTCTCAAATCAGGCATGTGAAAACAAAAAAAATTTACATATAAAAATTTTGTTGAAACCCCTTAATACACAATACAAATTTTATGAACCCTCCTAATACAAACAACCATCCAAAGATGGAAAACGCATTTTCATAATAAATACACTTAATTACCTAACAAAAAATATTTTTAACGATCACGTTTCCCAGCCAGGCATGCACATTCTTTTATATGAAAAACTTGATAGCGAACCGGCAAAAACACTACTGTCAAGCAGCGCGTGTGACGAAATTATTGCAAAGGAACCAACAAATTTTAAAGAGTCTTATGAAATAACTCAAAGATTAGAAGCATCACATAAATCGGCTATAGAGATGAAAAATACTGCAAGTGGTTGTGCTCCCACAGGAGAGTCGACGTTCAAGGTGGGATTCGATGCCACAAAATTTAAAAATATGACAAGGTATAACGTAACACGGTCACCTAAGAAGGAGAAGTCACGCGATGCGAACACAAACAAATCAAACTGTTATGGTTGTGGTGGCAATCACCTAAGGGCTCAGTGTAAGTTTCGTAACGCCACGTGTTATGTATGCAACAGAACGGGGCACATTCCACGAGTGTGCAAATCGAAAACGTCGCAAATTGTAGATGAGAATGTAGACGATAGAGATAATGTTATTCAGCGTTTAAATAGGGTGAGTAGCTGCAAAGGCAAAATTTTAAGTAAGCACATGATCGATGTTTTTATAAATGGTAGCAGAATGAACATGAAGTTAGACACGGGAGCCCCCTGTGGCATAATGAATAAGACAACATTAAAATCGTGCATTGGTAACCATCAGCTTATGAAAACAGAGTATTCACAAGTTACACTGGCCATAGAATCAATTGCATTGAACGAGCGGTAGTGAATGTTAGATTTGGTTCTACGACGCGCAAACTGAATTTATATATCGTTGATGGAAATTTTGATTCGTTGTTTGGCATAGAGTGGATCTCGCAATTCGTTCATGAAATTGATTTTAGTAAGTTATTTTCTGCAGCGGAACCCGTGAAATGGCTACACCTCATTTATCATCAAATGAGTCCCTGATGTTGCAACATCTACTAAGCCAGTTCGAAGACATTTTTAGTGATACTGCTGGTAAGTTAAATTTTCCGCCTATTTGCCAGAGTCAGGGAAATACCGTTTGCGTTAAGAGAGGCATACGCGGCTGAAATCGATAAAAAAATTAGTGCTGGTTTTTACAAGAAAGTAGATTTTTCCGAAAGGGCATCAACAACGCACGTCGTTTCTTAGAAGGATGGCAAAATAAGAATAACTGGCAATTACAAACCAACTGTGAACCCAAGAATTATTGTTGACGAACACCTTATACCCAAGCCCGAACATATATTTAGTAGGATGAATGGGGCAAGACTTTTCTGCCACCTCGACATAACAGATGCGTATTCGCACCTACAAATTGATGATGAGTTGGCACACGCATTAACGTTGAACACTTCCACCCATGGGTTAATTCGGCCCACCCCAGCAGTATACGGAGCTGCAAATATACCTGCCATTTGGCAGAGGACTATGGAATCAGTATTGCAAGACATTCCGAACGTTTGCAATTTTTTTGACGATATTTTGATATATTCAGATAATTTTGAAAATTTGCTGTCAGTATTGAAGACTACACTTGAACGCTTTAAGCAAAAAGGATTAACATTGAACCGCTCTAAATGTGTGTTTGCTGCACCGGCCGTAGAGTTTTTAGGCCACAGAATTGATTGCGAAGGAATTCATAAATCCGACAAGCACGTAGAGGCGATAAGAGATGCCCCTAAGCCTACAAGTAATGATGAACTGCAGCTCTTTTTAAGAACGGCTACATACTATGAATCGTTCATTCTTGATTTGTCCACGCGCATTAGGCCACTTCGTGATGTGATCTCAAATAAGGAATTTCAATGGACAACGGAAGCGGAACGATCATATATCGATATCAGAGATGCACTAATATCCCCGCAGGTACTTATACCGTATGATCCGCAACTGCCTCTATTTCTAGCTACGGACGCCAGCAAAATAGGGTTGGGAGCCGTCTTATCCCACCAGATGCCAGATGGTCGGGAGAGGCCGATAGCATACGCGAGTCGGACTCTGAGTACTACAGAGCGAAAATACCCAAGGATTGATAAAGAGGTTCTTGCTATTGTATGGGCGGTGCAGAAATTCTTTTTGTACGTGTACGCTCGCCATTTTACGCTCATTACCGACCATAAACCTCTCAGCCAAATTTTTGATCCCTACAAATCCCTTCCTGTGTTATGTATTAGCCGAATGGCTAATTATGCAGATTTTTTAGGAAATTTTGATTTTGAAGTGATGTTTAAGAAAACGAAAGCGAATGCAAATGCAGATTATTGCTCAAGAGCTGTTAAGGATGTTGTGGTTAAGCAGATAACACAATTAGCAGAGTATGATGATTTCGATTCATTCGTAATACAACAAATCAATCAACTACCAACAAATGCAGAAAAAATTGCTACAGAAACGCGGAAGGATGAGAGATTAGGTGTGATCATTAGAACCCTGGAAAGCGGTAAGTCCCTTCATTCCCATGGCTATAAGTCGCCTGAAATAAATTACAGAATAGCGGGTAACTGCCTAACTTTCGAACATCGTGTGGTTATACCCGAAAAACTTCGCCACAGAATACTTCAAGATTTATACGCGGCCCACTTAGGGATTGTAAAAATGAAGGGGATCGCAAGATCCTTCGTATATTGGCCAGGAATTGATAATGAAAGTGTATATTCAGATGAAAATAACCAATGTCAGGAACAAGCTGGTATGAGAAGTGAATCGGAAGCAGTAAGAGTCGAACCGAACAATGGAGGCCATGATGACGAAATTCCGTTACGTAGATCATCCAGAACACGGAAGCAAAGAAGAAGGTTCTAGCCAGAATGAATAGTAGGCGAAGGAAGAAATGTTATCTATGAGTCTGGTATCAGTAATATTATATTGTATGTCTGGCAACTCGAATATAAAAGCGTCAGATTATTCTAGTTTTTCAGATAGTATTACTTAAAACGTTTATTGTATTAAATAAAAGAATTTAATAATTACAAACGCGATCTTTAATTTTACAAACATAATAGAAAGTAAGAAAAAATCCAGAATATGAGTAAGCGGTATTTGTGGCCAAACTATTCCAGTATGAAGAATCCTGCAGCGCCGGAGGCGATATTTTCATTTTCTATACATCATTTGGAACTTCATCCCAGAATACTTGCACTTCTTCCTTGGGATGCTTCTGATATCCACACGCAATATCATACTTGGTTGCCATTAAATTTTCCAGCTTTTCATATGCTCAAGTTTGTTTTTCGACATGCAATAAATAAAGCTTTCAAATTTGACAATAAATTAAAGAATTTATTACAAAATAATTTTATAGCATTTTATAGTTACATTTTAATTAATTATACACTTTTTTAACAACAAAAACAAAAATGAAAAACTTTCCGTTAGTTAACAAACCACTTGCAAAAATGGTCTACGATCGTAAAGCCCTCATTAGTTTTTACTTTTCGTTGCCGTTCGTTTCTGTAGAAAATATTTTTTAAATAAATGTTCTGTGTCTGCAACTTCGCTGGACGATATAATTATATGAATGAATTTTGTAAATGTTTGCAAAATGTTTTTTAGTTGACAAAAATATAAAAATCTTTAATAATTTGAATTAAAATAATACATTCTCACTTTTAAAACAAAATTTGTAATATTTCACACCACAAAAAATTAATATACATATGTATACAAACTCTTGGCTGTCACTTAGCGTTGTATTCTATTTTCAACAGAACAGAACGAAAAAGTAACAACAAACCACACATACAGTTTTTCAATTGAACAGAAACAAAACAGCTGTGATTCGTAACAGAACAGAACGTACAAATATAGGCTCAATTCAGAATACATACAATGGAAATGATACGGGGAACGGAACGCGGAATACCAAATTTTCAAAACGGAGAAAATTTCGATTCGAATCGAAATTTACTCTCAAAAAAAGCTGTTGCCCAAAAAAGTACGCGAACGGAAAAATTTTAAAAATTAGTAAAATTAAGGAAACAGATGATTGCAAATCAATATAGTTTTGAAATATATTTACATTTCGGACTACTCAACTCTTTTTCTTGTTGGCACTCGATGAACTATTTATTATAACACGAATATTTTAAGAAATTATAAACAAATTATTTTCTATAATCGTTTCAATGTGTTTATTTTCATTTTATTTGATTTTCTTAATTTGTGTCTGATTAAATTTATTCAAAAGTATGTGATTATCCGTTTTTGGTATTGACTACATTAAAAGCAAATGCAGTAGTAATTAACCATATACTTATCATTTTCACAACTCTAAAGAAATAACGAAAATGGCTGTAAATGGTTTCGACATTTTTTTCTTTTGAAATGCTAATACATACATGTTAAAGGATAGAATAGTTTAAAAATCATTTTTCACGTATTACTTTTTATTATTTGGTCTCAGTTTTTCTTTTTTCAAATAATTTTTTCACAAATTGTATACTTTTTAATTTCTTAAAGTCGACAATGTTTTCGAAAATCAAAAAAAGGTAATATTAAAAAAATTAGAATTGATGTGTCAGAAACATTGCCGTTTGATCATTACATTTTTGGTATCGTACGTTTTTTTTTATTAAAAAAAGTAACACAATATTCATCAGATGCCCTACTTTTTCGGCAGTTGCCGCTTTTCAGACACCATATATTTAGGTAATTTTTACAAATAAAATAGAGCATATCTAAAAATGGCCAAAAATGGTCCCGCTCATATTTTCTGGTCATATTTTCTAAATAATACTTTGAATAATTGAACTAAATTTAGCCACAAAAAATGACCAGTTTTCTTAATATATGAAGAAAGCTGTTACAATCTCATGGCGAAAACGGGAATAATATTTCCCCATTTTTAAAGTATGTAACAAAGATGTATTCAAAATGTGAAAAAGAAATAAATAATAAAAAAGATTCGCTAAAATTGTTTTCACTGCAGCACTTGTTACATATTTTTATACCCTTCACCAAAAAATTTGGGAAGGGGATACATAGGTTCGTCATTCCATATGTAATTTCTTCATTATTCACTTAAGACCCCATAAAGTATATTCTAGATCCTTATAGATAGAGAAGTCGAACGAGCGATGTCCGTCTGCTATATTTTGGTGTAAGTAGAATTAAGGCCTCACACAACATAGAGACATAAAGTTTATACCATTCTCTTGGAATTTTTCATAAAATTGTTCGGTTTGAAAATAACAAAACTCGGTCCAACAATTAATGAGATATATCCAAAAGACTTTTTTGTTATATGTCCTATTCTGATGTTTTTTTATGGCCCCAGCTGTCCTACGGTCAATTTTATGAAGCAGATCTCTTGTATGGAGTTCTACGAAGGATTAGACTGAAAAAATTGAAATCGGTCCATTAACGGCTACAATATGGGTAAAAAAATGGTATTCGAAATAATTTTACTTTTAAATTTTTTTTTAAAGTTGCGTTGGGATTCAATCCAACAATCTACTGGTTCTCATACACCACAGAGCAGTTGTATTTTTCATAGTATTTTCCGCGTTTAAGTACATAACATATTTATTATAAAATACTGTTACCAAATTTAAATGTAGATTCAAATTTAACGGACGGTGATTAAGCATAGTATAATCAACCGTGGGTATGCAAATTTGAGCACTCAAATTTAAACTAACGGAAACAGAACATTCAAGAAAGTTCTAGAAACAGCAACGAGAATCTACTAGATTGTTTAAGAAATCTGTATGAAAAATATTCATAGCAATTGTAAACAAAGACTAACGCCCTCGATTGGATTACCGATAAACTTTACATAAAATAGGTTAGTTGATTCGCCACCCACATTTTTTACGTTTGCTACTGCCATCTACACGCCGCAGCCATAACATAGCTGAACTTTTTGTCATTGTGAGGATTTTTCTACTACTTTCGAGAACCATAGCAAGTCAAATGCTATTTAAGCCGACACTGCCAGGCACAAAGAAGTCAGTCTTATCTAAGCTACAGCATTGTAAACATCTTTAATAGATCAGTTGTTAAAAAGCTTTTAAAGTGTGAAAGTCGATAAGGAAACTTCGTGTATTTTATTAAACAGTGGTATTAGAGAAAATAAAACATCATTAAGTTCAAAATCAATTTCCGTTGTGTTTTTATTTTATTAAAAGAACTCAAACAAGTAAACGTTATCGAAAAGGTCGAAACGTAACAATTGGTGTCAGAAGTGGGATTCCAAAAATAAAATAAAGGATAATTAATTATAAGGACCATGAAGTTTGAAGAACTGAGAGTGGAACAACTCAAGAAGGAATTGAGTAAGTGGTACCTGCCGGCAACAGGTAATAAGGCTGAGTTGCAGAAGCGACTGATAGATGTGTTCAAGCGGTGCGGAATTGACATAAGTACATACGAATTTGTCGGCAAGACGAGAAAGAGGAAATATAGGTATGTACTCGCGAAACAACAAACAGGCTGGATTTGAACACATTGTTGGCTGCTATGATGGGGAAAATGGAAGACGTTAAGGAAACTTCTAAACCAAACAATGAAAAACTTTTAGCCGAAGTTCAAGAAAAAAGAACCAACAATGAGAAACTTCTAGCTGAAGTTAAAGCCGAAGTTCACGAAACATCCAAGGCTACAAATGAGAAACTTCAAGAAATTTCTGAAGTCATATATAAAAGAATGGATGCATTGTGAGTGCAGACGTTCAATGAGCCTCTAAAGGATTTCGCAATGGAAATCGAGCGGTTGGTGCAGCTTACCTATCCAGGCGAAAACCACTCATTCCTGGATCACTTCAAAACAGAGGCATTTGTCAACGGCATCAACGCAAAAATCTGCATTTGCAGAAACAGTATCGTTTGCACTGCCCCAAGAGACTGCTAGAGTGATTTCTAGGCCGCAGGTGTACAAAGTGCGTAATGTGGATGTTATTGCTGGAAATCAGGGCAACCTTTTTGGCCAATTGAAGGAGGCACTATCAGAGAGTCAGCATAAGCCGACGTCCAAGTGCTATAACTGCGGTAAGGTCGGCCATTTTCAGCGAAACTGCAAGGCACCCAGAAAAAGATCCAGATCTGTTTCGCCACAGAGAAACAATAAACGGGCGAACTATCAACCATCGCAAGAGTCCCCGTTAAACTAAAACGAGCTAGCACTATGGACCAAGAGCTAGCTCCCACAATCGACGGGCCTCACAATCTCCATATCAGTGATGCAGCAGAAAAACAGCAACCTTAGAGCAAGTGGATACATCAATGGTGAAAAACACATTTTTACCATAGACAGGACTTCGCAGTCAATTATGAGACCCGATATAGTCAAGGGCAAGTGTGAGCCATTGACCAATGTACGACTGCACACAGTTACCGGGGAGCCTGCCACTGTCTATTGTAAAATTGAAGTGAAGGTGACTATTGCCAATATTATAGTAAAACATGTATTTATTGTTGACGAGGTTATCATTGGTGCCGATTTTATGATAAGCCATGGCATCAATCTGCATATGGCGCATCAAGTTATGGTTTGGCGTAACATTGAAATACCTCTGGATGTTGGCTATGAAAACCAGGCTCACGTAAGGAAACTTTTTGCTGTTGGATATCAGAAGTTACCACCGCATTCTGATCTTTGATATGGGCACGAATGGAGGGAGATTCTGTCGACAACCGGTTGTGGGTAGTAGAACCGGTAGAAATTGAGGACAACATAATAACAGCAAAAGCCCTCGTTAAAACTTGCAAAGGCGCAAGAGTCCCTATCTGCCAAGGAGCGTGAATTATTTGACGAGCATGTTGGAAAATGGGTAGCAGGATTAGCAGCTCCTGATAGAAATAAAGCCAGACAGCTGCTAAAAAGGCATGCCTGCGTCTTCGCCCTAAAAAGTCAAAGCCAAGGGAGAACGGCTATAGTAAAACACGAAATAAATACTGGCGAAGCGAGGCCAATAAAACAGGTACCCTTAAGTGTACCCCTGGCGAAACGAAATGAGGTTAAGGAGCTAGTCAATGAAATGGAGCGGAGTGGCGTAATCGAACTATCTTCAAGTCCTTGGAGCTCACCTGTAGTCTTAGTAAAGAAGAAAGACGGCGGTACCAGATTCTGTGTTGACCAAAAATGGTTAAAGTCAATGTTAGAATTGGAACGTTTTTTTTATATATTATCTGCGTTCGAGTACTTTTACAGTAAATGAGTAATTACTGAGTAAACAGAAAAATTTACTCTAAAAAAAAAGCTGTTGCCCAAAAAAGTGAGAACGGACAAATTGTAAAAATTATTAAGATTATAGAAACAGGTGATTGCAAATCAATATAGTGTTGAAATATACTTCTACTTTGGACTACTCAACTCTTTTTCTTGTTGGTACTCGATGCAATATTTATTATAACACGAATATTTTAAGAAAATATAAACAAATTATATTCTATAATCGTTTCCATGTGTTTAATTTCTTTTTATTAGATTTTCCTAATTTGTGTCTGATTAAATTTATTCAAAAGTATGTAATTATCCGTTTTTGGTATTGACTACATTAAAAGCAAATGCAGTAGTAATTAACCATATACTTATCATTTTCACAACTCTAAAGAAATAACGAAAATGGCTGTAAATGGTTTCGACATTTTTTTCTTTTGAAATGCTAATACATACATGTTAAAGGATAGAATAGTTTAAAAATCATTTTTCACGTATTACTTTTTATTATTTGGTCTCAGTTTTTCTTTTTTCAAATAATTTTTTCACAAATTGTATACTTTTGAATATCTTACTTTTGTTTGTTTACCTTTTGGATCATATGTTTTTCTGTTTTACTAAATTTTACTACAAGAAATTTCTGCAGTAAAAATTTCTAAATTCTCAGTCATGAACTGTATCTTTACGCTCTCAATTTGTGTTCTCATTTACTGTAACTTGAGTAAACGAACGCAATTTAGTAAAATGCAGTAAAGTTAAGTAAAAATTTTTAAAAACTTTTGGATACTCGAACACATATGTATGTATGTATTTGTTAAAAACACTCTGGTTAGATGATATCTAAAATATCTTCTTAAAATGTTTACAAGTTTTAAAGTTATATTGGTCCAAAGTTAAGGTTTGTGTACAGCACACGAAATTTATGAAAAAATCCCAAGTTTTATGTTCATTTATAATGCTAAGAATTTAAGTATTTGAATGTAACGGCTACCAAAATTTTTAACAGGGTTGTAAGTGATGCTTCTAATTATAATACAACACAGTTTTGTTTACAAATATTGATCATATGTCACATACCGTTAGAAAAAAGATAGTAGTGAGGCATTGTCAAGATTTTCCCGCAACCGTGAACTTTCGTAGAGAATTTAAAAGAAATTTTTCCTGTTTTTTGTATTTTGTAGCTACAAAAATGTATTTTAATATATTTAAACTTCAGCTGCCAGATACTGGTCGAATTGTTTTTGTGATTGTTTTTTAGTGTCAACCTCGTTGCAGATTCAACTGTGGCTATAGATAAAGCAAAACAGACCCTGCGATGTTACGCGTTATGTTAAAGAATTTGTAGAAAATCATTTTAAACGAGCATTATTAGAAAGGGAACAACTGAAAATAAGGCTTACTCTTTTAAAATTTTCTGACAATTGGTCTAAATATCATCGCATGAGAGATAGATTTGAAACTGAGTTATTTGACTGGATAGATAGCGAATTATTTGGTGAATTCATTTGTACTGTAACTATCCATATAAAGTTTTGGTTTTGCGATAAAACTAAATTGTGTTATACTATATTAGGAAGCAAATACAAGTGGTATAGGTCGACCGAATGTTTCTTATGAGGAGGGTTCAATGAGAACAAAAAGGAGGCGAGTGGAAGGACTTGTCGCTTCTACTTCATCTGAAGCTCTTAAAAAAGGCGCAGAAAGGGTTACAGGTTCAAATACTAATGAGAAAATGTTGAAAGTGCTCTAGCATTATACATTGATATGGATTTATCTATGAGACAGTAGAATATGATGAGAAAAGTAGTAAATTCTGTTCACGAAGATTGCAGATGCTAAAAACATATTTTGCTTGCTGACATTCAAGTACCAGAAACTTCTGCAGAGGTTCCCTTACAAAAGATGTTAGACACAACTGTAAGAAGCATTTTAGATCTTCATGATATTGGTACCGAAAATGATATAGTTCTGGAGTGCAAGTGGGGATTTGACGGCAGTAGTGGACATAGTGTATACAAACAAAAATTTGAAAATGAGGAAGCCAGTGATGAATTTATGTTTGTTACTTCTTGGATTGGAAGTAGTTTGGGAAAATGATAAACATTCTTCTTGGAGGTTATGTAGAGCATTTTACAAAGGAGAATCCTAATGTAATACAATCAGTAGGGGATAGCATAAATTCAGAAATTGAAGGTCTACATACATATAATTACATATATTTTTAAGTAAAGAAAATAAAATAGAATCATATCGAATATAATAATTTGTTTGTTGGGATTTTTGAATACGTTTCAAAGCCTACTATGCTTATACTATTGTAATTTTTATACCCTTATATATATATATATAGGTTTGTCATTCCGTATGTAACTTCTTCATTATTCATTTAAGACACCATAAAGTATATATATTCTGGATCCTTATAGATAGAGAAGTCGAATGAGCCATGCCCGTCTGTCCGTCTGCAACATTTTGGTGTAAGTAGAATTAAGGCCAAAACACAACATAGAGAAATAAATTTTATACCATTCTCTTGGAATTTTTAATAAATTTGTTCGGTTTGAAAATAACAAAACTCGGTCCAATAATTAATGAGATATAGCCAAAAGACTTTTTTTGTTATATTTCCTATTCTGTTGTTTTTTTATGGCCCCAACTGTCCTACGATCAATTTTATGAAGCAGATCTCTTGTATGGAGTTCTACGAAGGTTTAGACTGAAAATAATTGAAGTCGGTCCATTAACGACTAAAATATGAGCAAAAAAATGGCATTCGAAATAATTTTACTTTTAAAAATTTTTGGAAAAAGTTGCGTGGGGATTCAATCCAACAACCTATTGGTTGATAGTCACGACCGCTTCTTGTACACCACAGAGCAGTTGTATTTCTCATAGTAGTTTAAGCGTTTAAGAACATAATATATCTTATTTATTATAAAATACTAAAATTTTAAATTCTTGATGGAAATTGGTGTGGTTGTTGTAAATCTTCCCTTTTTGTCACACAGATATCACATACATACAAACTGAAATGCGTTCATGGGCACATGTACACATTGTGTGTATACATGTGTATATTTAAACAATCGAAAAGCAATGATTTGTTGTTTTGTTTTTGTTTGTTTCTTTAAACTTATTTTTGTACATTTATTATTATAATATTATGCATGAGTATTACAGTATTTTTTATCGCTTACATTTTCTTTTCGTATATAAATAACCAAAATTATTTTTTATATTATTTACATTAAAGAAATGTAATGGATCGTCAAGACACTGTGTACTAGTAAATATAAAAAATCAATGAAATTCAATTTTAGCTTTGTTTTGAAAATGTATTAATATTTCATTTTTTATGACTATTTGTGATTTCAGAAGAAAGGTAAAATTTATGCTTATATCATGTTTTATACTTGTGTAATTTTAATTATTTTCTATATTCAGGTGCAGAGCGTACCTGCAATATATCAGAACCCGGTATTATTATTGTATTTGTACAATGTGATAAAAAAATCTTTTGACAATTAAAATGTTGTTTGGATACTTAGTAACACATAACAAAGCAGAAAAATCTCTTCCCGGCTAGAATTTGATAAGAAATGTTTCTTTCATTCTGTAACATCAGTGAGTTAATCTTCAAAAGCATCCAATAAGACGTTTCATTTTCAATAGAATGGCTCAATTTGTAACTACTTGACAGGTGACAAGTTAACCCTATGCTATTAACAAAGATAGACCGATATACTTCAGCAAAGCATTATTCAAAAACATTTTTGGGTCGTAACTTGTAGATCATTTTAGCTGTTGGTATAAAAATTACCAATTTTTTATTTTTATATTGAAATGCTAGTCTGATGAATAAATTCTTTCAAATAAAATAGTACGCTCTTAATAAAAAATAATGAATTTATCCAAATATAATTCCTTAAATTAAGAAGATATGGGTAAACTCAGATTTGAACTTAAGCCAAAATATTTTCATTTCAATATAAACCTTAAACAGTGCAATAATTACGTATAAATATTAATTATTAAAAAAACTTAATTTGTGTTTACGTTTTTTAAAATAAAACCCTACGACCAAACTATTCATCTGGAGCGAGTTAGCTAACTATTGAAAAGGTATGTAGATTCAAATTTAACGAACATAAAAATACAGCGATGATTAAGCACAGCTTAATCAACCGTGTTTATGCACTTTTGAGCACTCAAATTCAAACTAACGGAAACAGAACATTCAAAAAAGTTCTAGAAACAGCAATAAAAATCTACTAGATTGTTCAAGAAATTTGTATTTAAAATCTTCATAGCAATTGTAAACAAAGACTAACGCCCTAGACTGGATTACGGATAAACTTTACATAAAATAGACTAGTTGATTCGCCACCTAAATTTTTTACGTTTGCTACTGCCATCTACACGCCGCAGCCATAACATAGCTGAATAACAACAAAGGCTTAACTTATTGTCATGGGGAGGATTTTTCTACTACGATCGAGAACCGTAGCAAGTCAAATGCTATATAAGCCGACACTGCTAGGCACAAGGAAGTCAGTCTTTTCTAAGCTACGGCATGGTGAACATCGTGCATAGATCAATTGTCATAAAACTTTTGCAGTGTTAACTAAACAAGTTACTTTGTGTATTTTAAAATATAGTGGTATTAAAGGAAATAAAACATCATTGAGTTCAAAATCATTCCGTTGTGTTTTTATTTTTGACTAATTAAAAGAACTCAAACAAGTAAACGTTATCGAAAAGGTCGAATCGTAACAATATATAGAACTTTGTAGAAGTTGCTTAACTCTTTAAGCGCCTTTTTTACCTGCACTCCATCGATTAAAATCTTTCAAAAATTCACCTATTTCCTTTTCTTCATTATATTTTAATTGAACTTCTTCTATATCATCTCTTTGTCAAATTTTGTTAAATTCTTTGAAAAAAAAAACTTATCGCGTGCTTACTTCACTATTATTATGTAATTTATTTTACTCATTTTTTACATCTTACCTTCCAAAACAAAAGCTGAAGTTTTTTAGTTTTTGTTGTTTCGATAACGGGACTTATTTTCAAGTGTAAAAGCAAAAATTATAAACCGTCTGTAAATGTACAATTTTGACAAACAGGCGCAATTACAGATGCATTTTCAAGCTGACTATCTAACACTCTCTAAAATACATAGCAAATTTATAATGTGGATGGTGAACTAATTAACCAATTTTATGTCAATTTTAATCGTAATCCAATCGAGGGCGCTAGTTGTTGCTTACAACTGCTATGAAGATTTTTCATACAGATTTCTAGAATAATCTTGTAGATTCTCGTTGCTTTGAATATGAGTGCTCCCAAGTTTGCATTCATACGGTTGATTAAAGTGCTTAATCATCGCAGTATTTGTATGTCCGTTAAATTTGAATCTACATTTGATTTTTGTAACAATGTGTATGTATGTTATTTGTATTTAGTAGATTAAGTGCCATTATTACAATTTGCCTTTAGTTAAAGGTTATTATTATAATAAAACCATTTAATGGATAAAAAATAATAAGTAAAGGTTTTATAATGCAAATCCATTTATCGGTTCGACAAAATCCTGTCTTCAATTAACGGCAAGTTGTAATAATGCCCCCAATTGTATTAACTCAAATTTAACATAAAAAATTTTTATAATTTTCCCACATCAACTTTATAACTTTACTTATCGTAACATAAGTTCTTCGCCTATACTTCTTGTACAAATAGTATTTTCTCAAATGCAAACAATGAAATGTTGTCTTGGACGCAAGAGAACAAGTAAAATTTTTTGGTTTGTTGAGTAGAGAGAGTTAGTGAGAGCGAAGTATTACAATAACAGTAGCAAACACTTTCTCATTTATACTTTTAGTATGTAACATGTTAAGCTGAAAGTCCACACCACGCGTTCTACGCGGTTGCGTTTGACGCTTTAAAAACTACAAGTTACACACATGCTTTATACCCGTTTTTGCTTATCAAATTTCAAGAAAAGTTTGCAGACTTTTTGTTATCTTTTTTTAAGTTTTATGTTCTTTAAATTGTTTTAATTCGTTTTTCATCAACTGCTTACGAAAATATCTTTCAAATAATTAAATGTTCAATCTCAAAAAAATTTTAGACTCGGAACTTTGCAGCACTAGCTGATATGTTGTATACGACGCGTAAAAGTAGAATGTTATTCAACTTTTTTCGCGTCACAAGCGTTGCATACTTTTGTTTTGTAACTTGCTTTATGAAAATACTCTGATTCAACTTTTTTGAGAGACGCGTAGGACGCGTCTCTCGTAGAACGCTTCGTGTGGACTTTTAGCTTTAGAACTGTTTTCGCAATACTTGTTACACAAATGTATGTGTATCACATATTTTGAATTGTCTTGATGATGATACTCCCATTGGTAGTAATTGAGGAGCCGCAGAACAAAAGGTGCTTTTTCGCATTTCTCGAAAAATTTGTTTTTTAGTATTTTTATAATATTTTGGTTGAAATTTTGTATAAACAATCAAGTTATTATTATTATAATTTTTTTTACAAAGTAAATGGGTTCTAAACAATTTATGCTTAACAGAAGGTGCTTTTTTGTTTATTTTTTAACAAGAGGTGCTTTTTATTTTTTAATAAAACAGTTTGGTGATGACTGGAGTGAAAACCAGTCATTATTTTGGTACAACCAGGATAAAGATATGGAGGACTCAATAGACGAAAATGTTGGATGTTCTTGCCTAGAAGATGTTGGAACAAGAGTTTAACTATTTAACAAATTTCATATGTATTTAATTTAAGACTAAGACAGAAATGTTTAAGTTGTTTAATAAAACGACAAAAATAATATACTTAACTTAACATTTTTTAATATATTAGATCAGGTTTAACCACATTCAGTCAAAATTTTATCGTCATATATACATACATACATATGTATGTGTATTCGCATTACACAATGTACTTTTTCCTTCTATTAACAAAACGAGTTTTTTTACTTTTTTAACAAGTGTTTTTTTTACTTTCTTTTTAACAAAAGGTGTTTTTAACTTTTTTTTAACAAAGGTCCTTTTTTGCAAAAGGTGCTTTTTCCGAAATAAAAATAGAATTATATCAAACATCCTTAACATTTAATGGGGTGACTTATGACAGTTAGATGCATCTGTAGATAAGTAAAAAACTTGTTAGCATTTCCAAGTTCTTGCAGTTTTTTAAAGGGGCGAAAAAAATTATCTCGATTTCCCAAAAATTTTAAATGAGCGAAAAAGCACCTTTTGTTCTGCGGCTCCTCAATTATGCTGAACGTACAGATGTATTTGTTATGCTATTAAAAATAATAAAACATCGGGCTTAGATGGTATAAATAGTATTATTGTAAAAAAAATATTTTAGAAAAGTGAAGTTTGCTGGACAAGGTCTTTGGAAAAATAATTAATAAAAGATTAGTAGATGTTGCTGTCCAAAATAATATTAACTACTAACAGTTTAGATTCCGAAAGGAACACCAAATAAAGCGAGTTGTGAATTTGATCGAAAGTAACAAAAGAAATCGTAAGACTAGCATCTGGCACGTTATTCAAACTCAATTCTTATAGTTTTCCATTAAATATACAAATATGCATAAAAGTTAAGAACCGCACATTTGTTATATTTATTGATGGTGAATTTCCTAGTGAAAACAATTCTAACTGGATTGCCGCAAGGGCCAGTATTATCACCAAACGTTACTCATTATATAAGGCTGACGTGGAGGTGCACATAAATCAGGGAACAGAATTTTGTGCTGATGACAATACTTTTATATGCAGTGGAAAAGTTTAAAATGCAATAATCAAGAGAACAAAAGAGAGCCTTAACACAACCCAAAAATCTTTTGATAAGTGGAAAATATAAGTAAAAGATAACAAAACGCAGGTTAATATAGTACTATACAACAAATCACAAAAAAAATAATTTAATGAAAAATGCAGATTGTCCAATATTTAAACAATAAAACATTTTCTAAATAGCCAAGTTTGTAAGACGTTTTTCTTAAAAATTTTTCTCAAGGCAGTGTTAATATTTTAATTATTTAATTGTTGTAGCACGTTTAAAGTATAATCTAACATTGTTCCTTATTTAGCTTATAAGATTTGTAAATAAAATATTTAAAAAAATCATTATTTATTATAACACGACTTAAAAACTAATGTTCTCATTTTGTAAAATAAAACGTTTGAATTTTGTATAAAAAATATCAAGAAACTTTTAAATTCGATTACACACAAATTTAAACGTTTAAAACGATTCATTTCACAAAATTAGACTCTAAAACATATTTTTTTAAAACGAATTAATTTATCTATGTATTCAAAGTAAGTTTTAAGTGCTAAACCGTGACTATGGATGATGCTTTCGCCATAATAGATTGTTTAAGCGTTGATGCGGTATTATCGTCTTTTATAAAATGTATCCTATTGCTGTCTTTGTCCGCAACACCTGAAGCTGCCATTAGCAGTTCCAAGGAACCTTCCAATTCTAATAAATCATATGTTAATGCAACCTCTCTTTTCAAAACATCTGATAGTCTTAGAATATTCTGACCAACAGGGCTGGGCAATTTGTGTATTTTGTCTTCGTATTCATCAAGTAGAGTCATAGCAACATCGGTAAGAACACGCATAAAACGTTGTTCTCCAATATGGCGACATATAAAACGAATGATAGTGTTGAGCGAATTGGCATCTCGTCCAGCCAATGCGCGCTGTAGACCTTTACGATGAATAAGTTCCTGCATAACGCTGACGAGCACTTCGGGCGATTTATTTATCATTTTCTTACTCAATACAGAGTCTAAACTCCTGGAGTACTCATATTTTCTCAAATGGAAATCGTACCTTTCCAAACGTTGCCTTGTTTCAGATGGAATTATATGATCTACATCAATTTGCGCTTTTTGGGCTAAAACGGTAGATATTTTTCGAGGTCGAACATGTTCTTTATGTCGTGAAATTTCCATATTTTGTATGGATACTAAACCATCTACCATACCAGCTACGACAGTTTGATCGTTGGGAGCTACTCCCAAACTAAGTATAGCATTTGGGAAATTAAGAGTATGCACTGTTTGATAAGTGGCCACATCATAGATTTTAACATGACGGTCTAAACTTCCCGATAGAATACGTTCTCCACTTGAGCCCAAACGTAGACATGTTACCGTCTTGTGATGCTGAGATAGTTTTGTAAGCAAGCGACATCCGGCAAAAGCATCCCAGACACGTACTTCGGTACCACCAGCACTAATGAAAATTCCTCCAGTTGGTAAAAAGAGCAAAGATTCCACTGGGCTGCCATGATCTACGGTTGCTGTTACTTCATTTGTTCTTGTATCGTATAAATTTATTTTACCGTCGTAACCTCCTGATAATATAACATTTGCCGAAGCTGGGTTAACTGTTCCTGCCCGCACGTAATCCTGATGGTTGGAAAAACTATGTATGGCCTTTTCATTAGCAATATCCCACAATTTAACAGTTTTGTCGTCTGAAAAACTAGTAATATGCAACAAGTCCGATGTAAAATTTACACGATGTACAGGAGCTGTGTGACCTTTGAATAATCTCAAGACATTCTTGCTAGAGGTATCGAATAACTTAACCGAACCCTGTTCATCACCAGCAACTAACAAACGACCATCTTGGCGAAACGTGCCGCCGTATGCAGTCTCTTGAAATCGCGACAAGTTCTTTACTACAAGCTTTGTGATCGGATTGTAAATCTGCACCCTAACGGAACAGGTAACTGCAAAGTAATGAGGTTCTATAGGACAAAAGTCGACATAATCAATAGCTCCAAATTCCTTTACCAGCGTGGGAACCTATTTCATTCGTTAAAATACAGAAAGTTGAGAAATCATATTGAAATTCTGGGGCTATACTTACACTCAATTTTTTCCAATATTCCGTGTCAGGTGTCGCTACCTGACCAGTTTTGGGATATTTCTTTATATTTAATGGTTTAAAATTAGACATTCTCAATACAGACTTAAATTAATATGTTTATAAATTTATAGTTATTTTTGGAAATGTGTTGTTTTGTTTTCATACACGTGCTGTCAAAGCTATTAGACAAAATTTACACGAAACCGTTTTACCGCCGTTTTTACAGCGTTGTCAGCTTTGAAATTTAAAAAAGCACTGAAGCCTGGAAAATGCGTGTTTAATGAAAAACACAAAATTTCCAATATAATTTAAAAAATTCAATAACGCTTCTACAAGCTGTTGTACAAGTTGTGCAGATTCTTTTATGTTTTTATCTTATCCTGTAAAATTACAATTATTTGATTTAGGGTCTTTCTTCTGGTGAACAAGGATATATATTTATTGCTTTACAGAGTAGGAAAATAAACAAAACGAAACGTTTGCTTTCGTATTGTTTTGCTCTTTCCAATGAGCAAAACAAAACAAAAACTCTACGAACTATTGTTTCATTTAATTTTGTATTGTTTTTGTTTGTGAGCACTAACTGTACCTACATTAATTTAAACGTGCGCAGCTAGAATGAGAGCAAAATTGAAAAGTTTCAAGAAGAAATGTTTGCGAACGTTTGCTGATTGATTCGCTCATTATATGTACCTCCATTTCTATTGTACATATAATTTGTTTACTGTGACAAGAGATAATGTATTAGCGCGATATGTTTGTATGTATGAACATAACTCTTGTTTTTGGGTAATAGGTATTAAAAGACAGTTTGTAAGGTTTTCTTTTATTTATGCTTATTTAGGCTATAATAATAATAATAAGAAAAAGTTAAAATAAAAAACAATTCAAGAAATTTCAGCGCGATACCTAAGTATTCAAGATTTCATTCAAAGAATTAAAAAATATACATACATAAGTATAAACCTACATACATACATGTATATATATATGTATGTATGTATGTATGTATGTACGTACCAAATCATTTTTTGGACGAGGCATTTTACTTCTGTTTGTACACAATAAAATGACGAACTAAATGAAACACTCAAAAAAATACGTTTGAGCATTTGTTTTGTTCACAAATGTACGATTGTAACGGGATATTAAAGGAAGCAGATGAGCGAAAAGCCAATTGTTTTGTTTGCGCTCTTTGTCATTTATAAAGTATTTGTTTTGGTTTTGCTCATGACAAAACGATTGAAAAAATTTTAAAAGTTTGTGTTTTTGTAGGAAACATTTGCGAAAAGTTTTGTTTGTTTTCCCATTCAGTTGCTTTAACACCCGCTGGAGCATAGGGCGCCTAGACTAGAAATTTTTTTTATAAATTTTAGTGTTTTTATGTGTTTTGTTATAATTTTTCAAACATAAGAAAGTAAACAAAGTAATAAAAGATCATCATAAGAAAAACAATGTTGTAGTTTTGTTTAAAAAGTGACAACAAAACATCCAGCTGACAATGCTATTGTTTGGCAAAGCCGAAATTAGTCGCTCGTATTCGCGGCGGCTATCTTACAAGAAATTGGTCGGCTGCGTCTGTGCCGCGGCTGTCATTCAATCGACTTCGCTATAAACATGGTAAAATAATGCAGGTAGTAGCCATGGTACAAGAATACCATTTAATGCTAATAGCACAGCTGACTTAGTAAATTTAAGAATGCGTGCGTCAGACAATAGGTTTTGACATAATCTTGTACGTTTCTACCAACAATATGCGTTTTTCAGTAAATTTGAAAGAGATTATGAATGTGTGCGAGGCACAGACAATAGATTTTGACATAAACCTTGTACGCATCTAGCAACAAAATGCGTGTGTTTTTGGTGTTGTAATTTGTTGTAGAATCGCTTGCACCTGTGATAATTGTGCAATGTAAGTAGCGAAACGTTAAGGGATTATTTTTTTGGGTTCAGAGCTGTCAGAATTTTATTATGTACTAAAAAAGCACACTACCATTTGTTTCAAATGCAAATAAGAAAAGGAAAAGAAACGAAATTCTTTATAGAACAGATGTGAATATACAATTTTTTGCCATTTTTCTAATGTGCCTTTTGACAGCTTCGAACCTAAAAGCAGTGTTGTTGTAACTGTATTATTCTACCATGTCACCTCACTTAAAAAATATAAAGATAGTTTTACATACATATATTTGGTGTACGTTTCATTTGTGTTCTTCATCATTAACTTCGTGAAAAATAAATGTAAAAATGGTGAGTTTATGTGTTTTCAGTAAATATTAATATTAATATATATTAAATTTTACAGAGTGCTCTTTTCAATTTTCAAAGCCTGTTATCAGTAATTTTGTTGACGATTTGCACTTGCGCTTACTTGCGTTCACTATTTCCTAGTATAATGGACCGGAACAAGACCGGGTTTGTATTTGACTATTAGTTATTTGATCTATGTTAATTATGCGTATCTTAGTTTGCTCGGTGTTTTTTGGAAATTGGCTAGAATAGGAGAACGTAAATCTCCATATGTGGCGGTATCATGCTTGGTGATGGCAGTTTCCATCCTGTTTTGGACGTGA
This sequence comes from Gymnocheta viridis, assembly GCA_956483585.1. Taxonomy (NCBI): domain Eukaryota; kingdom Metazoa; phylum Arthropoda; class Insecta; order Diptera; family Tachinidae; genus Gymnocheta; species Gymnocheta viridis. The sequence continues at coordinate 68,993,502 of OY101441.1, forward strand.
TCGACTTTTCATGAAAGGTTTATCGTCTTTAGCTTAAGGAAATCTGTTCTTATTTTTTTTAATAAATTAGTTAATTTGTATACAATTTTGTTTATGTCAGTATAATGCTATTTATGATAAAGCATTTCCAGAGAGTTCCATTTGAAGCACTTTAGTTGAAGTAGTTTAGTGACACAGCACCAAAAGAAAACACATTAAAAGTAAATGTAAAATAAAAAATTTGGGGAAACATAGTTCCCGAGTTATGGGCCTCTGAAGTTTCCATATATATGTATATACATACATATGTGTGATTTTCCACTGCATTTATAAACGTATATGACCAATATTGATATTTTAAAGCTTTTGAAGAGTTCTTTTAGAATATACAAATTTTATGCGAAAATGCTTCACCGTTTTCTAAACCCCTATATATTTTTTTGAGCTGTGTCACTAAACTAGACTTGTTCCATATTTACAACTAAATTGATAGTTGAGTTGTGAAATCTAGACACACGGTAGTGCGCCACGCCAAGTTCCGGCCACACAGTGTGTATTACACGAAACCATTCGTAAAATAATGAAACACAAGGTTTCCCTACAGAGGTAACCTCATAGGTGAAATTTCAAAGTTCTACCGTAAAAGCTTGCCGAGATATTTTTGTACACATTCACTGACTCTTCAATATTATTGGGCACTTTCACTATAGCTAGAGAGCTGAAATTCGGTATGCAGGTAGGTCTTAGCGAGCTGTTAACTAGAAAAATCTGAAAAGGGGTACTTTTCACCCGGGAGGGACTAGGGTGACCGCCTTTTGTATGGGGTACTTCCAGTATAGCTAGAAAGCTGAAATTTGATATACAGGTAGGTCTTAGCGAGTAATTACCCAGAAATATCTGAAAAGGGGGACTTCCCCGGGAGAGACTAGGGTGACTGCCTTTTGTATGGGGCGTTTCCAGTATAGCTAGAAAGCTGAAATTTGGTATACAGGTAGGTCCTGGTGAGCAATAACTCTTTAAATTAAAATATATATGTATATAAATACAAATGTTACTATTTATACAAAAATAACTTAGAAAAAAAAGTAAGATCCGACCACATAAATGTGAAAATAAGGCCAAGTTCTTATCCAAAAATTTCGCCGTAAAAAGTACTGAGATCAAAATAAAGGCCAAGTTCTTGATAGGTACAATACCATCTCATTTCTAGGCAACCTGTAAGCTTGGCAACATTTTCCCATAATTCTTTCCCATATTACAAAGCCATAGAAATGAAATGTCTAAAAATGGTATATGCATACATAAATATGTACATACATACTTGCATTTGGTTCGGATATTATCGTATTTTCCCCAAATCAACATACAAAACTATAAGTTAAAGTCTTAGGAGATAAAAAATTCATTTCTTCATATTCATATAAAATGAACTGGTCTTATATTCATTAAAAGCTCCTAATAAATCATAGTTTTGCGGAATATCGCATTGTCGATAGCACGCACTACGGAATTGGACGCGGATTAATGGTAAAATATTACGAAAATAAGCCGAATTATGGGTTGGATTTGAGAGCAAAATGCTTTCTGTTTGCGATTTTATCGTAATTTTTCATATTTAGTTCTCTGTCTTACACAGTAAACGCAGAAGAAGATTTAAATAAAAAATGTTTTTAATTAAATCCAGCTGTTTTCTTAGCAGGCTGAATATGAATTACCGAATTCGTATTTTTTAAATCAATTGTGGTTGAAATTCCATTGTGTTTCTATATCAGAAATATACAGGTTATATTGAACCAAAACTTTTATCGTCTGGTCCAACCGCAATACAGATAAGTAAATGGAAAAGTTAACAAAATTTTTAAAAGACAACTATCAGAATACCACTAGTTTACATACATACGTACATCATACGAGTTTCAAAGAAAAAATTAAATTAAAGTAATGAATTAAAATATGTTGTTATATTTTATAATTTAATATTTTTTCCTACACCTTCAAGTTATTTTTATTTTTAATACTTGTTTTTTAATATTGTTGACCTTTCTTTGTTTTTATTTTGTAATTTTCTCTTTATTGGGCTTTTAAGGTCATGATATGTAAAAATAAAAATAAAAGATTATTTATTTTTAAATTTCATCCTACGTTTCGTTGGAATTTCCCAACTTCCTCAGGGATGTTTTTTATTTAATATTTAATCTTTATTTTAATTTATAATTAAATTAAATTTACTTTGTTTTCACACTATAAAATAAATTACAAAAAAACAAAGTGAAATTAAAAATTATTTTAAAACCGAATTTTCTTACAATTATTATCACAGAAAACTAAAGTATTGTTATTAATATTATATTATATCAAATAAAAACGTCGACAACTCACTGAATTCATTATATAATTATTTTATTACTGTACAAAATCCTATCTGATAACATATTGGATATTTTTGAAAAATAAACCTTTTATCGTTCATAAAATTGGAAAAAACGCGAAAATTAAAAAAAAATATTATAAATGAGATTGTGCCTGGTTTTTTAAATAAATTGTGGAACAAACTTTTTCAAATAAAAAGTAAAAGTAATAAAAACAACTAAAATGTATCGAAAATTCTAAAAAAAATTGCATTGTGTTGTGTTCAGGATTCGAAACCGTGCCACCGGGTAAGAAGGTACGGTTTCAAATCCTGACCAACCATTTATTAATTTTTTTTTTAATTTTTGAAATTTATATTAATCGAGATTGCCTCGATATCTTTTTTTAAAGATTTAAAAAACTTTTGTTTGTTGAGGGTTTTTAGCTAGTCTATATACATACATGCATTTCATTAGTGCTAAAGCCAAATCATCAGTAGACCTTAAACCTAATTTTTAAATGTTTCAAACCTCTTTACTTATACAAAAACCTAATTTTTAAATTGTGAAGTCATGCTTCCAGTGTTGCTTTGGAAGCTGTGTTTATGAAATCAGCCTCTACTATGAAATAGAGATTAGAACCAATAATGCGTGATCGTGATTAATTTTTTGTTGCCATCACGTGGGGGTGCGTCCGTGAGACGGTGAGTGGCAATTTTTTTGCTTTAATGTAATTTTTTCCATTTAAATTATTTTTTCGTATTTCGTGGGCGGGAATCTTCGTGATTGTGACTTCTTTCGTCACTCCATACTATGGTGAAGGGTATATAAGATTCGGCACAGCTGAATATATCTCTCTTACTTGTTTAGTTTTATCTGGGTTCAAATTGATAGATGATCGTAAAACTCGAAAACGTGGTGACATCATGCCAAATGCATTTTCAATGATGCGACGTGCACGACTCAATCGATAATTATAAACGCGTTGCACCATTGTCAAACCACGTTGAGCATATGGTTTCAGTAGATTTGGTCACATAGCGAAGGCATCATCTGCAACAAGTAGATACGGAACACGTAAGTCTCTTCCTGGCAATTTGTTGCTGTCCATTGCCTTTGCAAAGGTACAGCGATTGAATACACCTCCATCAGGGAATCGTCCATTACGACCGACATCGACGCATATGAACTTATATTCAGCATCTGCAACTTCCATTAGTAGAATTCTGTGCGTGCCTTTATAATTATAATAAATGCTTCCTGAATTAGGTGGTGCTATCATTACCACATGCTTGCAATCAACAGCACCAATACAATTTGGAAATTGGCAACGCTCATTAAATTTATCCGTTACAGCTTTCCTCTTTTCTGGAGTTGTTGGCATCTACAGAAACGGGAAGAAGTTTTAAATTATAAACAGAAAAATAATGCTTCTGTTCTCTTACCTTCATATATTTATCTACAAGCACTGTATAAATCGCATCCAGCACATTTGGAATAATTGTACTAATAGTGCATTTTGGAACACGAAATAAATATTGTAATGAAGAAAATGAATCACCATTGCTTAGGAAACGTAGAGTGAAATAAGCCGATCCTTAGCTGTAATGCTTTTGCGTATCACTGTGTCCTGTTTGGTAATTATTGGCGACACCAAAAAAAGCAAATTGTTGAACTGATGGATATCCATACGTAAGAAATTTTTGTATAAAGATTGTTCTTCCTCTTCCAATTCCTTGTATAGTTTTACACAAAAACCTTCTCCTTGTCGTCATTCTACCCATTTTTTTGCCAAACTCTACGTCTTTTTGCTTGTACTTCTATATCACTGTCATTCAAGATCAGCACTGTACAAGCAATAGCTGGTGATATTTCTTCCGGCGATATCATTTATGGTTTATTTTTTATTTATTTATTTTATTTTTATATTAATTAATTTTATTTAAGAAATTATATACATACGTATAAGTACATAAGTTGAATAATAATTAAAAAGTGTTGTCAAACTCACTAATTTCACAAACAAATGTTTATACGACTCAACATATGTAGCACCACATAAAATTCAACATATCGTATAAACACAAAAATCGTATGCTAACTCTTATGTTGACATTTCATTTGCTTACGTATGCTGACATCAAAAAATTTCCTACTTTCAACATATGTAGACGCCAACATATTAAATATGCTAATAGAGGCATTTGTTATTATTTTCAAGCATATGAGTGTTAGCATATGCTGATTCAACATATCGTCTAGACTTAGCTTTACACAGTAAAATTTTACAAACGCAAAAGATTTAAATAAAAAATGTTTTTAATTAAATCCATCGGGTTTCTTAGCAGGCTGAATATGAATTACCGAATTCGTATTTTTTAAATCAATTGTGGTTAAAATTCGATTGTGATTCTATATCAGAAATATACAGGTTATATTGAACCAAAACCTTTATCGTCTGGTTAAACCGCAATATAGACAATTATATGGAAAAGTTAACAAAATTTAAAAAATATAACTTTCAGAATAACACTAGTGAATTTCAAAGAAAAAATAAAATTAAAATAATGGATTAAAATATTGTTAAGCTTCGACCTTTTCGATAACGTTTACTTGTTTGAGTTCTTTAAATTAGTCAAAAATAAAATAAAAACACAACGGAGATTGATTTTGAACTTAATGATGTTTTATTTCCTTTAATGGCACTGTTTAATAAAATACATAAAGTAATTTGTTTAGTTAATACTGCAAAACCTTTTTGATAACTGATCTATGCACGATGTTCACAATGCCGTAGCTTAGACAAGACTGACTTCTTTGTGCCTGGCAGTATCGGTTTATATACCATTTGACTGCTACGGTTCTCGAACGTAGTAGAAAAATCCTCACCATGACAATAAGTTTGCTTGTGTAAGCCCGTGTTGTTATTCAGCTATGTTATGGCTGCGGCGTGTAGATGGCAGTAGCAAACTTAAAATGTGGATGGCGAATCAACAACAGGGTACGGATTCTCAGTACATTCAGAGTACATTTTTTTCTTTGAATACATTGTAACTACGTACCCTGTTGCTAACGCGACGCTCAACGCTCTTATTTAGGTATGGTTGTTAAACAATCTAGTAGATTTTAGTTGCTATTTCTTGAACTTTCTTGAATGTTCTGTTTCCGTTAGTGTGAATTTCAGTGCTTAAATTTGCATACAAACGGTTGATCGCACTGTGCTTAATCACTGCTGTATTTTTATGTCCGTTAAATTTGAATCTACATTTAAATTTTGTAACAATATGTTATATTTTATAATTTAAAATTGAAGTGTGTGAACCGGGGTTTTCTTGCCTAGAGTGCATTATAAAAATATGAACAGCACTTAAATCAGTTTTCACACATCCAAGAAATGTTTCAATAAGAATTCATAATTTATTATTGACTTCATAAATGCAATTTGCAAAGCAACACTGGAATGCATAGCGACATAGCCTTATATCTCACAATTGCAGTGCAACCTTTTTTAATGCGGTGCAGTTGCAAAATTTGTGCAACCAAAGAAACACACAACAGTCCAACTATGCGTTCATAAATATTGTTTTGCTTTGCAAGCGGATGTTTTCAGTGTTGCTTAGCAAACTGTGTTTATGGATTACAGATGGCCGCCGCTCACGTGATTAGGGTGAATCATGTATGATCGTGATTAATAATTTTGATTTTATCATATGAGCATGCTCGAGATTTTTAGCATACTCGCTGCGATTTTCGAGACGGGTTTGGATATCTTATTTCAATGAAATGCATGAACGTATATGAACTGGCCTCAACAAACAAAACTTTTTGAAACCAACTTTTTTGAATTGTTTTACTTTTTATACGTATTTCTTGAGCGTGACTTTTCGTGGCGATGAGCATCTCTTCCACTTATATAAGCCAAAAACAAAAGGCGGTGCTTGAGCAACATTTTTTCTTGAGCGGGAGTAAAGATACTCACGGACCCATCTCTAGTATGTATACAACTGATACCGATATATCATCGATATTTCAAGATTCCCTATACGATACTTTATCTCAAAGTGAATGAATAAACATTAACATGTTATAAAACTTCCCCTTTTAGGGCAGCTGTGAGGCAGTCCAACTAGCTCATCAAAATAGGACGCGGATTTTCAACCCTACTTCACAACTCTGTTCTATACAGCAAAAAAAATTTATAACAAAACAAAAAAAAAATCTTTTGTCAAACAAACAAAATAAAAAAAACCGATAACAAATAACTAATTCCCCCATTACTCTAAACAATATTTACCCATTATTATTACAGGAAGAAGATATTGATTTCCTGCACCGCCGCCCTATCCCAACCTAATCATCCTAAACTTTTATTGATGATCCCGATAATTCTTTTGTTTCCCACACCAACACTTACCCCTCCTTCGACCTTACATTTGTGTCATCCAAAAAAAATGTACCTGAAATCCTTTTAAAACAGTTTACCAATTCATTTTGTATCACTTACAATTTTTTTTTTTTTTTTTTTTTTTTATTATTGGGTAATTTAGTAGTATTAAAATACTTTACAGTAAATTCTGAAAAAAATATTATTTTTGTACTTAGGTTTTTATCAAAAGCTCTGTGGAATATCATTATTTCTTATAAAATATACAATTTTTCTTTTAAAAACATTAGTATTTGTTTCTGATTTTGTATTGCTTGGAAGCATGTTATATAGGTGTAGTCCTTTGTAGAAAAGTGAACGTTGCTTTGCAGTTGTTGTTGCTTTTGGTAGTCGGAAATTATCAGCATTCCTTAGTTGATACGGTTGTATGTCTCCAACATAATTAAGTTGTTCTATCAAATATTCTGGTGCATTTCCCGTTTTCATTTTTTGTATAAAGTATAGTGTATTCATTTCAAGTCTTTGTTTTATATTGAGCCATTTCAGTGCGCCAAGCATATTTTCGATTGGTGTTAGAATATTACATCTTAAGATTGATCGCATAGCTTTATTTTGCAGTTTTTGAAGTCGTTCTATTTGTGTTTCTGTGCAGCATGTATATAAAATTGTTGAACAATATTCGAAATGTGGTTTTACCATTGTATTAAAAATGTTTATAGCCGTTAGTACCGATATTTTATTTCGTATTCGTTTAAAAAATCCGATTTTTTTACCAATTTTTTTACATATATATTCTATATGTTCTTTAAATTTTAATTGTTTATCTATTATAAAACCAAGATATTTAATTTCAGATACTTTTTCTATAACTTCATTATTTATTTTAAATACCGATTCATTGTTCATGTTTATTTCCATTATTTTTGTTTTGTTTTCATTTAATTTTAGTTTATTCATTTTTAACCATTTGTTTATGTTATCAATATCGTGTATCATGTTGTCTTGACATTGTTTATCTGTGTGTCCTTCAGTGAAGATCAGCGTGTCATCAGCATATAAAACTATTTCGCATTTTTGTAAAACATCCGGCATATCGTTAATATATATAATAAACAATAGTGCTCCCAAAATTGAGCCCTGTGGCACTCCATATTCGTTGTCTATATAATCAGATTTAATATTATTTACTTGTACCATTTGTTTTCGGTTTGTAAGATACGATTTAAACCACTTTAACTCGTTTCCTTGTATTCCATACATATGTAGTTTTTGTATTAAAATATCCCTATTAATTGTCTCGAAAGCTCTTTTAAAATCTAAAAAAATTGCCATTAGTTTTTTGTTTTTTTCTACATTTTTCCATCTATTAATGACGTAGTTTACCGTTGTTTCACATGAATATTTTTTTCTAAAGCCAGATTGATATTTAGAAAATATATTATTTTCTTCAATGTATTTTTCTAATTGTTGTTTTACCACTTTTTCAATTATTTTTTCACACGTTTTTAGGGTGTTTATTGGTCGAAACTCTTCACATTTGTTTGTTTTCGCAACTTTTTCGATTGGAATTACTGATGAAACTTTCCAGCTTTCCGGGAAATCTCCCGTTTTTAGTGATGCGTTTATTAGATTCATCATGATCTTACCCATAATGTTCCAGTTGTCCATTATTATTTTCATTGATACGTTATTAAAGTCAGGTTTATTTCTTATATCTTTGCATATATTTTTAAGTTCTTGTAAATTTATTGCACGAAATTTAAATTTAGAGTTTATCACAGGTAATTGGTTTATATATTGCACATGTTCGATCGAATTTCTAATTGATTTAATACTATCCACAAAGTAGTTATTAAATTGACTGGCTATTTGGTAATTTTCTTTATATTCTATTTGATTAAATATCACAGTTTGTATCACATTTTTATTTTTACTAAGTACTAATTCTTTTATTTCCTTCCACATTTGTTTCTGATCTTTGGCATTGCTTATTTTGTTATTAATAAATTTATTTTTCTCATATTCAATTTTAGTTTTATATTTATTTCTTATTACTTTATAATTGTTCCATGCTTCACTTGTGTTTTCTGTTATTGCTATACAGTATTTGGTAATTTTTTCCTTCTTTAGTAACTTTAGTTCTCTACTAAACCATTTGTTAACATTATTTTTTTCGCTAATTTTTCTTTTTTTTGTAAATTTCTTTATTGTATTTTCAATGCACATATCGATGTTAAAAGCATTACTATTTACATTATTATTTTCAATATATTTTAATATATTATTTAGTTCGCTACTAAATAAGTTTTTATTATATTCAAATATGTCTATTTCTTTTGTTATTATTTGTTCACTATTTTCTTTTTGAGTTATTATATCTATAGCTTCATGATCCGCTATTTTATTTTCGTTATTAATTCTAGCGTATACGTTATCACTATTTGTTATTACATAGTCTATTAAAGTTTTTGTATTTGCTGTTACTCTTGTGTAATCATTAACAATTTGTTTGAGACCGTTATCGTTTAAAGTTAGTTTTATTCGATTTTTGTATGTATCGTCCTTTCTCCAGTCTATGTTGAAATCACCTACTATAATTATTTCATAATTCGTTTCACATATTTCTTCAATTATTTTATCAAATGCGTTACAAAATTCAACTTCGCTACTGTTTGGAGATCTGTAAACAGCCATTACTATCATCATCCTACTTCTATTTTTTGCCAAATATGCACACATCCAATATTTTGAATCATCGACTTTTTCACATAATTTGATCACCTTCCACGTACTTTTAAAATAGATAATAACTCCACCGGTATGCGCAGAATTAGACAATGTTACATAAGAATCATATCCTTGTAGTTGATATTCTTGTTCCTTAATTTTTTTAGTTAAATGTGTTTCAGAAAGTATTAAATATTCGGGATTTTTAACTGCTGCAATTATTTCCACTTGATTAAAGTTGTTAAGTAAACCCTCGGCATTTGTGTATATTCCCTTGATTATATTCTTTGATTGTTAAACATTAAAACCCATTCTTCTCATCTTCATATTCAATTTGTTTTGATACACTGGACATTCTTTGCTTAAGGTACGATGATTTTCATCAAGACCCAGATTAAGTTTTTCGTTTGATCTTATGCAGTTTACACATTTTTCGATAATTTCTTCTTTACATTCCTTTGCTCTATGATTTCCATGACATTTATAGCATACTTCCTGATTTTTGCAGTCACTGGCTCTATGATTGAAACCTCTGCATTTATAGCACATTAACACATCGGTCCCGTCGAAAACTCTACATTTTTCCCAACCAATATTAATTTTTTGGGCAGATAACGCTTTTGTGTATGAATCATTATCAATAATTAGTTTTACATTATGAATTATTTTATTATTTCTTTTAAATTCGTAGGATCTAACAGGTTTTAGTTCACTATTCTTTAAAAACTCATTTTGTTTTTTAATTTTCTCAATAATTTCTTCATCGGTAAATTTAAATGTCATGTCTGTTATTGTTATACTCATATCAAAATTATTCGGTACTTTTATTTCATAATTTTCACTCATTTCATTTTGAATCGCAGTTTTAATTTTATCTCTTTCTTCATTATTTTCACTTTGAATAACTAATGCTCCATTACTCCTATTCTCAACATTAGTAATTTTTAGATTAATTGGGTCCACCCTATTGTTTAAATCTTCCCTTGTTTTTTCTACTCGTTGCTTTTCTTTTGGTTTAATAATTAGTGGCACTTGTTTTTTTAGTTCTGGCATCACTGTTTTTTTTACGGTATCAGCAAATGACAGTTTATTTTGTTTATCGTTCGTTTCTTTAATAACTTTTTTAATCTCCGTGCACATCTTTTCATTGCTTTCTTCGATATTGTTATAGATCTCTTTGTTTTTATTTTCATACTCGTTTACAACATTGCATATTTTTTTTATTTCAACGACATTTTTTTCACATATTTTTTGAGCATTGTCTATTTTTTTAAGTCTCTCTTCATAGCGTTTTTCTATTGCCTCTAATAAGAGTTTAATTTCATTTTCGTTTTGTTTAAGTGATGATTCGAATTCACTTTTGTACTCAACTAAGTTTATTTTGTTTTTGTTAACACCATCTTGGATTTCTTTTAATACAAGGTCAACATTATGTATATACTGGACACAATCCTCACACATAAATCGCACAAAGTTGTCCTCGTCCAAGATTTTCACCGAGTACTGGTCAACACCAGCGCATTTGACAGAGCAGTGATACACTTTTTTACATACTCCAGCACAGCTAATTCCTGATTCTCCTCGAATTGAGGTTTTGCATTTGTGACACTCAGCCATGGCTGGGTCGGTAATAAATTAAACTTTTATTAACAAAATTAAATTTTTCTTTTTTTATTCAATTTATTAACACGTATGAGTTTTTTATTTTTTATTTATTGTTTTTTTAAAGTCCTATCTTTTTAAAACAACACTATATATTTTTTTTTTTAAATTATTTTACAGAGCTTTTTGAATTTTGGTCTTTTCACTTTAACATTTATTCATAAAAAAATATATTATACTAAACAAAAATAGAAATGAATACTACATTTAATTATGCTTGATTAAAATTATATTCTTATTTTCATCTTAATAAAAACTGTAAAATTAAAATACAAACTATTAAAAATTTCTAGAAATTATCCTAACTTACTATCTCACCTACCTAAGCTAATATTAGAAATACACCAAACGCTAACTAAGACTCAACTATGAATGTTACCTAAGAATTATAATTTTCTGTTATCTATGTATGTATACCTTTTTATTTCTCAAATTTTTTTTCTTTTAATTTAAACTACCCTAAAAGAGCTCTCTGAAGGCGTGTATAAAATTTTAAGTAGGTTGTATCGAAATTTTTTTTTTTAAAGTTATTGGCTAACTCAATAGTTGAATCCCTTACAATGTCAACTAACGTTTTTTTTTTCTTTTTACTAACACTAATTACACATACCAACAAATAACACTAAGACTAATTAAATCTAACAAATCACTAACTTATTTATATTGAGTTAGATAAAAATGCATAATTTTCCTTTTTCACTTATTTTATTTTTTTAAATGAAGATTAATTTTTAGAAGTGTACTTTTGCCCCGGGAAATGATTATTCTGTTCTTGGGAATTTTTTGAAAACTTCCTGGCTTGTGTCTTTACTCTTCTCTAGTTATTTCAGCAAATTTAGCTGGTTCTTGGCTTGGAAGAGTAAATTTCTACAAGATTTCCGCAACAGTTGCCAACATAAAATTGAATAAATGATTTGTTATCTTGGTGTATTTATTTTTGAAACACTCAGAGCTTCCTTCAGTACCAATAATTGGGATGACACAGTTTTAATAGTATCTGATGTGTTGAACGGTAACAACAATATTTATGGCCTGCTTTTGGGACTACTTGTCGTCTGTTCAAGGTACTTCCCGGTTACTATATTCTTTAATAAATTAAAGTCCTTTATATCACAAAATTCCACTGACACAATTGTTTTAATTACTTAAATTCTTTTTACACTTATTATTTAATTAATATTTTATATTCGCACTTCTATGTAACAATTACTTTTTTACTTGTTCACAGCTTCTTTGGTAATAAACTGCTAGCTTAAATATTTTATATCACCGAGCTATTCTTACTCAAATACTTAACGGACAATATCTACTAACAAAAATTATACATAAAAACAAACCACTGAAATACAAAAATAACAACCTCTACATATATGTTAAAATTACAAGTCGATGAACGTTTCCTTTGGCCTTGAGAACAATTGTAACTTTAATGCCTACATTGTTCCCTAAGAGAAATAGCTATTGCTCTTTAGCCCGTTACAACTACCTATTTAATAGTGGCAACATCAGTGGGTATACATAAATGGAAATAAAATCTTGCAACTCTCTTTTTTCCTATTGGCATCACATTTAGATTTTGACATTTGATCACTTTCAAAAACAATTAGATTCTTTGATAGCTATAAGCTATCTTACCATTGCTTAACCTTTACTTATTCCCTACCATAATTTGAGGCATACGACCTGGTGCAAGGTCATTAACAACAAAAGACACCAATAAACGAACAGACATGTAGTGGACAACAAAAATCTTAGGTAAATTCACTGTTTATTTCCGTCTACCATTTCTTCACCTCCGCCCACAGTATTTTGTTTTTCTTTCCCTTAGTACTCTTCTCAACCTTGTTACTGCCACATGATATTCCACCACTCCTCATCAAGGCCACCATCAACAAAACTCTGTTGTTACCATATTTATAGCAATAACAATAGTGTGATTGGGGCCTAACTGATTATAACCATCTCGCCAGGTATAAATGCTTGTCTATACTTATTGAGTTAAATTGGTATTACACTTTATTATCATCATAAAAATTTTCTGTTTCAATTAATTTTCTGGAAGGCGATCAATGTAGGCTACACCCACGTAAAAGAAGTTAGCCGGGCATTTACATGACATTCCCCTATCTGTGGGTTTACTTCCTCCCCATTACTAGACAATCACGGAAGTTCTTGTTTTCTTACAGCAAATTAGGCTTTGATACTTTGTGTAACTTCGATTTACTTTCAGGTACGTGTGAAGATTTAAACTAATACAAGGATATCACTACATTTTTGGGTGTAAAGGGCCCTAATAATTACACATACAGGGACGATTTACGACAGAAGAACTTAACCTACTATTGCACTGAGGTATGGTTTGTACCGCTAGGAAAAACGATTTTTTTTTCTTTCCCCCGGTAAGAACTACTATTGTTTAATATCTTTTGAGTGATACACGCCTAACGGGGAACCAGATAAGGTCTCTAATTCATACATGTTATTTCCTAAAACACGTAAGACTCTGCACTTAGTAAACTTTTTGCAAAATTTTGCATTGATATTATTTTTGAAATTGCTTAATATGAAATTTCTCTTATATACTTCCTGTCCGGGCACAAATCTAATTATCCTAGCTTTTCTATTATACATTAAAGAACTTTTCTCATATGCTTTATGTAGGTTTTCCTTTATCTTTTTTCTAATCAACCTGATTCTGTCCTTATCCTCTAATGTAGTAAATTCACTATCATCAAGTGCTTTTAGTTCCCTGGCTAATTTATAGTCTCGACCAGACGTAAACATATTATGACCAAATAAAGCCATAAACGGGGTCACCCCAATAGCTGAGTACCGAATTCCTCAAGGCGAGTTCAATCGATGGTAGGTTTATATCCCATTCACGGTGATATTGTTCTAAATATGTTCTAATAGCAGTCAAGACGCTCTGGTTCACTCTTTCGGCCGCATTTGATTGTGGCGAGTGTACGGCTGTTCTCATGTGCATAATTTTAAAGTCCTGAATCATTCTCGAAAATTCTTTCGAGGCAAATTGCTGGCCGTTGTCGGAGTGTATTATCTCAGGCACTCCAAAATTATGAAAAACATCTTCCACCAAAAACTTAATTACGTTAGAGGCAGTTGCCACTTTCATGGCCTTCAGGAATATGAATTTTGTGAAATGATCCAGAACGATAAAAATATAAGCGTTACCACTTTTGGAACGAGGATATTTACCCAAAAAATCTACGTACAACTTTTGAAATGGCCGATCAGTGACTACTTCTGCCCCAATCTCGGGCATTAATATTTTGTTTGTTGATTTACACTCTTTGCATTTAAGGCACTGATTAACAAAATTTTTAACGTGTATTACCATATTAGGCCAATAATATTTGAGTCGAAGCCAATGCAATGTTTTCTTAATACCACCATGAGCTTTATCTACCGGTTCATGAGCCTCTTGTATAAGTTGGTATGTGAGGGTGTCAGGTATCCATAATTTCATTTAAATTCTTCTAGTTCCTCCACATCAGATGACGTAGTGGTTCTTTTGAACACTAAGTTTCCAACAACTTTTATATCTTGAAATTTTTCTGAGTTATTTGTTATTGACTCTCGTAGTACTCGGTATTGATCTGATTCAAATTCAGTTGTTTCGAAGCCCAGGATTTCTTCCGATGATTTATCTAAAGCCTCGACCGACCTAGATAACGTGTCGGCCACTATATTCTCGGATCCTTTTCGATGTTCTACTTCGAAGTCATAACTCTGCAGTTGTATTGCCCACCTTGCTAATCGGCCACTTAAATCTTTAAAGGTCATCAATCATTTCAGACTCATATGGTCAGTAATGACCGTAAAGGGCATCAATTCAATATACGGCCTAAATCGTTTAATAGCTAAAACAGCAGCGAGACATTCCTTCTCTGTCACACTGTAATTCTTTTGTGCAGTATTTAATTTTATAGAGAAGAACGCTATGGGTCTTTCGTTATTTTCACTGTCTTTTTGGAACAGCACTGCCCCTATTCCGTAGTTAGATGCATCACATTGTACATAAAATATTTTATTAAAATTTGGGTGAGCTAAAACAGGCGCTGAAGTTAAGGCTTGTTTTAATTCAATAAAACTTTTAATGGCTTCTTCTGTCATTTTAAACTTATTACCTTTTTTTATTAAATCAGTGATAGGCGCAGTCATGGACGAAAATTTCTTATAAATCGGCGGTACCAACCGGCCGTTCCCAAAAAGCTACGAATTTCCCTCACTGTTTTCGGAATTGGTATTTGTTGAATAGCTGCGATTTTTAGTGGGTCAGTTCGCATTATGCCCCCACCCACAATGAATCCTAAGTACCTTAATTCTTGAAAACAAAATCGAGATTTTAGCAGACCTATGGTCAGGTTAGCCTTTGCCAAGCACTCTGCCACTTTTCCTAACAGTTTCATGTGACTAAAAAAATCAGCAGAAATAACTAATAAATCGTCTAAATATACGAAGACGTTCGATTTTAATTCCTGTGGAATAACTTTATCCATCAGTCTACACAGTCTTTGTGGCGCATTACATAATCCGAATGGCATGACGGCATATTGGTATAATGGCCTTCCGGGAATTGTAAAGGCAGTGTATACCCGTGAATTTTGTTCCAGAGGAGTTTGCCAAAAGGCATATTTCAGATCCACGCTGCTAATAAAGTGTGTTTCATCCAATCGACTGATAATCCCTTCGATGTTTTGTATAGGATAAGCGTCTTGCACTGTTCTTTCGTTTAATTTTCTGGCGTCAAGGCATAACCTATTTTTTCCGGGTTTCCTCACAAGAGTGCATCTACTGCTCCACGGACTTACACTCTTCTCTATCACCCCTAATTTAAGCATGTTATCAACCTCAGCGTAAATTAATTCCTGGACCGCTGGTGAGACGGGATAATATCTATCCTTGATGGGTGCTGCTCTCTCAGTTAATGTAATTTGGTGGTTTTCCAATGTGGTTTTGCCTAGACCATGTTGCTCAAAAGTTAAAAAAAATTGTTTTACACGATTTAATTCTTTCTCTTGCTCCTTTGTTAAAACGTGCTGCTTTACATTATCATTATGCACAGGATCATTCTCGGTAAATTTATTTATGTCAATTTCGTTAATGCTAAATTATTCAGGCGCTAATTCAAATTCCCTGAAAAAATCTACACCGAGGTACGCAAATTGCAAAAGATCTGGACACAGAAAAAATTTTAAATTACGGCTATGGTTTTTGTAACCCACAACAACATTGATACGTCCTAAAATATTGTACTCTTTCCCCCCGCTGTTTTTATTGACGTAAGAACTGCTGTTACTTTTACACCTAATTCTGCAACAATATCCTCACAATTTCTTCCTAACAAGCTTATTGAAGCTCCTGAGTCTAATGACCCCCTTATTGTTAATGGACCTATATTTATTTCGGCGAATGCTCTTGGGTCCTTTCCCCTATCATTCTGTGCCTCTATGGCGCTACATCTACAGACTGACTTTTTCACTTGGTTGATTTCATTTCTTTTCTGTTTAAACCTCTGCCTAGTATCTAAAATTTTGTTTAATTTAGTTTTGTTGGGCTTGTTATTAAAAATACGATCCCTCACTTTTCTATAATTATTTAATCTTTCCGCATAGGAACCAACATTTTTTTCTTTATATTTATTACCAATATCAATTTTTCTATTGTAATTATTACCGTACGAGTTTCTATTAAGTAAACGAATTGGTGGGCAATGGAAAGTTTGCTTTTCTTCATAGGCTGATTTGTATTCGGTTTGGGTGCCTATGTCTTTTGAGATTCGTCGGGAGTTTGTGTAGAGCGTGATTCTCCCGTCCTTGTCACACTCTTCATTGTGTTTTCCGAACAAACTAGACATTTTGCTGTTATAACCCCGACTGCGCCATAACGGTAGCAGAATAAATTTCTTTGGGTAGACGGACAATCCACGAAGGAATGTCCAGGGACCCTGCAATTCCAACAGACTAGCGAGCGATTATTATCTTGGGCTGGACGACATCTAACCATTTTCTTAGTATGTCTAATTTCGTCCACTGTTTCCTCGTTACCAAACTCAAACTGGTCATCGATAATTTCGTCGACATGACGCCTGGTTGGTACTAAGCGGTTTTGCGCTGTATGGGAAATATATTCTTTTTTACAATAATTTCTTTCCACTTCCTTACTTTCATCCCTTAGTTGTTCCACTGTATAAATTCTCATAGGGTATAATATTTGGGATATGCTAGGTTTGAGATTTCTTTTGATTATCCTTATTACCTCTGGTTCCGGCAGACTAGACTTTAGTCTTGACCTAAGTTTTCGCATGGCTTGGAAAAATGAATTAATTGTTTCTCCCGGACGCTGACGACGTTCCTCGAAATCTCTCATAAGTTCGTATTCACTTCTATTCGATCGGTATTATTGCAATAAAGCATCTTTTAAATCTGGCCATTGCCTAATTTCCTTTTCTTTTATTACAGACCAGTACCAGTCTTTGGCTTCACCTTTTAACAACCGATGAAAATCCCCCATAACATCTGTCCACGGGCAAGAAAGATAAAATCCTCGATATGAAGGTTATCTGTGTCACCATCAAACATCATGTCCCATTTATCAATTCTCAAATTATTTCCAGACCCTTTCCTATTCTCTCGCCCGAACATTTCTTCGTGTAAATGCTCGACGGATGTATTACTGTTGGAATTGATATATTGAAAATCTAATCTGCGTGGCAATATATGTTGTAAATTATTCGTATTATTTGGTAGATCATTTAAGTTATCCCCCCTTTCTGCTCCATTAACGGATCCAGCAACATCGCCTGGTCGATCTTTAACTGTGAGCCTCTGAATCTCTCCCAAAATTTCTGAAAACCCTGTTTTTAAACTCTCTTGCATTTTTATCTCAATATGTTTTTCTAAATTTGATCGGTACTCAGAATTATTTTCCCTAATCAATTCCTTTAATATTTTAGCATATTCACCTGATGTTTTTTCTACCGGATGGCTATAATCTTTTTGAGGGAGTGGTGGCGGAGGGAAAGAATATCTATGGGCCTCCTTGCTCTGAACTGTCTTAGGAATTGTTCCCGTAACACTGATGTGAGGGTCATGAGTATTACTATTAGAACTACCAGCCACGTAAGTTTGTGGAGTGTTTATCGATTTAGACATATCAACTATAAAACTTTCACTATTTTTTTCCGCAGCCTTTTCAGACTTTTTATTGGAATGAGTAACAAACATTTTGCTAAATCTAAGGGATACCGGAAAAATAAAATATCTCAGGAAAACTTTTGGAAACTTTAAACTAATTATCTACAATAACAGACCAAATGACTTATAATTGGTAATATATAAAAAAAATAAAAACAATATCCTTGAAACTTGATGTTAATCAAAGTTTTCTATGGATAAATAAAATAAATAAAGGATTTACAATTGACAATCACAATTCAAACGATATGACAACACAATTAATCATGATATGGATTTCAGGCTTATTTGATTTCGTTCTTAGACACAAATATAAATCAGTTGGTTTAATGTTGGTGTACCAATTACCGCGGCAACCTTTAGGTTAAATACTGTTAATAATCCCCTGCCTCGACAATTGGACATACTAATAACTTTTGTTTACGTTAGGTTCCAAGTCGAACCATTACTAATACAAAAAAAAAACAATATATTTTATGAACGCAACTAATATTTCATATTAGGACATCATCAAAATTTTGCTAGTCATAATAATGCAAACAAACATGTTTTCAGTTTGGCCACTATTCACTTACTTACTTTTAATTATTAATTTGTTTTCTTAATTCCGAATCTTTCGCGAAGAATACGTATAGATATTAGGACAACGATTGATTTAGTAATTGGAATTAAATGACTAATTAATTTCCTTTTTTTTTAGATTGGGCGCCATTTACTGTACAACGTACAATATGTGCGCCAATTAATTCCTGCTTTACGTTTGGGCGCCATTTACTGCTATAAAACTTCCCCTTTTAGGGCAGCTGTGAGGCAGTCCAACTAGCTCATCAAAATAGGACGCGGATTCTCAACCCTACTTCACAACTCTGTTCTATACAGAAAAAAAAATTTATAACAAAACAAAAAAAAAAATCTTTTGTCAAACAAACAAAATAAAAAAAACCGATAACAAACAACTAATTCCCCCATTACTCTAAACAATATTTACCCATTATTATTACAGGAAGAAGATATTGATTTCCTGCACCGCCGCCCTATCCCAACCTAATCATCTTCAACTTTTATTGATGATCCTGATAATTCTTTTGTTTCCCACACCAACACTTACCTCTCCTTCGACCTTACATTTGTGTCATCCAAAATCAATGTACCTGAAATCCTTTTAAAACAGTTTACCAATTCATTTTGTATCACTAAACAAAAATAGAAATGAATACTACATTTAATTATGGTTGATTAAAATTATATTCTTATTTTCATCTTAATAAAACCTGTAAAATTAAAAAACAAACAATTAAAAATTTCTAGAAATTATCCTAACTTACTATCTCACCTACCTAAGCTAATATTAGAAATAGAAATACACCAAACGCTAACTAAGACTCAACTATGAATGTTACCTAAGAATTATAATTTTCTGTTATCTATGTATGTATACCTTTTTATTTCTCAAATTTTTTTCTTTTAATTTAAACTACCCTAAAAGAGCTCTCTGAAGGCGTGTATAAAATTTTAAGTAGGTTGTATCGAAATTTTTTTTTTAAAGTTATTGGCTAACTCAATAGTTGAATCCCTTACAATGTCAACTAACTTTTTTTTTTTCTTTTTACTAACACTAATTACACATACCAACAAATAACACTAAGACTAATTAAATCTAACAAATCACTAACTTATTTATATTGAGTTAGATAAAAATGCATAATTTTCCTTTTTCACTTTATTTTATTTTTTTTAAATGAAGATTATATTTTCAGAAGTGTACTTTTGCCCCGGGAAATGATTATTCTGTTCTTGGGAATTTTTTGAAAACTTCCTGGCTTGTGTCTTTACTCTTCTCTAGTTATTTCAGCCAATTTAGCTGGTTCTTGGCTTGGAAGAGTAAATTTCTACAAGATTTCCGCAACAGTTGCCAACATAAAATTGAATAAATGATTTGTTATCTTGGTGTATTTATTTTTGAAACACTCAGAGCTTCCTTCAGTACCAATAATTGGGATGACACAGTTTTAATAGTATCTGATGTGTTGAACGGTAACAACAATATTTATGGCCTGCTTTTGGGACTACTTGTCGTCTGTTCAAGGTACTTCCCGGTTACTATATTCTTTAATAAATTAAAGTCCTTTATATCACAAAATTCCACTGACACAATTGTTTTACTTACTTAAATTCTTTCTACACTTATTATTTAATTAATATTTTATATTCGCACTTCTATGTAACAATTACTTTTTTACTTGTTCACAGCTTCTTTGGTAATTAACTGCTAGCTTAAATATTTTATATCACCGAGCTATTCTTACTCAAATACTTAACGGACAATATCTACTAACAAAAATTATACATAAAAACAAACCACTGAAATACAAAAATAACAACCTCTACATATATGTTAAAATTACAAGTCGATGAACGTTTCCTTTGGCCTTGAGAACAATTGTAACTTTAATGCCTACATTGTTCCCTAAGAGAAATAGCTATTGCTCTTTAGCCCGTTACAACTACCTATTTAATAGTGGCAACATCAGTGGGTATACATAAATGGAAATAAAATCTTGCAACTCTCTTTTTTCCTATTGGCATCACATTTAGATTTTGACATTTGATCACTTTCAAAAACGATTAGATTCTTTGATAGCTATAAGCTATCTTACCATTGCTTAACCTTTACTTATTCCCTACCATAATTTGAGGCATACGACCTGGTGCAAGGTCATTAACAACAAAAGACACCAATAAACAAACAGACATGTAGTGGACAACAAAAATCTTAGGTAAGTTCACTGTTTATTTCTTTATGATATTCCACCACTCCTCATCAAGGCCACCATCAACAAACAATATCTCAGTTCTTGAAAAAAAAATTTCTTTTGTCACTCCATACTGAGGTGAAGGGTATATAATATTCAGCACAGCCGAAAATAACACTTTTACTTATTTTTATTATTATTGTGTCCATAAAAAAATAATTTATGTTTGAAATGTATTTTAAAGAAAATTTGTATGAAAAATATGTATTAAAATGCATTTCAAATACAAATTATTTTTGATCAATACGCAATGTTGCCACTTTCTGTATTATAGTACAAAAACTGTACTATTTAGAAATTTTTGCACTATTCTACTAATTGTAAATTTACCAAAGAATCTATAAAAAATAAAGAATTTATAAAAAAGTTTTAATTTGTCGTGGGTTAAGCATATCTATATCTTAAAACGAGGAAACAATTGTACATAAACACTGGTATAAAAAGGTCATTTGTTTCGTTACGTGTATACAAGAAAACCAGAGGTGACACGAACGGCATGTTATTGCTGGCTCTGTCGCACAGGAACTAGTAAACATAGAATTTTTCATGTCTTGTATTCTTATTAATTTCTGGCTCAATAAACAAAGTTGTAGAAAAATATTAATTTAAGCAATATAAATGCACAAAGTAATATAACATTAAAAATAAAAAAAGAATTATTCTTGATATATAGAAGAAGTAAATTGCAATACAATTCATCATTTCTTACTTGCAAAATGCTTCATTTTGTTTTGTTTATTTTCCTCATCCTTACATTATATTGCTATCTCTTTTTAACAGCAACTAGAGGCACAAGAAAGCTGAATTGCTCCAAAACATAACCTCAAAGTTACATCTCTGGATACCCTGTGGCGGCGTGCAACCTCCTCGTTCGACAGCTTGTATACGACTGAGTTAGGGTTCTATAAGTCGACTTCCGATTAATCGACCTTTCAGGTGCAAAAAAATCTAAAAGTCGACTTTTGCTTTCGACTAATCGACTTTTTTTAATATTTTTTGCTTTCGCTGGTTTTCCATGAAACAAACAATATACTGTGGTCAACTTCGAGGTTTTCCGCAAAATACTTAGTTTTAAACGCGTTATAGAAATTTTACCACTAAATTTAAGTTTTCTTGCTTGTTTGCACAATTGGCAACATTGACATTAACTCGGCAAAAACAACTTGCAACACTGTGATTCAGGTTGCTGCGATCATATATTTTTCTTTGTTTCACATTATTGCATTGTGATTGAAAAAATTGTTGGTTAGTTAATTAATAAATAATTTATAAATATAAAATAATTGTAATATTTATTTAGGTTAAACTTCATCCATAATGGCTCCAAGCCCAGTATGGCAAGATTTTGAAAAGTTAGATGAATCAAGAGTGAAGTAAACGAAATGCAATAAAATTTATAATATTTAATATTTTAAATAAAATGAATTTGAATTGAATAACGTTTTTAAACAATTTTTTAGCCAAATTTACCACATTGGATCTGCTGGGGAATTTTTCATATAAAAAGTTGAAAAGTCGATTATAATCGACTTTTTGTAGACAAAAAGTCGAGAGTGGACTTTTTAAAAATTTTCAAAAGCCGAAAAGTCGACTTTTTGTTGCCACTATGTAACCCTAGACTGAGTAATAGAGCTGCAAAACTATCGATGGTACTATCGATAGTTTTTTTTAAAGTGGACTATCGATGGTTTTTATCCGATAGCGATACTATCGAGAAAAATCAGCAAAGCCAATAAAAATCCTCTGATGGCGGCTTTGTAATATTAATTAAAACGACTAAAATAAATTTGAAAATAAATAAATACGTTTTGATTTTTTTCACTATCAGATATGGCCGTTTCAAAACCAAATTAAATAAGAATACAAATATTTTTACTAACGGCCTTGGTACATATATGAATTTTGCGGCGGGTAGATGCTGATGACTACTCAACGATCTCCGCTTTCTGCTTACAGATCACTTGTAACGCTAAATTGTTTGTAAGTAGAATATATAGTTCATAAATTAAAAAAGTTACATTAATAATTTGTATTTCCTTAGTTAAAAAAAATTTAAGGTAAAAAATTAAAACGTCTGAAAAATTAACTGTAGAAGAATTATACGGTAACTGAAAATTATCAACTAAATTTTTACCAAAAATACAAAATTATGAATTTGAAAATCAATCAAGATATAATTGTTTTTAAACCACTATCTAAAAAAATATATTAATATTCATATTATATATTCATTACTACATAATCTGGTCTAGGATATGCGAAAGTAATAGCTAGGTAAATTACCTGCAATACAATTTTTATTTAATGTTAGGAGTCCATTTTATTTCGTGGTGCTATTATTTTGAAAACAGCTGTATTATTCATGATGTCTTAGTCCCCTTTCACATATCGGCATTTGAAAGACAGACAGACGAAGTTTATAGAAGAAGGGGCGAAGATGCAGAGTGTGTAGTACACGACCCTCTGTGCCAGACATTTTTTTGTTTCTCTTTTGTTATTTTCGCAATTTTTACCTTGTTGCATATATATCATATTTCTCAAGTCCAAGTAGTCTTCTTCGAGAGAATCTTCTAATGCCAATTTTGTGCAATAAATTAGTTTTTCCTTTTTTAAATCAAATTTCATTTTTATAAAAAATTGTTTTATATGTATATTTTTATATATTTTGGTAATTTAAGTAAACCACAGAATAAAACGAATATGTAATAATAAGTAAACAAACTGCGAAAATGGATGAAAAACGAATGAAAAAATTTCTGTCTGTCTATTAATTTCCAATATGTAAAAGCTTCAGGCAAGAACAAAAGAGAATATAAAAAATGTCCGGCAAGAAATGTCGCATATGTGAAAAGGGACTTATGAAAACTTACATAGCGTCTATACTAGCCATTTTTTTGTTATGACAAAAGTCAAAATTGATATAAAAAATTAAACTGTCAGCTCAAATTTGTATATGAAGTTTGACATTCGGTATGACAAAAAATTGTTTCGTCTAGACGCTATGTTAAGGCCGTTTAACTACAATAGCTTAGACAATTAATAACGTATCTATATATAACATGATTTTCTAAATGATAATAAAATATTGCATAAATATTGTAGCTAAGTCCCCGTCCAAACTTGCAATTTTTGTTGCAGCAATTCTTGAATATGTGGGAGAGAGTTGAAATAGAAATATATATTTTGTATTCCTCTCTTGCTCTTTCTCATTAAAAAATAAAAAGTTGCTGCAACAAAAATTGCAAGTCTGGACCGGGACTAACAAACGGTAAATTAATGACAATATAAAAATTTCTTTTGCTTTTTATTTATTTTTAAAATAGTTTTTGTAGAATTATATACGTTTTGTTTACTTTTTCGTTTCTTATACTGGGTCTTCACGTAGCAATTTCATTGCTGAGAACAAGCAAAGACGTCAGCAGAGTTTTGATAGTTCGATTGCTGATTGCTTTTAGGTGGAGAACACGTAAAATTGCTTCGTCACAAATTCAAAATTTTCATAGTGAGAGGTTGTATAAATATGCTATAATTTCATATACATAAAGATGGGAATTGTTGATAAAAGTTTATTATTTTAAATATTTCTTCGGTTTTATAAAATCAAATTCGCAAATGCACTGACTACAGAAAAGAGAAATGACAGCAGATTGATAGGCAATAATTGCTCAAGCAATCATTGTGCTATAGATTGTCACTTATGGCAATCGCGGTCCACACCTAACAATTTTCATGAACGCAAAAAATTTTGGCAATTGCCGCAATGGATATTGCTACGTGAAGACCCAGTGTTATGATTATTTGCAATAAAACTCAAGTTTCTAAAAAACTCCACTTTTTTACTTTAAGGAAGATAAAATAATTTAAAATTTTATTTACATAAATTTTTTGCTATAGACAATATTGTGAAAATTCCAGACTATTGATAGCATCGCCAAAAACTATCGAATGGCGCGACTTTCGATAGTTTTGCAGCTCTAACAACAAGCTAGCAAAACCATATGTTTAACTAAAGGGTGTTTTTTTAAGCTAGATAGAACTTTAAATTGTAAAAAGTAACACAAAAAATTAAATTTTGATGAAACATTTTTTTTATTTGTTTCAGTATACTCTGACAAATCATCATGAATAGACTCACGCTTGAACCACGCTACGAAATTATCCAAATTTACTTTGAAAATCAGTCGTCAACTGACCCGTTGTTTTATCGCAAAATTGTGTTCAGCGATGAGGCGAATTTTTGGCTTAACGGGTTTGTTAATAAGCAAAATTGCCGCATATGGAGTGAGACCAATCCACAAGAGACCCTACAGACTCCATTACATCCAGAAAAATGCACCGTTTGGTGCGGTTTTCACGCTGGTGGCATCATCGGACCTTATTTCTTCAAAAATGAAGAAGGAGAGGTGTGGTTTCAACAGGATGGCGCTACGTGCCATACGGCGAACGCAACCATCGACTTATTGAAATCAAAATTTGGCGATAAGTTGATTTCGAGAAATGGACCTGTCAATTGGCCTCCAAGGTCGTGCGATTTGACACCTCTCGATTATTTCCTGTGGGGCTACGTGAAGTCACTGGTTTATGCTGATAAACCAGCAACAATTGACGCCTTGGAGGCCAGCATTGTTCGTGTTATTCGTGACATACGGCCAGCAGTGCTCGAAAAAGTGGCCCAAAATTGGACGTCAAACTGTTGCTTCTTTCATGTCTTCAATGACAGGAATTTCATCTCTGATTATCCGGTTAAACATAAGCTGAGTTTGAGCAACACCTGTTGTGCTATGTGGAGTGACATTATACATATGAACAAATTTTTTCAGCTCTTCCAATAAATTATTGCGATTTGCATGAGCTATCTTAAGCCGTTTAACCAGAGACTTGTTCATATTTTCCACTTCGCCGTTAGCTTGTGGCCAATATGAAGGGGTTTATATTTGATGAATAACACTTTCTTTACAATATTGATTGAACTCCGAACTTACATATATTGTCTTCCAATATCGGTCCTTTTAGATTTAGGATAACCGAGTCTGCAAAAGATTTCTTTCATTGAATTTATAATAGCCTGTGATGATATTGTACGAAGAAGTTTGAATTCCATATATCGGCAAAAATAATCAATGAAAACCAAAACATATTGTCCATTTCAGTCGTTAAGCAGCTCTGGGCTGAAGAACAGCTCTCGCGTCATCGTAATTATTTCTTAAGTGTGGTCAGGCTTGCGTATGTTGTTTGGCCTTCGAGAGTTTTTCGTTTCGCTCGAACTAGTTGACTGATTTGCCACGGATAACCGTATAGTCTTACGGTTCTTTTGTGGAATTTCGTTGACAACAACGTTGCTACTTCCTATGTGAAGGCATAGGTCGGGTATAGTCAGTCACAAAAACATTTTTAAGATACTTTTAATAACATCATGGACATATGGTCTAGTTACCGGCGCCATTTTTGTGCAACTATATTCTGCAAATTTACTTTGCAGAATATATATCAATAAATAAATAAATATTGTCCATTTGGCAATGGCCCCAATAAGTCACTTGCTAATGTAATCCAGGGGCCTTCCGGAAATGGATGTCTACCCATTGGAACTGGAGGCGCCGGTTGAGATACCAATATGCAATCTTTGTACGTTTTTACATATTTTTCTGCCTCCCGATCAATGCAAGGCCACCAAACTTTAGATCTCAATCTGCCCTTTATCACAGATTCTCCGGGATGGCCTTCATCTGCAAGTTCTTACACTTTATTTCTCAAAACAGTTGGAATAATAATTCGTGTACCTCTCAACAAAATGCTACCCAAATAAGACAGTTCGAAACGAAATGGATTATAATTGTTGCTTGTAGCATTAGACCATGAATCATTAGTGAGGCACATAATAGCGTCTATGATGTCTTCATCCAAAGAACTTTTATCAGCGATTTAAGTAATTGATAAAGCAACAGGAGTGCTAATGGACACAACATGTTAAATACTCCCCTTTACTCCAGACCAGCCAAGTAATAATAGAACTTTTCTACTGACCACACTAAAGCCAGGCTTTCTGTTTCAGTCTGAGAATAGCGTTTTTCCACATCTGATAATGATTTACTGGCAAATGAAATCATTCGTGGATCATTTCCATCGAACTGAATTAGAACCGCGCCTAATTCCACGGGATTTTCATCCGCTATTAGGTGAGGTTTCTTTGTTAAATCAAAATATGAAAGTTTGGAAACATTGGCCAAACTTTTCTTCAAACACTCAAAAGAGTTCTTTATTTCCATGGTCCATTCAAATTTTATATGAACTTTTAACAAACGTCTTACAGCATCAGTGTGAAGAGCCAAATCCAGTATGAATTTGCCTACATAAGTTATTAAACCAAGAAAAGTGTGAAGTTCCTCTCTATTTTTGGGGTCTCTAAAACCCATAATCGTTTCGACCTTTTCTGGGTCAACTTCTATACCTTCACTGAATAAAATATGTCCCAAAAATGCTTGTGGGTTTTCCAAATACATTTGTCATCATTCAATAAAACAATGTTCTCAACAAATATCTTCAAAACTTCCTTGACAACTTTATCATGATGTTCTTTAGTTTGAGCAAAAATTATAACATCGTCAATATAATTCATGGCATTTGGACATGATGCTAACATTTCTTCCAAACGTCTTTTAAAAATTTCGGGGGCCGAGTTGACTCCAAACAAAAGACGCTGTCTTCATGAAGCTCAATTTGATGGTATGCTTTTTTCAAGTCCAAACGAGAAAAGTATTTTGCTCCTTTGAGTCTTGCCATGAATGTTTGAAATGCTGGAAGAGGATAATTTTCTCTTAATATAGCTTTATTTGCTCTTCGCATATCAATACACATTCGGATGTCACCGTTTTCTTTAAGAACCAAAACAATAGGAGATATCCAACAGCTTGGACTGAATACGGGTTCAAAGATATCAACCTTTACGCCTTCCTCGAAATTTTTAATTACTTTTTCTTCTAAGGCAATAGGAATACGATGAACTGGTTGCTGTACAGGTGTTACATTTGAATCAATAGATAATTTTACGTTAATGTTTTTCCATTTCAGAAATGTTGTAATTTCGTCAACTTTATTTATGTATATTAAGTCCCAAGCGCAACACGATTAATTTAATAGATGTATCTTTTCCTAATAACGATTGCCTACCACTTTCAATAACGTAAAATGTAGCAAACATTTTAGGTTGTTGTTTTATAGATATGGGTGCCTCGCAAACATAAAGTACATTGAGTAATTGATCGGAAGCATATGCCCGAAAATTATTATTCGACTTTGTTCGAATATTAAATAATGTTGATTTATTCTGTTGTAATTCCACCCAAATAACCATTGATATGTGCTTTCTTAAAATATTACATGAAACTTTTTCATCCATTTCATGGTCGCTTGATATTTTAAAACAATCGCTTTCATTTTTCATTGTAGATGTGCTATTTTCTGAATCTGACGTACATCAGAGCGTTTATGTTTCACATTCAAAAATTTGCTTTGAGGATGTGGGCGCTTTAAATTAGTCCTACATTTTCGAGCAAAATGTCCAAAACGATTGCATTTATTACATTTCTGATTTTTAGCTGGACAATAAAAACTGTTTTCATTATGATCCTAGCGTCCGCATCTACCTCATTCATTTACTTTATCAACTTCGAACTTTTTAGAAACATTTATTTTATGCGCAATATCCAAACTTTCTTTCGGTTCCATAGATTGCGATTGCTTTCTAATTTGTTCATCAACTTGACATAGTTGTATAATTTTTTCCAACAATTTTCGCTTCAAATCTAAAGGCGCCCATTCATCAATAATGTTGCCGATTAAACAAATGTTTTCGATTTCAAGTTCTGTCGTACCAAACAAACATTTTGACATTTGCTGTCGCAATCTCAAAACGAACTGATTGCAATTTTCACCTACAATCACATTTATATTGCGAAATACATGTCTCTCAAACACAGAGTTCCGTTTTGGTGTAAAATGTTCATTTAACTTGTCCACCAATATCTGGAATACATCCTTTTGGTTGTTCTCGTCGAACGTTTTAATTGCTCCCGGTATTGAGTAAGTGACTTCTTGCAATTGTGGTCCTCCAATATGCAATAATTTATTGCTTTTCTTCAAACATGAGGTTATTTCCTCTAAATCGACATATATTTGGAAAGATCTTAACCATTTTTCCCATTCTGGGCGAATCAATGGTTTTTAATGGCCGCACACATAAATGGCTTCAAGTTTTCAGCCATTTCATAGGATTTTCTGAAACAATAAAACGTTTCAAACGACAGTTAACTTATAAAATTATAATTTTATTTTACTCATACTATGTATGTATATTAATTTAATTGTTTCTAATATTACTAATATTTCTTTTTTATTTTCCTTCGATTCCACTATACTTTTCTGGTTATTTTGTTTTAATCATTGACCCACACCCTATGGTTTTACCCAGATAATTTCACGACAAACTGCCTCTGGCCTTTGCCAGCTAATTAATATCTTTGATTAGCTCGGCCAACTGCCCCTGGTTTTTCTTCAACCAGCTATTTGACTTTTTTTACGACAATCTGTCTCTGGCATTTGCCAAATAATTTGGCCAACTGCATCTGCCACTTTAACAGATCATATTTTGTTCCAGCAATTTCTCCTGCCCTTTGGCAGATAATAATTTACATATGTACATGTTTTCATTGTTGAAATTTTCACAAAACCTTAATTGTCTTACTTAATTTCATAAGACACCGATTTAACTCGTCGCCAATGTACAAATCCGCTAATTTGGATAATAAATAATACACTTTAAATATGTTATATAACTTAATAAGGAATGTTTTATTAACTTATATTTTTCCAATTACTAAATATTTTACAACAGCTGTTATTACTTTATGTGTCCGATCTCAAATTTCAGTTCAATGCTGATGTTTATCTTCTAGACGGCGTTGTTATATTCGCAGCTTATGCAAGTCGCCACAGTTGCTATTTTGAAATATAGGTTTCAAAAACTCCAAATAACCAAAAACTATAGCAGCAGTTGTGACTGCAGCAAAATCATTATTAGCAGCAGACACACATCCAAATGTGACGATTTCACGTCATTTTGGGATTTTTATAGCGAATTTCACAAAATGACGTTTGACGATTTATGTTAGTATCCTCCCTTCCCACGTCTTGACTGACAAAAATTCATTGACATACTACATACATATAATGCAGCAAATGTGAAAATTATGTTATGCCCAGTGGAGACGCATCTTTTTCGTACTTGGCAATAATTGTAGCAATAATTGTTAACAGTTTTTCGTTGACAATTATTGCGAGCATAAAACGTCATAAACCGTTTGACATTTCCAAATAAAAGAAAAAAAAAAACAAAAAGAAGAAATTTTTTGCAAAAAAATATTAAATAAATTATTAAAAGATATTAAAAAGGTAAGCTAAATAGAAAATATTTTATAAAATACATTAAAATGCAAAATTTCTCATTTCAGGATGAGTTTTTCGGATGAAAACGTATTGAAGCTTATTCAATTATACAAGCAGTTTTCCTGTATGGGGGTCTTTAAAAGTCCAGACTATAAAGGAATTGACAAAAAAAAAATAACGCATGGGCAAAAATTTCCAAAGAATTGAAAAAGTGGGAGTATGTTGTCAAAAAAAATAAATAAAAAATAAAGAACCTAAGATCAGCATGCCTGGTTGGAAAAAATAAAGTTGCTGTCTCAAAAAAATCGGAAAATCAAAACATGTTTTCCGTATTTGCCAAATCAATTGGCATGTAGTTGGCTGTATTGCCTCTTAATTTAGCAATTGAAACGATGAGAGAAATCCAGCGTATTGTGTCTGAAAAAATGTGCGCTGCCTCAAAATATGACATTTTAAAGGAGGCAATGTGTGAAGCAAATATTTTCTTAAAAACAGACCGATGTGTATATCGATCCATCCATAACACATTAACAGTTAACGTTTTCATAATTTTCGTTACTAAAAAATTAGTTAATGCTTATAAGTTAAACGTTTTGTCCCCAGTAAAAAAAGGATCATCCAAAGAGTAATCTTGGAGCGCTCCTTTGCGAGTAATGGATTACTCCATAAAACTCTGGACCTCATTGGATTTTTAACACAGCATGTCCGCAGACACGAGTACTCCTTTTAAGCTCCTTATGGAGTACTCCCTTTGATCTTGAAAATGACGACAGAGGGAGTAATCGTTATTGTCTCCTAAAAGAGCATAAAGGGAGTAAACATTCATATAAAATACAAATTTGGTTATTTTTTTAGAAAAAATGTCGTAGTTTTTGACGAGTAGGTCTGCCGGTAAACAGTTGCCTTACATTTACGAAATCCAGCTTGAAAGATTTTTCATATTCCGGGTATGTTGGATACGTGCATTTAAGTGCTACTGCAAGAAAATTAAAGAAAAGATAACACGTAATATATTATTTAAGACATAATATTAAAAATTCAGACATTACCGAAATAAAAAAGTTAAACATTTTGTATTTGTTTAAGGCTTTCATATTTTTTGATCCATCCTAATTTATTTTGAGGTACATATTTAACTGATTGCATTAAAAAACTCAGTCTTACCACTTCTGAATCAGGCTCGGTTTTAATCAGCTGTTCTGCCGAATTTAATTCCTCCAAAGAATTAATTGGGAAATTTTTAAGATCGCAACTGGTTGGACGTAAATACTTAGCAAGCTATCTTGGCTATCTTCATTTGATAATTCATTGACTTTGTTAGGTGTTGATGCCTCTTGTTCACTTAAAGTCTCCCGATTACAATTTGAGAATTTTTCAATTTATTTTTCAACTAGTCGCAATAAATGACGCTTAGACTAAATTTTGACACATTTTTAACAATTTGTTACTATACCCGTTCCTTTTCGCTTTTTTTAATAACACATCTTTCACTTTTTAAAACTAAACTGACTAAATAGAAAAACCAACCAAAAACATCAACAATTAACGGTTATGTCAAAGAAAAAAAAAAAAACGAACTGATACATCCGTCTTTGATCCATTTGGAGTATTAAGCGAGGCATAAACAACAAAACAAAAAAAGTTTCGATAGCTCGCTTATTACTCCAAATGGATGAACAAGTCATTACTCCTTTATTGCTCGATTATGGATTAATCCATATATTTTTAATGGGTCTTTTCTTATAAAATTTTTAAAACGTAGATATACATAGTTCGTATATTATTATGTACTTGTTCATAAATTATCTTTTTTGTTTGCCGTAAAATTTGCGATATAGTTCGATATAGTACATACATACATATGATATACACGCATATATTGTTATGTACTTGTATTTATAAATGATAACGCCTATTACTTACCGTTTCGAAATAACAAGGTCACAAAAGAAAGCAACAGTCCGATACAAAACTAGATTCACTTATGCAGAAACTTGTGTATACAAGAATGCAAATGAAATCGAAAACCAAAACGAATCAATTTTATTTATTTTATAATATATAAAAACATTAAAAAAAGGTTTGCCTTTTAAAATTTCGTCGTTTTCGATCATATTTTTGGTAATTTCTTATAAAACTGTTGTTTTTTTATTAATTATTTAATTACTTATAAATGTTTATTTTTTTATTAATTATTCAATAACTTTTACAATTAGTTATATAAAATAACTTCAAATGAAATTTAATTTAAAAAAATTATAAATGTAAAACTGTACTGAAAAACTACCTTGAGATAATAACTAGTTTCTTTTATTGAAAAAGTGGAATAAATATTAATTAATTTTCTGTGGAATATAAATTTTCTGTATTAACTAAAAATACAAATAAATAACTTTTAAATAAAAAAACAATTGTTAAACAATTGCAGTTTTCGTTAAATATGTATATGTATTTACGTGTAAGTTTAAGCGATTTTTGCAGAGATTTCGAAATTTCGTGCAGTCCAAAAGAATTTTCAGCCTTGTCATAAAAAACTGAAAATAAAATTTTTGTATTTCAGAATTAGATTAAATGTTTAAGTAGAATAATAGAATTCTTACCAATATAAGTTTTTATTTTATGGAAATAATTACTGGGTTAGCAGTTTGCTTTCTAATTTTCTTCCATTGGAAATCAACATATCCGGAGGTAATACATTAGATTTTTACATTTTCTCTGTATTCAGTAGAAAATCTGACTGACTTTATTCTTGAATGGAAAGGGAGCTCATGGTTTCCGCTAATTCGGGCACAATATAATCAATATCGTCAACTACAAGGTCGGTCATCGTTTTAGTGAGATAATTGTGAAGAACACAGCAGGTTATCACGATTAAATCGCTGGTGTCCAACTTCTCTTCTATTGGCCGCAAAAGAATTCTGAACCTGTTAGCTAGCTTTCCAAACGCCATTTCAACTGGCATCCTAGCACGACTTAGCCGAGAATTGAAGATATCTTGAGGTGTTATTAAATTTCCGTTTTTACTGAATGCTTTTATCAAGTGACGATCAAGCCCGAATATATCATCACCAACAAAGAAAAATTGTGTTTTTGTTACTTGTCCAGGTATACAATATACAAAAATTTGCTACTGGCCTCTACCACGGCTAGTAGCTCAGTGCTGCAATAACCTTTATAGTTATAAAAATTAGAGTTGGGATTATCAGGTTTTTTAAGGCGGATATGCTTTCCGTCATTTGCCCCTACTGTATGCGGAAACTGCCACAAGTGTTCAAATTGCTTGGAAACTTCTTTCCACTCACTTTCTGTTTTTGTTTTTGACACTGTTAAATAGATATTCAATTGAAGTTATTTATTAATTAAATGATTGAACTATTTAAAAAATATTCACCTTTAGATGCTCATTTTGTAGAGCTTCAAAAACCGCGCTTCTTCAGGAACAAAACTACTTATGGTTTTACGTAACACCCAAAAGGAATTCGAGGGATCTATACGAATCTCCAGTAGCTAGAAAAC
Source organism: Gymnocheta viridis (assembly GCA_956483585.1). Taxonomy (NCBI): domain Eukaryota; kingdom Metazoa; phylum Arthropoda; class Insecta; order Diptera; family Tachinidae; genus Gymnocheta; species Gymnocheta viridis. The sequence goes on from OY101441.1 coordinate 69,027,589, forward strand.
GTAACGTTTAGCTAATCGAGTTCTTGACGTAATTGCAAATCTCATTCGTGTATCCTGTTTTTTATTTTAATATCAACCTAAACTGTAAATGAATATAAAATAATTAAATAAGAGTTTTGCGATGATCACCGTGCAAACTTTTAATTGGGAAATTTGCAATGCATCTAATCGTGAGAACACTCAATATTACCGAACAAACTATAGCAAATAAATTTCAATACAACTTGACAATAAGCTTACAAAAATAGTTAGTGTATTATAATAGCGTTTCTTAATTTTTATGAAACATTTTTAATTTTGCTTGCGAAATTCTGAAGCATTACTATTTTTTCTAAATTTTGCTTACAAGCAACTTATTTTAGTTTTTTGAGTATAATTTTCACATTGAAAGAATTTCTTCAAATTGGGTTACATCCATTCTACAAAAATTAGCATACTCATTGCTATCACTCCAAAGGACGTCTTTCAAAAGATGTGTCTCTAAAGAGTACATTTCTCGTTCCTCGGTGAAGGGATTTACCCAATACCTATGGTCTCTTCTTTCGTCTTCGTCCATAAGATCCATTATTTTTTAAAATATATAATCTGAAATTTTTTTGAGGTCCATATTTATAAATACTGTAAAATAAAGTAAAATTGATAATTTCAAAGATATATAAATTCGCACCAATATGTATAGCGTTATTGGAAGGTGCCCAATTGTCGCCACTGACACAAACACGTAGCCTCAGAAAAATTTGTTAAAAACAAAAACTAAAATATGGAATAAAATTAAAAGTTGATAACAAAAAGCTCGCTGAGTGGATAAAGAAAACAAAAAGACTACTTACCGTTTTTGGATTTTTTAGTAGATGATTGTATAAAAAATACGCCTCTAAATCAAATTGATTTCCATAACCGTAAAATTTTTTTCAAAAAGGAAGAAGCTTATATTGGTGTGTATATAAAAGAAATGTCTTAACATATACAATTGATGTTGAAACTTTCAATCAATTTATTGATAATTGTGTATCATTTTACGTTGAATTGTGTAACCAAGAAAAAAATTTGATTTCGATGACAAAATTATAAAAAATTTAATTTAATTACACCATCTGTGATTTTGATAAAAAAAAACTCCGAAATTCTTCCTTTATTAATAGGTTTTCCTAATCTTGTTTCTAAAGAAAAATATCAAGATATTGAGCATGAAATAAGAAAACTAAGATATTTGGTTTTTGGAGACAACACATTATATATAGATATATTTAAAAAAAGAGGAAAGTCAATTAATCTACCAAACAATAAAACAGTTTTTTCAAATTTATGTGAATTTGTAAATAGCTTAAAGAGTTTGCCAAACTCTTCAGCTAATGTTGACAGGAGGTTTAGCAAAATTAATCTTAATAAAACCAAGATAAGAAGTTCACTGGAACCAGGAATCCTTTTTTCAAAAGATTATTTAAAAAATAATTCCTCTTACTGTTACAATGTTAGCATTACAAAAAATATATAAAAAACGGAACTATGATATGTATGTATGTATAGCATTTTTATTTTGTAACTAGTTTAACCCGGTGTGCTTTGCTACCCCATCATCACAAAATTAAATAAAAAGTGTTTATGTAGTTAAAAAACTATATTATTATATGTAAATTAACTATTGTAACTCTCTAGGATATACAACATTTGTAGTTTGGCCATGGGAGAAACATGGACTTGAGAAATTTAAGATACAAACTGGCAGGAATTGACCGTCAACTTTATTGATTGTCATTGCTAACACTAACCGAACAGCAAATTGCAATCTTTTGAAGTCAAATGGCAAATCTGTTGGTATCATGGGAATGCGAGGCAGAAACACATTTGTTCCTTCGTCGGAGGCCCTTGAGGTTGAAGTTCGAGAGCGCTTCTTCCTTCAATTGTATTTGGTGTTCTTCAGATGTTTTATTTTCTCTTTTGAAAATCAGTCCACAAATTACGGAGTTATTTGATAATCAACTATTGGAGCGAATAATTTGCACCAACTTCCCTCCCCCAATTTCAAAAGAAAAAAATAGTGGAACTTTTCCACATGCAAAAAGAATTTTAAAATTGGTCTACAGATGTCGAAGTTATGCTTGTGTATATTATAGAATCTGATAAAAACTATGTGAAAGGAGTACCATAATTTTTTTGGCGTTTAAAATAGGTGTGGTTGGGGAAAAGTATCCCATAAAAAATTTCACATAGGTCGGTCCAGAATTATGCTCTCCTATAAGGTACAATCAAACAAACACACATTCCGTTTTATGTATTTAGATAGCTTTGTATGGGGGCTAACCGTTTCCTCATCCTATAAGGCCAGTATTTTTTTGTAATTGTACGTTATTCTTAGAATAAAACTCACCGAATTTAGAAATCCTCACTCTTGTAGTTGTATAGATATAAGAAAATTAATAATTTTCTCTTATCGGGGTACCGTTTACCCCTCGAATACCTTCGAGATTTTTCTGTAAGTTTCACTTTCTTTTAAGAACCACTCACAGTAAATTTAGAGAGTCTTACTATTTTAGATATACAAATATAGGGAAATTAAAAATTGCTTTGTATGGGGGTTGCCATATCCCTCCAAACTTTTCTAAAAAAATAGCCTATTTGAATTTCCCTGTTAACGGTAAGACAGTTCTAGAATTTCAAAACGATCGGTTGTACCGTTTGGCGTGCTATAAGGAACATACAAACAGAGATTCATTTATATATATGTGACGCGCAAAATAGAAAGCGACCTACGGGTAAAAACCGGTTTTGTTCAGGAGAGCCATTTTAAAGATTTAAATACGTGTATCTTTGGTGTACCATCACATCATAAAACGCGCATATCTCTGGGAGGGAACACTTTTGTGGCATGGGATCGGTCTCATTCGATGCTCAGATGTTGTCCACATCAAAAAAAAAAGAAAGTGAAAATTGATTTTTTTTACCCTTAGGTCCCTTTCTCTATGCGCTGTCACATATATAGATTACCCAATTTAAATCAATATCATATGTCCTTCTTTCGTGCTTTAATGTACGCGTATAAAATCGAACAAATCAAAAAATTAATTCGACACTATACATGAATTGCAAGTTTATGAAAAACTGTATAATAGTATATTCTATTAATTTCTATTTAAATTTAAATATAAAACATATCATATAAAAAATTAACGATTATTTCGGAAAGTATATAACCTGATTGTTTGATAAAACAGAAGATTTTTGAGTGTCGATTTTTTGACGACTTTTTTAATACTAACGATTTTGACGATTGTATTTTATGTATGATCATAATGTTTATATTAGAATAGTTCCTGAAAATATTTGTCTACAAGCAAGACGCCTAAATGTCAGGATTATTGCTTTTAGTTTCAGAATTTTCGAGCAATCTTCATTCATTGTTTTTGACTACTTTTATAAAATCAATCATGAATAATTTTTTACCTGTTGGTTTAGTAATTAATGTCTTGTTTTGCATTAATTGTAATATTAACCTTAACTAAAGGTAAAAGACTGCGTTTATTGCATACATTTCTAAAGATAAATGACTGCACTTATTGTAAGCATATCTCAAGGTAAGTGACTACCTTTACCATTTTATATTTTTTTAGATAAGCTTTGAATCATGTGAAATGCTTTCCAGACAACTTCAACATACCTGGGACAATCTGATTGAAGAATCAGACCTTTTAACTCCAAAAAGGAGCCGGAGAGCTGCACTCGATGTTGTCGGGAACATAGCCCATGCTCTATTTGGAGTCCTGGACTCAGAATATGCAGAACAAATGGCTCAAACTGTAACTAACGTAAAGCAAAACGAAGAATATCTACATCTGTTACTGAAAAACCAAACTTCAGTAATAGACTCTACAATTAACATTCTTAAGCAAAGCGAGAACAATACTAAAGTGCACTTTTCAGAACTCAAGAAAACTATCTATGAAGATCTAAATAAAGTTCAAAATTAGAATTCAAATTTACGACAAGTCCAAAATCTAATGTCTCTGGCAATGCAATTAAATACACTTGCCTCAGATTTGCAAAGAATTGAAACAGAGCTAGTCGCTGCCCTCACGCATACGAACCACGGTAAGATAAGCCCACTTATCCTCACACCAAAACAGTTAAGATCAGAGATTACTAAAATTAAAGGACACCTTCCCATGGGCCGAGCATTACCAGTGGAAGACACCGACTTGCTAGAACTATACAAAATTATGAATGTTAAAGGAACATTAACTAACACAAATGTAATTTTCGTTATTGAATTACCATTGGTGGACCAAGGAAAATTTGAACTTTACAAGGTCATTGCAATACCAACACATATAAACAATAGCACCATTGTCATAACAACCAACATTGAATATCTTGCTGTTAACGAACACCGCGATGAATACCTTGCACTAAGTCTACGTCAATTCAATAAATGTACCGTAGTCATGATCGACATATACAAGGTGGCGCAAAAAATAACCTTCCGATGTTTTTTTGGCTGTAATTTAAAAAAAATGAAAAACTTTGATTCTTCTTGTGGATTATTTTTATTTGGTCTTTTAATTTTTTTACATCAAGTCGAGAATATGATGTCATGTAAATGGCCGCCGCCACAGTTGATTGTCATTTGAGCCCTTTATATGGCATTTTCCATCACTTTGGCCAAAACTTCCGGCGATAGGTCCTCACATTCTTGACGGATATTGTCTTTAAGAGCTGCAAGAGTATGCGGCTTGTTGACATAAACCCGCCACTTCAAAAAGCCCCACAAAAAGAAGTCTGCAGCGGTCAAATCAGGCGATCTTGCTGGCCAGTGCAAATCGCCAAAACGGGAGATTAGGCGCCCGGGAAATGCATCCTTCAGCATATCGGTTGTGGCACGTGCAGTGTGTGCCGTTGCTCCGTCCTGTTGGAACCACATGTTTTCCAATCCCAATTCATCAAGTTGCGGCAAAAAGAACTCGTTAATCATTGCTCTGTAGCGCTCACCATTCACAGTAACCGTTTGGCCCGCAACGTCTTCGAAGAAAAAAGGTCCGATGACTCCTCCAGCGAAAACAGCACACCATACAGTGACTTTGAGCGGGTGTAATGGCTCTTCGTGGGTTACACGCGGATTTTCAGTGCCCCAGAAGCGTAAATTTTGCTTATTTACGTACCCGCTAAGATGGAAATGGGCCTCATCACTCATGATTATTTTTGATGAAAAATCATCTTCCTGTTGGTGGTGATTAAGGATGGCTTGAGCGTATGTTAGACGCGATTGGCGGTCAGCAGCTAACAGCTGATGCACCGTCTGGACTTTGTACGGAAACATCTTCAAATCTTGTACCAAAATTCGCTGTAAAGACCGTCGACTGATACCCATTTGCGTGGCACGTCGTCTGGTCGATGTCGACGGCGCTTCCATGACATCCTCGGCTACAGCAGCAATATTCTCTGCAGAACGGCTACTCCGGGGTCTGCCACGCCTGGCAGCATCTCGTGTTGTGCCAGTCTCTTCGAGGCGAGCGGCTAAACGTCGCGGTGTTTCACCAGTAGGCGTTGGACGGCCAGGAAATCTGCGACGAAATTCACGTTGTGCCAAAGTCACCGACCGATTATTGGTCAAATAAATAGTCACCAATATTCCGCGTTCTGGAGCAGTGTAGCGTAACATTGTTTATTAACGTGTATTTCGCATGTGTTTACTACACAAATGTCAAAACAGAACTGACATTAGGGGCCAATCGCAAAATTTATAGCATTTTCTGATAGGAGGATTACTTTTGCGCCACCTTGTACATATGCCCAGCATTGCAAATTCAAATGGCCAAAGATTCCGGTAGTTATTCCTGTGAAATTGCTCTCTTCAACAACAAAACAACCCCTCATTATAATTTTGGCTATATCCAGAACAGTATCTCTTTTATTCCATTGCACAACATAAACCAATGGCTGTATGCCACAACTATTCCTATAGAGCTAACTGCAGTCTGCGGCAATGATATCATACATCTACAGGTCAATACATCTGGTATCATGACCATGAACTCAGCTTGTATAATAAAAGGGAAATACCTTACCATTTGTGGACACGAAACTAGTGTCACTACTTTGCGCAACTCATACGCAACATTTGGTAATATCACCTCAATAGGAAAACCCTCTGAAGTTAAGAAAATATTAGAGCCAAACCTCGTCTTGGATACCAAATTGGATCAGCTTACCGAGATTCAAAAACAACTAACGCACATTAAGAATTCCTCACTTGAAATACATCAGCCAGCTATTCATCACCCAAACATAGGCTTCTTTGCGCTGCTTCTATCGTTACTCATAATCGTAACACTTACTGCCTGTCAATTTCAAGTCAAATGCACCAAAACCGCCTCAATCAACCTAACACCGGCTCCGCCAAGGCCAACACCAGGTCATTCTATTTCTGAAGTTTAACACTACATGTTTCGCTGACTGCTCAACGCGGGGGAGAATGTTGATATTTACATCAACATAATTTTTATTTTACTTTTTATTTTATTTTATTAAGTTTAATAACCGTTGTTGTCGACTAAACATTTTACTTTACTTATGTTTTAAGTTCAATTACTTAAACATTTTATTATTGTTGACTAAACATTTTTATTCTAGATTTTAGTATTAAGTTCTGGTTAATGAACTTGTTGTTGACAAAACAGAAATTAATATTAAATTTGTAATTTGTAAAGTTCAGCAATTATGCAAAACTTGGCTATTTACTTACTAAGCAATTTTAATAAATTTATTGTAAAACAATTTAGTATATAAGAAATGAAAAATAAAGATAATCGTCAATCATTTTTAAGCCAAACAAAACTTACTTTCTTGATTGATCAACCAACCAGTCTTAGTGTTTCTACTAAGACTTACTTTAGTTTATATTAGCACATGGTGTTTCTACCAGGGCTAAAACCAAAAACAAAAGATATATATACAAACACAGTCGTTAAGCAACTCTGGGCTGAAGAACAGCTCTCGCGTCATCGTAATTATTTCTTAAGTGCGGTCAGGCTTGCGTGTGTTGTTTAGCCTTCGAGAGTTTTTCGTCTCGCTCGCACTGGTTGACTGATTTGCCACGGATAACCGTATAGTCTTACGGTTCTTTTGTGGAATTTCGTTGACAACCACGTTGCTACTACTTCCTATGTGAAGGCATTTGCTGCTCATTTTACGACAGTTGTCAACGCAACAAATTTCTCAAGTCCATGTTTCTCCCATGGCCAAACTACAAATGTTGTATATCCTAGAGAGTTACAATAGTTAATTTACATATAATAATATAGTTTTTTAACTACATAAACACTTTTTATTTAATTTTGTGATGATGGGGTAGCAAAGCACACCGGGTTAAACTAGTTACAAAATAAAAATGCTATACATACATACATATCATAGTTCCGTTTTTTATATATTTTTTGTAATGCTAACATTGTAACAGTAAGAGGAATTATTTTTTAAATAATCTTTTGAAAAAAGAATCCCCTGAAGGATTCCTGGTTCCAGTGAATTTCTTATCTTGGTTTTATTAAGATTAATTTTGCTAAACCTCCTGTCAACATTAGCTGAAGAGTTTGGCAAACCCTTTTTAAGCTATTTACAAATTCACATAAATTTGAAAAAACAGTTTTATTGTTTGGTAGATTAATTGACTTTCCTCTTTTTTTAAATATATCTATATATAATGTGTTGTCTCCAAAAACCAAAAATCTTAGTTTTCTTATTTCATGCTCAATATCTTGATATTTTTCTTTAAAAACAAGATTAGGAAAACCTATTAATAAAGGAAGAATTTCGGAGTTTTTTTTTTATCAAAATCACAGATGGTGTAATTAAATTAAAATTTTTTATAATTTTGCCATCGAAATCAAATTTTTTTCTTGGTTACACAATTCAACGTAAAATGATACACAATTATCAATAAATTGATTGAAAGTTTCAACATCAATTGTATATGTTAAGACATTTCTTTTATATACACACCAATATAAGCTTCTTCCTTTTCGAAGAAAATTTTACGGTTATGGAAATCAATTTGAGGTAGAGGCGTATTTTTTATACAATCATCTACTAAAAAATTCATTAAAAAGTTTCGTCATTTCATAGTGCATGTTGTGAATTTGGATTCCTTAAATTTTGTTTAGATTATTCATCAAATTAAGCATATACATATTTTAAAAACAAAAGCAAATATTTCTTTAGCAGTATCAATATCATCGATATAGGCCGCAAAACAAAAATATATTTTTAGAGCTTGACATTTTGTCATACGTAGAGGTTATGTTGAGCAAATAGCAGCGAAGTCAAAAAATCGTCAAAGTATAAGGGATACTAAAAAAAATCGTCAAACGTCGTTTTGTGAAATTAACAAAGAAGTTAGTGATATCAAGGCCCAAATTGCAACACTACAGCCATTACAATTACAGTTAGATGGGCAGCAAATTGAAGTAAGCTACCAATTAGTGCTGACAATGATAGATGGAAAAGTAGGTCAGGCTTTGACTAACACGAAGGCTGCATCCAGCTGCATTATATGCCAAGCAACATCAACCCAATTAAACCAAGTCCCGACAAAATCATTAGATAATACCGATGCATATGAATTTGGATTATCGCCTCTACATGCAAGAATACGACTTATGGAACACATACTAAAAATCAGTTATGATTTGGATTTCGGGTCTTCAGGATCAATAAGAAACAACGAAAACAACAAAGAATTAAGAAGTTCAAAAAAGAAACATGTTCAAGATGAATATCGCAAATTTGGATTGATTATAGATCAGCCAAAACAAGGGTCAGGCAATACAAATGATGGCAATACCGCAAGAAGATTCTTTTCAGATCTAGAAACAGCATCTGAAATAACAGGAGTGGATCTAAACCTTATTTTCAGATTTAAAATAATCCTAGAAGTACTTGCGTGCAATGAAGAAATTGACTGTAGAAAATTTGGAGATTATGCAAAGGAAACTGCAAAAATATATACAACCAACTACCCATGGAAAAATATGTCTGCAACAGTTCACAAAAGCCTTTATCATGGAGAAGATGTCATTAAATATCATTTGGTGCCACTTGGAGATCTATCAGAGGAGGCTCAGGAAAAAAGGAACAAGGATTACAGATTTTATAGAGACCACAATACTAGAAAAATTTCACGAAATTCAACAATTGAAGATCTATTTAATATATTATTGGCAACGTCAGATCCGTTCATCTCCAGTATTCGAAATCAATGGAAAGTGGAACATCGGGATTTAGATGAAGAAGTTTTTAGACTGAAGAACAGAAATAGCACAGAACAAAATATGGAATATTTGCAATCAATATTTGAGTCAAATGAATAATAATTATAACTGCCTTTCATTGTTATTTAAGTACGAAAAACATACTATGAGTGGGTTAGGTTAGGTTGCACAGGCTGCCGATTTCAAGCAACCGGCCCACTTGGGTCCAGAAGAATAGGTCCCTTTGTGATGCCCGTTATGGATAGCGAGAAAAAAATAAAAAAAAATATTGGCTATCCTATATTCTGGTCAGTATTGAACCAACCGGTTTTCCGAATAAAATTGTTTATTCCCTTCAGATTGCATTCCGTAAGGTCTGCGAGGTCCGGTAAAGTTGAGTTACCTAGATACATGGCTCTGTAATGAGACAGAGCTGGACATTGACAGAGGAGGTGCTTTACGGTTTCTTCCTCCTCCTCATTATGACAACTTCTACAGAAGTCGTTGAAAGGGAGATTTAGTCTATTTGCGTGGGCACCTATAAAGCAGTGCCCTGTTAGGACAGCCACAAGTATACGTAGCTGATGTCGAGGGATCCCCAGAATGATGGCTGATTTTGCTCGATCATATTGGGGCCAGGTTAATCTGGAGACAGCACATGTGGGTTCATTGAACCATCTAGCTTGTGCTAACCCTATAAGTTTCTGTTGAATAAGAATTTTGCAGCTTTTTAGTGGGGCTCCCACTAGCCGGTCGGTGTCCCATTCTTGTAAACGTGATCCCTCCCTGGCTAGCTTGTCCGCAATTATATTGCCAGGCACATTCGCATGCCCTGGTACCCAGATTAGCTCGAGGTTGGAATGTGACGCCATCTCGTTTAGGGATGTCCGGCATTCCTTTATCAGTTCAGATGTTGTGTAAACACCCGATAGAGCGTTCAATGCAGCCTTACTATCGGTACATATACGAATATCCTGCCTATATACCCTATTGTACCTTAACCAGTTAGCTGCCCTTTTTATGGCTGATATTTCGGCTTGAGTAATGCTACAAAGATCTGTAAGCTTGAAACGTATCCTCTGCTGAAATTGAGGAATGTATATGCCCCCTCCCACCCCTACACCTGATTTGGATCCGTCAGTGTAAACCTCAAGCACTTCCCCTCGGTAATTAGGATCAATGAATGGAGGGAGAGTATCCGAGACTGACACTGCGAATCTTTTCTCAGGCATAAGGTAGGGAGAACGGTAGTCAATAAGTTCGGGAAGGTTTTCGAACTGTCCTATAATGTTCGCATGTCCATCACCTAGTGATTTCCATGTTCCGGCGGCACTGAGCCTAATTGCCGGGTTCATAGCCAGTTGTTTGACCATTAGATCGGCAGGAAGCCAGTGTAACATTGTGAACAAGGCTTTTGATGGGATGGTGCGAGGTGCGCCTGTAATCATCAAGGCCGATGTTCTTAGAATTCTGTCAATGATTTTAGAATAGGTGGACTTTCCTAGGGCCGGCAACCAGACGATTGCACCATACATTAATATGGGCTTGACGACCATTTCAAAGAGCCAGTTGGCCGTTTTGGGGTTAATACCCCATCTGTTGCCTATGGCCTTTTTGCACGTATAGAGGGCAATAGCGGCTTTCGCTGCTCTTGCTTGTACGTTTAGGTTCCACGATAACTTAGAGTCTAGGATGATACCTAGATACCTAGCATTATCGGTTAACCTTAGAGTGACTCCGTTAAGAGTTGGTAAGGTGAAGTACGGTATTTTGTATTTTCTCGTGAAGAGTACGAGCTCCGTCTTTATTGGGTTAACGTTGAGTCCATTACTGATACACCATCCGGTAATGTGATTCAAGGCTGACTGTAGACGATGCGAGATTGTGTCTGGGTATTTACCCGACACTACTACTGCAACGTCATCTGCGTAGGCTACTGTTCTAAATCTGTTTGAGTCTAGCTCCAACAGTACCGTGTTTATGGCAAGGTTCCAAAGGATTGGAGATAAAACCCCTCCTTGCGGCGTTCCTCGCTTTGCAACTTTATAGATTGTTGAGGATCCCATCGTAGATGTGATGACCCTATTAGTCAATAATTCTTTGATGAGATTGGTTATTGACTGGTTTACGTTCAGTCTTGCCAGAGCCATGATGATGGTTTCTGGGTTGATGTTGTTGAAAGCACCTTCTATGTCTAGAAAGGCCAACAAGCGAGTGTAGTGCCGTTTCAACCGATTTGCCCTTCGTATAGGCATGTTGAGCGGTGGATAGTAAGTTCGAGTTGATTACCGATCTAAGATGCAGATCAATCAATCGTTCTAGTGTTTTTAGTAGAAAGGATGATAGACTGATTGGTCTAAAATCCTTTGCGTTTGTATGCGTAGTTTTTCCACATTTAGGTATAAAAACCACGGTGCATTTGGTCCATGCTTTCGGAATATATGGCCATGCAAGGCATGCCGAGAATATCCGAATAAGCCATGGGACTATTAGGTCTGCATTCCGCTGGAGGTCAGCAGGTATAATGTTATCGGGACCCGCTGATTTATACGGATGAAAGCTGTTTATGGCCCATGTAATGTTTTCCCTGTTTATGGGAAATGGGGCTAACGTGTGATTGTGTGTGGTTGTCGTGAGTTCTCCTGTAAACGGAGCGCAACCGGGAAAGTGCGTATCCATCAGAACCATGAGGGTCTCATGTCCACTAGTAGTCCAACTCCCATCAGATTTTTTTATGAAGCTGGGAGTTGAAGGAATCGTGGTTAAGATTTTACGCAGTCTGCTGGTCTCTGAAGTGCCTTCTATATTGCTACAGAAGGACCTCCAGGATTTGCGTTTTGCGTTTCTTAAAAGGTTTTTGAAATTGTTTACGGAGGACTTATAATCGGACCAGTTTCCTAGTCTTTTGACCTCATTGAAAAGTCTACGGCTCTCTTTGCGAGCATTTGTTATCTCGGAGTTCCACCATGGTGGTTTACTCCCACCCCGGCAGACACTAGGTCTGCAAGCTTCTGATGTTGCTAGGTTGAAAGCATTATTTAGATTTTCAACCGCAGTATCAATATCGTGCCTGTCGTTTATGACAGGTGGTTGTGGAATAAGTTCAGAGAGGAGCTGTTTTTGCTCCTCCCAATTTGTCTTTTTCCTGTTTATTATGGGCACTGGCCTGTTTAGTGGAATTTCTATCCTAAATTCAATATATCTGTGATCAGAAAAAGTACAGTCGTTAGAGACCCTCCATTCTCTGATCATGTTCGAGTGCATAGCGCTTACTAGTGTGATGTCTAGAACCTCCCTTCTATTTACAGTTATAAAAGTGGGTTCTGACCCGTGATTTGAAATATCAAGATTGTGGCAAAGAATGAAATCAAATAAAGACTCACCCCTTCCATTTATGTTCGAGCTTTCCCAAATGACGTGATGCGCGTTTGCGTTTGCTCCAATTATGGCTGGCCAGTTTTTTGTGCTTGCCATACTGACTGCGCTGCGAATCTTTTCGGGCGGAGATTCGCGTTCATATGCCATGTAGCTGGAGATGACCATAATGGTGCCCTCGTCCGTCTCCAGCGCTGCAGTTTGTGTGTCTTCATCACTGTAATCAGATAAAATGAAGATGTTTAGATTGCCTTTGGCCAGAATACACGCTCTTATTTTACCTTGACCATTGGCATAAAGAAGCCTGAAGCCTTTAGCATTAAGTCCGCAAACCCTACCTTGGTGAAGCCAGGGTTCTTGGACTAGGACGAGGTCCTCCCCTTTCTCTACTAGGCGGAGGAGCATGGCAGCGGATGCTGCTTTACAGTGGTGAAGGTTCACCAGTGTAATTTTGGTCATGGTACGGCATAACTGTGACGTTAGCGTCCTCCAGGTCCGAGTCCAGGAGAACGTCCTCGTCAGCTACCTCGTCCATCCCCTCAAAGAATTCCCCTACCCAGCCGGAGTTCGATACGGTATCCCCTTGAGAGGTTAAACTGGCAGTTTCTATGATTTCTATGGTTTTTACTATGAGTAAAAAATAATAATAAACAGAACCAAATGCTATTAAAATTTATTGCAGTTTTTATTTTTAAAATGTTTTTAAAATTATCAAATTTGACAGCAAAAAATAACAAATTTTTCTGTAGTAATAGCAATATTTTTAGATAATATTATTAAAGTTTTTTTAAGTGTAACTATTCTTTGAGTGTAAACAAATTTGCAAATTTGTCAGCAAAAAATTTTTAATTTTTCTGTAATAGCAAAAGCTCCAGTTGATTTTACTATTTTTTTTCAGTGTAAAATTTTTTTTAAGTGTAACATTAAAAAAATTCCATTATTACTAAAAATATTTATAATTATTATTAATTTCCAAATATTAAATTTTTTAATAAATAAAAAAATAATAAACCCATATTTCACTCTAAAAGTTAAAAAAATTCAAAAGTTCAACTTTGACCTAGAATTCCTTAAAAAGTCCTCAATAAATTTTAATGTAATTTAAACTGAGTCAAGCTGAACTAAATATCTATCCAATAAAATAAAAATTACTTCAATATTTTGATCGGTTCAAAAGTTACAGAATTTTGGCCAATGAAAAACGATTTTCAACCACTGTGCGTCGCCGGCTTGTAATACATATCACTAAAATGTGATACATAATTTGCCTGATCCAAGTCAATAAGTTATAAATATTATCCTAACCCACGGGGTTAATCCACTCTCGCATTTTTATATTGTACTATATGGCCAACATTTGTGCTACTCTTGTGTTGATACTGTCCACCTGGCAAATTTTAATAAATCTCTGTCACTACATAAAACAAAATAAAATTAATTATTTAATTCTTTTTCATTTGAAAGAATACTCCTTAGGCTTCAATATGCATGATTTGCACGGTCATAGGTTGGCCGCGGCTCTTTGCACAGTGTCGGCATTTGACTGTTTTTATTACAAACATAATAACTTTAAAAGTAATAAAGATATTTTAAAAATCTATAAAGCATTTCAAAGGTAACCGCTTCCGCTTAAAACTAAGTAACCTACTTGACCATAGGCCCACACAGGCACTACGCAGAGTGTTTTTTTCGTAGCAAAAATCATAGTTTTTGAAGTTACAAAGATATTTCTGATGGTTAAAAATCGCTTCAATTTTAAATCCTTTAGCTCCAAAATAAGTGGTCTGAAGAGGCCGCCAATATATTGAAAAGATCCTCATTCTGTCTACGCCGTGAAATTTTGCAAGTATTCGTTTATCTAAAGTGTTTGTAGTCTTTGTTTTTGCATTCCCGGGCTTCTTTTGGTAACTCTCCAATTGGTAAGCATTGATATTCAATTAAATTTTACCATGAGCCAAAATCTTATGGACCGTAGGAGTAAGTTTCTTCTCAGCGTAACTTTGAGCCATTTACCATTTCTCTAGAGTTTATAACATTTAGTATAACTGCCAACCTTTTTATAATATGTTTGTCGACCCTAGTAATTTGGGCTGTTACATCATCATTTTCAAAAAATGCTCTGTACATATTACAATCGTTAGTATTTCCATACCCCTGCTTTGGGCAGTCTATTGTCAGTCCAAGCTTCTTAAGAAATTCATTTTGTATAATTTTTTTTCGAGCAGATAGTTTTTCTTTTGGTGTTGCGTTCTTATCAGACATTCTCCTTCTCGCGGAATTGTATACGCTAGTTTTGAAATAAACTCCATGCACCTAATTCTGGCATGTAACGGAGAAATTCCATATTCATAGCCTTGCTCATCACTTGAATCATACAAATTTTGAAAGTCTTTCTGCGACTTTTTGCAAATCGGACACTTCGAAATATCTGTTATTACATTTAAGACTTTGCCATCAATCATTGTAAGACAAAATTCATAATCAATGAAAACAGTTTTTCTATTCTTCATTTCAAGGACAGAAGGCTTTTTATTTCAGAAATTTGTTTTTTTATATCGTTTACTGTAACAACTGAGCTGATGATGGGCGAGGATTTTTCCAATGCTTAGAGATTTCACTTCTCAATCGTAAAGGAACTACAGAAGCCATAAACATATTTGCATCTGTAATAGTTGTGTAATTTTTCAATATTGTTATTTATTAATGTAAGGCTATCTGGAAGTAATTCTCTGCAGTCGATCTGGGCTTGCAAGCGCCACAGCTTTTGTAATGTCATACCTTGATTTATTTTTATCTTTTACATACAATGCTTTTGTGGCATTTTGAAGTTTACATTTTTTATATTGAAATGAAAATTTTTTCTTCTTAATTTAAGAAATTATATATAGATAAATTCATTATATTTTTATTAAGAGAGTACTATTTTATTTGAAACAATTTATTCATCAGACTAGCAGAACGGATCAGTACTGATTTCGAGGTCGCTACACCATCTCATCAGCATTCTTTGTTCGATTTTACCACTTTTGACGGTGGATACTAGTAACTAGGAATATCAACTATTTAACCGTATTATTTAACGAATTAGAATACGAAAAGTGCAACTTATTCATTTCTTACAAGTTAAATCATTTTCGGTTAGTACGATGAATAAATTGTTTCAAATAAAATAGTACTCTCTTAATAAAAATATAATGAATTTATCTAAATATAATTTCTTAAATTAAGAAGATATGGGTAAACTCAGATTTGAACTTAAGCCAAAAATTTTCATTTCAATATAAACCTTAAACAGTTCAACAATTACGAATAAATATTAATTTACATTTTTTTGTGTACTCCGACACTCGTTTATAGTTTTTGCAGGTTTTCCTCTTCTGCTGTCAGAAGATGTATGCGGTTGTTCGATGTTTTCAAAAGTTGTTACTCCATTTAGCCAGTCTGAGTTCTTTTCCATAAAGGTCTTTATCGTACGGTTTGAGGAAAGCCATTTGTTATTAATTTCCTAGTAAACGAAGTGAATTTTAATTTTAACATCCTTTTCGTGGTATCCTGGTAAATCGTGTAATTTTTCCACAATAGTCAATTTAAATATATTTTCATTATGTGAGTTTCTGAATATCTCTAACAATTCTGAATTTTGAAATGACATTATCGCACTTTAAAGTAAAATTGTATAAGTTCTGGTACTAATCACTAATTTTACAAAGTAAAAACTTAAATGGATGCATTACACAATTGTGGTTTAATTTTTTACCCAGAAATAAAAAAAGTTCAAACTATCTGATTTGTGAAACAGAAATGGAGACCTCAATTAACTAGATTATACAATTGCAGTTTCTATTTTACTCAGCATATAAAAGAGAATTAAAGAAAAATGCAAGGGAATAAGTCATTCTTTAAATCCCAAACTAACGAGAAGCAATGAAAATATGTAAGTAAGTGCTGCAGTGAAAACAATTTTAGAGAGTCTTCTTTATTATTTATTTCTTTTCACATTTTGAATACATCTTTGTTAATTAATCTCGTTTTCGCCATGATTTTGCAACAGCTTTCTTCATATTTCAAGAAAACCTGTCATTTTTTGTGGCTAAAATTAGTTAAATTATTCAAAGTATTATTTAGAAAATATGACCAGAAAATATGAGCGGGACCATTTTTGGGCATTTTTAGATATGCTCTATTTTATTTGTAAAAATTACCTAAATATAGGGTGTCTGAAAAACGGCAAAAAGTAGTGCATCTGATGAACATTTTGTTACTTTTTTTAATAAAAAATAAACATACCTTTAAAAGGATACCAAAAAAGTAATGATCAAACGGCAATGTTTCTGACACTTCAATTCTAAAGGCCCCGTTAGCCGAGCGTTGCTGTACCCGTACCGTACTGTTAGCACGTTGGTCCACTTATTGAACATTTAAAAACGTACGTTTGTTTTATATTGTTTGTTTTATTGCCAGGAAAAACGAACAGCTGTTTACATGTATTTTTACAACAAATTTTTTGTTGTTGTAGAATCGTTATAACCTGGTTGTGCTTTTTTTTACAGTCCACAACTAAAGTAACAGCAAACGATGTACGGATTATTTGAACTGCACATACCTGGTAATAATTATACTATGCGTCATACCATTTAGTTTGCGCATGTCGCATTTGTATTGAATTTTTTTTCAGTAATAATTTTCACACCAGAGTTCGTTTTTAACAAATAAAAAATCCGTTACCATAGTAACGATTTTGTTTTATATCGTAATAAAATAAATCCTCATTTTAGTTAAGAGGAAAAGAAAAATTATTAAAACAAAATGTTAAATTCATTGCCAAAACATTCTGGCATTTATTTCATTAAAGATAATATCAGTAGTTTAAAAATTAAAATACATTTTCGTTCTATTAACAATTTACTCAAGTTACCAAAATATACTGTTCCTGAGCACATTAACAAAGAGTCGGTCATATTGGGTGGAAAAATTGGAAATTCCCTACCAGATGAAGAAAAAGTTATGGTCATAAAATGGCAAGAAAAAATTTTCAGTCCTAAAGAATGCCAATTGTATAGTGACTTAAAAAATTGCACCAACGACCAGCAAAGAAAGTACCACGAAATACTTAAAGACAAGCACCGGGATAAACAAACAAAAAAGAAGAGACAACGTAAACCGGTCAAAACGGAAGTTGAGACAACAAATGAGATGGTAAATTTTATATTCACTTACGTAAACGATGATAATTTCTCGACCTCAAAGGATTTGGATAAAAATATGATTGCAAAAACTAAACATTTACAGGAAGAGCCTTTTGAACAGATGTTTGTTTATGCAGATCTTAGCCCAGATACTCAGTTGGCTGTTCTGCGTTGGTTCAAACAAGACCATTTTCTTTATATATATCCCGACTTTACAGATTCTAATAATCAACCATATTTTATAGAAATTAATAGTGATTACAGACATTTGTATGCGTATGGGGTTGAAGATGTTTCCCTTAAAGACTTCTCATCCTCAAATGGCCCAGAAGAATACATTTACCTACCGGAGCTACCAACACATTGGCGTTTAGAAGATGAACTAGTAAACAAATTTGCCATGCCCCCAAGAAGAACTCAAAGATGTGCTATAATTTTTACTATAAATGATGTTTCCGGTTTTGAGTACGACAATGTACATGTTCGATATCATATAAAACTACCCGAATATACAATACTCGAAGAGGGTCTTTTAAATGCCGCATCACATAGTACATCCAGCTCCTCCTCTAACTCACCTGTACATATTGGCTTAGCTTGGCAAATTACTATACTTTGTGAAGAACAATTTAATCCTTCGCAACATTTACGTATATTTTTCGAAGTTATATCAATTGATTCGTGGAATAGAGAACGCATAGAGGGATTCTCTCATTACTCTCTGAATATTTTGCAGTCTTGTCACCATACCGTTAAAATTAACTGTATTCGCCCCGTTGAAACAATTTCGGAATCCATTCATCGTTACTTTATTGGCGGACGTCGAAAATTTAACTACGAAAACTTCGTTTGTGAACAGGCCGTAGACACGGAGGAAGGGGCTTCGAATTTTTATTGTCGCTACGGTGAACGCATGCAAAATTCTGGACAATTGAGTTTATTTTGCCAAAGTTTAACACAACGCAGCTGTGAACTATTAAATCCTTGTGCAAATCGCTCAAATGGTATGACCTTGGATGACATTATGATGGCGTACAATGGGGCTAGAAGAAGATTGGAAGCAGTTACGCTGAATTAATTTTCAATGTAAATGAATAAAAAATATTGTACACACACTTTCAAGTTTTTTTTATTAATAGTATGAAGCGAATTCACAATCAGGAAAATTCATGCTCACGAAATACGAAAAAAAAATAATTAAGAATTTAAATGCAAAAATTACAGTAAAGCAAAAAATCGTTACTCAGCGTCACGGACGCATACCTACGTGATAGAAACAAAAAATTAATCACGATCATACATTATTTACCCTATTCATGTAATTAGTTCTCATCTCTATTCTCATCTATATCTTTATTCCATGGTATAGGCTGACTTCATAATCATAGCTTGCTAATAAGTCTAATGATTAAAATATTCCAATATTACCTTCATATTGAAAATAATTTAAAGGTATCAAATGTTTTTAAAACAAGAACAAACTTTCTCAATCAGTGTTTTCAGTTTTGGGGACTTGTCCCCAAATAGGGGATTTTCTTTTGAGATTGGGGATACAAATTGTGGAAAAATCCGCAGGGAATTTTTTTTTTGGGAAAATCACTTTTTTCGCTGGGAATTTTTGGGGATAATATATTATAATAAAACTTGATATTTAGTTTTCTTATTTGTATTCAAATTCATTGTATTGACAAATCATATTTTTCTCCATGATTGTGCTTAAACTGGAAAAATCTTAATATATTTATAAAAATTTGTGTGCGGCAAGTCTGAAACTTTATGTTATTAACCGTTGTGAAACTGAACTATGTACCCAAAAGTAACGCTTGTCTTCTACAATGAATACAACAAAAAACAAAATTCGCAACAGAATGCAGTATGAGGTATTAGGAGCTCTTCTTAGAATAAATACACACTTTGAAAAATAATTCAGTTTGTTGTGATGAATTTATTCCATCTCAAATTCTAACACTTTTTAATGCAACCAACATGTGCAACAAAATTGCATTGGCTGATGAATCCAAAGATTTTGATTCTGAAGTTTTTCAAATGATAAACATTAATACATATATATTTAGATATTTAGAGCTTGAAGATCAAACTACTTTTAATAATATTACACAAATTTATTTAATTATATTTCTTTTGACATAATATTATTTTTATCATTATTTCGATCTATTGATTAGTTTGTTTTAATATTTTTATTGCGTTGTGGAAAATATGCATAAGCTGTGGGCAAAAGTTATGTCTTTATAAAAAATTATTAAAATAATCAATTTACAAGGTAATTTAACTGTGTTTCAAAATAATTTAAGCATAAAACATGTGCAAAAGGAATTATAAACGAGAAGTACAAAAACAATATATATTTTTACAAACGCTTCCGAAAAACAGCACAACACCTTACTGGACATTCTGGCGGAACATAAAGTTTTGCTAGATTCATTTTTTAAACAAAACGCATTTTCCACAAATCTTCTATAATTTTTCCCAATTAACACTGAGGAAAACTTAAAAGAATATGATGCTATTTTAGCCACACATTCAGACCCATACGTAAGTATTTAACTTTATTGTGAAACAAATTTCACGAATAACATTGATTTTTTTTTTACTAATATTTAATAGATACGGCAAATTATATCCCTGATTGCTGGTAATGCTGAACGTAATATTCATGAAGTTTTTGGTGAAATCATTATTATGAAATGCAAATAGATAAATCTTTTGGAAAAAAGAGATTGCGTGATTTTCCAAATGTGTTCAAAGCTATAATAGGTAATAAGTTTGTTTGTTATAAGTTTTGTACTATTTTAACAGCCACAGAAAAAGAAGTAAGTACTTTAAACAAGTAGATAGGGCCAAAGCAAAGTCAAACGAAAAACAACAAATTGATGACGATTCTTCCAATAAATTTTAATTAATTAATTAAAAAAATAATTTTTTATAATTTTGAAATTAATTTTTCATTGTTACAACTCTTAACAACTATAAGAAAACTTTTAAAAAAACTAAAATGAATTAGTTTAGTTTTAATATTTAAAAAACGACTGTTGTGAATTAGTACCTTATTTTAATTCTAGTGTTTAATATTTAAAAAATGACTGTTATGCATTAGTGCCTTTTAGTATCTTATTTTTTTATAATAAAACTCTAAAAATTAACAAAATTTGCATTTTCATTATCGACTTCTAATTCAGAAAAGTACCAAAAGTGTAGACTAGAATGACGAAAACTTACTAGTGAATCACTGGTTCCAATGTCTATATCCCAAAGGAACTACCTAGTCAATAGGACCAATGTCAGTAGCGAATTTTCAATGGCACGCACATGTTAAATGTCCATAGTAAATAGCAAGTCCGTACAGTTTCACTATTGACATTTTCTGCAGGGAAGTTTCAAGAAACAAGAAAAAAAAACAACAAATCTTTGCCTTTCGATTACTTAGTTATTGTGCTTATTTACACACACAGTATTAATGTATGTGTGCAAAAAAAAGTGAAATTACAACACCCACACCAATTTCTACCAAGAATTTTAAGTGTAAGTATTTTAAAATGAATAAGAAATATTATATACTTAATCGCGGAAAATACTATGAACTCTACAAGCGTTCTATGGTGTATAAGAAGCGCTTGTGGCTAACAACCTGCACGTTGTAGGTACGAATCCCATCGCAACTTTTTTTAAAATATTTTTAAAATTTTTAAAAATAAAATTATTTAGCATACCATTTTTCCCCATATTTTAGCCGTTAATGAACCGACTTCAATTATTTTCAGTATAACCCTTCCTAGAACTCTATACAAGAGATCTGCTTCATAAAATTGACCGTAGGACATCTGGGACCATGAAAAAGCAACAGAATAGGATGCATAACAAAAAAGTCTTTTAGCAATATCATTAATTATTGGACTGAGTTTTCTAATTTTTAAACTTTAAAATTCTGAGACAAATTCCTACAGAATGATCCAAAATTTAGGTCTCTATGCTGGGTGAGGCCTTAGTTCTCCGTGTTCTACATTAGCAGACGGACAGACGGACATCGTTCATTCGACTTCTGTATCTATAAGGATCCAGAATATATATACTTAATGGGATCTTAAATAAATCTATAATAATATGTATATCCCGTCACCAAATTTTTTGGTGAAGGGTATAGTAAGACTTGATATTCTAAAGAAAACAGTTTAGGAAAAATTTTAGCTCTCTAAATTTGATCAACATGAAGTCATATATATTGAGATAAACTATTTTTTAAGTATGTTAATTTTCTTTAAAGGATATCTATCTCAGTCTTCGGTTTCGCAAAAAAATGCATATCTCTTATTTTGAATAAAATAGTGTTTCTCTCATAATTCAAAAGAGTGAAAGAGAATATTTTCGAACATTCTTTCTCAAACGAATGAGACCGTACGTAGTTGGCGTCACACTGTCTACAAATATAAAATATGAAACATTATGTATGGGTGTGTGTGTTTGTGATTTAGTGTGAGATACTTTTCCAGTGATGGAAACACTTGATGCAAGACATAAATACCGTAAGTATGTATATTCGAACACAAAGCGAGTAAACTTCGAATGTATGTAAAATGTAAAAACATTTCAATGTTTACAAAGGACTCTTTCATTTTAGTATACTTTTCCATTTCATGAAGCAAGGAACATGAGCCACGGAAGAACAACCACACTTGTAACTTTTAAATAAGTCGTACTCGTACTATGAACTTTTTTTTAAGTTTTTGCTTATAATTTCAATTATTTTTTTTCCTTTTAATCTTAAACGCAAAATGAGAAAGATTGATTTTAAGGAATTATTTGAAGAAATTAATTATAGTCTATTAGTTATACAAGGGAAAATGTAGCATATAATATTAGTTCTTTGAAGTTCTTTCAATATAAGCTACATACATGTGTTCGCCAAGTTCTTTGTTATTTTCATTTACTGGCACATTTTGGTGTGTGTGTATTTGGTTTTCAATACATGTTGAATTGTTTGTTGTAGGATACTGGATTAAGGAAATTTATGACACTCTGTTGTGAAAATTAAATCCAATACACCTCTGAAAGTCACTTAATTATGTAATAATTCATTTAGCTGGCCTGTCTTCTGTCAACGAAACAACCTACAAGCCACCTCAACATTGGGTAGTTCATAAATTTTAATAATACTTTACACGAGTTTGGTATACAAGTAACAAAATTTTTGTTTTGTTTACAGATTTTCGTTCCTTAAATTTTTTCATGTGAAATGTTGTTGACCATGTTGAAATGTCAACCAAAAAGTAAATCGTTTATTACTATTTTGTGGAAAGGAAACAAGCCAAGCAATATATTACAATAAATAAGTTAACAACAGAATATTCCTCTTTCTATAGCTGCAGTAAAATTATCGGGTGTTTTTTGTAGATGCGCAGAACAGTTGAATTTGCTCAATATATTCGAAATTGCCTTTATTTAAAATATAATTTTATGTTATTAATGTTGGAATATAATTTCGGGCAATTGGTCGGTCGACATGGCTGGTGCGTTACAGAGTAATCTAGAGGTCTAATTTTCGAGAACTCTTCACAGTAAATTAAAATATTTTTGGAAACAGCGGGTAGTTTGCTTTTTTAGCTTATCGCTGTAGATATGCAACTTTGTATGTCCATCGAAAAAATTAATTTTAAAATGCTGTCAAAGTTTGAAATCATTTGTTCGTCATATAATTGGTAAATTAATTTCATCGTAGCCCGAGTAGGACTAGACAACTAAAACTACAAATTTGCAACAATAATATCCACCGATTGAGGTACGACCAAGTAAAGAATTATATTTATGTATCGCTCAACACTTCCTCTATCGTCAGAACGATAACGTTGGAAGTTATACGAACAATGATACTACCAGTCCTTAAATCACAGCAAGTGGTGACTTTTTCTCTGGATGTAATGTTGTTTGTGACTTGCCATCGTGCCAAATACAAAGCTATGTAACCAAAAGTATGCTTCATAATTGTGTAAAAGTCTTAATTAAAATTTATCCGTCTCACAGAGGAGTATTTGCGCCTAAAAGCTGACCAAAAAGGCAAAAATGATTATTGGTATTTTATTGAGACTTCATTTCTTTCATAATACAGGATTACCCAACATAAATTCAATGAAAACTTAAAACTATTAAGTATTATTTTAATGACATAAGCTATTTTTTGAAAATGCGACATGCTTATTAAGTTAAAAGATAAAAAAATATTGGAATTTTTAACATTAGTTTTGTTAATTACAATGCTTGCTCCCGGCACTTGTCAATACTAGTAACGCTATGTTTACACTAAATGACCTTAATAATACTAATATAACAAACTTAAATCTAAACCTTACAACACTAAAAACAAATTAAAACTAATACAAACAGAAAAAAAAAACAATGAAATAAAAACAAAACAAATAATAATAATAAAAAAAAACATTAAAAAAAAAATTATTACCCCCTGTGAATGCCGGGAGTATAATGCGTGTAAAAGTTTTGCCTAACAAAACTATTGGCCCCTTCTCGTAAGATCCCAATACAAGAAATATATTGCGTATTTGACCAACTGAAATCCTGCTCGCTGGATAAAATATCCTGAATGACATTACCTTCAAAATAAGACAATTTTGCCACAAAACTACTCATCAACTCGAAAGCATACTGAGATAAGGCAGATAGTTTGGAATTTTCATAAACATATTTATTAGAAAACCTTTTATTTAAAGATTCATAACTTTTCCCTATGCATTTCCGCACTATATGGCGTTCGAAAATCTCCATTCTTTTCATGACAGTTTTCGAGATGCTAAACCATATCGGAAATGCATAAAGAAGAATCGGCCTAATGCATACTTTGTACAATAACAGTTTTGTTTTAACTGGCCTTCGATTCGCCTTCTCCAAATTGTAACAAACGTGGGTATTAAATTTCATAAGCCTACTAAAGTGGACTCCAAGGTATTTAATGCTATCCGTAAAATGTATTTCATTACCATTTAATGCTAACTTAAGATTTTTACTTTCCGGTACAACCGTATATTTACACTTACCGGAAGCATTACGTAAACATATAGCAAAGCTCTTTGCAATGTTTATTTTTATTCCCCAATGGGAATAAAATTCGTCAACTTTTTTAAGGTGTGAGGAGACTCGTTGAAGTGCCACTTTAGGAGACTCATCGTGCGCATACAAAAGTGAGTCATCAGCATATAGTATACTCTGGGAGAGACCAAAATCATGAGGGAAATCGCTTATAAAAATATTATAGAGGTGGGGTGCCAACACAGAACCTTGTGGTACACCACAAGAAACCTCTCCGTAACTAGATAATCTACCAGAACTCTGTACACAAAATTTCCTACCATTGAAAAAGCTTTGGAAAAGTTTCACAATTGAAGGATCGAAGCCAATATTTATCATTTTGAATAAAATTCCATCGTGATATGCCTTGTCAAAAGCTTTTTCAATGTCAAGATATACCGCCACAGTGCAACGGCGTTCTCTTAAATTTTGAATCACATCTGTGTGAAACTTTAGCAGAGCATGAACAGTAGAATTACCTTTTTTAAACCCGAATTGCCTTTCCGGAATATACTCACTACCGAGAGCAAGATCGATTTTGTTCCATACAACTCTCTCAAACATTTTTCCTAAATTAGAAAGCAGCGATATTGGGCGTAAATTATTAATATCACTGTTACCTTTCACTTTGTGAATCGGAACAACCTTTGCTAGTTTCCAAGCAAATGGAAAATAGCAATTATTAATACAGTTGTTAAACAATATTGTCAAATATTGAAAAGCCTTAACAGGAAACCTTTTTATGAGGAAATTGGATATATCATCCAAACCACAAGATTTTTTGCTATTTAAACATTTAGATATGTCCAAAAGACAATTCAAATCTGTAAATTTCAAGCTGTTTAACTCATTCAATGATGTATTATTGTCATTAAACGTAACACAAGAAGCCTTAAGGACTACATTATTGATACGTTTATTAACGCCCGAAACATCCCTACTCGGTGGTGCATTTTGAAACAAATTCGCAATATAATCTTTTAAAACCTGTAACTTATTTTCATTTTCAGTAATTGCAATGCCATCAACCGATATATTTTTGATACCCGAACGATTTTTATTACCAATAATTTTGAAAATTTCCTTAAAAGCCTAGGATCCTGGATTTATACCTTCCAATCTAGTATTAAAAAATTTTGCCTGCTCTATTTCAATTTGCTCCTTTATTAAGATCTTTATCAAAGCAATTTGTTTAGAAATTAATAAATATTGAGGATGTTGCCTATTGAAGGTTCTAGCGAATATTAATTTTAACTCTCTCTGCCAATCATATTTTAATTTTAACATTTTGTTCAATTTATCTGAAGCAATAAACCTTTTGTTCATACTTTCTACCCTAGCAGAATGTATAGTCATCACAAAATTAACGGAAGTACTGAAACTGTCGAGAAATAGGTCTATCTCATCATTCGACAAGTTCCTATTGTTCGGAGGATAATGATCCAGAATTGCTGTTACTATATCACTTTTAAATGAATTCCAGACCGTATCCCTATAGGAAATATAATGGTCTGGAATCCTTAAAACGAAGTTGAAGTCCGACAATGATACGGTCAAAGCTAAAGGATTGTGATCGGAGAATGTGGGCAGCGTTCTCGTTCTATAGTTGGACAAAGAATTATCCAACATATCGTTACTTAATATAAAATGATCCAGGTGCGATGACCCGCCAGGATATGATGGAAAAACATCACAAATTCTTGTGACAGAAAAAGCTTCACTTTGAAGCCACGATGAAAGCACTTCACCATTAAAATTATTAACCGAATCACCCCAGGAAACATTTTTTGCATTTAGATCACCACCTAATATAAGCCCATTGTAGTCGCTCGAAAAATTTAAAATTGAAGATAAGCTATTAGTAATATCTTGGCGATTTAAGTTACTGCGAAAATAAATCGAACCGCAAAGAATTTTCCGTACAGTGCTATTTAATAAAATTGTAATTTCAACGAATAAACTAGGAAAACTAAGACCAGGAATTATAACAAGTGAATAATCCACCGATTTCCTTATGGCAATGCCGACGCCTACTGCACTATTGTCCCTAACAACAACAAAATTATCAAGATATACATTCGTACCCGAGGGCAAATGCAATTCCTGTAAAAAAGCAATATCAATTTTGAATTGATCTAAAATAATATTAAGTTCAGTTCTCCTTCCTACGCGGACAAGAGAACCAACATTAAAAGTTACAAAATTTAAAGAATTACGGCCCATATGCATCTTGAACATCTTTCATTAAATTCAAGCACTCCTTCCTTGCTTGATCTTTTGTTAAGGATTGATAGTTTTCCAAAAAGTTTTGAATTCTATCTTCTAACGAAGGTGGATCGGAAGCACATAACACCTGCGCCACCTTTATAAATTCCTGAACTAATGTAGGTTTTTCCGTTCTTTTCCGTTTTGAAGCGTCATTGAAACAATCAGCAAAAGACTTGTTTTTAACAATACTGGACTGCTGCAATGCATTTTCAACATTAGCAGCAGCCAGAGTACTCCTTTTTATGGCCTCCAGATGGGCCTTTTTCCTGAAAGTTAAATATTTCTTATACACTGGACAACCTCTGTAATTGGAAGTATGTCCCCTTTCACTGCAATTTACACAAAAGGGTAATACAGAACCATCTGTCACCAAGGAGCATTCACCCGGCCCATGTTTCTGATCACACTTCAGACAAGCAAATGGTCGACTGCAGGTTCGCGAGTAATGACCCCACTGTTGACACCTCCAACATTGCGGAAGTTTTGTGCTATATTTTGGCCTCTCCCATGACACTACCTGATTCAAAATAAATTTGAAACCTAACAACTCATTCACCTTCCGACCTGGCTTAAGTACCACTAGAAACAAACCCGTATCTATTTGTTTTTTCCTCGAAAAATCTGTTGAAAACTTTGATACCGACTCAATTGTATCCGGAATCAGGTTATCCAACTCCATTTTAACTTCATTCACATCCGACTTGAAATATAAGCCCCTGCAAATAACACTCTGACGTTTCAACTCCCTGGGAGTGAAGCTATGAGCAGAAATTTCTTTTTCTTTAAGCAATTCCACCATTTCCAAGTGAGCTGACAATTCCCTAAAGTACAATTTGCTTTTATTTCGAGATTTGTTTTTGATTTTAAATTCAACGTTCTTCGATTTCAATTGGTCAATCAGGGATTTAACATCAACGTTTTCAATAAATATTGGAGGGCAATAAGTAATCTTAGAGCTAAACTGTGAATGTGTGTTTCGTGTAACATTATTTTCTCTATGCTTCAAAGAAGCATTGTTAATCGGCGTATCAGCCACTATATTCAAGTCTCCTAACAGACTAAATCTGTTACTACAGTTAACTACATCATCTTCCTTGTTCATCCGATCAAATAAACCAACAACTACATCACCTCGATACCTTTTCTTCTTGTTCTGAACCATCTTGAACTCACTATCAAGCGAGGAAATTGACAAAGCATCTTGCTCTACATTATGTGTGCTTGCTTCTTCCATTTCTGCATCATTCATTTTACCATTTTTGGCATTAGTTTGACTTCCTGTAGACGATTGATCCAACACTGCACTCAATAATTCGCTCCCAAGCTGTGACTTCCGGCATCCAACCTTACCCTTTGTTGCATCGCTAGCATTTTCAATGGATTTTTGGCTTGATCCATTCTTCATTGATGAATTTCGGCCCCTAACACAATTCGAATCCATTTTTTTCCCCTTCAAGGATTTCTCAGCTAAATTATTAGGAGGCCGCCCTCCAGACTGCATAAGTAATGGATTTATGTCCATTTTTTGCGAATATGTCTTCACAATTTCAAATTATTTGAAAAATTTTTTCAAATAAAAAAAAAATTTATTATATTTTTTTGTCAGGAAAAAAATTTTCTTTTTTTTTCTTTTAATATTTTTTTTTTTAACAAACACGTCTGCTACGTTCAATTTCACACACTTGAATCAGGCAAAAATGAATTTAAAGAAATCTTCAAAACTAAATACGCAGCTCAAAAACCAAAAACATTTTACATCGTATTGTAAATTTTTAAGACTTTAGCTTTGTAGCTCTGAGAAGCTGCTGATGTCCGGTTTCAAGATGAAGGTAATAAATTGATTTTTTTACTGAAAGATTTGATCAAAAGCTATTTTTGATATTTAAAAAATAAATTTTCTTGAATATTAATGTTGAAACAATTCATTTAAAAATTAAAAAAAATTAATTTTATACTCATTTTTGCAAAAACCAGAACAAGTTTTTTAAAAGTGAAGGTAGCAAATGTGCAAATTATGTTTTATACCACAATAAAATTTAGAATCTCTAATTTGCGCACGTTTTCGCTATTATTTTGAACGATTTTTTTTGCTCATCAGGCACTTTTTAAAATGTTTTTATGACGTCATAATCTTTTGTGTCTTTTGAATTATTGATTTTAAATCTTATTCACATCACTTTTAGCACTTCACAATGTGATTACCTGCCTATAAATATGAATTTCCAAAATGCTTATTATCGGTTATAGATATAAGCATGGCAAGATTAAATATGCACAAAAATTATTGAAATATGCATGCAAATATTAAAAAAAAAATCTTTAAAATATGCACAAAAATATGTACCCGAAAAAACACAGACTAATCATTTTTAATCAGTTTTCTTTAAACAAATGTTTATTACAAAGGGTAATCAGATGTTTTTCAAATTTTTAAATTAAAAGGATCTTCGATTGTCACACAAAACGGTCAATATGTACATATATTCAAAATATACGTTCAACATCTTGCTCAACGTTTGAAGGCCAACATTTCGATTAAATACTTTGTTAAGTTTTTCAATAAATATTTTATTATTAAGGACTGAGCATTGGTTTCTAATTTGATTTTACTGTAGCAAAAAAGACATTCAAAATGACGCTAAATCTGTTTTTGCCAATGAATTCTTAAATTCAGCCTTTGCATTACATATCGACTGGGTCTCATCATCACAGTGCTCATTTAAAACGCCGCTTATTTCTATAAAGTTGTTAACCAAGATCCCCTTCTAGTGGGTGGTACAGGCCTTTTTGGGGGATTGATCATACTTGGGTGCATACAATGAATTACATTGATACGAGAGGGCACCTGGAAATCAATTAAGTCAATAAGTTTATTTGATAAATTACTACATATTATGTATGAAGTTCTACCTTAAGAAAAGCCGTTTTGCAATTTGCAACAAGTGAGTTAACATTGGAAAATATAAGCGAAAAAAAATCTGCAATTCTTTGCAACTCATGAGCCAGCCATGTAACATGCAACATTTTCGGGGTAAAGAATTTTTAATGATCGCATTAAGGAGACCATATATGGATCTCCGTCAGTTACCACAAGCAATTTTTGTTAAAAAGATTTACCAACCTACTACGTGATATGCAAATTTATGCAAGTTATATAAAAAAATGCTTATCTTGGGAAAAATTGAAAAAATATGCAAATGCATATTTTGCATGCAAAAAGTATAAAAAACTTGCCCTGATTATAAGGGAATGTCCCACACCCCAATAAAAACAGTTCTTTATTTACCTGTGCCCTATACAATATTAGTTTTTAGAAAAATATACATATGTACATTCCTAACTAAAGTAATTAATCACAAAAATTGGATTAAAAAAGTTAACATAGGTACATAAAAAATAAGTGGTTTACCCAGGTACCAGACTACTCATAATGGCATAAAAACATAATTATAAAAATATTGCTACAAAATTTAAATGTAGATTCAAATTTAACGAACATAAAAATACAGCGATGATTAAGAACAGTAATCAACCGTGTGTGTGCAAATTTGGGAGCACTCAAATTCAAAATAACGGAAACAGAACATTCAAGAAAGTTCTAGAAACAACAACGAGAATCTACAAAAACGTTAAACGTTATCGAAAAGGTTATTGCATACAATTTTTATCAGAACCGTTTGGATTAAGATAACATGGAAAAAATTTCGACGTTTTTAATTACCATAAATTTTTCCTGTGTTTAGTATTAAATAATATAAAATAAATATTATAAATCTATATACATATTCAAAAATAAATCTGTGTTTGTACATGGGTAAACCCTGCGTGGCGAACGCTATATTCGTACGCGTTTTCACATTAATATATACAAATTTTTTGGTCTGGTGTTTATAGGGATATAAGTGTACTATCGAATGACATAAAAAATATTTTTTTTTGCCAGATATTTGTTACGAAATAATTGATCACAAAGTTTAGTGGCACACGCTTAAAAAACAGAAGTAACTTTGAAAGTTAAATTGTGTTTTCGTAATTTTTCACGAATTTTGCATAATAAAGCACACAAAATCTAGTTCCTAAAAGAAAGATGAATATAAGAGAAGTCTAAAATAACTTATTTGCAGCCGAAAAATTTCATTGTTTTTTATCAAAAGAGGTTAACCCTTTGTGACGCACGCTACGTGACGCATGTTACAATTTTTTTTTACTAAAATTGAAGTGAACTCAATGTATTAAAATATGGCTTTCGATCGGGGCATCTTCATTAATACTAAAGTAATGATATGAATCTATATACATATATAAAAATGGATCTGTGTTTGTATGTTTGTTTGTTTGTATGTTCCTTATAGGACGCCAAACGCTACAACCGATCGTTTTCAAATTTCAGAACTGTCTTACCGATAACAGGGAAATTCAAATAGGCTATTTTTTAGAAAAATTTGGAGGGATAGGGCACCCCCTACAAAGCAATTTTTAATTTCCCTATATTTGTATAACTAAAGTAGTAAGACTCTCTAAATTTACTGTGAGTGGTTCTTAAACGAATGTAAAACTTACAGAAAAACCTCGAAGGTATCGGAGGGGGAAACAGGTACCTCCCATAGGAGGTAACTATTAATTTTCTCATATCCTTACAACTATAAGATTGAAGTTTTCCAAACTCGGCATGTGTTATTCTTTGAACAAAAGAATATTTGTGGTATAGGAGGGGGGAAACGGGTACCCCCATTGGAGGTAACTATTAGTTTTGTCATATCTGTACAACTATAAGAGTAAAGTTGTTTAAATCCGGCGTGCATTATTCTTCGAATAACGTGCAGTTTTTAGCACAATATTACCGGAGGGATAAACGGGTACTCCTATAGGAGGAAATTATTAATTTGTTTATGTCTGCACAACTATAAGAGTGAGGATTTCTAAAATTGGTGAGTTTTATTCTTAGAATAACGTGCAATTTCCAGAAAAATACTGGCCGTATAACATGAGGAAACGGTTACTCCCCATACAAAGCTATCTAGATACATAAAATAGAATGTGTGTTTGTATGTTTGTTTAATTGTACCTTATAGGAGAGCATACCTCTGAACTGACCTTTCTGAAATTTTCGCAACAATTATCTGGTTCTCTGGAATGAATTATAGGCTACTTTTCCCAACTAATCCTACTTTAACGCCAACAAAATTATGGTACTCCTTTCACATAGTTTTTAACAGATTCTATAAAATAGACAATCATAACTACGCCATTTGTAAACCGAGTTTTAAGGCCCGCTAAAAAAAAATTACCAAATTTCAAAATTTTTTTGCATATGGAAAATTTTTTTTGGGAAATTTGGGGGGAGGCGTTGGTGCAAATTGCTTGCACCAAGAATTTATTATCAAATAACATCGTCATTTCTGGAATAATTTTCAAAATGCTTCTTGCATTTATTATCTAATATTTTTTAAAAATTTGAAATGTGCACGGAAAAAATGGATTATCAAATTACTTTGCCGAATTTCAAAATTATTTTTTCGTCAAATTTTAACCAATTTTCAAAAGAGAAAATTAAACATCTTGAGAACACCAAATAAGTCTTAGAATTGAACGATCTGGAGCAACACGATGAATGATTAGCAACTCAGCGATCTCCAACTTCAACCTCAAGGGTATCCAATGAAGGAACCATTATATTGGGCATATATAATGGAACAAATGGGCTGCTGCCTCGCATTCCCACGATACCAACAGGTTTGCAATATTACTTCAAAACATTGAAGTTTCCTGTACAGTTAGCGTTATCAATGACAATAAATAAAGCTCACGGTTAATCCCTGAAAGTTTATGGCTTAAATTTATCAAGTCCATGTTTCTCCCACGGACGGCCTTACGTTCAGTGATTCAGTGTAGGAAAACCAAAGAATTTGTTTGTTTATGCTCCGCATGGAGAAACTACAAATGTTGTATATCCTAGAGTGTTACAACAGTTAATTTACATATAATAAAATATTTTTTTAACTACATAAATTAATAAACTACATTATTTAATTTTGTAATGATGGGGGTAGCAAAGCACACCGGGTTAAGCTAGTACCTAATAATTGTTAATTTCTTGTATGAAATTGGAAGATCTGAGGTAGGGTAGGATTTGTTAATAATTTGTGCATTAATGATCATCGAATTAAAGTTTTTTATTTATAAAATTATATATCTAGTTTAAAATTCCTTAAAAAATAAGTTGGGTGAATTTCAAAAAATCTTCGTTGGTGCAATGTTATTGGGATTTGACCATATATGCTT
This sequence comes from Gymnocheta viridis, assembly GCA_956483585.1. Classification (NCBI taxonomy): domain Eukaryota; kingdom Metazoa; phylum Arthropoda; class Insecta; order Diptera; family Tachinidae; genus Gymnocheta; species Gymnocheta viridis. The sequence goes on from OY101441.1 coordinate 69,061,031, forward strand.
GATTGTTTACTTGTTTGTTAGTTACTACGAGAGTGATCTTTTGAAAATTTTGGGAACCCAGTGATTAGTCACTCATTATTAGTTAGTGATTGTCTGTACATGCATACTACATACATTGTTTGTACTATATACTCTTTTACAAGAGAAACAACCACTAAATTACTCTGTGCTTGTTGGTTTTTTTGTTTGTTTTGTTTTTTTTCTCGTTATATTGTCACACACACACAACCTACACTAGTGCTGCAACTTCTTTAATCGAATAAAAAACCGGTTGCTATTTAACTAATTGTGCTAAAGTATAATTTTACTCACCCTTTTAATTATACACTATTTAATTAATAATCAGTACAATTTTATTAGTAATTTCTTCCACAATAACCAACTTTTAAGCGAATATAACGTATTCGATTAACCCGTTGTGAGTACCCGTGTCAAGTTCGGTGCAGTACTAGTGGTTTAAAAGAATTTTATACTTTTTTATTTAACAAAGCGTTTTCACACTTAGAGTAATCCTTAATCTATTATAATCCAACATTTTGCTTATTTCCCAAATTTAACCCGGGGTTTTCGTTGATATTTTACCCAAGTTATTGAAAGAGGAATCTAAGTGTGAAATTAACTTTGTTGTATATTATTTTTACCCTATATACAAATATATTTATTTTGATTTCCCATAAATTTATTTCATAAATTTTTTGAAGCCACTACCCCCGCCCCAAGAACTCTATTTTTTCGTTAAAAAAAAATTATTTATCCATTATTCGCAAATTTTCTCGCGTTAATTAATTTTAGAAAATCTTTATCGGTCCTCGTTTATTCGGGATTCAAAATTTATCGCTTTAAATAAATTTTTTAAAATTTCCCAATACAACTTGAGATCAAAAATGGACATGACTACATTGATCCGCAATGCCGACCGTTTGGCAGATTTTGAAGCATATATTGCTTCTATACCACTAGCGGACCACCAACTCGGTTCTGTGAATAGTCATGAAACAGAGCTCAAGCGGTTATGGGAAGCTGTTCGCTCAACATACGACTTTTTATTGATTGAAGCCGCAAAGGTTTAAGATCCTCAGGTTAAAGAATTGAAATCTAAGTATCTTAATTCTTATGGCACCTACACCCGGGGAATGTCTCTTACAACTGGTCTCCTAGAAAAACTTAAAGTGGCGGTTCAGGGCGAGCGGTTGATAGCGCAATCCGCGCCTATGATTAATTTACCCCCTTGCGACACGCCCATATTCTATGGAGATTATAAGAGCCGGCCCTCATTTCGGAATATGTTCTCCGCGTTGTATGGTAATAACCCCCGGTTGACCCCAGTACAAAAATTGTATTATCTTTTGCAGAAAACCGCTAAAGATGCGCATGATACAATACAAACTGTGCCACTGACCAACGATGGCTATGAAATCGCATGGAAAAAACTGGTTGACACGTATGAGAATAAAGATGCCCTTATTAACGAACAGCTTCGAGCTCTCACAAATATTAAACCGATTTCTCAAGAATCAAGCGCGGATATCAAAAACTTGCAAGGAACGATAAATGATTGCGTTACAAATCTTCCCCTAAATGGACTGATATGGATGCTTTTTTAACAGCGCGTTTCAAAACCCTAGAATCAATTTCTGACATAAGGCAGTATCATTCAAACCCTGTTCAAAACCCGAACAAATACCCCACCACTGCCAATGTGCGAAATAACCCAAATTTTCACGCTGCTAAAAAACCATCAAATAAGAATAGAAAAATTCAAAGTTTTGCGACAAAAATCAGCTCTACTCAAACGGTTTGTCGTTGTTTCTTCTGTCAAGGGTCTCACCCCATTAGACTTTGTCCCAGATTTTTGAGTGTTGATGAACGTATGTCAACAGTGAAGCGCCTAAAGTGTTGTTCGAATTATTTGGCAACCTCACATGAGTTCAGAAATTGTAGAAGTGTTCATGTGTGCTCACTTTGTAAGCAAAAGCATCATTCTTTGCTTCATAGACACGTAGGATCACATATATCTGCCAGTAATTCACCCCAGCTCCCTATAGCTTCTAGTACGACTGCCATCTCAACCACCACTTGATTGCAACCCTTCAACTTCTGCCGCGGCTCGTAATTTACATACTTACACCGCACATCTCCATTCTAATTTAAATCAAATAGTGCATATAAATGACATTAGATGTGCGGCCCGAGCTCTAGTTGACCCTGGTTCACAAGGTACCTTTATTTCAAGAAGTTTACAAAGGAAGCTTGCTATTCCCACATTTTCTGTTCCATTGACAAGTGTCACAGGAATGATGGACTGTGTAGCTGGTAAATCCTCTACCATGTGCATTCTAACAGTCAGTTCGCCGATCGACCCCAGCTTCAAACTGAACGTTTCTGCGTATGTTGTAGAAAAAATCACCGGTCAGTTGCCTTCATGTAGTATCTCTGATATTATAATCTCATCCTTCCCCGATATGGATATACTTTTTGGAGGAAATGTGTATCCCAAAATTTTAACTACGGATGTCAAAATACATGGCAACCTGATCGCCCAAAAAACCGTGTTCGGGTGGATCGTCACAGGTGAAGTTTCTCAGTCTCAACCCCTACACTCCGTAGCATCGTTTTGCACCCATCTCGAGTTAAATAATTAACTCGCTCGTTTTTGGGAACTTGAAGAGGTTCCACAAGCGACCCATTTATCGCAAGAGGTTGAATATTGTGAGAAACTTTTCCAAGCTACGACTTATAAAAAAAAAGAGGCACGCTTATTGAAAAATCCCGAATTAAAGTCATAATATGATAATGTAGTTCGTGAGTATTTCACAATGGGACACATCAAGCCCGTCAAGAACCCCGATTCCACTGTAGATAAGTATTATTTACCTCATCATGCAGTGTTTAAACTCGATAGTGTAACCACGAAACTCAGGGTAGTATTTAATGCTTCAAACCCCTCCTCCAATGGCGTAACTCTGAATAGTGTGTTGCACCCAGGTCCTGTGTTACAGACAGACCTTACCGTTCTACTGCTGCGGTGGCGTTTCTTCCGGTACGTTTTTAATGCAGATATTGAGAAAATGTATCGTCAGATACTAGTTCATCCCAATCAAACCTAATATCAGCGGATTCTGTTTCGTGATAATCCTGAAGCTGAAGTTAAGGACTATGAGCTTAGCACGGTCACGTTCGGAGTGAACTGCGCGCCGTACTTAGCGACTCGTACTCTTTTGCAATTGGCTGACGATTGTAAACCCATTAGTCCTGCGGTGTCCGAAATATTGAAAACTCAAATGTATGTTGATGATGTTCTTGCTGGATCACATGATCTAGAAGATGCTTTTAAGAGGCGTAATGAACTAACCCATGTTCTTGGTTCGGCTGGTTTTGTGTTACGAAAGTGGACAGCCAATCATTTACGACTCTTAGAAGACATACCACGGGAGAATCTGCTTGATGCAGACTTCTTAAAGTTTTTGGATGCTAGTACTACAAAAACCCTAGGCTTGCGATGGGATGCTAATAAAGATAGCCTCTATTTCAAACCCGTATCGCAGCCACGCCAGGACATTGTCACGAAACGGTCTGTCTTGTCTGAAATAGCACAATTGTTTGACCCTGCAGGTTGGTTCTCACCAAAAATTGTTGTAGCCAAAATCATAATGCAACAAATTTGGAAGGACAAGACAGATTGGGATGAAAGTTTGCACCCCCTAATCCTATCTCAATGCCGCGTATTTTTAAACGACTACATTAATGTTGAGAGAATTAATATTCCAAGATGGGTTAATTTACTTCCCGCAAATGAATTTGAACTTCATGCGTTTTGCGACGCCTCTGAAAAGGCATACGGTGCTGCTCTGTATATTCGAAATATAGCATCCAATGCAATTACGACGCATTTACTCGCGTCAAAAACGAAGGTAGCTCCCGTAAAAGCTGAAACATTACCCCGCTTAGAGCTGTGCGGAGCGGCTTTGATGGCATCATTATGTACCCGATTAAATCTAGACAGGAGTAAGGTTTATCTATGGACTGATTCTACTATTGTTTTATCCTGGCTTAAAAAACCCCTGTGCCATTGGCCGACCTTCGTTAAAAACAGAGTAGCGTTGATCATGAATAAAGTTGGTAATGAGAATTGGTCACACGTAGATTCCAAGGACAACCCCGCTGATTTGGCAAGTCGTGGAACTCTTGCACGAGATCTAATTGATAATTCTCTTTGGTGGCATGGCCCTGCATGGTTAAGGCAACCTCGAGAGCGCTGGCCATAACATACCGCTATAGAACACCAACACCTTGAAGTTCAGTCGTTTTCAGTTTAACTCGAAACACCGTATGACATACTCGAACGTTTTTCAGACTTACCTCGTGCAATGCGAATTATTTCGTATTGGTTCAGGTGCTTAAATTATTTGAAAACTCGAAATTGCTTGTATGACACTCTAGAATTAACCCAGTCCGAAGTAAAATTCACTCGAAATCGCTTGATTCTTATGTGTCAGCGGAATTTTATACCCGAATATACCGCACTTTTAAAGGGTATACCAGTGTCTACAAAGAGTAGTTTACTCACGTTGAACCCTTTTATCGATTCAAAGGGCTTTGTCAGAATTAATGGTCGATTGGTCAGATCACATGGCTTAACATATGATGAGCGATATCCTTAAATTTTACCCTATTCTGCCCGATTTACTCGCTTATTTGTTGAACATGTGCACAAGTGCTCTGCTCATGGCGGTCATTCATTAATGCTCCGTTTAATTAGAAGTGAATTCTGGGTCCCTAAGCTAAAGAATCTAATCCGTACAGTGATTCATAATTTTAAGGAATGCACTATTTACCGAAAGAAGTCCGGTCAGCATATTATGGCTGCATTACCCCCTGAACGATGCTCTATGTTGAGGCCATTCACCCACACCGGCTTAGATTTCGCAGGCCCGTTCGACATAAAATCCTACATTGGTAGGGGTTGCAGAATTACAAAAGGCTATGTTTTAGTTTTTGTTTGCTTTGCCACAAAGGCTATTCATTTGGAGGCAACTGGTGATATGTCAACGGAAACATTCCTTGCAGCCTTTGCTCGTTTTTTCTCACGTCGCGGTTGTCCTTCTCATTTATATTCCGACAACGGAACTGCATTTGTCGGTGCTGCTAATTTACTCGAGGTTAACCGAAAACAGTTTTTATCTGAAATCAAGAGGAAGATACTTTTACGGAACAGCTTTCAGCCGGTTGAATGGCATTTCATTCCTCCCGGTGCTCCTCATATGGGCGGCTTATGGGAAGCCGGCGTAAAGAGCGTCAAAACTCATTTACGTAAAATTTCTAAGGTTCAGAAGTTTACCTTTGAGGAATTTACAACTATGTTAACCCGTATAGAAGCTTGCCTGAATTCAAGACCGGTAACTGCCATGACTGATGATCCATCTGACTTAGTTCCTTTAACGCCAGGTCATTTCCAGATTGGTGCGCCTCTTCTATCACCCCCTGAACCCGATTATGCTGATCTCTCTTTGAGTGTTGCCAATAGGTGGCAAAAGCTTAAAATTCTTCACCACCATTTTGCCCAGCGGTGGAAGGAGGAATACCTCAAAGAGCTTCATCGTCGAGTGAAATGGAAATATCCCCAGAAAGATTTTGAAGTAGGCGACTTGGTGGTTGTCCGTCAGGATAATTTACCCCCTAATGAATGGCGACTCGTACGAATAGAAAAGACTTACGTTGGACATCATTCTAAGGTCCGTACAGCGGATGTGAGAACAGCTTCAGGCGTTTTCACCCGGCCTATTGTGAAGCTTGTTCTCTTACCCCAGTCAGAAACTCAATAATTCTTTTTTTCTCTTTTTTTTTGTTTTCCCTCTCCTATTTCACCCATTGTAGAACAATGTCTAGTGCATCTCGTCGCCTTGAAGTACACCGCAAACCCGTCGAAGCCCCATCGACTTCTGCTTCGGACGCCAAAACCCCTCGCGCTGAACGGTTACGAGACTGTCGGTTGTGAAAGAGTGAACACGCATTGCGAAAGTGTTACAAGTTCAGGACGATGACGGTGAAGGAACGGTGGGAAACAGTAAACAAATTTAAATATTGTTTTAACTGCCTTGCACACGCGCACATGAAAGACAGGTGCTCGAGCCGTGAACGGTGCCTTGAGTGCAAGGCCTAACATCACACCTTACTCCATCGCTACAAGGCAAAAATATCGGCCCAGCAAGCCATTGTAAAACCCTCGACACAAAAGAAAAGGAGAAGTAAAAAACGCAGTAAACCTAAGACTGCCAAGCAATGCCAGTGTTCTCAACACCACCAACCACAACTATTACCACCTCAACACCCCTCAATCCAAGGACACCAGCATCAATTCCCTGGAGCGAATCACCCGGCGACTATCGTCATCAACGTAATGTCTGGACAAATTGTTTAGATATATATTTTTATTGTCTTTTTTATTTTTATTATATGTTTTATATTTTTTATTTTTTTTTTCTGAATTTTTATAAATGTATTATTTTAAAAAATGAATTATTTTTTTTAAGAAAATTGTATTTTTATTATATATCTCCCTATAACAGGCCCGCGTTATCCTTAGTCCTCTTTGTTGCAGTATAGCAAGGGGGCGGGATGTTTACGCGCATAGTGTGAAAGGTCCCTTGATTATTGTTCATTGGACCTTTCTATGTTTTTTGTTTTCTCTTTTACATTTGTAACCCGAGAGTACGGTACGTAACCAAAAAAACCCCAAATTTTAATATATATATATTTATATTGGAAAAATTAACACCCTATTTTTTTATTTTACATATATTTTTGAGGAAATATTTCGAGGAAACAGGTAGCTTACTTCAATTTGCTGCCCATCTAACTGTAATTGTAATGGCTGTAGTGTTGCAATTTGGGCCTTGATATCAATAACTTCTTTGTTAATGGCATCATGAGTTTCTTTTTTGAATTCAAATTTGATTGTCGTGCAGTATTTCGTAGAAGATTGTGTCTCATTTTTCCAAATATCCATTGTTTGCGTTCTACTAGTCGTAGGCTCTGAATCTTCCAAAATCTTTTTCAATCGCAATGGTACAAATGATACCATGAACATATCTAAGTCCGAAATATTTTCACATACAACTTGTTTGTATTGCTTTTGTCCCGAAGAACTATCACATCCCCATTTACAAAAAAATTAACTTTGTGTTTCCATATTTCTTTAACTCATTTCCTGTTATTGATTGTAGCAAGCGTTCGGCTGTGTGATCAAGTAGAGATTGTAGTTGTACCTCTGCCGAAATTGGTGTGATTGTAATAGTGTCCTTTGATGGCAAACAGTCGATTTTAGCAGCGGTTATGTAATGATATGCTGGATACATATTTAAACCTTTTTCAATCGCACGCAGTCTGAGCTTAATATATTGCTGTTTTGTTAATTTCAAATCCAGAAATAATGCTAATGCCTCCTCTTTTGTGTACTGTATTGCATCACTCGTAGTTGGTATACTTTTAAGAATCCGTTTTGTTCTCACTTGCCCTCTAACCAGTTTACACTTTTTATATAAAAGTTTCGTTTACTGTAGCGAACTTCTTTGTAGCGTTTTTTAGTGCTTTGACGAAATTAGATAATTGCTCTTGCATTTCGGTGCTACACGAATTTAAGTTTAACGTAACTAAGAACATCTTCCTGGTTTTTGATTCTAAAATACTCTTCGCCCAGTTCTTTATAACTGAAGCTCTCCATATTTTACCGTACACTTAGAGGATTAACTTATTACTGAGTAATCCCTTATCGAATCCGTAGTTTTACACATTTTTAGATACATGTTATTCACACATTGATCTTTAATTCCATAGCAGGTAGGCTTAAATTGAACAAAACTGCACATGTTCTCCAGAACTTAATATCAGGTAAAACTGATTAGTAACTCGCCAATATTTGTTGTTGTTGTTTGTTTTTTTCTTTAGTGGTTTAATGTCCCGATTATTGTTATAAAATTGTTTATGACTTTGGTTGACCCTAACACTTGATACCAGGTAAATTTAGAAAGAGATCATATGTTTACTGTAGAATCTATTGTGATAATTTTATGACTTATTTTTTGCTGATCAAAACAAAGCCATTAAACCCTTTCGCAGGTATTATATTTAATTTTTTTAGTTTTACGTAGTCTAAAGTAAAAAAACATAAACTTTTAGGCAACAAAGTGAAAATTTAATACACCATTGTATACGAGTACTTTGGAGTAATTTCATTAAAATAAAAAAAGTGTTCTACCCACGGCTCGTCACGGGTGCAAAAGTATACATAGCATTAAAGAGGACATTTTCACCTTTCTCCGGATGATATACGTTTCTTGTTCCCTAGAAGTTCTATTCCACTAAAGTTTAAATTTGAGAAAAATGTAGTAGTTTCATAAATATTCCGTAATGCACCTAATATTAAACGCTAGAGCTGTGACCACTTAGAACAACTAAAGACTATAATCCTACCAACATTATAAAAAAGACCGCAGGCCATTATCGATGATAGCTTGCGAGTAGTAATCATTTATTTTTTATAAAAAACAAAAGAAAAACACCTTTTTCTGAAATTAAAAGAAAACAGTTGAGTTTGACAGCATGCCACGTCCACAATTATCAATAGTTTAATAGTTTTTGGCTACCTTAATCTGGATATATTAGCTACAAAAAGGCGTAAAAATTTTAAAAATCGGTGACAAAAAAATATTAGATTTTTGGCCAATGAAAAACGATTTTCAGCCACTGTGGGGCGCCCTGATAAACGAACAGCTTCGAGCTCTGTTAAATATTAAGCCTATTTAAAGTATTAACAATTTACAAAGAACGATAAATGATTGTATCACGAATCTGTTTTTACTCGAACTAACCCCGGAAATATTTTATTACGTAATGTTAGTATACATTTGTGCTACAAAGTTGCCCGAAAACACTTTGGATCTTTGGGAGCAGTCAATTGAAACTTTGTACAGCCGCTCCTAAATGGAATGATATGGACGCTTTTCTGACGACGCATTTTAAAACTCAGCTCAGGGCTCAGCTGTCTATATAGTGCACATAAACGACGTGAAATGTGCGGCTCGAGCGCTAGTTCACCCCGGGTCGCAGGGTACCTTTATTTCAAGGAGGTTACAAAGGAAGCTTGCGATCCCCACTTTTTCCGACCCTACGACAAGCGTCACTGGCATGATGGATTGCTTAGCTGTCAATTCTTCAACGTTGTGCGTTTTTACGGTCGGTTCGCCGATCGACCCCGGTTTTAAACTACAAACTTACGCATATATGGTTGAGAAAATCACCGGTCGGTTGCCCTCGTGTATTATATCTGATATGGTAACTTCAAGTTTTCCCGAAATTACAATGAGCGACGTCATGTGTACCCATATGGATGTACTTTTTGGAGGAAATGTCTATCTCAAAATATTAACTACGGATGTGAAAATGCATCCAAATGGCAACCTGATCGCCCAGAGAACCGTGTTCGGGTGGATAGTCACAGGGGAAGTTTCTCACCTCCAACCCTTACACTCTGTCGCATCGTTTTGTACTCAGGTAGCGTTAAATACTCAGCTTGCTCGGTTTTGGGAACTTGAAGAAGTCCCGCAAGCGACCCAGTTATCTGAGGACGATGAATATTGCCGGAAACTTTACCAGGCTACCACTTATCGAAACTGTAGCATGATTGCATTCGTAAACACGTAGCATGAATTCATTCTTTAAAGTGCATGAATACAAATAAACAAATAAATATCAAGTGTCACTAAAAACTCACATGGACAACAAACATCATCTGACACCTCGTGCCGTTGCATTTGAAAAGTGCGTTTGGTCATGTGAATGCTAAGCGGCCAATGAGTGACGTTTACACACACACGAACTGTTTAACTTTGTCGCCGCCGCAGCACTTGAAATACACTTCATGTTTGTGTGATTATTCTTCGCCTCACATTTCATCCGTGAGAAATACATTTATTTTGGTTTCCCGCTAAACTAATTTTAAGTAAATATAAGTACCTAAATATAAGTTTATAAGTATGTATATCTATAACCATAGAATTAGGGGGTTAATCTCTCTTCTCAAAACTTGTTTATAAGAAGAAGGGTTTTCCCAAATAAGAACAATTATAAAACAACATACCTTGAGCAACATTATTCGTTGCTCGGCAAAATAAGAGCATATAAAAACAAATTTTTTCATTCACATCGCAAAAGCCTTTCGGCCAATATATGGTCTCACTCCCGTTTCGTCGAGAATTTTCGAATGAGCTGTCATTAGGGGACTCTCGAATTAGCGCTTTCTCGCAGTTTGTACGAAATGAAACGCGCTTGCTGAAAAACCCCGAATTGAAATCGTAATACGATAATGTTGTGCGCGAATATTTCGAAATAGGACATATCAAAGTCGCAAAAATTCCCGTTTACTCTGAAAATAATTATTATTTACCCCATCACGCCGTGTTTAAACGCAACAGTATTACCACGAAACTCAAAGCGATATTTAATGCTTCAAACCCCTCCTCCAGTGGCGTGAGCCTCAACAATGCTCTTTACCCCGGTCCGGTCTTACAGACGGATCTTACCTTTCTTCTGCTGCGTTGGCGGTTCTTCCGCTACGTTTTTAATGCCGATATTGAGAAAATGTATCGCCAGATACTAGTTCGTCCCGACCAAAAGCATTATCAGCGGATATTGTTCCGTGATGATCCCGAAACTAAAGTGAAGGACTATGAGCTAAAGACGGTCACTTTCAGAGTGAATTGTGCACCGTATTTAGCAATTCGTACTCTTTTACAATTGGCAGACGATTGTGGAACCCTAAGTCCTGCGTCATCTGAAATTTTTAAAACACAAATGTACGTCGACGACGTACTAGCTGGCTCTAATGAGCTAGAAGACGCCGTTAAGAGGCGCAATGAACTAACCCATGCTCTTGGCTCAGCTGGTTTCGTTTTGCGAAAATGGACAGCTAATCCCTTACGACTCTTGGAAGATTTACCCCGTGAGAATCTGCTTGACGCAGACTTCTTAAAGTTTTCAGATGCCAGCACTACGAAAACCCTAGGCTTGCGATGGGATGCTACTAAAGACAGCTTCTATTTTAAACTTGCATCGCAGCCCAGTCGGAATATCGCCACGAAACGTGCTGTCTTGTCTGAAATAGCGAAATTATTTGACCCAGCCGGTTGGTTTTCACCAAAGATTATTGTGGCTAAGATTATAATGCAACAAATTTGGAAAGATAAGACAGACTGGGATGAATGTTTACAACCCCTAACTATTTCTCAATGGCGAACATTTTTAAACGATTACCCTAATGTCGAGAAAATTAAGATTCCAAGATGGGTTAATTTTCTCCCCGAAAATGAAATTGAACTTCATGCGTTTTGCGATGCTTCAGAAAAGGCACATTGGGGCCTTTTGAGTTTTTTCGTTGCAAAAATTATAACTTTTAAAGTAATAATGATATTTAAAAACTTTAAAAAGCATTTGAAAGAAGACTCCTCATGTTTCAAAATACGTGATTCGCACGGTCATAGGTTGGCCGCGGCTCTGTGCACAGTGTCCGCATTTGACTGTTTTTATTACAAACATCATAACTTTTAAAGTAATAAATATATTTTAAAAATGTATAAAGCATTGAAAATATAACCCCTTCCGCTTAAAACTAAGTAACCTGCATGACCATAGGCCCACACAGGCACTATGCAGAGTGTTGTTTTCGTTGCAAAAATCATAATTTTTGAAGTTACCAAGATATTTCTGATGGATAAAAATCGCTTCAATTTTAAATCCTTTAGCTCCAAAATAAGTGGTCTGAAGAGGCCGCCAACATATTGAAAAGGTCCTCATTCTGTCTACGCCGTGAAATTTTGCAAGTATTCGTGTATCTAAAGTGTTTGTAGTCTTTGTTTTTGCATTCCCGGGCTTCTTCTGATAACTCTCCAATTGGTAAGCATTGATATTCAATTAAATTTTTACCATGAGCCAAAATCTTATGGACCGTAGGAGTAAGTTTCTTCTCACCGTATATTTGAGCCAAAAGTTGGGCAGTTTTTGATGCATGATCATGAAACTTTGAGCCATTTACCATTTCTCTAGAGTTTATAACATTTAGGATAACTGCCAACCTTTTTATAATATGTTTGTCGACCCTAGTAATTTGGGCTGTTACCTCATCATTTTCAAAAAATGCTCTGTACATATTACCATCGTTAGTATTTCCATACCCCTGCTTTGGGCAGTCTATTGTCAGTCCAAGCTTCTTAAGAAATTCATTTTTTTTTCGAGTAGATAGTTTTTCTTTTGGTGTTGCGTTCTTATCAAAACATTCTCCTTTTCGCGGAATTGTATACGCTAGTTTTGAAATAAACTCCATGCACCTAATTCTGGCATGTAACGGAGAAATTCTATATTCATAGCCTTGTCTTTCTGCGACTTTTTGCAAATTGCACACTTGAAAGTTGACGAAGTATCTGTTATTACATTTAAGACTTTGCCATCAATTATTGTAAGACAAAATTCATAATCAATGAAAACAGTTTTTCCATTCTTCATTTCAAGAACAGAATGCTTTATTTAAGAAATTTGTTTTTTTATATCGTTTACTGTAACAACTGAGCTGACGATGGGCGAGGAATTTTTTAATGCTCAGAGATTTCACTTCTCAGTCATAAAGGAACTACAGAAGCTATAAACATATTTGCATCATGTGTTATTTGTCGATATTGTTTGTTTGTAAGCAGTTTGACCGGATGATCCATCACATCCCCACTTATTTATCAATGTAAGCCTATCTGGAAGTAATACTGCTTCCTTTTCAGGCAAACTTTCAATAAGGCGTTTGGCTCTTCCTCTGCCGATACTTCAGTAACCACTACATTAGATGGCACTGCTTCTTTTTTGGCAGATGTAACCTTTCTGTATCCAGGAAGAATATTCACATTATGATTCTTTAAAGATCTTCGTGAAATAGAATATTTTTCCTTTGACAATCCCAAGTAGGCAATAGCATCAAGTGTATTTGAAATCAAATACATTTGCTTTTTTAAACATGCTCGGCTAATTCATGCTAGGAACACAACAGAGACGAACGACGAATTTTTGGTCGCGAATATTCGTCGAAAAAATTAAAATACATTAGTGTATATGAAAATACACATAATCATGGCGACGGCGAAATTCGTCATACACGACGAACTTTGCAATAGATTTATTTATATTTCTTACGCCGGCGAACGACGAACAAATCAGTAGCATGTGACCATTTTCGTTTTTAGTTTTTAAGTTTCTTAATAAATAAAGTTTTTTATTACTTTAATAAACATTTTATCGTTATTTTATAACATTTACAATAAATACATAAAATAATTAACTTCAAAAATTGGTGTTACCAGCTGTTATATAAAACAAGCAAACAAAATAAAATTAAAACATAATAATAATAATTGGAAAATAATTTTGAAAAAAATGGATTCTTGTGAGATAATAATTGAAAATGTGGAAAAACACGAATGTTTGTATAATCTTGCATATCCTCATCAATAGGATTTCTTCTTGAAAACCTTTGTAATCTTTCCTTAAGCAAAGTTCGAAGAGCATTAAACTTTTCAACATTTATTCTTGTTGCTTTAAGGAAGTATTCTTCATACTTGAACTTCAGTTCTGCAAAACCACTTCTTTGGAATCCAAGGTCGTTTCTATTAATGTTTACCACCTTCTTCGTAATTATTTACATACAAGCAAAAAAGCGTTCACCATGATTAACATTATACATATTAATTATTCTAATAATTTTCAAAAAATTTGAAATTCTTTGATTTAAATATGCGATTTTGACAGCTGGTTCATCAGAATCCATGCCTGTACGACAAAAGAAATGGCAAATATAAATACGTTAAACATAAAGAAAACATTTGGGAGGATTTGCTTGTCTTATTTGGTACAAACACAAGTCTTATTGTACTTGTTTCTCCCCAGCTAGCAATTGGAAGATTGTTTTTGATAATATCAGCAAAATGAGTCTTTTAAGATTGCCTTAGATGACCAGAAACTGATTAATCAGTTGTCGATAAAAAAAGACTCATTTAAATGTTTTAGAAAGCGACTAATTTGAAGAACAAAAACAGATGTTCATAATATGACTGTTTTTATGCTGTTTTTTATAACGGGACATTTGTTATTTGAAAACAGTAGATTTTGTGATTTGTATTATTTCTTAGTTTAGCTCGTGCTGTCCTCGCGTGTGTATTAAAATATAATAAAAAAAGTGTTAAAAAGTTAGAAATTAAAAAGGTGAAAAAAAACGATAAGGTAATATCAGCCAAAAGAATCAAAAGAATGGCTAAAAAAGAAGCCGAAAAATTATTAAATTTTAGCAATTTTTTTTTTGACGGGGAGGTAGGGTTTAAAATGCCTTCGCACATACAGTGACCGTCGTCAACTGCGTTGAGTGGTGTTTCCACTAAAACATTCCCTCCTCCTTTTCTGGTGAGAGCGCCTTCCCGGAACTGCTTTCTATATTACTTCGGGAAGGCCCAGAAAACACTATCCTAGAAAGGACTATTCTCTAAATACCCACGTCTGGGTCCGTCGTGTCTATGGTCAGCGTGATATTGCTGGCGCCCGGGCCTGAGTTTGCAGGGCCTCGTTTTGCCGTAATGCATCGAGGTGTGTTTTTTTCCTTCTCAGGATATTTTCGACGTAGTTTCCGACAGCACTCCATTTGTTCACGGATTCGAGCATTTTATCAATGATATTAACAGGAGTAAGCTCGCCAATCTGCTCCGTCAATGCAACTCTCTCAGCGTGCCATCTGATACAGTTGAAGAACGTGTGTTCAGCATCGTCGTTTGACGAGCCACAGTAGATGCAGCTAGGGTCTCCTGTTTTACCCATGCGATACAGGTACTTCTGGAAGTATCCATGGCCTGAAAGAAACTGGGTCAGAAAGTAGTTAACTTCCCCAAATTCCCTTTGCGTCCACCTTTCTATATTGGGGATTAGTCTTCTCGTCCATCTGCCACTCGTTTCAGAGTTCCATCTATTTTGCCATCGCTGAATGGTTTGGGATCTCCGCTCTGTAGCACTGATACTAGGATCCTCTCCTCTAGAGTCCCATGCCTCTTTCCGCTCACGTGCCAGGAGGTCAACGGGTATTTCTCCACTTATGACAAATATTGCTGCACCCGAAACTGTGCGATAGGTTGAAGCAACTCTGAGTGCCGCTGTGCGTTGTACAGCCTCCATAGCTTTGCGCTTGTTCTTTGCTTTTAGCGCATATCCCCAAATTTCACTGCCATATAGCAGCATCGAATTTGTGGTTGCCATAATCAGCCTTCTCCTACTCTGTGTTGGCCCGCCGATGTTCGCCATTATCCTGCTTAGCATACCTGTCACCTTTGCTGCCTTTGCGACCGCGTGTTGTATTTGAGCCCAATATGTGAGCCGGCTGTCTACTTGGACGTCCAAATATTTTATCGCCTTTTTCGTGACCAGGGGAACGTCATCTATTTGTATACTGACTTCGAGTGGCACATGTCCTCTTGTCATCAGCATAACCTCGGTCTTCTGTTTGGCAAGCTCAAGACCATGGTCTTCGAGCCATGTTTGCGTTCTGATCATGACTTGATTCAGTTTTCTTCTGGCATCATCCATATCTCTTGCTGAGATGACCGCCGCTATATCATCTGCGTATCCTACAAGATGTGTGTCTTCAGGCATCCCGATACTGAGTATCTAATCGTAACTCAGGTTCCAAAGATCGGGACCCAGAATTGATCCCTGAGCTGCTCCAGATGTAATTGATTTGACTCTCTGCCCCTCTGGCGTGTCGTAGATGAGCTTACGATCTCTTAGGTAACTTTGGAGAATTTTCATTAGGTACCCGGGAATGCGGAATCTTTCTCGTAGAGACCTCGTAATATCTGCCCATCGTAGGCTGTTGAAAGCATTTCTAACATCAAGTGTAGCCAAAACGATTATACATTTTGGATAGTAGCGCCTGCGCTGGGCACACACAAAATCTCTTACTACATCCTCAATGGCACCAATCGTCGATTTGCCGGGTCGGAAGCCATACTGCCTCTCCGATAATCCACCAGCCAAGTCAACTGCCTCTGATAGTCTGCGTTGCAGTAGTTTTTCCAGCAACTTTCCGGCACTATCTAGCATGCAAAGAGGGCGATATGCTGACGGCAGCGTTGGGTCGCCTCTGCCTTTGCTAATCAGCATCAACTTTTGCATCTTCCATTGTTTTGGAAAGATGCCTTGGGCTATGCAAGCGTTGTACACTGAGAGCATCGTCCCCGGACGGTGTTCGGCTAAAAGTGTGAGTACTTCAGCTGGTACCCCATCTGGGCCGGGAGCTTTACCCTTCTTAAGGCTTTTAGCTGCGTTCTTTAGCTCTTCCTCAGTGAAGGGCGTTGGCATATCTTCATTATGGGTTTCGCTTTCTTCGAACAACAGGGGGTGACTGGGAAACAAGTTTTCCACGATGTTGTTGATGTGTTCCTCCTCTAGGTGTGGGATGGCTGGGTTTGCGCTCAACTTCTTTGTAACGATTTTATAGCCAAGTCCCCAAGGGTTGCTGTTCAGCTCGCTCCGAAGTTCTTCCCATTTTGCTCTCTTGCTATTGATAATCGCCTGCTTCAGCGCTTTCCTGGATTGCCTAAACTCTGCTGCCTCCATCAATACCTCGCCACTTCTCCTTGCTCTAGTGTACCGTCTCCTGTCGCGGATGCAGGTTCGTCTAAGATCAGCGATTTCTGTTGTCCACCAGTACACAGATTGTCTTCTGTGATGCTGCGTTACACGGGGCATGGATGCATTGCAGCTTCGGACTATGCGCTGCATCATTACATCTGCCAAAACGTCAGCGTCAATAACAGTGTTTGCTACTGGAACCTCATCAAAAGTATCCAAAAGTGTGCCCGTGTTCATTTTAGTTACATTCCACTTGCGTGTGCCACTCCTTTTGGGATGCGGAGCGGTGTTTGTTCGCCATGTAATCCGGAATGTGATATATTGATGATCACTTCCAGTGTAGTCTTCTAGCACTTCCCATCCCTCAACAGTTGAAGCCAAGTTCTCGGTCACCAAAGTGATATCCGGCGTAGTATGTTCGCATCCTGGTCTTCTAAAAGTAGTGGCATTGCCAGTGTTTGCCACTATAAGACCTAGCCTGGCAGCCATGTCTAGAATGCACCTTCCTCGTGTGCCTCGTGTGTTCGTTGTTGGGTCTCCCCATTCTACAGCTTTGGCATTGAAATCCCCAGCTACTATAAACGCTCCACCTATTTCACGAACCTTATCTTCGATCAGGTCTAGCTTTGCCTTAAACTGCTCTATTCCATCACTAGGGGTAAGGTAACAGCTCATTAGTATAAACTGCTCTGTTTGAATGTACGTGTAACAGAAGCCAGTTCCGTGTTGCGAAACCGCTAGCTTACTGCCACTAGGTAGCCACAGTGCAGCCGTACCTGAATCATCCTCGTACCAGGATCCTCGCGGTATTCGTCCATATTGCTCACTGATGATGACAGCATCCACCTCCTTCTCAACAACAATCTGCTCGAGCAAAGCATCTGCCGTCCGGCTTCTGTGCATGTTTGCTTGCAGTATTTTCATCATTTCTTTGTTTGTGGGCACTTCTTTGAACCTGGCAGGTGGTCAGTTCGGCCGCGTTTGGCGTCCACGCAAAGCACGCATTTGGGGGCTGTCTTGCAGTCTTTCATTCTGTGCCCTGCTTCTCCGCATCTAATACAAGTGTCTCTCCTGTTCAGGCCCGAACAGTTGGCTTGGATGTGCCCCACCTCAAGACAACGATAGCATCTTTTGATGTCTTCGCATTCTCGCATTCTTGCTCGAATCCAGCCAATTTTAACATGACCTGCCTCAATGAGCTTTGTAGCGCTTTCTTTTGGCAGTGTGACGAAGGCCCGTACCTGCTCCCTTGCATTTGGTGCAGTGATTCTGGTTTGCATCTGTTCCTCTGGGTTAGCGAGCAGTTTACGGATTGCTATTTCCTCATCTTCGAGTGTTAGCAAATCCAGATCCCGTATCTCGATCGTAGCTCTCGGCTTCAGCTCCGTAACGGAGGCTGCGTCCCGTATGGTGTTCCTCAGCTCCTCGACAAAATCAGGCTTTATCTGTTGCCCTCTCCCAAGTTCCAAAAGGATGGCTCCAGTCTGTGTCTTCCTGACGGACTTTATTTTAAACGAGTCGTCGGTCGTTATCTTACTACGCAAATCTTTTAGCACTTCTGCGTAGCTGTGACCCGTACTAGGTTTGATAATTACCGCTTCCGGTTTCGTGCGTTGTGGTCGCGCCTTATTTTTCCTGCTGGGTTGGGTTGGCTTTTCGTTTGTCTTTCTCTTGCTGCCTTTCTTGGGAACAGTCCGCCAGTTTTCTCCTTCTTTCTCGGGAAGTTCTAAAATTTCTCCGCTAGGCTCTTTTGATCTAGCCTTCTTGCTAGTTTCAGGGACAGCCGGACTGGTAGCCGATCGCTTCGGGTTTGCTGTTACAGGAGTTGAAGCGAGTGCTATCTGCTGATTAACGGCCTTCATGTGGTGGTTCGAACGCGCTCTCTCCTCTTCTGCCGCCTTCCACGCTCGCCTATAATTTAGCGTGACGTCCACCAGCTCAGACATTTTGGCAACCCCAGTCTTGACCTCGCTGCTTATATTTTTTTGCCGGTTGAAAGCCTGTTGCATGTCGGCTATTACCCGTTTGCATTGGGAGATAGCGTCCTCCTCCATCTTCCTCATCTTCTGGATCAGCTCCAGGCGAGGAGAGCTCCCCTCTGTCAGATTCTCTTTTCCGCAAGTAGGTGTTTTCTGCGCTGTCTCTGTCGCCGTAATATTGGCAATGGGGCCATTCCTTTTCTGAGTGCCGCTGTTTGCTTGCGGATGGTCATTGGTTACGACTTCGGCATCAGCGATGTTAGTATGCGCTATGCTACTTTCAGCTATATTCGGAAGCGATGCACACCAGGCGGTGATCTTAGCATCAGGCTGCTTCTTCTAAAGGCTACACCTGTAGCTGCATCGTGCTCGTTCCGCTTCTCCTTCTTTCCTTCTTCTGCTTTCCTCTCGTTTATTTTTTTTGGTTCACTATTCATTTCGGTTGGATCCCCGCTCCGAGCCGCTATCCTTATGCGTTTGTACAGTCGCCTCAAACGATCCCCGTGGGTCCCTTTGCAGGCAGTGAGGTCCACGCGAGGGTTGACACAGGACCTTATGAGTACCTGTGTTCAGAGCCAGGATCTCGGCGCAAAAAACAGGAGTCGTTCTCAACTGTACCTGTACAGCCACCTTAGTGGCGACGCGTGCGGAACGTACTCGGAGACTAGCCACAGTTTTAACGGGACGGAGGCGGTTGCAGCATTAGCCCACCAGCCGTTTCAGCACGATGTCACTCATGCATACTAAGGTAATGGAATACTGCAACCGTCAGCTCGTAGCAATCAGTTCAAAATCGTCAATCAGTATCATTTATTCCATTTCGTTGCCAAAATCCCCGTGAGATTTCTAAGGGATCGCGTTCCAGTATACCATAATCAAAAACTTTACTGGTCTCAGTTTTTGATGTCGCTGTACGCTGTACGCACAGTTAGCTAGCTCTCAGCGGATGTTGAGTAGCTATCCAGTGGTGCCACGAGGAGGCCGTGCGACAACTTGGTTTGAACAGCGGCAAGGATCGCCAACTGGCTAACCCCAAACTGGTTAGCAATCAGTGCTTTGCCTTGCATGCTCGCACCCATACCACCATTATTATTATTATTATTATTATTATTATTATTATTATTATTATTATTATTATTATTATTATTATTATTATTATTATTATTATTATTATTATTATTATTATTATTATTATTATTATTATTATTATTATTATTATTATTATTATTATTATTATTATTATTATTATTATTATTATTATTATTATTATTATTATTATTATTATTATTATTATTATTATTATTATTATTATTATTATTATTATTATTATTATTATTATTATTATTATTATTATTATTATTATTATTATTATTATTATTATTATTATTATTATTATTATTATTATTATTATTATTATTATTATTATTATTATTATTATTATTATTATTATTATTATTATTATTATTATTATTATTATTATTATTATTATTATTATTATTATTATTATTATTATTATTATTATTATTATTATCATTATTATTATTATTATTATGGTATCCAGAGTTGGACATACAAGGCAACGGATCTGACCGACTTTAACTTGGCAAAGTCCAGATCCAATCCTTGTTTTTTGGAACCAACTAAGAAGACTCACAACCTCCGACCCTTCGCGGCAGGTGGACACCGTGTAATGGTATTGCAACATCCGTTGAAATATCAGCTAATGTGAGCAACGTGATCATGTAGGCGCGCAATCACACGGATTCACGATTTGGGATTTTCACGAATATGGTACAGACGAATTTGGGCTGACAACTGCGGCATTCTGTTACCTGAGTATATGGGAGTGACATCTCATAGAAATGGCTTTCAGGCTAATGTCGCAGCTGCCTCCGTCCCGTTAAATCCTTGGCAAGGGCTTGGAAAACGCTCTATGTCACGTAGCCATTCAGTTGGCCGTGCAGGTTTAGTTGATACGACATCCTATTTAATGCCTGACCTGGCTCTGAACACAAGTACTCATGAGGTCTTGTGTCAACCCTCGCGAGGACCTCACTGCATGCAAAGGGACCCTCGGGGTCATTGTAAGGCGACTGCATAACGTACATAGATAACGGCTCCAAGCTGGGACCCTATTAGAAAAGATGACAACCTATGAAACTCCAAAAAACAGCGAAAGAAGAGATAATGTGTTCCAAAGCAGTACAAAAATTGCCCGATCTCCGGTTAACCCGGCACCATTCTGCGTAACGGTCGCAGCGAACGCGGAGAAACAAATTCCGGATACACCTCAAGATAACGTCACTGACTCAGATAGCAGATTATATATAGACGCAGTGACATATAGTTCACCCACGCAAGAGTTTATCCTGAAAATGAGATCCTCTGAAGAAGAAGCGCTCGCGAAATGCCAAAAGGTACTTCGGAAAATACGAACGGCAATGAACAGGCAAAGGAACATCAACATGGACTTTCAAACAGGAGTATCTGAGCTGGAGGAGCTTGTAGATGTAATCGCAAGCTACCGAAAGAACTGGAAGACCGCAGAAAAGCGCAAAAGTAGTACATCTCAATTAAGCCAAAAAGAGACTACAAGGAAGGTAACCATCATAGAGGTAAATGAAGATGGTAATAGAACACCTTCAACGCCTCTGAATAAGCGCAGCGCATCTAGCCCAGCAGAATCCAATCCGCCCGGAAAGAAGCTGAAGCGGAAAACACAAAGAGATAATGCCGCAGAAACCTCGGATAAAAGCAGAAGAGAGCCTATGACTCCTAGCTCTACTAAACAAAGAAGGAAAGCAGAGGTACGCTCAAGAAAGCCAAGGGAACGGTCAGATGCCGTTATAATAAAGCCAATGGAAGGCCACAGTTACGCCGAAGTGCTCCGAAACCTGAGGCAAAACGTGAAACCGGAAGAGACAGCAGTGGCAGTTCGATCCATCCGAAAAACGAAAACAGGCGCAATATTGCTCGTGATGGGAAGAGGAGGAAAGAAGGAAGAGTTTTGCGATGCCATTAAGGGGACCCTCAAAGAGGCAGCTGTGGTACAAGACATTAAGCCCAAAGCCACAATCGAGATACAGGACCTCGATTCCTTATCTACAGAAGAGGAAATTCTCACTGCTATAAATGCAGCAACTAACACCCCGATAGAGGATATGACTGTACGTCTAACAGCGCCTAACAGCAGGGAACAAAAAAGAGCTTTCGTCTCTCTTCCAGTCACCGGAGCAAACGAGCTCCTCAGGACTAAGAGGATAAAAATTGCGGTAACGAATTGCCGACTTAGATATCGCGAAGAAACTAAACGCTGCTTCCGATGCTTTGGAGGTGGTCACTTGCAATGGGAGTGTAAGGGCCCTGACAGGAAAGGCATGGGACTGTGCATCAGATGTGGCCAAAAGGGTCACAAACTAAAAGAGTGCAAAAACCCTCCGAAATGCTGCATCTGCTCACAAGAAGGAAACGCAACGACAGATCATCTGCCAAGCTCAAAAAGCTGCAAACCAAATAAGCAAAAGGCACTGTGAAAATACTACAAGCAAATATGCACAGAGGACAAGTGGCACATGCTCTCCTGCCGCAAATAGTAATAGAGCAGAAAGCGGATGTCATAATTATCAGCGAACAGTATGCAAGGATGACAAACGGATTCTGGATCGAAGATGAAACAGAAACGGCTGCAATATGGATCCCAAGGAGTACATCCTTGCAATTGAAGAATAGTAGCAAAGGTAACGGATTTGTGTGGCTGCAGCTCGAAAACATCATACTAGTAAGTTGCTACCTCACTCCCAGCGATAATATTGACAATTTCATAGAAAAACTTGACGGAATTGAAGATATTGTACGAGACAACAACAGAAGAACCATAGTGGCCGGCGATTTCAACTCCCGAGCAACAGAATGGGGAATGCAAACAACTAACTCGAGAGGCAGGAGGATGTTAGAAATGGCAGCTAGGTCCGGGTTAGTAGTCGCAAACGTTGGATGTGTGCCCTCGTTCAGACGGCCCGGATGCGACGGCACTATACCGGACATAACCCTAGTGTCTGAGAGGGTCGCCAACAAAATAGAAAACTGGAAAGTCCTTGAGATATACACGGCCAGCGATCACCAGTATATCTCATTTAATCTAAAAAGTACCAATACTGAGCCCGCAAGGAGAGCAAATGTATCCACCCGTAAGTGGAACGCGAACAAACTGGATATCCCCGCCCTTATGATAGAAATAGACCGACAAACAGGAGCAACTGAAATTGCGGGCGACGCCAACACAACTGTGAGAAGGGTCATGGATATCATCACGAAGGGATGCAATAAAGCGATGCCAAAAGTGAAGGCACTTAAAAATAATAAGACCGCAGTACACTGGTTGAACAACTCCATAGAGGAAGCTAGGCGAAACTGTATCCGACAGAGACGCAAATACACCAGGGCGAAACGCAGAGACGCAGCCGAGACAGAACACATGGAATATAAGGAAGCAAAGAAAAAGCTTCGAAATGCCATAAATAAAAGCAAGAGAGAAAAATGGGAAGAATTGAGAGACGACATAAACCGAAACCCTTGGGGCCTCGGATACAAAATTGTCATGAAGAAGCTAGGAATGAAGAACTCGGTGCAGGAAATGGACGACGCAACCATGCTAAACGTAGTGAAAACGCTCTTTCCTAAACACGACACAAGGGAAGATGTGCAAGAAGATGGACCAGCATTAAACGCTCCTCTCTTCACACCTGAAGAAATCAGAATCGCCGCTCGCAGCCTACAAAATAAAAAAGCACCTGGGCCAGACGGCATCCCAGCCGAAGTAATAAAAGAGATAGCGAACAATCGTCCTCAGCTATTACTGAAGATGTACAACAGTTGCCTAAGGGAAGGGGTGTTTCCATACGCCTGGAAAGAACAAAGATTAGTCCTTATCAGTAAAGGAAAGGGAAATCCAGAATCGCCATCCTCATACAGACCACTCTGCATGCTGGACACGGCAGGCAAGCTGCTGGAACGGCTCTTAAAGCCCCGAATCGAAGAAGCCATTAACAATGGGGGAGGTCTATCGCGAAGGCAATACGGTTTCAGACCAGGAAAATCCACAATAGGAGCCCTAAAAGATGTAGTGAAGGTTGTTGCAGCCGCTCAACAAGGAAACCACTTTAGCAGGCCAGTAATACTCCTAGCAACCCTTGATGTCAAAAACGCATTTAACAGCCTCAGATGGACAGATGTTCTACACGCTCTTGAGAGAAACTTTAAACTTCCAAAGTACCTCATGAGTATCATCAGAAACTATCTGAAAGATAGAGTACTTATCTATAACACGACAGGTGGCACTAGGAGGATGGAGATTACCTCGGGAGCCGCACAAGGCTCTATACTAGGACCTGATCTCTGGAACGCCAGCTACGACGAAATATTTAAATTAGAAATGCCCGAGGACACGTTTCTAGTTGGATATGCAGACGACATTGCAGCCGTCATCAAAGCAAGAGACACGGGCATCGCACAACGTAGACTGCGTCAAGTGATGCTAAGAACCAAGAGCTGGCTAGACTCACACGGCCTAGAACTAGCGACGCACAAAACAGAGCTCCTGTTACTCACCAGGCGACAAATACCTGTCGAAATAGAAATGCGGATAGAAGACGTGACACTGTTTACAAAAAAGTCGGTAAATTACCTAGGAGTAAGACTGGATCCAAAGCTAACATACTCGAACCAGATCAAATATGCGACAACAAAAGCGGCACAAATAACAACACAACTCAGTCGACTAATGGCGAATATAGGCGGACCGCTTCCAAGCAAACGGAAGCTACTAATGGAGGCCTGCAATAGTATCCTATTATACGGAAGCGAATTGTGGGCTCAGACGCTAGAAACCAGATGCAGGGCAAATATATTGCTATCGGTGCAGAGAATAGCAGCATTACGAGTGACATCAGCGTACCGCACCGTATCCGTACCCGCTGTCCTTGTAATAGCTGGAATGAGCCCCATAGACCTACAAGCCATAGAGCGGATGAAAGTTTTTAACTTAAAACAAAACAATCCACAAGCACAGCATGCAGTAGAATACATAAAACGAGAAACTACAGAGAAGTGGCAAACTAGATGGAGAAATGAGAAACATGGCCGGTGGACCTTCAAACTCATCCCGCACATACAAAGGTGGGTGAATAGACGAAATGGCGAAGTAAATTACTACATAACCCAAATGCTATCTGGACATGGCTACTTTAGGAAGTACCTACATAAAATCGGGAAATGCAGCACACCCTTTTGCATTTATGAACCAGAGAACAACATAGACGATGCTGAACATACGTTTTTTAAATGTCAACGATGGACAGAGGCCCGAAGCCACGTAGAAACGCTAACAGGTGAAATAACAGCTGAAAACATCGTAGAAAAAATGGTAACAAATGAAGAAAACTGGAACCTCGTAGCGAGACTCGTCGAGTATATCCTACGAACGAAAAAACAAGACCTAGACGCTGCATAGAGATCTAGACAAACAGGGGGCCTGGACGCAGGCATAACAAAGATGTCGTTCTATAACAAAAAAAGGGGATCCACCTCGAAGTAATGCGAAAGCGGTTCCGAGGTGGTCAACACGTCCCGAAAGTGAAGAGGCGGGGTTTTAGTCGGTAGGCCTATTAAGGAGAGCCCGACATACCACGATGGATGACGGTCCACGTCGAATGCGTAACGCATTTCCCCTCCTTACCCAAAAAAAAAAAATAATTATTAAGTATCAGATGAGGGAGACGGGTACTCCCGATATAAAGACATGTGTTGTTTCTAAAACCCAAGCAATCGACTTGAGTATAAAATATGTATAAAAACCACTCGAAAAACTGTTCACTCAATTTGATTGCTTGGGTTCTATAAGCAGCACATAATTATTAATATTATATATCTGCAGAGCTTTTAAAGTGATGCTCTATAAATTATGCTGGTTACTCTTAGTATAACTGTCAATTCTTCTTCATTTCTTTAACGAAATGTTCACGTTTTGAAATTAAGTACCAATATGCGTGTTCAATGGCAAAATGATGCATTAGCTTCAATTAATAGACTTAGGAGATGGAGAGATGCCAGCCGACCCAACCAACATATGTCATAACATTTCCACCTGACTTTTTTCCGAATTAACCAATCTACTGACGACTTAATCAACTGCGTGTACACAAATATGGAACAAAATTTCAAGAAGACACAGTGGTGGTTTGATGAATAGTGAAATTTTTAATAAAATTGGTGGTGGCATTACATACTTATAAATCCATCAATACTCAAACGAATGTTGAGAATGTAATTAATTATCCTGGATTCTTGGATTAAAGGTTTTCGTGCCTATAATCTTATTACTTAATATTGACCCACCTCGAATTTGCTGTTAAAAAATTTTTCAACAATCTTATCGAAGCAACAATAATAACAGGAAAATATAGAGGAAGAGATGTATTGCTTCCACGCATTCCAATTAAAACGACGGACATGTCGTTTAAATTCAAACGTTTGCAATTTCCTGTTCGCTTAGCGTTTACGATTACAACAAATAAATCTTATACGGACAATCTCTTAGAACTTAGAATACCCATGTTTCACACATGAACAGCTTTATGGAGTATGCTCACGTGTAGGGAACACAACGATCTATGGTTTTATGCATCAAGTGCGAATTCAAAAAAGAAGGAGGTTATGAGTTCGTGTATATTTTTTTACTTTTTTGAACCAATTTTCAAAGTTTTTTTTTGCACGACCGAAATATTGATTATTGCATAATTCCCCCAATTGTTCAAAAGCATTTGCTTGCAGTTAGCTTTGTATAACTATTGGTTGGATCTTTGTAACGAAATCGGATCTTTAGCAGAGTTATGATTTGTTTAAATATTATTAGAAATCTCTAGACTAAGCTAGAGCCATTTTCGCCCCTTTTATACGCGGAAAGTTTACTTTTCAAAGTCTTAATTCAGCTTGGAGAAATACAAAGAGATGAAGTATACCTCTTTCTCACTCTCCCTCTCTCCCTGTCATTTTACCATCAGAATTAAGACTTTTCAAAGTAAACTTTCAGCGTCTAAAGTAATTTAAACTTATAAATGTTATTTTTGTGTGTAAGGGTGTAGCGAAGCAAACTGGGTGTGGGTAGTTATAGTTATAAAATAAGCAGACTGCAATATTATAATAACAATCATTAAAGTAAGTAGAGTTCTAAAAATAAATCGAAAAAATACTCAAATTCATTCATATTTTGATTGAATCTTTACAAATCTTGACAATCACTTATTGTCTAACTTAATTACCCTACGTCTTCATGAGCCATCGAATTGGATATGGTATGAATATGCTGTCTCTTTTAATCTCCTCTAAAAATTACATTTGATATCGAACATAGATTCTCAGCCATATGCTCGGCCATCGAAGTCAGATGATGTTGATACCAACTTGATGGTTAATAGTGATGTATAGTTAGGCGTGTGCAGGCTTGCCATTTTAGCACTTTTAGTGCTAGATCTAGAATTATTTTTCTGAGTTAGCACTAAGGGTTAAAAAATGCTAAATGCTAGTTTAGCATATTGTTATAATTATTTAGCATTCTTAGCACTTTTTTAGATCGCAGAATTATTTAAAAAAATCATATACATAATATCAAGTTAAGTATAAATTCTCGTACAAATATATATGCTACCTTTTCTACAACTTTGTCGTAGGATTTTTACATCTTTGCAATATACGAAAAGTAAAACAAAGAATTGTTATTTCCGGTTATTCGAATAAGAGAGGGTGTGAGATTATTTTGCTGTTATTTTTTAAAAGAAGAAATAGCTGGAAAAATGTTGGTCCTGAAATAACAATTAGAAAAAGCTACAAATCTTTTAGTCCTCTCATAATTGTTATGAAAGATTGTTTTTTATTTCAAAATTTTATTAGCACTTTTTCCCAAAATTAATATTTTACTTATTCAGTAAAACATTAACCATTTTGTTAAAAACAAATTGCAATTTATTATTGAGGGGTATAACTAGTTCCTATGCGCATTTCACTGTTGCTGATCTGCATTACCAATTTTACCCAAATATTTCTTAGAACAACTGAAGATAATATATTAAACTTTCATTAAAACAAATTAAAAGTTTAAACAATATCAAAGTTGTAACAATAACTCAATAATCAACCAATTGTTTTTGTTTTCTTACTTTACCATTCCTATCTAGGCTGACTTTTTTCAACTCTAATTGTAGTTGTAAGAGGTTTGTAGAAAATGTAAAAACAACAACTGCTATACATTTGTATAGAGTGATGGATGTCAAACAAAATTTTGCGACCGGATTGTTTTTTATGTTGGTCTTCTTTTACGAATTTTTTATTTATTCCGTCTTTTTAATTAGGATTTTTTTAGATTTTGTTTTAGATTTTTAGACTTTTTAGAGCTTGTACACACTAAGTATGTGTTGATACAGATGACCAATAAAAATAAAGGTCGCGAGAAGACCTAGAAAAATAAAAATCTTCTGTAATGGTTATGAGAAGGCTGAAAAAATAAAGGTATTTTATAAGTGTTATGAAAGACCCAAATAAATGTATGTATATGCATATATTAAATAGACCCAAATAAACTAAAATCTTTTATAATAGTTATAAGAAGACCAACAAAATATTCCTCATTTTTATTTAAAAATGCCTTGAATAATAGTTCTTTGAAAATTTTTATTAATAAATAAAAGTTAAATGCCTGGCTTAGATATATTAGGAGGATATTGTAAAAAATCGGTTCATCTGAAATATACAAAAATGTGTTAGTCTGTGAGGAAGATACAAATAATATGGTTGATATTTTGAATACTCATAACTTGAATTAAAATACACTAAAGCTTTTTAACTACAAAAATTTTATCTCATATGTGTACCATTAAAAGTTTTTATATCAAATAAAATTAATTTTGCATGTATATCTATTAACATAACTAAAATATCAAATAAAATTAAAGAAATTTAATATCATTATCTTATACAAATGATAAAAAATTGTTAAAAATGTACGGTTGACTAAAATGTAAATTTTTTTAACTATATTATTAAAAAGCAATGTTACAAAAACTATCAGTATTTTTTGAACCGTAGAACATATTAGCACTTTGTTTTTGGCAATCTAGCACATATAATCTGTCTTTCTCTGCCAACCCTGGGCGTAAGCCCTTTTAGAAATTGCATGCTCATTGAGAGACAAAAAATTTTATTAAAATATTTGCTTAAATGTCTACATAAATTATCACAAGATTTTATATAATTTCTTAATTACCTTTTATCAAAATAGTATCAATAGTGATTAATACAATCTGAATTTACATATTTAATAACAATAAATTCCTGTTGAACAGGGGTAAAAAAATGAGTATTTTTACCCCTGCATACAACGTCGCATCAGTTGCTTGCTTTTAAATGTTAAACAGCCATGGAAAAAAAATCTTAAAACAAAGTTTTTGTAGAACGACATTTATTTAACACTTACATCACTATAAAAACCACCATCACGACTGTCTTTTACTTTTGCCACCTCCCACAGTGTGTTTTTGCCATAAATTTACCCTTTCGTCCTAATGGATTTTTATGCTCATGTCATAGTTCAAGTTACTATGGCCACTTAAAATTGTTGTTGCTGTTGTCCCTGCTACTGGTGTGTGGTTCTTGTTGTCATTACATTTTCTTCTGTACTTAAAGCTACACAAGACACATCTTGCGATGATTTAAAGTTTTTGTCTTTACATTGATTCAGTATAGTCGTACGAATAAGGAAGGTTGCCAATGTAGCAATTTTCCGGCTAGATCTAGCGGGTTTTTTTCATTTCTCATTTTTTATTTTTGTAATATATTTTATGAAAGTTTTTTAGCGTTTTTTATTAAATGTGTTGCTATTACATTGATGTGGATTACCTTTAATACTTTAAAATGCAACAATTTCACATACATATGGAGGGCTCAGAGTTGAAGTGAACTAAGCCACAAAAAGACAATTCGAAAACATTTTGAGTTTCAGTAAATGAACTGTCATAAATTTCTAGAATGAATATTTCATTTGTACTAAAAACAATTTTAAAATTTTTTCTCAAAATTATTATTATTATTATTTTATTTTGTATTTCTATTTAATTTTAGTTTTTTCTTTATATAATTTTTTATATACAAAAATAAGTTTTAAAGCATTCAAGATGCAAGAAGTACTTCAACATTGTGCAATAAAAAAATCTTTTAAACTTCTTTTAAAAGTTGATAAAACAGAGATATTTTTTAAACGACTAGGTAGCTGGATATATTCAAAAGAAATTCTTTGTTTTGTTTACTCAAGTCTTCATCTTACTAAATTTAAGTTCATCGCTTGTCTTGTGATTCTTTGCCTGTGTGATATATTACTACTAAATATATATTATAAATACCTTTCACCGGAAGTATAATCTGCATAATATATATAATGCATAATTTCTAAACAAACCAGTTGTTCTAAACTGCAATGGGAGATTGAACACTACTTTCAACGCTTTATTCTGTGCTGATTGCAGTGATCCTAAGAAGGAATTCTCTTTACTACCGTAAATTACTGGAAGATAAGTCAAATGCGACTGAGTTAGTGATTGGTAAATAAACATTTTCGTATTAACATTTGGTTTATTTTTAAGTTTATAAAGAATTCAAATTCCTGATGATAATTTCGTTTTGAGGCGGCTATTGTCATTTTCCCACAGAAGATTATCGTTTAAGTTTATGCCAAGTTATTTAAAACTTTTCGATTCATTTATTAATTGACCATCAATATCAACAGATAAAAGCTCTTCATTTCTTGAAACATATGGCTTAAATCTTATGAATTTTGTTTTGTTTTATTGTAGAAACTCTCAAAAAAATTTCAGCACCATATTCTACTTGTGTTTGACGTACTTTCTCGTATTTGTTATTGCAAAAAAGGCAAATATCATCAGAAAACATAAAAAGTTTACCATTAAACCTTATGTTATTCAAATCATTTATAAAAATTGTATATAACAAGGGCCCAAAAACACTACCTTGCGGAACCCCACAAGTAACATCAAGCTCACTACTTCTTGACTCTGCTATTTGAACAAACTGTTTTCTGTTACTTAAATAGTTTGTGAATATCTCAAGAGATTTTTCATCGAGACCAATATAATTCAGTTTTTTAATGAGTAAGCGATGATCTACCAACTAAAATGCTTTAGATAAATAAAAAAACACGCCAACAACTTCTTTGTATCCTGCATCAAGACCGCTACAGATGTTTTATACTACATTTATGACTGCTTCCTCAGATCCACAACCTTTCCTGATACCATATTGACGATCAAATAAAACTTGGTTAACCTCTAGATACTTTGTTAGTTGTTCAAATATAACTTTTTTTAAATATTTTATCAATAATGGGGAGAATGGAAAGTGGACCAATATTTTCAATTTTATTTTAATCAATACACTTAGATATAGGAATAATTTTATGCGATTAATGATAAAAATTTAAAAAACTGCATTTGAAAATTTATCACAAAAATTAAAAAATATGAGTTGTTTCATATGAAGAAATATAAAATGAGAACCATTGACTTGGTTTTACTTGGTTTTGTACCGTTACCTTAGTACCGAAACACTTTTTTAGTTAGTCCGTTACAGAAAAAACATAGTTAAACTTTGCGGAGAATTTCGCACTAGTTTTAAAAAGAAAGAGTTATTTACGAAAAAAACAATAATGGTTTCTTAGATATGATTTAAGACTCCATGGAAAATGTTGTCGCAATTAATGGAATGTTTACAGGAAATAGGAAGAAATTCTTCATACGAAAAAGTTTAGCTGAATGGGGATGGATGGATTGATATAAATTTTCTATAAAATAAATTTATGTATATATAAACAGTTTCTCATGTTTTTTCTATGTACATATATCCTCCTTTGAAGTAGCCATTCATTTGAAATCACTTCAGTTTAAAGTTTTGGTGTTCTGCATTCTACTTTTTACATTTGAATTTCAATATTCAATAAAAATTTTAAGACTTCAATATCGAAGTGTCAAATAAACTTATCTTAAGACTTCAAGAAAATTTGTTATGAAAAATTTGAAGTAAAATACTTATTTTAAATTGTATGAATATGGACATAAAAAATTAAAAGTTTACTTTTCAAATTTAAATTTTACTACTATTCTAGAACATGCCCGACTAACTCAGAGTTTAGCTCATTAAACATCATTAAAATCTTTAAATATTTAATTTCTGGGATGAATAATAATTTTAAAAATCTAGCGAATTTTTGTTTAAAACCTGTTGAGTTGGCACCAGTACAATACAAGTGTGTGTACATACAAGTGTGTGTAAAGAATAAGAAAATCAATCTATCAGTTGCATAAAGTAAACGAAAACGTAGAAAATTAAAAAATATGAACAATTTCTCACCAACACCGAACTCGAATAGATGAATCTTACAAGTAGAACTCCAGACATCACACACACACATGTATAGTTTTCCTTACGGCACACTTCGCTCTTTCCAAAGGGAAAACGCTTCATAGGAGTCATGGGAGCTAAACATCTTAAAATGGCACTGAAATTTAACTAAAAAAATGCCTTTTGATCTTTAAAGTGGGCACTTTTCTATTTGTGCATATTTATATACGAGTAGGAAGTATGTATGGCGAAAGATTTTTATATTCGAAGTTTCATTAAAAAAAACAATTAAAAAAACGAATTTTAAAATATAAGAAATTATCGAATCTTCTCATCGAAAAATTAAAATCACTAAAACGGATGTGTCGAATTGTTATACCATCTACATATAAATTTAAGAAGCGGGTATTTACAGTGCTTTTCACAATTTTCCACATTCCCTTTTGTGCTTTTTTGTACAGCTGAGAAATGTTTTTATTTACATAAATTGGCAAGTAGTACTTTTTAAGCAACCATGAATTTTTTCCGCTGAGGTTGAAAGAACATTCTGTTTGATGAAATTGTTTAAAACAAAAATTAGAAACCATTTATCTTTAAATTCAGTAAATGCGTTACTGCATATTAAATACGGTTTAAAAATTTAAAATGCATGTTCTAGCGGCAGCAAAATAAATTCGACGAATCATACCTGTTGGGTGAAGAGCCCAAGCCCTTTGTATCCAAATGTAGATTATGAACGGAAAAACACAAGATTTTTTAGATACGAATTTCCATTTATTTCTTATGCCTTAACGTTAAAATTCCTGCAATTTACATTAATGAATATATAATATTTATCAAATTACACAAAGGTATTTAAAGTTACTAACTTTTTCGTATGGAAACCAAGAGCTAACTTCTTTATGTTCTTATATACAATAGTATACTGTCTGCTGTTTCTTGTAGGATAAAAAGATGGCTATTTTTGCTACTTAAATAAATTGTTTAATACCGCGTGGAAATATAAAGAATGCAATCCAAAATATATACTACTGACAGTAGAGCGATAACAAATGACTCCAATATGATGACTATTATCGATAAATGTGTAAATAAAGTAGCGATTAGACGGTGGCGGTAACACCCCCCCACAGTAATTCGAGAAGATTTTGAAGACTTACTCCTTGTTTTCAGTCACGTCTAGGATAGCTAATTTTACGGCTGGCCTCTCTAGTATGCCACACATTGTCAGAACTTTCGCTTTTCGTACTTGGCCATCTTCTGACAAGCTGACTTCAATGATCCTTCCTTTTGGCCATACATTTCTCGGATTTCCTGGATCAACCACCACGACCAAATCTCCAACAGCTAGTGACTTAGCTCTTTCAAACCACTTCGTTCTACAAGTTATAGTAGGTAAATATTCTGCCACCCATCTCTTCCAAAACTTTTGCGCGTACTGCTGCGAACATAGCCAACTTTCTCTTAAAACAACTCCATCATCTTTATAAGAGGCTAGCGGTTTTAAGCCATTTGAATTGCCAATCGAAAGGTGATTAGGTGTGATAGCTTCATCGTTTTCACTTTCTATTGGAACGTACGTTAGAGGACGTGAGTTGATGATATTTTCAACCTCGGCCATCATACTCTGCAATGTTTCGTCGCTAGGAAATCGTTCTGGCTTAATTTTGTATAAAACAGCCTTCACAGAACGAACCAGTCGTTCCCATGCCCCTCCCATATGGGGTGCCGATGGCGGGTTAAAGTTCCACTTTGTATTGAAATTCGTAAAACTACGGACTAGTTCGTCCTTATCTACCTCAGTCAGTGCTTCGCGCAGCTCACGTTCAGCCCCCACAAAGTTTGTGCCATTGTCGCTAAAAAATTCTCTCGGCTGTCCTCTTCGCGATGCAAATTTTCGTATTGCCATAATACAGGAGCTAGTATTAAGCGAGTGGGCAATTTCGATGTGGACAGCCGTTATTGTCAAGCATGTAAATAACACACCATATCTTTTTTCCTTGTGGCGATCCACCGTAACAAACATAGGGCCAAAGAAGTCAATACCAGTGAATGTGAATGGTGCGAAATATGCTCCAAGCCGAGCTCGAGGCAATTTAGCCATCTGAGGGAAATCAGGAGACGCATTTCTTATTTTGCACGTTTGACACTGTTTTATGACAGACTTGCATATGACTCTTAATTTTGGAATGTAATATCGTTGACGTATTTCATTCACTACAGTCTCATGGTTACTATGTCGGTACATGTTGTGGTAGTGTGATATTAAAAGGATTGTTAGTCGGCAATGTTTGGGCAATATAGCTGGATGCTTTAATTCTTCCGGGACATTAGCATTATCAATTCGGCCACCTACACGTAGAACACCAGCGCTGTCTATGTAAGGGGACAATTTGTACATAATACTTGATTTTGTTAATTTCTTGTTCTGTAATAAACATTGAATTTCATTGTAAAACGACATTTTTTGTGCATCTTTAATGAGAACTATTTCGGCTTTGCGTAATTCCTCTTGACTTAGTTCCGAAATACTTCGATTTACTAACTTATTTCTGAGGCGATAACAAAATCGAACGACGAAAGCAATAGCCCTCAATGCTCTACACCAACGAGAAAATCTTTCGATGTTTATAAAATGTTCTAAATTTTGTGTAACCAGATTACACTCTTTCAGCTCAGTATCTGTTGTCGTAATATCCTCAATAATATTTGGCCATTTCTGTTCTGGCAATTTCAAAAATTCTGGGCCATTGAGCCAACAGCTTGTTTCAGATAATCTAGGGGCTTTTGAACATTTCGTAGCTTCGTCAGCCACATTTGTTTTGGTTGATATCC
Organism: Gymnocheta viridis; assembly: GCA_956483585.1. NCBI lineage: Eukaryota > Metazoa > Arthropoda > Insecta > Diptera > Tachinidae > Gymnocheta > Gymnocheta viridis. The sequence goes on from OY101441.1 coordinate 69,095,998, forward strand.
AAAACCACTCGTTCATTTCAGAACTATCTAAAATTTCACTTACTCGGACAGCAACGAATTGGTGATATCTTCGATGGTCCGAACGTATCCAACTTAAAACTGTCCGAGAGTCTGACCAATACACCTTTCGACTGATATTAATGGTATGATTTTGAAAAATATAATTGGCAAATCGGGCTCCGATAACAGCTGCCATCAATTCTAACCGAGGGATGGAAACAACCTTAATTGGCGCTACCCTAGTTTTTGATCCTATCAAAGACACAACTACGTTTTCCCCATCGGAAATTCGAAAGTATGCTACAGCAGCATAGCCACTTTCACTCGCATCTACAAATGTGTGCAATTGTACATCCAAGTGGTTGTAGTTTTTTAGTGTTTTTAAATAACAACGTGGTATTTTTACATGTTTTAGATCGGGTAAAAAGGTAAGCCAGTTCTTCCATTTTGCCCGTTGTTCTGATATAATAGGCTCGTCCCAGTCGACTCCACTTCTCCAAATTTCCTGCAGAACTATTTTCAAATACATCAACAAATTTCCCACGAGTCCCAGAGGATCATAAATGCTCATCAATATTTTTAAAACTTCACGTTTGGTTGGTTCTTTATGTCCAAGAAAAAGCCCATTATTTAAAATAGACGGCGAAAGCTTAAATGTAATGGTATCATTGGCTGGAACCCAAAAAACGCCAAGAATTTTTTCTGTTTCTGAACCGACTTCAATATTAAGGCAGATATTGTTTGGGGATATATCAGAATTTAGTGCTTTTAAAACTGAATGGTTATTTGAGCACCAATTACGTATGTTAAACCCGCCTTGGCCATGAATGAACCGCACCTCTCTTGCCAGTCTAGTGGCTTCTTCAGGGGTGTCTGTTGACGTAAGGAAATCGTCCACGTAATGATCATCTTTTATGGCTGCCGCGGCTAGGGGATATTTGGTTTCGAACTTTGACGCATTTAGATTTTTTACATATTGTGATATACAAGGCGCACATGAGGCTCCAAATATCATAACTCTCATAACGTATATCTGAGGGTCTTTCGTTTCATCGCAGCTTCGCCATAAGAAACGTTGTGCATGACAGTCTTCATTACGTATATGTATTTGGTGAAACATTTGTTCTATATCACCACATACCGCTATATTTCTTTGGCGAAATCGAAAGAGGATAGATGGCAGGGAAGAAAGCAAATCTGGCCCTTTTAGTAACATAGAATTTAGGGAAACACCGTTAACTTTCGCGGCTGCATCCCACACTATCCTAGTTTTTGTAGGTTTGTTTTTGTTAATTACTGGAAATATTGGTAAATACCACACATTGGGGCTACTATCTTGACTTGTATCTACTTTGCTTATATATTTCTTTTCTAAATACTCAGAAATAGTTTTTTCAAAAACATCAAACAAATCCTTGTTACTTTTCAAATTTTTCTCGAGACAAAATAGGCGTTTCTTTGCCATATCATAGCTTTGTGGCATTGTGATATTATCGTATCGCCACAACAAAGCTGCCTCATAGTGACCATCACTTCTTTGCTTTGTATATTTTTCCAATATATTAATCGCCCTTTGATCGTCTTTACCAAGCACTGGTGCAGAATTACTTATCCCGGTCATTTCGATAGAATAAAATTTTTTCACTAAACAGCTAAGACTTTTATCGTTTTCCTGTTTGCAGTCGCAAGAATAAAAATTATATTGATTTTGAGCCATTTGTTCAACACCTGAGTTACCGCACAAAAGCCAACCAAGACGAGTGCATATAGCAACGGGATCATGTTTATTTCCCTCCTTTACACGAGTTGGTACACATAATTTCAAATTATTTAGGCCTAAAAGTAAATTTGGGACAGCGTTTTTAAAATCATTTATAGGCAAACCTCTCAGATGTGGAAATTTCTCACTTAAAAATTTGTAATTTAAACTCTGACTGGGCAGCGATAATTGTTTTACCGTACGAACATGAATAGAAAATTTAGTTTTATTTGCACCAGAAATTTGCACGGACAATCTTTTCGAGTCTTCTTCATTTCGGCTCATATCGCCTGTCCACTTCAAACATAAAGGTTGTGGGTCCCCGGCTAAATTTAATTCATTAATTATTTGCTCGTTAATCAGACTTATTGACGAACCTTCGTCTATAAATGCGAAAGTGTTTAAAGATTTTTTATTATTGCCGTATATTGTAATGGGTATAATTTTAAACAAGATCTCGCTACTTATATTGCCACTGTGCGCAGCATGTAAATTATTGTTATTGTTTTTACTTTCTACCTTTATGTTTGTTTCTTTATTTTCAGCTGTTGAGTTATGTAGTAAAGTATGATGTTTTATTTGACAACCCTGTTTTGAGCAGGCAATGCTGCTATTACAAATACCATTGTGACGTTTTAAACACAATTTGCATAGATTATGTTTTCGAACCATATTCCATCTCTCATTTCTATCCGCAGTCAAAAATTTCTTACATTTATCAACACTGTTACAGTTGTAAGAACACACTACGCAATCTCTTTTACTTTTTACTTCGTGCGCATTAACATATGCGTTTCTTGCTTTGCGTGAATGCTGATCTGCTGACGTAGGTGTATTGCTGTTACTCTCTATACTTACGCTGCTTGCTGATACGCCGACTTCAAATATCCAGTTTGCGAAATGTATCAAACTTACTTTTTGGTTGCTCTTTACTAGCTTAGTTTTTTGCTCACCCCATTTCAGTTGAAAATTAGATGGCATTTTCATAACCAATTCATGTAATAAAGAGGAATTATTTAGTTCGTCAAGCAAACCACAAGCCCTTATAGTTGTCTCAAGACCTTTTACTTCCACTGCAAAGCAGGTAATCGTATTTAATTTATTTGTGTTGACGGTGGGTAATAATTTTATTCTGTTTTTTAAGGAATTCAATATTTTTTCCGGTTGGCCGTAAAGCAACTTTAAAGTTGATATAGCGCATGATACACCGTAAGGGTGGATTAATATATGCTGGACGGATCGCAATGCTTCTCCGCGTAGTGCCTTTTGAAGCCGGATCAAGTTTTCTGCATCGGTTAAGCCGCAGACAGCGGTAGACCAATCGTATGTAGAACTAAACAAGGGCCATTCTTCGGGCATACCAGTGAATATTGGTAGTTCCTTGGGTACGGATTGGCGTGCATTTATTTGCTGCTGTGTAAGTCTTCTAGTGGTGTTATTGCTGGGCGCGAAATTAAACGATGGTTGCATGGAAAGTGTTGGATCGATGTTACCAAAAAGAGGCGGAGCTGCGGGCTGCGTTGTAAACGAAGGATGCATGGAAATTGGGCGCATATTTTCATAATGAGGCTGAAGTTCAGGCGGTGACACCATTGAATGATTTAAGGCACTTGTGTTATTATTTAAAATGTGACTTACATTTTTTGATGTAGACTGAAAGTTATTATTGGCTGTGTTTTCAATGAATGAGGTTATGTTTCTGTTGTTTGAAGAGGTTGTACATACGGGTTGGGTTGCCGTTGTGAAAACAAAGTTTGTACGTGCATTTTCACTACATGTAGCTAATGAATCAGATGAAACTGGTAATGTTGTTGATAATGTTTGCTGAGGAAACGCGTAGTAGGTTGTCTCGTTAAACTCTTGTTGAGACTCCTCAGGTGTCGTATTTAAAATTATTGGTTCAGGTAGTGAGTTAGGCTGTTGAACAGCCTTAAGCTGACTATTTAACCATTCATGCACAGAATTATTAATTGTTTGCGTATCATCACAGTCATGCTCTGCCCGCTCGAGAATTTGATATTTTTTTTTATGAATTCTCTCTCGAGTTTTGTCTCTTCTTGTAAACGTTGGAGTTCCAAAGCATGCATGCGGGAGCGTGATGATACTGATGACCCGCTCCGAACGGAGACAGCTGAACCGTCTGCTCTTTGCGGTTTGCTAGAACAACTTTGGCAGAACCATGTTTGGTGTTGTTGGTTAGTATCGATGTTTACGCAAACCAGATGAAAATTGAAACTGCACTTGACGCACTTTATTGCATTTTTGTCATTGAATGGTTTGTTGCAGATGTGACAGTTTGCTGCAGAATTCGTGTTTGATTCCTTTACTTGGTGGAGATTTGGTGGTTGACCCTGTAGGGAAGAAAAGGAAGAATCCATTTTTTTGGGACTTACGGTATTTCGGCCAAATGGTTTTCTTTTGATTTATCCAGTCAAGGAAGAATGTTTATGAATCACGACTTACAGAGAGTTGTAGGCCGGAAAAAGAATTTTAAAAATGTTGGGTGAAGAGCCCAAGCCCTTTGTATCCAAATGTAGATTATGAACGGAAAACACAAGATTTTTTAGATACGAATTTCCATTTATTTCTTATGCCTTAACGTTAAAATTCCTGCAATTTACATTAATGAATATATAATATTTATCAAATTACACAAAGGTATTTAAAGTTACTAACTTTTTCGTATGGAAACCAAGAGCTAACTTCTTTATGTTCTTATATACAATAGTATACTGTCTGCTGTTTCTTGTAGGATAAAAAGATGGCTATTTTTGCTACTTAAATAAATTGTTTAATACCGCGTGGAAATATAATGAATGCAATCCAAAATATATACTACTGACAGTAGAGCGATAACAAATGACTCCAATATGATGACTATTATCGATAAATGTGTAAATAAAGTAGCGATTAGACGGTGGCGGTAACATACCAAAAGATGTGGTCTGATTGCGAACATAAATGGATATTTTAGATTACAAAATAAACAAATATAAAATAACAATCGCTATCATGAATTTCATTCGACTTTGAATTTTCTTTTTTTTATATATTCCTTATTATTTTGAATTTATAGAAATTTCTATACTAGACATCGCTCTTTTCGTGCAAAACGTCATATCTTAAAAAAAAAACTTTTGAGTTAGTTAAATAAAATGATGGTGAAGGTATTTCTCTATATGTAAAAAGTTTTTCAGTAGCATATGTATGATTAATCCAAACCAAATGTATACCCAATAAAAAGCCAATCTGCCCATATACATACCTGCTAAAATTTTTAATATTTCACTTCTCATAAATGATTACCGTGCAATACTATTTCTTAGTATTTTTTGCATAACTAAAAATTTTAAAATTGTTTTTATGGTGCTTTTTACCTTTTTTTTTGGTATTTTTTGCGCTTTTTACCCTTTTTGGAACAGCTCACGATGCGTATGCTCTTTCTAAAGATACCATATACTGCTCACTGGTATATTGTGCAGAGACACACATACACATAAAAGAGTATCAGTTTGTTTCGCCAGGAGTTTGCTTTCTTAAGCGCACGTTCTACTATCGCAACAACCAGAGAAAAATTACTTGTTTATTTACTACGTTGTTATATAAATACTGTGAAGTAAAGCAGACTGTATGTAGTTTGTGCTAAACAGCGTTGTCAACTTTTAAACTTCAAAAAGCATTAATCAAAAAAAGAAATTCAAAAGAAAGCACTAAATTTAAAAAAAACATTGGTTCCTTAAATCGAGAAAACTTATCGACACGTTGCGAAAAACTAATTTTTGTTGAATCTTGATTTAGAACAATATCATTCTATCTGGCAAATTCAAAATTTTTAAGGCAATTTTTTTATTGTATTGATGGTATGAATTAATTAGGTTAGTAATATATTGAGTGGAGTTACAAATAATATGAAGAAAGTAAGTTCAAGTTGACCCTTACAAACATTTTGTGTTTTTACAAATTTTTAAATATCATTTTAAATCAAGAAAACATATAAAAGGCACTAAAAACAGAGATTCTAAAATTTCAAACAGGACTAAAAACTTAGTTTACAATGCTGGTTGATCTTAATGGAATTCATTACCAAACCTTTGCTGGGTATATACATTAGGGTGACAATGAAATATGTGGGCAAATTTTTTTTTTTAAAAATTGTCATGATACGTGAGCAGATTATTGTGCCACTTAGTTTAAAACTCACACGCTGAAAATTTGGGCCAAATCGGATAATTCGATCACGTGCAACTTTGAGGTCAAAGTGCAACTTTTGGGAAATTCAGTATATTTAACAATAATAGAGATAAACTATTCATTCTGTGTAAAAATTCAAATGAAATTTGAGCGGATTATTACCCCACATAGTAAAGTATGTGTGCACTATCAGCTGAAAGTTAAATTTTTGGGAAATTCTCTATAATTGTTCTATATTTATCGTTTTTATGTGTTTTTATTAAAATGGTTGACGAACGTGTGTTCTGAGAATTTTAAAAAGTAATATGAAACATTTTAAACCTTTAGTGCAAAGGTATAGGAAATTACCTAGACTTGCTGCATTTTTAGATAAATTAAAATTAAGCTCTAGAGATACCTTTCGTATGCTAATTGCAGTTTTGGATGCAGTTGGAGTAGACTCGTCATAGTATGCTATCAATCGCACTTCTATTAATAAAAAACGAGATGCCTTTAGAAAAACAAATAGTACACGAATCGGTTTAAAACTAAGAAGCAATACTCAGCCACTTACAATTCAGTGGGATACAAAACTATTATCTGGCATATCAGGAAAAAAAGAAGACCGGCTATCTTTTATTGCAACCGCTCCCGATATTAAGCAAATAATTGATATTCCTGATATACCATCTGGAACTGGCATGAAAATAGCTTTAGCAGCTTATGATTCTTTAGAAGAAATCCAAATTTTAGATAGAGTCGAGGCATTTGTGTTTGACACAACCGCTTCCAACACTTGCAGTATTTTAGAAAAAAAAACATGAGATAAGACAATCCATTTCTAGGTTGCAGACACTATATATTTGAAATAGTTCTAGCAGCTGTTTTCAATGAAATAAAAATATGCGCTTCAAGAGGCCCAAAAATATTTTTATTTATTAAATTTAAAAATCAATGTCCGAATGTTAAAAAAGATGATTATTTGACATGGTTATATTAGGTGATATGCACTGTAATATTAGACTTTGCGTATAAAAAAGTAAAAGACGGCTTTCCTCGAAATGACTACGAAGAGTACATGGAATTGAATATAATATTTTTGGATAGAATTCCTCCTAAAGGCTCAAAAAATTTTTAAGCCGGGTGCTCTTCATTTACCCAGATGGATGGCTAAGGGAATATACTGCCTTAAGATATAACTATTCCGCAATCAATTCCCAGAAATCACAGACTTGGAAAAAAGTGGTTTAGTTGAAGTTGCAGGCTTTATGCGTTTTCCTGGTTCAATGCAGATAAAGCTGATCAAGCACCCTTAAACAATTTATTATTTTTGAAAAATTTGAAAAACTATAAAAAATTAAATATACAAATAGAAGATAGAGCCATTTCTAAGTTCATTAATCACCTCTTAATGAACTGAAGCGTAGCATTCAGTTTATTTGATGATAGAGTAGACGTAGAAACTAAATCCTAAATGATCGAAAAAATTTTGATGTTTAGTGAAGAAGAAGACCTCGAAGAAGGAGAAGAAATTAAAAAAATTATTAAAGAAGAAAATCCTGAATCTTTCTTTGCTAGCGACATTTCATAAATTTTGATAGAGCTAGTTTCTAAAAATACGAAAAAAATTTTAAGACATTCGAAATTTCAATGGATTTCTTACAAAGTAACCCAATCAACTGGAAAGGTTGTGCGGAATATATAAAAGGAAAATATATCATTAAACAACAATAAATTGTTAATGATAATTCCGAACGAGGTATTAAGCTTGTGGAAGACTATCATGAAAAGATCACAAAATATGAGGAGTAGCGTCAATATTTATATCTAAACTAATCTAAATTTAAATGATTTGTGTTTCTTTTCAAGTTGTACAAAACTATCGACAACAATGTACGAAGCATGATGATTTAGAAAATTTAGGAAATGAATACACGTAATCAAACGGACACTTCCCTATTAGACAGACATTGTTGCCAGGTCCCGGCAACGCTCCATAAGAAAAGCATTGCAGTCGCTTTCCCTTGAATCTAATCTATGCTATTACTTACGCGGTTTAGGGGATTCCCCAAATAACAGAAATGTGCGTACTCATAAAACATTTTAAACATATAGAGCTACATTTACTGATTTTTTCGTTATTACACCTAATTGAATTGTTTATTTTATTTTTTTAATAAAAGTATTTTTAAATAAAAACAAACAATCTTAGATAAATTTTTGTTGATTTAAATTTGAAGTTGGCTGGACAGCCCCTTGTACGGACACATCTTAACGGCCCCTTCGGTGTTTGTTCAAGAGAGATTCCACTGTACCTATAAAAACGCCTTAGTAAATTAATATAAAAAATTAAATTTTTCTTAAAAAAGTTTAAATAAGCATTAACATTTTTTGAATGGGCCATTCATTGTGTCACCTAAAGCACAATAGGGTTAATCGGTATATTAAAAAATGTAACTTGTGTTTTAAGAGTATTAGCAAAATACTCTTAAAATTCTCTCAAAACATGTTTGTCAACAGTTTTATTGAAAATGCTTGAAAAAAACGAGATTTTAGAAAAATTATAGTTAAATACAAAGAATTTTCCAAGAATTGAACTTTGACCTCAAAGCGCACGGCTTAGAGTTATGAGATTTGGCTCATTTTTCCTGCATGCATACTTTATACTATGTGAAATAACAATCCGCTCAAATTTTATTTGAATTCAGATAGAAAACGAATATTTTATCTCCATTATAGAGAATTTCCCAAAAGTTAAACTTTGACCTCAAAGGTGCACGTGATTAATTTTTCCGATTTGGCTCAAATTTCAACATGTGTGATACAATAATCTCCTCACGTATCTTTAAAAATCAAAAGTTGATTATTCATTGTCACCCTAATAAACATACATATTCATTTTAGTATATACATACATATATTTTCAAAAACTTTTGTTTGTTGAGGGTTTTTTAGCTAGTCTATATACATGTATTTCATTGGTGTCAATGCTAAATCATCAGTAGGCCTTAAACCATATTTTTGAAATGTTTGAAACCTCTTATCTTATATAAAAACTTAAAAAAAACAATGAGAATTTAATAAAGTATTAAGTATTAAGATATCGAGGCAATCTCGATTGATAATGTAAAAAAATACTTAATATGTGCTTAATTACGATTTTATTTTACGTTTTGCGTTATTAAATACTTTTATTGTCACCCAAAGGGCGTCTAATTGTATAAAGGTTGTAAAGAAAATAAAATAGATTCATATCGAATAATATAATTTGTTTGTTGGGATTTTTTAATAAGTTTCAAAGCCAACTATGTTTATTTATACTTTTTTAATTTTTGAAATTCTCATTGGTTTTTTAAAAGTTTTTTATAAGATAAGAGGTTTGAAACATTTCAAAAATATGGTTTAAGGCCTACTGATGATTTAGCATTGACACCAATGAAATACATGTATATAGACTAGCTAAAAAACCCTCAACAAACAAAAGTTTTTGAAAATCTTTGAAAGAAGATATCGAGGCAATCTCGATTAATAAATTTAGAAAATACATACATATAAATATGTAATTATTTAAGATCTGTAATACCTAATTAAATGTTAGACATTATTAGATCTTGTTATAGCAAAATAATCAGTAGACCTTTGCAATAGTGCTGGCAAAGTATTGAGTAGTGGGTACCGAGTATCGAGTATTTCCTTTTTTTTTGGTTACTCAATACTAAAAAGTAGTCACTTGATACTTTCCTTTCAGAGTTGTATTTTTAAGCAAGTTGATTGGCTAAAATAGTGGATAAAATTACATAATTGTATAAAAAGATAACTAGGTGTAAGATTCTTTAATCAAATCAAAACTAAATAATTTTTTTGGAGAACAATTAAATTATTTCTTAATTTGTTGTTAACGTTAAATTAAAAGTTAGCTTTACATTTATTTTTTATAATTAATGTTTATAAGTAATTAGTCGAACTTTTATTAAAATTTTTTTATATATTGAAACGATTAATTTTGGCTCAAGTTCAAACCCGAATTTACCCATTTATTTATTCTAATTTTTTAATTTTTATTAGAAAATTTTTTGGATAAATTCATTATTATTTTTTATTAAGAGAGTACTATATATCGTCGTGGTGAATGCAATAGGCTGTATGTCAAAAAAAATTGAATTTGGTTTTATTGTAGCGTTGTAACCAAAATTGGGGCTCCTACAACTTGCATTTATCTCGTGCCGTTCAGGCAATCAGAAGAGAGCTTTTGCGCGCTTGTTTTGGTTGCTGCAAAAGGACGTATGTCAATCGCACGCTTGATTTGACAGTGGCGTGGAGTGTTCTTTCGAGATAAAACCTATAAATTGTGTCATTCTGCATTGGATACTAACATTGGATACAGTGTGAATCGTGGCGATTTATTATTATATTCTAGCCAGCGAAACTAAAACAAACAATTTTTCTCAGAAATATTCATTTTTTGTCTTTCCTGCAAAAGTATGATTTAGTGACATACAGCATATTGCATTCACCACGACGATATATAGAACAATTTTTATTATTCATCATACTAGCAGAACGGATCAGTACTGATTTCGAGGTCGCTACACCATCTCATCAGCGTTCTTTGTTCAATTTTACCACTTTTGACGGTGGATACTAGTGATCAGGAATATCAACTATTTAACCGTATTATTTAACAAATTAGGATACGAAAAGTACAAACTTATTCATTTTCACATGTCAAATCAATTTCGGTTAGTACGAAATCCCATCTATGATGAATAACTACTCTATATATTTCATGAATTCTCGAATTGCACTAAAGTTTAGATATGTATATTGGTTGATTTCAATTAGTTTTTTTACTATTTTGATATAAATAAAAGTTTTTATTCTTTATATACTCGTATAACATTTTTTAATAATCTTAGATTTTCTGATAAAAAGTTCGTGGACTGAATTACGAAAATAAAATTAATTATTATTAATGCTTTTTAATCCAAAGTGATTATTATTTCGGCTAAGGTTCGTAACATTTTTCATCAGAAAGAATTGGACTTGAGATAATATTCCAAAGGAACAAGGGAGAATTTAACATCAATTAATTTTTAAAGCACTTTTTTCTTCTTTAAATGTGGTAGTTTTTTCTTGATCGCATCAATCAATTGATACAATAATGCACGATAATACTTTCCTGTGATTGTGGATCCTTTTCCAAGATAATTGATGAGAAATATTCCGTGTGCATCCCAAAATACAGTAGACATAACCTTGCCAACCGATTTCACTGTCTTCGCGATCTTCGGAGCACTTCCACCAGCATCCAACCATTGTTTCGATTGAATTTTTGTTTCAGGTGTGTAGTGGTGGATCCACGTTTCATCAAAAGTTGTTAATCGACGCCAAAAATCAGCAGGATTACGCTTTATCATGTCCAAACACCGCTGTGAAGTGGTCTGTCGAACTCGTTTTTGGTCGACACTGAGCAAACGCGGCACCCATCTAGCCGATAGCTTTTTCATATGCAAATGTTCATGTAAAATGTTGAACACACGTTCATATGATATGTTTAACATTTCAACAATCTCACGTAACTTGACTCGGCGATTTTTTTTATTTATATATTATATCTTATAAACTAAATAAGGTACAATGTTATGAGATTTTACTTACGTACTACAACAATTAAATCTTATAATTGAATAAGGAAACTATTAATAATACTGTCTTGAGGAAAATTTGTCACAAAAACCTCTTATAAACTTTGAAAATATTATAATGAAATTTGGTAAAACAATAGCTAGTAAGATTCTTTTTAACAAAAGAATCTCAGCGACTGTTTAGTAAATTTCTTATTGTTTCAAAATTAGACAATCTGCATTTTTCATTAAATGACAGCGTCAGATCATTGGCAAACGCGTTTAACTTTTTATGTTTAAATCTATTGTGCAGTAAGTCAGTGGGGAATCTATTAAGTAGGGAATTATTTTTAAATTTTTGTTCTGCATAATCTGAAGCTTTTTTGTATGGGTCTTAGCAGTTATGTGAAACCATGCTGGACTGCCGTAACTCAGTATCGGCCTAATACACATATTATACAACAATATCTTATTTTTTAGGTTGAGCTTAGACCTCCTATTAAGTATGGGGTATAGAGCACGTCCATACTTTATATCCTTGTCACAAATGTAATTCACATGCTGTTTAAATTTAAGTTTTTTTTATCTAAAGTGATACCTAGATATTTAATATCATCTTTGATGGGAATCACGTTTCCCCGACAGTACAAAATTTTAGTAGGAATACGTTTTGGTGATTTATTATATGGGAATATAATAGCCTGCGTCTTATTATCATTTACTTTTATTTTCCACTTATTAAAATATTTTTGGCTTGTGGTAAGGCTCTCTTGCATTCTCTTGATAATTGCATTTGAAAGTTTTCCACTGCATATAAAAGCACTGTCATCAGCATAAAATGCTGCTTCCTGATTTCTGTGCACCTCAACATCAGATGTGTACAATGAGTAGAGTGTAGGTGATAGTACTGAAGATTGTGGCAATCCCGTTGGGATTGTTCTTTCTGTTGAGAAGTCCCCGTCAACACACACAACAAATGTACGGTTCTTTAGGAAACTTTGTATAATTTTTTCTAAATATAAAGGGAAACCTAATGCATTGAGTTTGTATAACATCCCATTGTGCCAGATGGTATCAAAAGCTTTTTCTACATCGAGAAAAACAATGCCAGTACTTTTGCGATTTCTTATGTTATCTTCGATATAGTTTACAACTCGCTTTATTTGGTGTACGGTAGAGTGTTGCTTACGGAATCCAAACTGTTGGTGGTTAATAATATTATTTTGATCTGCAAAATCAACTAATCTTTTATGAATGATTTTATCAAAGACCTTATTCAGTAAACTTAAAATGCTTATCGGCTTATAGCTATTGGGTAGTTTGAGATCTTTTCCCTTTTTATGAATCGGTATTACTTTTGATTTTTTGAAAGTACGGGGAAATAGGCCATTAATTAAACAACAATTGAATATTTTACTTAGAATTTCATAAAAGTAGTCTGGCATATTTTTTAGGATAATACTATGTATGCCATCTAACCCCGGGGCTTTATTATTTTTTAATAGCATAGTAAATGTCTTAACCTCAGTGGCATTTGTACATTCAATATTAATACTACCAATAGGAGAATCATTATCGAGACAATTAACAAAATCAGATACACATGTATCCAAAGGCGACTGGTTATTGATAGTAATAGTGTGTGAGCTACCAAAAGCATCTGCAATTGCATTAGCTTTTTCTGCACCAGTTTTTAAAACTTCATCATTGCAGTTAAGATCTGAACAAAAGGATTTCCTTCCCCTTAAGGCTTTTGTAAATTTCCAGAATTTTTTGGATCCCGGGGGTAGTTTCGAAATAAATCTCGACCACGACTCGTTTCTATCCTTGTCAAGGTGGAATTCAATTAGATTACTTAACTGCCTTAAGATACCGTTTAAGTGGGCTCTATAAATCGGATCCCTACATGTCTGAAATCTACGTTTGAATTTATTTCTTTGAGCAATAAGCATCTTAGATGTACTTGAGATTTCTCTCTGCCACGAGTTTTTCCTCCCTACTGGAGTTTTGATAAAGCAGCATTAACAATTGAAATTAATTTATTTAGCAATAAAGCTACGTTGCTAGGAATACACTCTGTTTGGTCAATGTTTTGGCGTCTAATTTCACTTTCTTCCCAAACTCTAATTGCTGTCCAGTCTGCACGATTATACAAAGTTAATGTATTTAATTTATTTTGAAACTGTCCATAAATGGAACAGGAGATCGGAGCATGATCTGACTGTAAACTATTTGGCTGTGAATCTTAGTGCGAAGAAGGGATATTGGAATTAGAGGGCTGGACCTGGGTTTAATTTTGACCGAATCGGGTAAATGATATTGGAAAATAAATGTAATAAATGCAAACAATGTCTGTAAAGCTCATTACCGGCTGTGTTATTAGATACACAGTTCCAATGTGTGTGATGTGCATTGAAATCACCAAAAAAGAAAAAGTCACAAGAGAAGTTTGTGAGTAAGTCTAAGTGCGCCTTAAAGTCCACAGTATAATTTGGATTATAAGCAGCAGTAAAAACTACAGGACGTTTATTAATAGTAACCTGTATGGAAATATTTTCTATGATTTTTGTGTTAATTTTAGGTAATAACTTATGAACTACGTTAGTTTTTACCGCAATGAGTACTCCTCCGCCGTGTGATAGCCGGTCTTCACGATAAATTTTGTAGCTTCCTAGTTGGAGCTTGTGATGCGGTTTTAAAAACGTCTCGTTGAGCAACAGTATATCAACTTGTTTGTCGTGAAGGACTTGCTCGAGCTGTGCAGCTGCTGACTCGGTTGTTATGCCTTGAGCGTTGCAGTGCATAACATGAACATTGTGTACAACAAATGTTTTATATGACATGTTTAAGCATCATACCTAAGACTCTCAATTTGTCAAACTTTGTTTGACATTTTTCCAGTGCATCTACTGCATTAAAAAATATTTCCAATAGTTTATCATTGGATAACTCGTTGTTGTTGTCCCGTGTTTTGCTTTTAGTCACTTTAGAAAACATATTTTTTTGTTGGAACCGGGAGTCTTGTGCAATACCATGATGTTCTTGGCTCGATAGTTGTGGAAAATCACTCTCGTCTGTTATGTCTTATACTAGTCATTCTAGTTTTTGCGGTGAGTCTTTGTCGTATCTCTAAGTATTCTTTACGACACGGGCATTTAGGGTCATCTGCCCTGTGGTTTGCATTTCTGTAATTTTTATTTGTACAGTTATGACATTTGTACACTATACAGCCATCAGGTGAGATTTTGTTTAGTGAACAATCAGCGTAATCGTGGTTACCCGCACAAACTGTACATACCTTGACTCTGTTGCAGTTTTTGGCTCCATGACCGTACATCGAACATTTTAAAAGGGTTTCTCCAGTAAACAGAAATGTTACAGAAAAATCTGATTTCTGAAATTTTACTATCTCTTATCTCGTGTGTGTAGAAATGCATGCTGTTTTTTTTAGTATTTTTAGAGCCTCCTCGTACAGCGCCATGGTGCTTGAAATTATTTTAGTTCCAATCGACATCCTTTTGAACATAAATTTCTCACCGATTAATCCTAGCACTTTGGAAAAACTCACAACTTCCACAATTATCGGTGGAATTTTCTCCTTTTTTAATAAATCGTCTTCTTCATCTTCGGACAGCAGATGAAACCTGTTGCTGGTACTCGGGCCGTCGTTTATCTTGGGCATCTTGTATTTGGGGCAATTGCCCCAAAACTTCCTCCTTTTTTGACCATTCATAGTCAGTCAAAAATACAAATTGTTTAAAATGAAAATTTAAAAATTTATTATTAATCCGCGAGCAAAAGTGACTCGGCGATTATTCATAACGATATCGAGGATTTTCTTGATATTTTTTTCAGTAACCACCTCTTTTGGCCTTCCTGTTGATGGTATTGTTGCAGTGCATATTTGGCTGCGTTTAAATTCAGCAATCCAATATTTTACCATGTAATCTGTCGGAGCAGACTCAACGTAATGTTTATCGAGCTTTTCTTTTATCTCTTTCGCAGCTTTACCTTTCAAATAATAGTGTTTAATCAC
Source organism: Gymnocheta viridis (assembly GCA_956483585.1). Lineage (NCBI taxonomy): Eukaryota > Metazoa > Arthropoda > Insecta > Diptera > Tachinidae > Gymnocheta > Gymnocheta viridis. Next base: position 69,111,587 of record OY101441.1, read on the forward strand.
TGCACGAAATTCACTTTTTTCCATTTTTCAAGAAACGAAAAAGTTGCTTACTTCAAACGACTACAACAAATAAACTAATCGATGAAATTTTAACAGCTGACGTTTGACAGATCACAATTTCTAAAACAAAAGTTTTTCTGTTTGTGCTGCCATATAACGCTAGATAGCTTCAATATCAATCCGCCCTCGTACATTGTGAAATGCAATTTGGCCTAACATGCGGTTTAAGTTCTATTTAACATTTAATTTGACTTTAAAAATTGGCCAGTCAGTTGTTCAAACCTTTCAGATTGGACAAGTAATTTTTTCGTATTGTAGATAATGAGGAATTTTGTAAGTTAAGGAGTACTGAAAAAACTGTCATAGTAATGACAACAGCTACAACAGTTACTTCGTATGTAGCTTTGTGACTCATTGAAACTTAATCATGTTGCCGTGATCGTCGCTTGAAACATTAAAATACTATGCGTTTGTCGCCTTAACTATACCTATCGTGTTTTGTTCGGCGCTGTGTTTACATCCTTAGATCTTTGAAATAATTCTTGTAAGTTTGTTGTCTGCAAGGTATAATCTATAATTGAGCTGATTTGAATTTTTGACCTTAAAATAAACATATCGCTCCTTTATTGCAACGCAGTTATATCTCAAAAATGTGTTTTTTGAGTTAAGAATGCAGAATTATATGCCGTATCATTCTTCATCTTGTGTAAAAAATTCATACAAATATGTTTTTTACTCACCTCTTGAGAGGAGAATACTTTTTTATTTTGTCATTGATGTGTGTGTAAATTTAAAACTTTAAAGTCGTTTTCTGACGAACGAGTGTATGTAAAAAATACAAATACAAATCTGCGGCTATATTCGTCTCTGCCGGATATTATATGTAAAATGTTTCAAAACTGGATTTCAAGCAACAAAAGCGAGCTTACTGGTTATAGTCCAATGCGATTATTTAGATAAAGTTCGGAACGTTTTTTTAAGCGAGTTAATAGTTTTATTCAGTACAAAAAATTTATATCGCTAATTACGCGTATTCTGTTGTCTCACAAATTTTTTCAATGATTTTTAGTTTTGTATAGTTTTATTCTTATATCATGATGTTTTCGGTGTATTTCTAATTTTTTATAAAATTTGTTTATTGTGGTTATTATATTCGTACATTTCGAAAAAAATGTCAAAATTATAAGGATAAAACTGGAAGGAGTGAGCTTTAAAAACCCTTACGGTTTCACAAAAAAAGATAATTTTGTATAGACTGGTACTCCATAAAACGTTTTGTAATTTTAACGTAAAGTTGTAAAGTTGAAGTATTAAATCAGCTATTGTGCAAAAACTAGACGTGATGGAAAAAACGAAAATACAAGATAAAAAAATAAACATAACATTGAACACAGTAAATAGCAATTTTCTTGGTAGTGGAATAGAGGAAAAAGGGTTTTGATTTAGGCCAATATTTTGTGTCACCTTCTATTGTGGCATACATTTGGCGATATTAGAGACTTTTTAGACAGGGAAAGTTTACTTTGAAAAAGTTTAAGACATAATTAGGTGTACGGTTCTGTACCGTAATGTATTAGCTGTTCGTTTTTGGCATTGCAATTGGAAGGTGCAAATCTTAATAAAATTGTTATAAATATGCATTTATACTCGTATGAATATAGGTTGTTCTGTTAAATTAAAAAAATAAATAAATTGTTCAATTGGCAAAAGGAAATCATCAAATAAATAAGCAGATTTGTAGATATATAATCTACATCATTCTCCTTAAAAATATCACAGTTTCGTTTTGTGTAAAAAGGACAATCACAAACAAAAACTTAATAAATTTAAAGAAAAAAATGCAAAACAGGTTCATAAATAAATTAAAACATCACAGTTAATCCTTATTTGTCGTCATCACAATAGAAGAGGTAGTGCTCAAAAACGATAAAATTTTAAATTGCACATGAGATGCACATGCAGCCAATTACACATGAACTACACATGAAAATAACAATTACTCACGATATTTGTAATTACATATAAGGTGGCTACACTGGTTTGTCCAATTTGTTTTTGCTTAGAAATGAGACAGAGTTTTTGTACTTTGTAATAAGAGAGAGCTAAATAAGAGAGTTTTAAGTTGTTTATTTATAATGTTTTTTGTTTTTGTATATTATGGCATATATTTATATATGTAAATGCTTAATATTTAATTACTAGAATGCGGTCGATTCGCCATCGATAGCTGGGTACACTAGTCCCTCTTAAATCTATTTACCGGCCTATCAACTTTCACTAAACACTGCGTTAAAAATGGCAAAATATTTGAGTAACCGCTTTTAAATGTCATGTTTTCTTATTTATACCCCCGTCTTAACTGGCAATAAACATGTTGGCAATAAAGCAATAACGCCGGCAGAATAACGGAACAATATTTCATATTGCTTTGCTTATAGCTTTGTTTATTGCTTTGCTATGAGAAATCGTAATTATCTTAACACACAATACATAAATTTTCAAAGAGAAAGGTTCGCTAACAAAGCAGAACAAATTAAAAGACTTTTTAAATTTTCATCTGAAAAACTCATCCTGAAATAAGAAATTTTGCGTTTTTATGTATTATTAAAGATGTTATTTTTAATTTGCCTTTTTAATATCCTTCAATAATTTATTTAATTCTTTTGCAAAAGAAAATTTTTTTTCTTGTCTTTTCTTTGGAAATTTCAAACGGTTTATGACGGTTTATGTTCGCAATAATTTTCAACGAAAACCTGATGACAGTTATTGCCGCAATTATTGCCAAGTGCGAAAAAGATGCGTCTTTACTGGAGATAGCATAATTTTGACATTTGCTGCAATATATGCTAATGAATTTATTGCCTGTCAAGATGGGGGGATACCTATCGTTTATTAAACGTTCATCAATACAAATTTTCTTTTCATCTCTTCTATTTGTCTTCCGTAACAGTGTGCCAAATTATATTAAAAATTAAAAGACCAAAACATATTTTAAAGGAATCTAATAAAATCAACCTGAATTTTTTACATTAATCAAGTCCCAATGGACTTGAAATCGTTTTCAAGCTTTTTTTACATCCTGGTTGAAGGTCTCACCCAGCTCATTACTGACCAGCAGTAGATGGAAAGAAAGAAGAATGAGAATAAAGAAACTAAATTTTCAATGACATTCTGCAACCCAACTTTTCGTAAGATTTTAACATGTCGGTTACTAGCTGTTTTGCATTTTCGGCTATGTGGTTGCCTAAAACCCTTTTTATAAATGCTTTCAGTGATAACCAGGCATCAAATTTCTTGTTTGTAAGCTTTTTATCAGAATTTGGGTCTTTCATCAATGTGCGTATTTGTGGTCTCACAAATTTTCCTTCTTTGAGTCTGTCATCATTTAACTTTAAAAATGCTGTCTTTAAATTCATAGCCCTCACAAAATTTTTCATTAAACCAAGTTTTATATGGAGTTGTGTTAAAATTACATTTTTAGGATCTATATAGGATCTGTATATTTTTCAAATTAGATTTCACTTTGATCTTTCTGGCCATACCTTTGTAGTGTACCTAACGCTTTGCTGTAGCCCTGTATTTGATTTCATATTTTCCATTTTACATTGGTACTGATACGTACTTGTTGCCAATGTGCAGCAATACCACCTTCATACTTGCTTTTGAACCATCAATAAATAAAAGTCAGTCTTGTTTTTCTTAAGGAATGTTCAACTCATTCATCAAAGATTCTATATCGTTACAGTAACATAAGTTTTCAAAATTTGATTAAAATGAACCCAGTTTTCTATTAAGTGTTCATTCAACAGAGACATTTCCAATCTTTTATTCTAGATCATAGTGATTCAACTTGCTTAATTGATAAATCTAAGTCTCGTATCAAATCATTCAATTCATTTTGATTTATTAGATGTGGACGGCTAAAAACTCAGAATCTTCGCAGCTTCTGATATTATTTGGCAAATCAGGCTTTTCTGAAATCTAAATTTCATTTTTGGAGGGAGTTAAAGGAGATGGAATTTTTTCAGTGTGTTGTACTAGTTTCGACATTGAAGGAACGTCAGGATTCTTGATGTTTTCTTTCTAAAACAACATATGTCAGTCATGCCAAAGTAGCAATAAATATTCAAAATGATAAGCTGGTACGGCAAATGGCATTGACGTCTTGTTCACATTTAACTACGATACGAGAGTTTCATAGCACGAAACACGAAAAAACTTTGGTATCCATGGTTTATCCAAAATAGAGTAAATATGCACTTTTAACTTTTTCGGAAACATTTTTTTACTTGTGATTTTTTTTTTTTTTTAAAAAAGAGAAGTAAACACTCAGGCAAATAGTATGCCTACCAACCCGTAGGCGTGTTACCTTCTTTGGGAAAGGGATAGTGAGAGAGGACAGATGGTGAAAGAGAGAAAGCTTAATTTTTACAACTCTGATATTGCGCGATGTGTTAGTTTTTAGATCAGTGTTGCAGCGTCTCTGATGTTAAGTAGGCGCATTAAATGTGTTTTATAAGCTGTTGTAGCCATTTTATTAATTATTTTACTTCGCCGGCGATTTTGCTACAATACCGACGAAGATTTAAGAATATACTGCTCGCAAAGTGAAAAAAAACTTATTTGGTTCAGTTAAGCAGTTACGACGACCGCTTAGTTCAGTATTCATATTGGATTTTCCAATAAATATGTATGTACAAAGATGTCTACGTTATCGAATAGGAACGATTACTAAACAAAACAATAACTGTTTCTTTTAACCCAAAAGTGCGGATACTAAAAATAATAATTGACATGAATGCCACATACATGCATTTGGAACATTAAAACTATGACTCATTAAGTACTCATTCCAGCTAGCAGTTAAGAGAGTATCAAAATCGTGTAACGCAGTGTAATTTTACATCTTTTCGATTCCGTTTTCTTTTCAGCTTCTCATATTTTTGCATAAGAAAAATCGACCGCCAATTGTCTACGCAGGACCTTTTTCTAACTGTCATTGTTTTCTTCAGTTTTTTTTAATTGGCAAAACTAACCCAACTTCCGCAAAGCTACGCACAAAAAATAAGTTTATTTTTAAACTTTTCCTTTAGACTCCTGTCAGTCTAAGGTCCACGGCCGTTTGCCGTGTGATATGTAGCACCGCTCTGCAGGATTCAATCATCTTTTATGTCCACATCATTTTACTTGGGTCAAACAAAGTTTGCCCAGTGGATGGTAATAGCCTCACCTTCGCTTCACCTGCAGACCTTCACTTCACATAACTGTGGTAATTTTGTCGATCGATCTGGACTTCCGCTCGATTTTGACTATCAAACGTGAGCTAGTACCAAAATATCTATATTTTACACTTTCCTATCTGGGGAAGCTTTTACGGTAAAAATATCAAACTTCATCTACAAGGTTGGCAATGTGGAGTAACCTTATATTTTAAGTTTATTCATTTTATGATTAAGTGGAGGAAAGTTATGAGGCGTTGGGTTCCAATCGACATCCTTTTGAACATAAATTTCTCACCGATTAATCCTAGCACTTTGGAAAAACTCACAACTTCCACAATTATCGGTGGAATTTTCTCCTTTTTTAATAAATCGTCTTCTTCATCTTCGGACAGCAGATGAAACCTGTTGCTGGTACTCGGGCCGTCGTTTATCTTGGGCATCTTGTATTTGGGGCAATTGCCCCAAAACTTCCTCCTTTTTTGACCATTCATAGTCAGTCAAAAATACAAATTGTTTAAAATGAAAATTTAAAAATTTATTATTAATCCGCGAGCAAAAGTGACTCGGCGATTATTCATAACGATATCGAGGATTTTCTTGATATTTTTTTCAGTAACCACCTCTTTTGGCCTTCCTGTTGATGGTATTGTTGCAGTGCATATTTGGCTGCGTTTAAATTCAGCAATCCAATATTTTACCATGTAATCTGTCGGAGCAGACTCAACGTAATGTTTATCGAGCTTTTCTTTTATCTCTTTCGCAGTTTTACCTTTCAAATAATAGTGTTTAATCACTGCACGAAATTCACTTTTTTCCATTTTTCAAGAAACGAAAAAGTTGCTTACTTCAAACGACTACAACAAATAAACTAATCGATGAAATTTTAACAGCTGACGTTTGACAGATCACAATTTCTAAAACAAAAGTTTTTCTGTTTGTGCTGCCATATAACGCTAGATAGCTTCAATATCAATCCGCCCTCGTACATTGTGAAATGCAATTTGGCCTAACATGCGGTTTAAGTTCTATTTAACATTTAATTTGACTTTAAAAATTGGCCAGTCAGTTGTTCAAACCTTTCAGATTGGACAAGTAATTTTTTCGTATTGTAGATAATGAGGAATTTTGTAAGTTAAGGAGTACTGAAAAAACTGTCATAGTAATGACAACAGCTACAACAGTTACTTCGTATGTAGCTTTGTGACTCATTGAAACTTAATCATGTTGCCGTGATCGTCGCTTGAAACATTAAAATACTATGCGTTTGTCGCCTTAACTATACCTATCGTGTTTTGTTCGGCGCTGTGTTTACATCCTTAGATCTTTGAAATAATTCTTGTAAGTTTGTTGTCTGCAAGGTATAATCTATAATTGAGCTGATTTGAATTTTTGACCTTAAAATAAACATATCGCTCCTTTATTGCTACGCAGTTATATCTCAAAAATGTGTTTTTTGAGTTAAGAATGCAGAATTATATGCCGTATCATTCTTCATCTTGTGTAAAAAATTCATACAAATATGTTTTTTACTCACCTCTTGAGAGGAGAATACTTTTTTATTTTGTCATTGATGTGTGTGTAAATTTAAAACTTTAAAGTCGTTTTCTGACGAACGAGTGTATGTAAAAAATACAAATACAAATCTGCGGCTATATTCGTCTCTGCCGGATATTATATGTAAAATGTTTCAAAACTGGATTTCAAGCAACAAAAGCGAGCTTACTGGTTATAGTCCAATGCGATTATTTAGATAAAGTTCGGAACGTTTTTTTAAGCGAGTTAATAGTTTTATTCAGTACAAAAAATTTATATCGCTAATTACGCGTATTCTGTTGTCTCACAAATTTTTTCAATGATTTTTAGTTTTGTATAGTTTTATTCTTATATCATGATGTTTTCGGTGTATTTCTAATTTTTTATAAAATTTGTTTATTGTGGTTATTATATTCGTACATTTCGAAAAAAATGTCAAAATTATAAGGATAAAACTGGAAGGAGTGAGCTTTAAAAACCCTTACGGTTTCACAAAAAAAGATAATTTTGTATAGACTGGTACTCCATAAAACGTTTTGTAATTTTAACGTAAAGTTGTAAAGTTGAAGTATTAAATCAGCTATTGTGCAAAAACTAGACGTGATGGAAAAAACGAAAATACAAGATAAAAAAATAAACATAACATTGAACACAGTAAATAGCAATTTTCTTGGTAGTGGAATAGAGGAAAAAGGGTTTTGATTTAGGCCAATATTTTGTGTCACCTTCTATTGTGGCATACATTTGGCGATATTAGAGACTTTTTAGACAGGGAAAGTTTACTTTGAAAAAGTTTAAGACATAATTAGGTGTACGGTTCTGTACCGTAATGTATTAGCTGTTCGTTTTTGGCATTGCAATTGGAAGGTGCAAATCTTAATAAAATTGTTATAAATATGCATTTATACTCGTATGAATATAGGTTGTTCTGTTAAATTAAAAAAATAAATAAATTGTTCAATTGGCAAAAGGAAATCATCAAATAAATAAGCAGATTTGTAGATATATAATCTACATCATTCTCCTTAAAAATATCACAGTTTCGTTTTGTGTAAAAAGGACAATCACAAACAAAAACTTAATAAATTTAAAGAAAAAAATGCAAAACAGGTTCATAAATAAATTAAAACATCACAGTTAATCCTTATTTGTCGTCATCACAATAGAAGAGGTAGTGCTCAAAAACGATAAAATTTTAAATTGCACATGAGATGCACATGCAGCCAATTACACATGAACTACACATGAAAATAACAATTACTCACGATATTTGTAATTACATATAAGGTGGCTACACTGGTTTGTCCAATTTGTTTTTGCTTAGAAATGAGACAGAGTTTTTGTACTTTGTAATAAGAGAGAGCTAAATAAGAGAGTTTTAAGTTGTTTATTTATAATGTTTTTTGTTTTTGTATATTATGGCATATATTTATATATGTAAATGCTTAATATTTAATTACTAGAATGCGGTCGATTCGCCATCGATAGCTGGGTACACTAGTCCCTCTTAAATCTATTTACCGGCCTATCAACTTTCACTAAACACTGCGTTAAAAATGGCAAAATATTTGAGTAACCGCTTTTAAATGTCATGTTTCCTTATTTATACCCCCGTCTTAACTGGCAATAAACATGTTGGCAATAAAGCAATAACGCCGGCAGAATAACGGAACAATATTTCATATTGCTTTGCTTATAGCTTTGTTTATTGCTTTGCTATGAGAAATCGTAATTATCTTAACACACAATACATAAATTTTCAAAGAGAAAGGTTCGCTAACAAAGCAGAACAAATTAAAAGACTTTTTAAATTTTCATCTGAAAAACTCATCCTGAAATAAGAAATTTTGCGTTTTTATGTATTATTAAAGATGTTATTTTTAATTTGCCTTTTTAATATCCTTCAATAATTTATTTAATTCTTTTGCAAAAGAAAATTTTTTTTCTTGTCTTTTCTTTGGAAATTTCAAACGGTTTATGACGGTTTATGTTCGCAATAATTTTCAACGAAAACCTGATGACAGTTATTGCCGCAATTATTGCCAAGTGCGAAAAAGATGCGTCTTTACTGGAGATAGCATAATTTTGACATTTGCTGCAATATATGCTAATGAATTTATTGCCTGTCAAGATGGGGGGATACCTATCGTTTATTAAACGTTCATCAATACAAATTTTCTTTTCATCTCTTCTATTTGTCTTCCGTAACAGTGTGCCAAATTATATTAAAAATTAAAAGACCAAAACATATTTTAAAGGAATCTAATAAAATCAACCTGAATTTTTTACATTAATCAAGTCCCAATGGACTTGAAATCGTTTTCAAGCTTTTTTTACATCCTGGTTGAAGGTCTCACCCAGCTCATTACTGACCAGCAGTAGATGGAAAGAAAGAAGAATGAGAATAAAGAAACTAAATTTTCAATGACATTCTGCAACCCAACTTTTCGTAAGATTTTAACATGTCGGTTACTAGCTGTTTTGCATTTTCGGCTATGTGGTTGCCTAAAACCCTTTTTATAAATGCTTTCAGTGATAACCAGGCATCAAATTTCTTGTTTGTAAGCTTTTTATCAGAATTTGGGTCTTTCATCAATGTGCGTATTTGTGGTCTCACAAATTTTCCTTCTTTGAGTCTGTCATCATTTAACTTTAAAAATGCTGTCTTTAAATTCATAGCCCTCACAAAATTTTTCATTAAACCAAGTTTTATATGGAGTTGTGTTAAAATTACATTTTTAGGATCTATATAGGATCTGTATATTTTTCAAATTAGATTTCACTTTGATCTTTCTGGCCATACCTTTGTAGTGTACCTAACGCTTTGCTGTAGCCCTGTATTTGATTTCATATTTTCCATTTTACATTGGTACTGATACGTACTTGTTGCCAATGTGCAGCAATACCACCTTCATACTTGCTTTTGAACCATCAATAAATAAAAGTCAGTCTTGTTTTTCTTAAGGAATGTTCAACTCATTCATCAAAGATTCTATATCGTTACAGTAACATAAGTTTTCAAAATTTGATTAAAATGAACCCAGTTTTCTATTAAGTGTTCATTCAACAGAGACATTTCCAATCTTTTATTCTAGATCATAGTGATTCAACTTGCTTAATTGATAAATCTAAGTCTCGTATCAAATCATTCAATTCATTTTGATTTATTAGATGTGGACGGCTAAAAACTCAGAATCTTCGCAGCTTCTGATATTATTTGGCAAATCAGGCTTTTCTGAAATCTAAATTTCATTTTTGGAGGGAGTTAAAGGAGATGGAATTTTTTCAGTGTGTTGTACTAGTTTCGACATTGAAGGAACGTCAGGATTCTTGATGTTTTCTTTCTAAAACAACATATGTCAGTCATGCCAAAGTAGCAATAAATATTCAAAATGATAAGCTGGTACGGCAAATGGCATTGACGTCTTGTTCACATTTAACTACGATACGAGAGTTTCATAGCACGAAACACGAAAAAACTTTGGTATCCATGGTTTATCCAAAATAGAGTAAATATGCACTTTTAACTTTTTCGGAAACATTTTTTTACTTGTGATTTTTTTTTTTTTTTTAAAAAGAGAAGTAAACACTCAGGCAATTAGTATGCCTACCAACCCGTAGGCGTGTTACCTTCTTTGGGAAAGGGATAGTGAGAGAGGACAGATGGTGAAAGAGAGAAAGCTTAATTTTTACAACTCTGATATTGCGCGATGTGTTAGTTTTTAGATCAGTGTTGCAGCGTCTCTGATGTTAAGTAGGCGCATTAAATGTGTTTTATAAGCTGTTGTAGCCATTTTATTAATTATTTTACTTCGCCGGCGATTTTGCTACAATACCGACGAAGATTTAAGAATATACTGCTCGCAAAGTGAAAAAAAACTTATTTGGTTCAGTTAAGCAGTTACGACGACCGCTTAGTTCAGTATTCATATTGGATTTTCCAATAAATATGTATGTACAAAGATGTCTACGTTATCGAATAGGAACGATTACTAAACAAAACAATAACTGTTTCTTTTAACCCAAAAGTGCGGATACTAAAAATAATAATTGACATGAATGCCACATACATGCATTTGGAACATTAAAACTATGACTCATTAAGTACTCATTCCAGCTAGCAGTTAAGAGAGTATCAAAATCGTGTAACGCAGTGTAATTTTACATCTTTTCGATTCCGTTTTCTTTTCAGCTTCTCATATTTTTGCATAAGAAAAATCGACCGCCAATTGTCTACGCAGGACCTTTTTCTAACTGTCATTGTTTTCTTCAGTTTTTTTTAATTGGCAAAACTAACCCAACTTCCGCAAAGCTACGCACAAAAAATAAGTTTATTTTTAAACTTTTCCTTTAGACTCCTGTCAGTCTAAGGTCCACGGCCGTTTGCCGTGTGATATGTAGCACCGCTCTGCAGGATTCAATCATCTTTTATGTCCACATCATTTTACTTGGGTCAAACAAAGTTTGCCCAGTGGATGGTAATAGCCTCACCTTCGCTTCACCTGCAGACCTTCACTTCACATAACTGTGGTAATTTTGTCGATCGATCTGGACTTCCGCTCGATTTTGACTATCAAACGTGAGCTAGTACCAAAATATCTATATTTTACACTTTCCTATCTGGGGAAGCTTTTACGGTAAAAATATCAAACTTCATCTACAAGGTTGGCAATGTGGAGTAACCTTATATTTTAAGTTTATTCATTTTATGATTAAGTGGAGGAAAGTTATGAGGCGTTGGGTTAAAAATAGTGTAAATGTTTATTATAAATATTTTTTTTAATAAATTGAAATTGGTTTTAGCTAGTTCCTGTATGCATTTCACTAAATTTGGTAAACATCACGTTAAAAATTAAAAATAAATTTAATATTTTTTAAAATAAGTTTGAGCTAATTGAAATAAAATTGACTTTAGTTTTTCTGTGATAAAAGGATCAACATGCACATGTGAAGGGTTGTTGTGAAGGGTTACAAATACCCTGGCTTATTTCATATTTACAAATTTTCCTTCATTCATATGTGTATTATTGTGAAAACGTATGATGAATTTAATTCCCTTTGAGCATATGAGTAGATGTTTGTATTATTATTTTTAAGCAAGAATAAAATATAAAATATGAAAAGGTCCTTCCTGTTAAGATTTGAGTAAAATTGTTGCAGGAATTATTTTTTATGAAACCAAAACACGTTTTGTTTGTTATAAATATCATCAGAAAACACTTGCTTAAATTTTACTTTATTCATATGTTTTCGGTCGTTTTTTGCTATGATATAAAATAAACTTCTGGTACAAGAAGCAATTTAATCGAATTTTACAAGCACAGTAATCATTGGTTCGAAAACTTTATAAAAAAGGAAAAATTAATGCTTTTAATGAGATTTGCATAAAGATTTATTTAAAATATAGTAAAAGCATGAAAATTTAAGCAATAAGCATTTTTATATGTATTTTTAATAGAATTCATGCAAGTAGAAAAAACAAGAAGGGAAGAGATTATAGTGCCGAATGTGTAACATTCCCTTAAAAATTTGTTCGGTATTTAATTTACACATTTTTTCAAATTTGGAAAATTATTTAAGTCCAAGCGACTCAGGTTTCATGAGACTTACATAGATGATTTTTTTAAGTTGTGTCCACTTTAAAACTTTAAGCGATTTCAAATATATTTTGCATTTTTTTTTTCAGTAAACAGTAAATTTAAGAAATATATATATGTATATCTTTTTGGTGAAACTGATTATCTCTATTTTTAAATTGATTTGTAAAGGTCACTTCGACCTTGAAATTTTATTAAAATGAAAAACTCTCAATAATTTTCACAAATTTAATCATATAAAGGGTGTTTTTTTTAAGCCCAATAGAACTTGAAATTGTAAAAAATAACACAAAAAATTAAATTGTAATCAAAATTTTTTTTTTATTCGAAAGATCAATACGTGACATTAACATTTAAAAATGATTTCGGGCATATGGGCACCGCGGCTGTTCTTGACGAAGCGCATTCTGGACGTCCAATTTTGGGCCACTTTTTCGAGCACTGCTGGCCGTATGTCACGAATAACACGAACAATGCTGGCCTCCAAGGCGTCAATTGTTGCTGGTTTATCAGCATAAACCAGTGACTTCACGTAGCCCCACAGGAAATAATCGAGAGGTGTCAAATCGCACGACCTTGGAGGCCAATTGACAGGTCCATTTCTCGAAATCAAGTTATCGCCAAATTTTGATTTCAATAAGTCGATGGTTGCGTTCGCCGTATGGCACGTAGCGCCATCCTGTTGAAACCACATCTCCTCCGGATCAATGTCATCCATATTTTCAAACAAAAAATCATTGATCATGGTGCGGTAACGATCTCCATTGACCGTAACGCGAGCTCCGGCCTCATTTTTGAAGAAATAAGGTCCGATGATGCCACCAGCGTGAAAACCGCACCAAACGGTGCATTTTTCTGCATGTAATGGAGTCTGTAGGGTCTCTTGTGGATTGGTCTCACTCCATATGCGGCAATTTTGCTTATTAACAAACCCGTTAAGCCAAAAATGCGCCTCATCGCTGAACACAATTTTGCGATAAAACAACGGGTCAGTTGCCAACTGCTCTAGAACCCAATCGGCGAAAGAACGACGCACATAATGGTCTCGTGAGTCTATTCATGATGATTTGTCAGAGTATACTGAAACAAATAAAAAAAATGTTTCATCAAAATTTAATTTTTTGTGTTACTTTTTACAATTTAAAGTTCTATCTAGCTTAAAAAACACCCTTTATAATTAGATAATGTTCTTTTTCAAGATATGATAGGAGTTGAAAAATTAAATGGTTAAGTCAACTGCTTGGAGAAATGGAAATATATATTTGATTTAGATGACTTTAATTGTCCAAATATAAGAAAGTTATAAAAGTGTAATATTAACATCAATATCTGTAAATATCATAGCAATAATTGTAAACAAATATGCGCTGAAAACAGTGTAATTTTATTAAGAAATTTTATCAATTTATCACTCAATAAAGAGAGCATTTAAAACACCTCAAAACTTTTGATTACTCATTTCAATAACATCTTTATAATAGTCTTTAACTGATAAATTTCAATTAGTTATTCACTCATACAGTTGCGAGCTACATTGGTTTTTTATCTAAAATGGTATCATCAGCTGAGTTAAAGGACTTTTATTAAAATATAGTAATCAGATTGACCAGCAACATGTAGATTTCTTCCTGAGAATGATTCAAAAACTAAGAATGTATAATAATGAGTTTTATCATTTCATACATGCGGAAAATTAAGTGCATGTAATTTATATTATAATAAGTATATATTAACGCAAAAGCTTTTTAATCTTTATAAAAGACTTGCTAACTATAAACTTATATCTGAAAAGTAAAAGAAATATAAAAAATTTATTTGTTATGAAATCTGAAAAAGTAAAATAAAAAATCTCCATAATAAATAAAAAACAACATTATATATTTTTGTATTAATTTTATTCTGTAATATTTATTTTAGTGTGTATTTTTATTATATTAAGCTGAAAAGAAAAAGAATCCTATTGAGTGTGGCGGGAAGAAAAAATACAGCGGCATGTTTTTAATATAAAAACGTTCACGCTGTATAGCAAACATGTGGATGGTTGAAATGGTTTGTCTGCATGTAGCACACTTTAATGTTCCCATTAATGGAAGCAAAAAAGTGTATACAGCTTGAGTGCACTATACTTCCCTGATATAGTGCGCAGACAAATATCACAGTCATATTTCGATTTATAACCATCTTCTAGTGGGTTGGCTGTAGGGAGAGATTATTTGTCCTTAAACATTTCAGGTGATTTAACTCCTTAACCCCCTTCTTATCAACCTTAGATAGTTGATAGTTGAGACCTCCTCTCCCTCTTGAATTTCCACCACTTATCTGTGAGAAGTTGTATGGATTTCAATTGATTCGTCAACATCTTCTCTGTTAACATTACATTTTTTGTTATTGTATTAATGATGATTCTGTAAGAAGAATCATTAACAGCATCATCACCATCAGCACCAGTATAATCATCAGCATCATACTGATGACGATGATACTGATGATCATCGTCATCAGTAGCATCAGCATCATCATCATTATCAGCGTCATCATCAGGATAATCGTCATTTTCCGGTGGAATAACATACATTTGTTCCACCACATTATTTTGAGTGAGAGTCACTAATTGTGTCTCCTCATCATCATAATTTGAAAAGTTGAAGATAGGTGACTCTTCTCCCATGTTGTATTAAAAATTTTTACAAAGTTTTTTTTTATTTTATAATTGATTTCTGAACTATAATTGTTCCAAACTCGGTTTGAAAAAAAATCTGAAAAATGTTAGCGCAATGCAAGCACACGCACACATGTGCAATATAATAAAATATTCTAACGAACACACTCAAACTGACCAACAGCGATGTAAATGTACACACACACACACGACATATGCATGTATTTAAAAAGTAGGCAAGTATCCACATGATATACTTTCCAACGCCCTTATTTTTCTTAAAAGAAGTCAGACGGTAGAAGAGAGAGACGTTCATAAAAATGTCCTCTCAAAATTTTTGAATAAAAAAGAGTTGATCTGCAATGATAAAAAAAGATAGACAGAAAGGTCAAGTGCAATAAAAAAGAAAATGCTAATGGATAGACAGAAAGGATAAGTGCAATATAGAGAAAAACAAAAAGAACAAGCGCAGGTGTTTAAGAATTTTCTATGCATCGCATACATTTATGTAATGTAAATGCATGTAGCTTTTGTAACCTTTTTTCAAAATTTCTGATCCTTTTTCTAGGAAAAATAAGAATTGTTTGTATTCAAATTGTATATGTTTATACACATAAATATACGCACTGGGAGTGAAACAGGAAGTGATAACAAGATAGAAGGTAGAGGAGACAGACAGAAAATTAGCTAATGTAAACCCACGCACACATGCGCAATATAATAAAATATTCTAACGATGGTGGAATAATACAGGTGGTGTCGAAGCTGCAACTACGCTGCTTTTAGGTTCGAAGCTGTCAGAAAGTTCAAAAGAAAAATGGCAAAATGGTTGCATTTTCTGTTCTATAAAGAATTTTTTTTCTTTACCTTTTCTTAGTTGCATTTGAAACAAGTGATAAAGTGTGCTTTTTTAGCAGTGTGGGTGTGTGTTAGTGATGCATAATCAAATTTTGACAGACTCGAACCTAAGAAAAAAGTTCGTTAACCCCACGGTCCATAACCGGGCACCCGGGTACTTTTTTGAACTTTAAAGTGCTGCTGTTCCTTTACTATTGAAGATATCAACATGAAACTCCGGATCATCAGAGATTTCGGCTAAACTTAGAGACTAGAAAAAAGTTTATCAAATTTGGTTAAATATATTAACTAAAAAATGAGTTTAATGTTTTTGCATACAGTGGTCCATGACCAGGGTACCGGGGTACCTTAGTGCAAATTACCTTATATTTCAAAGAAAAAACGTTTGTTTTGTTTTTATTTTGTTTCAAAATGTTTATAGATGTGTAAAAAATGAACTGTAATTGTTTTTTAGTTAAATTATTTATATTTTATTCATTTTAACTCATTTCTAATATTTGATGTCTTATGTTGAGTCATTGTTGAAACATGGAAAACATTTTGATATTGTTTGAGTATGTTGATCGCAAACTGGTTTCTCCCAAACGTTGCAGACTTTTCTCGTCTTTCTTCTTCTTTTGTCTGGCAAAGAAGCGCACAAATAGCAGCATCCTGTTATTGGCTTCCTGCCATCAGTAGAAGCAGCCGTAGAAGTAGATGGTTGCTCGGTATAGGTTACCGTCTCCACTGGTCTTCCCAAAAAGCTCTCAATTGCTGATTTGGTGGAAAAATGGCGCGTTACTTGGCGATTGGCTACTCTTTCTTCTATTATTGACGCACAAAAATCTCTAGCAAGATTACGCAAAAAGCGTTTTCTCCGTGTTGTTTGATATGGAACAGTTCTGTTATTATCATAAAATATAGTGTATGCCGCGAAAGCACTAACATCGAGCATATTGTACAAAAACGACAAAGGCCACCTTTTTGTGTGTCTCTGTGTGGTATACTCCCGAAGCGTCTGGTCCATAACATCCACGCCACCTTTCGTTTTGTTATAAAAATTTATGATTTCTGGTTTGCCGTTTTCTTCTACAGTTGCATCATCATGCAGAGTCGACAACAATATTACGGAATTTGTTTTTAGTCACCTTCTCGTGGAAACCAAATTTGCTTGTCCCAACGGTCCAACCTTTATCGTCTTTCATTTCTGTTGGTATATATGCTTTGTTTCGCCGCAGTGTTCCAACAATGCTAAGTTTGACGGATATCAGCTGCTTTGCCAGTGGCAGCGTCGTAAAAAAATTATCCATGGTGATATTACGTCCGCTACTGTGGTATGGCCCAACCAAATCTCTGACTACTCTTTCGCCTACACCGATTTCGCGACTACTGTCTTGTTTGCCAGTATATATTTGGCCATGAAGAGGATATGAATTTTTAACATCGCATATCCACCTTACCTTAATCCCGTATTTCACAGGCTTCAATTGAATATACTGGGTAAATTTTGTTCTGCCGCGGTACGTATACAATTGTTCGTCGATTGTTAAATTTTCTGTACAACACAAACACAAACACAAAAAATACAAACACAACATTTGCTACCTAAAAACACAAACAGAAACCAGTTTCTGTTTACTTTTGTGGGGCTTTTAGGTAGAAAATGCCCATAGAAACCAATTTTATCTTACAAACATGAAATTTGTACAGTTGAGATGTAAAAACTAAGCGTTTCTAATAATCTGTGCATATATATAGATTATTTTATTTGAGTATAAACGAAAAAACTTTACTAGGGTACCCGGGTACCCTGGTTATGGACTCCCGTTCGTCCAGGTGGTTATGGACCGCAGTGTTAACGCTTCGACACTACCTGTATTATTCTACCATGATTCTAACGAACACACTCAAACTGACCGATAGCGATATAACTGTACTCACACGCACGACATATGCATGTATTTAAAGAATATACAAGTATCCACATGTTTCACTTTCCAAGAGCCTTATTTTTCTTTAAAAAAAAGTCACACGGTAGAGGACACAGACAAACATAAATGCGTTACTTTAAAGTTTAAACAAAAAGAAGAAACACAAGCCCTAAATTGTTGCATCTTATCAAGTGTAATAAAAAAGATAACAGAGATAAAAAGAAATAGACCCACACATGTGTTTTATATAGTATTAGGGGCGTTCATATTTATATCGGTGAAATATTTTGTATCTATGAAGAAAATTTTAAACTTCCGGACAAACATTCAACAGCGTTGTAATATTTATGGATAACCTGGTAGGGGTGTTCGGGTAGAATATTCCGGCTGATATTCAATGAGGATGCCGGACATGATAATCAAATCAGACATGCTAATACTGATGAATGTATGCAATTTTTAAACTATTTATTTTCTGAGGAATCCTGATTCGCACCCATATAACAGGATGAATTTTACGAAGGCATCATATATACTTAATGTCTTTGTAGTGCTAATTGTGTTTTACCTCCACACTTTACACAACATTGCGTCAAGTATTGTACCACCAATAGTACTTAACATGCTGCCTAGATATTCAAAACTATTCACTTCACCGACTTGTTGTTATTAGTACACTGACCGATACAGTAGCAATATTCTTCTCGATACGCACTCTTCGCATAACAGCTTGAATAGTCTAGTCTATTCGGTGGATCGATTAAGACGACCATAAAATTAATGTAATTAACGAAACACATCTCTTTCACAGCAAGAATTTTAATAATAAAATTCAATGATTTGCTAGCTTTGTTCGTTTGTTAATTTGTTTTTTCACATGCCAGATATCACCAAACGTTTTTTACTTTTTTACCAAATAGCAAGTGTGTTTTGGCCTGGGCTTGCAGATAAGATTCTATAAATTTACTTTTTAAATTGTGTTTTTTTATTGTTCTCATTTCAAGACAGTCCAATATGCTTAAATCTATTTAAACAAAGATTTTGGTTAACGAAAAAGGTTTTGTGTTTAATCAAATTTAATTGAAATAGTTTTAAGTCTATTTATTGTCGTTTAATGTAGTTTTATATTGAAAGCGATGTTTTCTTTTGTTCGAACTAATTAAGTTTTAATATCAACCATAAAAACTGAAAACATTGAGTAAAGTTTTTTTCTTAAATCCATTAGGCGAGTGTTAACATCATACATTGAGCTAAAAGAAAAGTTTTAACAATCCTAAAAGCACAAAAGGATAATTTTGTATGTGTTAAGTACATACACACTTTTAATAATATGTAATATGTAAACTATGTGAATATTTAATTACAAAATTAAATTATTTAAGAAAATTTTTTGAAAGGTACAAAGAAAAATACATGTAAAACCTTTTTATATGTCGGACATTTAATGATTAGTTAATGGCGTTTCCAAAAATATTTAGCGGGGCAAAAATTTCGGCTCCCTAAAATTAAACCTTTTTATTTTTATTTTAGTATTTTAAATTTTTAAACGCACCATTTCCCATACTTAATATTTTACCTACATATGAAATATAAAATATTAACACTTTTATTAAAAACAAATTGAGGGGTATAGCTAGTTCCTATGCGCATTTCGCTGTTGCTAATGCAGATCATCAGGGAGCTTTACCCAAATATTTCTTAGAACAACTGGAGATATTATATTAAAACTTTATTAAAGCAAATGAAAAGTTTAAACAATATCAAAGTAGTAACAAAAACTCAATGTTCACAAAATTGTTTCACAAAAATTATTACAAAATTGTTTTATTTCACAAATTTTAACTTTAAAAGTTCATTTAATTTATGAAGATAGCCCTTAACCATTTTTTTTAAATTAATATCATTTTCATGAATTTTCCAAATCAATTTTTTAAGAATTACTAATTTGATCTACTTTTGGTTTTGTGGAGTTAGGCCTTTTAGCTTCTGACTACGGAGTAAATGTAGAGAAAGCTGCAGCAATATAAGTTATCTCATTGACTTCTACAGTTATTATTCTGAAGAAGCTGCTGGATATCATGGTAACTAAGAACATAAGCCCTTTATCACTAGATTTTAGTTGTTAGTAGTTTTTAATCCAAAGTGATTATTATTTTGGCTAAAGTTCGTAACATTTTCAGTCAGAAAGAATTGGACATGAGACAATATTCCAAAGGAACAAGGGAAGATTTTATCACTAATTAATTTCAACTCACACGGCAGAACAGAAACAACGTTGTTTTTCGGGAGCCTCTACACTCCCATCATCAGTGTTCATGTGTGTTTCCATGTATCCGCCACTGTTTAGGTAGCTCGGTTGAATGTGATTTCAAATTTGTATTTATACAAATAATGACTCGAAAAAGGCATACGAGAGCTATTTGTATTGTGCAAGGTATTATTGTTGTTTTTACAGCAAACACAACTTCACCACTATCAATATTCCAATTTTACCATTTAATAATACATATTAACGTTAAATTAACCCATTGTTACACGCTGGTTTTATCTCATGTACCATTTTGCTTCTAATTTTTGATTTTACTTAAGACAAACTTTTTTTGATATTGTTTTGATACTGACAAATCGTTTAAGAAATCACGCAAATGTTTCTGTTTTATTTTAGTCGCGAATTTCTCTGTGAGGGAAATATGCTTTCAACGATAGCAATTCTTTTTCAATGTACAATATTATTGATTTTTTCCAATCATTTGAAAATAAATTTCTTTGATAATGTCCCGGAAATTCCCATAAAACACTCTACTTATCACATAACTCTGGTCAGAAGAAAAGAAGGTGGGTTATTATGTTTTCTTTGCCTTCATCTTGACAACTTCAACAGAAGCCATTGTAATGAAGGTCAAGCTTTTGCGCCAATCCCAGATCAATTACTATTTATGCTGGATTATAATTGAAAGTAGAATATATTTGAATCTCTCGTCATGTCATTTAGTTCCGATTTTCTTAGACGAGATCTACTGCGTGGTAAAAATAAAAGTATTATTTTATATCACATGCTATTTTGACATTGATAGATATTTTCTGGCTTAATTACGTAGACCAGAATGAGTCTCTTCGATCTTGAACAATGTTAGGACATAATGTAAACTTATTTCCAAAGAAGTTCTGGCCTCTAGTTCTGAACGCAATTTTGTGCAAAAAAACTCGTGAAGCTAGCTTGATAGCCAACACTCATGGTTCTCATCGTCGTATGGCGCGTTCCGACGAGCACGAGCCTGCTGCGTCCGAAAGTAGGCAACTCATCCCAAGAACGTTGAATCGTCATCGATCTCAACAGCTCGACATTTCACGTATTATAAGCTTACAAATTCCAATTGACGTACCAATTAAGAACAAATGACAATTCAACAACAAACAAAATTGCTGAATCTGTGGATTAGAAAACCCTCTTATCATTGTCGAGAGGCCAATGCATCCTCAGAGAGTAATAGGTTGGCGCGGATTTTGGATCAGGAGCTAATTTATTTTCGAAAGTCCTGAAAAATTAAAACACCATTTCTGTCAGCGGCATATTTTGGACTGATATGAAATATATGAATTTGTATAATATTTCTTTTTGGCAGGATTGACACTCTTGGATTGACACTTTGGACTTTTTATTGCGCCGTGTCGTTAAGGACCGACACTATGCGAATAAGCCAGAAACGATTCGTACCCTTAAGCTTAATATCGTCCTAACCATTCCAGAGATAGAACCAGAACCTGGATATTCTCCTGCGAGGTCAGGCGCGGCAATTACATGAATGAAATTGTGTTCTATAAGTAATTGGAATATTTGTTATTTCTAATCAAGCCATAATATATGAAAAGAAAATAGCTTTAGTGTATTATATTTAGTTCTTAGAAAGATACTTGGACTACCCGTATAAGCGATTTAACTTTTAGCTACAGCTTGTTGGATGCCTGTTCGATGCGATTATGAAATCTTAGCCAATTTGCTGTTCTCCTCTCGGCAGATAGTTTTGCTTGAAGAATACTACAATCGTTCGAGATAGAGATTATGATATAGGATTCCCTGACGCAGACACTACTATCAACTTCTTCGTTACTTCTGAAGCCATCCGTCTTAAGGAAAAAAATATTCGCTGACAGGGACAAGTGGAGCCCTAATGAGAAAAAAAGTCAAGCTTTCTATTACAATGTGATAAAGCATATTTTGTTTCGGGATATAAAGAGTTGGCAGTAGTGATAGTATCTCTACTTGAGGCTATCACAGTACAGCGATTAGTGGCTTCATTGGCCGTAGCCTTCTGGTTTCATTTATTCCAACATGAGACTGATAAGCTACGGAGCCTAATACTTTTCATTATACTATATTCGTCTGACCGTAGTCTCTAGTGGCAAGTCCAAGTCCTTTTGGACTTATGATCCACGTCAAGCTTAAAAAAGACATGATAATGCTAGTGTAGATCCCAGTTAGAATTGGAGCCATTGTCGACAAACTACATTCAAAGAGATCATGATGAATTAAAATTAAGAAATTTTGGACACTATAAATTTTTTTAGCTTTTGCTTAAAAGAAGTAAACTAAAATTTATCAAGCTTTTCATTGACATTCTCTCTTTTTCTCTATTTGCTTTTAAAATTTACGTTATTTGTCTATTGTCTATTTACAAATCTCACCACATGCAATCTTGACGATGAGGTTACACAAATTTAAGTAGTATGAAGCTGCTGGTAATGTTAAAGTGCTTACCACTCTGTTAGTCAAGAAGAATCTATTTAATTTTTCTTGTGGGCTCTGTCGATCTACTCTACAGTGTCGACATATGATTGAATATAACAAGACAATTGTTGTAAGGTATATTTTTCAAGCAGAAGCGTCAATGATAAATCATACTATCTTAAGAACAGCACACTTTTCCACACAAACCATATAAATTCTATATTACTTTACAGGACTAGTATGACTACTTACTAGTAAATAAACAGGTAAATTATTCTCAGAGCGGCACAATATTAGAGCGTTCGCTTATCTGTGCAACCCCTAAAAAAGAAATATATTTTTTAAATTGAGTGCGTGGAAGAGTTCTACAAATAAGAGGATCGCCATGGAGCGCATACATATGGCATACAAAATGTATGTGAAGCAATTAATTGTAGACAGTGGTTTTGGTGGCAATTGTAATTTGGCAGTAAGAATAAAAAATTTATATTGGAATGAATCAGTGATTGTAAAAAAGAAAATAAGAATTGTAAGCCTTAAATATAAATAGGAATTAAAAAAATTATATTTTAAAAATAAATACATAAATGAAATTGTAAAAATTGAAATTATCATATCATTACAAGAGAAACCTCAACAATATCGAAGTTTTAGTTCAATCAAAAATTAAAATTAGTTTTATGCTAATTTATTTTTAAGGGTAAATAATGCGATGCTTTTACATGTCGCCACGTTAAATGTAAACGTACATAACTACACAAAAATTGCAAGTTTTTGATGGATTATGGTTTGTTTTAGCAAACTAAATGTTCACGCAAAACTTTAGACTCCTACGATAGAAAACGCCACTTGCTAAAATAAGGTGAACAAAACAAGGGAAAACGTAAAAGAAATTACGCAAAACAATCATTTATGATAAGGGGAAATTTTTCTCACATAAATTTTGTTATTCACGATTGAAATATAAAACGGAAAACATTTCGAAAAAAACTATTCACGATAGGGCTGATTATTCTGTATATACATACATACATTTATTTGGCTTTAATATTAAAGTCAATGTCTTTTAAGTAAACCTCCCTCGTACAAGAATGTGGTATGATTGGAGTCTACATATTTGTTCATATTAGTTCGTTCACTACATGTTTCCAGATGTCTATAGGAGTAGTTGTTTTAGATTGTTGATGTCCTCCATATTATGAAAAGCAATTTTATAATCATTTTGTGGATTAAGCTGTCTCGTTAAATGCCAATATAACAACAGACTAATGTTTTGCAAATTTTTTACATACAGAAGTGCAAGGAAAGAGGATCCTTGTGTAAACGTATACGTTAACATTCACACATACATACACACATGAAAATTTGTTTATCTGTAGTAGAAGCGAGAAGTCAGGTTTTAGTTTTTTATTTGGCTATTATGAACTATTAAATTTTCATTGCTCGGTCGAATGCCCATAATACTTTGAAGGTTTACTTGTGTTATGGAATATAGCAACAAAGTCTTTGGCAAAATCATATTTAGCTGACAAATCTTGTTTTTTTTTACAAAAAAAAAGAAGTAGTTGTAAAAAAGAAATGCTTATGAGAGTATCATACCAAATTCTATTAATATGTAAGTAGTTAATCAAAAAATTTAGGATTATTAAACTCGTAGAAATAAAAAGCCAATATTGCTTATAAAACAATAAATGGGATTTTTATATTAAAATGAGAAAAATAAACATTAAGCCGAACTAATAGTGAATTCTTAATATCTTAAGATTAAACACACAGGTGAGACTTTGAATATCTCGGTATCCTTTCGTTCGTTCAATTCAAATCGAATTTGCAACGAGGATATCTATCAACCACCATGTATTGTGTAAAAAATGTAAGTTTTCCTTTATCCTATAATGAAGTTGAAGATTTGGCAGGGGTAAAGTGGGTTGATACTATTTATATGATTATAAATTAACTAAACAAATCGATTTGATTGTTTTATAAATATTATTGCAAGTCAGCATTTTGAGTTTTTTAAACTATATTTTATTTATTCTATTTAATTAACTAATAGTTTGTGTGAGGAGTATCACTTTGCCTGCTTCTATTGCCTAAGTTTTTCCAGTCTCCGCTGATTGTTAAAAAAAACATTACAAATTTGAATACTTACTGTTATAGCTTTCGGATAACAGTCAATTACTAATTAATAAAGAATAACCCTTCCCTGCGCTTATTCCCTTAGTTCTGTGGCTGACTCCTCAGACTTCACAAACCAAACTTGTAGGCCCTTACGTATTCCATCAACTTTTTGCAAGTCTTCGCAAAATACCAAACTTGGGTACACCTGCTTTTTTAAATTACCCAGTCGCCCAAGCCTCTTACAATAGTTTTTTTTTCTTAATTAAGTGTGTTGTCATAAAATTACTTCACACTAAATATGAAGACTAGTTTTTTATATTTCCAGATAGCAGATGATAATAACCAAAATATTATATTGTCATCCAAACTACATATATGTATCTATATGTATATGCGTTGTTTCATTCCGATATGATTACTTTTTAGAAAACGATTAAAATTGATTCCAAGATTTGATTACATTGTTTGCTATAATTTGTAAATGATCAAAAAAAAATCTTTTAAAAATTGGAAGGCTCAGGAGCGGTGACCGCTAGATCTTCAAAATGTTTTGGGGTAACAAAAATTTTACTCCGTGAATATTTATAATGTACATACTTTACGATGTGATAATAAGTTGCTGCTAAATATATTAAGTTTTGAAGACTTCTTTCTTTTTTTTCTTTTGGGATTTCTTTTCGAGATTCTTTTTGTACCCAGTGGTTTTAAACTGTTAAAGCAGACACATCCTTAATAAACTGTGTAGTAATAATATTTTCCTATTAACCGTAAAGAAGTTTTTTTTCACATACATATTTTCCATATGCCCACATGCATATTTTCCATAGCAAACGACAAAGTTTTAAAAGCGATGATGATAATCGATAAAAATGTTAAATAAATAATTATACAATAAATATTTTTTTATATGTTTTTGAAATTATATAAATTTAATGAATATAAATTAAATAAATAAAGGAATGGCACGACCATTAGATTAAAATAACACAACCTGCATAAGCATAATTATGCGCTTCCTTTGCACGTTTAGATATTGAAGGTTTAGTGGTTTTCAATTAAAAACAATATAAATAAAAAGATTAAATAATAGAGAAAGCTGATTGCAAGTATTAATCAAAATGCAAATTATGTTAGTGGCATTAGCAAATTTTGATATATTAATTAAATATATTAAAAAATAAACTGTACGTGAAAACATAATACAGCAGAATTACACACATAATTATGGCAATTTTGATATTGTTCAATGTATATAAAAACTATGTAGTTAACAAAATATTGTTAAAATTAAAATAAATCTAATTAAAAAAAAAAAGCCGCAGCCACCATAATCAAAGAGAAACATTATTTGGTTGAATTATATGATGTAAAGTAGTAGTGAAGTAGTTATTATAAAAACAACGCCGCATTAATCTAAGCACAATTGGAAACAACAACAACTTTTCTTAGAAATAAATTCCGTTATAAATGCATGTTCATGTCAACGTAATCGTTGGAGTTGACAGATCTGTTGATTTCTCGCAAAAACTTCCGAAATGGGAAGTTTTTGACGATTAATGGAATAGTTGGCGATATTACTAGGTATTTTATTTAATGATTGGATTTTATCAAACGTACAAGACTGACTGATGTCTGAATAAATGCTTTTAGTTTTTAGTCAACAAAACCACTGAGTTATTTTATTTATTTTTAAGCTATTGCTATTGGTTTAGATTGCATTCCAAGTCCCGAACATGACATTTATAACTAATAATTTTTTAAAATATTTTTTTTAAATTTTTATTTAAAGAAGATTAGGACGAAGCCAATCATTACACTAGCAGAACGGAACACCACCAGCATTTTCCATCGTAGAAGAATCTTTCGCGATCGGAGCGGGTGATTAAATTAAACGTCCACGATTTCGCATTCCGATCGCGCAAGTTCAATACCACGAGAGAAACTGTGTCAAGACGGTGACTCTTCCACATAAGTCGCATAAGACTCTTTTATTCTTACTTTCAGCACGCCTTGAATAAATTTGCCGTAATGCGATGCGCGGAAAACCTTCTTTTCGTACTTAGTGGGCTTTCATTTTTTATTTTATTTGCTAAAATTTTAAAACAAAAATTCCCAAAAATCAAAATGTAATTATTACGATTTTTGATATTTAGCATGGCGAGAAAGGTGAAAAGGAAACTGACAACTGGAGTTGTTAACTCACTGCCTGCAGCACTATTTTTAGAGCTTTTTGAAATTTTCGTCGCGAAAAATGTTCTTTAATTTTTTCTTTTGTTTTTAAGCACTCCTCAATATGCCGCCCTTTTGGATTATATGTATATAAGTGATTATAAAAAAACATAGATTTTTTAAATACTTCAATTATCGTGTATTAATTTTTATTAATTTAGATACTGTTTAAAGCTTTAATTACTTTACGGAAGTTATCGTAAATTCATAAACAGCCCAATTATAAACAAGAATTCCTCATGAAATTTTCGCTTTTTCCTTTTTTCCTATTATGAATAAAAATTCTCTCCTCTTACTTATTAGTCCGTTTTCATAAACCGTGGAAAAGGAAGAAAAAATAAAAAGCTCAAAAGTAGTTATTCTAAATATATTAAAGTTTGGGTTTTCCTTAAAAAAGCAGAAGGAAATTTGAATTAATTGGAGACATTTTTTCTCGAGAAAAACCTTTCCTCATGAAACAAATTCATGGAAATACTTTTTTTTAAACATGGCAACTTATATCTAGTTATGCATTTTTTGAATTGTATCCTTTTTTATATTAATATTATTGAATATGTCTAGCAATATTCCAAAAAAATGTACTTATTAATTTTCAAACTATGAATGTGGAATACTTCTTAATGCTTCGGGGGTAGAGTCAGCTATTTTAATTGGTAATTAGAGTGTCTCTCACTTGTCCTAAAATGGACACCCTATTAAATCTCTGATTTTTTTACTTTTTATGAATTTAATGCAATATTTATGTTAACAGCTACAAAATCAATGTTTTTATTTTTTGCTTAGTTAGTTTGGGTAGTAATCTTCCACTTACGGATATTGTTGCAACAATACACTGAAAAAAAATGGCAACAACAAAACTTGCAAGCAAGAAAATACTACTGCTAACATTTAACGCGGCACAAATTCAACACACTTGTTAATGACTTCGAGTTCTAAACTTCTGCGGTGGTGCGTGACGATCGCATTTTTCGTTTACAAGAAAATTTGGAAAATGTTAAAAAAGCAAAAAAATTAAAAAATTTCGTGTTTTTCACCTTCATTCACATATAATTTCTGAAGTAGGAATGTAATCTTCAAGAACCACCACAGAATTTTAGATATTATAGTTATCAACAACTATGTTGAATTTCAAGGCATAATATTCAGCTTAATTTGTGCCGTATAAAAAACATTAAAGCCTATTTTCGGCAAATTTTATTCATTCATTACAAAAATAGAGTGAATATTTAAAAAAAACACGGGAATTTATGCTAGTGAAATGAATTATACATTTGTAATTAAGATCATAGAAAATGATTTTACTTTAGGGAACAAAATTCCTTTCCACGGGGTAAGTAAATATACTTACATTTCATTTACTATTGTGATAAGGCGGCAGAAGATATTCTAGCCGGCACCTTATGCATGCTTATTAATTATCAATCTCTTATTATTTATTATCTGTTCTCAAATAATTTAATAAGAAAAAACAAAAGAAAAAAATTAATGAATGAATGAAAATAACAATTTCTGATGAAAATGACAGTGCTGCAACTTTTGCTGCCTTTAACAAATTGTTTAGTGCAAAGAGACTGAAAACCACAAACGAAAGTGAATTGGCAGTGCTAAAAGAATTGCAATTAAAGGATTGTTTTGTACATGCCTCTAACAATATTTCCAAAGACACTATTGAAGCACTCAGAAATACTTGCAATGAGTTTGTTTCCAAAATCAAAAACATTGCAAAAGTTAAGAATTTAAAAAATGCTGCTTATTACCCAATATCCGCTGATTTCAGAAACTTTCAGACCGAAAAGGAAATTTCCCACCCAAAAAGCATTGGGGATTTGGAAGGCCACAGGTTCAAGTTTTTATCTGATTTAGCTTGGCAAATATTGCAGTTGAAAGATTTGCTATTTCAGTTTGTATAAAAATTCTCTGATGCGAAAATCATTCATGATTATATTACAGAAAAAAATTTCTGTATCAACTTGAAGTCTGTGTACTTATCCACGCAGCTTGCATTGAACCACTGAAACATATTAGCACTTGTAAATCAATTGTTGCTCAAGATCATCTTACTTTCAAGGATGTGGTGTATCAAATATTCGAATATTTAGAGTTCGCAGAAATAAATAAAACATGGTTCTTGAATTTAGTTCCCCTCAAATTTCAATTTGCTTTTAACACAGGCGAGCTTAATTTGCTTACTTCAAATTTTAAAAATATGTTTCCATTTTCCAAACAGTTTTAGCGGCTGCGAAAGATTCAATGTTAAAAAGATATATCGATAGACTTATAGATGATGTATACTCATTCCACAGTAATGTCAATGTGGAGAGAATGTTTGCGATGGCGAAGAGGAAAGAGGATATGGCACTTCATAAAGAAATATACACCAGATGTCAGCAAGTAAAGGCCCGGCAAAACAAATGCGTTCACTTCCTTTTCGACATTCTGCAGTTCCATCCAACGAAGCAAGATATGGAAAATAGTGTAAAAATAATGAAAAAGGTTTTTCAGGAAAACAAAAAATGGAATGCTGAGGAACGAATAATGAGACTGGAAGAGATTGAGAGCAAACAATAAGCAAAAAAAGACGTACGGAAAGTAAAGTCCTATTTCTAAATTTCATTGAATTATGGAACTATGGAATTATTCAATTTATTACATGAACTACCTTATGTCGATGTACAGAATAATCGGATAAAAATTCTTAGTAATCAAATAAACATTATGAGAGGTTTAAATTATAAATATCACGATGAAAAAGTTTGGCAAACAACAAATTTGGATTTAGAAAAGAAAAAACTAAACAATTTACACTGTTATGTAGACCTCTAAAAATTTAAATAATAAAAATAACTTGATATTTTTAAAAGCATTAATAATAAAGATTCTGTTAAATACAGTTCTATTAAAATAACTGAAATTTTATTCGCAAAACTAAAAATGTAAGTACGTACAAAACTTTAATGACGAATTTAAGTCACATACATATTTTAATATAAACTTGAAACTATTTAATTGCCTTATAGCTCTCCTCTTTGTCATTCGGTTATTTTTCAAGCGATTTTAAAAATTTTTTTATGAAAAAGTATTCAAATTACCTTTCAAATTGCTGAATATAGTTAGTACAAATGATTGCCTCGCAAAATTCATTTTTATTGAAAAATGTATCAAAACACCCTGTATTTGCAAATACTATGACTTCATATGTTCAACAAAAATACTCGCCAAAGGATTTTGTACAAATTTGCCAAACATTATTTGGTCGATTAATGTTTATAAGTAATTAGTCGAACTTTTTTATTAATATTTTATATATTGAAACGATTAATTTTGGCTTAAGTTCAAACCCGAATTTACCCATTTATTTATTCTAATTTTTTTTTTTTTTTTTTTTTTATTTTTAATTTTTATTAGAAAAATTTTTTGGATAAATTCATTATTATTTTTTATTAAGAGAGTACTATATATAGAACAATTTTTATTATTCATCATATTAGCAGAACGGATCAGTAGTGATTTCGAGGTCGCTACACCATCTCATCAGCGTTCTTTGTTCAATTTTACCACTTTTGACGGTGGATATTAGTGATCAGGAATATCAAATATTTAACCGCATTATTTAACAAATTAGGATACGAAAAGTACAAACTTATTCATTTTCACATGTCAAATCAATTTCGGTTAGTACGAAATCCCATCTATGATGAATAACTACTCTATATATTTCAGTCTGTCTTGTTTATTCAGCGCCATTGGCTGCTGAGAAATAAACGGCACTTAATCATGTTGTTTGGTTTCTGTCATTTGTAGTTGAATTTCTTTTTTAGTATTCAACCAACTATGACCACGTAAACATGTAGATTTTTTTGACGCGTGCCATCGTTATTTTATAATTAATGTTTATAAGTAATTAGTCGAACTTTTTTATTAATATTTTATATATTGAAACGATTAATTTTGGCTCAAGTCAAACCCGAATTTACCCATTTATTTATTCTAATTTTTTTTTTTTTT
The DNA here is from genome assembly GCA_956483585.1 of Gymnocheta viridis. NCBI lineage: Eukaryota > Metazoa > Arthropoda > Insecta > Diptera > Tachinidae > Gymnocheta > Gymnocheta viridis. The sequence goes on from OY101441.1 coordinate 69,142,447, forward strand.
AATTTTTATTAGAAAATTTTTTTGGATAAATTCATTATTATTTGGTCGAATTTAGAAATTTGAAGGTCAAAATTTTAATTTTCTTCAATAATCTAAAAATAACGGTAATTTTGTAAATAACGGAATTATAAAAAAGTCACAGAACAAAAGTTGCTGCTGAAGCCCTAAATAACCATTTTTCAACAATAAAAAGTTCAAACAACAGTTCAAAAAAAGTTTAATGACTTCTACATGAATTCTGAATCAAAATTTTACTACCTCTAAGATTGTACAACAAACAAAAAATATATTTAATATATTATTTTGATCCTCAATAAAAATGAATGATGGCATACCTATTGCTGGAAGAATAACGTTATCCTGGGGATCATAAAATATGAGTTATTTTGCGTTTTTCTTAACAACATTATAGATAATGGACCGATTTTTTAATTTGAACGTGTTTTCGGAAATAAAATAAATACAAATATGTTTTTTTAATTTGCTTTTACATATTCCAAGCTTTTGGCCAATTCAAAACATATTAATATCAATCTTATTTTTCATAAATATTTCAATTATTTTATGAAATCATAAAATTTTTTTTATAATTTTCAAGCAAAAAATTTTAAAAGTTTTAGATATAAATGTGGTGCGGTGTGTCAAAAAAATTTATTCCGAATTTTATAATTTTCTTTCAAAATTTGAAGTTTTAAATAAAATAAATTAAAATACATACATATGTATGTATGTATGCATTTAAAATAGAAAAACAAAAGTTTTGGGAAAAATAAAAGTAACTTTAAATATAAGTTTTTAATATAAATAGTATTTTTCAAAAATAAATAATTAAGTTTTTTTAATCAGGAGCTATTTTATTATTTTCGGGACTTGGCTCGGGGGAAAACATCAATAAGATCTTCATAGTTTATTTCTTGCATAAATTGGGGTTCTATAGATAATAATGCAGAAGCATTAAGTCGATCTTGGCCCATACTTACATGTAGATAGTTTTTTAACCTTTTCAGTGTGGAAAAAGATCCTTCTGCTGAATATTTCGTAGCAGGGATACTCAAGAAAAATATTATTTAAAACTTTTTGAGCAGTGATGGGGACTTGCTGTTTTCCCGGCAAATCTAGCAATTTTGGAAGCAGTGGAAAAAATTATTTTTCGTATTTATAGGGAATTTATTGGAAAATTTCAAGCGAAGGGAAAAGAGGACATGTTTTTCATTTTAAGGAAAATGTAGGTAATTTTTAATACTTTACTTTTTTCCTTTTTATTAAGTTGTAATTGCGTAAAACACCACACAAAAGTGACAATACATATAAAAATTTTAAATTCAAATTTTGTTACGGTATTACGCGAGATATTTCATACAGACAGAAAACATCTTTCGGTAAATAATTTCCTGGGAATAGATTTTGTATGAAAAACAAAATTAAAATTTGATATTTGTTATGTTTAATATATAAATTAAGACTTTTTAAAATTATATATTAAGCTATTTTAGATATTCAAATGCGTTCTTCGACAGATTCTATCTTGCCGGGGTCTCACATTTTTTTAACATCGTCAAAATTTTATTAAGCATTCGGAATTAAGATTTGATTAACCTTGTGAGAGCTACGAATACTTATTTTAAAATTAAATTTTGTACCTGGCGATATAAATGTTAAAAATTTTAAAAATGCAAATAAAATCTTCGTTTTTTTTAAAACAATGAATTTTTTAAATAGGGAAAAATGTAGGGAACTTTTTTGTGTGTATAGGGAAAAAGGGGGAATTTTTTCGATACATGTAGGGATTTTTTTATATTTCTGCTGGCATCACTGTGATATGTATCAACAAAACAAGAAGTTAGGTACAGAGGCTTTTTGGGAATATTATTTTATTTTTTTTATTAAGTCTTAGGTCAGAATCGGTAACCATCTAAGTAAATTCAACAATTGAATTACTTAACATATGTATATAATTTAATAGAAATTTCATATTCGTTTAAAGCAAAACTTGGCCAAATTAATTTTCAAATTTGAATTGCCCTTACATTGTTTTTCCTGTAATTTTTGGCGCCCTTTAAATTATGCCGCCCTAGGCTCGGGCCTCACGATATCCTGATTAAACACAATACATGGTTCAAATATAATGCAATTGAAGTTTTTGGCAGTCAGCCTCAGTATTGTTCTAAATGAAGAATCAGCAAAAATTAGTTCGATGTTGTTTTCTAGAACATCTTATGAACTCCAATTTCATTTTCTAATGCAGCTTAGTTTTATTGCTAGCATCTTTCATGCTACTGTTTGACTCACACAAGACTCGTCTATATCCCAAGTTTCCTGTTACTGTCCCACTTTTTAATTTTCATTTACGACCAGTTAACTTCATCAAAATGTCGTAAATGTTTTAAAGTAGTTGCTACCATATAGACGGGGGGTTCGACTACATATCGTCAGCTTATTATTAGTTTGGTTTACCGACCATTATTAAAAAAAAAAAAAATATATATATATATATATATATATATATATATATATATATATATATATATATATATATATATATATATATATATATATATATATATATATATATATATATATTGTACACGTCCTTTTCATGGTCCTGTTTTACGAAGAGGTAGCCAACTGCCCTTCCGAGCTACGTGACCATTCTGTCTCATCAACAGCATCTGTGGATTTTGAAAGAGCTTCCGTGGTTGCCCGAAGTCTGGATCAGTCAGTAGCGCTGACCGAGCGAAAATTTGATAATAACCACAGTCACAATGTGTGCTTCAGAAGGACACTTCCCCACTTCCCCAAAATCGTACCACCATGAGCGTAGGCATGAAATCCAACGACAGAGCCTTATTTAAGTATCCTCAATTAGGTGGGCCCGCCGGAGGCATTCATATACGTAGCTACCAGATCCCTTGGTACCAGGGCTATGTAATTGGTTAGGACTTCTAAGGAGTCTAACCTACACATCTCTTTCTCAGTATAGCCTGGTAGCTATCTTTTAATAACTTCGCTACAGGAAATCAAAGAAATCTCTACTAACATTTTTAATGTTTTTATTTTTGTCTTTTACAAACTTGATCAAATTGAAGAAGGTCACAAATGTTAAATTCGAAATTAGAAGCGATCAAAAGACAAACGCCTGATGTCCTGCTATGAATAAGGATATAGTAATTTAATTGTTGTTTTTATATATTCAAAAGCCCTGAATCAATGGTCGATCTCCAAATATTCTAGAATCTTATGCGATGTATCCGGGATCAAAGGAAAATTTCATTAATAAAACTTACCAAAACAGTCTGCATTTATCAGTGGTGATAAAATCTTGGTGTGAAATCTGCGTTATCGGAAAACGCAGTTACACTTACAGTTACATTTTGGTCGAGTATCCGAGTGTGGATTTATAATATGTGCATAAGGGTAAGAGAAGAAACAAATCTGTGTGTATATGTGTGTGTGAATACTTATGTATAATTTGATTTTCATTAGTATAAAATTAATAATTAATTGACCATACCAAAACACAAACTTAAAAGTGATGCCATCATACGGAATATATAAAATATTTAAACATTTGCAAATGTGCTTCAAGTGTTTGTTCAGGTGTTGTAAATGTTGTGCAGTTTTGAAAATTCATATTTGAAATAATTTTACTGCAGACTTTGTGGAGTCTCTTTAATTAATTGATTTGTTTTATATCAAACAGAAGGAAATGAATAATTATAACTACATATGTAATTCATTCGCTGAGAGCTTCAAGTGGAACTTGTTAAATTAAATAATTATATTATAGCTGAAGAGCAAAGAATCTTTGAAATATCTTGAATTAATTACAATTGCCTTGTAGTTAAAATAGATCAATTAATTGGAAATAAATTACTACTATATTTATAAATGAAAGTCGTAACTTAGGCAGCTAAGGTATGCGGGTGGCAATGAAAATGTGCGCAATATATATTAAAATTTGCTTTTCCTGTCTAATACAAAATCCTTAAAAATTTTCTTTTATTCTCTAATGAAGTCTAGTTAATGAGTGATAATCGAAAGTTTAGTATTTTTATCGCTTTTGCAGGTCTTCCGATTTCAGAGAACTTTTTCTAGTTTTGACATTGAAAAAAGAATCTAAAAAGTGTCTATGATATGCGAAAACTTTTATGTTTCACACTAGTTAAAAAAAGATTAGTCGCTTTCTTGCAGAAAATACAATGAAATTAATTGACTGATATGTTGAGAATTTATTTGAGTTTAATTGAAACATAAGAATTAAAATCTTTCAAGTAACATATAAAAAACTATTAAGAAAACATTTGAGATGATTTTTGTGTATATATAATATAGAATATTTGAGATTTCATTATCCCTGCTTTGTATTTATAATATATATAAATCTGGTAACTCTAACAATGTAATACAATGATGAAATAGAATTGAAGAAGAATAAAAGGCACTTGTAGTACAACGAAGCACACGTGTTCATATTTTATTGGTTAAATACATTACATCAGCTGATACTAATTCCAATATAACTTCAGAGCGCCCTCCTTCGTTGGTACTGAGTAGCACAATCAACGGCGAAGTAAAATAAAATTAATAAAAAGAAGTAGCTACTAAACTAAACACAGCTTCAAAACTCGTAATGTCCTCCTCGCCACCAGAGGCGCTGCAACACTGCTCTACGAATAAACGTGCAGAAAAAAACAAAAAAAAACAGAGTTGTAAAAAAAAACGAATGAAGCTTCACCTCCTTTCATATCTATCACTATCCCTTCCCACTAGTTCCAGCACAATGGATTGCATGTGTAGGGGTCATCATACCCTGAGTGCTGGTCCAAGATAAAAAAAAAATAATATAAAGTCATGGTTTTCAGGAGGAAAATAACTATTAAAACAAAATACATCCAAGAGTAGATAATTGGAACATATTCCGAATATACCAGTCTATTTATTTTCGAAAAACTCATCCGTTTTTATATGTGACGTGAGACGTTAGAGTTTTCCTATATCGCAGACATTTTTGAGTCTGATTTTTTTAAATTTAATTTCTTTCCATTACATTTGCTTCTAATGAGAGCTACTTTGAAGTTGTTTTTAATTTGAATTTTTGATTAGTGACAACATTTAAAATTTTCGAAAATACATTTTTATTTATATGTATATAAAAACAAAATACATTTAGAATTAATCTAAGAACTACAAGACATAATAAATGATGCACTTAGAAGAAAAGATTGTTGGATCAAAGAAAGTGGTCGTCTGAGGAATCAAGTTTTATATTGTTATAATTTTTAGATAAAACAATCTTTTCGGTTTTTTATATTTTTACAGTTTGCTAATTTTAAAGTAATTTTGAATCTTTCGTGTAGTTTTTACGAAGTATATCAATAATTGGTTCAGATTTACTCTTGTTCAAATATTTTCCAAATTGAGCTTATTTTTGCCCTTTTTTAATTAAATTGATGTGTAAACAAGTAATATAATCCTTTAATTCTCGAAAAAGGAAACAAAAATTTTAAATTATTGCTAACTTAGAAAAAGGCTGTAAATTCAACTTAATTTTATTTTTAATAATTCTTCTATTGACTATAATAACACACTCTCAATAAAAATGTCAGCGAGATTAAGCTCCAAACAGCGCCTTCCTTCGTTGAGTAGAGACTCCAAGAAAAACTCGACTAACTTAATGTAAGAAATATTAATGAAACCGTAAAAATAATTTAACGATTTACGAAAATTTTTTTTATTTAGCGGAATTAAACCTAAAATGTATTTTGAACGATATCGCGATTTACAAAGCAAAGAAAACTTTAAGCAAATTGCCTCTGAGATAAAGAGTTCTTGTTAAGATCAAGAATGAAAATAATGAATAACAAAGAAAAAGATAATCCAAAAGCAACAATAAGCTTATGCACCACTTTGAACGTCTATCCAGAGATGGGCAGCTGCCACGGCTCAGATGTGAACATTTGATTTATCTACCTAATACTTCTTATGAAATAAAACCCTGTGACAGACGTATCGAAAGAAAGTGAAGCGAAAGGATCCCGTTGGTCCTTTTTTTTTTGGTGCAGAACACTTAAATCCTTAGCGCTTTTCACAGGAAATCCTCAAAGTATTTTTAACTAACTACTGTTTGTAGGTACTTTTGAACAAAAATGTTTATGGAACTTTAAAAACAATAGATATTCACATATTGGAAAACAAAAATCTCTTTGTTTCTTTATGAAATCTATTTAATACATACTAAAAAAATTAAAAATTAAAGTTGAGAAAAAGTCCAAAAATTTTAATTTGGGCGCCTCGAAAAATAGGTTTTTGATATATCGTAATGGAACTTTTTTTATCATGCCAAAAGCTATCGAAAAATTTATAGAACAATACCGATTGCTAAATCCTACATACAGCACATAATTTTGGGTATGTCAATATTTGGGGTTCTAATAAATAAACAAAATAAAAAAGTAATTCTTAAATTCGTAACAACTGCAAGAATAACAAACGTTAAAAAGTCACCGGAAAACAGCATACATACATCACAGCAGCGATGGAATATTTAAAAATGTTGAGAAAACTTATTTGGCTGGTCTATTTTAGTAATTTTTTGGTCATAATACTGAACCTATTTTGGAAAGATTTATATTTAGGGAGCTATAAAGGTTTCAAATGGAACCATCAAGCAAAGTGGTGTTAAGCTGGTTCTTATACTATAAAAATGTACGTAGTATAAAAGTGGTGTCTCATTAAACACAGCTTTTTGCTGTGTTCAATAAGAACTGTGCAAACCCAGTCAACTGTCCACATCAACAAGCTGCAATGTTGATGATATACTCATACCATGGTTTATTTGAGAATATCAAACACCGTATTCCGTTTTATATTGCGATTGGCATTTTTTTCATCTGTGACCACAGTGCCACCAGGCATATTATTTGTTTTGACAACTACAAACGAATTTAGTTTTATTGTAGAAACGACACTATCTGCATAACTTGCCTTTTTACACATATAATCAAATATAAAAACTAATATTATAGTACACATACTACAAATATATCACACTACATTAGTATAAAGACTGTACATGGTATGTAAATTGTACACAAATTTATGTATATGAGTAATAAGATTTTTTCTGCTGCTTCAGGTGCCTCACTCCACGCCAGCCTTTTAATATTCAGTTTTTTTTCACTATTTATAACAAATATTTGGTAATTTTTAAATTTATTTAAAAATGTTAATAAACTTAGTTTATAACTGGCCATTTCTTTTTATTTTTCGTTATTTATTTAGTTTTTGACATTTGGCTTGCAATTGTAAGGCGTTTTTATTTCTCACTGAACATATTTATCTTTAAACGTACATATGGAAAGGGTTGCATACCGATTTTTTATCAATTAGTACTAATTGCTCAATTTATTAAGTCAGTTCATGTATGGTAAATTGAACTCAATTAAAGATTTATTTGTGTAAATTTCCCAATTTGGCAATTTATATGGACGTCTGTAACTTTGCTAATAAAAGATGCTGAGTACTATGACCATCCATTGACAATCCGTTAAAATAAAATAGTCGCATTCATAACCGAGTTGTTTCTTTTTAAATGAGATATATCATGGTTTTGTGTTGGTTTTGTGGTTAACAATATCACATACCATCGTGTTGCATATGTGACATCACAGCAGTAAAGGTAGTTTGCCAAATGTGCCAAATGGTCCAGATGTGGTAATTTTTTTTAGTAGGTTTAGCAACTTCCCTTCGCAATGGACCTTTTAGGTCTCCGAGTGCTACAGGCATTACCTTTCGTAACCTATAGGAACGTCATCGAACTACGTTTCCTTCAGAAAACACAGTCAAATCACAAAAAGTAAAATTTTTAAGTCATTGGAACAAACGTTTTGCTTAGCACCTCTTTCATGTGTAAATTAACGGATGATCTCAATTTTCGGCCATCTGTGCAGTAACGTATTAGTGACCTAGAAAATAATTTCACAGCTCACAGTTTAGGACTACTAAAAATGCAGCATTACAAGGCAGAATAACGTGCTTTCATTTTATTGAAAAATATCTAAAAAATAAAAAAAATAAAAACTTTGTTTTCTATTTGATTCAAATCTTGCGTTAATTTTGGGACATAATAATTTTATATATTAATTTAATTTTTACTATTTTTTTAATAATAATTTTACAAATAAATTCTGAAATATTTTTCAATCTAAACAGGAGTTGTTATCGTACTACTCCTACCTTCAAATATTACGAAAACTTTAAACTCATTTTGCCAAGTTTGATTTATTATTATTTCAAATATGAGTGCATTCGACAATTCATTAACTCCGTATCAGTAATGGAAGCTTATCGTACAAAAAGCGCCATTTGCAAGGAAATTTTTTCGTCATAAATTTGTTTTACAAATAATTGACAATTTGCTGCACATTTACGCGAGGACCTCCTCATTGTTAAGTATACTTATTACAATTATTTAATATTACTCATACGTTTACGTGGTGAATCTTAAATTTTGCAATTAAACAACAATAATGTGAACAACAAAATATTTAATACCGAAAAACTAAAGGAATCGAAAATAATTCTACACTTAGAAAAAATAAGTTAGAAGATATGCATGGTGGAATAATATTGGTAGTATCTAAGCTACAGCCAACCAACAACAGAAAACAACACTCCTTTTTATTGTTGTTTAGTACTGAAGCTGTCAAAAAGCTTAAAAGAAAAATGGCAAAAAATTATATATTTACATGTGTGTTTGCTTTCATTTTCTGCTCTATAAAGAATTTTTGTTTCACTATACTTTTCTTATTTGCATTTGTAAACAAATGTTCAGTGTGCTTTTTAAACAAATTTAGGCAGAAGTGAACTGGTAAAAAAGTTCTTTAACGCGTCGCTGCTACCTGTATTATTCTACTATGAAGATATGCTAAAATAAAACTTAGAACAAAGTTAATTATACTGTAAAAAATACAAAAAATATTAAAACTCGAAAATAATCGATAAAAATTAAAATATCTAAAACAAAAAAACCTGAATTGGAAAATGTTAAAACTCGGAAGAGTCACTAATATCGCAAAAGTGTTGAAGGCTTAAAAATGTATATATATATATATATATTTTTGTAATTTGTGTAGAAACATGTTTATGTGGAATTTACTAATAACATACATCGCATACACTAGGTTGTGAATTTGAAAATTAAATCTAAGAAATAAATCCAAAACTAGGGCTTATAATTACTAATATATTAGTACTTACATGCAGCAAATGCAAGATATTATAAATCGTAATACTAAAAATATTTGAAATATTTTGTTGCTACTAAAAATTGCTCATCTGTATTCAATATTACAAAAAAAAATCACAACATGAGATTTAAATTTCTATTAGCTTCTCTAAATAGTATTTAAATTCTTCATTTTATACAATAATTAAATTATATTTTTGTGCTATAGTAGCACATACACAGAATCAGTTGAACTAATATCATTATTATTAAATGTGTTTTATTTGCTACAAAAATAAAAACAAAATTTCAAAAGATTTAAAATTTCTTTCGTTTTTCAGCAAAATTTTTCACAGAACAAACTTATTTGCATTTATTTTCCTTTCAAAAGTTTCACAATTTTGCTACTAAAATTATACGAAAATGTAAAAAATATATTTTTGGTATGAGAACGGTATCAAATTAATAGCTTTCATATACATATGTACATATGAGTATTGCACAAAGTGTAAAGCGAGTTCAGTTTACCGGTATTGTTGATATTACAACGAATTCCGCACAACCGTTTAAATAGTAATAATTCAATACCTCGTGAACTATTGAGAATATCTAATCGAAATTTCACATAGACTAAGTTGAGGTATTCCTAAGATGACGAGCTTGTGCAAGGCACCCTAGCATGACGATGGAAGAAAGGGTGGCCTACAACAATTTTCCGCTTCGCATGTATAACATCAATAAAAAACATCAAGATTTTGTTTATTTATACTTATACTTCAAATGGTGAAATTGATTATATAAGAATAGTTCCTAAATATATCTATGAAAAACACGCTTACACACGTGTGCGTTATCTTTTTCAGTTTTAGAAATAGCATTCTATTTTTTATCTTTAGAATTTGGAGCGATTTAATTCAGCTTTTTTAACGTGGAGGGCTGACATAAAGTCAAATAAGTTTGTTAAAATATTAGATATTCTCTGTAAAAAGTTGCATGAGAATATAAAATTTCTGTAAAATGCTACACGCATCTGAAATTGGAACATTTAAAAACTCTATTTGTTACGTTTTCGTCCAAAACGCTGTTATTGTTTTCCCCCATATACAAAATAAATTTCTCTGAAAACTCTAAAAATAAAATCGTTAATAATCGTGCTAAAGAAAGCAAGCCTTATAGAGCGTCACATCCAACCGTATCTACACTTTGCCAATTTCGAAACAAAATTTAAAATTTCTTCTAAAATACCCACCGATGATAACAAAACCATATTTCCCGAAAGCTACTGCTTCACAAGATGAAAAACGGTTAGTTGGTCAATAGAAAACAATTCTATCTAAATTTCATTAGAGTATCTCGATCCGTTAAAGTTTTATGCGGATTCGAATATTACACTTATCTCCCACAAAATCACTTGACAACAACATTTTATAACTCAACCGCAAATTATATTTTTAGAGAGAAGCGCGAAAAATAGTGAATATAGTTAAAAACGAGTATTTGATAGACATGTTTGTAAGCGTGGATCCATGGAAGGATCCGCCTAAACAAAATATTTCTCTCTTTCTGTATTCCGAAGAGAATATAACTATGTGTTCTCGTTAAGGAAGTCATTGTTTATTTTAAGTCAATTTTAATTTTAAATTAATTTTAAATTAATTTTAAAATAATTAAAAAATTGTGCTCCTCAAGGTCGATTTAATATCACAGTTCAACATTTGGAACTCAATATTAAAATTGCATGTGAAAATAGCCCCAAAAATAAGAACTCTTGCTTCATTCGTTTTTGCAAGTTGGGTGCATGGAAAATAACAAGTATACGTACGATACAACCGTGTTAAAATATAGAAAAAGTGATAAAAATCCATTAAATAATTAATGCAGCCAACTAGACAAAACGAATGATGCAGAAGTTCTAATTTTTGACCCCAAAATCATATGTTGTACTGTGTTATCTATATATATATATATATGCAAATTCCTTGCCCCAATAATTTATTATCAAATAACATCGCCATTTCTGGACTAATTTTCAAAATGCTTCTTGCATTTATTTTCTAATATTTTTTTTTAATTTGAAATGTACAGGGAAAAAATGGATTATTAAATTACTTTGTCGTTTGTAGACCAATTTTCAAAACTGTTTTTTCGTCATATGTGAACCAATATTCAAAGAGAAAATTAAACATCGGGAGAACACCAAATACGCCTTAGAATTGAACGAGCTCGAGCAACACGATGCATGATTAGCAACTTATCGATTTCGAACTTCAACCTCAAAGACGAAGAGACCGTTATATTGGGCAAATATAATAAAACAAATGTGCTGCTGCGTCTGATTCCCACGATTGTATTTTTTTAACTTGTATTATAATTAATTATTAAATCTTCAAATGTGAATTGAACTAACAATAAGCATTAAAATATTTAATAAAATATTTTTAATACGAAGTCCACGGTTGATTCTTTGGATGTTCTACGTCTCTCGTGGTCGCCTTCTCCGCCGAATGTGTCTCTATAATTTTGAATGTTGCGGGCAAATGGATTTGGGTGCAAGTGAAGCTTCGTTAAATATTTTTCCACGTATTGCAGCTGTAATTATGCGGAGTAATAAGAAAAAAAATTTATTAAAACGAACAGAGTTTTTCTTTGTTTAAGAAATTTAAACACTAAAATTATAAAAGCAATTAAAATCATAATAAGCAATGCAATAATTTTTATTACTATTTTTATTTGTTCTGAGCGGGAATTCCCATGATCCCGAGATATTTCAATTTATTTCCAAGGAAATGAACCGGGAACAGGTGAACTGTGAGTGATATTATCGTATGTTACAACAACTAAATTTTATAGGAGAGCGTTCTTATTACTATAAAACTGTTACATACCATAAAATGTGTATTGTGTTATCTCCATAACCATTATATTTATCGCTATAACATTTTGTCAACAGATGAATTAATGGAATTAGATCCAGTTTGCATAAAAAATTAGATTTAAACGTGTAACATATGATAACTTTGCGCACAGGGGTCGATATAATCTTAAAACTTAATTCGGCTTAGAAATTTTATTTTCCGTCATCACACCAATAAGGCATAATCCAAATAAAAGAAGTCAACGATAATTTTGTTCTTCGTAACATAGAAAATGTAGTTTGGCTTCATTATATTATGTATATCTTAACATTCATGCACTTTCAGATACTAAAATAGAAAAATATGTCTAATTTAAAAATTTTAAATAAATTTAAATTTTATTACAGTAAGCAAAAATTTGAGGTGTTTATAAATTTCATTTTGAAAAATAATTAAAGTCCTTTAAAACTTATTCGGTTTCTTAGTTATACTTTGTACTGAATGCAGGAAACGAAATAATAGATACATATTTTGTGCACACGTGTGCATTCTTTATATATATGAATGTATGTTTATACACACATACACACGTTCATACATATACATAAGTGATGCCATATATTGAGTTGGTAGGATGAGTAAAGTACAAATACCAAAGCAGAATAATACAGGTAGTGTTAATATTATAAAGAAGAACAACCCATAAAAACAAAATGGATTTTTATTGTTGCATTGGTAGTCCCGTTTGTCAAATTTGAGACTACAGTGTGCCTGTCAATTGCATCTTTTTCAGTTTTTGTAATGTTTCTAAACTTTTTATATTAATTTTTCTTAAATTTTTATTTAAAAGAAAATAAAAAGTTAATATATTTGTTTATTAATATATACTTTTGTTTTACTGTTTATATTTATTACCAAGCCGACGTCAGTACTCACTAGATGATTGCTTAATTAATAGAAAAGCTGAAGTCAAATAATGTACGATGAAATTAAAAACAACAAACTTCAATTAAAGAATTATTCGCGTAACTTATATGTTAACATTTGGAAAGCATTTATAAAAATATTTTTATGGGAGCTTGGAAAATTTTCTTATTGTATGGAATCAGTTTAGTTGTTATTTAAAAAAGTTTTTGCAGCATGCAGCATGTATTTGTTGATTAAAGGATTTGGATCCACATCCAATGTTTAATCGATTGCCTGGTTTTGCTGATGGCTTATTAACATTTTTATATTTATTAAACTGACTTGATTTACTATTTTGAATACTTCATTTAAATTATTTTTCAAGCCATTTTCTATTTTAAAAACTGACGCGAATGGAACCTTCATCACACGTTTGTCAGAAAATTTTATCAAAAATCAAGCAGCCCTTATTTTATCCCACATCTCAGCACAGAAAGAAAAACGCCGTACTAAAATCAAGTTTTTTCTGCTTACTTTGAGTACGAGTCGTACCCAAAAACGGGATTACTTTATCCTGGAGTTCCTAAAATGAACACAAAATTCTTTGATCACGTGAAAATTTTTTAATCAACTAAAAAATTAAATTGAGCACTTAATAGTCCGTACTTAAATCAATATTTCTGTACTTTTAACATCGCTTGGGACGGATGCATTGATTTTTCTTTTTAGGGAGCAATTTATGATTTTTAACACTAAACTTTCCAGTATTATAGCTGGTACTTATGTATGTGATCGGACTTATGAGAAAATAACCATATATTGATTTTTTTTTGCGAAAGGAAAAGTTACAAACCATATCCACCACATCAGTTCAAAGTTATCTGATATAAGTTATCTGATATATTCAGGGACGATATTCTAACTTCAGATTGCGATACTTATTAGTATTCAAAATAAAAATATTTTGTGGAAACGTTATTGTTCCATAGCATTCGCTATGGCCTTGTCACTCCCTGTCACCCTTATTAGAAAACACTTGAAATTGCAAACGGAAGGATAAACTTATGTAATGCTTTCCTTTTCCAAACCCACAATAATCTGTAGGCGGCTAAGGTTTCATTAAAAGAATTATGAACTACCACATGCAGATTCCAATGATTTTGAATAAGAAAATTTTGTTTGCAGACATGTTGATTTTGTGAAAGAGCAAATATGAAATTTATTTGTACGCCAGTGGGCAAATTTATGAACATGCAACTTGCAATTTTTATTACACAAGCAGAAGAGACATATTACATAGTACACATGTATGTACTACAGCAAATATTTATATGTGTACTTCGTAAAAAAATAGTGTGGCTAAAGACTGAATAATAAAATTTTCTTTTAGATTTCAACAAGTTTTTAAGTAAGACCAAACAATTATCTAGTAATTTGTTAAATATATGTATATTAAGATTGTAGAAGGGCTGTTCACATATTGCGGAACTCTCTATAGGTGGAGGAGGAGTTTGTGTATTTGTTTCGGAATTAATAATTTATACAGAAACAAATTTAAAATGTATTTCGTAGGAGAGGGTGAGGGAATCTAAAACCGCAAATATTTGGAATAATTTAATAGATACCCAGAAGGACGATTACTGTATTACGTAAGTTTTCTGTGATGATGAGTTTTGTATATTTGATAAGCAAAATTGCAAAGTAATAATATAAAAATACTCGTTCTTCAGAAAACGAGTTCAACGTTTTTAATTTTCTCAAATCTCAATGGAAAAATAAAAGAGGTGAGTAAACACGATATTTGTATGAATTTTTTATGTAAAATTACGAACAATACGATCAATAATTATGTTTTCATAACTCAAAAATCACGTTCTTTGAGATATTACTAAGTTGCAATGAAAGTGCGTTATGTATATGTGATTTTTAAAAATGTTGGTATTTTTTCCTATTGATTTTTTTAAAAGTTTTACTACTTGCGAACATAATATGAAATTAATTCAAAGCTTCTATGAAATCATTTGTATTACGAAAAAATACTGTTGGTATTTAAAGAGCGTAAATTTTTTAGATTAAAAAGTTCGCATAGAGCTCAGCCAGAATTTCAGGCTGCCTAATTTAAACAAACTGATATTCATGTTTGACAATTATTCGTGCATCTTTATTTTTTCTAGTACGCAGCTGAATATAAATGTCAACGGAATATTTTACTTTTATTGTCTATAACAACATGCTGAAACTATTTTCCGTTGTAATAAAAAGTAGTATTTAGTAATAAAAAGACCGACCGACGAAAGAACAAATATTTTTGCCGATACGATACTGATACCGATACTCCAAACAAATATCGAAGATTACGATGCCGATCCCTGCATATAATATTGGGCTACGTGTTCTATTATAGCTGGAAAGGACTAGTTACAACATGGTCCTATTTAACGCAGTCATGGACTATGTCATTTTCAAAGAAGAACATATTGCTATACGACAATTGTTTGTGCTTTCTCGATAGTACTCGTGCAGAAAAAGCTTCTTTTGGGTGGTCCCTTTTTAATGACATGGAGTAGTTTTTGGGTCAGTCAGATGTAACGCAAGCCTGGTCCATGTGGTCTGGTTGGTTGGTTGGTTTACGTGGCTGCCCACTACACGTAGGCATTCAAGTAGAATCTATATGATTCCTTTTTGAAAGGACCACTACACTCGTCGGTGTCAAACTATGTGGAACCGTATCTAACTACTCGGATACAGTGGTTGATACTAGATCCAACCCGTCGCATTGAGATATCTAATAAGATCGCTCAGTCCTATCTCTGTACATGACTGCCTAAAAACTTGTGTCTCGAGATATGCAAAGCCGGACATTCCCAAAGAAAGTGGAAGATTGTCTCCTCTTTGCTTTCTTCTCGACAACTACGGCAGAACTCGTTATAGGACAGACCTATCCTACTAGCATGTCTGCCAACCGTCCAGCGCCCCGTCACAACTGCGACGACCCTCGAGATGTCCTTGCGGTTTCTGCGTGTTAGTTGTATTGAGCGCTTATAATTATAGCAAGGCCACAATTTCTTTGCAACCTTGCACATGCTTATATTGCGCCATCTGCATTCAGCCTTATGGAAATAATGTTTGAAGATGCAGTTCCTAATAGTGCCAAACGGCGTGGCTACCGTTTCGGCGCTGGAGGCATTCAGAGCAGAGCCAGCCCTAGCCAGCTCGTCTGCCTGTTTGTTGCCTAAGAAATTGCTGTGTGCTGGAATCCAGATAAGGGTGAGATCAGCCTGATCACCCAGTCTAGATAGCACCCTCTTGCACTGCCCTACTAGGATACAGGAGGTGGTATGTGATCTTAGGGATAGAAGCGCTGCTTGGCTGTCGACAAAGATGCCGAATTTACCTTGTACCTTCCTGTTGACCTGCATTCTGGCCGCTTCCCTTATAGCCAGAATTTCGGCCTGGAAAACTGTGGCTTCGTTAGGGAGACGGAAGGAACGTTCTATACCTAGATCATCTGAAAAAAACTCCAGAGCCGACACCGCAGACCATTCTTGATCCATCAGTATATACTCTGACGTCATATTGTCTAACTATTGTACCTCCCTTCCACTCCCGCCTGGATGGAAATAGGACTTTGAACACCTTATCAAAGTTCAGATGAGGTACCATGTAATCAGTAGATTTCCTCAGCGTAGGGGGTAGTTGATCCAGGATTCTGGCGTGACCATACGACCTTGATCTCCACCACCCAGATGCCGCTAATCTTGCCGCGCTGCTTGAGGATACCGCCAATACATGAAGGTCAATCGGAATAAGGTTAAGTAAAGCATTCAGAGCCTCCGAAGGACTAGTACGTAAACATCCTGTTATCCCGCCACAGGAGGATCTCTGTATTCTGTAAAGCTGATCTACCACGTATTTCTTACTTGTGGCCGGCCACCATACTACAGCGCCGTAAGTCAGTATTGGACTCACGATTGCTGTATACATCCATTTAAGCATGTTGGGGTTTAAGCCCCATTTTGAGCCAAACATCCTACGACAGGAATAGTAGGCAACCGTTGCCTTTCTAACCCTGTGTTGAACGTTCAGTTTCCATGAAAGTTTTTGATCTAGTATAACTCCTAGATATTTTGCGTTGTCCGATAGGGACAGTTGATGATTCTTCAGCCGAGGAAGTCTGAAGTTCTGTACCTTGGTCTTTGTGGTAAATAGCATCAGTTCCGTTTTGTTTGGATTCACTCCTAGCCCACAGTCTGTAGCCCAGTTACTGAGTGTGCCCAAAGCGTTGGACATGATATCGCTAATCACGTCCGTGAACATCCCTGAGACCACACACACAACTTTAACCCCCACGGCATCTAATCTGAAAACTATTGTGTTAACAACAAGAAGCCAGAGCAAGGGTGAGATCACCCCACCCTGCGGTGTACCTCTGCATGCCCATTTAGACCTCTCGCTGTTACCAAATTTCGCGGTGACATTTCTTGCCCCCAGCATGTTTATTATCCAGTGGATGATGTAATCCTCTACATCATTGTCCCGGAGAGCATTTTGGATGGCTGTCACCGATACATTGTTAAAGGCACCTTCTATATCTAGGAAGGCCGCCAAAGTGTATTGTTTATGTTCCCTATGAAACTAACTACTTCGTGTAGAGCTGTTTCTGTGGAGCGTCCCTTAAGATAGGCATGCTGGCTATTTGAGAGCCTTGACGATCCCAATAGCCGCTGCCTAATATGGGTGTCTAATAGTCTTTCCAATGTCTTTAGCAGGAAAGATGAGAGGCTGATTGGTCGGAAGTCCTTTGCGTCTTCATGACTTCTTCTACCGATCTTCGGAATGAATACGACTCTGACTTTTCTCCAGCTAGTCGCAACGTGGCTAAGAGAGAGACAGAGTTTATAGAATTTAGAAAGCCAGGGGATGATGGAGCTTTTCGCGCTCTGTAACATCTTTGGCATGATGCCATCCGGACATGGCGATTTAAACGGTGAGAAACTGTCAATAGCCCATGAGATTTTATCCGAGGATATTAGCTCATAATTTACAGTCATTTGTTGCCCACTGATAAAGCTGTTCGCACTGTGCACGTCCTTGCAGCCAGGAAAGTGAGTGTTAAGTAGTATGTCTAAGGATTCCGCAGAGGAATCTGACCAGGAGCCGTCCGCCCTTTTTATAAAAGTTGGACAAGAGTGATTCGTAGCCAGAATCCTAGCAAGCCTTGCAGAATCTCTGGTATTATCTATGGACTCACAGTAGTTTCTCCATGAGTTACGTTTGGCGATTTTTATAGCTTTTTTATATATATTCAGCTTATCGCGATAGGGTTTCCACATTTTATTCTCGTAGCTTGTGTTGAAAGCCCTACGTGCCTCCTTGCGTAGAATAGAGAGTTCTGAGTTCCACCAAGGAGGATAGCTTTTCCGGGCTTTTGTCAAGGGCAGGAGATCTTAAAGGCTCTAGTAATAGCCTTGTTGAAGATGTCCACATGGTGTTCGAGTCCTTCTATCGTATTCTCGATCTCTGGTACTCGTTTTAGTTTTTGCTTTAAAATCCCGTTGAACTTATTCCAATCTGTTCTCTTCGGATTTCTAAAGCAATGTTTATTTTTGTTTTGAAGTCTGACTTCAAAGAGTATCCAATTATGATCCGAAAAAGATCTTTTATTGGACACCCTCCATTTGTCGATCAGAAATCTAAATTTGTCGTTCGTAACAGTAATGTCCAAAACTTCCTCCCACCCTCTAAATCTGTCCGAGCTCGGAAAGATAAAAGTCGGCGAGTTGCCGGAATTACAAATTCTTAGATTGTGAGAATTAATGAAATCTAGGATATGCTCACCTCTTTCGTTGATTTCACTACTACCCCATATTGTGTGCCTAGCATTGGCATCACAGCATAAGATGATGTCCTCGTTGGCGCCCATAGATGACATAACCGCTTTCAGCTCGTCTGGCGGTGCTGGTTTGTCATGTGCCATGTAGCATGATGCTATGAGGAAGCTTCTGTCTTCGGGCAGCTCGACCTTAGCAACTGTTAGGTCCGCTGAGCTGAGCTGTGTGCAGAGAAAAATGTTAATATGTTTCTTGGCTATTAGGCATGATCTTGGCTTACCGTATCCTTTCGCATAGAGCACATTGTACGTGGACAAAGGGAACCCCTTTACCTCGGAGTTCGCCACCCATGGCTCTTGCACCACGCAAATGTCGAGATTCTCCTCGGCTAGGAGAACCTTGAGATTATCTGTCGCACACTTGGAGTGCTTCTGATTTATTTGAGCGATTTTTGTCGCCATTGTTGTCTATTATTCCGTTGCCGGCTCTGCCAGCTGCATACCAACCAGAAGGTTGCTAGCAACCTCGACGACGTCTTCGTCTGTACCAACAGAACTGGTTGGGCGGGTCACCTTGACCTTGGCGTCCCTCACACCGAAAAACAGCTTGGAACCTGTTTTTCAACAGCCGTTGCGCCAGGTTCCGTGATGGAGAGGATGAGGCAGGTACCGTTGGTGCCGTGGTCCTCAGTACGTATGACCGACCAGTCATCCATCGGAATGCCGGGGTTCTGAAGCTTCAAACACTCTAGCATTCTTCCACCGTCTTTGCCCATTTTTGGTAACCAAACCCTTGCCCGCGGTCTCAATGGGATCTCCCCCGCAGGGATGAGTTTAAGACTTAACCCATCCCAAGCTTCACTAATCTTAGCGATGCTATTACTGAGGAACTCCCTTGAGAACACGTCCAAGCCAATTTGGATTCGATGGCCCCCCATTCCGTTATTACAGGAGCAATTTTGTCCTCCTTCTTGTTCAGCGGTGCCACTAGCAGTTGGTCTTTAACTACCTCGTTAAAGGGCCTTCTTGTGGTTAATGACGTAAGTGGGGTTTGAGTGGTCGTCTTCGCTGCGACCTTTCTCCTTTTCGGCGATTTTTCGCTCTCTGCCTGGGAGCGGTTGCGTTTGGTGTTTGTGGCTCAGGATGTGCTGGGTATCGAATCCCTAACCTTTAGGTATTCATCTACCACAGCCTGGTATTTCACCTTATCCGCGGCGTCACACTCATGAGTAACTCCATTCGCAGCTTTCTTAGCAATATTGTCTAGAATGAAGACGGCTTTGGAGTACTGTGATTTGAGGATATCTTTCTGGCTCCTCTTTTTCTTAGACTTGCCCTTCACCTGGCTCTCGGACTCGAGTGCCTGTGTATGGGTTTTTTTTTTGTTGTTGCTTGTAAGGCACGTTGTGCAGATGGTAGGGTACTGTGTCTTTTACCCTCTCTATCCGAGAGGCCGACTACTGTCTCCTGGCTGGTGGAAATGAGGTCGTCCTCTGAAGAGACTTCTTCCCTTCTGTGTTTTTGTTTGTTTCTGTTTATTTTTTCATTAATGTTATTCATATATTGGTCCCACGAGTATGCCAGTAAGGGGTGTGACCATCCACACAGTAACGGCGTGCGTGGACTAGACAAGAAAAATTACAACCGGCCCGTGTCTTGGCACCGGAGGGGGAGCTGCTATCAACTAGTCTTCTTTATCCACTAACTAGCCATTCAGATCCTCGGCACAACCCTCCACCTTGATCTTACAAGTGGTGGAGAGACAGGATGGAATAGATGGGAGGAGGTTGGGGAAGGATGAGGGGTATGTGGTTAACCTTTAGTTGTGAAGGCCTTAACGAATCCTTACCCATGTGGTCTAACCCATCATAATGTTAAATATACCAAGTTTTCTACATACATTTTGGTTACTTTTGGACTAATCCTAGTCCTTTATGGATTATATTTTGCATGCGTGTTTGGACTAGTCGCATTATCTGCAGGGGATACGCGTATTGTATTTGAATTCAAAGTAAAATAAAACACAAACAGATAAATTTTTTTGTTAATATACAAAATTACCGCGAATAAGATTATTAACATTTAAAATTAATATTAATAGAATTTTTGCTTAAATAACCAAGTATTCTCAAATTTTGCTAAAAAAGACAATTTCATTTACTTTATGTAACTTTTATTGCTGCAATTGTTATTTAATCCGACAGATTATTAAAAAGTAGTACACATATGCACGTACTCTTGAAATTCATTTTGTTCCCTCGTTTGTACAAATTAAAGCCGTGCATTTGTGTAACAACAAATGTTACATACCACATACGAGTACTACAAGTATAAATGAGGAAGTGCGTACTACTGTTGTTGTAATACTTTGCTCTCACTAACTCACTCTATTCAGCAAACAAAAAATTTTACTTGTGCTCTTGCGTCCAAGACAACATTCCTTTGCTTGTATTTGAGAAAATACTATTTGTACAACAAAGTGAAGGACTTAGTTACGTCGGCAAGTGCATAAATTTTGATTCCATTATAAAAATGTTTTTTATGTTAAATTGGAATTAAAACAAGTTTCAAATCTTATAAATACAAACAGTTACGTACATACATATGTATGAAATAATTTATTTTTGTAATGTTTATTATTAATCAAAATAATAAAATTATTTAATGAACTACATATGTCCTTAACTATAACGTCTTTTATTAAAAAACTCTTGTATTTATATATGTATGTACATAAGTATACTTATTTATACGTTTGCTTATTTAAAAGAATGAAGTAGGAACTCTTCACACTCAATCTATTTAAGAAGACACAACTAATGCAACAAGCGCAAATTTACGTAAAAGTACACAAAATAAGCAATGATTTTTAAAACTTGTATTATTTGGATGGAACAATGCATGTCCTTAATACAAACACAAATGTAGACATTCATAACAAATTTCTGCAATGAAAAAGAAAAAAAAAGAAAGTTTCAGCAACAAAAGTTGCTGAACTGAAAGTTTGTTCGAACACTTTTTTTTGCAGAACCACAGTTTAGGATGGGCTGATGCTCATTTTCCTTAGATTATCTAATATGTAATAGCAAATACCATCAAAGCTAAATCAAAGGTATACGAGCAAGTCAATTTTTAATCTGTTGAAACGACAGCAAAATTGAAGGAAATTATTTCATTATTCTATTTAGATTTTATGATCTCCTTTTTCATGTGTATTTTCTCTTAGTTGGTCTTATGTAGCGAAATAAACATTGAATATAGTTAAGCAGTTTCAAGAACTCAACAATTTTTAATGTTTATTTATAAACAAATATTTAAAAAAAATTAAAAATTTTCGTTGTAAAAAATATCGGCATACAATATATAGATATGGGTATCGGCTGGATCCATAGTATAAATTACGGTAACAAATTTCTAATCTTTCTTCCCTAGAAAGCATAACTTAATATATGAACAGCCCCTTATTAGCGATTTTTAATGAGTTTTTACACACCCAAGAAGTGTTTCTATGGCGGACGAATAAAAGAAAATTTTCAAAATTTGATAAGAATATCTCCAACTATTACATGAGTCTGCTAGTCTAATGATTTCAAAGTAAAATAATTACTTTCTCATTAAAAATAATTAAAATTTATGACAAATTCTAAAACTTATATTTAAAAAATTACCCTCAGCCAACTAAGTTCAAATCATGAACTTATACATTTTTTTATTTATTTTAAGAATTTTTTATATATTTTAAATATTATTATTACTTTTTATTTAAAAAAATTTGTTCCACAATATAATTAAAAAATCAAGGCTCAGTCTCATTTATAATATTATTTTTATAATTTTTGCTAACTTTATCTTATGTTATCAGATAAAGGACAGTGATAAACAAATTATTTAAAGAATTCAGGAAGTTGCTCAAGCTTTCATCTATATATATAAAAATGAATCTGTGTTTGTATGAACGGGTACCCCGATAGGAGGACATTATTAATTTTCTTATATCTGTACAACTATAAGAGTGAGGATTTTTAAATTCGTCGAGTTTTATTCTTAGAATAACGTTCAATCTCCAAAAAATATACTGGTCGTATAAGATGAGGAAACGGTTATCCCCCATACAAAGCTATCGAGATACATAAAACGGAATGTGTGTTTGTATGTTTGTTTAATAGGAGAGCATAACTATAGACCGACCTTTCTGAAATTGTCGCAACACTTAGCTGGGGCTCTGGGACGCATTACAGACTACTTTTCCCTATCCAAGCCTATTTTAACGACAACAAAATTATGGTACTCCTTTCACATAATTTTTATCAGATTCTATGATAAACACAAGCATAACTTCGCCATTTGTAGACCATTTTTTAAAATAATTTTTGCGTGTGGAAAAGTTCAACTATTTTTTTTTTTGGCAATTGGGAGGAGGGTAGTTGCTGCAAATTGTTCGCTTCATCGTCATTTGTGGACCAATTTTCAAAGTGCTTTTTGCATATAGAAGAGGTCTACTCAAATTTGTTTTAAAATGTAGGGAAGGTATAGGAGTTTCAAAATGTTTACGCTAAAAAAATTTACCAATTTTCATAAATTTTTTTTGCACCTGGAATTTATGGAATTTGTGGGGAGAGGAGTTGGTGCAAATTACTTGCCCTAATAATTGATTATCAAACAGCATTGCTATTTGTAGATTAATTTTCAATTTGATTTTTGCCAATGGAAAAGGTCCAGTAATATTTTTTTTAATTGGAAATGTGCATGTCAAAAAAATGGATTTCCGAATTACTTTGTCGTTTGTAGAGCAATTTTCAAAATAATTTTTGCATATGGAAAGGTCCACAAACTTTTTTTGGGAAATACGGGGGTGCGTTGCGGCGAGTCGCTTGCCCCAAATAATTGGTTATCAAATAACTTCGTCATATGTGAACCACTTTACAAAAGAGAAGGTTGAACATGTGAAGAACACCAAATACGCCTTAGAATTGAACGATCTCGAGCACTACGATGCATGATTAGCAACTCATTGATCTCGAACTTCAACCTCAAGGGCCTCCATTATGTCGCGCAAATATAATGGAACAATTGGGCTGCTGCCTCGCATTCCCACGACATCAAATGACTTGCAATTTGACTTCAAAAGATTGCAGTTTTCTGTTCAGTTAGGGTTAACAATGATAATCAATAAAGCTCACGGTCAATCCCTGCAAGTTTATGACATAAATTTATCAAGTCCATGTTTCCCCCACGTACAGCTGTACTTTGCATGCTTCAGTATAGGCAAACCAAACAATTTGTTTGTTTTTGTTCTGCATGGACAAACTACAAATGTTGTATATCCTAGAGAGTTACAATAATTAATTTACATATAATTAAATAGTTTATTTTTAACTACACAAACACTTTTTATTTAGTTTTGTAATAATGGGGGTAGCAAAGCACACTGGGTTAAGCGAGTATTACATAAATTTAAGACACATAAGAGAAACAATTTGTTTTTAGCTATATTATTAACTCGTGGACCGAGTTTTCTATGTTATAGTTATTAAACAAATTTTGAGTTTAAGTCTGTAATAAAAATGTATATTCATAAACGTTTAATAACGCTAGATTAACAATGAAACACATTTAGCAATTTTTCCTTTTCTATTGGCAACCTTGTTGTAAATAACCTGCCATTTATTTAGTGATGTACACAATATGATTCTATTCTAAATTAATAATAAGTGAAAAAGTGTTCTTAGAACCTACGTTTGTTGTTCTTGAAGTTCGATAATTATTTGATCTTTTAACATATATTTGTGCATCACTAAATAACATCAACTGATTTAAGTTTCTCTGTTAAGTTTTTAACTGTTGTAGTATATCTTGTGTATTATGAAATGGTTACACTCCTTTAAAGTACTTACTTCATTTTTTTCTTGTTTTCGTATGAATTCATATTCTGTTTATTAATATCACATTTATTTAATATCTGCATAAAATGTAATTCGAAAGAAACGTAAGAATATACGCATTGACAGTTATGTATATAAGTATAAAACCAGTATTTATATTTTACATACTATACTCTTGATTAACTATGAACACTAAACTTTACTCTCTAAAAAACTAGCAAAGAATTCAGACGTTAATTTATTAAAATAAATTCATTATTATCCTAAATACTAAGCCTGGTTGTTTTATTGAGTATATCACAGTGGCGACGAGGATAACAATATTATAATTCAATGGCTACCAATAATAATAATTCAGTGGTTACTGCAATTTTCGGTAAGGTACCTTTTTTTGATCACACGCAAAAAAATTGGAGTGTGTTTCAAATGCAGTTAGACCAATTTTTAATAGCTAACGACATAAAAGTTGAAGCAAGGAAGAAAGGCATCCTTTTAACGTCTTTGTGCGAAACGTCTTATTTGCTACTGCAAAATTTAGTGAGTCCGGCTAAAGTACAAGATGAAACGACAACTTATGAGAGTTGTCTGGCCGTCATGAATAAGCATTTCAAGAATGCTACTTCTGGTTTTGCTGAACGATACAAATTTTACAACGCAACCAAATCATCCACGGAAACGATAAATGAATGGGCTGTGCGTGTAAGATCGTTAGCTGTATATTGTGAATTTGGAGCAAATTTGGAATCGGCGATCCGAGATAAGTTTGTAATGGGTTTGGAAAAGGGTCCAGCCCGAGACAAAATTTTTCTGGAATCGGTCGAATGCTCTTTAGACAAGGTAATTGAAATTGCCAATAATGTGGAGTACACCAAACACCAGTACGATCTTGCACATGATATTAAAGAAGAGAATATTCACTTCATTAAAAAAAGTAGAAGTAAACAGCAACAACAACGCCAACATCAGCAGCAGCACAATAAGGTAAATCAACAACATTGTAAAGTGTGTGGATTTAATAATCACAAGAGCGGGGACTGTAAATTTAAAAATTACAAGTGCAAGCAATGCAACCAAAAAGGGCATTTAAAAAAGATGTGCAAATTTAAAAATTGTAATTATATAGATAATACGGAATTAAGTTTATTTTCTATATCGAGCAATAATGATGGCCCTATAAAAGTTAAGATAATGATTAGTGACAAAACTTTTGAAATGGAGTTAGATACAGGGTCGGAATATAGTGTAATTTCTACTAATTTTTATAAGGCCTTCTTTCAGAATCGTAAGCTGGAACAAGTAGATATGATGTTAAAAACCTATAATGGCAAGAATATAATTCCTATTGGATTATTACGTGTTAAAGTACAGTACGGTAATATAACTAGAGTAATTCCATTTATAGTCATTGAACGGGGTGGCCCGCCACTATTAGGAAGAAATTTTCTAAAAACATTTGAAATAAAAATTGGAAATTTAAATTATTTGTTACCCATACCAACAACACAAAAACTGATTAGTAAATTTGGCAGCCTGTTTGATGGTAGTTTGGGACAATTTAGAGGTGGATTGGCAAGCTTAAAAGTTAAGGAAGGTACAATTCCAAAATTTTTCAGGCCAAGACCTTTACCTTTGACTATTAAAGACAAAGTAGAAAAAGAAATAGATGTTTTGGTAGAAATGAAAATTTTGCAGCCGGTAGGTTATTGTGAGTGGGGCACACCAATAGTTCCAGTGGTAAAGAAAAACGGAGGTATCAGAATATGTGGGGACTTTAAAGTTACTCTTAACCCATATTTGAATGTTGAAAAATATCCACTACCCCGGATTGAAGATATATTTTCAAAATTGCACGGTGGAGAGGAATTCACCAAATTAGATTTGAGCATGGCGTATCAGCAAATTCCATTAGATGAAAACTCGAGAAAGTATACCACCATTTCAACGTCAAAAGGACTTTTCCAATACACTAGATTAATTTATGGGTTAGCTTCGGCACCTGCCATTTTCCAAAGAATTATGGACTCTCTGTTGGCAGGCTTAGATGGAGTGGTAGTGTTTTTAGACGATATTTTGATCAGTGCACCAAATAGAAAATTGCACTTTGAAAGGATTGAGCGAGTTCTTAGCATTTTGAGCAAAGCTGGTTTCAAATTATCTGTGGATAAGTGTGAGTTTTTTTCTAAGAAAATACAGTACCTGGGGCATATCATTGACAAAAATGGACTGCACATGAATCCCGAAAAAATTAGTGAAATCAATAATATACCTTATCCCACAAATATAAAAGAGCTGCAGGCATTTTTAGGTTTGGTAAATTTTTATAGACGTTTTATACCTGACGTCTCGACCTTGTTACACCCATTGCACAACTTGCTACGTGCCGATACCAAATTCCATTGGAATGATAGTTGTTCAGCGGCTATCGATAAGCTTAAATCTTTATTGTTAGATGATAAGTGCTTAGCGCATTTCAACAAAAGTTTTGGTACTAGATTGACGGTGGATGCCAGCCCAGTGGGTGTGGGCGCCGTTTTGTCACAAATTGATGACAAAGGCGTAGAGCGTCCAATAGAGTTTGCCTCTAAGTCTTTAACAGACACGCAAAAGAGGTATTCACAACTAGACCGGGAAGCAGTAGCAATTTTATTTGGAGTAAAAAAATTCCATCATTATTTATATGGTCGTTATTTTACATTAGTAACTGACAATAAGCCACTGCATCATATTTTTAATGCCAAAAAAGGGATACCCTTAATGGCTTCGAGTCGACTTCAGCGTATTGCACTGACTCTATCAGGATACCAGTTTGATATTTGTTACATCAAGTCAAAAAACAATGTTGCCGATTATTTTTCGAGGTATCCAAAAAGTTCGAAATTTCTCTTAGAAGATTTCCCAAAAAATGTTTACATTAATTATTTACGAAACCTAAATGACGAGAAGTTGTTGGATTTTAAGACGATCGGTAATGAGACCATGAATGATACCTTGTTGATGAAAGTAAAAAAATTTATTAAACAAGGATGGCCAACGAAATGTAGGGATTCTGAATTGCTTCCATATTTCCTAAAACAAAATGAATTATCGGAAGAAAAAAATTGTTTGTTTTGGGGTTATCGAATAATTATACCAAGAAAATTAACAAAGGATTTAGTAAATGTTTTACACGCTTCCCATATGGGAATAGTGAAGATGAAGGCAATGGCTAGAGAGTGCTGTTGGTGGCCGGGACAAGGTCGAGATTTAGAAAACGTTGTGAAATCTTGTGAAGCTTGTGTAATGACTCGTCCGAGTCCACCACAACAAGAGTTGATAACGTGGCCTAGACCTGATGAAATTTGGTCTAGACTACACATAGATTTTTTCGGTCCATTTCTGAAACGATGGTGTTTAGTGATTGTTGATAGTAATAGTAAATGGTTAGAGTGTGTTGATATGGGTACAAATACAACTAGTGACGCCGTTATATCCGTTTTACGCGAACTCTTCGCACGGTTTGGATTACCCAAGAGTATAGTTTCAGATAATGGAACTTCTTTTGTTTCTAATAATTTTAGAAATTTTTTGCAAATGAACGGAATTGAACAAATAACAACGCCAGTAGGATATCCATCCAATAACGGGCAAGCAGAAAATGCCGTAAAAACAGTAAAAAACGCTTTAAGACGTAATTTAAAAGATACCCCATTAAAAGAATTTAACAGTGCTTTATGTCGCTTTTTGTTTGACTATAGAAATACCACACACTCCAGTCTTGGGGTTTCCCCCAGTTACATAATGTTTAACAAAAGAAAACTAAGAACTAGGTTGGATCTCATTAATCCTAAAAGAAAACTTGAAAGGGTAAGCACAAAGGAAATCAAAGATTTTGTAAAAATCAAACAAAAAAATCAAACGAAATACCATAAAGGTGTAAAAAATAATAAATTTAATGAAAACGATGAGGTTATGGTCAAGGACTACTCTGTTCCAGGAAAAGTTTCATGGAATCATGGTATCATTTTTAAAATTGTTGGCAAACAAACTTATTTAGTAAAAGTAGATTCTAGTAAAATATGGAAACGACATGCTAATCAGATAATATATTGCAATAACACGAATGATTCAGATATTCCTAGTACTGTATCTGATCCATTTCAAAAAATGAATGCGTACCATGCAGAAAATTACAACAACCCTGTAGAGGAGATTATTAAAAGCAACGATGATTTTAAAATCATAATATTTGTGCCTTAATGAAAATAATATATTGGTCTTATTACAAACGATTAATAAATTTAATGTGTGCATTAAAACCGGTTTTTTCATATAAAAATCCAACATTAAACCTACTATAACTTTATTAATCGTTTTTGAATAAGGACGTATGTTTTTATGTGCAGCATTATATTTAACCTCTTTTACATTTTATGGGTTACCAAATGGGGTGAATAAATATGGATAAAGTTTGTATCCTCTAGCTCCTAGCAAACGGCCTTTGAACTCTCCGTTTTCGAATTGTGATTTGATTTCTCATTCATTGAAAATATGGCAGTTGTGAGTGCTCCCTCTCCACCTTGCAACTACATATATCCCTTATTTTTTACTTTGCATCGCAAATAACCTAAAACACATGCGTAAATGTATAAAGAAATTTGTCTGAGATAACCTGTGAAGATCGGCAGTATCATCTTGAACTTTTAATTTTAAGTTGCGCATAATTATAAGTTAGTCACAACATTTATTACACGTATACTTCTCTTTGACCCCAGCATCGTTATGTCACCAAAGTCTGCAAATCGACAGAGGTACAACAACCTCTTGAGTCTAATTAAATTTTCGGCCTAACCATTTGAATAATTTTTTTAACGGTGGATTTATTGAACGTGTCTCTGGATTTTAAGTTATCTTCGACATTTCGAACGGATAAAAGTTTTTCGAGTGCGGGCAGCTGATATATCGGCGATCGTCTCTATATTTTCAATTAAACACAATTTTCTTCGCACGTATTCTGGAAACCAAAGTTATTACATCCACTTTTTTTAACGTTTTTTTAATTAAAATTTTTAAAATAATTTGAAAAATTTTTTTACAAAGACGAAAAAAGGAAATTAATAGCATAATGTCACTTTATCAATTGCTTAAACAAGGGCATTGGCTACAATAAAAATTTTATATTTTTCAGAGACTTTATAACGCTTTAATAGGGTATTAAACATTTATGAATGCACATTTAGTGATTTTTTACAATTAATGTGTTATTAATTGCTTGGATCAAGTTCAAATCTGTATTTACCCATTTCTTTTTAAATTTAAGAAACATTTTTGAGAAATTCATTATTTTTCTAAGAGAGTACTATATGGAACAATATATTATTCATCAGACCAGCAGAACGGATCAGTGTAGATTTCAAGGTCGCTAGACCATCTCATCAGCGTTCCAGATTTCTTAATAAAATTTTCACTAATTCAAAAAAATAAGTGACTCCGAACGAAGGGAAGGAACTAAGGAATGAGAGAGTATTGATTTTGCGGAACTTGTACTTGCATGCGGCAACGGGCTTTAATATATATTTTCAAAAGTGCTAATTTATTTGAAAAACAAAAAGAAAATTAACACAATTTAAAAAATTTGTTGTTGTGTTTCTTATAAATTCTATTGCAGGGATGAAAAATGCAATTTTTCGTGGGTATTAAAAAGTTTATATTAAATGGTACTTTTTTGACCATCATAGTACTAAATTAAAATCTTCGTATTTTTTCTTATTAACTAAAATCGTGTAATGAATAGTAATTTTTGTTGCGTTTATGTCATATTTTCCCAAAAATTACAATTGTTTTATCATATGATATAAAACGTTATTCTAAATCCCTTTTCACAGCAAGATAAGAGTTTGAGAATCATTTTTGAATTTGAAATGACGTTCATTCGAGAATACATGTTTGGCGCTGGTCTTAAAGTTATACTGCATTGATCTTTTTCAAGACTTCATATATTTAAGAGACTTTAATTTTCTTAAATTGTAATGTTACTCAAACTAAAAATTCATTTGTGTGGTCCCCAAATCACAAACATAAACTTATAAGGTTATTGAGGAGTATTAAAACTAATTTCCAACTACAAGCATATTTTTTAAAATTAAATAAAATTAGCTAAGCTCGATTTCTTTTAGTATATTATGGCTTCATTAGAAATAAAAATATCGTCGTTAATTATGAAACACGATTTAATTCATGTGGCTGCCGCACGGCAGGCATCGCAGTACTTTAGCCTATCAGTACAATTTTTCAAGATTTTCTTGATGGTTTCTGGTTCTGGCACATGAATGGCCTGTTCGATATTAGTTTTAAGTGTGTGGATTATCTCTGGATTATTCAAATAACACCGGTCTTTAACGGCGCCCCGCAAGAAAAATTATAATGGGGCTGAATCGCAGGTCCGAGGCATCCAACTAACATTGCCAAGATGGCTGATATCAAAGTTTTTCTCGATGATTTTTGCGGCCAAATTCGATGTTCGATAATAAGTTCACAAAACGCTATTCAAACGTAAGCCAAGTCATTTTGGTTCTTGGAGGCATGCTACTGACAGCTACTCAATATTTCGCAATCAGCCTTAATTTGAAAGAAGAAAAAACAAAGTAAAAATATATCCCACGTTTTCCTTAAAGTTAACAAGTAAGAGAGATATATTCGGCAGTGCCGTATCTTATATACACTTCACCACGAAATACGAAAAAAATTAAAAAAAAGAATTTAAATGGAAAAAATTACATTGAAGCAAACAAATTGCCACTCACCATCTCACGGACGCACCCTCACGTGATGGAAACAAAAAATTAATCACGATCACGCATTATTGGTTCTAATCTCCTTTTCATTGTATAGGCTGATTTCATGAACACAGCTTGCAAAGCAACACTGGAAGCATAAGTTTACAAGGCATTCTCGTGTTGCTTTGCAAACTGCGTTTATGAAGTCAGCCATATATTATGAATTCCGTAACAAATTTGTAACACTTTCTTGCCTGCGTTGCATTATAAAAATATTAACATCCCCTTATTAGCAGTTATATAATTTTTCACACATCCAAGAAATGTTTCAACGTCTTTATCAATAAGCTAGTGGTCTTCGACTAAACAAAGAAATGTTTTGAAACGTAAGAAAAGATTTAATAATGAAGAAAATCTCCTAAAATTGATTAAACAAATCGCCAACTATTACATAAATCTGTTAGTCTAATAATTAAAATGTTCCAATATTATCTTCATATTCATACTTTTACTTTTTATTTGAAAAAGTTTGTTTCACAATTTATTAAAAAAAACCAAGGCACAATCTCATTTATAAAATTTTTTATGAACGATAAAAGGTTTATTTTTCAAAAATATCCAATATGTTATCAGATAGGATTTTGTATAGTGATAAAATAATTATATAATGAATTTAGTAAGTTGCCGACGTTTTTATTTCATATACTATAATATTAATAACAAAAATAAAAATAACTTGACGGTGTAAGAAACAATTTTAAATTATAAAATATAACAACATATTTTAATTCATTACTTTAATTTAATTTTTTCTTTGAAACTCGTATGATGTACGTATGTATGTAAACTAGTGGTATTCTGATAGTTGTCGTAGTACGTAGTGCGTGCTATCGACAATACGATATTCCGCAAAACTATGATTTCTTGGGTGTTTTTAATGAATGTAAGACCAGTTAATTTTATATGAATGTGAAGAAATCAATTTTTTATCTCCTAAGATCTTAACTTATTATTTTGTATATGTTGAATTGGGGAAAATACGAAAATATGCAAAAAATAAAATGTACAAATATGCATATACAATTTTTAGACGTGGTGCAGCTCTGCGAACTATTATCGCTACGCTTGACATAAATTTTGGAAATATAAAAATATTTGATGAATTGCGAACTATTCTTAGAATACATTTTAATTAAGCTCACAATAAATTATTCACTTGGATAATGTAATCTAGAAGCTAAATATATATTTGCGGAAAGTAGGTATTTGCAATACTTTTATTTAAAATACAAATTCATTTTAAATTTTTATTCCAAATACAAAATAGTTTTTAATAAAAGTTTAATTTTCACAATGGAAATGATATTTTGTAAGTTTTTTTACTCTATAATTTTGCTGCTTTTTAATCAATATTGAATCATACAATTTTTCTGATGTTCACATATTTTTAACAATTTTTGGCATTTTAGAGATTTTTCAAGACTTTTGGCTGCCGATTACCAATTATATGATTTTTTTGTAATAAATTTTGGAAGTAATTCCCAATATTGCAGTTGCAATTTTTAGAATATACGCTATTTTCGCGGGGTTTTCAATTTTTTAGTTTCTTTGCTAATTAAATTTTGGAGCTTGATACATTAATTATTAAATTCTTACATCAAACTTTGTTTTTATTTTATAGAAAAGGCAATTAATTGATGTGCTTTTCAAGATAAATTCACTGATGTTACAGAACGAAAGAAACATTTCTTATCAAATTCTAGCCGGGAAGAGAGTTTTCTGCTTTGTTATGTGTTACTAAGTATCCAAACAACATTTTAATTGTCAAAAGATTTTTTATCACATTGTACAAATACAATAATAATACCGGGTTCTGATATACTGCAGGTACGCTCTGCACCTGAATAAAGAAAATAAACAAAAATTACAAAAGTATAAAACAGGATATAAGCATCAATTTTGCCTTTCTTCTGAAATCACAAATAGTCATAAAAATGAAATATTAATACATTTTTAAAACAAAACTAAAATTCAATTTCATTGATTTTGTTTATTTACTCGTACATAGTGTCTTGACGATCTATTACATTTCTTTAATATAAAAAATAATTATGGTTATTTATATACGAAAAGAAAATATATGTAAGCGATTAAAAATACTGTAATATGCAGGCATAATATTATACTAATAAACGTACAAAAATAAGTTTAAAGAAACAAACAAAAACAAAAACACAAATCTTTGCTTTACGATTGTTTAGTTATGCACATACATACACACAATGTGTACATGTGCCCATGAACGCATTTCAGTATTTATGTATGTGTGACAAAAAGGGAGAAATTACAATTTCTATCAAGAATTTGAAGTTTTAGTATTTTATAATAAATAAGATATATATGTACTTAAACGCGTAAACTACTATGAGAAATACAACTGCTCTGTGGTGTATAAGAAGCGCTTGTGACTACCAACCAGTAGGTTGTTGGATTGAATCCCAACGCATCGTTTTCAAAAAATTTTTAAAAGTAAAATTATTTCGAATACCATTTTTTGCCCATATTTTAGTCGTTAATGGACCGACTTCAATTATTTTGCGGCTAAACGTTCGTAGAGCTCCATACAAGAGATCTGCTTCATAAAATTGACCGTAGGACAGTCGGGGCCATAAAAAACAACAGAATAGTAAATATAGCAAAAAAAAGTCTTTTGGCTATATCTCATGAATTATTGGGCCGAGTTTTGTTATTTTCAAACTGAACAATTTTGTGAAAAATTCCAAGAGAATGGTATAAAATTTATGTCTATGTTTTGTGAGGACTTAATTCTACTTACACCAAAATATAGCAGACGGACATCGCTCATTCGACTTTTCTATCTATAAGGATCCAGAATATATATACTTTATGGGGTCTTAAATGAATAATGAAGAAATTACATACGGAATGACAAACCTATATATCCCCTTTCCAAATTTTTTGGTGAAGGGTATAAAAATGTATCCATATTTTTATCATCATTGATATTGACTATTGTTAAATCTTGCAGAATTTTCCACCTTATGTGCAAAATTTATCTCAAGATTTATTATATGTATTTGAAATTTCTTACAAAAGAATATTTTTAGTTTCATTCAAATTTAAAAAGATTTTATTTTCTATATATTGTTCGTATGCAGATAATATGCAAATATTATGCTCATCTATACAAAATAATGGAAAAAAATAAATACCCCCACACAAACATACAATTTTTTTGTTTAAAAATAATTATATGCCAGTCAGTCAAATAAACAATCAACATATAGTCAGACAATGTCTCGTGTCTAGTTTAATGTTGACTGGCTGGTTGGCTTTTGTTTTTGCTGGTGTTGCTGTTGTTTGCTAATTATTCATAGCAATTTTGTTAACTAAATGAGTATGCTGATATGGCCCGCTTTGTTGCTGTTTGTTGCAGGCTTGCAGTTTAAGCAAACATAAAATTCAGTCCACAAAAACCATGTTCCATGCGAGCACATGTATTTTTACTAAATATTTAATAAACATATATACATACATATGTACAGTTTCTTCTTAGCAGTGTATGCATGCATTTCTGTATGTTTCTGTACGTGTTTATTTTGCAATGCTTTGTTTTATTTTAATAGTGTGTTATTAAGTTGTCAGATTTTAAGTGTCATGTTATTATTAAAATTATAAACAATGACAACAAAATTTTGCGAAAAGCAATTTACTTATATATTTAACCATACACGATGAACGTAATACATACAGCGTATCCAGACAGGGCTGGTAAATTTACAACTTTTTAAATTTTTTTTTGCATTACTTTTAGAAAGTATCTTAAACTTCATATGCTTCATATATTCGGTGGCTTCGATTGCAAAAATAACACTTTAGTGGAATATGTACATACATTTATTATTATAATGTTCACGGAGATGTGGTTATATTGAAAATAACGAACCATCCAAAATTTAAAATTTTATATTATTTATATATTATATATATATATATTAAACAGCTTATAGAAAACAGCAAATATATAATTCTTTTTTGAAATAAAATACATAGAAATATTCACGAATTTTTAACTTTATTAGCAATATATATATTAAGGTTTTTATTGGATTTTGTATGAAAGAAGTCTTACGAGATTTGTTGCGACTGTCAAAAAATCTAACGTACCATTACATTTTGTTTTCATACTATCAGATCTCAAGTAAAATGAAAAATATGAGTAGAAAATAAGCGGCTGCTGAGCAGTTTCATGAAGCCGGCGAACATTCCGTCCTTTTAAAATGGTTAGCAGTTAAAGTACATATATGTATACTATATCGTCGATCACAGGTTGACAACTCTTAACATGTTTTTTGTACTTTTCAGGAGACAAAAAAAACGTTATTACTCCGTTACTAAACCGTGTTGGAAGTAAATAAAAAACAAAATTAGTAGGAGAAGTAGGGAAGGAAATTTTTAAAAAATATAAATGAAACGTACTAAAATGCAGAAGGACAAACACAGTCTTTTGGCATCGAAAACCGCATTCGATTTTTTTGCGAGTTAAGAATTGTCAACCTGTGACCGACGATATATCAAAGTTCAACATGAAATAACACAAGATTTCATTAGTTTTGAGATACACATTCCAAATTTTGAGCCTGGATATGACAAAAAAATTTCATCAGAGACGGTACGCTATCGGCGGCGAAACAATCAAATTGCTTTTATGAAAATTCAACCCTGGTATGGTATGGTATGTGAAATTTAATATCGAATTATTTGTCATTTTAATAGTATTATTACAGTTTTTGACAAATCGTATTACAAAGTATTTTAGTATGACTCCAATTCTCCAACACCTTTTCTTAAGATACACAAATTTCACTGTTGGTATGGTGTTGCTATTTCGTAGTCAGGTTAAGGGCTTCTCGAATACTCTGGTTGACCCATCATTTTTTCCTTAGCGGTGATTCTAACAAATTAACTAGATTGCATTATAAGACAATAATATTTTTCTTTACATTTGAAAAATTGATAATGGATGCGTGAAAACTTCGATTCAAAACTTCTTGACAACTAATACAAAAAATAAAGAAATTAACCAAGCTCGTAATAAATAACGGAAAATACAAAATGAAAATGTTAATTTTTTTGTTGTGAATGCAGAAAAGAGTAAAACGAAAAATGTGTAAAAAGTTACTTGACACGAACAAAATTAAGTAATAATTGATTTTGTGCTACTTTTCTCTTATCTTATGCTGTCAAGGTATTTTGCGGAGAAACGATTTCGCAGGTCTGTGCATTTCGTTGCATTATTCAACTTTTGTCGCTGGAATGCTCACTTTGTCGGCAAGAGCGTAGAGAGGAATGAAAAGAAATACACATATACAAAAGAATACATATATGCATTAAAAAATTCTATAATAAAAATTTCACAATATAAACGAAAAGTTAACTTTAAAGATGAAAAAAGAAGAATCGCAATGAACGAAGCCTGCAGTGGAAAATAGTCTCTCAGATGCGACAGAAGTCATTTGAAAACTTAAATACCTATGCGCTATATTGTATTTTGGGTATGAGACGTCATTGCGCTGGTAAGAAGCGGATTGCATCTTTAAATAAGTTAAGAGATATAAGGCATCTCTCGACTTGTTCTTTAGCAGAACCACAGCTTATGATAAGCGGAAAATAACTAATTTATCTTTAAAGTGTAAACTTAAGGCGATTTTCTTTTCTATAAAAAAGTACATCATTTTCTGCCCTTTTTACTGAAAATTTGCAATGTAATTAATTTTTGAACAAGTGAGTTTCTCTTTGGAACACTTTGAATAACAATTTTTTTTATAAAAAATAAAAGAAATGCTAAATTTTTTTTTGGAAAAGTTAATAATTATTCTTGATATGCTAAAGGGTGTCTCAGTAAGAATGCCCTTTTTAAATTTAGTGTTAATTTTTTGTGGCGACTATAAAATTTGGCAGCTGTGACATATTCCCATTATTAAAAATGGAGCGCTTCACGAAAGGAATTGTAAACAATTATTTATAAAATTATTATAAAACAATTATCGAGAAAATGAAACGTATGTCTCAATCATTCGAAGAGTGGTAAAAAAATTTGAAGAAACTGGGTCGATTATGAAGAGTAAGACCTCTATGCGTCATCGTACCATTCAGTCTCTTAGAAGTATTGCTGCAGTAAACTTTTTTGAAAATGAGGCCGAAATCGCAGGCACTGTGGAAGGCATTCGTTACAGGAACATGATAACGGAATTCTTGTGGCCTCAACTGGACGGCATGGGTCTGGACGACGCGTAGTTTCAGCACGATTTTAAGAATAACCTATTTCAAGAAATTCTGATATCAACTGGCCACCAAGTTCATGCGATTTAACGCTGTGCGACTTTTTTCTTTGGGCTTTTGTGAGATACATCCACATCGGAAATTTCATATAAATAGTAATGGCCTGTCGTCAGCGCCGTGAGAGATATTTGACGAATATTTTTCTCCATATTTAATGTCTTCTTTTCAATCCAATAACAAAATAGCAACTACCTCAAAAAATACGTGTTTTTACTTTAAAATGAAAAAGTACATTATTCGTGAGACACCATTTTTATCTATTCGATCTCTTATCTTTATAAACGTGGAGAGTCCGGAAGACTTGATTAAATCAAATACAGGGTGTTTCTGTAGACTATTAGTCTGTGGGTCACAGGTTCGATTCCTGCCAATAACAAGTTCTTAAGTCCGGTATAATTCTTTTCTTTTAAAGCAGAATCAAATCTTGAAAGCTGATTCACAAATTTTTAGGATTTGATTGGTTGATAAACCACCTTTCATATGATGTACTGCTTTGTATATGCTGTCCTACGAGAAAATACGAAAATATGCATAAATCTACAAAAGTAGTTAATTTGTATACACGGTCCAGGTTATGAACGGCTATCCCTAGACCCCTCATATGTTTTGGGACTACTCATGTAACAGACTAATCTATAATCAAAGAAAAACACGTCTAACAATTTCATACAAGGCGAGCTTCTCTAACGTACACTAGTCTAAACTACTCATTGAATTTTTATAAAGATCAATGGAGAAAGAGTTGCATGTTTAGAATATAAAAACAATTTAAACTCAAAAGTTCAACGCTAAATATGCCAAATATATATTTTTTTAATTACATGCAATTAGTAGTTAAGACCGGTTTATTTCTTTCAAAGCAGAAAACAAACATTCGTATTCATTATATTAACATTTTCCTTCAAAGATTTCTAAAACTTATTTTGTATAGAAATTTGTTTTATAAACCTTCCGTTAACCTTTGATAATTTATTGTGAATACGTTTTATATATTTATTAGTATACGTAAAATGCAATTTATTTTGGTTAAGTTAAGAAAATTAATAAAATACTAAAATTTACCTGTTTTATGTGTACATCAAACAATACAATTAATTAAAAAAGTAAATTTTAAATTAAATCAGAAAGTCATTTCGTGAATGCATTCTGATATACGATATTCAAAAACAATTCCAAAATATTAATAAAAATTTAAGGTGTTTAACAACACCCATATTGTATTTTTTATACAAAATCTAGTTTTGAAAAGAATACTAAAATATTATTTATTTCTTATAATAAAAATGCAAAGATAGTTTGTCCGATAGTGCACAAGTCATTTCAGTGAAACTTTAAACTTAATAGGTATACAAGATTTGTTAGAACAAGCGGTTGACCAAAACAAAATACTAATAGATCAGAAGAACGAAAACAACAATCAAACGAAAATATTAATACAAGAGACAAACTACTTCGCGAACACAAGCTTAAAATATATAAAAATATATGACAGCAAAAGTCATTAAAAAGTAAAACCACTGGCGACTCTAATCTGTCACTTACGAAACAGTAATTGGTTAATTTACTAAATTAAATTATAGCTTATATAAATATTGAAATTAATAAATAAAATGATGGAAAATAATTTTTATTATTTTTTATAATGAAATCATACCCAAATATCGTTGCGATTTCGTACCTACATATCATTGCGAAATCATGTCAACCCTTTCATACAAAAATCGTTACGCTGTCAGTAATATGTCGGCTCCGAAATCTGAAGATTTTGTCGACCAGTCGTTACCAATTCTGTACAAAATCGGAACAGTTGGTTTGGTGGGATATTATTATTTTGATAATAATATTGGTGCTTTCGAACAAAAAAAAATTTTCGTATTCTAAATATTTTTTTCAACCTTGTCGTATAAATAATTAACTTTAGTATTTAAACCGTTGTTTATAATTGAAATATTTCGTTACTTATACCTTTAATGCAATATCACCATTTCGGAAAAATTCTTTTCATTCCGGGAACGGTTGATCATTTCCGGGAACATCAATATATTTCAATAAAATACCCATAAATTAACAATTTTTTGAGTAAAAACCTTGTTTATTATATTACAGAACTTCCATTCTGTTCATGTAACCTTGATTCGATTACAAAAGTTTTGCATTTTTTTAAATTTCTTTAATTTTATGAACGATAATAGCAACTTCTTAATTTTTTCACGTATTTTGCTTGTAGAAGATTTTGTATGTATTGTTTTTATTATTATTTATATAATATAGAGACATATTAAACGTATATTATCAAACAATGCTTAAGTTATTTACTTTGTTTTGTTTTTGTTCATTTTATCAGACATAGAAAAATGTTCTCTAATTGATGGTTTTCTGAAAGGTATTCTCCCACAGTTTATTAAATACAAATTTTGCAACAGTATAAACTAAGAGCCATCATTATAGCTTAAAATATTTTTTTGGCATAAAAACTATCTTGAAATTTACAACCTTGGTGATTTTGAGCCAGGTATGAATATACCTGGATGGATGGAATGTTTCAGAATTACTCGTAACATTGGTTCTTGAAGACAGGATAGTGAAAAAAGATTAGCTTTATTGTTAAAAAATATTGTTATTATTTTGCTATACACTTGCTAACACATAACTTCTTTAGCGCCGAATCTTTGAATCGCGATCTTAGGAATTTCTAATTACTATTTGAATTAAAGTCAGCTTACATACTTTTT
Source organism: Gymnocheta viridis (assembly GCA_956483585.1). Lineage (NCBI taxonomy): Eukaryota > Metazoa > Arthropoda > Insecta > Diptera > Tachinidae > Gymnocheta > Gymnocheta viridis. The sequence goes on from OY101441.1 coordinate 69,182,993, forward strand.
TAATAATAAAAATTTTCAATTGTTTTTATGACTTTCCATCCCTGTAGCTTACTACTCTTAATTTTCCTCTTTCAGTTCCATTTTCTTATTTACAATGTTTGTCATTGCAATTAGAGGATGTTAAAATAATATTATATATTTCAGTTTACCAACATTTACTAAATATTTAATAAATTGGTTTAAATGAAGATACGTATATTTTGTTTCAAATAAATAATTTGGTTTAATAATAATAGTTTTAGTTTTAGTGAACGATAAAATATTTTTAAAGGCCATTTTAGAATTAGTGGCTAAAAATAAGAAATTTAAAAAATATAATTGGCAGCGAAATCCCAACCTAAGCCTTCGAGAAGAAAAAGCTATTAATAAAGTGCGAGCGGTGATTATCCAAAGCGCTTTGGATGATTCATTTCGAATATTTAAAGGAAGGTTTTTTACAATTTGAATTACATAGTTACTGAAAAATTAGCACTATTGCTGTATTCGTGTCCATCGCTGTCTTTGTGGAGAGTAGGGCAGCTGAATTTTTTTTTTTATCTTGGACCAGCACTCAGGGGATGACCCCTACACATGCAATGCATTGTGCTGGAACTAGAGGAAAGAGATAGTGATATGAAAGGAGGTGAAGCTTCATTCGTTCTTTACAACTCTGCTTTTTTTCTGCACGTTTATTCGTAGAGCAGTGTTGCAGCGGCTCTGGTGGCGAGGAGGACATTACGAGTTTTGAAGCTGTGTTTAGTTTTAGTAGCCACTTCTTTTATTAATTTATTTTACTTCGCCGTTGATTGTGCTACTCAGTACTAACGAAGGAGGGCGCTCTGATGTTACATTGGAATTAGTATCAGCTGAAGTTGGTAACTGGGCAGCTGAATTTGCTTGCTAGTGTTGGACCAATGACATAATGACAAATCACTTTGGAATGTACATTGTAGGTTATGACAGACAAGAAATTGATTTATGATCCTCGGAATCATGATCCAATAATACAGGTCTGCTTAATAGTCCATATGATTTTTAGTAGAGTTGTGGTTTTAAATGGCCGAAAATTCTGAAATTGTCAAAAGTATGTGTTGAAATCAGTAATTGAAAATTAAATTTTTCTTCGGTACAAAAACATTTTAAATATTTCTTTTTTGACCCGTTTTACTCCTCCGGTTCATTTAGTACTTTCAAACTAATTTGACTTCTAAGTGTTGAACAATCGCTTTCCAGTATATCTCAACATAGACTGTGTTATTTTTTAAGTCATGGAAAACTAACAATATACGGATAAAAGACCAAAAAAAAGACCCGTGTTTCTCAGTTTTGCCCAAAGTTATGCACTTTTTTATGGGCCCCAAAGATTTGGGACGTCGGTGTAATTTTTGCAATATCCTGATCATTTTCTCAGGCTCATATCGTTCAAAATTTCGATTTACTCTCTCAATCAAAGTTGTAGATCTTATCATAAAAAACAAAAATTAAGAACATACAAAGTCAAAAAATCTTCATCTTCAAGATGAAAATCGCAAAAAAATTAAAAAGAAATCGATTTTTTTATCTTTTTTCCACTGTTCAGGTCCATAGGTAGCAAACTGTTAAAAATTCAAGAAAACAATCAACAACAAAACTGTACCTAAGATTTCAATAAACAAGTCTTTAGAACATATGAACTTCATAATACCGTTTAAGTATCGCTTAGGTAGCCGCCAAAGTGAAAAATTTCCCGAATATGTTTTAATTTCATTTGTTTTTTCTTTACTTCGAGATACATACTATGCTATTTATTAAAAAAAATTTCCTATGATTTCAGTAAACAACTTTCTAGAACATATGAACCTCCTAGGAATGATTCTTAATACCGTTTAGGTAGCGCAAAAGTGAAAAATTTCCCGAAATTTATTTAACAATTCCCAATTTTATGTGGAGCGGTGGCAGAAAGATGTCTTGAGTATTGTCAATTAATGATTCAGAGGTGAGCGCGAATCCCAATTACAAATAAAACAAAAGAATTTTGGAAAGCCCTTGCAAAATGTTGATGACCTTCAAATCGCAGCAAATCTTCCATTTATTTTTGTAGTATTTGATTTTTTCATTATACCTCTCAATGTTTCATAGCTTTCCTTCATGTTAATACCCATTGGTAGCGGAATGGAAGATTTTCTGTTCGACGCATGCAACAACACTGCGTTCAAGCTCGAAACAGAACCATCAATAAATAATCTCCACTCACTAGCATATCGCTTTAGACGACATGTGTAATATGTATCAGGTGTGTAATATTTACCGGTCAAGTCTACTTCGTCGAAAAATAACGTATATGCTTTTTTTAATTAACTGGTTAAAAGATTCTTTACTTTTTGAAATCTTTTACAATTTTTTTTCTGATTTGATGACCGCAAACGCATCAAAATAATTAAATTTTTTCACACTGCATATGGAATTTGTCAGTTTCCAATGTTGTGCGCGAATTATGCTGTAGCACAAGATCACCGCTGAGCTCTCGTTGACGTCGCGCTGTGTAAGCCCTCGATGTGATCATCGTGTCGTTTTTATATTGTTTAGTGCGTCCCTTGATGCGTGTGCTGAGCTTACTGCTTTACCTGTGCTGCTGCGTTCGGTGCGTGTCTATTGAGATCTTGGGTACATTTTTGTAATAGATAGCATAGTATGTATCTCAATGTTGAAGTAAAGAAAAAACAAATGAAATTAAAAGATTTTCGGGAAATTTTTCACTTTTGCGGCTACCTAAGCACTATCTAAACGGTTTAAGAATCATTGCTAGGAAGTTTCTATGTTGTAAAAAGTTAAGTGTTGTGTTTTTCTTCCGACGGGGTTTGATGCAATTTGGAATGAATTTCCATCATCCCACGTCAAATTTGGTTACTGAGAGAACACTGAAGATGGCACATAGCCGAAACCGGTCTGTTTATCAACCAAATTTGACGTGGGATGACGGAAATTCATTCCAAATTGTAAAAAGTTGTTTATTGAAATTTTAGGCACGTTTTTTTAGTTGATTGTTTTCTTGAATTTTCAACGGTTTGCAACCTGGGAGACATGGTTCTTCTTTTTTGGTCTTTTATCACGTAGTGGTGGCCGTATATGGTTATTTTTTTCGTGTTGCACTGTGATATATAGTGAAAGTAGTTTAAAAGAGTACAACGTCTTAAGATTGTCTCTAAAAATCCTTTTACAGGTCTCACTACATATTGAAGTAATAAGCAATTTCGATCTCAAATTCAGAACAATTTGCAATAAAATAATTTCCATGCAAAATGAAAAAAAGGGCCAACGGGGAAAAAATAACATAACTAAAGTGCAAAATTAATTAATTTGTAAATTGAATGATTTCTAATACAATAATTCCAAAAGAAATTAAATATCTCCCAATGAAAGAAGTCCTAACAAGAGTGAAAGAAACAGAGAGTCTCGACAGAAAAGAAATAAGAACAAAAGAATTGTATGAACCGCAATTTTAGGACAAATAAAATAACTCCCAAAGAAATCAAATTAGTCTCAATTAAATTAAATAAGTCCCAAGCAAAAATATTTTACCTGTCAATTCCAATATTTCTTTAATTTAAAATGCCTTGCAAAAAGTGAATAACTCCCTATAACCGATTGAAAATGTGATTACTCCCAACTATTTTTTTGGGTGTTATATCATTTGAAAATAATTCGAACGTAACTTCTGAAAAATAGGATTTTGAATAAAAGTTTGGGTTTTTGTCAACTTAAGAAATGTGTTAGTTCTTAATATATAACTGAAATTAAATTATTCCATAATAGTTAAATTTTTCACACTTTTAAATAATACATCTTTGGATTAATTATTTACTATACTCTAAGGATGACCTAATATAACGGATGGTTCAAGTACAACCGTCTTTTTGATTGATATGTTAGTTTAACACTTATAGGTTTTTTCTGTACGAAATATTTACTATCGGTCAGTATAACAAAAACGAAGACCAAAACTAGTCGCTTTATGTATAAACAATGTTTTGAAATATTGTAAACTTATTAGCGCACAAACAACAAAGTTTTACACTAAAATGAATTTTTAGTTTGAGAAACACTACAATTTAGGAAAATACATTTTTTTAATATTCGCAGTCTTGAAGAAGATCAATGTAGTTTAACATTAAGACCGGCATTTTACTATCAAATGTCCGACTCGACACCAAACATTTATTCTCAACTAAACGTAAATTTGATTTCAAACTTCAATCTCAAACTTTTATTTTGGTGTGAAAAGGGGTTAAGAATAATGTTTGTTATCAGGTAAACCCATTGTGTTTGCTGCGATAACATAACATAAATGCAAAAACAAATACAATTCATTATATGTTTTTAGTTAATAAAGAAAACATTAATAAGATTTCAATGCAGTACTGTGGGGGTCAAAAAATTGTTATTTAAAATATTTTTTTGTACGGAAGAAACATTTAATTTTCCATCACTAACATAAAATACAATTTTCTTCAAGTGCTTTTGACTTCCATGCGATTTTAAACAAAAACAAAATGCCTGTTGTTTTTTTACTGTTTTATTGTTGTAGTACTAAAAAGACCTGTATTATTATTATATCATGGCTGTGAGCTTCTGAATACAAACATATATATCTAGGTATACAAAAATATTGGCAAAAAACGTTTTCCTTTCCAAATTCATTAAGAAAATGCAAATTTTTAAGTGGAAAATAGTTTAACTTCCATCAATACCTTTCAAGTATTGACAACCGAATTTTCTAAAAAAAAATTTAGGTTTTGTTTTTATAATGCTGTTTTTTTCAACTAATTCAAGAACCGTCACTATGACACTCGAGTCTCCACATCTGAAAGCAGTATTCGACTGCCGATTTTATCTCACGAAGTAAGCTGAGCAGCTTACAGGAAAATTTATTTGAATCCCAGGGCACAGATACATTCGCAGAAGCACTAGGGCTGACGAGCTTACAAAATGTTGTGCAACCAGTTCCACTGGAATGTCAGTGCCTATGTTTTCTATTGATCTAAGAGAACTTAAAGCTCAAGACCGAGAAGAAAACATACATACTGTGGGTTTACCTGATTATGGAGAATGCATGTTCTCGATTTTCCAGAAATGGAAGGCAAATATCAATATTGGTGTCTATATTGGCATACGATTGTCTCATGGGCAGGTACAGTTAAATATAACGATATCTGGCACAGTTACCAAGTCATAGATTAGGAGATATATAAAACACTTCCTACGTCACTGCCTCAGGTTAGCAAAAATACGGTTTTTTCCATGTGTTCACTTGACGTCGGAGATCTCTCCGAGTCTGATGTGATTCTCACTGCCACCTATAACTACAAAAATAGCTTCTATGGATGTACATAATCTAAACAAAATTAATTACATACTTTCTTGAATTAATCGCCTTCTTAGGTACACCCGAAGACACTATGTTTTCGAACCAATGCTGCCAGGTGCTGGAGAAAACGAAGAATAACAAGTTGAAAATGCTAACAATTTAAATTTTAAATTTAAGATTTTCGTAAGACAATTTTCTAAAAATATTTTTTTAAGTCCTTACAAAATTTTATTTTGTAGAGTGTGTACAACTTCTGTGTGAAATTTGGAGCTGCGTTCTCAAATATACGACATTAATTAAAATTTTGTAATTTCAAAATATTGAAAAAACAGATATGCTTTTAAAAATAAACGGATAAAATCAATTAAATTAAATTTGCGATATCGTGAGCTCTTAATTCTAAAATGACAAAACAAAAATATTTTGTGAAAATTTATTTTTTAAATTTTTTCAAAAACTTTTGTTTGTTTATGGTTTTTTATCTAGTCTATATTCATGCATTTCATTGGTGCTAATGCCAAATTATCAGTAGACTTTAAACAATATTCTTAAAAAGTTTCAAAACTCTTATCTTATACAAAAACAATTTTTTTTTTATTTTTGAAAAAATAAATAATAAATATTAAGTATTTTTTTTAATTGATTAATCGAGATTGCTTCGATATCTTCTTTCAAAGATTTTCAATAACTTTTCTTTGTTGAGGGTTTTTTAGCTAATATATATATCATAAATAAATCATAAAAAATACTTTTATTCTAACTCGGAAATTAAAATCTGGCAACGCTAGCAAGCATAAAAGCGTCACACAGTTGAGTATTTGGCCTGAAACGCTTGCACATAATATTAAACGTTTTTTTTTTAATTAAAAGATTATTGAGTTCTTGTTACAACTTTTATATTGCTTAAAGTTTTCATTTGTTTTAATGAAAGTTTAATATAATATCTCCAGTTGTTCTAAGAAATATTTGGGTAAAGTTCCCTGATGGTCTGCATTAGCAACAGTGAAATGCGCATAGGAGCTAGCTATACCCCGCAATAATCAATTTCAATTTGTTTTTAACAAAATTATTAATATTCAAGATGATTTCTATTTTAAATATCAAAAATAGCCTTTGAACAGATCTTTCACTGAAAAAAAAAATCAATAAAATACCTTTATTCGTTTAGCCACAAAAAATATCATATAAATATCTTGAAACCGAAAAATACATAAAAAACGCATGTAATTTTCTTCGCTTTCCTGACTTCTGCAGTGTCTCAGAGCCACAAATCGCAACATAAACTAATACAAATTTACAATATGATGTAAAATTTTGTTGTGTTTTGAGCTGCAGGCACAGTTTTTAAGATTTCCTTAAATTCATTTTTGCCTTTAAGGACATCATTTGTCTCAAATACTTTGTCTGACATGGCCTTTTTATAACTTATCTTTAAATTTATTTATCTTTTTTCTCTAAACACTCCATCAAAATTATTATATTTATTTTTTTAAATAGATAAAATAAAACCTTAACAAATGTTACGATTTTTATAAAATAGATTTTCCTAAAATGATGACAGCTCAATCATTACTAATTTAATCCAATCATTTTGGTTATGAAAAGAAATGAATAATTTTTGTGTGAATTATTGAACTTCGTATGTTCATATATTGCCAATTTTAAAATAATTCTTCAAAACACATTTTTATTGCTTTTATACTCTCTGACACTGAAAGTGTAAAAGTTATCACAACAATTTGATTTCAATGAGTAGATATTTATTAAACATTTTGCCAACGTTTTGCGGCACAAAAAAGGATATAATTGTCAGTAGTGACAATTGAACTCTATAAATATTAATAAATTTGCACACATTCGAACAAAGTAAACTACTTTGGACAACTCATCGGCAATTACATTGTTCTATTCAAACGTAAATGTATTTATTGTTTTCGTCTTCAGCAACAACTGATGAATGATAAAATAGTTTCTGTTAATAAAAATAGTTGGTGACATTGTTCTATACGTAGAGAATTTATATTAGAGCGGGGTAGTTCATGGACGAACTAGTTCAATTGATCTATTCACACAAGTGAACGAAGTGAGGTGCTAATAAGAGTGAGCTCTTTCAGCTTCTTAGTTCATATTTCTATTAATCTCCTATTTTATTATTCACTCACTCTCACTACAGACAAATTACATTTTGTAACATAATGCCTGATGTATTCCGCATATTTGCACCACTTTATTTAAAGCATCATATACCATACAAATATTTCCTTTGGTATGTTCTTCGAGAGTTGTAAGAGACAAGCGTTGACAGAGAATTTCGGTGTTAACCTTTCATATTGTCATATAACTACATAAACTCATTTACATTTTTTTATTTAATTTTTTTTGCATAAAAAAATATGTGCAGTTTTATTCTAAGTAAAAAATGTTCACCGAGACAATATTTATGTTAATACGAGTACTTTTGTTTGCTGGTTGTCTTTGTTCGTACATAATACTTTTGTCGCTTTTCTTTACAAATGCCAAAAATACTGATTCATTATAGCTTCTTCTTCTCTTTTATCTTCGTATACTGAGCAACTGAACTAAAAGAGTGTCCTAGTTCATTAAAGTGATCTGAGCTGAAAAGAGCGCTCACTCAAAAGAGCTGAAAAGAACAAATTTAATTTATATGTATGTACATGGAGTCTACACTTATTTATTGAAAGCCTTAAAGTTAGATTATATGTTAGAAATGTTTTCATATATAATAGCTATTTTAGGCTAAGGATCTTGAGTTTTATATGAGACTCGCAACCGAGTATAAAAGAAATATAATTTTTATAACAAAACTAATTGAATAAAAAAAAACAATGTTGAAGCTTTCTCCTCTAAATATATATAATCCGGACAAAAGCATAAGTGTGAAAATAAGGCCACGATCCTAAACAAAAAGTTCCGCCGTTAGCTGTTCTGAGACCAAAATGAAGACCAAGTTCTTAATAGATACAATGCCATCTCATTTCTAAGAACCTGATATCTTAATTTAGCACTAATATATAATAATAATTTAGAAATGAGAAATAAGCATGAATAAGGGTAGAAACGCAACCTCACGCTTGTGGAGACGGATTTTGTTTTGTTTTGTTTAGTAATATGTTATTTTATAGGTCTGTTCATTAACTAATTTGTGCTGAATATTACTTCAATGAGTTCATGTAAAAAGTTCAACTGATTTGTATTCGAACCAAGTATAGTGTTTTATAAAGCAACAATACAAAACATTGACAATACATACCTTTTCAAAACTTCGACGACAATTATTAGAAACGCCGCATAAAAGCAGTCAGGGCATCGGTTTTGAATTTGATGAAAGATTTTGCAACGTTGCATATGTACACAATCTACATAAACACCGCATCAGAGCTGTCTTAAATTTTTGTATTGATACGTTTTTGAAGTCAGCCTATCATTGTAACTGAAAAGAATTTAATGCTTTTTTGTGCAATTTCTTCGTATGGAATTGATATTGTTACAAAATTCAGATGTAGATTCAAATTTAAACAACATGAAAATACAGCGATGATTAAGCACAGTTTAATCAACCGTGTGTACAAACTTGGTAGCACTGAAATTCAAAATAACGGAAAAAGAACTTTCAAGAAAATCTAGAATCAAGAACGAGAATCTTCAAGATTGTTCGAGAAATCTGTATAGAAAAATCTTCATAGCAATTGTAAAAAAGAACTAACGCCCTCGATTGGATTACGGTTGAAATTGACATAAAATCGGTTTGCTGATTCACTATCCACATTGTAAATTTGCTACTGTTATCTGCATGCCGCAATCATAATATAGCTGAATAACAATACAGGTTCACACAAGCAAGCTTATTGTTACAGTGAGGATTTTTCTACTACGGTCGAGAACCTTAACAGTCAACAGATATAAAAGCCGATACTGCAAGGCACCAAAAAGTCAGTCTTGTCTAAGCTACGGCATGGTGAACTTTGTGCATTTAGTAAAGTTGTGAAAAAAAGCTTTTGAAGTGTTAACGTCGATAAGCAAAGCAAAAATTACTTCGTGTATTTTATTAAAAAGTGGTATTAAAGAAATAAAACATCATTAATTTCAAAATCAATTTCCGTTGTGTTTTTATTTTTGTCAAATTAAAAGAACTCTAGCAAGAAAATGTAACAATATTTTATAAATTTATAGTTAGTACCAACATCAATTAAAACATTAATTTGCAAAATAAAAATATAAGTAAAATTTAAATAAGAAATTTAAGTTTTTTGCGATGTTAATGGAATTTGTTTAACCAGTTTTATTTAACTGTAGTGAATTTTTAAAATTTTTACTATCCAATTTCTAGAACGTACATATATTCTTGGAATTTCAACGATTTCCTTTAAATTTATTCAGTTTTTTTTCTGATTTTTCTGATTTGGTTTCAAGTACAGGTAGTCCTCGCTTAACATGTCATTCCTTGAACAATTCTTCGGTATAGCACGGTTAATATTTTGTGACAAGTTCTTAGTTAACATGTAAAAAACAGTGTTTCATTCATATGTGCACTTTTTTAACTTTGACCCATCTTTTTAACGGCGAACAACATTTAAAAGACTGTTTAAAAATTGTATTTTACATTGAAATGAAAATTTTTGGCTTAAGTTCAAATCAAGACAAAAATAAAGTAAACAAAAATGGAAAACTGCTTGATCTCAAAGCCAACAGCTTTGGAAAAAAGCAAGAGAGTATGAAATATTTGGAATAATTAAAAATCAGAGATGGAATTTCGTACTAACCGAAATTGATTTAACTTGTAAGAAATGAATAAGTTGCACTTTTCGTATTCTAATTCGTTAAATAATACGGTTAAATAGTTGATATTCCTAGTTACTAGTATCCACCGTCAAAAGTGGTAAAATCGAACAAAGAACGCTGATGAGATGGTGTAGCGACCTCGAAATCAGTACTGATCCGTTCTGCTAGTCTGATGAATAAATTGTTTCAAATAAAATAGTACTCTCTTAATAAAAATATAATGAATTTATCTAAATATAATTTCTTAAATTAAGAAGATATGGGTAAACTCAGATTTGAACTTAAGCCAAAAATTTTCATTTCAATATAAACCTTAAACAGTTCAACAATTACGAATAAATATTAATTGTATTTTACCATACAAAGAACTTTACTTAAATCTGTCGAGATATCAAACAAAAATAACATATTTTTTAGAGAAAAACATAATAATATCTTCATATTGTTATTTTTGAAGAATAAATGTTAATGATAAAATTTTTGTTTATGATTTTATGTACATGCACGTGTCGTGAAATATATATGCCACCCGTAGACAACATATTTTTTTCATCTGACTTGTCAAATTTCACACTGTAAAATACATACATGTTGTTTGGTACCTTTAAAATATTTCTTCTGTAAAACTCATGCGCAAGGTCATCTGACAAAATTTCAATTAGAGCGTGTTCCATTTTGATCTGATAAACTTTTTGACATCAGCTGATTTTATTGTGATAAAAATTATTACCAGAAATCCACACTGCAATTTTTAAATACTTTTTACAAAAAAAACAGTTTTAACATAAAATTCTAATAAAATTTTGCGCTCAGATCAGCTGTTGCAAATAAACATGTCAGACGTAATTATACATGAACGTTTGTGAGCTTATATGATAAATCTTCTGTAAAATAAAAATTTTGACGGACATCCACAATTACGTATGAATCACAACGATGACAAGTTGTACGTAAAAACATGTCGTCTACGGGTGGCATTCGTATATTTTTTATTCGAGATATGCCTCGATATCTTATTTCAAAAAGTTTTTTATTTGTTATGGTTCAGCTAGTCTATTACATGCATTTCAGTGTTCCTTATATCCAATCATCAGTAGACCTTACTTTATAAGGTAAGAGGTTCGAAATTTTTCAAGTAGCTGAAGCCACAACAAAGTAAGAACGTTTTGTTAATTGTTAATTTTATTGAAACAATTGAATTGTATTTCTTTTGGTTTTATACACAACTGTAAATATATAAATTTTTTTAATTAAAATTGAAGAAGATATAAAATTTATGAATGAAATTTGTTTTTTTTTTGCATGGCGTGGAATGTAAACCCTTTTTGCAGTGTATTTTATTCGTCCTCTTATTTTCGTAAAACTTTTATCTTTCAGGATTTTATTATAATGTCCATTTTATTTCTAAATGTTTCTTTAGTTTCACTGTGTTACTTATTTTTAGTTTACTTTATTTTTACTTTAGTTATCAATATACAAAATATCGAACAACAATTTACTTATCCCGTGCCGATTATTTCATGGCAAAAACAGTCAAGATTGTGATGAGGAAGACATAGATTTGAAGGATCATGCTCAATTGTTTAAACACCATTGAGTTCTAAGTCTAGTGAAATGGACGATGATGTTGAGTCCGATATTGATATACATATTCCTTCCAACAAATGAACTCCTCTCACGAGGCGGACGCTCAAGGTATTCAATTTCCAAGATCATCCATCTGAACCCAGAATAGACGAAATAAATAGTAAATCCATAAAACCAATTAATTCTTTTCAAATAATGGTAACGGATGAGGTGTACGATTTAATAGTGTACCAAAGGAACTTGAACGCCCAACAATTTCTAGCCAATTGGACTATAACTCGGAGATCCCGAGATCTACCGATACAAATATATCGGAGATTAAAAAGTTTAGTTTTTTACAATAAATTTAATAAAAAGAATTAAATAAAATTATAAAAAAAATTAATCATGGTAAAAGTTTCGACTTATTTTGGAACAAAGAAAGGCCAAAACTTAAAAAATTTTTTGTACAATAAAACAGTAGTATTTTACTAAGGTGCCACCGGGCCTGATGAGGGCCCAATATTATTTAATAAAAAAATATGCCTTTGTACTACGGTGTCACTTAAAACTTAAGATCTCATTAAAAACAAAAAATAAAAACAACGAACACTGACTCGAAGATTTTCCGCGTCTAAAATTTTATATAGAACTAAAAACAGTGCCAGCAGTAAATGACCACATATTAAAATATATTTATTTTATTTATTTATTTTGATAAAAATTTTACATAATATGTACTGTCGAACTTCCCTATAATGAATCTGCATAGGAAATTCGCTTCATTATATAGAAACTTCATTATACAGAAATTATATTTTTTGTGCTTTTATTTTAATGCCTTGTTTTTTCAAAATATTTGATAAAGGCTGGGAAGAATTCCCAACTGCTTACCTTTTTTTTCTCCATCTTCAACTTTAGTAATTAATAATAATTATTTTCATAAGAAATGCTACTTCGCTTAGTAATTTTTGTTCACTGAACACGGACAACTACTGTTTAAATTGTTAGTGATGGGACTTTGTTTGTTTTCGTTGTTATGTTTATTCATCTCTAGGGAATTCCCTATTTATACATATATTACTTTATTATCGTCACACAGTGTTGTAAGTATGCGTAACGGAAACTATTAAGAAATAATTCCTTATATATAGAGACAAACGCGCAAGAAACTCAAATTTACAGAGAAATTGCTTCATTGTAAAGAAAAATTCAGTCTATGGAAATGCACAATAGGGAGATGAAAATACACTAACATTGAAACGGGAAAGCTGTGTTTTTTAAATGAATTCATTGTTGGGCGAGCTTCATTGTATAGAAGTTCGACTGTAATTATATAATAATAAGTATTCCAACCAGAAAATAAAAAAATATAAACTGGAGCCCAGCAAATTGTTATTGTTTATTAAAGTAATCAGTTATGATAGTTTGTTAAATATATTTCTAACAAATTTACTCGGAATAAATTCGTTTTTATATAAAAGATAATATTTTTATGATGATTCAGGTAAAATTGCCATACTATTTGAACAAGATTTTATTAAGAATATATAAAATGAATGGAAAGAAGACAAATTAAATTCATTTCACACATATGCGATGGCTGTAAAAATGTAATAAAAGCAAAATAATATAAATACGTTGTAAATGCTAACAATAAAGTTAAATATTTACTAAAATGCGTTACAACCAATTTCTCTAAATATCTAATAAACTTTTATATGTGTGCTTCATATTATGCTACAAAAACAGATATTTAGTTTATTTTCATGTAGTATGTATGTACATATGTATACATATATATTGTATGTTCTTATGTACACTGACTAAAACAAGTAAAACTACAAGTAATGATTACTTTTCTTGCAAAACTCTTTTGGTTTATTGTGGTTTTCACCGCTTAAGATACAAAAACTTCTTAAAATTGTGCATATTTTAAACAAAATTTTATTTTTTTTTAATTTATATACCTACAACTTAAAACTTGTTAAGTGTACTTTTGTAAGTGTGTGTATTATATTCGTACTATTTAGTTGTTCTAGTCCACATGTATTGACATATCATTCAACGCTAACATTCAATACGCATTAAATGAACATCAGGTAATATTTCTATAAATTTCAATGATTTCGTGCTCTAATCAAATATTTGCTTGAACGTTTGCAACATGATTTTTTTTACAAGCTGACGTGTCAACGAAACAGAAATTTGAGATTTCTAAATGTTATTAAACCAAAAAAAATCCTGAAATTTAATGTTCAACATTTACGGTTGTGTGTGTCTTTTTTTAATTACCGATTAAAGGAATCTAAAGGCCGTTAAAATATTTAAAGTATTTATAAGTTGATATTGGAAAATAATAGTTGAGCTTAGTTTCTTTTTATATGTGCTACAAATTTGTATAATAAATGAATAAGGACAAGTTCCTATCCAAAATTTTAACCATTAAAAGTACTCAGATAGAAATGGGGACAAATTTCATGATAAGCACAATACATCGTATCGTATTTCTAGGCAACCTGCTAACGTTTGCCCCAATAATTCTTTCTCACATTAAAATGGCAAAACATACCCATATTGTAAAGGTAGAAACTCCCGTTTTGCCAATAGAAAGTGAAAGCACTATTCTCACGTACGGATGTTATGTGAATTCTATATATAGGAGGCAGGATGATTTTTGCGTTTAAGAAATCATTGAATTTGCATATTTTGTCATACACATTTTAATTTAATTTAAACTATATTATGTATTCCCATCATTCCTAAAAGGAGCATAGATCCTCCATTTTCATAGAATCAGATCATTATTGGCTTGGCGCACAGGAAAAAAATATAACCGAATGATTTTGTTTTGTATTTTGTAAAATGTTAATTTTTGTTAACTTTTATGGATGTAGTTAAATGTTAATATTTTTTTTAGTATTTAAAATTTTTAATCGCACTATTTCCCATTATAGTGCGTAAAATATTAACACTTTTAATAAAAAAAAATTGAAATTGATTATTCTTCCTAATTGATATTCTTCCTAATTTTCATCAGTAGTTTATCGTTAAAATCTCTGCCAAATTATATTGAAGTTGAGTGCACTGATTCTGAATATTTCAAAATGTGCTCAACCACAGCTTGCCCGTGTTGCTAATTTCAACCAACTGCATTTCGAAAACAACTTATCTATAAATCTTTTCTTTCTGCTCCCTAAGAGGGAGTGTCTGCAACTTGTAGTCCGGGATATATACATTTTAAGTGATGCACTGACTCCTCGTCGTTTCCGACCAATCATCGCCTACAGTAGTACTCATGTTGGATGCTCATACGCATGCCTTTCGGGCCTAACGTACAGTGTCTCGTTATGCTTAGTGAGTTTTTGCCGAAAGTCAGCCGTTCTTTCCATCTTTTCTGACATATATTTGTCTACAGTATGCATTGTTTTCCACATCGTATTCGCGTATGCGCATTGGATGTTTCAGAATCGCTCGTTTGCCCCGAGACTGTACAGGAATATTTATCTGCCATTTCGTTGCCAAGGATATTGTTCTGTTCCGATACCTAAGTGAGCGTGATATCGTAAGCCTTAATTTAAGCAAGGGAATTCGCAATGATTAGGACACATTTTGATCTAATGTTTCTACCGTTCGGGGCTTTAGTGCAGTTTTTCCTACACAGCTTCTGGTATTAACATCAATGACAGCAATTGAGTATAGCAGTCACCCCTGCTTGAGTTAATAACCTCAATGCACCTCTGTTGCCGACACAGATCAGTATTTGGATTTTCACAAGGCTGGTAAAATAAGTTTTTTAGGGTATTCCACAGTATATTATTTTTGGTTTAGTGTTACATTTCCTTCCAAACCTCTTCCTGCAGCTATAGAAGGCCTACAGTGCTTTAATTCATTTTTCATTTGTATTCCGTTTTCAGGAAAATTCAGATTCAAGAACTACGCCAAGATATTGCAACTACTTTGATAGCCGTGGAGTGTTCCCGTTTAGTTTGCGGTGACAGAAATTTTTGATTTTATATCCAAAGAACTAATTCCGTCTTCCTTGGGTTAACATTTGACACATTCTCAATTAGCCATTTGAAATACATTTAAGTAATATCATCCCTACGTAGCTCTGCTTATTAGCAGGTTGTCCGTCTATCGAGTTATAGCGATGCTCATCCCGTTTTGGTATAGAGCGGTGTTAATGGAAGATATTCATACATTGCTGAAGGGCCCTTCCACAACGAAGTAGGGTATCAAAGTGTATTCTTTGTACTAAAGAAAATTTTAGATACAACTGACGACCTGCTGTAGGGCGATTTCCACCGCACTGACTTTGAGGTATGCGCCCTTTAGAGAGTGATGGTTTTTCGCATGCCTCTGGTTTTCAAGCTGTTTACTACCGGAGCTGGAGAATTGCCTTTGTCGTGTGGTAGATGCACAGATAGATATAGCACCAGTAATGGTTTATTCATGCGCTTCAGATACTCTACTGTTTTATCTTCATCGATGTAATGAGAAATCAGTGTTTAAGTCTTTTCTGTCTACAATGCATATACGTATCTGCATGGTACTTAACAATATATCCAATGATGCTTCGATGTGGCGCAGTTTGTTTTGCCCCAGCTACATGTCGATCGGAATTGCTCGTAGGAGAGCTTCTGATCTAACTCTGATCCATTAATTATTACCACCTATCTAGGCACTTGGACGACCCTGGGCTATCAACCAATACTGCTCCAGGAAGCGCTTATTTTGCGCTTTGATGGCTTCATTCTCTATAATTGGAAGAAACATTCTGAATGTATTAATGCAGACTGAAATGAAGTTTTTGATAATCTTCTGCCATTTGGTTTCCTCTATGTCGTTGCAGGAATCGTCCTCACTTTAATCGACAGCTTTAAAAAGAGATCGGTTAGTAACCAACCATTGGTCTGTGGTCAGCTGGCCTTTGGCGTTACTCCGGCTCAGCATGGCTGCTTGTAGAGCAGTTGCTGATAGCAAACTAGTGGATTTATCCCTATCTGGTCATCAGGTACCTGCGCGTCACTTAACCGCTGTCGCTTTCAACTGCCTGCGAGTTTTCTAAGGTTGACGAGTTCTATCCGAGAGGGCAGGAATTATATCCCCTCCCTTATCTGCAGCACAAGATTAAGGTTGGATAGTTTTCCCTTGTCGGAGTCTGACGCCTGAGGGGGAAGGATTTCCGTTATTTCGAAACACGTTCCTACGTCAATACAAACCATCAAAGAATCCCTTCAAGATTCGACACAGTTTGCAATGCCCGACAATAATTTATTTACACTGCAGACATCCAATAAATAATTGCATACTCTTCCTTGTGTCATTTTGTGGCGTCGATTTGTAAATATATCTTTTTGTATATTTTATCAGTCTTAAGAGTATATTTTCAACATTAAAAGCAACAATTAATTTGCATATTTAAGTTTTACAGCATATTTTGATACTTTGTTAACATTTTTATTTATATTCTATATTGGTTGAACTGGTTTAGGTTTAAATTGAATTGCATTGTTTGGCTTAAGTTAAAATCAGACTTTACCAATTTCTTTTTAATCTGACAACTTAAAATTACAAAGTGTTAAAATCGAACAAAGAATGATAATAAGATGGCGTAGCAACTTTGAAATCAGTACTGATCCGTTCTGCTAGTCTGATGAATAGATATTCCAATATTACTTTCTTTATAAAAATATTTTGAAGTTATCAACAAATTTTCCTTAAATAAAAAAAATTGGTGGAGTAACATTGAATTTTTGAATTTTATATGGGTTTTTAATTTTGTTGCTACATGTTGCTACAATTCTCGCCAGTCAGATGATATTATGAAAGTCTTATCTTTTAAAAATTCCCTTTTTACATCATAAGACGTTGAAATAATATTGTTAATGTACTAAAGTTTATCTAGATGTAATAAACATCGTTTTTTATTTGATAATTGGAGTGAATATTTCATTGTTTATTGCAACAACAATTACATATAAAAATATTGCCTTTTTGTATCCAAAATATATAATTTATCGAGATCTCCTGGGAATTTAGTGTAAAATTTTCTGTGTCTCTCTGTTTTTTTATCTTATTTTAAATGAAAATTTTATTGAATATCTACATTATTATCAAACAATCTGATCTTTCTAAAAGGATATTTTTAATTTTTGGGAACACATTTTCAGTTTCGTATTGCACATTTAAAGAGCATAATATAACTTGTTACATTATATTTCTGGTTTCCCTGGTCATAACTTTTTGTACGATTATTTTTTTCCTTACAATGAAAAATCTGTTTTAGATTTTCGTAAAAGTCCACTTGAACTATTGTGGTATTTGGATTAACATATTCATTGTGATTTGTTTAGCCAAATCGGATAACTCTCAGCTGTGATTTTTTGAGGTCAACATTAAAATTTGTTAAAATTTAGCTCATCATTTATGAAGAGTAGGTACAAGTTTGGGCCATGTCAGAGAGTTAAAACGCGTGACCACCAGAAGTCAAACATAAAATTTTGTGAAACTTATCCAAATGAAGCATAATTTACAAAAATTATTTCTTCATTAAATGAACGTAAAAGTTTTAGCCAAATAATAGTAATCAATAGTAATAATCAAATAGTAATCGGATAGTAGTAAAGCATTTGAGCTCAAAGTTTTACATATCAGTTATTTTCAAGTTAAATACCCGAATTAATTGCTTAGGAATTGTTTTAAAAACAATCATAAATTAATATGGTTTTAACCTGTACCCAATGAAAGATTTCCTTTTGAAAATTATTATTCATTTGGGGAAATTTCATTAACTTTGAACTTTGACCTCTAGGGCATACGCGTTATTTTACTGAAATTTTGCCTATTCTTGCTGAAAGTTCTTTTAATGTGAATTGATCTTAATTTTGTTAAGTCTTGGAAGGTTTTAACTTTCAACTTAATGTTGCACGCCTGAAAGTAGTTCTTTTCTGATGACATTTTCAACCCGTGAATTTTTAGATCAACTACCAAAATAATCCACAATGGTTTTGTTTGTTTATATTATTATGTTTTTACCATTTGGATAACGTTTCCTTTCTCGGTTTCTTTTAATTTGTTAAAAATAAAATAAAAACAGAAACGGAATTAGATTTTTACTTAATACTATTTTACTTCCTTTATTACACTTTAGAATAAAATACAGTAAGTAATTTGTCTTTCGAGATGTTTGCACTTCAAAAGCTTTTCCGCAACTGATTTTTTCTGTCCTGCAGTATCGGATCTATATCTTTGTTGACTTCAATGGTAACGCAATTTCTAGATAGTTCGAGGGTGAACTAGATTGTTTGACATAAATTTTAATTGGCGTTGCCAGTCATGTTGTATAAGCATGTAATTGCGTATTTAAGTTGAGTGGCAGCTTTATAAATTACGCAATAAGGTGGATGGAGAATCATTTAAACAGTTCATATTCATGTCAACTTAAACCGAACTGAAAAATAAATATTTATAAAATGAAAGGGAATGTTGATTTCTTGGTGGAATTGTTTATGTCACCAAGAAAGCTTTTATATAAAAAAAGGATTTTATTTGTTTAATATTAAATATCTGGATTCACTTATTGATGTCAGCTAAAATATGTTTTAGCTGCAGTGCATCAAAATTTATACGTAATGATTTATTTCTTGATGTCAGCTAAAATATTTTTCTAGCTACATTGGAGGGAGAGGGTGCAGATGTGGAAAGTTCCGTAAATGTCCCATCGTTAGTCAATGCTTCCATCCTCGGAGCATTTATAAAAAAATATTTTTTACTTAAAAATTTCATCAAAATTACAACAAGCAAAATTATAACACCAATAAAGGTAATTTATGACAATACATTATGATGTACCATTTTTGTATTGGATTTTTTTAAATTAATTTTCTGTTTTCAAATATTTTTAGAGTTATCGCTATGTAGTGATAATTCTTCATGAACTTCGCTCTCATTGTGCATTTCTTTTACATAACCAGGGTTCACATAATGTTCCACAACAATATCATTGTGATTTTAAAAGATTTGATTATCTATATTTATTGAACAGTTCTCAAATTCAATAATTTTGTTTCCTCTGACAGTAACATTATTTGAATTACAATCATGTCTTATTTCTTTTGTTTTTAAATTTGTTATAATCATTAGTCCAGAACCCTTTTCTTTAATTATTTCTCGAGGTTCCTTTTTTATCTTAAGGCAACTTTTTATAATATTTGAGTTGAATATATCAATGATTTCTAAACTTTTGTTTGTTGAGGTTTTTTTATTAGCTACTCTATATACATGCATTTCATTGGTGTTAATGTCATATCATCAGTAGACCTTAAACCATATTTTTGAAATGTTTGAAACCTCTTATCTTATAAAAAAACTTAAAAAAAACCACTGAGAATTTAATTAAGTATTAAGTATTAAGATATCGAGGCAATCTCAATTAATAAATTAAAAAAAATACTTAGTATGTACTTAATTAAGATTTTATTTTCCTTTTTGCCTTATTAAATACTTTCATTGGCGTCTAATTGTATAAAGGTTGTAAAGAAAATCAAATAGATTCATATCGAATAATATAATTTGTTTGTTGGGATTTTTGAATAAGTTTCAAAGCCAACTATGCTTATTTATACTTTTGTAATTTTTGAAATTCTCATTGGTTTTTTAAAAGTTTGTGTATAAGATAAGAGGTTTGAAACATTTCAAAAATTTTACTGATAATTTAGCATTAGCACCAATGAAATGCATGTATATAGAGTAGCTAAAAAAACCCTCAACAAACAAAAGTTTTTGAAAATCTTTGAAAGAAGATATCGAGGCAATCTCGATTAATAAATTTAAAAAAATACTTAATGCTGAATATATCATTTATAAATTCATCCTTAACACTAATTAAATTTTAAATTTTATTGTCCTTTAAAATGGACTTACATACGATTTTCTTATTATCTAACAGTACGTCAATCATTGATAGTACTAGGCTTTCATTTTTCTTATTCAATAAGGGCTCCAAAATGTATCTCTCAAAAATCAGTTCGCTAAGTCGAGGTATCAATAAAGTGAAGACAACACTGTTATCAAACGTAAACGAAGCTATTCTTATTTTTTGGAATTCTTCAGTTGAAGTCACTAATCCCGTTTCAATCTTGGTTAAATTATTCTTTGTCAAAATTCCCAACCTACTTGTCCACATTACGTCTTCTATAGTATCTACAAAATGTAATAACGAATTTATATCGTTATGTATTTGGAAAATAATTTTTATGTACTGAAAATTGTCTTTTATTTGAGTGTTAAAAATTAGACTTTTAATATTGTTTAAAATGTATTTTTGTTGGTTTACAATAATTTTATTCAGATTTTCAACCTGGTTCTGTAATTCTTTGTTGATCCTAACTTGATTGTTATTTTCTTCAATTAAGTGTGTTATGTCAGTATTAAGGTTCTCTAATGAGTTAAAAATTGTTTGTTCGTCATCGTTGTCCATTGTCCTTGTTACCATTTCCAGCGTTCTACCCAATAAATTAATTAAACCTCTTTTGTTTCTACTCTTTGGAACTAAACTAAACTTAAGCTTTGCTTCCAATTCTTTAAAATTTCGTGATACTATCTTAAAAATACTATCATTTATGGAATCACTTGGTAAAGTTCTTTCCCATAATTTTATGCTGTTTTCAATCTGATCCTTTGCAACTTCCAATTCGGATGTATTAATGATATGCAACACTTTAATATAATGGTCTGTCTATTAGTTTCTCCTCTCTCATTCTGATCGGTAAATACTCCTCGTTGTTGTCAAGATCAACTACCTCTTGCCTCGATCCACCAGCAAGGTAAATGAATGCCAGTATCAACAACAATTTGTGTTTCACCTACGAATAAATATGTACACATGTATACACCTGCAATCATTTACAATATTAATTTTCATTTGTTGAACAGGGAATTTTAGATTTTGATAATGTTGACATTTCTTTTTCGTCTTCACATGTGATTTATAGAAAACCTTGTTACCTATTATTTGTCTACCGTGTTACCTATTATTTTTCTAAATTTAGAATGGGGGTTTCCCCCTTTGGTTTCCCTTGTATAATTAATTCCATCTTCTAAAGCATTTTCATGGTTCCTTTCCTCATTCAGTTTCAAGATTTTTTGTTCTTTCTTATGCAATATTCTTGCATATACATCATTATACTGTGATTCATTGACCCTGCCTTGTACAAAGTCAATGGATTTGATATCAGTGGTAGTATGGATAGTTTCATTATAGTATCCATTAATCATAATCATTTTTTCTTGTATTGGAGTATGACGTATGGTATGTTTAAGAATTCTCAAATGCTCATTTATTCTGTTGTGTAACCTTTCTATGTCGCTATTACTATTGTGATTCAGACTTGAAGTGAAATGAACTTGAATACCTTTTTCTCTCAGAAATTCGGCCATTCCGCTCGATTTCATGCCCAACTCGTTATTAGTGACTATATTTCCATATACGCCAATATATATCAAAATCACTTTTCTAAATTCTGCGTCTGCTCTACCTTTTACCCTTGTAACAAGTGCCAATTTCGAAAATTTATCGATCATTGTAATGAATAGAGTCTTATGGATCGAACAAAATACATCCATATGAATTACTTTATTCGCCTTCTTTGGGGTTTCTGATACCAAAAACGGATCCAACTTTGGTTGTCTTTCGTATTTCTCTAACATGCAAACCTCGCAGTTGTTCACAAAATTCGATATCTTCCTTATCAATGATGAGAAATAATATTTTATTTTCAATTTTGCATAATTCTCGTTAATTCCTCTATGGATATCTTTTAGAAATGATCTCTTCTAAATGATCTTCATCGACAATATCCACTAATAGCACACATTGTTCTTGGTCTTTTTAAATTAACTATTTTACTTGGGTGGAATATATTCGGATTTACCGGTGAATCTGTAGCACCAGGATCGATTACAAATTTACAATCTCCAATCGTTATGTACGCGAGTTTTTAGAAATTTCCTGATGAAAATTTCCTTGGTTATAATTAGAATTGTTGTTACTACAACAATGTCGA
The DNA here is from genome assembly GCA_956483585.1 of Gymnocheta viridis. Classification (NCBI taxonomy): domain Eukaryota; kingdom Metazoa; phylum Arthropoda; class Insecta; order Diptera; family Tachinidae; genus Gymnocheta; species Gymnocheta viridis. The sequence continues at coordinate 69,205,751 of OY101441.1, forward strand.
TTATATTTGGAATTATTATTATAACAATTTCTATTAAAATTTTTATTCTGTTGTGGGTTTGAATTTTCATAGCATTTTCAATGTTATTCTTCTCTACAAATTACAACTGATCTCATTGGTTCAATTAGTTTGTTTTAAATATCTCCAAAGCTGTTCTTTTATTGGCAGCAATTATTGCGTTATAGCCTTCCTCGGTCTGATGTCGTCTAAGTATAGTAATTATTTCTTTGTAAAATTTTTTTGCATTTGTTTTAAATTTTAATGATCTCATTTGTTCGTATAATTGTTCAACCGAAAGGCGGTCGCCAAAATTATTTACTAGAACTTCTTTCAATTCAGCCCAAAGTGATAAATTATTGTTTATGTCTGAGATATCTTTTGCAGGCCCTGTTAATTTCGATTTGATTATGTCTAAAAATATTCTCTGGGATAAGTCGTTATAGGTTTCTAAAAACGTTCCTATTCTATCAATTCGGTCGGTAAAGGTGTACAAACTTGCTAAATTACCATCGTAGTTTGGCAATTTTGTGAGGTATTTGATTGGGTCAATGTGAACTGTAGTTATTTTGTTTAAAATTAATTCACAAAAAAAATTATAGTACATACATTAACTTAAAAAAAAATATATAGACTAGCTAAAAACCCTCAACAAACAAAAGTGTTTTAAATCTTTGAAAAAAGATATCGAGGCAATCTCGATTAATATAAATTTCATAATTACCTAGTTAACATTTTATTTTCCGTTTTGCCTTAAATACTTTTATTGTCACCCAAAGGGCGTCTAATTGTAAAAAAGGTTGTAAAGAAAATAAAATAGATTCATATCGAATATAATAATTTGTTTGTTGGGATTTTTGAATAAGTTTCAAAGCATACTATGCTTATACTATTGTAATTTTTATAACTCTCATTGAGTTTTTAAAAGTTTTTGTATAAGTAAAGAGGTTTGAAACATTTAAGAATTAGGTTTAAGGTCTACTGATGATTTGGCTTAAGCACCAATGAAATGCATGTATATAGACTAGCTAAAAACCCTCAACAAACAAAAGTTTTTTAAATCTTTGAAAAAAGATATCGAGGCAATCTCGATTAATATAAATTTCATAATTACATACAATAACTTAGCTTACTCTACCGTAGTTGAAATTGTAGTTGTTTCAAGTTCCTGTTGTTGTTGAACCAATTGTTGTTGAAGCAATTGTTGTTGAACCAATTGTTGTTGAAATTGTAGTTATTGAATATGCGTTCTTGTTCTATCCCTGCAGATAATATTGGAGTACGTGGTCCATTATAGCTGAAACGGACTAGTTACAAGGTGGTCCGATGTAATGCAGTCATGGAGTATGTCAGTTTCACACAAGAACTTATTGCTGTACGACAATTGTTCGTGCTTTCACGAACTTATTCGTGCCTAACAAACTTCTTGTGAGTGGTCCATTTTTAATGACACGGAGTAGGTTTTGGGTTAGTCTGATGGAATACAAACTTGGACTATATGGTCTAGCCCTAGGACATCGCAATGTTAAATAGACCATGTTTTCTTCATACATTTGGGTTGCTTTTAGAATAGTCCTAGTCCTTTATGGAGTATACTTTACATGGGTGTTTGGACTAGTCGCGTTATCTGCAGGGATTCCACAACATATTTTTCTTTTGCTTAATTTTTTTCAGGCAAATATTTGAGTTTATTTCTTTTCTTCAATTTTTGTTGTTTTGTCTGATAAGTTTAGTTACTTATAAACAATTTTTTTTATTTAAATACTTGTGTTTCTTCAAATATTATTTTTTTCTATAAAATATATGAATTTGTAGAGATTTTTATTTCCTTTTTATATATTTTTTTGGGGGTATTATTTTGTTTTATTTTTAATTTCATTTTGTTTAAAACTTCTTATAGTTCTACGGAAGGTTCATCCTTTTCGACTGTGCCAGTAAAGAAAAAGACTTTTAGGTTTGATGTTTTTTAATGAGGGTTCTTTTTCAACTGAATCAAAAAATGCGTAAATCTTATATATATACTTAAAATTATTACAAAATGAACTTAAAAATAAATGTTTATAAAATGATAGGGAATGTTCATATCTTGGTGGAATTGTTTGTCACCAAGAAATACTTTTTTTAAAGATGTTTGTTGTTTATAAGATGATGAACTACGTTGATTTTTTGATGGGATTGTTTATGTCACCAAGAAATCTTTTATATAAAAAAAGGTTTTTATTTGTTTAATATTAAATGTCTGGATTTAATTATTGATGTCAGCTAAAATATGTTTTTAGCTACAGTGGATGGAGAGGGTGTAGATGTGGAAAGTTCCGTAACTCTTAATCATCGCTGTATTTTTATGTTCGTTAACCTACATTTAAATTATGTAACCATATTAATTTTTTTTATAGATTTATTTAAAAATTCATGCTTACACTTCATTATATTGCCCCATATATGACATTATTGAGGCAGGTTAGTGCAGAGTTATTTCAAAAGTTTTTGCAATAAATATTCTTTCATTCCAAATTTAAGTATTGAAATTCTTTCAATGTTTTTCAAAGCTTCTGGTAAATTATTGTATTAAAATCCACTAATATATTCTACTTTTTACATCGTTGTCTCAAGTATGTATCTGGATATTCGTAAATTCGAGCTATTTCTAGTATTAAGTCCAGTTTGATTTGTAGTAAATGTAACAGAGAACTAATTTGTTTATCCTTGCATATTAAAAAACGTGGGCAGCATCTTTCTCCATGTATAGCCTCAAAACTTTTCCATATGTATACGGATAAAACAAGGAAACATCACCACCATACATTTATAACTTCCCACTTAGTCCAAGATTGACTATATCATTAATGTATAATGTAAACAACAGCGGACCCAGTACACTACCTTGCGGCATTCCATACTCTAGTGCGTCTACAGAACTGTTGCTGCCATTCAAATCGACAATATGTCGTGATGTAGAAGATCAAAGGCTTTAGAAAAATCATAAAAAATGCCAGCCACTGCACTGTATCATTGGTCTAACTCATTACATATATTATTTACAACATTAACAACTGCATTTTCTGTCCCTTCCTAAAACCATACACTCATAGGGTAAATTGTTTTCCAAAAAAAGTGAAACTTATTGATGAATAATCATCTCAAAAATTTTATCCATTACAGGTAATAACGATATGGGTATCTATCTGTCCTCAGGATCTGCATTAATAACTTTTGGTGTCGGTATTACCTTCGATATTTTTAAAATGTCTGGGTTCTGAGCGGTCTCAATAATGTTGTTAAATATTTTTATCAAATGCGGAGAGAGTTGATGTTTGCATTCAATGAATACTCTGGAAGATAATCTGTCAAGACCTGGACTTATATTTAGAGATAGTGTGGAAATAATTTGCACAATTTCTTCGAAATTTCGAAAATAACACTTATACAAAACGCCATTTACACAGAAAACTGCCGTACTATACAATACTTAGGTAACTACTAACTAGTAAATAATCAAGTCTAAGTGGCGCAGTAGCAGAGCATGTGCTTATTTCGTAGATGGTCGGCTGTTCAACCCCTGGCGAAGGAACGCGATTTTTTTTGGTTTGTAATAACAAGTTTTTACTGCACTAGGAAATAGTTGTGTAATAAAACGACACCAAACACAAAAATTTCTCCAAAACTACGAATTCAATTATGACAACAGACATTTAATATTTATTGTGTTTTGTATATTCAATTAGTTTAAAGCATTGAAATTTCTATTTGTAACCCGAGGTGGAAAGTACGTACAATGACACTGCCACGAAAAAGTTATGTTCGAAAATGCCAAAGCAGAAGTAGTGTACATACTTTTCACTTCATTTGTTTGTTAGCATTGGAACTCATGATCATGGGTCTCTTTTTTCAATAACCAAAAGAAAATTTAACATTTGAAATACAAAAATGTATGTACATAATAAGAGCTTGATTTTATATATATTTTTCATTTTAATGCATGTTTTCAGCTTCCAAATTTCAATGATTTCCTTGAATTTTTTTTTCACTTTTACAGGATTTCACTTTCTTATCGAATTTGGGAATGTATGATAATTTTGATTGTACCAGTTTTATGTTTTAAAATTTTTTTTTATTAAGTTCGATTCCTGTATCTAGGCATTTTGTTCTCGTACATTTCGTTCTTTTGCTGGCAGGGCGCACTGTAGCGCCTTTTCCCAAAACCCGTGGCAAATATACAAAATTTGATGAGAAAATTTTGTAAAATGAATGAACACATCGTATAAATAACTTCTTGCTTTCGACATTTTTTTAGAAAGCCAAAAAAGGTGATATTTAAAAAAAAAATTAGAATTGAAGTGTCAGAAAAATTGCCGTATGATCATCGCTTTTTTTTGGTATTCTTTTAAAGGTATGTTTATTTTTTATAAAAAAGTAACGAAATATTTATCAGATGCCCTACTTGTTCGGCAGTTGCCGTTTTTCAGACACCCTTTGCATATCTGAAAATAGCCATAAATGGTCTCTCCCATATTTTCTGAGCATATTTGCTACATAATACTTTAAATAATTTAACTAATTTTATCCACAAAAAATGACAGGTTTTTCTTGAATTCTCTTTTATATGCTGGTAGTTTTATAACTTTTTTTATACTGAGTAAAATAGAAACTACAGTTATATAATCCAATTAATTGAGCCTTAGATTTCTGTTTCACAAATCAGGTAATTTGAACCTTTTTTATTTCTGGGTATAAATTAAACCGCAATTGTGTAATGCATCCATTTAAGTTTTTACTTTGTAAAATTAGTGATTACTACCAGAGCTTATACAATTTTACTTTAAAGTGCGATAATGTCATTTCAACATTCAGAATTGTTCGATTTATTCAGAGACTCACATAATGAAAATATATTTAAATTGACTATTGTAGAAAAATTACACGATTTACCAGAATACCAAGAAAAGCATGTTAAAATAAAAATTCCCTTCGTTTACTTGGAAATTAATAAAAATTGGCTTTTCTCAAAACGTACAACACAAACCTTTATGGAAAAGAATTCAGACTTCAGACTGGCTAAATGGAGTAACAACTTTTGAAAACATCGGACAACCTTATATATCTTCTGACAGCAGAAGTGGAAGACCTGCAAAAACCATAAACGAGTTAAGGTATGACATTACAAAAGCTGTGGCGCTTGCAAGCCCAGATCGACTGCAGCGAACTAAGAAAGTATTTCAACTCCTCCAAATGCTTTATGCACAAAGTATAGCATAGAAGAAGCCTTAGCGTTATTTATGGACTTGGGATTATCAAAGGAAAAATATTCTATTTTACGAAGCTCTTTAAAGAATCATAATGTGAATATTCTTCCTGGATACAAAAAGGTTACATATGCCAAAAAAGAAGCAGTGCCATATAATATAAAGGTTACTGAAGTATCGGTAGAGGTTAGCCTGAAAGACTTAATGGATCATGAAGCCAAACGTCTTATTCAAAGTTTGCCTGAAAAGTAAGCAGTATTGCTTACAAAAAAACAATATCGACAAATGGCACAACTATTACAGATGCAAATATGTTTATGGCTTCTGTAGTTCCTTTACGACTGAGAAGTGAAATCTCTGAGTATTGGAAAAATCCTCGCCCATCATCAGTTCATTTTTGCCGTTCGATATTTTTTAAATATGCAAAACAGTCTTCAGAAACAATCAAATCTACAGTAAATGATATAAAAAAGCAAACTTTTGAACTAAAAAGCCTTCTGTCCTTGAAATGAAGAATGGAAAAACTGTTTTCATTGATTATGAATTTTGTCTTACAATGATTGATGACAAAGTCTTAAATGTAATAACAGATACTTCGTCAACTTTGAAGTGTGCGATTTCCAAAAAGTCGTATAAAGAATTTCAAAATTTTGATGATTTAAGTGATGAATGTGGAATTTATCCGTTACATGCCAGAATTAGGTGCATAGAGTTTGTTTTAAGAACGCAACACCAAAAGAAAAACTATCTGCTGGAAAAAAATTAATTTCTTAAGAAGCTTGGACTGACAATAGACTGCCCAAAGCAGGGGTATGGAAATACTAACGATGGTAATATGTCCAGAGCATTTTTTGAAAATGATGAGGTGACAGCTCAAATTACTGGGGTCGACAATCATATTATAAAAAGGTTGGCAGTTATCCTAAATGTTATAAACTCTAGGGAAATGGTGAATGGCTCAAACTTTTACGATTATGCATCAAAAACTACCCAACTTTTGGTTCAAACGTACCCTGAGAAGAAACTTACTCCTACGTTCCATAAGATTTTGGCTCATGGTAAAAAATTAAACAAAGACTACAAACACTTTAGATATACTAATACTTGTAAAATTTCACGGATTAGACAGAATGAGAACCTTTTCAATATGTTGGCGGCCTCTTCAGACCCACTAATTTCATCACGGAGATATGTAAGATCTCGAAAGGATTTGGAAGAACATAATTATAGCTCCGATATGATAAGTCTATTAGATATCGCACCCAATATTAATTTCAACATTAATTTCATAGAAAATTAACGAACAAATAAATTATATTAGTTGGAGGAAAATATACTAAATAATTTAATATCATTATATATTATATAGCATTAATATTAAAAATATTTCACAAATGTGTATCTGTAGTGTGAATAAAAAATATAATATTAGTCTAAAGTCTTATATCGGAGTGGTCTTTTTTATGAGAATATCCTTTCAAACACAAAAAGTTTTGTTTTAAATGCTTCTTAAATTTTAAAAATGTCTTCAAAAGGTGTTGCAGCATCTTGCTAGATATGTTTTTAATTGTTATCTATGTTTATAATTATATTATTTATTTTTAATCGATCAACTTTGATATTTATGTATTGTCTAAATTGTCTTTCAAAAGTATTCTTTCAAAAATTTAATTTCAATAAAGATACATGTTTTAAATATAAAATTAATATTTTAATTATATGAAAAACTACATTGGCGCTCCTGCAAAAACTTGAACTTTGGACAAAAAATATAATTAAACTTATCTTCAATTGAAGGAATCAATAAAAGCTACATGACTCATAAATACACATATGTATGCTATTCAATTCAAAATCTATGAATATAACTAACATCAATCAATGCCAACATCCAAAGTTTTTGGATCAAGCTACTTTTATTTAATTCAAAATCTATAAAATCCGTCAATCAATACCATCATCAAGAAATCAACTTCATTGATATCCAACTAAAAGAAGTCTAGGATTTTCAACTTATTGTGCAATAAAGGTTCCAAAATCATTCTATGTATGTATCATACATAATTGGTATTTACATATTAACACTAATATTAAGGTAATTTATAAATAAGTTTTAAACATTATAGTACATTTATTAGTGCCATTATTTTTAATTTGTGAATCTTTCACCAGTGTCTTAATTATTCCTTAATGGTTAACACGCGTTCAATGACACGACACGACACTAACACAAATACCAATGCAAATAATGCCGAGTTCCAAGATGCACAATCAGGTCCACCTCCTAGTCTTTTTTTACAACATGAACAATCCATTCAACCCGCTAACTTTTCTTTACATGATGTACTTGGAAAATTAATAGACATTCTTCACAATCCACCTCTAGAGAAAAAATGCGATTATATTAAAAAAATTATTATTGAACGTTTTTCCTTAAACGAAGATATCCGTTTCGATAAAATATTATTAAAATATTATTATTAAATTAAAAACAGCTCAAGATTTAATACTAACAATGATAGAAAAAATAATACAAAACAACAGCTCTGTTGGTATCATCAAAAATTCGGTAACAAAGCTGTGAAATGTATTTCTCCCTGTGATTTCTTTCGACATTATAATAAACAAAATTTAAACTAAGTAGTCCTGTTATTGAAGCGACGAATAAAGGGACTCAGAAAGATGCACCGCGTCGCTTATTTGTTTTTGACAAAAATAATAATTTAAAATCCTTAATTGACACAGGTGCAGCTGTATCAGTTATTCGAATATCTAAATTTAGTAAATTCAAACGGAATTCAGACGTAACACTTTCTGCAGCTAATGGTTCCATTATAAAAACCTATGGTTCAAAATCACTAACACTTGATTTAAATCTTCGTCGAGAATTCAAATTCATTTTTATTTTAGCTGATATTAAACAACCAATTTTAGGTGCTGAAATAGATTATACCAAACCCATTAAGTACACAGCACTACACAGAATCGAAACAAAAAGTAATCTTCCATTTTCAAAACCAAGAAGATTAGATCCTGTTAGATTGAAAGTAGCGAAATCCAAATTTAAATTTTTATTAGAATCTGGTATTTGCAGACCGTCGAATTCACACGTATCATCTCCTCTTCATCTTGTTCCTAAAAAAGAAAACAATGATTGGAGACCATGTGGCCTCAAGATCTAACTACAGATTTTAGACGTAAGACATTTTTCTCAAAAATCGACCCAGTAAAAGTATACCATCAAATTCATATGGCCGAAAATGATATTCATAAAATAGCCATTACTACACCCTTTGGGATGTTTGAATTCACACGAATGTCTTTTGGACTCAGAAATAGTGCACAAACTTTTCAAAGATTTATTAATGAGGTTTTCTTTGGTATAGATTTCGTGTTCACTTATGTTGACGATGTATTAATTGCAAGTGAAAACGAAAAACAACACTTAGAACATTTAGATATTGTTTTCCAACGACCTGATGAATATGGCCTTAATATTAAACCATCCAAGTGCATTTTTGGAGTACTGAATTTAGAGTTTCTGGGATATCACATCTCTTCTGAGGGTATCAAGCTTTCAATTGATAGATAACAAAAACTCCAAAAATTTATTGGAATGGTAAACTATTATCACAGATATGTACCGATGATTGCAAGTTTTTTACCACCATTGCATGAAATAATAACAAAAGCATCTAAGAAAAGAAATAAGGAACTTTTGTGGACAGATAAGGCTGAAGAAGATTTTGAAATAATAAAATCAAAATTTACTCAGAAAACATTATTAACACATTTTGCTCTTCTTACTTTAGCAGTAGAAGCTTCAAACTTAGCAATTGGAGCCGTATTAGAACAAAATTGTTGAACCTCTTGCATATTTTTCTAGACAACTAACTCACAGTGAGTGCAAATATTCTACATTTGACCGACAGCTTTTGCAATTTATTCCTCTGTAAAACGTTTTAGACATTTTTTAGAAGGAAGAGACTTTAGAATTTTAACCGACCACAAACCTCTTGCATATATTTTGAATTCTAAAACAGAAAGATCTCCACGTCAAACTCGCCATCTAAAATATATAACCCAATTTTCTTCTTATATATGTTATATCAATGGCAAAGACAATATTGTGGCAGATGCACTTTCCAGACCTCTTGATGTATGCGCTTTTGCTAATAAAAATATTAATATAGATCTGCTACATAGGGAACAACAAGTTGATGAAGAATTAAGAAAACTCACGTATGATACAAATGGTGCTACAAAAATAACTTAAAAGATATCGATTTTCCTTTACTACACATTAAAATAAGGTGTGATATTTCAGGTAAAACAAATCGTTCCAATTTCGTTAAGAAAAACCGGTTTTAGTAATTTACATTCTATGTCACATCCAGGAGTTCGTGCTACATGAAAACTTATAAAAAGTAAATATTTTTGGCCGTCGATGCGTAAAGATATTAATACATTGGCTTCCAATTGCATTGATTGCTAAAAATCAAAAATTCAATACACCACTAAATCTAAAGTTAAGAAAATAAATATGCCTTCAGTACGGTTTGAACATATTCATATGGATATTGTTGGACCGTTCCCAGTCTCGAATGGATATAAAAATATTTTGTCAATTATTGACCGATTTACTAGGTGGCCAGATGCATATCCAATTAAAGATATTTCTTCTCAAAAAATTACAAGCACTTTTCTTCATACCACGCGTTGGCATTCCACTTCAAATTACGGTTGACCAAAGAACACAATTTACTTCGAAATTATTAAGTGATTTAAGCAAATTTTTAGGAACACATAAAATGTATACATCTTCTTATCACCCGCAAGCAAATGGTATGGTTGAACATTTCCATCGACAGTTAAAAACGTCTCTTAAGGCTAGTAACAATGTGAAAAAGTGAAAAGGGAATTCGAGCAACTGTCAAGGAAGAACTTAAATTATCTGGTAGTAAAAAGTTATATATTTTTTACTCACGATTATATGCTACAAAATTTGAGAAACCATTTAATATTTTAATTATATAAACAACTACAGGTGTCACCGTGCCCAGTGCCTGTCATAATGCGCGAGCACTTATTTTGAAGCTGAAGGATTTAAAATTCAAGCGATTTTTAACCATTAGAAATATTTTGGTAGCTTCAAAAATTTTTGATTTTTGCAACGAAAAAACCACTGTGCATAGTGCCTCTGTGTGCCTATGGTCATGCAGGTTACTTATTTTTAAGCGGAAGCGGTTACCCTTGAAATGCTTTATACATTTTTAAAATATCTTTATTACTTTTAAAGTTATGATGTTTGTAGTAAAAACAGTCAAATGCCGACACTGTGCATAGAGCCGCGGCTAACCTATGACCGTGCAAATCATGTATATTGAAGCCTGAGGAGTCTTCTTACAAATGCTTTAAAACTAATAAAATTTGTCATGCATTATTAATTCAAAAATTAAATTTTCGGTGTTATGATGATGCTGCAGCAAGAAATGAACGATATAAGTAAAATTTTTCCCTTTTGGTCATTGTTCCACATTAAAGAAATTTATTTATTGATCTTAGCTTTTTAAAATTCCATTTTATATTTAAAAAAAAGAAAATGCATTTTATAAGCGTGAACAGATATTATTTCTATAAAAACAAATACATAAATGCATGTACATATGCATGTATGTAATAACAAGAAGCGCAATACGTATATCAAATTTTTGTTTGTGGCAAGTCCTTGTTTTTTACCCGAGTATGTACAACTGTAACTACCCAAACTATATCCAGACAGAAAAAACAATACTTTTAAACACTCGTTTGTCTGAGATTATTTCTCTATTATTATTTAATGTGCTTCAATAAAGTCTTTGTCTAAAATTTTTTTAAACAAAATAGAAAGTGTTAATTTTAATTAATTTTTTTCACATATTATATTTTTAGATCCTATTTCAATAAAAAAAATAATACTTAATAAATTAGCAAATTCAAGAATTTATTTTATAGAAAAAAAAAATATTGAAAGAAGTAGAAAAAAAACTAACGGTGTCTACTTTTTTATTTTTATTTGTTTGTTTGTTTTTATTATAAATACCCTTGTTTGGTTTTAGCTTCAATTAAAATAATTGCAATATTTAACACTTGCAGTATCTAAATTTTTTCACTTTGAATAAATTTTGTTTTTATGATTATTATTTTACTCATTATTGATTAATTAATTTTATTACTTTTATTCTTTCTTTCTTTTTTTACAATACAATGTTTTCCTTTTTAAAATTGATACTTGCATTCGATATAATTTGTTAAAGTGACTGATAGTTTCAATGATAAAAACTAAGTTTTGTATTATCAGGATACCAAATAAATAAATAAATAAATGAAATAAATAAAAATTATTTCTGTGGCAGGACAAGTTTCAGTTCAACTCGATGTGAATTTATGAAAATTGATTCTGCGTGACCTTAAATATTACTCGTACATGTTCAAAAATACTGGTTTTTTCAACGAAAATCAAAGCCCCGTAGCAGCAGCTTAAACGATTTGTTAAGCAAAATGACTACAATTTCATAACTTTTGCTTGAAATTGATTTCTCTTTTTCGGGTATTGATTCTTATGAGTTTTTAATTTTTTTTTTTAGCTTAGTGATCATTTTGCTCGAAAGCAAAATGTTTTATCATAGCACTTTCCTTTATGTTTTTCCAAAGAAAAATTTGTTTACGACTTTTTAGTTTCAGAAAAATATTTGCATTCTGCTACTATTTCTTGAGGTATTTTTAAATTTCCGCTATCAAAAATTGGGTGATACTGATATGTTCCCAATTTTCGAAATTCGAGTTTTCAGCAGTTATCGACGTGTTTGGGTCATATTTTTACGATGACGTCCGTATGAGTGTATGTATGTATGTATGTGTAATATGTAAACCTCTCCAACTAATTTATGGCATTCTAAAGACATTAACTTTCGGTAGATTTCTTGTGATAATGAATCGATTCAGTTGAGTAGATTTTAAGAAATTCCTTACATAAAGTTTTGAAAAAAAAAAGTTCGAAGAAATTTCAAACTACTCTTTAAATCAAATCTGGGGGCAAACTACGGTATACGATACGGAATGAAATTTCCATACAAATTCAAAAAATTTTTGTGTGGAATTTCGATCGATATCGAATGTCTTAATTTGCTCCCAGCTCTTAACCTTGTTAAGTCGATTTTCAGTTAGCATTTACTTTTTGGAACTTCAAAAACTGCGTCGAATGCCCCAATTTGATCTGAATCACTTAAATGGTTCGAGAGATATCGTTTCGATTATTTCGCATTTTTTTAGGTTACTTAAAAAATTCTGTTCGAATAGATTTCAGTAGTCGGATACCACATCTTGTGCATTCAGGGTTAAGTCCACATTTTAAGCTTTAGAGTTGAGCTTATCGAGAATTTCTAGGCACAGCCTGCTATTTTTATATTATATATAACAAATCCATGTTGTATTGATCCTTAAATTAATTACTAGCAGGTAAACAGTTTTAAATTTATGGGTTTTGCTCCTCCTGTAAAAAACTGAGGTGCGACTTACGACTTTTTGAGTTTTAGGTGGCGATATTTAGTTCAAATTAATAGTAGTATCCAATCGACTTATTTAAAAATCCGGGGTTTTAATTGAAAAATATATATGTTGAAAACCACGGTTAAAATACTGGGTAGTGCATTTTTTTGTTGGGCTCGTGGCTCGACTCCACCGTAGAGAAATATACATGCTCATGTTTTCGGTGCCGCAACACACTTATCAGCGCTCAAGTCATCCAATAGAGCAGATTTTATTCAAACCAAGTTTTTTCTTATGGCAAATGTAATTTTTCGGTCATTTGCAATTTTTTCAACGATCTCCTTAAAAAGTATTTCTAAATCTAACTTCCCATAAAACACCATTTTTATATTCTAACTTTTCTGTGCTAATTTTTTATAGAATACTTCATAACGTAAATTCAAAAGAATTTCATTCACAGAAGTTACCCCTATTTAATAGAAAAAATTTTTTCGTATACTGAAATCTGCTGAACAAAAATTTCTAACTTTTTTCTTTGCAGCTCTTCCTTCTCTCCCATAAGGAAAACCCTACGACAATGCTGAAAGTATATTCGTTAGTGCTATATTGTTTATTGAGCAATTATATATTAAATATTACTAGTGTATCCAGTTGTCGGCTCAATCGACCGAATTCTAGAAATTAATATTAAACATTTACATAAATACATACAAAAAACATTCTAAAATTTTGAATGTAAATAAACAAGTTAAAACTCTGTCTCACTTCTATACAAAAGCAAATTGGAAAAATACATATGCACACTTTGTTGATTTTTAATTTGGAAGCTGATACATGCATGTATAACAAGTGTGCATGGGTTAGTAGCACTTTAAACGCTTAAAGCTCCCTGAATATGGAACCGATTCAAATAAAATTAAGACTGTGCACATCTATGTAAAAACCCCATTAAAAACATATAAATATTTCCAAATCGGTTCAGTATTACTGCCGTAAAAGGGATCAAAACCCTGTTTTGCTATTAATAATATTGATATATCTTCAAGCATTAAAAATGCAAGTAAAAGGCATTTCCATAAACGCAATTTGGGAATGTGTCAAAAAAATTTTCTTTAATATGCCTAAAAAGATTTTTTGTTCATTAATTTAGTGAAACTTTTCAATCGGTGCGTGTGTTAGAACTTAATCTAAATCTAAATTTAGATAACTTTTAGTTTTTGTTTGTGAGCGTGATTGATGGTGAGTAAAAAAATAATCACGATCCCATGTCTAGATTCATTAATGAAAAACTAGTTAAAACAATGTGTCCAAAGTGGTTTGAGCCCTCCGCTTATTGCACAGGTTTGTCTCCTTATAATATAAGAAGTGTAACACCTTCAGTAAAAAAGTGTTGCTTTCATTATAGTCGATGAAAAATTAAAAACTGCTCTACAGATCAAACACAAAAACTTTTCCATGCAACTTTTACTATTGTCAATCAAACATCTTACATTCTGTCATTTGAAAATGAAGCCGGTTAAGATTTTGACTTTTTGTTTCAAAGTTGTCATCTCCTAATGTTGTACCCGAAGCATTTTGTTAGTTTCGAAAATGACCGTGTGGTAGGGGAAAGTTTCGCTATTGTTTCCTTTTTTACTTTTGTGAGTTTGTTGTTAATTTCCTTTTGAGATTGCATATTTTGTTGTTGTTGCTTTTTTTTGCAATTGATAAGTTCAAAAACAGTAAAAGGACACTATATCAAAAAGTGTTTAAAAACTCACCATCATAATTTTGTGCCACAAGAAAGAATACTATTCCTTTCCATGGTGATGATGGTAGCGATGACGATGACGAAAACAATGCAATCTGTATAATAAACGTACCTTTTACAACAATCTGAATAACAAAATGACGAAAACAAAAAGGAACTAGATAAAGAGTACGCTTCACTTCTAACCCATATCAAATAACAACATCTGTTTTTAGCATTATACGAGTACTAAGAGAAATGATGTTTTTATTTATAAACTTGTATATTTGTTTCGAAAATGGATATTGTGTGTTCCGCGGAACTTTTGCAATCGATTAATCATGGAGAAATCAGAAGTTAAACGTCTACTGATGATAAACACCAAAGAAATGCATGTATATTTTTTATTTTTTTTTTTAATTCCTTGAAATAAGATATCGAGGCAATCTCGATTAACCCATATTTTCCCAAGGTGTTAAAATCGGAATAGTCAAATATTTTTTTATCAATTTAAGATAGCTATCGTTCAAAACAAGCAAAAATTGGTTTTTATTTTTCAATATTATTTGAAAATTGCATTTTGGAACCGCACGTTAAATGGAGCGTTGGGACAATATGCTGGAAGATCCGTCCCCAAATAGGGTGTTTTCTTTTGAGATTAGGGATACAAATTTTGGGAAAATCCCCAGGGAATTTTTTGGGGAAAAGCACTTTTTCGTTTTGAGTTTTCGGGGATATTTTTTTTTTGTATTCAAATTCATGTAAATCAAAGTTCCCTCCATGATGATGGTTAAAACTGCAAAAATGTTAATATATAAAAATTTATGTTTGACAATTCTGAAACTATGTGTTATTAATTATTGTGAAAGTGAACTTTCACCCAAAAGTAACGCTAGAATGAATACAACAAAAACCAAAATTCGCAACAGAATGCAGTATGAGTTATTACAAGCTCTTCTTAGAATAAGAAGAGTTAAATATTTCAAAAGAATCTATCATTGTGACTGCGAAATACGGTATTACCTCACCTCGCTCAAAAATCCCAGACTTTTGGGCAATTAAGGGGGGAAAGCATTTAAACGAATTCGTTTTATTACCTCGGTGAGGTAATGATTACAAAAATTATATGTACATATGTATGTACATATTTGTGTATACAAGTTGTATGTGCATTTTCTTTAAATCCTATCGGAAACTGAGTTAACTTTAAGCTAACTACTTCGCAACTAGTGCTGACTGACACTTCAATGAAATTTATTTTAACATTGCGATGTTGTAAGAGGTAGTCAATTGTCCGACTCTACATTACTTTGCAACTAACTTAAAGTTAACTTCTTATACGTTAGCTTTCAGTTAACTTTTTGTAAGTTAGTTAGATTTAAGTCAACCAAAAGTTAATTGTCTACACTTAAGCGGAAAACTAAATTTTTGTACGTAGTTATCTTAATTATTTAAATTATTTTAAAAGTATAAGTGTAATTTTTAAAAATAATAATTTAATAATTAATAATATTAAAAAGTTTCGTTTGTTGATCGCCTTAGCTTGTCTATTTCATTGGTGCTTATGTCAAATTGTCATTAGACCTTACCATATTCTTGAAATGTTTTAAACCTCTTATCTTATACAAATCCTTTTAAAAAACAAATGAGAATTTCAAAAATTGCAAAAGCATAAGCTTTGAAATTTTTTAATAAAAACACAACATTGCATTGTTTATGTAATTAGACGAAGCAAGTTGAGGGAAAACTTTATTTTGAGGATTTAGATTTTCAGGCAATTACCCGAAGAAAAAAGTTAAAAAAACAAAGGGGATTTTAGATTAGAAGCAAAGAAACGTGAAAGGCATTTAAGCGTGGGGAAATTATCTGTGAATTCCTGTATAGAATTTGATATACCTTTCTGTTATAAATTGGGCCTTAAGCTTTAGAATTTTTATTACAGATCTGTGGAATTTTAGGGGCTAAGAAATTAACTGTTTTTGGGGAATAAAAAATCGCAAATTAGGGATAAGGTATAAAATGAAACTGGGAAAACAGATTGTAGGTACTTCTAGTTCATCTGGTATGGAAATTGTTACCCGGAAATACCTTTATCAAATTATGAGAGGCGAAAATTTGCCGAATTTCAATGTAAAAGTAAATTACTTAGAAAGTCTTTTATTTTTAAACTATGGCAATATATACGATGACATAAAAGACTTAAAACAATGACTTTCTTCATTTAAATCGGTATTGAAAAACAAATGGGCGAAACGTCACAGAAAGGAATCGGTTTTTTGAAAAAATATAATGATATGCTCAAAACAAATTTCGGAAATACCAATGGAGGTAACACCAGTAAAAGGTTTTTCAAAACATTCCCATTTTGCGGCAGATATAACCGGGATAAACTTCGAACTGATTTATAGATTAAAAGTTATATATGAGAATATTTCAAGTGTAAATAAAATAGATTCACAGAAATACGACTGTTAAAAAAAGACACAGTCAAATTGTACGTAAGCCTATATGGATGGCACGCTATGACTCCGACCATGCATAAGTTATTGACACATGGTGCCACTATAATAGAAATTGCTATCAGAAGAAGAAGCCGCAGAGGTCCGGAATACACACTTTCGTGTATATCAAATACTTTACGAGGAAGATATCCAGAGAACATTATAATCTTGATGTGTAACTCTGATTACTCGGATCCTCTTATAAGCAGTCTGAGGCCTAAAAAGAGACTAATCCCAAAATCATTTTCCTAATGCCGGCGAATTTTAAAATGAATCAATTATGTAATAATGTTTTTACAATCATATATTTTATTATTCAGACTTCATATATTTGATGTATAAAATAACACACAGAAAAAATCATCAATGTAAAACCAAAATGAACCAATGTTGATTTCATGTCATGTAATTTTTGCAACAATTTTGACTTTGTTGAAAGCTAACATATATTTATATTGATTCAATGTTTAAAACTTTAAATTTGAACTAAAAAATGGTAGATTGAACATTTTTCGTAGTTAAGATAACATTGTGCAATGTTGAATTTACACTCCTCAGCTTCGTAGTAAAATAAAAAAATTATTACGTAAAACTAACTTTGGATTTGATAAAATCAACATTGAGTATTTTTTTTAAATTTTAAACCAATATTTCTACTAAGTATGCCGCGAATTTCAATGAGAATTTCAAAAATTACAAAAGTATAAGAAATTATCATTGTTTTTTTAAAATATAAGAGGTTTGAAACTCTTCAAAAGTATTGATTATGGTCTACTGATCATTTGGCGTTAGCACCAAATGTATGTAAATAAAATAAATATTAAAAAAGTAAATATATATTAGAAATCGTTTTTTATAAAATTTTTTATGGGTTATTTAATTAGGGGAATCATTTTGAACCAACAAACATTTAGTGTTATTTTAGTATGAGAATCGTCTTAGTTTTAAAATAATTTCGTGTTAGATCAATCGTTGAATCGTATTCATTCAACATTATAATTACTTACATATTATATGAATGTCAAGTTGTTTCAAACTGAAATAATTTTGATTCAACAAGATTCGTCATATTATTTTAATCTAGTGCACATTTTCATTCAATTTGACTCGCATATTATATTGAAATGGGCTGCTGTTATTTGCAAGTTATTGTAAAGTCGTGTTGATTTCACACGAAACGACTATGAGGCAAAATCAACAACGAAAAATGTAAAATCAACCTTGTTTTCGCTGGTCTTACATTGTGTATTCTTCTGTGTGAAGTTACATACATATGTTTTAGACTTTGTTATAGATTTTAATTTAATCGAAATAAATACAGAATTTGTTTTAAATAGCACTGTACCTTACTTTTTCCCCTATGTTGTATTAATTATTATGTGTGTACGATCTGTGGATTATTTGTAACTAGTAATCGAAAAAGGGAAAAGATTGACAATAGAAAAATAAGACTTTGTCTCGGCAAAGCGTTATAAATTCAACTGACGTTGCTTTATTAGTGATTTAAAATTTTATACAATTAAAGAGTTCTGTAACTATGTAAAGAATTTTGGTATACAATGCAAAAAGAAACAATGGAAAAAAATGATAGGAATGTAAAGTGTGTCGCAAGTTGTGCGTACCAATCAAAATTTATATTAATACTAGGATTTAAATTGTATTTCACAAAATGTTGAATATTTAAAGCAAATTAAAGTATATAAAGCTAAGAGGCTCCAACAATGTGTTTGTAATATTGTAATAATTTGTTTTGTGTGTGTTTTTTTGGGTTAAATAAATTTTTATGTGCGTTTTAACTTAAATCTCCAAATAAACTAAATCAAAATAAATACTCACATGAAAGGTTTATAATTTCTATACTGGTTTGAATTGTTCAAGTTAGTCCAGTGTTTTAGAAAATTTACTCCATTAATTGATCTGATTAGAATTACTCGAACAAAAAAGAAGAGTCGAATATCTGCATACTCTATTTACACACATCTATTGGTTTTCAAGAAATTTTATCTATTCCCGCTATAAAAAAACTTTTATTTTCATTTAGATATAAAATGAATGATAAAAATAGAATTGCCTACACGGATAAAAAGTGCCAAAAGGAATAAATTTACTTAAATGTGTAGCAAAATTCAGACAAATTGGGTGAATAAAATGATGGGATTAAAAACTTTAAGAAGTCGTTAAAACTGATGTCAAAACTGGTAAAAAATATATTTAAAAAAGTTCGGAAATTGTAATATAATGTCTGATCTCAAAAAGCAAAACAATCTCTAAAATTAAAGAATTACAAAACCAAAAAAATATCATTAACTTCGAACAAGACAACAATGTGTTAAATAAACTTTAATTTGAAGAAAATTTTTCACTGAGAGCATTATTTCTCTGTCAAAAAGGAATAATTGCTTAAGTCAACATAACCTCGATTTGAGTTAATGTTCCTTTGTAATATACATATTCAGAAGTAAGCCAAAGTTTTAATTACTTTGCACGATTTTTTAGAGAGCTATGACGTAATGATGTGCTTCTTATCTTTTTTAAAACTTATATGGCAATTACACCAGACAAAAATCTAGTACTTACGAGATTTCGAGTAAATCTTGTTGATTTTGACTAGATTTCTCATATAAAACAGAATCTATTTCGTGACTAGATTTTGTAAAAATCTACCCATATCTTGATAGTACTCATTGATGCAACTGTGTTTTTTAAAAAAATATACTGGAATATACTACGCTTCTCAATAATGAACCTTTGAAAGGTGTGCCAGCTGTTTTGCATTTGATGAAAATGAAAATGAAAATGCTAATCAACTCTGTTTGGTATAGATGCAAAATCTTGAAAAATGTCACGAAACCCGGTGTAGATGGCATAGATTTTGATAGAGATTTCAATTGAAATCTACTAGATTTTGTGCTGGCGTTAATGCAGTATTACAATGAGAAACGAATTTGATAACGTTGATTACAATAAGAACGAATTTCTAAAAATCACTTAAAAGTTTAAAATATAACTTGTGCACTTTTTCCTTATAGCCACAAAATTAATAATTATTATTTAAAACATCTGTTAATTATAAGTAATTATTATTATAGGGTATCTCTCAATCCCTCTTATCTATTTTTTGTTATTTTCTTTATTTTTAAACTTGTTTATCGAATAGTGTTAATTAATGTTAGTAATGAAGAACAACTTTATAATTAATGTTTGTGCGTAATTAGTTTAACCTTCTTAGGTTTCTATTGAAAGGAATTTTTTGGCTTGAGTTTAAATCTGAGTTAACCCATTTCTTTATTTATGTCTTCGAGATAATGACATAAATAATTGTTAATATACATATAATATTCATTACTTTGTAACATACTAAAAACTAGTACCCATCACTACAACAGTGAAAGTATTCATATTTTACATTTAGTATTTTTTAAGTTCTGACATAACTTCACTTTAAACTTTTTTAAATATTTTTACAATATCAGTAGTTTTACCTTGTGAAGTTTCGGAATTTTAATTTACTAGAAAGTCTGAAAATGTTTTAATTTTCAGTTACATACTGATTGGGTTTCTGTGACACAGCTGTATAAATAAAATTAAAGATTTTTTAATCGATGAAGAGATCAAAGTCACTGCTTTTCTTTCATGAGTTCCAGAATATATGATAGATGAGTCTCTTCTAAGGAATCGGCGAGGCCGCTACCGAATGAATCAATCATGTAGCAAATTCGATATCGAGCGAAATTTCCATACATATTAAAAAAAATTTGTATGAGATTTTACTCGCTATCGAATGCCGTGATTTGCCCCCAGTTTTGTTACCGTGTTGTACGTATGTATGTATGTTCGGCTGTATTTATAAGTAAAGCCCAAATATCTTGAAATTGATTGTGTTCTATAAACTTGTTTATTTTAACAGATGTAAAATACAAGGTAGTAAGTCGATGATAGTAACTATTTTTAGTTTATTCTGTAGGGTTTATTTGCATATTTCACATAAATTTACTGTAACAACATCAATATGATGACCGGTCGCTTTTATTGTTTCTTTATGCAATACAACATCCTTGTTATTGGTTTTTCCTCGTAATAATCAACCTTTTATGTCGTGTGCAGCATCCTGTTGTTTTCGTTACATTCCCCAGTAAATAAAACTTTGTTTCATTATTTTTTGCCTTATTTTGGGGTGTATTAGTTTGTTTAGTGACACACTTTGGATTTTGTAAGTCCATACAAGCCAGGCATCAAATATGGATTTCGTTGCTGTTGCTATTGTTCAACACATAAATATGGATAACAAACACTATGGGAGTAGAAGAATTTGTTTATTTGCGAGTATATTAGAAGTGAAAGTGGATTGACCCAAATCAAATTTTTATTTTCATTTACTTTTGTTCTTGCTTAAATTGAATTAATATTGAGTTTATTTAGGTATAAAAATTAATTTTAATTCGATTACTCAAAATATGAATGTCTAGGAAAACGATGGTGGGTGGTTTGGTGGGAATGGTGGGAAAATTAACCAGTGATTGGATGAAACAAGAAGTGGTAGGCAAAGGTGTTTTATTAATAAAGTCAGCTAGATCAGATATAAAGAAATGTTCTGGTAGATATGACACAACACTTCTCTACAATTTCAACCTTTTGCAAAATCCCTCTGTCTAATAGTACATGCTATCTGAATAAATAGCCGTCTATCTACATATAATTTTTTTCGATGTTGAGTTATTGAATTGATAAAAAGTTATTATTTTTTGTGAATAAGATTAATGATGAACAATCTTAAAATTTTTTATTGACAAATTCTACAATTTATCTATTATAAATTATTATATTTTATTTAGATGAAGTAAAAATTAAATTAATGCTGAGGAGTAAGACTTATTTTAGGCTCCAAGTTCAATTCTTTAAAATTTGTAAAATAGTTTTTAAAAACAAACTTTATGTTCATTGAATATAATTATTTTTGGTTCTGTTTATGTATGTATATTTAAAAATATTTCATTGATTTTTTTAAAGTAATCTTTTGACAACAATTTATTTTTTTAATGTGGTTATTTCTTGAACTAAATAGGTTGTTAATCCAAAGCACTTGCTTATTAAGGCCGAGACACATACAATCCATCGTACGTTATACGTTGCTTTTTCCAACTGACATTAAAGTATAGGCGGAGGAGGTTGACACAATGAGTACTTTGTTGACGGGCAAAAAATACGCTTCATATGATAAAAGTACACATTTTCAATGGAATTCGAGTATATTCTGTTTGTTTTTTTTTAATTTTAGTTTTTATTTAATTTAATTTTGTCACCACCCAACACAAAAATCTTAATAAAAACAAAGCAAAAAAAAAATACTGATATTTGTCAAAGTACTCAACGTACGCTGAAAGTTGCCCAACTTTAGTACTTTGCGTTGACGGAGACGTACTAAAACCTGTATTTCAACCTAGTTGTCAGTTGAAAAAAGCAAAGTATAACGTACGACGGATTCTATGTGCCTCGGCCTTTAGGCCAATGTTCATAACGTTTTTTGTCGTAAAGAATTGGATATGAGAAAGTATTCAAAATGAACGAAGCACTAATTAGCATTAATTAATGTCAACTTATGTGCAAATTTTCGGTGTCCCGCTGCACTCGCATCATCAGCGCTCATGGTTAATTGTTTGTGTTCGCCACTTTGTAGCTCAAATCTTGTTTATACAAATAATGACTAGAAAAGGACTCATTTGTACTGTGGTAGTTATTGTTAAAAGCAAACACAACTTTATCACTAACTTTACATTAAATTTACTCCTACAAGTTCCGAAACATTGGCGACCAACCAACCATAGGGACTCAGCAAGAAGTTTGCTCAGCTGCATCAAAAGTCTTTCGCGGAACGCCGTTTTGTGAAGACCCTAATAGCTGGTGTGATGTGCCTTTGTGATCTGCCTTGTATTTCGTGATGCACAGTGTTAGGACCCCACTTTGAGGTCGCAGCTTCCTTACTGGCTTCGGAGTTGGAGTCCGTGGAACCCGAATTCATGGTCGCAGTTCCCTTTTTCACAATGGGCACTGAGTTTACTGCCGTCTGTTTGACAACAGTTCCCAAACAGGGGGTTTTGGCCACCTTTTTGGAGTCCTGGACCATTACAGATTTGGAAGAGATTGTCCTGAAATCCAGAGGAACTCCACTGCCGGGCTTATTTCCAACACTAGGCGGTGGTTTATTTGTTACGCATTTCGTTGGTGCTACTAGGTTTCTTTTGGTGAGCTCAGGTTTCCCCTTGCTCTATCGGGCGTGTTGGGTGGGTTCGGGTTTCACCTTACCCTCCTGTATTTCGTTTCATGCCAGTGGTTTGCAGATTAGCCCGGCCTGGTGCATTCACCGCACAAATCTGGGACACAGTTACATTCGGCTCAACTTGGCCTGATTCCGACACCAAGGGAGTAGGGTCTCCGGATATTATTAAGTCCGCAACCGGATAATCATGGCGCTGTTTATTATTTGACTTTTTCATTACTTTTTAGTTCACCTTATACTTGCTGTCAAGTGGTTAAAACTGTCAATCAACAGACCACCCATCGGCACAATGTGGAACAGACGCTGGATGGATTTCGGACACTTAGTATGGACATAAAAGAGATCATAGATCCAAAGTGGACTATCGGTCTGATAACAGCCCCTACTAGGGAAAAGCAGACGCTTCATACCATGGGAAGGGTAGTTCTTAGTTCGAGCTCACCAACAGTTATACGTACTACAAAGGTCCTTGCACTGAAGCCCCGCATCGTGTAAAGATGACCACTCGTCGCGGGACAATGCTTGCAGAAGATTCCTTATATTATTTTTGATAATAAAAAAAACAGAAGCTGTTGACGTTGGTCATTCTGTTAAAATAGCATTAAAAATCATATGAAGTCTTACTGCTATAAAACGGCGCTACGAAATATAGCCTCAAAATTTTTTACAGGAAACAATAAGACGAAAATTTTTGGGGCGATTCCTCAAATTTTTTTTGGACTTTATTTCATTTCTTAATGAAATAATATTTTATATTTCGAAAACGAAATAGGTATAGCCTCAAAAAACTAAAACGTATTAAGCCCCCACAAAATACAACCATCATTTTACTTTGGACTTATCTTTCATTCGTCAACTATGTAGATATCATTAAGCTTTAAATAAATGAAATAAGATTTCATATACATTTTGGGGTCTTATTTCATTTTCACTAATCCCAGATACTTATTAAAATTAAATATTTTTTAACAGAATATTTAACGGTACACTTTTGAGATTCTTACTTTTGCTTTATAAAGATGTGTTATTGATTTAAAAGGTAGTGCAGCTTACATATTCGTAACTTAAAATGGAATGCGTGTTTTTACGGGGAAAAGATCCAATTCAACGCTCCTTTTCGTCAAAGGATGAATATCTTCTTACAAAGATGTCGTTGTTTGTTGTAAATTGATTGGGAAATTATTTATACTTTGAATTTAAAACCGTTTTTTGAATTTCTTTTTTTTATATTAGAGTTGCATTTCATTTATATCTTTATTGTCCAACACTGCGGTTACCGGGTAATGAATATCGCGGTAATCGCTTGGATGCACTAGCCACCACTCCTTTATTATTTTTTGAGAAGCGGTAAAGTGGAATAGAGTGAGTGGAAATTTATTGTAATATTTTATATTTTATTATAACCTTTTGTTTCACGATTAGATAATAAAACAATCAATAAAAAATAGCATCAGCTATCGCCTGAAAAAATCTGGTTTTATTATCATTCTACAGTTGCTGCCGCAACATTGTTGTTGTTGTAATTGTGTTTTTTTTATTTTAATTAGTAGAAATTGGGATGTTAATTAAAGATAACTTAGTGAAAATGTATATATTAAAAAAATCGCACGATTTACAATTACAGTGGATGCCGGTTATAACGATGCTGGTTTTAACGATTTACCGCTTTTAACGATATACAAACGATGGTTTGCATGGTTTTCATACATACTTGTATGGAAGTACAATCGGTTTTAACGATACCGCTTTTAACGATATATCGCTTATAACGATGCAAATGATGAAAAAAATGCCGGTTATAACGATTAAAAGTGAGAACGAAAACAAGAGAAAGAGCAAAACAAAACAAAAAATAACAACAACAAACAAAAGAGCAAAATTCCGCGTACATAAAGAACCTGCAATTAAAAATAAATGCGACATAGACCTCTTCAAAAATTAACATGTTAATCAGTAATTTTTCTTGTTTTGAGTAGCACGCGTCGTTTAAGTATCAATTGTTTTTAATTGGAAAAATGGCTTCAAAACGAAAATGCTTTTCAATTGGAGAAAAAAGTGTAATTTTACAGCGCTTAGAATGTGGTGAAAAAACAACAAGTCTTGCAAAAGAATTTGGGGTAAACCAGTCTACAATTGCTACAATCAAAGCCAACAAACAAAAGATAGAGGCGCAATTCAATAAAAATGAGCTTAAAGCCAAACGCATTAGAACATGCAGTCATGACCAAGTTGATAAAGCACTTTTACAGTGGTTTAAAATGCAGCGTAGCCGTGGAATTGCCTTAAGTGGTCCAATACTACAAGAAAAAGCAAATTTTTTTGCAAAGGAGTTCAAAGTTGATAATTTTATGTTATGTGTTTTTTTTTTATTTTAGGCTATTTATGGTCAGATTTTACCTTTACTTTAGATGCAAATAAAACAATTTATTTCATCTTTGTTCTCAACGTTTCATCGGCTTTTTTCCGACGTCTTCAGGAGAATTGTTTATTTATTTATAAATTCTAACAACAAATTACAATAGTTAGTTTTTTGTTGCATATACATAATATTAATTTTTGTGTTTGACTTACGATTTATTACATAACTGATTAAATTATAAATCATAAAACTGGACAGCACGACACAATTAAATTGTGTCGTGCTGTCCAGTTTTATGATTTATAATTTAATCAGTTATGTAATAAATCGTAAGTCAAACACAAAAATTAATATTATGTATATGCAACAAAAAACTAACTATTGTAATTTGTTGTTAGAATTTATAAATAAATAAACAATTCTCCTGAAGACGTCGGAAAAAAGCCGATGAAACGTTGAGAACAAAGATGAAATAAATTGTTTTATTTGCATCTAAAGTAAAGGTAAAATCTGACCATAAATAGCCTAAAATAAAAAAAACACATAACATAAAGACGATTTGGTCATAAAATAAAACAAAACAATAGTTGATAATTTTAGTTGTTCATCGAGTTGGATTCAGCGCTTCAAAGCAAGATACAATATTGTCGCTGGTAAAATAGCTGGAGAGAGTTTGTCAGTTAAACAAAGTGATGTGGACGAGTGGAAATCAAACGTTTGGCCCAAATTACGTGCGCAATCCACTGACGATGAAATTTTCAACGCTGATGAGACGGGACTATTTTACAAATTAACACCAGATAGAACACTAAAATTTAAGGGCGAGAAATGCACTGGAGGAAAACTATCTAAGGAGAGAATCACTGTGATGGTTACAGCAAACTTGAGTGGCAGTACTAAAAAAAGTTGCTGATTATCGGCAAGGCTAAAAACCCAAGATGTTTTAAAAATGTTAAATCATTGCCTGTGGACTATGAGAGCAACCGCAGGGCTTGGATGACATCTGAAATTTTCACCAAGTGGGTACATGACTGGGATCTCGAGCTAGAGAAAAAGAATAAAAAGATACTGCTTTTGGTTGACAATTGTCCTGCACATCCTACAATTACTGGCTTGAGTCGCATAACCCTAGTTTTCCTGCCACCAAACACCACTTCGATTTTGCAACCCATGGACCAAGGAATAATTCGTGCATTAAAAGTAAACTTTCGCAAACACCTCGTTTTAAAAATAATAAGTAGCCTTGATAAAAGTAAAGATGCAAACTCCAAGTACCCGAATATAACAATAATGGATGCAATTTTAATGATTTACGATGCCTGGCACAAACTTACGCAGACGACAATTGCCAATTGCTTTCGGCATGCTGGATTGGTCGAGAACAATTTTGATTGTCCAAGCATTTTATCCACAGATGATATCGACGACGAAGATGACTTGCCATTATCTGTTTGGGCAAAAGCTCTTAAAAATCATCTTCCTATTTTAGAAGAGGAACTGGAAGAGTATGCTGCTATTGACGATGTTCTCGAAATTTGTGAGGAACCGTCCGATGAAAAAATTGTGCAAGATATTATTGACGAAGGTCAAGTCAGTGACGACGACAATGAAGACCATTTGGGGGAATTAGTTCCAAACGCATCCGAAGCTTTGAAAGCTACAGAAGTCCTCAGTAAATTTGTGCATTTTAAGTTGAATAATGAACGTTTAAATGATATAATGTCTAAACTAAGTAATGCTGTTCGTGATTCTTTCTACAAAGAGAAAGCTAGCTTAAAACAATGTAAAATAACAGATTTTGTTTAAATACCTTAAATGCATAAAATATGTATAAACATATGTACGTTTATTTCTAGAGTTCAAAATGAAATAAAGCTAATAATATTATATTTTTTTGTTTTTTTTTGCTACCGGTTAGTACGAATATCGGTTATAACGATATAAAATCGGAGGTCCCTTGAGTATCGTTATAACCGGCATACACTGTATGTATATCCAGTTAGAAATTCTAAATCTTGATAATCCTAATTGCAATTTTTTTAAGGTGATTTAAGTCTTTAATTTTTTATGAACAAATTTTTTCTTTAATATCACGATTAAGAATTAAAAAATTTATGTAAAATATACATATAGCCTCCCTTTAGGTTTCACTATTGCCAAGATATACGTAGAAATGTAAGTAGCCGCAAATTTTTACTCCAATATGTGAGATCTTCCAAACATGCTTCGGTAGCTTATCATACAATAATGGCACTAGCACTAATTTAGTTAAAGGTGCTTTTAACCAACTTAAAACGGGAATTCATCTTATGAACAGCGGAAATAGATTCACAAGCTTTTTAAAATATTTTGAAAAATATTGGATAAGAAAGTATGAATTGAATTGTTTGAAATTTAACATTGTATGATGTTTAATATTTGATTAAGGTTGGATGTGAAAACGTTAGTGTTTACAAACAAGATACCCGTACTACTTCATGGAGGTATTTGTTTAAAATTTTATCATACGACATAAGAAATCATTTAAATAAATAATTTATTTTTATAGATTGACCCTGAAATAAATGCCTTTGTTTTTTATTAATAAATAAAACACTGAGTAATATATTTTTGATTTGATATACGGGGAGTAGGTATTTATGAAAGGCCAAAATTTATTAAAAATTTCTCAAGCAAAAGTATGGCCTCTATTCATTTTGCACTAAGCTCCTCCCTCAACTATTTTAAAGCTTTTTGCACTTCCTAGTAAACTTTTGGGGTTTACTTTCATTTACTCTAGTGGTGTGTTTTTTCATAATGAAAAATTGCCGCATATTCAGGACCATATTTCATAAAAAATATTGGGGCTATATTGCATAATGCAAATTTGAGACCATTTTTCGTTTTCTTTTTTGGGGCCTTATCTCCTGGTTTCTTATTTCGCTGCGCCCTCGCGTTCCTATCGATATTAAATAGTGCAAATTTATCAGGTGTATGTTTTTTATCCAACAATAATTAATTTCTTGCCCTTAAAATTGTGGGCACGTGAGTAAATGCGGGTATGCTTACATTTTTGCATAAAACTCTACAGATTTTTATGATATCTGCATCCTTGAACTCCTGGCGGTCCGTGTAGGATTTTTTTTTAAATTCTGTACTTGGTCCTCGTTTTGATCTGAGTGCTTTTGAATGCCGATCTTTTTGGATAGGAACTTGGTATTACTTTTACATTAAGTTCAAATGTGGATTAATTATACATGCTACAATGAAAACGCTTTAGGCTGATATTTGTGCAATTGGGCAAATATGCGAGATTTATTTTGTGAAGCCCATTTCTGAATTGTTTTTTAACAGTAAATGAAAATTCACTTCTTTATCTACTTCTTTAACAAAATGAAAGGGTTTCATTAAAACAACAATTAATTGTTTTAATTCTCATTTGCTTTTTAAAGTAATTTTTGTATTATTATTGATTGCTTAAAATATCCCTTATCATACAATAATAATTTAGAAGAATAAATTATTTTAGGTTCGTTCGTTAGCTTTTAAATATTTAAAAACAAGTATTTCCTTTTGCATACATCGAGATCTAATCTTGTAAATACAATATAAATCTTTGTGTTGCATTAAACACATAGATGACAGCATGCTGGCTATGAGGGTATTTTTTGAAGTCATCAACATTGTGTCCACCATACTCGATGCCGCCAAAAGAGGCAAATTTCATTAGCGACAATAAGCAGATCTAGTGCTGTCAATAAAATAAGATAAGGTAAAATAAATGGGACCATGAATTTTTTTAAATCACTTTTAACAGAAAAGAACATCACAAAATGAAAACAGTACACATTTACATTTAAGAGGTTTCAATGTTTAAAGTTGATTGCTTTTTACATTCTTACATGATATAATAATTTTACTTTTACAAAAGTAAAACATTTGAAAGTAACACCACTGAAAAATACATTTCTATAACAAACAGCCGAAGAATTAGCGAAATAAAAAAATTAATCAATTATAAATAGCAACCCAAATGTAACAGTTGTCAATCAGTTATTTTGATCTGCCAATGGTGGAACCGTGATTAGCTTTTCACTCACGATCATTATTACTAATACACGACCATCTTTTTACCTCTTTTTGTAATCGTCCAGACGATTGTTGGAGTAAAATTACTTTTTACTCTCCCAAATGATGCTTTTGCCGGTCATTCTGACTATTGTTGGACGATTTAATCGTCTTATACGCATTTTGGCGACAACGTTTAGGTTCTGTATACATACAAGGTTGCCGTAACTCTGTATTCAAGGCTCTTTAGGTCTGAAAGAAGGTCATAATTTCTAAAAAAAAATTTCAAAGTAAACCGCATGTTCTTCTGGTTTTGTTGGCTTTTTTTGTTAGCAAACCCATCACAACGCGAGAACCAAGATGATCAGTGGTAGCATCGGAAGTTTTTCCACAATATATGACAAATGTATAAAAATATCCAACAAAGCTGGTCAACGTCCGTATCGCACAGGTTTGCCCATTATAAATTGTTTGACTGAACTTTTTTTTTTTTTTATCTTGGACCAGCACTCAGGGGATGACCCCTACACATGCAATGCATTGTGCTGGAACTAGTGGAAAGAGATAGTGATAGATATGAAAGGAGGTGAAGCTTCATTCGTTCTTTACAACTCTGCTTTTTTTTTTTTTTTGCACGTTTATTCGTAGAGCAGTGTTGCAGCGCCTCTGGTGGCGAGGAGGACATTACGAGGTTTGAAGCTGTGTTTAGTTTAGTATCCACTTCTTTTATTAATTTTATTTTACTTCGCCGTTGATTGTGCTACTCAGTACCAACGAAGTACTGTTCAGTGACCAGTGACCATGCCTTCGCCACTGAAATCTTCCGCCAACAACTGACACAAAGGCACACCAATGCACATCAGAGAAATGCGAGGTGTTTTTATTTCATGGCTCTGTCTGACACTGGGTTTGAACCCAGGTCCTTTGGTTTGTAGTCAACGTGCTTACTACCTGAGCCAACGCCACCCAAAGTAGCATTGATTCGTCAATGGAAATGAAAGGGTGAACGCATTTTGTATATCTTATCAGTGGATGTCATAGCCAAAGCGGAAGTTAGGAAAATGGGCAAAAACTTTAACTCGAAAGCACATAAACATGCATAAACTGTTTTGTGTAGTTTTTATTAGAATGAGATATTTTCGAGTAAGTATAATGCTTTTTGGCGCTTGTGAAAGCAAAGTCATGTAAAATAAACTCAATTAAAACTCTCTCGCTAACACGAAATAAATCGATAGCAAAAATGGGGATTGCCCTCATTCTTATTTTATAACTATGACTTATTATATCTACATGGTTATTGCATGTACTCTTATAAATAGGCAAAAAGCTTTGCCGGAACGAAAAATTGCTTTGAACTATTTTTATTTCAACTGGAAGTTGTGTACTATTTATAGTACAGCGGGCGTTATTGGGTTAAAGAGTCATATACGATCCTTTTCTGCGCATCGTAGAAGACTCAGTACGGTGATTTATTCAAGACTCATTTAAAGTAAGAATAAATGAGTCTTAGACGATCTTAATAATCGCATCGTAGACGACTCATGTGGAAGAGTCGCCGTCTTGACACAGTTTCTTCCGTTGTACTGAACTTGCACGATCGGAAAACGACATCGCGGGCGAGACTTCTACGATCGAAAATGTTAGCTGGGCGCAAGAACGTTTATGCGAATACAATAAACAATTAACAACTTTCACAAGACCTCATGGCCGCGAGAAACTCTCGAAAAAAATCTATTTAACGAAATCTTCTCTATATGTTTTCCACCAAAACTTATACAAACATTTTATATTTCATTCAATTACACTAAAATTCTACAGATACAAGCCAACGCATGAGGATTTTGTATACTCTCGTTTATTTACGTTTAAATCACGTGGCTGAGAGCCATCACTATTTCGATTTTTTAATGTTCTGCGTTCGTTATATGAGATCCTTCCTGTTAAATTTTCGAGATATTTTTGATTACTCGTAGAAAATATATTAAAATGTTGGGATTTTTTAATAAGTTTCAAAGCCTACTATGCTCATTTATACTTTTGTAATTTTAAAATTCTCATTGTTTTTTTAAAGGTTTTTGTATAAAGTAAGAGGTTTGAAACTTTATAAAAATATGGTTTAAGGTCTAATGATAATTTGGCATTAGCACCAATGCAATGCATGTATATAGACTAGCGAAAAAACCATCAAAAACAAATGTTTTTTGAAAATCTTTAAAAATTATTTGTTTTTTGTTTTTTGTTCATAACTTTCTTAATAATAGTAACAATTGGAATGTATTTTTCAGAAAAAATACTCCAAGAGGTTTTTATTCAAAATAAATTAATAAATTCAATGTAAAGTCAATAAAGTAACATTTCTTTTGATAGTAAATTTATTGTAATAAATTTAATCAGCCATCAGTAAAGTCCGATGAGCTCAAACTTTTATAATTGTATTTTTACACTAAATGGCACACTTTTATATGTGAAAATCGAGCATCTATATTATAAAACCACTCTTGAATATAATATTTGGAATAATTAATCATCAGAAATGAGATTTCGTCCTAACCAATATTTATTTAACATGTAAAAATTAATAAGGTGCAATTTTTGTATTCTAATTCGTTAAATAATACAGTTAAATATTTGATATTCCTAATCACTAGTATCCACCGTAAAAAGTGGTAAAATCGAGTAAAGATCGCTGATGAGATGGTGTAGCGACCTCGAAATCAGTACTGACCTGTTTAGGGCCGTTAACAATAAAAAAGTTAACTTGAAGTTAACACTAAACTCAAAACTTTAACTTTGGTTAGTGAAAATTCATTAACGCGAAGCTCTGTTAAGATTTAATTATTAATAAAATGAACTGAAATACTTTCTGAGTTTAAATTTTTTACCAGAAAAAATATGACATTAAAAAATAATTATTTTTTGTTTATTTTAAAAATATTTTTCATAAATTCTTAAAAAAATTGTGATTGAAGCTTTACCATCTGAAAAATGCACATCTTTGTGCAAAAATCGTTTACAGATGTCCTTGGATGATGGTGTTATTTAAGTATATATTTAAGTTTAGACAAACTGAAAGTTAGTAAACTTTAAAATTAAATATACATAACTGAACTTTGTGGTATTGGTCCTTAGCTAGTTTAATGAACAATAAATTGTTCCAAATATTATTCTAAAACATAATGAATTTGTCCAAAAATTTCTAAAAATTTGAAAAAGAAATGAGTAAGCCCGGATTTTAACTCGAGTCAAACAATTCGTCTCAATATATATATAAAGGGTCTGCCAGATAACTTTTTTTTTTTTCAAATTCTATAAAAAAAACTACTGAATATTTTCTCAAATTTCTTTTTTTATTTGAAAGTACAATCCTTCCGGTTAGTAATGAAAAATAATTTAATTCAAATGGCTGCCTCAGCTGGCCATGCAGTAGCCTACACGATCGGTCGAATTTTTAAGCACATTATCGATTGTTTGCAGCTGTATTTCACCAATGGCTTCACGAATATTGTCCTTTAAAGCGTCAAGTGTCTCTGGTTTGTCGGCGTAACACTTATCTTTGACGGCACCCCACAAATAATAGTCCAACGGTGTCAAATCGCAGCTCCGAGGTGGCCAAACGATATCAGCTCTGCGGCTGATAATGCGATCTTCAAAAACAGGGTGCAAAACATCGACTGTAGCTTCGGCTGTGTGGCACGTATCGCCGTCCTGTTGAAACCAAATGTTGCCAATATCCTCCTCTTAAATTTTTGGGAACATAAATTCGTTCAACATGGCCCGATAACGATCGCCATTGACTGTAACGGCCACTCCTTGCTCATTTTCGAAGAAAAATGGCCTAATTATGCCTCTGGACCAAAATCCGCACCAACCAGTGACTCGTTTTGGGTGTGTCGGCTTTTCAGTGTATGCGTGTGGGTTTTCTGTGCCCCAAATGCGACAATTTTGCTTGTTTACATACCCGCCAAGATCAAAATGACTTTCATCTGAAAAGATGATTTTTTTTGGCAAAATCGGCATCTTTTGTAAGTCGATCGCAGGCCCACTTAGCGAAGCGTTTGTTCAAGCGTATACACAACCATATTCGTTCAGCGGAAGGATAAAACTAATTATCTGTCAAATCAGACATGAGCTAAGTGTTACCATTCACGAAATAAGCACTAGTTGAAAAAAACGCAAGTTGGCGGACCCTTTAGTTCAAAAATTAAATATTTTCGAAAACCTTAATAATATTTTTAATATTTATGTAAAACATTAGTTAAATTTTCCTGGAATTTAGTACATTAATTGTCTTTGTAGTAATGTTCTTTTTTCATTGTTAAATATTGTTTTAATAACGGGTGATGTAAAACTAATCTTAAAGTTACTTAGGTCATACAATTAAATCTTAATTAAAAAACTCGGAAGAAAAGAAAAAAAAACTTCTATAAAATTTGTTTTTTATTGTTTACGCTATTTTCATTGTCACATTCAGTGCAAGCTATTAAAATTCTATTACTAACAAAAAATTATTTGTACGGAGAGTTAAAACTTTCATTAAAAATTTATGAGCAAATGAAGAAAAAAGAAATAAAAAATCTTTTTCTGTAAGACTTATTACGTTATTTCATCGGTTAGAGCTCGACATATTCAAATTAGTAAAATCAAAAACAAAATTTTTAATTGTTATTGAACAAAACAGGAAGCATACTAAGCACCTACTTTTTGAAAAAAAAAAACCTTTCGATTTTAACTACGCAATTATTTAAATGTCGAGAAGAGCTAAATGTAATTTAGCTTTACTTTTACTTTCTTTTTAAAAACACTGGTGGACACGTTAGTTAGCATCGTTGCCAATTTATGTTTTAACTTCATGGCTTTTTTTGTGTTTAGCCCGATAAAAGCTTCACTCCTTTTTTTCGGTACGGCACTTTGAAATCGAAAAATGTAAAAAAATTATTTTCACAGAATCATTTAGTTGCATGTTTTAGGATTAACTTAAATTACTTCAGCGATATTGAAAATTTTATTTAATCGGGTGTTTTCTTTATTTCTATTTTTATTATGAATATCTTGCTCTGCAACAATTGGAGTGAGACAATTTTGAGCATTTTATGAGAACAAAGCTACAAATAAAAATTTCGATCACTGAAATAGTTATATAAACTCAGCAACAATCTAAATTATGTGAAGACTTAAATTTTGATTACATAGTAAAGGCCTGCACAAGAACACATGTAGCTTAAAAGGGGCATGCAGAAAAATTTCAATCCTTGCCAACACAACAAGACAAGACAATGAGACTAATTTGCAGTGGCATTGGATGGCACGGCGCACAGTGGCTGAAAATCGTTTTTCATTGGCCAAAATTCTGTAACTTTTGAACCGATCAAAATATTGAAGTAATTTTTATTTTATTGGATAGATATTTAGTTCAGCGGCGTTTAGAATTTGCACAACAATGCACAACATAGTGATTGAGTTGGGATGACATGTCAATGCATGACGTTTTTCTTTATGATACTTTAGAACAACATGTTGTTTTGCGTGGAGCTTTATTGCATAGAAAACAAAAATAATAAAATTTTTGTAAATGTGAGTCTTTTTTCTTCAAGATTTGTTAGGAAAATTATTTTGCGAAGGGTAGACTTGTTGATAAAATCTTCAATTAAAATTTTTTATGCAATTTTTTTAAACATTTTTATAGAGATTAAGCTTTTTGGCATATATTTGAATATCCGATTTACTTTATTATCAACTTCCTGGCAACACTGCTATGGCAATACATTTTTCATAGAAACCATTTTTATAAAACCCTGAAAATGATGTATTGAAATATGTATATATAAACAACATCAATCAAACTTAATGATTTTTTTATATCAATAAGTTTAAAAGCATTTTTAAAACATTATTAGTTTCGTGAAAAATACCAAATTAAGAAAACTTATTGAGCATTTGTTTCTATTCAAGATACCTAAGTCTACTACAAAAGATGTATTTCAAAACGATTTATTTCTTACTGTAGATCAGTGTAATAAAAAGATCAACCAGTAGCAACAATTGTTTGTGAACAAGTTGTATCCGGCGCGTTAGAATAATAAAAAATTTCATTAATTTTCTTATTACATCATATATTTTTTTATTATTGTATATAGCGTTATTATTGTATATTTCGTTTTTGTGTCTTTTATGTTAATTCCGTTGCTGAACATTTGTCTCGCCTGAGGAAAACAATTATTTTTGAGGGTTTTTCTTGATTGCGTTGAAGTGTTTGATTATTATCTCATTAACAACGCCCATCTCACGTTTCCTTCACCCTAGTATGTCTCAAAATTCTTTAATTCAAACCTAGATAACAATTTGACTAAAATTAAGAAAAACTTTAATAGCGTTTTTATATTTTACTACTAAAAGGCTTAAAAGTTTTCAACGTTTTCCGGTGGTGCCATGGGATTATAAATGTATTTGCTTTGCTTTATTAACAGTGACTTGCTGAGAAACAAAAAATTATTTGAATTAAATAAAAAAAGGATGCAAAACTGTAATTGAAAAAATTATTTGTATACAAACCAACTACCGTACGGTCTTATGATTTCATTTTAGTCCTTTTACTTAACAATGAAAATTTCTAGAGCAAACAAAGTTCTGTGTAACCTTTGATTTTAATTTATAAAACGTTAATATTATGTATAGTCAGCTCTTTCATTTTGGTCCCTCAAAAATTTAACCCAAATATAAATACAACTTGTCAGCAGTGATGTAGTTGTATGTATATCGTTGCCATGGCATATGTAGATTTTAGAAGCGCCACTGTTTCTGAGCGTGTCGTGCTATATTCAGCCACCACATTGTTAAAATGGAGGTTTTTATGCCACGCTCTCCAACTGTCAAAGCATTTAGTATAGAGTAGAAGATGAATGTTTTATATATTAATAATATTGCTGTATCTAAACGTACTTTATCTTATCCTAGCAACAACTTAAAGGGCATATCGTTCTATTGAGGTAACATAGTCATGTTCCAAAAAACAAAAACTCTTGGAATATAAAAACGAAATGGTTTCATCAAATAGTGATTTTTTGACTCAGTCAGATAAATAGTGTGTTTTGAAATCACAAACCACTAAAAAAATTTCTTATTTGCAGTGACCTACTTTAGGATTACAAGTGCAGCTCCGGAAAAATCTTAGGCGCCATTATGGCAATATCAAAAATTGTGTATCATTCAGGCTAATAGTTTTGAGATTACCGAACATAATAATAATCCTGCTCCTCTGATAAACAAGCATTTTTCGGTTTGTATAGCAATTTGTAAAACATTAAACTTGAAAATAAAACCACTTTTATTTCATAAAAATTAAAAAAAAAACTCCAAGCTAAAAAAATTATTCTACAAAATATTTAATAACTATTCAATAAAGTTAAAAAACATAAAAATATTTATTTACAAAAATATATTGCATACATATGAAAGTATATCTTTCCTTATTTTCAATATGTTTTTGAGCTTTTGATGTATTTTTATGATTTATGAAATCTGTACAACACTAGTAGACTTTAATAAGATATAAATAATTTAATAGAAACAACAATAAGGAAAATGTTCAAAATTGCCATATCATAAATACCACCACAAAAAGCACATTCATATACACACAAACATATCGAAAATAACACAGTAGGACAAAAAATGTTGGTGTTGCATGTCCCTTTGAAGTCAGTTTTGATACAAGTGATAATGACGGAATTCCTTTGTGATATACGGAATTTACAGATTTTGTGTGATATATCACATGACGAACGATGAAAGTATCTTAAATAGTTGTAAGATAAAGTTTTCTAAGCAATTTTTTTTTTAATTTTTATGGTTTTAATTGTCAAAAATGCTACATATTGTTTTAATGGCGTTCAGAGATAAATTTATTAAAAATAAAGAAATTTTTGTGGCAAAATAGAAACTTTGCTAAATAATTTCCCATTTTCCAAAAGTTAAGGTGGAACTGAAAATTTCTATAATTGGTGCTTTTTATGGGAATCTCTCAAATTTAAGTATTTTTAATTTTTATTCGCACTTTTTCCCAAAATCTGTTTTTAACAAAATTGTTAATGTTTTACTGAATAAGTAAAAAAAAAGGGCGAATAAAAATTAAAAATAATTAAATTTGAGAGATTCCCATAAAAAGCACCAATTATTAACTTGACAAGCACCCGGTTGCAAAATTTTGTTTGACATCACTCGATACAAATGTATAGCAGTTGTTGTTTTACATTTTCTACAAAACTCTTACAACTACAATTAGAGTTGAAAAAAAGTCAGCCTAGATAGTAATGGTAAAGTAAGAAAACAAAAACAATTGGTTGATTATTGAGTTCTTGTTATAACTTTGATATTTTTTAAACTTTTTATTTGGTTGAATGAAGGTTTAATATAATATCTCCAGTTGTTCTAAGAAATATTTGGGTAAAGTTCCCTGATGATCTGCTTTAGCAACAGTGAAAATTTTTATGTTTGTTATCTAATTATAATACAAAAATAATCTAATATTCATTTGAACAAATCATTGCAATGAATGTGAAAGTGCGGTGACTTGTTCAGAGGCTGCGGAAACAAAGTAACTGCCTATTTTATGAAAATGAAAATTAAATTTTGAGTGAGAACTGCTATTGAAAACGAAAACTTTGTACTCATTTGCTAAAAACAGGCAGCAATTTGTTGTTAAGGACCTTAAGCCATGAAATACTGCTGCTGTAAGAAACAGCCAAATTTGGTATATACCAATGCTGGCGAAAAAAAGATTCTTTTAAGTTATCTGAGGCGATTGCTGCTGAAATAAAGAATCAACTTTTGGTAAGAACTGTGCGGTGCACAGTGGTTCCAAATAGAAAAAAATGGTAATAGGTTTTTATCCATGAAACTTGTGTTCTGATTTAGGTTTAAATCGTAGTTAACGTTGACCACCTCGGGCATGAAAAACCTTGATGTAAGAAACATTATCCCATATGCATCCTCTAAAAAGTCAGGCTCACTGAGATATTATTCATATGTGAGTCTGATATCTTCTGTGTATAGGCTAGATGCCCTGCAAGTACGGATGGTGTGACAGATTTGTACCTACGGAAGTCCCAAGAACGATGGAGAGCGACTGATAAGGGAAGATGGACTTACTTACTGATACCTGACATCAAGACATGGTTATTAAGGAGACAATTTTTGAGTGGACATGATTGTTTTCGTGCTTTTTTGTATCGTTTCGGACATGACAGTGTTCCGTTTTGTCCGAGCTGTGATGGTAATGTCGTGAAAGATGCTGAACATATGTCCACGTTCTGATAGTGGGAGGGCGTATTTAGAAGAAGTTTTAGGGTGCAGCATTAGACCGGACAACATAGTTCCAATCATGTTTGAATCTTTGTATAACTGGACGTTTGTATGCAATTTAGTGGAATTGGTTCTATTGGAAAGTCGTAGGTTAGAAGAGATTCGCAGAAGAATCAATATAGATTATATAGGGTCTAAGACCTATCCCACCCCGTGACAGCCTTGCGGCATTTCCACTGGGACCGGTTGGGCCATAACCTTTTCAAAACTACCATATAATATAATATATGGAATTATAATTTTTTTAAGAGACGCCTCTTTCAAAAGATTAAACAAATTATTGGGTTGGATTTACAATAATTTATATCATTAATTTACTGTTTACCATTTGTTATTTTGTAATGTTTTGTTTGTGAAATCTTAAATTCTTTTTACATAATTAATAACATAAAGATACTCATTGAAAATATTCATTATATCCCGCAAAACAATACTGCTTTGTGTTAAGAAATATTCTGAATTAAGTGATAATTTTATTAAAAATGCACCAACAAAATGAGTTAAGCATATGTAGATTTCTTCCCGGGACGGGATTTCCAAAAGTTTTCAAT
Source organism: Gymnocheta viridis (assembly GCA_956483585.1). Lineage (NCBI taxonomy): Eukaryota > Metazoa > Arthropoda > Insecta > Diptera > Tachinidae > Gymnocheta > Gymnocheta viridis. The sequence continues at coordinate 69,245,336 of OY101441.1, forward strand.
CCCTAAATCACAGAAAATTAGTGCGGAAATTACCTGGAATTTTACTTACCGCTGTTTGTTTTTTTTTTATCAAAACTTTCCGAACTTATCTTTAAAATCGCATCTTCGAAATTCGCTACGTATGGTGAGAAATACTCGATAACAATTTCGACATATTTAAAGAAAGAAAAAACTTTTTTCCAAATGATTAAAAAATTCCGATTGTACGAAGCAACTTGTGGAAGAACAGAAGGACCTTCATCCGTTGAAAGCTAACGTGTAATTTATATCAAAGATACTTTTTTACCTGAATTAATAATTAAAATTAAATATAGACATTCATATGGGACTTTTTTTCATTTGTCATTTTTAAAGAGAAGCTGAATGTATTTATATTTTATTCTCCACCCAGAAGGAGTACAGTATACGTGCATGTATATATCGCTTATTTATTACAATGTATTCATATTTTAAATAACGTGAATTAATATCAAGTTCTTTTGTTATCAGAATTATTCGTTGTAGTATCTATAGATAAAATCCCGAAAATTGTAAATTTATGTATATACTAGTATAAGATGTAAATAAAGATGAATTAATAAATGAAAAAAAAAAAATAACGTGACTTTTCAGTTGATCATATCGTTCTTCATTTTGTTAAAAATTTCTACAAACACATATAATTTTTTCCCATTAGGATGTGAGTGTAATAAAAAGTTTGAACTCGTTTTCTGAAGAACGAATACGTTGTAATAAATGAGCGACATATATTTATAAAATAAAAAATATATGTATTATTTATTTTCATTTAATTTGAAACTTAAAAGTTTAAAAAAAATTATGTAAATTCGTATCGTTATCATGATAGTGTTCTTTGTCAAGATTCAGAATAATAGAGTTACCTATTGTTAAACGTTTGCTTAATCTGGTTCGTTGAATTGCTAAAAAATTAAATACAAGAAAGGCCAAAGAGAACAATTGTCTTTGTTTATCGAAACCGATGTTTACTCAATGATTGTCAAATTCAAACTGATCCACCTTCCACACATCCTTCGACTTTAATTAATATTTTATATACATACTTAGTAAAATTTTAATTTTCGATTCGCAGGCCATTTGTTCATCCCAAATTTATTTTTACATGTTTTGGAGTTCTGTTCTGTGCCGTTATTTTCTGTAGAAAATATTTCTTACTTACTTGTTTTGTCTGAACTTTCGAATGTGGCCGATATAATTATAGGAATGAATTTTGTAAATGTTTGTGTTTCCTCGAAATATTTCCTCAAAAATATATGTAAAATAAAAAAATGGGATGTTAAATTTTTTCAATATAAATATATATTTCAATTTGGGGTTTTTTTTGGTTACGTACCGTACTTTCGAGTTGCAAATGTAAAAATGATTTTACATGAGAAACATTTATACAAAATCACAACAACTTAACGAAAAGAGAAAACAAAAACATAGAAAGGTCCAATGAACAGTAATCAAGGGACCTTTCACACTATGCGCGTAAACATCCCGCCCCCCTTGCTATACTGCAACAAAGAGGACTAAGGATAACGCGGGCCTGTTATAGGGAGATATAATAATAACAATACACTTTTCTTAAAAAAAAATAATTCATTTTTAAAATTAATACATTTATAAAAATTCAGAAAAATAAAAAATATAAAAAATACAATAAAAATTAAAAATACAATAAAAATATATATCTAAACAATTTGTCCAGACATTACGTTGATGACGATAGTCGCCGGATGATTCGCTCCAGGGAATTGATGCTGGTGTCCTTGGATTGAGGGGTGTTGAGGTGGTAATAGTTGTGGTTGGTGGTGTTGAGAACACTGGCATTGCTTGGCAGGCTTAGGTTTACTGCGTTTTTTACTTCTCTTCTTTTGCGTCGAGGGTTTTACAATGGCTTGCTGGGCCGATATTTTTGCCTTGTAGCGATGAAGTAAGGTGTGATGTTCGGCCTTGCACTCAAGGCAGCGTTCACGGCTCGAGCACCTGTCTTTCATGTGCGAGTGTGCAAGGCAGTTAAAACAATATTTAAATTTTTTTACTGTTTCCCACCGTTCCTTCACCGTCATCGTCCTGAACTTGTAACACTTTCGCAATGCGTGTTCACTCTTTCACAACCGACAGTCTCGTAACCGTTCAGCGCTAGGGGTTTTGGCGTCCGAAGCAGAAGTCGATGGGGCTTCGACGGGTTTGCGGTGTACTTCAAGGCGACGAGATGCACTAGACATTGTTCTACAATGGGTGAAATAGGAGAGGGAAAACAAAAAAAAAGAGAAAAAAAGAATTATTGAGTTTCTGACTGGGGTAAGAGAACAAGCTTCACAATAGGCCGGGTGAAAACGCCTGAAGCTGTTCTCACATCCGCTGTACGGACCTTAGAATGATGTCCAACGTAAGTCTTTTCTATTCGTACGAGTCGCCATTCATTAGGGGGTAAATTATCCTGACGGACAACCACCAAGTCGCCTACTTCAAAATCTTTCTGGGGATATTTCCATTTCACTCGACGATGAAGCTCTTTGAGGTATTCCTCCTTCCACCGCTGGGCAAAATGGTGGTGAAGAATTTTAAGCTTTTGCCACCTATTGGCAACACTCAAAGGGAGATCAGCATAATCGGGTTCAGGGGGTAATAGAAGAGGCGCACCAATCAGGAAATGACCTGGCGTTAAAGGAACTAAGTCAGATGGATCATCAGTCATGGCAGTTAACGGTCTTGAATTCAGGCAAGCTTCTATACGGGTTAACATAGTTGTAAATTCCTCAAAGGTAAACTTCTGAACCCCAGAAATTTTACGTAAATGAGTTTTGACGCTCTTTACGCCGGCTTCCCATAAGCCGCCCATATGAGGAGCACCGGGAGGAATGAAATGCCATTCAACCGGCTGAAAGCTGTTCCGTACAAGTACCTTCCTCTTGATTTCAGATAAAAACTGTTTTAGGTCAACCTCGAGTAAGTTAGCAGCACCGACAAATGCAGTTCCGTTGTCGGAATATAAATGAGAAGGACAACCGCGATGTGAGAAAAAACGAGCAAAGGCTGCAAGGAATGTTTCCGTTGACATATCACCAGTTGCCTCCAAATGAATAGCCTTTGTGGCAAAGCAAACAAAAACTAAAACATAGCCTTTTGTAATTCTGCAACCCCTACCAATGTAGGATTTTATGTCGAACGGGCCTGCGAAATCTAAGCCGGTGTGGGTGAATGGCCTCGACATAGAGCATCGTTCAGGGGGTAATGCAGCCATAATATGCTGACCGGACTTCTTTCGGTAAATAGTGCATTCCTTACAATTATGAATCACTGTACGGATCAGATTCTTTAGCTTAGGGACCCAGAATTCACTTCTAATTAAACGGAGCATTAATGAATGACCGCCATGAGCAGAGCACTTGTGCACATGTTCAACAAATAAGCGAGTAAATCGGGCAGAATAGGGTAAAATTTAAGGATATCGCTCATGTGATCTGACCAATCGACCATTAATTCTGACAAAGCCCTTTGAATCGATAAAAGGGTTCAACGTGAGTAAACTACTCTTTGTAGACACTGGTATACCCTTTAAAAGTGCGGTATATTCGGGTATAAAATTCCGCTGACACATAATAATCAAGCGATTTCGAGTGAATTTTACTTCGGACTGGGTTAATTCTAGAGTGTCATACAAGCAATTTCGAGTTTTCAAATAATTTAAGCACCTGAACCAATACGAAATAATTCGCATTGCACGAGGTAAGTCTGAAAAACGTTCGAGTATGTCATACGGTGTTTCGAGTTGAACTGAAAACGACTGAACTTCAAGGTGTTGATGTTCTATAGCGGTATGTTATGGCCAGCGCTCTCGAGGTTGCCTTAACCATGCAGGGCCATGCCACCAAAGAGAATTATCAATTAGATCTCGTGCAAGAGTTCCACGACTTGCCAAATCAGCGTGGCTGCGATACGAGTTTGAAATAGAAGCTATCTTTATTAGCATCCCATCGCAAGCCTAAGGTTTTTGTAGTACTAGCATCCAAAAACTTTAAGAAGTCTGCATCAAGCAGATTCTCCCGTGGTAAGTCTTCTAAGAGTCGTAAATGATTGGCTGTCCACTTTCGTAACACAAAACCAGCCGAACCAAGAACATGGGATAGTTCATTACGCCTCTTAAAAGCATCTTCTAGATCATGTGATCCAGCAAGAACATCATCAACATACATTTGAGTTTTCAATATTTCGGACACCGCAGGACTAATGGGTTTACAATCGTCAGCCAATTGCAAAAGAGTACGAGTCGCTAAGTACGGCGCGCAGTTCACTCCGAACGTGACCGTGCTAAGCTCATAGTCCTTAACTTCAGCTTCAGGATTATCACGAAACAGAATCCGCTGATATTAGGTTTGATTGGGATGAACTAGTATCTGACGATACATTTTCTCAATATCCGCATTAAAAACGTACCGGAAGAAACGCCACCGCAGCAGTAGAACGGTAAGGTCTGTCTGTAACACAGGACCTGGGTACAACACACTGTTCAGAGTTACGCCATTGGAGGAGGGGTTTGAAGCATTAAATACTACCCTGAGTTTCGTGGTTACACTATCGAGTTTAAACACTGCATGATGAGGTAAATAATACTTATCTACAGTGGAATAGGGGTTCTTGACGGGCTTGATGTGTCCCATTGTGAAATACTCACGAACTACATTGTCATATTGTGACTTTAATTCGGGATTTTTCAATAAGCGTGCCTCATTTCGTACAAACTGGGAAAAAGCGCTTTTACGGGAATCCCCTAGTTCTAATTCATTTGAGAATTCTCGACGAAATGGGAGAGAGACCACATAACGGCCGTCGGGATTTTTATAAGTCGTAGCCTGGAAAAGTTTCTCACAATATTCATCCTCTTGCGATAAATGGGTCGCTTGTGGAACCTCTTCAAGTTCCCAAAAACGAGCGAGTTGATTATTTAACTCGAGATGAGTGCAAAACGATGCTACGGAGTGTAGGGGTTGAGACTGAGAAACTTCACCTGTGACGATCCACCCGAACACAGTTTTTTGGGCGATCAGGTTGCCATTTGGATGTATTTTGACATCCGTAGTTAAAATTTTGGGATACACATTTCCTCCAAAAAGTATATCCATACGGGTACACATGACGTCGGTCAGTGTAATGTCGGGGAAGGATGAGGTTATAATATCAGAGATACTACATGAAGGCAACTGACCGGTGATTTTTTTCTACAACATACGCAGAAACGTTCAGTTTGAAGCTGGGGTCGATCGGCGAACTGACTGTTAGAATGCACATGGTAGAGGATTTACCAGCTACACAGTCCATCATTCCTGTGACACTTGTCAATGGAACAGAAAATGTGGGAATAGCAAGCTTCCTTTGTAACCTTCTTGAAATAAAGGTACCTTGTGAACCAGGGTCAACTAGGGCTCGGGCCGCACATCTAACGTCATTTATATGCACTATGCAAACCGCTGAGCCCAAAATCACTGTTTGATTTAAATTAGAATTGAGATGTGCGGTGTAAGTATGTAAATTACGAGCCGCGGCAGAGGTTGAAGGGTTGAAATCAAGTGGTGGTTGAGATGGCGCTACAGTCGTACTAGAAGCTATAGGGAGCTGGGGTGAATTACTGGCAGATATATGTGATCCTACGTGTCTATGAAGCAAAGAATGATGCTTTTGCTTACAAAGTGAGCACACATGAACACTTCTACAATTTCTGAACTCATGTGAGGTTGCCAAATAATTCGAACAACACTTTAGGCGCTTCACTGTTGACATACGTTCATCAACACTCTGACTCAAAAATCTGGGGCAAAGTCTAATGGGGTGAGACCCTTGACAGAGGAAACAACGACAAACCGTTGGAGTAGAGCTGGTTTTTGTCGCAAAACTTTGAATTTTTCTATTCTCATTTGATGGTTTTTTAGCAGCGTGAAAATTGGGGTTACTTCGCACATTGGCAGTGGTGGGGTATTTGTTCGGGTTTTGAACAGGGTTTGAATGATACTGCCTTATGTCAGAAATTGATTCTAGGGTTTTGAAACGCGCTGTTAAAAAAGCATCCATATCAGTCCATTTAGGGGAAGATTTGTAACGCAATCATTTATCGTTCCTTGCAAGTTTTTGATATTCGCGCTTGATTCTTGAGAAATCGGTTTAATATTTAAGAGAGCTCGAAGCTGTTCGTTTACAAGGGCATCTTTATTCTCATACGTGTCAACCAGTTTTTTCCATGCGATTTCATAGCCATCGTTGGTCAGTGGCACAGTTTGTATGGTATCATGCGCATCTTTAGCGGTTTTCTGCAAAAGATAATACAATTTTTGTACTGGGGTCAACCGGGGGTTATTACCATACAACGCGGAGAACATATCTCGAAATGAGGGCCAGCTCTTATAATCTCCATAGAATATGGGCGTGTCGCAAGGGGGTAAATTAATCATAGGCGCGGATTGCGCTATCGACCGCTCGCCCTGAACCGCCACTTTAAGTTTTTCTAGGAGACCAGTTATAAGAGACATTCCCCGGGTGTAGGTGCCATAAGAATTAAGATACTTAGATTTCAATTCTTTTACCTGAGGATCTTTAACCTTTGCGGCTTCAATCAATAAAGAGTCGTATGTTGAGCGAACAGCTTCCCATAACCGCTTGAGCTCTGTTTCATGACTATTCACAGAACCGAGTTGGTGGTCCGCTAGTGGTATAGAAGCAATATATGCTTCAAAATCTGCCAAACGGTCGGCATTGCGGATCAATGTAGTCATGTCCATTTTTGATCTCAAGTCTCAAATTATTTAAAACGAACAGGTAAAATTATGTTGAATAAATGTTGAATCCCGAATAAACGAGGAACGAAAAAGATTTTCTTTATTTCGAAGATTTACTTGGGATGGGGTTTAAATGAGGGGTTGTTATCCACTGTGATCCGGGGATGCAAAGATGATCCTGGAAGTAAGGATATTTTCTTGAAAATATTTCAAGGACTCGGGGTGTCTTATCCGGTTCGAAGGACCAAAATGTTTCCTCGAAATATTTCCTCAAAAATATATGTAAAATAAAAAAATGGGGTGTTAAATTTTTTCAATATAAATATATATTTCAATTTGGGGTTTTTTTTGGTTACGTACGGTACTTTCGAGTTGCAAATGTAAAAATGATTTTACATGAGAAACATTTATACAAAATCACAACAACTTAACGAAAAGAGAAAACAAAAACATAGAAAGGTCCAATGAACAGTAATCAAGGGACCTTTCACACTATGCGCGTAAACAGTTTGCAAAATGTTTTTTATTTGACAAAAATATATAAATCTTTAATAATTTGAATTAAAATAAAATATTCTCTCTTTTAAAACAAAAATTGTAATAGGTGTGTTCTAGTAACAATTGTTACAAATTTGTAAAAAATTTTAGTAAATGAACACAACTAATATTTCACACCACAAAAAACTAACTCACAACGTTGTATTCTATTTTCTACAGATTTGTCCGCAGCAGAACAGAACGTAAAAGTAACAACAAACCACACATACAGTTTTTTAATTCACCAGAAACAAAACAGCTGATTCGTAACAGAACAGAACGTACAAACTAGTTATGCCATAATATGTTCCTTTTTTGAGTGAGATATTACATTTATTTAATATTATTTAATCGATTACTATAATAGTAGGTAATCAACAGGGCAAGTTTTTCATGCTTTTTAAATATTTTAAAAATTTGTGATTTAACTTGCATAAATTTGCATATTAAGCAGGTTGAAACTTAAAAAAAAATATTGCTTGTGATAATTGACGCAGCTCCATATGTGGTCTCCACAATGCGATCATTAAAAATTGTTTACCCAAAAATGTTTTATTGGACATGTCTGGCTCATAGGTTGCACAGAATTGCAGATTTATTTCGCTTACATTTTGCAATGTTAACTTACTTGTTGTAACTTGCAAAGCGCTCTTTCTTAAATTAAACCTACATAAATACATAGCAGGTAGTATTTTTTCCAAGTAAACTTAATTAATTTATTTCCAAGCGCCCTCTCGTATCAATTTAAAATTTATCAAAGCCCTGTTCGACTAGATGGGGATCGTTGTTAAAGGCTGCTATATATTATTGCAACCATTTTATAGAAATAGCCGCTTTTTAAATGAGCTTTTTGATGATGAGGCAGAGTCTACATGTAATGTAAAGGCTTCATTTAAGAGTTCATCGGTACGAACAGATTTGGCATACATTAAAAACAATTTTGAATGTATTTCCCACCGTATAATCAAATGTTAAACTAAAGGAGATCCTTTACATAATTTATCCGTCATAGAAGATGTAAAAGAGAAACTTCAAAGTCTTTAATCGCAATGTTTAAGACCAACATTTCGAACAATAAAAACAAATATATATATTTTCAATATATTCGACAGTTTTGTGGGACAATTGAAGATTCTTTTGAAAACTTGAAACAACCATGATTATACTTTTTAATAAACAATTGTTTAAATAAAACTAAATAAAAATTGTTAGTCTGTGTTTTTTTGGCTACATATGTATTTTTAAGTTTTTTTTAGGAATTTTTGAATGCATATTTTAATAATTTTTGTGCATATTTAAACTTGCATTGGTAATCAATATGCTTAAGGTTTTTTATCATAATATATGTTTGTAAATAAGTCCATACTCAGATCGATCCAAACGTATTTTAATTTATTTTATGAAAGTACATATTTAGGTACATTTTCAATCCAATATTTTAATGATATTTTATATATTTTATATTTCATTTAATTTATGTTTAAAGTGTAAAACAACGAACTGAAAATTTCTAAGTAAGCCTCCGCGATTTTTTTTTATTTACTTTTGGATACACATTTATATCTTCAATAGACACTAATAAGGAATGTTCTATTGCTATGTACTTATAACTTAATTGCTTACATGCAGTAAAGCATAGAAATGCCTATTTGAGATCAAACTTGGGTGTTTGCTGTTCATTGAAATTCGAAAACATAAAATATGTATTTTAAGTAATTTGTGATGCACTCATATATTTTATTTCCTGCTTTAATTTAAGGTTGTGTTCATGGAAATATTTCAGGATGTTAATAGCACGTAGTGAAAATAATTTTTCTATTGGCCAAAGCGTATAATTAAACTAACAAAATTAACCTCGGAAATAAATAGGCATATAATAAATAAATATTTTATTTATTATACCTTGCTAAACTGTACAATGTTTGTTAATTACCATCTGTATATATTTTCTATAACAAATATGATGGTTAACTTACCATCTATACTGGATGTTAATTTAACGACCACTATTTATATTATAAAATAAAAAAGAAAAGGAAACATGTTGCCCTTGAAACCTGTGAGAACCTAAATTCATGGATTTTCGGCTAAATTAATGTTGATCGGATTGATATCTATTCACAAGATAATTATATATATTATGTTATATCGCCCAAAGTAGTTATATTTCAGTACAAGGGTCACTCCGTTAAAAGAGCCAAGCGAAAAGTAAATTTGGAAATAACCGGCAGAGGCGTTAGTAGAAAATCCCGAGCAGATTACGGAGAAAACTACAGCAACATCCTCTCACCAGCAATATATCTGAGAAGCTGCAGTAGCGATTAAAGCTGTAAAGCAACAAAATTGTAGCCTACCGAAGGTATAAAAGGCTGATGACAAAATGAATCGTCCTCTATGCCCGGCTGAAAATCAAAGTGGTAAGACACAGTGAAAACTGTAGAAGTGAAGTTAGGATTTGATTAAGAGTCCGGTTAACACCAATCCCAAGCAGCTAGGACTAGATTTTTATCTAGTCAGGAAGGAGGGTAGGACTCAGGGTCAAGAGATAGAAGACTCCCAGAAATTATTACTAGGAGTCATAGGTTCTGATTATAATTAGAGTAGCAAAGGTTCTGGATTTTTATCCGGCGAATAAAGTTAATCCACCTACGTAGACAATTTTTACTTAGCAAATACACAATTGGATGCATCCCAATGCAAATGCAAAAACATCTTAAGCAAGCGAAGTAGTTATTCAATACACACAGCACATAAAACACTTCATTATTATTGGGCGTTTACTGATAATATATTTTCGTAATTCGACGTAACGAATAATAAGCCAAATAAATAGATGAACGATTGTTCATTTTGTTGCTTGGGTAATTTTTCAGAAAATTTCCTGTGGTTTTGATACTTTTTTGAATCTTTTTGCAGTTTGTATGAAAAAAATTAGCAGCTCTACAGTTAAGTGGATTTTGATGATTTTTCTTAGAATTGTAGATTATTGGTAATTCTATTAATACTAATAAGGAAAGTATTAATAATACTGTCTTGAGGAAAATTTGTCACAAAAACCTCTTATAAACTTTGAAAATATTATAACAATAGCTAGTAAGATTCTTTTTAACAAAAGAATCTCAGCGACTGTTTAGTAAATTTCTTATTGTTTCAAAATTAGACAATCTGCATTTTTCATTAAATGACAGCGCCAGATCATTGGCAAACGCGTTTAACTTTTTATATTTAAATCTATTGTGCAGTAAGTCAGTGGGGAATCTATTAAGTGGGTAATTATTTTTAAATTTTTGTTCTGCATAATCTGAAGCTTTTTTGTATGGGTCTTAGCAGTTATGTGAAACCATGCTGGACCACCGTAAGTCAGTATCGGCCTAATACACATATTGTACAACAATATCTTATTTTTGAGGTTGAGCTTAGACCTCCTATTAAGTATGGGTTATAGAGCACGTCCACACTTTAAAGCTTTATCACAAATGTAATTCACATGTTGTTTAAATTTAAGTTTTTTTTATCTAAAGTCATACCTAGATATTTAATATCATCTTTGATGGGAATCACGTTTCCCCACAGTACAAAATTTTAGTAGGAATACGTTTTGGTGATTTATTATATGGGAATATAATAGCCTGCGTTTTATTATCATTTACTTTTATTTTCCACTTATTAAAATATTTTAGGCTTTCGGTAAGGCTCTCTTGCATTCTCTTGAGTATTGCATTTGAAAGTTTTCCACTGCATATAAAAGCACTGTCATCAGCATAAAATGCTGCTTTCTGATTTCTGTGCACCTCAACATCAGATGTATACTGAGAGTAGAGTGTAGGTGATAGTACTGACCCTTGTGGCAATCCCGCTGGGATTGTTCTTTCTGTTGAGAAGTCCCCGTCAACACACAACAAATGTACGGTTCTTTAGGAAACTTTGTATAATTTTTTGTAAATAGAAAGGGAAACCTAATGCATTGAGTTTGTATAACATCCCATTGTGCCAGATGGTATCAAAAGCTTTTTCTACATCGAGAAAAACAATGCCAGTACTTTTTCGATTTCTTATGTTATCTTCGATATAGTTTACAACTCGCTTTATTTGGTGTACGGTAGAGTGTTGCTTACGGAATCCAAACTGTTGGTGGTTAATAATATTATTTTGATCTGCAAAATCAACTAATCTTTTATGAATGATTTTATCAAAGACCTTATTCAGTAAACTTAAAATGCTTATCGGCTTATAGCTATTGGGTAGTTTGAGATCTTTTCCCTTTTTATGAATCGGTATTACTTTTAATTTTTGAAAGTACGGGGATATAGGCCATTAATTAAACAACAATTGAATATTTTACTTACAATTTCATAAAAGTAGTCTGGCATATTTTTTAGGAAAATACTATTTATGCCATCTAACCCCGGGGCTTTATTATTTTTTAATGGCATAGTAAATGTCTTAACCTCAGTGGCATTTGTACATTCAATATTAATACTACCAATAGGAGAATCATTATCGAGACAATTAACAAAATCAGATACACATGTATCCAAAGGCGACTGGTTATTGATAGTAATAGTGTGTGAGCTACCAAAAGCATCTGCAATTGCATTAGCTTTTTCTGCACCAGTTTTTAAAACTTCATCATTGCAGTTAAGATCTGAACAAAAGGATTTCCTTCCCCTTAAGGCTTTTGTAAATTTCCAGAATTTTTTGGATCCCGGGGGTAGTTTCGAAATAAATCTCGACCACGACTCATTTCTATCCTTGTCAAGGTGGAATTCAATTAGATTACTTAACTGCCTTAAGATACCGTTTAAGTGGGCTCTATAAATCGGTTCCCTACATCTCTGAAATTTACGTTTGAATTTATTTCTTTGAGCTATAAGCATCTTAGATGTACTTGAGAATTCTCTCTGCCACGAGTTTTTCCTCCCTACTGGAATCTTGCTAAAAGCAGCATTAACAATTGAAATTAAATTATTTAGCAATAAATTTACGTTGCTAGGAGTACACTCTGTTTGGTCAATGTTTTGTCGTCTAATTTCACTTTCTACCCAAACTCTAATTGCTGTCCAGTCTGCACGATTATACAAGGCTACTGTATTTAATTTATTCTGAAACTGTCCATAAATGGAACAGGAGATCGGAACATGATCTGACTGTAAAATATTTGGGTGTGACTCTAAGTTTGAAAAAGGGATATTGGAATTAGATAGTAAAATGTCTACCATAGAGGACTGGACCTGGGTTAAGTTTTGACCGAATCGGGTAAACGAAAATGGAAAATAAATGTAATAGTTTGCAAGCAAACAATGTCTGTAAAGCTCATTACCGGCTGTGTTATTGGATACACAGTTCCAATGTGTGTGATGTTCATTGAAATCACCAAAAATGAAAAAGTCACAAGAGCAGTTTGTGAGTAAGTCTAAGTCCGCCTTGAAATCCACAATATAATTTGGATTATAAGCAGCAGTAAAAACTACAGGACGTTTATTACTAGTAACCTGTATAGAAATATTTTCAATGATTTTTGTGTTAATTTTAGGTAATTACTTATGAACTATGTTAGTTTTTAGCGCAATGAGTACTCCTCCGCCATGTGATAGCCGGTGTTCACATAAATTTTGTAGCTTCCTAGCTGGAGCTTGTGATGCGGTTTTAAAAACGTCTCGTTGAGCAACAGTATATCAACTTGTTTGTCGTCAAGAACTTGCTCGAGCTGTGCAGCTGCTGACTCGGTTGTTATGCCTTGAGCGTTGCAGTGCATAACATGAACATTGTGTACAATAAGTGTTTTATATGGCATGTTTAAGCATCATACCTAAGACTCTCAATTTCTCAAAGTTTGTTTGACATTTTCCAATGCATCTACTACAGTAAAAAATATGTCCAATAGTTTATTTGTTGTTGTTGTCTCCTATTTTGCTTTTAGCCACTTCAGAATACATATTATTCCATTGAGACCGGGAGTCTTGAGCAATACTGTGGTGTGCTTGGCTCGATAGTTGCGGGAAATCACTCTCGTCTATTACATAACTACTGTTATATCTCATACTAGTCATCCTAGTTTTTTCGGTTAATCTTTGTCGAATCTCTAAATAACACTGTGCGACAGTCAAAATCGGGATGGGATGAAACCAACGGGAAATGTTATACCGGTAAAAAAGAAGTTATACGTGTCCCGGCGTTTTGCTGGGTCTAGACACCCTTTTTACCGTTTTGGATTTCTTATGAATTCAAAATAAAAAAATTCAATTTTTTAGGCAAAAAATACTTTTTTTCTTCATACATTTATATATAACTCCGAAACTGTTGCTTATGTAGCGAAACGTTGTATGAACAGATTAAAGGAATTGTAATTCCCAATTTTTTTTAATTTGTTTCAGCAAAATCGGACTAGTGGTTCTCGAGTTATGTCAAAAAAACCACGAAAGGTGACAATTTCCCCTATATGACAGTTACTAACTTCAAATCGATATATCTCGATTCCTAGATGTGACCCAGCGAAACGCCGGGACACGTATAACTTCTTTTTTACCGGTATAACATTTCCCGTTGGTTTCATCCCATCCCGATTTTGACTGTCGCATTTTGTCGCATAGTGTAATTTTTACGACATTGGCATTTAGGATCATCAGGTGAGCTTTTGTTTAGTGAACAATCAGCGTAATCGTGGTTACCCGCACAAGCTGTACATACCATAACTCTGTTGCAGACTTTGGCTGTTTTTTGACCTTTATTGCTCTTGAAAGGTTTTCTCCAGTAAACAGTAATGTTAAAGAAAAATCAGATCTTTTAAATTTCATGCTTCGAAACGTGTTGCCTGTCAAATTCGATCAGATACAGTGTATCATCTTTGTTTGATTTTTAGGTAATAAATTCTTTTATACTTACAGGAGTAATATTGTCTGTATTTATAAATTCGTCCATAATAGCTGCTGCCGTCTGTCGGGGTAAACCAAACAGCATCATCTTAAAAATCTTACTATCGCTTACCTCGTGTGTGTAGAAATGCATCTTGTTTTTTAGTATTTTTAGAGCCTCCTCGTACAGAGCCATGGTGTTTGAAATTATTTTCGTTCCAATCGACATTCTTTTGAACATAAATTTCTCACCGATTAATCCTAGCACTTTCGAATAACTTATTAATAATTTCCCTGTTCATAGATAGTAACGAAATATTGGGAATATTAAAATTTGTTTTTTTATATAAAGTTGGAGCTTAAGCTCGAATCAATATAACTGAATAAATAATATAAAGGTCGAATAAAAGTTACTAAAAAGAAATAAATAACAACATAATTGACTAGTACTACTATTTCTTAGCTAAGGTGTGTTAGCCTAAAGTGTTGTTTAGCTAAAATTAATTTTAAAGCCCAATTTTTTGTGCTAATCACATTTTAAAATTTCAGCAATCTTTCATAGAAACGTTCAGAATACAATTGGTATTTCTTATATATATAACTTCTGCAGCAAATTATATTCTCGGTGACTCCCATCACCATGTTCAAGTCAATATATTTCCTCCCAAATTGTCTTTTAATGTTATAGATGCTCAATTCACAAGCCCTGTTGTATGGTATATCTTGTATTGAAATACACTATTCGTTTTTTTACTTATGAATTCGATTTTGATTGTATCTACAACATATGTACATGAATTCGAAAATATTAAAATCTGTACATTTAAGAGATGCTTGTTTATTAACAAATCAAAACAAAATAACCAAATCGTTTCTATCTTTCCGAAGTCAGCAGAGTTTGCGAGTTTTCGTTATTTACGCGGTGTTATTCGAGTTATTGTTATTTTTTAAATTCTTAACGATTATTAATAAATTTTGGTGCTTTTTTGCAATTTAAGCTATTTTTTGCGAATTTTCAGCCTTTTTCGTGACAGGAGCGTTTTGAAGGTTTTTGCAATTTTTACTGTTTGAGCAGTTTTCAATCACGGCTCCATTCAGATTTTGGCACTTTTTGCGAATTCTCATGTGCGAGATACATGCTTGTGAGTACAATACCCAGCAAAAATATCCGGCGACTGGAAGCAGGTTTGTAGAACAGAGAGAGAGTAACTCTCCCTTACCAACCTGCTTCCGGATTACATGATTTTTGTATGAGATGTTGTCCACTCGGTAATACCCAATTTGAAGAAATATCTTCAAAATAACTAATTTACTAAATTTACGAAAAGCTACCGTACTCTTGAATAATTATTTCGTTGGTTGTATATTAACCTACTTTTCTTCAACTCTACTCTCTATTTAACCTTATTTAGGTAATTTTTGGTTCTGTGTAGATTATAGGGAGTCTGAAAATGGGGACGTTTCGTTAAATATTTAACTCAAGAGGACTATGTTGGGGAGCAAGATATAGCCAGAGCGTTAGCAAAAAATTATATTTTATCAACAGTGATAAACTATGTTACAAAGGGTTGGCCGACAAAAGATAGGCAGTTATCAGAAGCGTTAAAATATTATTTTAAAAGAAAGGAATCTTTATCGTCCGAAAATGGCTGTCTTTATTATGGATTTCGTCTCATTATCCCGAGTAAGTTAACAAGTGTAATTTTAGAATTACTGCATGAAGCTCATATAGAAATAGCAAGAATGAAGGTGCAAGCTCAGACTTATGTGTGGTGGAAGGGCATGTCAAGTTACTCAAAATATCGTAGCAGGGTCCTGTTAAACCGTTTGAGCGAATACATCTAGATTTTTCTATTTCAAGGTTAAAAAGTTATTGCTTTTAATAAACGCTTACTTAAAATGGTTAGAATTAAGGGAAATGAAGCGAACGCGAAGTGAAGAAGTTATAGAGATGTTGGAACATACTTGTTCTATTTTAGGGTTGCCAACAAGACTTTGCACAGACAATGGACCACCATTTGGCTGTTTTAAATTTTTGCAGTTTTGTAATAAACTGGACATTAACGTTCTTAAAAGTCCAGCCTATCATCCCCAGTCAAATAGAATAGCAGAAAGAGCTGTTCATACAGTCAAAAATCGATCCAAAAGTACTGCATAGATAATAACTCGAGACATCTTTCATTTACAGACAAAATTACTCGATTCTTGTTTAATTGTCGAATTACACCAGACTCCATTTCCAGAAAATCGCCCTTCCAGAAGTTATTTATGTTTTTTCCTTAAACTAAATTTGGTATTTTTAATCCTTTATTACAGAATTTCACCTTTGATACCGATGAAGGTAAATTTTAAAATGTTAATATTAAATTGAGAAATCATATAAATGCATGTTTCAAAAAAGGGGATATTGTCCTATTCCGAAATATTCATTGTAACACAGTAAAATGGGTTAAGGCCACTATAACATCAGTTTTAAGTTGTCAACGTTATGTTATATCCGTCAATAATGTTATAAAACATGTCCATATAAATCAGTTAAGGAAATATTATTCAGCAAATAAGAGGGGTATATGCCAGAAGGTTATGGAGCGGTAGATAAAACTCCAACTGATTCTACTTCAAGTAAAGTAATAAAAAGAAGGGGGATACTTTTTCGGAAAGTGAGGATGAGGAAGTAAGAATTCGGTCAAAAAGGTCAAGTAGAAAACCTGACTGGTATGTTCCTTCCTAAATAATACAAATTATTCCGTATTGTAAACGTCCAAAAATAGTTTAAGTTATTTAACCTTATTATATAATTAGTATAAAAGGTCTTAAGTATAAGTTATGTTGTAGGTATAAAATTCATATTTATTACTGTGTATAAAATGTTAGTATATAAAGTATTTAAGTATGTATGCATTATATGAATATATGGAGGTACGTTTGGTTAATGATTATTGTAAATGCAGTTGTTTTGTTTAGGAGTATACTTCCCCGTATATTTAAGAATATATATGATTAAAGTAAACGGTATTTATTGAAATCTGAATATTTGTACATATGTATGTATATAACTAATGTAAGAGCGCAATGTAAGATTAAGCAGTTTGACACAGATGAATAAAGAGAAAACATCTTATCAATAATATTTGAGGATTCCTATAATTTGAAATTGTGTAAGAATTTTAGAAACCCGTAAGAAATCATAGTAATGAAGTTGACTTTCTCATAAGTAAAGGCATAAATACATTAATACAACACACATGTTTATATACACTAATAACAAAACAGTTACACAAATATATGTACGAGTACATTTAATAAAATTGTTTGTGGTAGGAAAGGTCCTGCCATTCTACTAGCCTTGCGTTATTGTATACAGAATGCTTTAAATATAAATTGAAAAAATATATTTATATATTATTTTGTGTGCTGTAATCCTAGGCAGCATCAGTATACCACATGTTTGTGGTATATGGAGTGTAAATTGAGTATTAGGAGAACTGTGACAAAGGTTTTTTTCATACCATTTTTTATTTTTAAGTATCTAAGGAATTTGTTAAGTGTATTTTATTGTGACCATAAAAAGAGGTTTGTGTGTCATTATATACGTATACACACATATATATAAAGGAAAAATCAATAAACGGTGAATTTTTATTGAACTAATGATTAACAAGTATCCCCAATGCCGCAATTCGCTAACAATATTTATTTGTGCTTTTATTTAAGTGACCCTCTGGTTTAGCAGCGATAGAGTCTGACTATTTGCTATTTGTTTATCTTTTGAGGACAGCTTCGATGTTTTTGGGATTTTTTAAACGAGTTTATCTCTGAAAATAATATATAAGTCAATAAAACTTTTATTTATTGGTACAATATACTACTTTTTATTTTGTGAGTATTTAAATACCTTTGCTCTTGTTTTTTTATTCCAACAATTGATTGATATTCATCATGAAGAAATATCTTTTGGTGATAAAATAATTAACCAAGGTTTTTGTCATAGTTGGATTTTGTGAAGAGAATAAATTATCTTCAGTAAGTGTAAAGAAATTGTGGTATACATACTTTTTGTAGTTTAAGATACTGTAGCAACTTTCAAAAACACCAAGTATTTGTAATGTGCTGCTTTAGTACGTATTTTCAGAAATAATTAGTTTTCAGTGTTATTTTTTTTATAAATATAGTTTTAATTCATAATTTTAAATTAACTAGCTCCAGCCTGATTTAATGTCTTTAAATATTATTATTAGTGTAAAAATGGCGCAGAACGAAACTTTCTTTATTACAGCAATCGGATGATATTTATTCTACAATATTTCTAGAAAGTTTTCTGAATTTTAATAAAATTTTTGCTTACCTCAAATACAAAATAAATGGAAAAGGAGATGAAGTTCTTATCAATCTTATTCCTTATCTTGATTCATCAAGGTCCCTAATAATAATAACATTTCAAAATATAACTCGAAAGCTGAAACAAATAAGATTATAATAATCAAAATGTATTAGACACTTGACATGCGTGTTTGGACTAGTCGCGTTATCTGCAGGAATGCTGAGCTTCGCAAATGTTGTTGACGTTTTTGTTTCTTGTTTTGTGTTTTATAAATAGTACATTTTTTCAATTTTGATATATGGATAAGCCCCAGAAACAGTCCATTAAACAAAATTTTTTTAAAGTGATCCAACTTATTTTTTATTTTTGTTTTATGGATTATTATACTAGATATATGTTACAAAAGAGAACGAAGTTGAAATACCTGGGATGTGATAGTATTTTTCTTGTAGGTGCTGTCGAGTAGATCAAGAATCTGTATTTGAAATTCCTGGGACACCCCCAAAATCTGGAGTTACGGGTAAGATACCGGGGTTTCGTACCTCTATGCACTTATAGGTCTGTAACTTAGTTGAATATAAGCCGATTTAAAATTTTAGAATTGATTTAGAAAGAAGAGACTGAGGCCTTAAAAATGTGTTAGTAATTTAACAGCAAAGGCATTTTCCGTTCAATTTTTTCGCTATTTTTCATATTCAGACATGTTTTTTGTACTCATAATATTAAAGTATATTTTGTAAGGAAAAAATGCTACTTTGATTTTTAAAATTGGTTGAAAACTAATTGATTTATTAAACTTTTTATAAAAACAAATAATTTGCAAAAATCAATAACTTCAGTTTCTTGTGTTCTTTTGATACGATATTTGTTTTGTTTTTTATTTTAAACAAAAACGATGTAATAATTATAAACTATAAATATAATCATTGGTACATCAGTGTTCGCCAAACTTTATAGTTTTTAACGGATTTTAAAAATCAAAGTAGCATTTTTTTCCTTACAAAATATACTTTCATATTATGTGTATAAAAAATACTGCAAAAAAATATGTCTGAACATGAAAAATAGCGAAAAAATTGAACGGAACATCCCAGGTACTTTTTTTGCCACACTGTGTTATTAGAATTTTTTTGTTGTAATTCATGTGTTTTACGAGTCTTTACCATATTTTACAGTTTTATACCATTGAATATTAAATATTTAATAAAGTTGGGTTTCAAAATAGTTTTAAATAGAGTCCATTCGTTTATTGCCAAAGTTAAAAAACCTTGCAAGCAAACTTAAAAAAACTGTAAAATTGAAAATGGCAAATATTATTTTATTACAATTTTTAAAATTGCAAAGAATAATAGAAACTTTAAAAACATATAAATCGAGAAATTAAAAAAAATTATACATTTGCTAACATACAATAAAGAAAAACTCGAGCAGAGAAATTAACTGCCTTCTTGATTTTGCTGCCTAAATAAATGATTGTGACAAAAATAAATAATTCAGCTTCATTGAATACATCCATTTTAAACAATATTAACGAAAGACACAAGCTCTTGCAAATGTCTTTGCCTTGATATTAAATAACAATAAATGGTATATACTAATAAATTTACGTAACATTTTTAGTCAGAAAAATTGGATATTAGACAATATTTCAAAGTGACATTTGAAAAAACAAATAGTTACATGCTTAGTCTTTGCAGTTTTTGCTGTACTTTTTCACATAACTTGTTACAAAAATTAATCGAATACACAACTAGTTCTCAAAAACAAAAAACAAACGTGTTTCAGTATTAATCAAACCAAAAAGGTTTGTCTTAAATAAACATAAAATGTATAAAAAAAATTTTAATTAGGATAAAACCAACGTGTAATACTGGTTTAATTTAACGATAATTTTGAGGTGGTACAAACTAAATATTGATCGTGATAAAGTTGTGTTTGATTTCGACAATTAAAAATTCACGAATACAGGTAAATATATATGAACACTTATGATGGGGGTGTACAGACCACCGAAAGACAACCTTGCTTCTGGTATTCCGTGTAAGTTAATAGTAATTTTGAATTAAGAACCAATTTAGTTCGAAAAGTAGTCACATTAAAACTATGATGGTTGTTATTTTGTAAAATAAAAAATTCCAAGCGACTATTTTTAAAAGATGTAATTTCAAAACAAGAGCGGTACCATGATTTTTAACTTAAGCGTCAGATATCTTTTACTGTAGAGTGATAAAATGATAGATAAAGAGCGGAAATAGGAACAGCCATGCAATACTGTGTTAGAAAAATAGAAGGTTCTCCATCACCACATATTAAAATAAGGATTATGTGAGTATCGACCAATTGCTATGTTAAGCTTTCTTTCACAAGCTTGGGAAAAACTCTACACCGCCAAATAAATGATTAGGTTTCCGACCTATCAGGCGTGACTTGGATGATAGTGAAATAAACTTCGTAGTGCTTCTTGAGCACTCCAAGGCCTTCGAAACAGTTAATCACTTAATACTATATAACAAGCTTAGATCTTTTATCAACTTTTCATCGACAGATTCAAAATGTGTATCAACGTATCTCACAAACCGCCTTCAGTCGATACATGTAAATAATACTGTGTCTCATCCGTTAAAATTAACAAGGACTGTACTCAAGGCTCGATTTTAGGACCTTTATTTTTCTCGATCTACGTTACTGACCAGCCGCAACATTTGTCTCACTGCAATGTTCATACGTATGCAGATGATGTGCAAGTGTATATATGCAGTCCAGTGCAATCAATGTCGGAGAACGTCAATAAACTCAATACTGATTTCTACAACATTCATCATTGGTCATCTGCAAATCGTCTATGTCTCAATCCTCGGAAATCTAAATGTCTGGTGATACACAAGAAACCCGTAAATCGGTTCATAGAAGACGTTGTAATAAATCGGGGAAAAATTGGCATTGTGACAACGACAAAAAATCTTGGAATACTATTAAACAGGAATCTTACTTGACCAAGTCAAATAAAATGCACTGGTTGTACAAATACGTAAGAAGCTGAGGACATTATGGTCTGTATAATACTTCACGCCGTTGAGAGTACGTATTTTACTGACAAAAGCATACTTAGTTTCAAGTCTTACTATGGTTGCGAATTGTTTTCAAATATTAGCGTTTTTGTAGAATTCCCTCTTCATTATGTGGCAATGCGTTTTTATATTTTACCTAAAAACAAACTTGTAAAATCATTATTTTTTACAAATAAAGATAGAATGGAACACAACCTTTTATTTTTCTACCATCTGCAATACTGTTGAATTAAAAACTAATTTAACGCAATGATTAATTTCAATTAACAATGGTCAATAAAATTAGCATATATTTATATTAAAATAACATAGAACAAAAAATGGGTTAAGAAATGGTGAAAATACTAATAATATTAAAAATGGTTTGTGTGTGTTAAAAATGTGAAAATTTTGTTAATTATAATATTTAATATTTATTCTCTCGTGTGTGTTAAGTAGAGCATTTTACATTTGTATTGCTTTAAAATGAAAATTTTCCCACAGCACTAAAATAATTTTTTATTTGATTAATATATTTTAGAATTGGTTTATTTTTACCAACAAGTTTTATTTCTTATAGGAACTCAATGATAATTTTCACCTAATGAATTAATTCTACAAAATATTTTAACATTGTGAAAGAAATATCATGAAGTGTTTTGAAAAATACTAAAAAATTAAATTTGAAATAATTTTTGCATATTAAAAAAATTATCGATGACGCTGAGGCATAATTGAGGTTCTATGCCGTTAATGTGCCGAATTATCTGATCCTTTAGGTCTTGAATTGTTGCTGGCTTATCGACGTACACCTTTTCTTTCAAATAACCCCAAAGAAAAAAGTCCAACGGTGTCAAATCACATGATCTTGGCGGCCAATTGACATCGCCATTACGTGAGATAACACGGCCATTGAATTTGTTGCGCAAAAGAGCCATTGTTTCGTTAGCTGTGTGGCAAGTGGCACCGTCTTGATGAAACCACATATCGTCCACATCCATATCTTCCAATTCGGGCCATAAAAAGTTCGTTATCATCTCACGATAGCGAACACCATTCACAGTAACTGCCTGACCGGCCTCATTTTGGAAAAAATACGGCCCGATGATGCCGCCAGCCCATAAACCGCACCAAACAGTCACTCTTTGTGGGTGCATTGGTTTTTCGACAATCACTCTTGGATTCTCATTCGCCCAAATGCGGCAATTCTGTTTATTGACGAATCCACTGAGGTGAAAATGTGCCTCATCACTAAAGATGATTTTCTTCGAAAATTGATCATCCACTGTTGCCATTTCTTGCCACCATTCTGCCCATTCACGACGTTTGGAATGGTCAAGAGGCTTTAGTTCTTGAGCCAATTGCACCTTGTAAGCGTGTAAATGCAAGTCTTTATGCATAATGTTCATCAACGACGAGCGTGAGAGGTGCAATTGTTGGGAACGACGACGAGTTGAGGTGGACGGCTCTTCAGCCACACTATCGCGAACAGCAGCAATATTTTCTGCAGTACGAGCTGTACGAGCATGCACTGGTGTTCTCACATCTTCTACAGAACCGGTTTGCTCGAATTTTTCCACGATTTTTGCGATGTACGCACATTTGGACGATTAAATTGACCAAAAAAATTACGAAGTGCACGATATGCATTTTGATTTGAACGCCCATTTTTATAATAAGTCTGGATAACTTTAACACGTTCTTGGATTGCGTATCTCTCCATGGTTCAAATTGAGTAAGTCTGAAATAGAGAAATGTCAAATAAAATTTGGAAAAAACTTGGCGTTTAGGTGTGGTTCACATTCAACATCGGCCCTTACAATTTAACCACCCGTTATGTATATACATATATATTAATATACTCGTACATATGTATATATATTCCGTTAAAAAATTATCTTCTCTCATATTCTCCCCATACCAGAGAGAGTTAAAATTGTACAGATGTTTGGCAAAAATATTACAACACCAAATGAAAAAGTACAAAAAAATATCGACAAAAGTTTATTTTTATTTTCGTGTTAACTTTGTATGTGTTGTGTAATCGTTACGAGTATAACTACTGTATTTTTGTTTTTGGTAATTTTCATACAAAAATGTGTTATAATTATACGTTTGAATTTTATATGTTTTATTAATGGTTGTACTTAGTAAACCAAGAAAATACATTCGTCTTAATGATAAATATATGTATACTTGATTCATTTCAATTTAATTTGCAAACCATTTTAATTAAAATTATTTGTCGCAAAAAAGTTATTAACTATTTCGCGTAATATTAGAATTTTAATATCTGGTTTAATTTTATGGTATCAACGGAATTGAGTCTCGACTATTAGGAAGAAGAAGATTTTCATGAAAATTAAATTTAAGAAGAAGTAAAAAATTTCCCATAAATAAGTAAAAATTCAATAATACAAATGGAAGCAAATTCTCACAATGAATTGACTACATTGAATTGACATTTAAAATACAACAAAATGATGTTACAACAAATTTTTAAACGGGAAGCCACTATTTTTTCCAGTAGGTTCAAAATTTGCACCCTCATTTTTTTAATACCCTCTTTCGTAAAAATAACAGATGCAATTGTGTCAGTTGACAATTTATTTCTCGAATCCGTTTTAATATTGTTTAGCTTACTAAAAACTCTTTCTCCGAAAGAACTAGAAATTGGTAATACTAGAAGAATTTTCATAAAGGTACGTTCACACTTGGAAAACATTTGATCAAAAAAATTTAACCACTAATTTTGCGTAGGATAATTGTGATTTAACTTGTTTTTTATATCACAAAATGAAGTCAATTATGCTGCAAAATGCTATTTTTATATTTTTTAATTAAAGCGAACCCATATTTAAAAAAATATTGGAATTAAAGAAAATTCTAATTTAGCTTGTCTGTTGGTAACGTTCTTTTCGGTAAATATTCGGCAAGTGTGAGCGTAGCTTAACAGTTTCTAAATTTGGGAAGAGAGTTTAACCAGTACAATTCTTTATTTTAAAATCGTTTGCCCAATAAATTTCGAAATCTAAGTGATAAGAAAGATTAAGCTCTTTGCGGTCCAGAAGTGCATGTTCGCGCCACTCATTGTCTAATTTTTGGTAATCTATTTCAACGGAAGGAAATCTGGTTTTAAAATTTTATAACGATTTTATTTCAAATGATTTTGCATATTTTGGATCTACTATATCTATAAAGCTTTATTGCTTTATTCATCACCGAAATTGTTTTTTTTTAATTGGGTAATAACTTCAATGTAAAAATTTCTGAAATCGGTCGTCATTTTTTGTTGCTCTGACTCCGAACAAAATTAAATAGTCTCTTGTGCACCGACCGAGACCAATATACATTTATTTTGTTACACAAAAAAATATTTGTGTGATTAATCAAAAATAAATCTTTTTGTTTTATAATATCTAGATAAAAAAATTTTAAAAATTTTTATAACAAAATTCTTTTGTATGTATAACATTGGAGATTCTAATTGGAAAGTTATATTAAAATTAGTTAAAATACCAAGAGAATATGGAAGGAGTTCTAATTTGGTAAATTTTCTGTTTTAATTTTTTTTATTTTTCTGCAATTACTAGAATAATACAAAACTGGTACAAAAATATAACAAACATATTTAAATAGTACAGTTTTTGTACTACGAGTATAATACAGAAAGTGGCAACGCTGGTTGGGCCTCGTCGTACTCTTTTGTAATTCAAAGAGAAAGTTTACAAATAAAAGGTATTTAAAAATCTTTGCTGTCAACTTTGTGTATGTGTTTTTTGCTTGAGTTTACCATGCTTGATGACCCAGCAAGCATTAATTTTTATTTTGATTTTGCGCTGTTCGGCTGACTAAAAAAAATATAACATAAATAATAAATGTTAATAACAAAAATGTTAGAAATTATTAATTTCTAACACTAATTTTTTCAGTCATTTTTTTTCAATTAAAACACTTTTTTTGTACAAGAAATTTTTCTGGTTTTCTTTTAATTCAGATTTTTTTGACAATTGTTCACAATAAAAATATAATTCTTATGAAAATTTGTTCGTGCTTGATGGGTTAACACTGAACACATTTACATATAACAAGTGACAGCAATCATCCCAAAAATCTAAATTTTTTATTTTCTATCAAACATCGTTGGTGTCACACATACTAACATATTTTCACTCATCCTATAACCAAGCCTTGACATGCATTTTGAACGTCTCTGAGGCCCTTTAAGAAAAATGCAAAACCTGTTGCCTCACAATGAAAAGGAAAATTTGCTTCCAGATTACAAAAATATATAAAATTCCTAATAGGATGTCTAAGCAGTGAGAACAGATTCGTTGTGAGAACGGAATGTATCGGTTGCGGGCATCACTTAGCATTCGGTAATTCGCCACTTATAACCATTTTCAATAATAAATTGGAAGCGAGGACAGTTAATATCACACATTATTTTGAATTTGAAGTTTAGGAGTCAGTAACACGGTTATAGAAATTGTAATTGTTTTTGATAATGATGCTTTTAACTTTGGAAAAAGTTTTCGAAGGTTAAGCGGTTTCTACAATGCGTGTGTTGCAGTTGTATCCTCATATTATTGCACATTGATATTATGGTTTATTCGGTGGAACAGCAGCACATATATATATAGTAATATATGTACACATGTATGTACATTATATATGCACTTTCAAATTGTCCTCTTTGTTAATATTGAACTTGTCTTAACATTAAAAATTTCTTTAATATTTTTTATTCTTCTTTTGTAAGCGCGTGCATATAATTTTAAATTTGTTTTAAGAAGTGTCACAAATTATTTACTTGTTTGTTCTAATTATCACACAACTAATTTCTTTATATATATTAGGAAAGTAAGTTTTCCTTGCAATTGTAGTGTCCGAAATTAAATACGATTTTCGAGTACTTAACATGTAAATTTTGAGGAGCTTGTAATCAATTAATTGTAACTATTAATTGTTGCTTTTGTAATTGATCTTTTATAAATTGAATTGTTTTCTAAGTAATCTCTTTTCTGTGTTCATAATATGAACTTCATATTAAATTTTGTCTCCGCTATAATAAGCAATAAATATAATGAACTATCGTGGTATAGCAAAATTGAGCGTTATAACCAGGGACAGGGGTTTCATGCAAATGCTTGTTTTTTCATAGGACTGATAATTGTAAAACCAAAATAGCTTTTCGAAGCAGTGAATTAGCTTAAAAATGGCATCAATTTGTTAGAGCATATTTATGCATATTTTGATGAAAATGCATATTTTTTCATATTTTTGCTATAAATTCATATTTTTGTCATATTTTGATAAAAATTCGAATTAAAAAGAAAAAAATAGTTATTTTTTAATTATTAATATTTTCTTATTTTTATGAAGTTTGGCTCTATAACATTTTGTGTTGTCTAGACGAAGCCTAAGATAAACACTATACAAGTGCGCAGCTACCCGACTTGAAATAAATTGTGTTTTCTACGATTTTAAGACGAACATTTTTACAGTTTACGATTTTTGCGTAAAAATACGACTTTGAATTTAGTCTGGCATTATTCAATCCATACGCAGGCATACTCACAAATTTATAAATACATTAAGTTTTTAATATTTCATCGGCACGTTTGCTTGTGTATGTGTTTTTAACGCCTTTAAATTTCAACTGAAGACAGAGTACAAAGGGAATTCATGTACCAGGTGGTGTCAAGTCTGCAACAACAAAATCTGCCTAGTTAGTACATACCTTATTGCAATGGAATTTGGCAAGTCAAACTTCCTAAGAATTGTATTGCAATGAAATTTGACAAGTCAAACTTCCTAAAAAAATCACCTTGTGATGATGCGATTAAAGAAAAATGTTCTACAAATGATCTGGAATCATTTAAATATGCTCCAACCTCATCGGCAGATGTTGAAAGGTCTTTTTCAATGTACAAACATTTTCTGAGACCAAATAGATTGAATTTTACTTTTGAAAACGTAAAGCAAATTTTGTTTTTGCATGTAAATAAATAACCAAATTTTTTAATATACATATATATATACATATGTATATGTCATTTTTTTGTATTTTTGACTACTTTACATACATATCCAATGAGACTGAATTAAAATGTTAATTTTTTTATTTTTTTATAGATATAAAAATTTAAAATAAGTGCATATTTTTTCTTTTTAATGCATATTTTGCGTTTTTTATGGCATATTTTAGGCGCCTAACACCCCTTTTTTATTGCATAAAACCCTTGTCCCTGGTTATAACTAAACTATTTGAAAATATTATCACTGAAGACTTAGTTATCAAGCATCAAATTTGATGCCTCCTTGTCAGCATGGGTTTCAAAACAATTGCTCTACTATAACTAATTTTCTTCATATTACAACCGTAATATACCGTGGATTTTTTTAAAAACAAAAAACTGATGTGATGTACACTGACTTTGGCAAAGCCTTCGATAAAGTCAACCAGTGCTGACAAAGTATTGAGTAGTGGGTACCGAGTATCGGGTATTTCCTTTTTTTTGGCTACTCAACACTCGAAAGTAGTTACTCGATACATTTAGAGTTGTATTTTTAAGCAAGTTGACTGTCTAAAATAGTGGATAAAAATACATTACTGTATAAAAAGACAACTAGGTGTAATATTCTGTAATCAAATCAAAACTAAATAATTTTTTTTGGAGAAAAATTGAATTATTTCTTAAGTTGTTGTTAACGAAATTAAAAGTTAGCTTACATTTATTTTTTATTTAATAATAAAAGACATACAAAACCAATAATAGCTGAAGATCTATTTTTAATTTTAGAAAAAATTACTTCAATTTGCAGATAAAAACTATGAGTTACAAATTCCAAAAAAAATGAATTTTTTACACAACATGAAGAACGATACGATAATTCTGTATTCTTACCTCAAAAATCGCGTTATTTGAGTTATAACTCTTTTACAGTAAATGAGCGTTATGCTTTTGAAAATTAAACTAGATTTACTCGGTTTTACATATCTTAGTATAAAATGGATATATTCATACCTCAGTGATAGAAAACAAACTGTTTGTTTTAAAAACAACACCTTGGACCGCCTCTGATTGCACTGTTAATTAACGACCTACCTGATGTAATTAATTCATGAAAATTGTTCCGAATTTTCGTCAAATATCTTAACAATAACGTCTCCAAGACAACTTAAATTTCTTCTACATTTGGTGCAAAATAAGTCGTATGGAACTTTGTTAGAAAAAGTTCGATTCCAGCACGCTATGTGTTTGACGATTATCAGTTGGAGTCCGTTGATAATTTCTTAGAGCTTGAAATCCTTCTTGATTCAAAACTTAATGTTATTCCCCATATAACAATGATAACAAATAAAGCTAGAGGTGTACTTGGTTTTTTAAAACGCAGGGCTAAAGAGTTCAATGATCCGTATGTTACGAAAAGTCTATACACATCGCTTGCAAGGCCTGTGTTGGAGTATGGATCTGTAATATGGGATCACATATATAAAAACATTCTGACGGTATTGAATCCCTGCAAAAACAGTTTCTTATTTTTTGTATTCGTGGGTTAAACTTTAACCCTAGGAATTTACCAGCATATCCTGCTAGACTTTTTCTTATCAAGCTGCCAACTCTAAAAAACCATAGAACTGTGCTGAGCATTATTAAGAATGCAATAGAAATATTAAAAACAAAAGATGAATTAAACTTTCAAATAAAATCAATTAATCTATATAAATAAAAAATTCGTATTGTATTCTATTGCGTTCCGATCATGGGGATCAAAAGAAATCGACAACTAACAAAATTCTCCTACATCACTATTGCATGGTGTATCATTTTAGATATGCTGTCTTAGGAGAATATACGGTAAACACTTAATAAATAGACACTTTCTAGTTACGATGCAGCTAGGGTTGCCAGAAGGGCCTGATTTGGCCTGATTGTCAAGTTTTTTAATGCGCGTCAAGTGTCAAGTGAAAAAGTGATTTGTCAAGCTTTTTTGTAAGTTATTTTTTTTCTCAAATTTATTCTAGCTATTTAATAATACTTAAAAAAAGTATGTGTATATTTCTAAAAAACAAATCTAAAGCCCATATTTTTACTATCAATAGAACTAAGGACTAATATGATACATATTTTTTTCTGCAATTATAGTTTAAAAAATAACTATAACTTTCTGTACAATTATTATAAAAGTGCCAACACTGATATTTACCCTATTACTCAATATTAGTAAATTGACAACATTGAACCAGAGAAGCAAGTCGTGGACTTTTCGTCGGCGGCGGCGGCGATTCGGCTTGAGCCGGGGTTTTACCGGCGCGCCATCCTTCTATCAGCTTAGCCGACTTGATATACCCATGGTGGAATAATACAGGCGGTTTTTCATTGTTTTTTTTAATAAAACTTATGTGTTTGAAGAATTGTCAAGTTATTTATGAAAATTATTATTTATTTATTATAGACTAGCTAAAACCTCTCAGCAAAATTGTTTTTACGAGTAAAAGTTGAAATTCAATTCGTATTTTCCCAATAATAATTATCCAGAAGTTCTTCTTTAAAAACTAAAAATCTCTTTTATATATTTAGTATGAGTGTTTTTATTTGTCAAGTTTTTTTTTCAAAATCAAGTTTTTTTTTGGTCAATGTCAAGCTTTTTGACAAATTAGATCTGGCAAGCCTAGATGCAGCTGACAAATCTGTACTTTAATTGAGAGGTGCAAAACAAGCCCGGTTTCTCCTTTATTAAAAGTCAGTCGTTCTAATATACATAAATAATTTTACTTATACAAAATTATTATTTAATTTTATGACTGTGTACTTCACTACACCAGGCGATGCTTGTTTAGTGGTTAATATTTTAAAATACTGCATCCTACTAATAAAACTTTCAACAGCATTTTACATTTGTCTTTTTTTAATCCCAGAACAACAAGCACAAAACTTATTTCAAGTTATTTTTTCAAATTTAATCAAAAAGTAAAATTACAAGTACTGCATTCAAATGTCGTCACCAAATATGCAAACACAATAGAGTTATAAGAAAGACGTTATTGTTTGGAGTATTAATATGATGCTAAAACTCTATAAGTCTCCAAAGTTAAATACAGCCGAACTTCTTAAACAGTTTGTGTTTTGCATGACCTTGTTTTAAAACAAATTTTGTTTTAGAATTAATAAACAAAAGGCAACGCAATATCAGAAACTTTTGCTTATGAAGTCGACGTGTTTAGGCAAACAAAGACTACGGAAAAACTTACCTCTGTGAAAATTATTTGGCTGCATTGGCAAACATCAAAAAAGCAAAAGAAAAACAAACAAAATATTAGCAAAAATAAGCTTTCAAAATCAACGAT
Source organism: Gymnocheta viridis (assembly GCA_956483585.1). Lineage (NCBI taxonomy): Eukaryota > Metazoa > Arthropoda > Insecta > Diptera > Tachinidae > Gymnocheta > Gymnocheta viridis. The sequence goes on from OY101441.1 coordinate 69,276,220, forward strand.
TGCTTAAATATAAATTGATAACAAAAAGTTAAAAATAAAATATTCACTAAACCTCTATTCCTTGTTGTTCATTCAAACAAAAAAACAGTTTTTGAGAAAGAAGAAAATTTATAAAAAGTTTTTTCCCCAATTTAAAATAAACAACAACAGCAAAAAAATAAAAAAGCTCCAGTATATGCTTAACACATTTTGCTGTTTATTGAAAAGCAACCAAAGATGTCGGTAGTTCAAAACTAACAGCATACGCCAGCAGTTTTTGTAGGATATGTTCGATATAATGTCAAGATGTGAAAAATATATTGAAGATTTATTGCTACTTTTCGGTTTTGACAAATAGTCTAAAGGATATATTATACCAAGATAGTAAATAAAAAAGTCTTTTAAAATGTACAAAAATTAAAAATTTTTTTGTAGCTTTAAATTATAGTCTGAATTGATAAAACATTTCCTATAAAAAATAAAATTAGAAAAGTGCTTCGCGAATTTTCATCTCTACAAAGTGGTGCTTTGTAAATTGCAGAGCAATTATTCCCTGCGTGCAGTTTTATGTCCATTATCCTGAAAGTACCCATTCTAAAAAGGGTTGAAAATATGTGTTTTACGAAAAATCAACAGATTTTCTAATTTTCTCTTTATTGGGCTTTTAAGGTCATGATATGTAAAAATAAAAATAAAAGATTATTTATTTTTAAATTTCATCCTACGTTTCGTTGGAATTTCCCAACTTCCTCAGGGATGTTTTTTATTTAATCTGGTAACGTTTTAATAAAAATATAAAAATACAATAGGTATAAGTTTATGTAAATAAGTAAGCAACTAACAAAATTATAAAAACTTTATACTAACAAACAAAAATTTACTTACATTTAATCTTTATTTTAATTTATAATTAAATTAAATTTACTTTGTTTTCACACTATAAAATAAATTACAAAAAAACAAAGTGAAATTAAAAATTATTTTAAAACCGAATTTTCTTACAATTATTATCACAGAAAACTAAAGTAAAATTATCGAATAATTTGCGTTTGTATTGTCTTTGTCCTCTTTTTTGTTTATTGCATTTTTCCTTTTTGTTGTATTCTGAGGCTCTCCAGTGTATATCGTTTGTTCTCTCGTCTCTCTTTATCCAATATTTTAATGTTTGTCAAGTCAGCTGTGTGATTATTTTCAGTGCAGCGTTGTGATAAAGCGGTTGCATGTTTTTGTTTTTTTATGTCTGCTTCATGTTCGCTCGTTCTTGTGTTTAAGCTTCTTTTTGTTGTCCCGATATAAAATTTACCACAGCTTTCTGTTGCATTTCCCAAGCACTGTATTTGGTACACCACATTGCTTTGCTCTTTTTTGTCTACTTTCGTTTTAATTTTCGTAAATAGATCGCTTAATGTTTTGTTTGATCTATATGCTAATGTCACTTCGTCATCTTTTATTAGTGTTCTTATTTGTTTGTTTTCAGTTAGTTTTGGTATAAATGGAAGGCTGTAAAATTTGGTGTTGCCAGATGAGTTTTCGTTATTTTTATTTTTGTCCCCGTATTTGGCTTTTTTAATCAAGTTGTTAATTAAATATTCTGGATAGCTGTTGTTTAGAAGTGTTTCCCTTATCTTTTTAATGTTTTTTGTGTGGAATTGTTTATCGCTAATTTTTAAAACTTTTTCTATTAAATTTAAAACTGTGTTTGTTTTTTGTTTCATCGGTTGTGTTGAGTGGAAATTTATAAGTCGTCCCGATGAAATCGACTTTGTATACCAATCCGTAATGAGTTTATTATTTTCTCTGTAAATTTTTATATCTAAATATGGGATGTGATTTCCTTCTTCTTTTTCTATTGTGAACTTTAGTTTATTATGATAGTTATTGAAAGTTTTTAATATAATTTCTTCGTCGTCCTTTTTTATTATGGCGAATAAGTCGTCTACATATTTTGTTATGTACTTTATTTGTATGTTATTTTCTTCCAACTCTTCCATTACTACCTCAAGTAATTTATCTAAAACTATATCTGCTATAGTTGGGGAAAGTGGGTTTCCCATAGGCATACCATATGTTTGGTTGTACAATTGTTCATTATAAATAAAGTAGTTATTGTCGTTAAGACAGAATTGTAATATTTTTAAGAATTGGGATTTTGGAATTTTCGTATGTGTTTGTAGGATGTTCCATTTTTTCATTATATTGTTTATGGCCAAATGAATCGGGATGTTTGTAAACAGTGACACAACATCTAGAGAGATCAAAATTTCATCATCGTCTACAAAGATATCCTTCAAATTGTTTTTGAGTTCTAGCGAATTACTAATATTATATTTTTCTTGTATTAGATTTTTCAAAATGTTGCCAATGTGTTTGGAGAGGTTATAGTATGGTACTTCTACTGATGAAGAAATCGGGCGTAGTGGCATGTCAGTTTTGTGGATTTTCGGTAATCCGTATAATCTAGGTGCCGTGGCACTGTTTGTGGTCAATTTTACCTTTTCATATTTTGTAATAAAGTTTTGTTTGTATAGATCCATTATTATTTTGTTGTTCGTTCTTAAAAGTTTTGGTGTGGGATCAATTCTCATTGTTTTGTAGGTCATCTTGTCTTCTAGTAGTTTCAGCATTCCTCTCTTGTATGCTTGATTTTCTATTCGTATCCCAGCAATTCTGGCATTTTTCACATCACGACACGTTCGTCGCACAGAGGAGTATTTAAGCCAAAAAGTTGGCCAAAATTATAAAACATTTTGAATTGAAAGATTGCGTTTTTTTAAGTTTTAGGTGTAATTTGATATAAAAAATCTAGTAGCAGATTTTTAGCTGTTTTTAAAAACTTTGCAATAATTTTATGAATTTAATAAACTGAAGTACATTAAAAAATTAATATAAAAAAATTTATTTACAAATGTAAATAGTGTCCGATTATGAAGAAAAAATGAAAAATGTCGGAAAAACTACGGAAACTATTTTTTTTCTTATTTTTTTTTCATTCACGCAAAAAGCACTAAAAATTAGGCACTGAGTCCAAACCACAGCTGTATACACCCTTACATAAAGAAGTTACAGCTATTTTAAAAATTGAATATTTACAAATGTAAATAGTGACCAAGTTAGGGTTAAAAGTAAAATTATTTCGAATACCATTTTTTCCCCATATTTTAGTCGTTAATGGGCCGACTTTAATTAGTTTCCGGCTAAACCTTCGTAGAGCTCCATACAAGAGATCTGCTTCATAAAATTGACCGTAGGACAGTCGGGGCCATAAAAAACAACAGAATAGGAAATATAACAAAAAAAGTTTTTGGCTATATCTCATTAATTATTGGACCGAGTTTTGTTATTTTCAAACCGAACAAATTTATGAAAAATTCCAAGAGAATGGTATAAAATTTATTTCTCTATGTTGTGTTGAAGCCTTAATCTAAATACACCAGAATGTAGCAGACGGACATCGCTCATTCTATCTATAAGGATCCAGAATATATATACTTTATGGGGTTTTAAATGAATAATGAAGAAATTACATACGGAATGACAAACCTATATATCCCCTTTCCAAATTTTTTTGTGAAGGGTATAAAAATACCAATATGTAGTGATGAAAATATATATATGATGAAAATGTTGTTATTGTTTTATGTATAAAAAGTCGTATGTAAAATCGAATAAAATATAAAATGTATGCCTGAAATAGAATTTTTTTGCAAATCGTGTTCCGGTATAGAAACCAATAACAAAAGTTAGAAAAAAATCATGTTTTGCGCAAGCAATAGCACCTTTTAATTTTTTTTGTTTTTTATTTTGTTTGCTTGCTATGTTGCATTGTTGTAAAAAAAACACACAAAACTCAATATCAAAACCCAAGTTTAAAAATTATTTTTTATGCTGTTTTTGTTGTTGTTCAAAGTTCGATATCTTTATCAGCTGTTATTATTGGTTGTGTTTAAATGATTATGAATAAATAGTTTATTGTTTATGAAGTGACAAATAGAAAAAAATTATTTAATATGGACAATCTTCAATTATCTTATTATGAAATTTTTGATCTGTTATTAGATTGTGATAAGAACATATATCTGCTTTGCGAAATTATTTCAACAAATAATACCATTTTATCAATTATGAACGTAGATCAATTTAAAAATTTTTAAATAAACAATTTTTGCCAGTGCAAAACGTAAGAAAGATAGATTTTTTGAGCAAAACGAACTTTGGTTGGAAAATATGTATTGTTTTTGTGTTGTCGGAGGAAGCTCAAAAAGCTCGTAATAAAATTACAGAAGTTAACGCCTAAGCCCCTCCCGAAAAACGGATCGCATATCAACAAATGAAGATGTCGTGCATATTTTACTCGTGTCTTCAGATCCATATATAAATTCATACTGTAAACAGTTCAAGAAGGATATATTGGAATTTTCTGATGAAGTAAAAAGTTTGTTATTTATATGATTAATAGCAAAACTTTTTTTTATAGATCCCTTTAACGGGCGTAATACTGAACTGATTTTGGAAAGATTTATGTGTTTTTAATTGGGGTTTTACATAGATCACAATCACAATTTTATTTAAATTGGTTCGATATTTGGGGAACTGTAAGCGTTTTAAGTTGCTACTAACATATGCACACTTATTATATGTACATGCGTGTATCAGTTTCCACTTGAAAAATAAACAGATTTTGCATGTGTGTTTGTCCAATTTACTTTCGCATAGAAATGAGACAGAGTTTTAAGTTGTTCATTTCGAATGTTTTTTGTGTTTGTTTTTTATCGAATAAATTTATGTAAATTTTAATTATTAATTTTAAGAATGCGATCGATTGATTCAACCGCTAATAAATACCCGAATTCCATTGTTTAAAAAATTTTTTTAATATTTTCTTTTATTTATTTACAGATATTTTTATTGAATATGGGCGTGCCTGTTGCTACATTTTATTTATATTTTAATCAGATAAAAAAACAACGTTATTTCTGTTCTGCCGTGTAAGTTGAAATTAATTAGTGTTAAAATTTTCCCTTGTTCCTTTGGAATATTGTCTCTTACTAAAACTGTTACGAACATTAGCCAAAATAATAATCACTTTGGATAAAAAAAACTACTAAAACATGAAAATTTAAACCTGTGGAGCTTTTTTAAGCGATCTAGGCTTGTCAACAAGGATAATATTGCATTTTATATGGTCATTTTGTATGAGTGGTAGGCGTGGTTGATATTATAAAATTCCAATGAGCGAAAAATTGTGACTCTACAATGATTTTTATCTTTTGTGTTACACGGGAAGTAGACGTGGTTGTACTTAGATATTTTTTCGTATTCGCAGTACTTTTTATTATCACAACCAAGTACTAGTCTATACCAAAATTCAAAGCTCTACGGCATTTCTTTATATTTAATGCCACCAATCGTATGAAGCTGAACCAGTGTGCAGCGGTGCTTTAATTTCTAAAAAAATTTTTGCTCTGGAAACTCAAGGAAACATTTTGATGAAATTCTACAAAGAAGTGAAATAATGTGTTATCTTAGAACGTCATTTATAAAATCAGAGAACCAATTCGTGACAAAAATATGATTAATACTAACAAAATTCAGTAAACCATTCAAGTTCTTCTCAGAGAAATACTATAATAATGAAGAACAGTTTCTTTATCATCAGATTAATAGAATAAAACCCATTCTCGGAAAGAAGAAATATTATAGCGCTTTTATGAAGGGAAACATCATTTAGGATGATGAAGAATTTGCGGCTGAAAATATATATTACCATAATTTTATATCATTTTGAAGTAGCAAATTATGTGGCATTAAAATCGAAAGAGGTTGGAAAAAAAATTAAATAAGTTTCGAGTAATTTTTTTAATTTGTCCTACGATAAATGTATCATAGTTTGGGAAACAATAGCAAAACTCCTCTACTTTTTATTTTTGACAAATTTGAGTTGTACAAGACTTAACTGGCGATTTGGTTCGCATCAGCCTGCAAACTTCAAATAATATATTTTTTAAATTTTAATGCCGATAAAACTTTAATAGTTTTTAAATATTAATTTCAAATTCTATCAATGAACTACCTAATCGTGGATATCGAAGCCGATAATTTGTTCTAGATTAAAGACAATATACACATATTTTGTTTAATATAGCACAAACCAGTACTACCAGAAATTCGACTCTGACATACACAATCTGCGTGGTGAAAAACATTTTTTCACAAAGACAATAAACTTAAAATTTTATCGAATATACCAAATTGATTAAATTTCCTGAGTATAAGTGCAGTAAATCCACTGTTATTTAAGATTATAAATACTGCCTTTTTAATTTATTGAACGACTATAATACTGCCTTTTTCTTTTTATTGTTTGCATTAAAATTTGTTATTATTTCACTGCTTTTTTAATTCACAAAAGTAACTGTCCATTAATTATTTTGGCCATCTTGATTTTTTATGAATTGATATCAAAATATAATGACCTTTATATCATTTGTATTAAAGAATTCCAATAAATGGTATATATGTTGTGGGTTAAGCTTAATCAGTAGATCTTAAATCTTATTCTTTTCTGCTTTTATAATTTTTAATCCTCTTTAAGATGACATAAACACAAGTTTTAAAACTTTTGTGTAAATGTAAGAAACCTTAAAAAACTACATGCGGCCTTAAATTTGCACTGCACAGTTTAGTTACAATAATAGAAGGAAAATCATAGATATTTGGTTACATATTTTTTGTCCATATTATTGTGTAATAATTCAATATAATCATAATTTTTTCTAAATATTTTTACTTCTCTGATGAATTTGTATTTTAGAAATATATAGAAGATATTACAGTAGAATCGCAAACAATATATTTTAAATAAATTTAACTAAATGTTTATCGCTAAACAAACTATGTTTCTAAGGTACCAGCCAGCCTTTAGTGCTATTTTACTATAGTACCATTTTTTTTTTTGCAAATCGAAATTAGATACCAACAACTATTCCTTTTCTGCTATTATATTGTGGCGTATGAAAATACTCACAGAGAAATATTTGCACACACTCCAGATATTACAAACACTAACAAAATAATGTGGCATGGAAAAGATAAATCAACATTTACACTAAAAGTATATAAGAATTTATTATGTTTCATACTAAATCCAAAAATAACATAGAACTTATAATAAAAATGCAAGTTAAATAAATAAAAACGATAGTAAGGAAAAAGTAGCAGATTTATTTGTACTCATGGTAATACTGATGCTATTTTTGTCGCCATTGCACAGAAAACGAAATAGTCATAGAAGATGAATGGTGATACATTGACCAAAATAAAGCTCCATAGTAAATACTTCAAGCATTTCACAGAATTAAGTTCATTAAAAATATATATTTTTCTCCTTCAGTTTTATATTCGATTTTTATTTTTTAAATAAAGCTCTTTACATACCAGTAATAAATTTATATACAGATACTCAACAGTAGGATAGAGAATAGTAAACAGACGAAAATTATTAAAAGTTACAAATGAAACAAAAAATAAATTTCCTTGACATTTGCTTACTTCTCTGCAATATTTGATTCTTGTTTCATGTCTGGTACATCTATGTATCATCAACAATTATCTATTGGTATCCATTAGGACCGCAGCGAAGAAGCTTTTGAGCTAACGAATAAGTAAGATAAAAAAATTCCTAGTAAAAACTAGTGCTGTGTAAAGCGCGATCGACTTTCGGTCGTTTAAACATGATATGGAAATCATCCCAGATCTCATTGAAAACGAAGGTAAGGATATTTAATGCATGTGGTAAATTCACTTTACTCTATAAAAGTTAAACATAAATGACAACAAACTCCATTGCACGGAAACTGCAAATATTCATAAACTAATGCCAGCGTATTAGTTGCCGAACATTTTAACCCAATAAAATTTGCAACGCTGATCTTTTGAGAAAGACTAATGAAGAGCCCATCAACCGCCAGATAGTACGAATAAAATGGTACGAAACTCTACCGATAACACAACAAGAAGTACTCGTATATTGGAATGGAACCCGAAGAGCAACCGTGTATTCGAGGACGTCTAAAGAAAACATGGCAAAGAACAGTATTTGCTGAATTGTAAAAAATAAATAGAACATAAAATGAAGTAAAAATGTGTTGTAATAATAAAATGAGATGAAATGTTCTTGTGGAAATCCTATGTTACAAAGTGGAATGAATAAGAAACTACTGCTATTCTCGAAGCATATTTGAAAGCGAAAGTTGTTGATTATATTATGGATACATAATTTTTGTTCGCCATGTCCCATTTGAGAGTTCTATTTATTTAAATCACATCTCTTCTTCCTATTGCGTTATCCAAATATATTATTGTTAAGCTTTCATGCATGAAGTAATTAAGAGATTACTTTATGATGGGTTTAAATTGAACTATTTAAGGGGTCGAACTGTCTGTGCATCTCCTTCTGATTTTGGAAAAATAATAGTTTTTGGTTAGGTTGGTTGTCGATTGTACAAATCGCGCCAAACAATTTTTCAATTCAATAAAACTTTTTCAACAAAATTTAAATTACTGAACCATTTGAAGTACAGTACAATCTCCATATTCGGGACAGCTACTGTACAAATGACACACAAATATTCATTTTGAAAAATAATAATTTATTTTTGTTTGAATACATAAATCTTTATGTAATTTGCCAGCTTTATTTTTAATATCTTTTAAAAATAAAATATCCTTAACTGTCGCTTTGGTTTGCTCAGCCCATAAAATAGCTTTTCAAAACAGTTCGCCACGTAAACTCAATTAAACTAAAATCTTTTACATTTCAAATCTTATTTTGTCTAGCGGTAAAATAACGAAAAAATTTTACTGAGAAAAAGAACACTTGTCCGGATTATAGAGGAAATATTTCTAAGCTGTCTGAAAAATTTAAATGTCCGAATTACTGGATAGTTCGAATTAGCGAGTATCCGGATTAGGGAGGTTGTACTGTACTTGCAGCCTCAAACCGATCACACGTTTCAACTCATCGGTCGCTTAGTTTTACTAATTTAAAATAAGTTTTTTCAACTAATCAACTGCTAAAAAATGGCTTAGGAATTTTTTAGCCGTCTTGTGCAACTCGAGATTTTTCAGAAAACTTCTTTAATTTGAAAATCTGAAAAATCTTCACATAATGTGTCAAATATTTACTTGCTTCTTACTAAGTTGAAGTACACAAGATGTAATCAGCAATTAGCTTTGCTGTCTCTGTTTTGCAGTAGATAGTGCTTTCTGCTTGACAATTTTTTCATTTATAGAGATTTTCTATATCAGTTACATTAAAACACTCAAATTCAGGATTATCTATATCCACTTTTAGTTGTTTTCAAGTCATGATTTACCGCTCTCATAGCAAAACATTATCTATGTACAAAGACATTATCTAATAAGGATGACATTGTGACCTGATTTATCTTCTGGTTATGAAAAACCAGCAGATACATATTTCCAAACTGGTGCTTGATGAAATGCCTAATTCGCGTGATCGGTAAGAAATAATTATATATTGTTAGGTAAAGCTCTGAAGTTCTTCACATACTTGGCATGTCCAATTTAGGTAAATATTGAATTTATAAAGCTGAAGTATTCCAGCTTATTGTGTTCTTTGTCAGGTTTTGCGAGCTATTCGAATTTATTAGGTTTGAATGCCTGTTAATGGAACTACAACCATTCTATGGCTGAAAAGGTCACTGTGCATTCAAATTTATTTGGGTATTAATATAATAAAACAAAAAGGAAAGCATGAACAACTCCAGAGCACGTGCAATATTTCGAATTGTTGTGTGCTTACCGCATATGTAAGTATGCACGCAAGTTACATATATAAATTCAAATACACACACATATAAAAAAAATGACACTATTGATGAATTTATTGAAAACATAATAAGCACAAAATAAAATTAAAATAACAACTGTAACAGCAAACTCATTTCCGGCTAAGTACAGAAAACAAAATTATTTTTCGGTCGCAATTCCAGGAATTGCAACCGTTCAATATTAATATAAAATAATTATGAAATAATGTTAATATTTAGCATAAGTAAACAAAAATTGTAAAATGCATTTTAAGATTAATTAACAAAAAATTGTGTTAACAATAACTTCAATTAATATTAATAATAAAAGAAAAAGTCAGTTGTTTGATATCCACAGTTGAGTTTAGTTATTTTTTTAAAAACACTCCCAAGTGCTCCCACTACGAAATTGGCGCAGTCGGTACTCCTTTTTCTTTTATACAGAAAGGAGCGTGAAACGAACACAGATAACTAAATATATAAAATCCTGCGAATCCCAAGGGACCCTCCAGGATATAAAAGTTTTATAGATCAAAATTATTCAACTTTAGTGCAGTGAACAATTATTCTACAAAAAGAAAATTTAACACCACAAAAGATCAAAAGTATTCAACTTTAGTGCAGTGAACAATTATTCTACAAAAAGAAAATTTAACGCCACTATAGAACAAAAAAAAATAATTAAAAAATTTTAACAACTATCATAATCTTGTGAAAGTGCAACAAACATCAAAATTCGTCAAGCAAGGCAAAGGATATTCGACGAAAGAAGAATGGAGCAACTACAACAAGAAATGGCCAACGTGGATATCGTGGAGCAGCTCGCAAGAAGGGAGCAGCAGCTAGAACAACTCAGACTTGCTTATGTTGAGTTACAGCAAGGACAACAACGGGACCATGACATTCTGGACAGGACACTAAAGAATGTTAATCATCTTCCAGTATTCACAGGACGAGGAGACGTAACCGTCAACTCATTTTTTAGCAGCGTGGAATACCTAATATCAACGCTACGAAAAGAAGATCATAAGAAAGAGGTAGTTAGAGCCATTTACTATAAAACCATCCAAGGCGAAGCAAAAAATTCAATTATCAACATCCCCGAGCCGGATAACTGGAAACTTATTAAGGACACGTTAAAGTTGAGATACAAGCCGGATACAGAACCTCACCAGATTTATAGGAGAATTTCCAATTTAAGAGTTAATACAGTAAGTGAACTAATTGATAAGATTCAAAATATTAAATATAAGACGGATGAATTAATAGTATACTATAATGATGAATATGGAATAGATTTAACAAATATAGATAGTTTGTTAGTAAATACTATCAAAGAAATAACACAAGGGACATTACTGGACAAAATTTATGAACAGAGAGAACTAAAGAATATTTTATACATAATGAACCAAAGACGATTTGAAGATACGTGCATAAGACCGGAATACAAGACATATTTGAAAGAAGAAAGACATAGAAATCAGTACCAACAAAATTTTGATAAGGTATATTATGGTAGGGAAGCAATTAATAAGCGACAGTATCAGGATAAAAATAAATGGAATCCAAATTTTTATAGACATGAAGAACAGAACGGTTTTAATAAAAATAATAATAATTCTGGAAGATACAGATTTCAAAATAATGTAAGAGATGATAAATTTTCAGGGCAAGTTCAACAATTAGGGAACTCAAGACCAAATTCCAATCAAGTTCGTTGGAATCATTATAGAAATAACCAACCAGAACCCATGGAAATTGACAATGTAGAAAGAAATTACAAGAATCCTCAGGTGGCAGGACACCCTAACACCAGGTTTGGCCAAAATCGCTTAAACCTGGGTAGGCAAAGCCCAGAAGGACCGGAAATTAATAATACCATTTTTTTTTACGAGGCAGCCACAGAATGCCTGCCAAAGATAAAATTAAATATTGAAAATAAAGAGTACGTAGCACTAATAGATACAGGTGCTAGCCTTAGTTTAATTAATAAAGAAATAAATGATTTTAAAATATATAAATTGAAAGATCCCATAACATTTAGTACAATAACGAATAAAGATACAATAAATTATGAAATACACACAAAAAGCCCGGAGCAATTTAATTTACCTAACAATGCCAGGATTCGTTGGAAGATCACTCCATTAAGAGGAAGAACTTATGATTTCATCATAGGTATCGATATATTAAACTTTTTAAATGCTCAAATAAATATAGAAAAAGGACAAATAACATTAAATGGAAAGGTATCCTATTTTCTTAATAACCCATACAAATTTAATCAAATTTACACGCTTGAAGCTGTTGATCCTAAAATCGAAAGGCTTCAATTAAACCATTTGAATAATGAAGAACGTAGAGAAATTATAAAATTATTAAACCGGTATAACAAATTATTGTTTAGGGAAGGAGATTTATTAACTAATACAACAGAAATTCAGCATGAAATAAAAACCATTACACAACAGCAAATTTATTCAAAACTATATAGATATCCACCTCAACACGAAGCGGAGGTAAGAAAACAGATCACAGAAATGGAAGAGCAGGGTATAATTAGAAAGAGCCATTCAAGATATGCCAGCCCACTTATAGTCGTGCCTAAGAAAACTGATAATTCAGGCGAAAAAAAATATCGAATAGTAATAGACTATAGAAAGTTAAATGAAATAACTATAGACGACAAATATCCCTTACCAAATATAGATTCAATTCTAGATAAATTAGGTAGAGCGCAATATTTTACCACATTGGACTTGGCAAAAGGCTATCATCAAATTTTAGTAAAAGAGGAGGATAGAGAAAAAACTGCCTTCGTAACCCCACATGGTTTGTATGAATTCTTAAGGATGCCATTTGGTCTTAAGAACGCGCCAGCCACATTCCAACGGCTGATGAATGAAATTTTAAGAGATTACATTAATAAAACCTGTGTAGTTTACTTGGATGATATTTTGATTTTTAGCACTTCTTTAGCCGAGCATATTAAAGCAATAGGAGACATTTTCAAAGTTCTCGAAAGCAAAAATTTGAAGATACAAATTGATAAATGCAATTTTCTGAAGAAGGAAACTGAATTTTTAGGGCACATTTTAACAAAAGATGGCATGAAGCCAAACCCAAATAAAATTGCAACTATTCAGAATTTAGAATTACCACAATCCGAAAAACAGATAAAAAGTTTTTTGGGAATAACAGGTTATTATCGCAAATTCATTAAGGATTATGCGAAAGTAGCTCAACCTATAACAAAATATTTAAAGAAAGGCACAAAAATTAACGTGAAAGATCCAACATACATTGAAGCTTTCGAAAAGTTGAAAACGTTAATAAGTACACATCCTGTTTTACGTTATCCCGATTTCCATAAACAATTCACGTTGACGACGGATGCATCCAATTATGCAATTGGTGCAGTATTGTCACAAGAAGGTCATCCGGTGTGCTACGCATCAAGAACATTAAATAACCATGAAAAAAATTACTCTGCGACGGATAAAGAATTTTTAGCAATAATGTGGAGTGTAAATTATTTTAGGCCTTACATTTATGGTAGAAAATTTAAAATTCTTACTGATCATCAGCCAATCAAATATCTCCATTCCAAATACAAAGGAAAAGACATGTCGCCCAGACATCAGCGATGGCTATTAAAATTAGGTGAATACCAGTTCGACATAGAATATCTAAAAGGGAAAGAGAACAAGGTTGCAGATTTTTTAAGCAGATTAGAAAATAGTGAGGACACTATTTCAGAAAAAGAGGGAGGTAAAGATTCTGATACTTTTTCAATTAATAATATTGAAGACGACATAACTATGGCAACAATACACTCAGCACAAGAAGATTTAGGTGATCATTTTTTTATAAAAGAAGAAATTGTGAATAAATATAAAACTCAAATAATTTTAACAAATAATAAAACGGAAGAATGTAAAGAAATACATGGGAAGAGAATTATTTTTGTTGCGGAATGCGACTTTGAACAGATGGAAGATATTTTTAGAAGATATATTTCCAAAGGTAAAATAGGCATTTATTCAGAGTTATCAGAACATAGCTATAATTTGGTGCAGCAAAAGTTAATAAGTATGTATTCAAACGATAGTCAAATTAAATTTATAAAAGCTACCATGAGAGCAATGGACATTGAGACAGAGGTTGAAGCCATAAAACAAATTTCATTATATCATATTAGGGAAAGTATACATTCAGGAATAATAGAAACTTATAACAACATTAAAAATAAAATATATTACCCAAAACTTATGGAGCTAATTCAAATCGTAATAAACCAATGCGACCTCTGCCAACAAGTAAAATACGATAGACGCCCGATTAAAAATAAATTTCAACTTACGGAAACACCCTCAGATAAAAACCAAATTATACACGTTGATACGTATGTAATTAAAGGTAATCGTTTTTTAACAACAATAGACAAATTTTCAAAATTTGGGGCAGCTTACTCATTGAACGATAGAAATCCTATCACAATAATTGAACAGTTAGAAGAACATTTTGCGAAAATTGGGAAACCACATAAAATAATAGCGGATAACGAATTTAAAGCAGCACGAATTCAGGAATTCTTGAGCCAAGAAGGTATTCAACTGCATTTAACAAAACCCAATAGCCATACGGGTAATGTAGATATAGAAAGGATGCATAGTTCACTAGCAGAAAAATTTAGAATTTTATATCAAACAAACAAGGAACTTCCAATAAAACAATTAATCCAAAGAGCAATAAGAAATTATAATGATCGTTACCACTCAAGTACACAGTACACCCCGAATGAAGTTCAAAATGAAAAAATAGAAAAAGAAAAAGTTAGGAAGAATCTAGAAAGTAACAAAAGAAAGGTCATACAAAGACTAAATAAAACCAGAGAAGAACACAAAGAAATTAGAGAAGAAGGATATATTAAGAATTATAAAGCTATTCGACACAAAGAGCAACCAAGATACAGAAAAGAAAAGTTAGAAAATGTTCACTCTAGCAATATTAAAAAACCATTAAAATTTTCAGATACTGTTAATATGCCTAATGATAATGACTCAGACACCAATGATTAAAGGGGAAATGACCACAAAACTTTTGACTGAACAAAAGGGATACACGGACATATACATGAAAAACCAGGAAATTGTCACTGAAACAGACATAGTGCTACACATAGTTAACCTTCATGAGCTAGAAGAAATCTTAAATAAACTATCAGAAAATATAAAATTAATGAGGATTGAAAATAAGGGAATATTGAATTCAGAACTAATTGAATAAAAACCAAACTGTTAACTTTATTACCGAGACAAAACAGACAAAGACGTGGACTAATTAATGGTATAGGCAGTTTACAAAAATGGTTATTCGGGACTATGGACGATGATGATCGACAAAATATTCAAAAACAACTATTTAATATTAACGACTTTGTAGACAATAATAATCAACAAATTATAATTAATGATTATTTTAATAAATCTTTAAGTCACATAAAACTGGTAATAAATGATGATAGGATTAAGATTGAAAAGGAGTTAAATTCTATAAGCAAAATTTTAGAAATTGAAAACAATAAAAGTCTATATTTAGAACAGCTAAGTAATATTCAATTAATAAAGAGTAAAATAGAACATTTGCAAGAAAATATAATTTCGGCAAAGTATGGAATTGTACACCCTAGTATATTAACCAGTAGTGAAATTGAAAAATATGAAATAAACTACAAAAAGTTAAAATAAATTCAATTTGGAGTAACATTTTTAATAACTCTTGTCTAGTTTTAGGAATTAAAATACCAAAAACATTCGTAGCAATTAAGTTAAGATATATTGTTCCACTACCAAATATTCACAATAAGGAAATTGATGCTGTCTTAGAACAGATCTTTGAATTTGAAAATAAAACATATCAATACAAAGAAAATAAACATTTGAAAGAATTAAAATTAAGTAATCATTGTACAATAAAAGAAAATTGTCAACTAATAAAAAATAAGGACTTAGAAATTATACAATTAGATATAGACACAATAATAATTAAAAACGCAATAAATACTACTGTTAATGGAACTTGTATTTTGAATGAAACTGTACTAAACGGAAACGTTTTAATCACTTTTAATAATTGTTCAATAAAAATTAAAGATTACTATTTTTCAAATATTATTGAAAGCATTGAAGAAAAACAAATAATTAACATTTCAAATAAAATTCAAAATTTCTCAAATAAACTATCATGGCTAGAAATGGAAGAAGAACATAAAAATAGCATACAAAATATTAAAGCTTTGAAATATCACTCTAATATTTCGTATGGATGTAATATTCTAATAGTAATTGCAGTTATAATTTTAATATTGATAATAATAATAAAACATAAGAATATCAAAATAAAATTGAATAACGGAATTCAGGAGAATTCTAAATTAAAGGGGGGAGAAGTTACATATATAAATTCAAATACACACACATATAAAAAAAATGACACTATTGATGAATTTATTGAAAACATAATAAGCACAAAATAAAATTAAAATAACAACTGTAACAGCAAACTCATTTCCGGCTAAGTACAGAAAACAAAATTATTTTTCGGTCGCAATTCCAGGAATTGCAACCGTTCAATATTAATATAAAATAATTATGAAATAATGTTAATATTTAGCATAAGTAAACAAAAATTGTAAAATGCATTTTAAGATTAATTAACAAAAAATTGTGTTAACAATAACTTCAATTAATATTAATAATAAAAGAAAAAGTCAGTTGTTTGATATCCACAGTTGAGTTTAGTTATTTTTTTAAAAACACTCCCAAGTGCTCCCACTACGAAATTCGCACGAGTGTATATGTATGTGTTTCTACAGGAAAGTGACAGTCAAAATGTACATTTGAATATGTTTTATATAAGCTGCTGCTGGTATAAGCATCTAAATACGTTAGTATATAACTGTGTTCTGATTGCGAGAAGATCTGTATGAATATGTGATGTAAATTAGAGTGTCCCAAATGTAGTTGTACGCACAACTTAAAATTTTGTGATTAATATTTATTTAAATTATTTGGGGGCAATAACACCAAACAACATAAGAATTATATAAAATAAGTATGTTTTAAATGTTGTGTTTTTTTCCGACGGGGTTTGATGCAATTTGGAATGAATTTCCGTCATCCCACGTCAAATTTGGTTGATAAACAGACCGGTTTCGGCTATGTGCCATCTTCAGTGTTCTCCCAGTAACTGGGATTAATTATGTTTTAAATTTTATTCAACAATTCAATATACATCATTTGAGAGATGCTCTTAAAGCGGATTCATTCATGTTTAAGAAGTTCTTTAAGACTACCTAAAATGTACATATGTGTGCTTGCTTGCATGTTTGTTTGTAAAATTTATTTCTAAAGGTTGTAAGCAGATTGCTAAAACACATTGAATTTAACATAAAGAAACGGGAAATAAAGTCAATTGAAGCATTTCCTTTGCGATTGTCTACATCTGAATATAAATACTTGATATAATTCTTGTGTTTGAGTGTGCTCATATGTACATATGTGTGTATGTAAGCTGGCATTGTTTACTGTATCTGTGTATGAAATGCACCAAATGCCAATCAACAAATGTGTTGGCTTTTCATGCTTTACGAACAATTTGTGTGTCATGCGAAAAAATTGCACGAGTTGTATTTTCTGTAATATTCCAAATTTTTTCCTTTATTCATATTTCTAAAGATGGCTTACAGTAATCAGCTTAAACAAAATTAAATGTGTATTTGCATCCAAATGTGAGTGTGTAAGTTATAAGTATGTGTTCATATGTAAGATGAGTAAAATAGCAACTGATAGCATATAATTTATTTAAGCGAATTTCTTTAAAAAAGGCAGATATTTTCGAAAAATGTTATTTAAATTAAATACTTGAGTTTTTTATATTTATAAAATTTAGCTACTTAAACCTAAAACAAGGTATATGTATATTATGTATAACTTCGTGTTCCAGTAAGAATAAGGTCAATTTATATTTAAGGTTCACTATAAATATACACATTTCAAGCGGAGTACTAGACTTTAAACAATATGAAAAAGGACTCAAGTGTGCATGGAAATTTGCAGTTAAAAGAGATTTGAAAATAGATATTGCAGGCACTAAAAATACGTCTCAAAATTTTCAAATCAACTATTATTCCAGGAATGGTTTGCACAAGCTATTGCTAAAATATGGCATCAATGATATCGAATACAGAGTAATATTATTAAGATACTACAAAGCTGGTTGAAAAAGTGATTTTCTAAGATCTCTGAGAAGGCGACTCGAGAAGGCAGAAAAGAAAAAAGCTTTGCAATGGGACGGTTATATTGAACTTCGAGCAAAGATGACTCGGAGCTGATGCGGTGTGCATAAAAATGATTTAAGTTAAGGGACTTGAGAATATAACAATTCAGTTTGAGGTATTGATGAGGGAATGCATGATGCTGTAGAGAAATGGACCTGCTCAGAGAACTAAAGGTGATGGTTCTGAGTCGTTGTGTGGTAATCAAATATCGAAAGATAGGTCGCAATTACTGTTGACTGGACCAATAGAGACTGAAAATAAAAGCAGCAGAAGTCTGCTTCAATATCCCCTTAACACAATATTAGCAATATTAAACAAGTTTCAACTACTACCGATTAAGAATTAATTAATTAGCTAAAATTTATCGGCTCACTCTCTACTAAAGGCCGTGATTCACTATCCTACATAATCGCACGATCTGACAAATATAACATGTGTGCTATAAAAGAATGGTAGTGTGGTCCAAAAATGATACTGTGTGACAGATTTTTTTGGCATGTCGTGCGATTTGGTGAATCTTATGAAAATTTTCAGAAAGTTATAGATTTCGTGCGATCAGAGTAGTATTTATTATTAAACAGCACCAATGATGACAATGTTTGAAATTTTTCTTCATTCGTTAACATTTTACATTCACTTTTTCTATTTTTTAAACAGCGGAGCAAAGTATTTTTTATAATAATGGATTTCATGTATATACACAAAATAACAAAGAGATGTTTGTGCATCATTATTGTTGAATAGTGTGGCACCTAAAATGCCATTTCGAAGCGATTTTTAAAGTCGGACAGACTGATGTAAAATTTTCCTGTGAATGAATCGTGCGATCGTCTAGGATAGTGAATCAGGGCCTTAAGCAAGTCAACATAAGAAACATACATTTACAAAAGCAACTGAAACAATAAAATGAAATATTTGCTGCAAATAAACTGAATTTTTTATGCCGAAATTTTTATTTTTTGTTCCTAACAAAATTGAGTTTAGATTAAAGTACGATTTTCTTTTTGATAAAACGATTTCGATTACATGTTTTAAACAAATTATTTCTCTTGCTAGCTGGTGGTTAATCCAATTAAGAGAAATATGTAGCGGATGAAGAAAATGGTGAAAATGATTTAATATAAGTGTGTCTATAAAAATAAACTTGTTCAAAAATACACACCTTCTTTTCTTTCATTTGATTAAGTACTTTTGCAGCAAAACGTACTCGTTTATTTTTTTTTTCAACTTAACCCATATTGAATGAATAAATTTATCAATATCTTAGACAATATATGTAAAAGTTTTTCGTAGCTCTAGTACCTCCCACCTGCAAAACGTCCCCGATTTCAATGTTGAAAGTATCTATACCTCCAAAACTACACATAAAACTACAACTTCTCAAAATACCAGCTTGACTTAAAAGACATAGTTCCGGCGGCTCCGGGATTTTACTCTACTGCCCTTAACATTGTCGGCAGCTTTTTAACCATTATACCTCAAATAGTAAAAATATATATATATATATATATGTGACGCGCAAAATAGAAAGGGACCTAAGGGTAAAAACAGGTTTTGTTCATGAGAGCCATTTTAAAGATTTAAATACGTGTATCTTTGGTGTACTTCAATTTCATAAAACGTGCATATCTCTGGGAAGGAACACTTTTGGGGCATGGGATCGGTCTCATTCGATGCTCAGATGTTGTCCACATAAAAAAAGTGAAAATTGATTTTTTTTACCCTTAGGTCCCTTTCTCTATTTTATATATATATATAGTATTGCCCATAACTAAAGCACCCCTAAAATACGGTACAAAAAAATCGGAATTTTTTTTCATTCAAAAACTTTTTTAGTTTATATTAATCTACAATTTTATTTCTTGGTGTGTTTTTTTCCAACTTCACTTCTTAGAAAAAAAATAAAATTTATATAATTTTAAATAGAAAAAGCAGAGGACTAAATAAACTATACACCCACTTGTTCAAGCTAGAAAAACAAACTTTAAAAAAAAATTTTGTTGCAAAACCTTTGTTTTTAATAATACACGGACATCTTCTAGACATGGATGATATTAAATTATTAATAGAATCTTGTGATACTGCTTCCCAGGTGGTTTTGATAGCCTGAAAAAGATCAGTTTTATTTATGCAACTATCCCGATTTATTTTCATATTCACAATTTCTGAAAGGTTCCCAACAGGATTGAAATCGGGGTATTGGGCAGGCCTGTTAAGAAAGTCCATCCTATTATGCTGCAGACCATTACTTTCACACTTTGCAGCTGTGCTTAGGATCGTTATCCTGTTGAAACCTCCATTGAAGTGGCATTTGTTCCCCTGCAGAGGAACTCATTACGTTCTGTAGTACACCAAGATACATAAACGATCCATAATTCCGTCAGTGTGATGAGTCCGTACCATTCCTTGAGCAGAGAAACATACCCACCAACTATGATACGGCCACCACCACGTTTGGCAATTGCTTTGCAGTACTTAGGATTTAGTATTTCTCCTTTCAGTCGGCGCATACACTTTATTCCATCTGAATTTTTTAAATTGAATTTAAATTCATCAGAGAGTAGTACTGTTTTCCATTTTTGGACAGTCCAGTTTATGTGGGCTTTGACGAATACAAGACTAGCTTTGCTGTTTTTGGGTGATGGGAAAGGCTGTTTCATTAGACGTCGACTAAATAATTCGGCTTTTACAGCTCTTCACTAATGCACAAGGACGTCCTACGCATGTACTGGTTATAACTGACCTGTTCGGAGAAACTTTGCAAAAGCCCGGAAATCATTAATCGATTGTTTGCTCATCTCATGCCTTTATAGGCCAGACCTCCAATCCTCAATAATTTTATTATTAAATTGATTTGAGTACTTGCCTCTGAAATTATTTACAAATTAATTGTAACAATTTTATTCTTATGCACTACTCTTAGTTTATCTTATGGGTATCGTTAAATTACATTCCAAATATACAGCAGCGTAACAAAATTTCTATAAGAGGGCGCCATTGGTTTTTGATTCTCTACATTTTTTATATTTTAAAAAAAATATTAGAGATCAATTATTTATTTATCTCATGCTAATTTTAAAATAACGATATTAATTACAAAAACTATTTATAAAAATCTAAATCTATATATACCTTCAAAAAATATTGTTTTAATAGAAAAAATTCGGTTATCTAGAATGTGTACTTTGGGGTGCTTCAGTTATGGCCAATACTGTATATATGTTATCGATCAATATATTGAACGGGGTTTTAAAGAAATGATTGGAAAGAACTTCCTCCCTATTTTAATATATGTAAGTTTTTATAAGGAAATTTTTACTCTGATATACTCTCCTAAGCAGTTAATACTACCTCACCTTTAGTGCCATCTATTAAAGAAATCACTTACATTTTCAATGTCTAGAAGATAAATAAAAAGCAGTATTTAAAAATTCACTCTCATAAATGTACACTTTGACACTGCAAAAAGTTTGAACAAACACTAACCCATAATAAAATATGCATACATGACCCTGCATGTATGTATATACACATGTACATGCATATAATTTTATCCTTACTTTCAGCTGTGCATCATGTATATGTATTTACTTGTGAAAGTGTTTACTTAATAACTTGTTGCACTACAAGCCCACATACTTACTGACAGTACAATACACGTAAACGTACTCAGTTAAGTGCTCTCGGTGCTTGCAGTTAAATTTTTAATGACGACCGGTTAAATGAAACCGACAACGAAAAAAAAAAGATTTCCAAAAAATAATGAAGTGGAAAGGAAAACGAAAGTAAATTAAATAAACATCCTTGAAATGAAGAAAACATTTTTCTAACATTCTCAATCTCATGATTTTTTAAATTGATATAAAAATGTGAGTATTGGTCTTGTAAGTCAGCTGGTTGTTTAGTTGGTTTAGTTGGTTAGTCCCTTTATTCGTAGGTCAATAGCTTGTGGTTGCAGTGTCCTTTATATTATTTTTGTTTATATATAGACACCTACGCAGGTTAAATTTGTAAGTATTTATTTTAATTTAAGGTTTGGTGAATTTCTTTATTTTATCTGCCTTGCTTTTATTGTTCAAATGTTATTGTTTTTGTTAATAACTCTGGTAGTTTTTTAAAATAATAAAGTTTTATTTGATGCTGTATTTAAGTCTGTACTAATCCAGGTATATATATATTTTTTTGCTATAATGTTTGTTCTCATCCTTTTTCATCTATTTATTCAACTAGCCTTAATATAATTCTCTTATACAGAATTTTTAGGAGTAGATGTAGCGCATGCTTTCGGTTGTAAATGAAATAATATTTTCTCTTAACTTCGAATGAGTTTTTTTTTATAAAGCAATCGAAGTTTGAATATTTTTATACCTTTTATCAATAGTGAAATGGATTTGTAAATTTAACATTTCCTCTATAATTTTTAAAGTATTTATTTGCATTTTCTGATTGTGTAGATCTCGCAGATATTTGCGTTGATTTTTGCAAGCAAAATAGATACGCAAAAAGTGTAGAGATATGCGAAACAGCAGGAATTATACGATTAATTTTTTTTAATATTTTAAATTTAAAAAAAATGGTGATTAGAATATCCTTTTTTGTGCATTGATATTGTTTTCTTGGGAATTACATATTTTTGCACATACAAAATTATAAAGAATATATTAGTGTATGAAATGTTTATTAAATATTTTACTTTAATATGCATATTACACCCGAGTTTTCTAAAGAACGATAAAAAAATTTATTTGTTTAATTTCTTTGCAAGGCTATCAAGGTTACCTAAAGTACCCATTGCCGTATGCAATGAGACTCAAACTGCAGACCCAACAAAAATCATGATTGGACAAACTCTAAAACCAAGAAATTCAAATTTCCGCTGAAACCGTATTGGGTATTAATCCTGTGTATCTGTCACAGTTTTCTCGCATTATTAAATCCGTTTTTTTTATGTAAAGTTTTCTGTATACTGGTTTCCCAATTGAAATTTTCATAAAGTCATATCAGTTATTAGTTGCAAGGACGCTAATTGTTAAAATTTGGATTACTTCCAACATTTAAAAATTAGGATAATTTACCTTTGGCTCTTGGGATATCGGGTTGCCCTTCATAGAAGGGGTAAAGAGCGTGTACAGGAAGTGATTTCCTGAACTGAATGAGGGAGAGAACCAAGCGCTAGGGATATGTAGATACTTACATTACTTTGGAAGCCAATCAACAAAATTATACTTAGATGGATTGGATGTTGTAAATGATCAATAGGCACCCCTTTTATTTACAGTTAGCCAAGAGTGTGACAGCGATGTAATTTTTTAAGTTCAAAATTTAAGTTTAATTTTCAGTTTAGTTTTAACTAAAAAATTTAAGTTTAATTTTAAGTTACGATTCAAGCGCCAAATGTTGTGTTGCCTCGAGAGCTGGGTGATCAAGAATAATTAGTCAAAAATGTATTAGTCCTTTGTAAGTTGACTTTTGTTGGAATTCTTCACTATAGTGAGTTTATCTAGTGGAAATTGTGGTCTATTGACGTTTTAGATCTGGAAAGTGTTGCCTATAGACGTTTTTGATCTGGAAAGTGTTGCCTATTGAACTGCTTCTATAGCTTTAAGCATCCTGCGGCCCCTTGACGTATATGACGATACATATACTCGTATGGTCAATGTTAAAGTTGTTTGGCCAAACGTTCAAGAGCCCTGACGGCTCCCAACAAGATGCGCTTTGAGCTCGATGCTGGACCATTTTGGGATCGCTTGGATCGGGACACTTCGTTGGTTGGGCACGGGGGTGATGCCGGACGGTATACGGATCCCAAGCGGTCCTGAACTTGGCGTAAGTGGGATCTATAGTTACGACAGCGGGCGCATAACCTCCCCTGGTTATCGTGATGAACGGGACGGGGCAGTGACCCTGGCTGGTTGATGCAATAGGGTGTGGTGTGCCCATCCGCATTTTCGGCACACGTTAACTGAGCAGCAGTCCTTGGACTCGGAACTGATGTCTGCGGATTTCCACATGCATATTCAAGAACGCTTTGCAGTGCCGCAGTGGATGGAACTTAGAACACACCAAACATCGGTGTATGGCTAGGTTCCTGGAAGCCCTGTTGGATAGAAAAGTTGTGTTAGGGATAACGATTTGGTTATGAGATTAAGTGTTAGTGTAGAAGAGTGAGAATGTTGTCGGGGAGTGGGGTTACTGTTTGGTAAAGGAGTTATAGTAAGGAACGGGCTACTAAGTATGGCAAGTAATGAAGACACCGGTTTGACACAGAGTTTGGTAATCGGTCTGGTGATACAACCACTTTGAGTTTTCAAATCAGCAACTCGCACGAAACCGTCGCTTCCAGTATACACCTTTTCGATGCGACCGAGTTTCCAATCATTTGGAGGAGCAAGGTCGTCCTGGATGACCACGAGCTGACCAACCGCTATTTCTTCTTCGGGACTCTTCCACTTGTACCTTTTCTGGACCTCTTTAAGGTACTCATTCTTCCATTTTTGAGGTTACTGTTGGCTGAAGTAGTTAGCGCGTTGACTATGGTTCGAGCCCAGTTTCTGGCAAATCATAATATCCACCATTTTTTCAGATATGCATTAGTATGCCATTGTATTTGTTATTGTTGGACCGTTTAAGTAATGAAGGCACTTCACTGAACAGTACCGGCGAAGTAAAATAATTAATAAAAAAATGGCTACACAGCTTAACACATTTAATGCGCCTACTTGACATCAGAGACACTACAACACTAATCTAAAAACTAACACAACGCGCAATATCAGAGTCTTAAAAACTAAGCTTTCTCACTTTCAACATCTGTCCTATCTTACTATTCCTTCCCCAAAGAAGGTAACACACCTACTGGTTGGTAGGCATACTAATTGCCTGAGTGTTACTTCTCTTAAAAAAAAAACTGATGATGGAGAATTTTCAGTCGCTCCCATCTATCTACTAGCGTGATAGAGCCCATAGGGGAATCGGGTGACGCCACGAGAGGAGACCCGCGTAATAAATGGCCTGGGATAAGTGCGAAGAGTTAGTTGGGATAGTCTGACATTGGGGACAATGGTCTCGAGTTGAGAACCGCTTCTATTCGTGTGAGCAGTGTGGTGAACTCCTCGAACGTGTATTTCTGGTTCTGGGCACCTTTTTTGAAATGCGACTTAAATGATTTTACTCCGGCTTTCCATAACCCGCACATATGTGGAGCATTGGGGGTATAAAGTACCACTGTAAACCATGCGTAGAATATTTTTTGGTTATGTCTTGTGAGGCGGTGCTGTGGAATCGATCAAACTCCTTGACGAAGGGCTCGATCTGCACCCACAAAATTAGTTCAATGGTCGGACATAACTTTTTTCGGCAGACCTCGTTGTCTAATAAACCATGTGAATAAGGCCTGGAATGAATTGGTGGATAAATTAGAACACAATTCGAGATGTACCGCTCTTGTGCAGAAGCAGACGAAGATGCTCACGTATCCTTTGTGATAAGGAGCATTTCTGACAATAGAGGTTTTGATAGAGAATTGGTAAAATCGAACAAAACTACGCTGATGAGATATCAGTACTGATCCGTTCCGCTAGTCTGATGAATAAATTGTTTCAAATAAAAAGTACTCTCTTAATAAAATAAAGAATTTATCCAAAAATAATTTCTTAAATTAAGAAGATATGGATAAAACCATCTAACATTATCCTTGAAGACAAGAAAATCTATACATAGTCTCCTTAATTTAAAAAAGGCGTTTCTAATATATTCAAAATTTTGAAGTTTTAGAGAAAAACATATTAAAAGGATTATTTTAAATAACAAAAAAAAAATCGGTTTCACTAACTAGGAGATCCGTTCCTTTGAAGGACAACTACTTACCAACATAGACGACCAACTGAGAAAGTGGAAACAACATTTTATGACTGTACCATCAAGAGTCGAGATTATAGGGGCCATTAAGACGCTCTCCAGAATAGTAAGAAATTATTGCAGCGGAAGTGTTAAACGTATAACCCGACAATACTACACCTTCTCTTTGCACTGATATGGAATGCAGAATGTTTTCCTAATGTGTGGGGTAATTGACTCGGTTTTTCAACCGGCTTTTAAACCAGTTTTTTTACAAAGCGGTTATCAGTTTTTTTTTAATATTGATTTTTTTTAATTTCGAATAGTGCGGTTTTTTTAATTAAAAAACCGACTCAGTCGAATACTTTTCGCTTTATATATTTTTTCAATAAAATTAGTTTTTACTATACCAAAATTTAGACGAACACTTACTAAAATCAAATTAAAGCGAAATATTATTATGAGGTGGTATCAGGGGCGAATTGAATTTGCTGTGTGGTATGATACTCCAGTAAAAGAGGTTTTTTAGTTTTGTTAACATTTTGCTATATGTTTTATATAGAACTAGACATCCGTAATGAAAACTTACCCAAAAGTAAGAGTTTGATTAAATACTCTTCCATAAATAATACAAATTAATTCGCCTCTTAGTTATATGGTCGTCTATTCGATAACGAGGGGGACTTACCTTCAGATGGCAATCAAGAGCTAGATTTAGAAGACTCCAATAAAAATTTGGATAATGAAGTAACAAATATGATGTCATGAATGCATTTTAAATATTTTCATATATTTACACAAATTCCAAAAGTCTGCTTTCAAACGAGTCATGTCTTATTGCCACGATTGCTACTTTATAGACGAGAGATACGCGGGAAAAGAAACAAGTACTCAGTTGCATGTTCTGTCATTACGTTTTGTTTTGTCATTCGTAATTTTAAGCCTGAAGGCATTGCGAGTAAATATCGTCAACATGACATGACTTATATGAACTTCCATGAAAGTTCAAAGAAATAAGATTAAGAATCTTATTAAAAAAAAGACATTGCTCGTCTGAACGCAGACAAAGAGAACTAAAAAACTTAACAGATTATGTAATTTTTGCTAGCTATATGCCCAACAAGAGCATTTTAAATTTGTAATTTCTTAAAAACAAAAGAAAAAATAGAAACTCTCCAAAGCATTGAAACTGTATTTTATTTTTAAAATATTATTTTAAGCAAAATGATTAGATTTTTACAATTTAATTGTTATAATAACAATATTATAATAGATCTCATTATATATCCAATTGAGGAGCTTATAAGTACGCGGTTTACACAAATTTTTTTTAGGTGCACAAGTAAAACATAATTTTAAATAAATATACAAAAATATGTAACGCCACTAATAGGGGAGCCTTTTCGAGGGTAGATATAGTATTTTTTTCTTTTTGTTTCAGCTTAGAAATTACGAGTTAGCTTCATAACCATTGTACGGGATCTACTGAACCCATAATATCATCTAGAAAACTTTAAAAACTAATCCAATGTATAAACGTCAGTACACTGAAGACAAAATTACACTTATTGAAATCCAATGGCGGAATTCTTTAAATTAGAAATGGACAAATGAGTTGAGTTCTGGTTGGAGGTGTGATAATTTAGGAATGCGCTGCAAAAAAACATTTTTTGATTTGGTTAATCTAGTTGGGTCTTACAATAGGGTCTTACAATAAGAGATTTATTTTCTATATGTGAAAAAGAGTATTTAATTGTGAAGAGGACCGTTTCCCAATCATAATGGAAACAGTATCAGCCAAATGACCACCATGGCTATGCTTGCAGGACCACATTTTTTTAATAAAGTTTTCATCTTAAATTCGCACATTTGCCGCCTTGAGGTCTTGAATCGATTTTGGGCCATTGACATAGATCATATCTTTTAAGTATCCCCAAATAAAAAAGTTTAAAGGTTTAAATCAAAAGATCTCGGTGGACAATTGTAATCGCTTCTTCCATAAATTACAAAAGCAGGAAACCTTTCACGTAAAAGATGTATGCTATCGTTGCTGGTGTAGCACGTAGCGCCAGTTTGATGAGAATAATCGTCGACCATAACAATATCTTTATTCAAAATCCGGTTTAGTCTCGTTTGTGGAATGCTTAATTCCAAAGATCGACGAGAAATGGAGAATCTTGGTGCTTACCCAACACTATGGGCTACAATATTAATATTCTTAGTTAAGCGACCTACATGCCCCAACTGCTTATACTTCTCCACCCGTTTCATAAATGCTGACCATGAAGGTGCTTCACGACGACGAAAAAATGTTTTACTTTTACAAACGCTGAGTGAAAAATTTTCACCATATTTTTAGTGATTTATTATACATTTCGCCATTTTCGCCATGATTTAGTAATTTTCGGCAACTTAATAAAATTATGAAACTATCGTAATATTTATGCAAATGATAGTACCGATTCTACTGGTGATTAGAAAATTATGATGCCTGTTATATGCATAAATAATCAATGCAGATAAAAGTGTATAATATATTAAATATATACATATGTATATATATATTTTTAAGACTTTTACACTACTTAAATATATTTAAATAATTACTAAATCATGCCTAAATACAAATATTCTGTTGAATGTTCGATCCAAGAATAAATTAAAGTAAAAAAATCTTATCTTTATGTTATAAACTGTCTTTAAAAATATGTAGACTTTTATTAGTTTTTTTTTGGCTTATGTACTTGAAGTGCATTTTTTTAATGGGTTTTTATTAATAATAAATAAAACGTTGAATTGTGAATAAAATATTTTCATGCTTTTTTTAACTTTTATTTTTGAGCGATTTAGCTTTTTCTGGTCTTTTTAAAAAAGCCGATTTAGCCTCTTCTTCCTTTTCTTTAGAATCGAAATACATAGTAATCTCCATCAGAAATATTGATATTAATTCAAAGTACTTACTTAATAGTAAGTAATTAGGATTAACATTAAAATCTGATTTTCATTGTATACACATTTTTATATATATGTACATTAGGGTGGGTCAATTCAGCAATCTATATTGTGGCATCGATTTTTCGATAGCTCTTGGGATGAGGAAAAAAAGTTCCACCACGAATTATAAAAAAAAATTAATATTTTTTCTCAAATATTATTTTTAAGTTTTTTCACACATTTTTTCAGTGAGACGACCACAATTAGCCACCGAAAACTTGTGACTTAATACTTTTAAATTTTTTTTGGGGGGCTACGTGAAAGGTAAGATCTATGCCACTGGCCTCCAATCAATTCAAGATCTCAAAAATGGAATTGGTGAGGATATCGACAACATACAGCCGTAAATGACCGAATTGGTGATGGAACATTTCATGCAAAAAGAATATGATTTTGCAATCATGGCCATGGCAGCCATTTTACCGATGTTGTTTTCTATTACTAGTGGCGATCCGTTAACTCTAATAATTAAATAAAAAACTAAATTTTTTTGCAAAAATTAAACCTTTTGCAGTTCTTTATTCTTTCCAGAAGTAATTCTGCATTTCCTTTAGGTAATGGTATAACATTTCTATTGGTGACGTCACACGTTAGTTGTTTTTATTAATTTTTCTTGTTCTTGGATCATTTTATTTACATGAAGAGAATTAGCTATATAATTAATGAACATCTTTAGATATTGTTCTTTAGAAATTGATTTATGATTATGCATTTTGGAAGAATCGAATTAAACAATATGTTGTTAAATTAAAATGAACGTTTAGATCGGTTGAGAGACAGCGTTTACTGTTGATTGAAATCGCAATTTGAAATATTTGCTTTGAAATTTTTTAAGCGATATTAGCGTGGTAATGATAAAATCTTCGTTTGTTCTAATAATATTGAAACATTTAAATGGACCAACTGAAAAAATTACATATGTTAAATATTAAAAATATTAAAATATAATTGAATCATTTAACCCCTTAAAAAGGAAATTTTGCGAATTAAATTGGGCTTTGTATGTTTCAACTAATCCCATTTTTTTAATAAAAGAAAATATCGCAAAATTCGATATCATTTATATTTCTTAAAACTTAGATCGATTAGTTTTCAAATGGATTATAAAAATGCGCGCGAAGAAATTTGCGAAATTGAAATGGATATAAATGAAAGTGCAGATTTGATTATGATTAAACCAGGTATGCCTTATTTACATAGATATTATCAAAACAGCAAGTAATAAGTTTAATTTTCCGATTTTTGCTTACCAAGTAAGCGGTGAGTACGCAATGATAAAAGCTGCTGCAAATAATGGCTTGCTAGATTATGACAAGCTGATTTTTTTTCTTATTTAATGTAATTATTTGCCGAGCTAAATTGGTTGATACAAAGTGATCATTGTTAGGCTAAAGTTCGTAACATTCTTAGTCAGAAAAAATTGGACATGAGACAATATTCCAAAGAAACAAGCTAAAATTTAACATCAATTAATTTCAGCTTGCATGGCAGAACAAAATAACGTTGATTTTCAGGAGCCGTTACACTCCGTTCATCAGTGTTCAAATGTTTTTCCATGTATCCGCCACTGTTTAGGCAAAAAAGATACTAAAACAGAAAGGATGAATGTTAAGAGATCTTTGTGATTAAAGCTTGGAATTGTTCATTTAATCTTTACTTGCTCATTATATGCTAAGAGTATTAGTAATGCACAAGCTACTGCATAAAGAGAAATATTTATTTATTTAAAGAAAAGATACTATTATAATAATAATAATATTATTATTTTTTTATGTTTTAAAAAGGAAAAAACGACGAAAATTCATAGCGATTCCTTAATATTTATTCCCTCTGCTATCCTTTGTCAAACTTTAATGAACATGATATTAATTTTCATTGCAAATTAAATAAAAAGGGTTGTACGAGTAGTGTTGCTATTAAAACTTATATTTCTTAGTGCATGTTAATAACGTAAAGTTCAGAGTTTTTGATGACAAATTTTCTGAAACATATTTTTTAAATAATTAATTAAAGACATTGTAAATATTTACAGTTAATTTTTTCTTACTTTTAAGGACAAAGTTTCATTTAATTGGCAAACTTTGTCATTTGTTACTTAAGTGACATCCATAAAGTCTTCCTATACACATTTTTCCTGTTTCCTTTTAACAGAGATCATGTGTGACAAGATGTCTTAATTGAGTTAATATATGATGAACATACAAACACAGTTATATACTCTTTTTGAATACATATTAATAATGTCAAATAATTTTGTGCGGAGGCGGTCCTAAAACTATTTCACTATTTTGATAATAAAATATAATTTTGATAGTAAAATATTAAAAGTTTTAAGTCTAACTAACTAAGAAATATTATAAACTCAAATTGAATCCATCTAGAGCACCCTGCTTCGTCCGTTACAAGAACATTTGGGATTGGAATGTTTACAACAAGCCAATTGAAATAGCGTTATGGCGAAGGAAGTTCATAAGATTTTAAATTGAATGTCAGGCACATACAGAAGTTGTTTCAAAAAATGTTTTCGCTCACACATTTATGTGCCGAAAATAATTTCTGTACACAAATAAAAGATAGTTTTTGCGTTTTGTCACGGCACGAGGTGTGTCCTATTTCAGTACTAAACAATTCATATGAGCTTATGAATTTAAATTTTATTGTGCACTGCATCACAATCTTGTTCAACTTAGTGCCTGAAAATGTTTCAAAATTAAAAAAAAAACGGCCGAAACATTACTTTAAGAAAATGGGGCCATTATTCACCAATTGAAGTTTGTTTATTGCTGGCTAAGTTCCGATGTGCTTTGCTTGTCATATCCACTTTCTGATGAGTAGAAAAAGACAACTTTAAAATTAAATAAATTTTCTGCAAGACAATTCTCATTATTAACTTAAGTAAGTACTCGCGCAGAATATCAAGATTTTCAAATTAGATGTATACGAATTGAGCAGATCCAGCTCGGATTATTTTTTATCATCAGCAGAGTGACTTACATATACCTTTTATTTTGTGACTGTAAACATGGTGAAATAAATCAGGTGACATTACTAGGGATTTAAAAACAACATTACAACAAAAAAAGGCATCTTTTTTTGTGTTAGTTAAATCTACCAAAATGTCAAAAATTCTTGTAAAAAAATAAAAATTAAATTGATGAAAAATAAAATTGGTGAATGTTGTTTTAATTTTAAGCAACTAGATAAAAATAAATTGCGAAAGGCTGAAATCTCTTTCTTCTAATATGTCCAGGTTTGTCGCTTGTAAGACCTCTTTAAGGTCATAGAAAAAAGACTTTAAGAGACATAGTAAATCAGTGAAGCATTATACAAAAGACAATTTAAAAAATTATGGTAAGAAATTACTTTTTTATTTACAACACATACATACGAGTACACATGTATTGTCGTGGATATTAATGTAATAGCATACATATAAATTTTTAATTTATAGCTCCAATTACCACAACAGCATCTAAGATTATGGATATTAAGCTGGCTGCAAAGCATACCCCAATATCTTATACC
Source organism: Gymnocheta viridis (assembly GCA_956483585.1). Classification (NCBI taxonomy): domain Eukaryota; kingdom Metazoa; phylum Arthropoda; class Insecta; order Diptera; family Tachinidae; genus Gymnocheta; species Gymnocheta viridis. The sequence goes on from OY101441.1 coordinate 69,308,728, forward strand.
ATGAATCACCTGTCAAGTATGCTGAAGTATTTTTCAATAAAAAAATTTAAAGATTACGGTTGCATCAAACAAAGTGTAGTGCAATTATTAAATATTGGTACAAAATTTAAATGTAGATTCAAATTTAGCGGACATAAAAATACAGCGCTGATTAAACACAGTATAATCAACCGTGTGTATGCAAATTTGAGCACTCAAATTCAAACTAACGGAAACAGAACATTCCAGAAAGTTATAGAAACCGCAACGAGAATCTACCAGAAGATTGCTTAAGAAATCTGTATGAAAAATCTTCATAGCAATTGTAAACAATGACTAACGCCCTCGATTGGATTACGGAAGAACTTTACATAAAGTTGGTTAGTTGATTCGTCACCACATTTTTTACGTTTGCTACTGCCATCTCCACGCCGCTCTCATAGCATAGCTTGCACAAGCCAACTTATTGTCATGGTGAGGATTTTTCTACTACGTTCGAGACCGTAGCAAGTCAAATGCTATATAAGCCGACACTGCCAAGCACAAAGAAGTCAGTCTTGTCTTTTGCAGTGTTAATTAAACAAGTTACTTTGTTTATTTTATAAAACAGTGGTATTAAAAGAAATAAAACATCATTAAGTTCAAGATCAATTTCCGTTGTGTTTTTATTATTATTTTTTGACTAATTAAAAGAACTCAAACAAGTAAGCGTAATTGAAAAGGTCGAAACGTAACAAATGGTGTCAGAAGTGGGACTACAAAAATAAAATAAAGGATAATTAACTAAAATAAATTAATTAATTATAAGGACCATGAAGTTTGAAGAACTGAATGTAGAACAACTCAAAAAGGAATTGAATAAGTGGGACCTGCCGACAACAAGTAATAAGGCCGAGTTGCAGAAGCGGCTGATAGATGAGTTCAAGCGGCGTGATATCAACATCAGTACATACGAATTTGATGGCAAAGACGAAAAAGAGGAAATAGAGGTATGTACTCTCCCGAAAACAAGCAGCCTAGATTTCAACACGTTATTGGCCGCTATGATGGAAAAAATAGACAAAATGAAAACATAAGTTAAAACCGAAGTGCAAGAAAATTCTAGAACCAACAATGAAAACTTTTAGCCAAAGTTCAAGAAAATTCTGAGAAACTCCTAGCTGAAGTTAATGCCGAAGCTCACGAAACATCCAAGGCTACAAATAAGAAACTTCAAAAAATTTCTGAAGTGAATTTGACGAAAAGCTCCCTATACTGGAAAAAATTACGGAGCTGGTGACGAAAAATATAGGACCTGGAAACAAAAATTAATAATTTGCGGTACCAAGGGGGACCAGTGCGGGTTGTTCCAGAAGTTTCTATCAGAATAAAAACACCTTTCTTTGATGGCAGCAGAAAACCAGCAAGTGGATACATCAATGGTGAAAAACACATTTTTATCATAGACACAAGAGCGTCGCAGTCAATTATTAGACCCGATATAGTGAAGGACAGGTGTGAGCCATTGAGCAATGTACTACTGCGCACAGCTACCGGGGAGCCTGCACTGTCTATGGTAAAATTGAAGTGAAGGTGACTATTGCCAATATTACAGTCGAACATGTATTTATTGTTGCCGATATTGTTGACGAGGTTATCATTGGTGCAGATTTTATGATAAGCTATGGCATAAGTCTTAATATGGGGCAACAATTAATGGTTTAGCGTAACATTGAAATACCTCTGGATGTTGGCTATGAAAACCAGGCTCACGTAAGGAAACTTGTTGCTGTTGAATATCAGAAGTTACCACCGCATTCAGAATCTTTGATATGGGCACGAATAAGAACAACATAATAATAGCAAAAGCCCTCGTTAAAACTTGCAAAGACGGAATAGTCGCTATGAAAGTGCTTAATTTATGTGGCTAGGAGCGAGTCATTAAAAAAAATACCGACATAGGTCAGTGTGGTCCAGCGGAGACGATGATAAATTGCGAGGAAAAATCTTCATCCTGCCAATATGTCTGCCTAGGCGCGTGAATTATTTGATGAGCTTGTGGGGAAATGGGTAGCAGGACTAGCAGCTCCTAAAAGAAATAAAGCTAAACAGCTGCTAAAAACGTATGCCTGCGTCTTCGCCGTAAAAAGGCCAACCCAAGGGAGAACGGCAATAGTAAAACACGAAATAAATACTGGCAAAGCGAGGCCAATAAAACAGGCGCCCATGGCGAAACGAAATGAGTTTAAGGAGCTAGTCAAATGGAGCGGAGTGGCGTACTCGAACCATTTTCAAGTCCTTGGAGCTCGCCTGTAGTTGTAGTAAATAAGAAAGTCGGCCATACCTGTAGTCTGTGTTCACTACAGGAAGCTAAACGACGTCACTAAGAAGGACAGCTACCCGCTACCGAGAATTGATGACACCCTGGACAACCTGGCTGGAACAAAATGGTTTTCTACCTTAGACTTGCAGAGTGGCTATTGTCAGGTAGAAATTGCAAGAGCAGGACAAAGAGAAAACAGCTTTCAGTGCAAGCGATGGCTTATGGCAGTTTAAAGTTATGCCATTTGGGCTCTGCAGCGCTCCGGCTGCAATTGACCGCCTTATGGAACACGTCTTAAAAGGACTTCACTAGAAGACATGCTTGGTGTACCTTGATGACATAATTGTGATGGGGAAGACTTTTTATGAACACCTCAAAAACCTGGCTGAGGTACTCCAGCGAATATCATTGGCTGGACTTAGCTTAGCACAAAGAAATGCTCATTATTCCCGAAAGAGGTGAAATATTTGGGTCATCGCGTTACAGCAGATGGTATTTCTACGGATGAAGATAAAATACGTGCAGTAAAGGACTGGCCTCGTCCGAAAAGTTTTCATGAGCTGCGCAGCTTTCTGGGACTTTGCACACACTACAGACGCAGCAAGTTTGCACGAGCTAACTAAAAAGTCGCGACCGTTCCAGACACAGAGGTTTGTTTGTTGTTTTGGCCTATCCAATAACAGAAATTTGTGCTAGATAGCGATGCGAGCGAATATGGAATAGGAGTCGTGCTTTCACAGGTGGTTAATGGAACAGAAAAAGTGATAGGCTATTGCAGCCGAATACTTTCAAAGCCCTTAAGGAACTATTATGTGACGCGACGACTGCTTTTAGCAGTTTTAGAGTGCATAAAACATTACCACAAATATTTGTAAGGGCAAAACTTTATGCTAAGGACCAACCATTCTGCACACAGGTGGCTACTGCTATTTAAAAACCCAGAAGGACAGCTAGCGCGCTGGCTTGAGCGTCTTCAAAGCTACGACTTTAGCATCGAACACAGAAAGGGTGTAAAACATAAGAATGCGGATGCCCTGTCACGTAGGTCCTGCAACTTAGAGTGCCAACATTGTGCTAAAGCCGAAGCAAAGGAATGCGTTGTTGACGTTCGGCTAATGCACATCGATACTTAGGAGGACTGGTCTGAGGCTCAGAGGAATGATACCACACTAGAAAAAATTATAGCTGCTAAGCAGGAAGACAAAAGACCTACTGAAACGTGATATCAGCTGAGAGCCCGCTCGTAAAATCTTATTGGGCCCAGTGGAATAGCATAAAGCTGATAAATGGATGCTTATATCGCACATGATAAAGTGCGAACGGAAAAGAGGTTTCTAATTTGCTAGTAGTGCCAACATCCAAGACGAAAGATGTAATGAGGGAGTTCCATAATGGCCCCAGTGGCAGTCACCTTAGTAGAGCGAAAACCCTCGAAAAGCTAAAACAACTTTTTTATTAAGTTGGATGTCAGTAAGCTATAGCCGAATGGATAGCAAATCATACACAATGCATTGTAGCCATAGGTCCTGTAAAAAGAAGTCGCGGACAGGTGCAGGAATAAATTTCGGAAGCCCCATTTGAGCGGATAGCAATAGATGTTGCAGGTCCTTTCCCTATCAGCAACGCCGGAAATCATTATGTTCTTGTGGTTATGGACCACTGCAGTAAATGGCCAGAAGTATATGCCATACCAAACCAAGAAGCACGAACAATAGTGGATGCATTCGTAAACAACTGGGTTTGTCGCTATGGTGTTCCAATAGAATTACACTCTGACCAAGGTAGAAATTTTGAGTCAGCAATATTCCAGGAAATGTGCGAGATATATGGAATAAGAAAAACCAGAACAACGGCGCTCCATCCACAGTCAGATGACATGGTAGAAAGTTTTAACCGTACTCTGGAAGAATACCTGCGAAAAGTGGTAAGCGCGCATCAAAAGGACTGAGACGAGCACATCCCGAAGTTTCTACTGGCATACAGGTCAGCTGTGCACGACTCAACATCATGAACACCTGCGAAGATTGTATTCGGAACCGAGCTGAAACTGCTTGGTGACTTGGAATTTGGTATTAAGCCTAAACCAGCAACTGAAGAAGATGCCAACTATTTCCAGCATCAAAAAACCTTAATGAGCTTCATAACTTTGTACGCGGTCTAATTAAATTGGTCTCCAATAAGATAAAAGCCAGGTACGACCGAGCTGTTAAGTCTCAGGGATTTAACGAGGGACAAATAGTTCTACTTTTTAGCCCACAACGAAAAAAATTATGTCCCCAAAAATACAAACTCACTGGGATGGATCCTACACAGTGGTAAAAAGATTAAATGATGTCGTTTACAGAATACAAAAGTGTAACAGTCCATGATCCAAAATGAAAGTGGTTCATCTGGAGCCAATATCCAACTATGGAAAAGGTGATTGTGTGCCTATTCGGGATGAACAGGTTTAAGTGGGCGGCAGTGTTACAATATTTAAATTTAGATTAAAATTTAACGGACATAAAAATGCAGCGCTGATTAATCACAGCACATTTTTAATGATATACAATAAATGAGAACACAAATTAAGAGCCTAAGGTCACAGTTTATGGCTGAGTATTTACAAATTGTTACTGCAGAAATTTTTGCTAGTAAAATTTAGTAAATTAATAAAACACATGGCACTTTTTACCAAAATTAATATTTAAAATATTTAAAAATCTTTTGTTTGTAAAATCTTTGAAAAAAGATATCGAGGCAATCTCGATTAATATAAATTTAATAATATTTAAAATATTTAGTAAAATATTAATAGTTTAATTAAAAACGAATTGAAATTGGTTAATGAGGGGTATTGCTAGTTCCTATGCGCATCTCCCTGTTGCTAACGCAGATTATCAGGGAACCTTACCCAAATATTTCTCTGTGAGAAACTTATTTAAAAAGATAAATTGAAATATTAAAATAATAAAAATAATAATTATTTATTACGTATGTTCCGAAATATTACACGCGAACATTTTATATCTAATTTTATTTTTTTTAGGCTCCTAACGACTTTATTTTCTTTGTGTTATTTTATTTCTTTGGAGTTGTGAAAGTGATAAATACATACATATGTATATAGGTTACTTACTACTGCATTTGTGTTTAAGGTAGTCAATATCGAAAACAAATAATCACAAACTTTTGTATAAATTTAATCAAACAGAAATTATATGAACCAAATAAAATAAAAATAAATATGTGGAAAACTTTACAGAAAATAATTTGTTTATGTTTTCTTTAAATATTCGTGATATAATAAATATTGCGTCGAGTACCAAACAAGAAAAAGAGTTCAGTAGTCCGAAGTGTAATAATATTTCAGCTTTTTCTTTAATCTTATTAATTTGTACAATTTTTTTTCACGTACTTTTTGGGCAATAGCTAGGAACTAAATTTTTCAGTTTACTCAGTAATTAATCATTTACTGCATTTTCCTGTAAAAGTAATCGAACGCACCTTTTAATTAACAAAATGGAAAAAATAAATAAAAGTGAAAATATAAATGAAGTGCAAATGGTAAATGAATGTAATGTACTAAATGCCTATAATGTCCGATATTTCATTTGTGTTACACAAAAATAAATGAACAAAATACTAACCAAACGCAATTTTCAAATATATTTGTATATTTTTTTTTCTTTTAAATATTGGCCAGCTGGTTTTGATATTCAAATAAAATCTTGCTAATGTCAAAAAAATGCAATGTAAACGAACTAGATTTTGAGAAAGATTTCAAATCAAATCTACTCAATTTCGAGGCAATGTAAATACACTATTATGGTACTCTTTTTTCTTTTAATATTTGAACCATTTTAGTTGGTAAATTTGTATATACTCATGGTATATTGAATGAATTTAGTTATATTAATCCATTTATATTTCTTTATAAAATTTAGTAAGAGACTGCCAATCGTATGCATTCATTTTTTGTATACATATATTCATGCATACAAACATAATAATACCAAACAAGGGTGCAAAAAATTATCTACAGATAATATGTGCCGTGCCGTATTCATAAAAAATAACTTGTATTTGAAATTTATGAATTTTAAGACATATTTTTCATACAAATTTTCTATAAAATACATTTCAAACCTAAATAATAAAAATAAAGCTAAAATTTTATCTAATAAGTATGAAATAATGTTTTGGTACTATTTAAATAGCTTTTTTACGTTTTCCACACAATTCGAAATACTTTGGACATACTGAACTCCCATCACCATAAATGAATTTTTTTTTTGTATATCTCAAAAACACATGACACGATTTTAGCATTCTATAAGTACACAAACTTTTACATTTACGGTACATTTACAGATACGATAAATTTACGATTTCTACGGTCGGATAAAGATGCCTTAAACGACTACACTTTAATATATTTTTTACGGAAAACTATTTGATTATAATACAAACCGTATATATGAATGAGACTTTTTTGAATGCATTAATTCATGAACTGCTCTCGCACATGTTTGTAAACAACAAAAAAAGGAAATTTCTGTTTATAATGACAGATTTAACCACGTTCTTAAAAAGTTTGATGTTAAACTATTTTTAAACTTATAAAAAACTAATGAGAAAATCAAAAGAGTTTTTTTACTCTTAATATTTTAAGAAGAGTATTTAAGAGCATTTAGTAGGAATATAAATTATAAGAGTTATACAGGATTTCGAAATTCTCTGTTAATGGGTGGGTTATGGGTACATGCACAGAAATCGTTTAAGAAGCTTTCAAGTTCAACAAATTCGAAAAATACATTAATACTTGAGTGCTTGTGTGTGGACATAAAGTGGCTTGTGCAAGTATAAGTGTTAAACACAATTTTTATACATACTAAGAAGGATACACAGGATACACAAATACTATTTTGTATGTAAGGCTTTAGCAAACATACCTGCGCTATGACAGTTGGTTATGAAATCTGAGCGCGGTTGCACGTGTTTAACGGAAATTGTTTTCTAAAATAATTAAAAATTAAAAACATATTATTAAAAATAAAATTGGAAACTAATAAACCATTTAATAGAAAAACTAGTACGGGAGTGCAAGTATTACAGAAAATATACTTTAATAATCTATAAAAAAAAACTAAGAAAATGTATATACAAATAACAAGAAATAAATAAAAGAAAAAAATGAGACATTAGAACAAAAATTAAGTGCAAGCTCATGTTTAAAAATTTAATGTTATAAGGAAAAAAGAATACGAAGCTTCCTTAAAAATGTTTAAAGTATGAATTAAATATTAAAATAAAATTGAGCTTAGCAATTTATTTTAAATTTAATTGGTTGTGTTTCTGTTAAAATAGATACAAATGTTTTGACAAAAAATGTGAGTGTGTGTTTTTTATTTGACTGCTACTGCTGCTGTTGAATGTTGCAAATGTTTTTGGTTGTGTTTATGACAGTTGTAAAATAGAAATATAAAATCTAACAGCACTGAGAATTTCTAATCAAAATTGAAACATACAAAATCCTATAAATTATGTAGATATGAGGAAATATATCTGGATTGAATGTTTGCATACCAATAAGACACCATTACATACCTCTACACAAACATACATATATTAATATTTTAATATATTAAATACAGTATTAAGCAATAACTACATACTCTTACTACTCCACATACATAAGTAAATTACCATTTGAGTATGTTAATGTTTAAAATGATGGCGTTGATGATAGTCTTACAGCAGATTTAAGGACTCAAAACAAAATTATGGTGAGAACATGTTCAAAGGATTTTTTCTACTCAAGCACCAATTAAATGGTTTCGTCTTTTATTTACGAGTATATTTATGATGTTAATGTGTTCTCAAAATACTTAACAAAAAGTAAAAGACGACTAATACAAGCATATACGATTAAATGTGCGCATTCTTCAAGTGTTTATAAATAAATAGTTTCATCATACAAATGTACATTAGAATGTCTGCATGTGTCGTTATAAATATTCTTTAATCTGCCAAATGATAACATTGTTCTGTAGTATAACACCAGGGCGTATGAGAGATATTAAATTTGTCTGTGCTGCGCTGCTGATGTGTCTGTGATGTCGTTCATGGCTTTGTTGGTGGGTTTTATACTGCGTGGTCTTAATAAATTGTTTGCAATTAATAGTTAATAGCGTTAATTGTTTAATGAAATCGTTCTTCCCAAACAGATCAAATATTTTTAGGATAAAGGACAATCTTGAAATATTCCCATTAACACAAAAAAATTAATATTGTTGTTTTACAAAATAGAATAAAGAAAAATAAATCTTACTAATATTGCAAATGAGAAAGTTTTTATGTTTGTGATTTTGGAGGTTTGATTCATTCAGTAGGTTTGGATGAAATTCGGTAGACGGATACAGCTGAGTCTAGAAGGACACGTAGCCTATGCATTTTTTCCAAAAAATAGGACCACGGGTAGGTACAGCTTCTGCATCTCTGAAACTGGCTAAAATTTTTTAATGAAATCTTAAACTTGATAGATATGAGTTTAGAAGAACACATACGTATTACATTTTTTAAAAAATGCGATGGCGAGGGAGTAACTCCTGCCACTGAATAAACATAATAAGATGTGTCCGATAAAACCCAACGATGTGATAGTCCACACAATTATTATTTTAAAGATTATAATTCTTTAATATTATTATATAAATTGATTTAGATCGATTCGATTTGAGAATACCAATTCTCTAATTTCTCTCTCTCATTTGCAGCTTTCTCTTTTCTAATGCTTAAAATATTGTATGGATTGTATACACACAATTAAAAAAAAATATATATCAATGAGTATTATCTCTTTTTGAAATTTAATCTAGTTGAATCATACGATTTGCAAGAGTAGTTCGTATGTTTTGAACATATATTTTGAGGGGCTCTATTTTAATTTTCTTCTTTTCTTATTATGTGAATGTAAGTTTAAATAAATCAACTATTTTTAGGGGAATTATTTTACCACCATTATTTTTAATTAGTATTAGTTGAAAAAAAACGTAGCAAATAAAAATTTAATTTTAAATGAATATTTGTAACTAAATAATTACTCGACATTTCGCAAAAATCTTAGATTTTTTTGTGTCATTGTCATCTGCAAAAATAATAAATGTAATTCTGTAACTGAAAAATAAATTTTTAATCGCCCTTTATCTAATTATCTGCACATTTGATCCTAATTAATTTTAGAGCTGATACTGATAATGTAGCACAGAATTTTAGACATATAATATTCAATGCTAAAGGAGTAAAAATATAATATAATGAAATAATACAATATTAATGTTTTCAAATTTTAAGAAATAGTTCATTTACTCAATAAAAAATCGAACAAAAAATTCACGAAACGTCGGGACAATATGGAATAGAAGCTTGCATTTTTATTTACATAAAACGAAGTAGGCCAACAGATGAATCAAAAATTCAAAAATAAAAAAGGAATTATACTTGGGCAATAAAAATAATAATAACAACAAAAAATTTTTCAATTGACAAACAAAACGGAAAAAGAAATTGTTGACTAATAATTTGTTAATTTTTGTTATTTAAATTGCTTATTGATTTTTTCCTCCAGAAGAAGTTACCCAAAAGGTAACGAAATATCGAAATAAAATAATTTTGGATATTTTTTATAAAAAAGGTGACCTCAAGCTTAATTTAAAGAATAATACTAATATTTTAAAAAAAGGTCGAAAAATTATATGCATATTAAAATTCAAAGATTTCTTTTAATTAACCATTTTTTTTTATATGTATAAAATTTATTATAAAAGAAAATGTCACAATAAATCTTTTCTAATTTTTTTCTATGTCAAAATTTCAACTCTCCGCTAAGCCACATAATATTATAATCAATAACCTCGTAAAATGCAAAAAAATTTAAACTTAGTAATTGTTTTAATTTTTTTTAAAGTATCATGCGACAGAAAGCAATTTGCAGTCAAATTTCTTATCATCTTCAAGTATTCAAGTATTAAACATATATAAATACGTAAACTTAGATTTGATATAATTTTTGAATAAACAAGAAATTAAGAATTACAAAATAATTTACTTTACATGGGTGAAGTTTTTCACACTTTTCTAATAATATTGTTGTGCACAAAGTTTCACATGATAAAATTGGTCAAGTAGAAGTAGATGCTAGATAATATTTATATCAAAAGGGTGTAGCACACACATTTGCCCAATCATGATGTTGTATTGTCATAGGAAATCAATAACAGTATAAAATTTAAGGAGTCTAGCGTGCAGAAGTTGTAGAAAAAGCTGTCAAAATATTGCGTTAGAAGTCCACACGCAAAAAAAGTGAAACTCAATAAAACTGTTTAATTGAATTCATGTATACGTTGCACAATCTAAATTAAGAGCCTTGCGAAGCTAGTTTACCTAAATATTAATAATTATTTTGTACCACTTTTGGTATATTCATATAGAGCTTCGGAATTTACCTGCTGTCGAAAAATTGTGTAGAAATTTTGTAGAAAAACAGCTTAAACGACTCTTTTTTACATATTTAGCCGAGATTTATTTTTAATGCACCTTAGTCTACGTGCATTACATTTTGCAACAATTTTATAAAAAAAATCAATATTAGAAATTTGGACAATAAAACTGCGTACTAATTATTTTTACAATAGCTGTGCTCATTTACTAAAAATTTGTACAAATTTGTACAATTTATTATTCCAAATATTTCATAATATTTCTTAAATTAAGAAGATATGGGTAAACAAAGCCAAAAAATTTACATTTCAACAATTACGAATAAATATTAATTATTAAAAACGAAGGCACCCGTCAAAAAACCATCATGTTTACATTGTCACAGGTGGTTGAATACTAAGAAAGTCAACTACAAGACAAAAATAAAGTAAACAAAAATGGAAAACTGCTTGATCTCAAAGCCAACGGCTTTGGAAAAAAGCAAGAGAGTATAAAATATTTGGAATATTTAAAAATCAGAGATGGAATTTCGTACTAACCGAAATTGCTTTAACTTGTAAGAAATGAATAAGTTGCACTTTTCGTATTCTAATTCCTTAAATAATACGGTTAAATAGTTGATATTCTTAGAGTCTAGTATCCACCGTCAAAAGTGGTAAAATCGAACAAAGAACGCTGATGAGATGGTGTAGCGACCTCGAAATCAGTACTCATCCGTTCTGCTAGTCTGATGAATAAATTGTTTCAAATAAAATAGTACTCTCTCAGGGGTCATTTCCTGAGTGCTGGTCCAAGATAAAAAAAAAAAAGATATGGGTAAACTCAGATTTGAACTTAAGCCAAAAAATTATCATTTCAATGAAAAGACAATTTTTATATGTTTCATAGTGCAGTCCAAATTATTAGAGTTCATCAAAATGCGGCTTATTTGAGGCATCGACAGATTGTTAAGAATCATTGAGATTTTCTGATTAACGGGGTAAACATAATTTTTGTATGACTTGGGTAAACATCTTCAAAACATAGCGAAGAACAAAATCTTTTTGATAAAATTTTATGTTCCTGTGGTTTTTGTGAATAACAGCGTATGTCTAAAAATTTATTTTTTCATGAAAGCCAAAGTTTTTGGCAAAATAATGTTATAGGAATGAGGCCAACTCAGCCATTTCAAATAGTGTTTATTCAACAACTTTGTCACAAATTTGTATCTAATTAGTTGCTAAACAGCATTTATAGCACCTTTGCTTAAAAGCAAATGGTTATAAGTGCTAAAAATAAGACTCTGGGAAAATAAGGCACACAGTTTTTTTTTCTTTTATTTTTATACTTAATATTTTTGCTTTGTAATACAGACAGTTTTTTTAAATAAACTATTAAAGTGACCCACTATTCTCAGTGTTAAGTGGTTTAATGACGGTGGTTTAACCAACTACTTCAATATATATAAAAATGAATCTGTGTTTGTATGTTTGTTTGTTTGTATGTTCCTTCAGAACTATCTTACCGATAAGAGGGAAATTCAAACAAAGCTATCTAGATACATAAAACGCAATGAGTGTTTGTATGTTTGTTTATTTGTACATTATAGGAGAGCGTACCTCGGGACCGACATTTCTGAATTTTCGCAACATTTATCTGGGACTCTGAATGCTTTATAGGCTACTTTTCCTCAACCAAGCCTAATTTGGCGCCAACAAAATGATGATACTTTTGTCACATAGTTTTTAACAGATTCAATAATATACGCAAGCATAACTTCGCCATTTGTAGACCAATTTTCAAAATTATTTTTGCATGTGGAAAAGTTCCACTATTTTTTTTGTTTTGAAATTGGGGGGAGGGAAGTTGGTGGAAATTGGTGGCGCCAATAGTTGATTATCAAATAACTACGTATTTTGTGGACATATTTTCAAGGTCCTTTTTGCATATGGAAGAGGTCCACTAAAATTTTTTTTAAATGATGGAAGGGGGAGGGAGGAGTTTCAAAATGTACCCCCTAAAATAAAAACCAATTTTAAAAAAATTTTTTACATATTGAAATTTTCTTTTGGGAATTTGTGGGGAGGCAAATTGCTTGCCCCAATAATTGGTTATCAAATAACATCGTCATTTGTGGACTAATTTTCTATATGCTTCTTGCATATGGAAGAGTTTCACTATTATTTTTTTTAAATTTTAAATGTTCGCGTCAAAAAAAATTGATTATCAAATTACTTTGTCATATGTAATTTTGCATATGAAAAAGGTGCTAAAATTTTTTATAAATATGGGGGTGTGGCGTGTGTTGCCGCGAATCGCTTGCCCCAATAATTAACTATCTTATAACTTCGTCATATGTAAACCAATTTTCAAAAGAGAAAATAAAACATTACTAGCAACTCAGCGATCTCTAACTTCAACCTCAAGGGCCTCCGACGAAGGGACCATTATGCCAAGCAAATATAATGGAACAAATGTGTTGCTGCCTCGCATTCCCATGATACCAACAGATTTGCCATTTGACTTCAAAAGATTGCAATTTGCTGTTCGGTTAGTATTAGCAACGACAATCAATAAATCAATCCTAGAGAGTTACAATAGTTAATTTACATATAATAAAATAGTTTTTTAAACTACATAAACACTTTTTAATTAATTTTGTAATGATGGAGGTAGCAAAGCACACCGGATTAAGCTAGTTTCATATAAATGTCATTGGTTAAACGGCCATCATGAGTTAACGAAAGGTTGTAAATTTGGTCTTAAGTAATATACAGTAAACAAATCTATAATTAATTTGTACAAAATTATATATATCCGTTTGGGGTCCGCAAATTGTTCACTTATACCCCTTTGCCACTAAACAAAATTAAAATTTCCTCTACCCCATAAATTTTATTTTGTTTTTTTTTTTAATTTTATTTGTTATTAATGAAAACTAACAAAGAATGGTTTTAATTAAAACGAAAATGCAAAAAAGTTACTTTTTAATTAAAAAAAAAACTTTTATTTTAGTACAACCAGCAATGTAGTTATTATATTTTTTAAATAGTCACATTATAATTATATACCATCGTGAAAAAATCAGCGGTAAAACGTGTTTATTTGGAATAGTTAAGGCAAAAAGTTTAAATAGGCTGTATGGTTACCGCTCTTTTTAATATAAAACGTACTTGTACCCCTTTGACACCAAACAGATGATTGATTTTAGTTAGTATTAAAAGTTTTCGTCCATAGAGCTCAGTTTGAGGTTATCATACGGGTCTGAATTTTTGTAGAGTGATAAATATTAATATTTAGTATTGATTGCCGTATCTAACTCAGTCTTTTTTATTTTTATGACTTGTGCCCTTTTGCTTTTAACCTCCACAATAATAAATATTAGTTGGCAATTGAACGGCAATAATACCATTCTAATAAAGTATTTTATAAAGTACAAGATTTTTCATATGTAATTACATATGTTGCCAAGCGAGCTCTAAGTTTTATGTATAACTACTGTAAAAAGAGGTTCAATATTGATACGGCAAGTAACTTTTTATGCTATTAATTTCATTACTTTATATGGAAAATATCACATACTCTTATTTGGAAAACTAGATACAATTTTCAACGTGTTTAAATTGTTTTAATTGTTAGATGACAAATACTGGTTTGGTGTCTCCTTGAAGTTACCACACTTATGTGAAATGTAGCGCTCACTTTAATAAAATACCATTATTTCTGCAGCATTGCTAACTTAACCCTGCTGTTAGGTTAGGAAAAACTTACGAATCTTAGGTATAGGACCATATTGCTCCATATTGGTTTTTATAATAAGTGCACAAATTTATTTTATTTTTTTATTTTTTTATAGTCTGCAGACAAATTTATCATATATTTTTTAAACCAGTTTTAATTTTTTTTTCAAATAACTAACAATTTATTTAAAAAGAGTTTTTCTAAGCAATATATGCCATCAAAACCTGCTAAGTATGGTCTCGAATTTCGGCTGGCAGTCCGTTACAAGTCAGGATATATGTGGAAAGTCCAACCATACTTTGGAAAACTAAAAAATTAACAGCCTGAAAAAGATCATTTTGGATCTTCTATCTTTAGTTCATGACCCAAAGATCTAAGCTGCCTAGAACTAATTTCCAGCTGAGCTTCTTACCGGAAGAACAACATAATCTTCTGATTGTGCAGCATGTACTAGCGGTTTACCAAAATCAACAGCTGCTAAAAAATGAGAAACTTGCAGCTGTTGAAAATCTAACTGCGATAGCAAATGCATCATATGCAATAAATGTATATGCAAGTTGCAACAGAGGATGATTTGCTCATCATGTACAGAGAAAATATAATTTTTATACTTATTCTGTACATTTTTTTCATAGCAACAGACAAGAACAGACCAAAATGGTTCTAAGCCTAAGATTCGTAATTTGCTATTTTTCTAATTTCCTTTTCATCATTCATGATTAAACATTTTGCTGAAGTAATAAAATACAAAAATACTACATTAGCCAACGTTTTAACCGTTCCACATTCAAAGCAAAAAAAAACAAAAATTTACCAAAATGGACCAAACCTGACAGGAACGCTATGGAGTAGCAGTTCTCAAGATATTTAAGAAAAATTACTTCGTATGGAAATATGTATGCCACATTATTTGTGTAATTGAAAGAAAATTTCAAGATGCTTGAATTTCCCCTTTCATTAGCTGCAGAACACTACTAAATACATTTGGAATTGTACATTTGTTGAAGTTCCTCAATCGACAGCTCTCAAACTATTTATCGAAGCAAGTACCACGTAATTTGCCAAAAAAACTGTACTCGAGAGCCACGCTAACAGATAATGCCATTACAAATCAGAAAAAATAAGAATACAACAATCAGGGCAAGTTTTTTATGCCTTTTGCATGCAAAATATGCATTTGCATATTTTTCAAATTTTTCCCAAGAAAAGCATTTTTGATATAACTTGCATACATTTTCATATTAAGCAGGTTTTTTAACAAAAATTGCTTGTGGTAAATGGCGCAGCTCCATATATGGTTTTCGCAATGATATCATTAAAAATTATTTACCTAAAAATAATGCATGTTACATGTCTGGCTCATGGGTTGAATGGAATTGCAGATTTTGTTAGCTTACAGTTTGCAATGTTAACTCACTTGTTGAAAATTGCAAAGCCACATTTCTTTATGTAGAACTGCATGTATAAATACGCAGTATGTAATATTTTTTCAAATAAACTTATTGTCTTAATTAATTTCTAGGCGCCAGCTCGTATCAATGTGATGCATTCTATGCACCCAAGTATGATTAATCCCCCAAAAAGCCCTCTACTACCCATTAGATGCGGATCTTGGTTAACAATTTTATAAAAATAAGCAGCATTTTAAATTAGCACTGAGATAATGAGGCAGAGTCGATATGTGCAAAAGCTTAATTTGAGAATTCATCGGTAAAAACAGATTTTGCATACATTAAAGATATTTTTTAATGTCTTTGACACAGTAAAATAAAATTAGAAACCAAAGGACTTTCTTTACATGAAAGTTTATCCGTCATAGAAGACGTAAAAGAAAAACTTCAGAATGTTAAGAATAAAATATTTATTGAAAAGTTTAACAAAGTATTTAATCGAAACGTTGGCCTTCAAACGCTGACCAAAATTTTGAACGTATATTTTCAATATACTTGATCGTTTTGTGCGACAATTGAAGAGCCTTTCAATTTCAATTTCAATTTAAAAAAACTATGATTATAGTTTGTAATAAACATTTGTTTAAATAAAACTGATAATCATTTTTAGTCAGTGTTTTTTATTTTTGTGCAAATTTAAACTTACGCTGATAATAATAATGAAAACAAAAAACAAATGATAAAATGTGCTTAGAGATAACATATATGGATTGAAGAAAATAAAACCAACAAACTAACTTTAGTTACTCCTTTTGATTTTGATAAAATTGTGTATGATGTGCCTCCGGAATCCATAATATTAGTGCAAAATCTTGGTTCACCATTCCTTATGGAAAAAATCAACTAACATGTACTTAAACACCCTACAAAAGTATCTGAACATATTGTTGATATTTACATCAACATAATTTTTATTTTACTTTTTTATTTTATTTTATTAAGTTTAATGACCGTTGTTGTCGACTAAACATTTTACTTTACTTATGTTTTAAGTTCAATTACCTAAACATTTTATTATTGTTGACTAAACATTTTTATTCTAGATTTTAGTATTAAGTTCTGGTTAATGAACTTGTTGTTGACAAAAAAGAAATTAATATTAAATTTGTAATTTGTAAGGTTCAGCAATTATGCAAAACTTGTCTATTTACTTACTAAGCAATTTTAATAAATTTATTGTAAGACAATTTAGTATATAAGAAATGAAAAATAAAGAAAATCGTCAATCATTTTTAAGCCAAACAAAACTTACTTTCTTGATTGATCAATCAGTCTTAGTGTTTCTAATAAGACTTACTTTAGTTTATATTAGCACATGGTGTTTCTACCTGGGCTAAAACCAAAAACAAAAAAATATATATACAAACACTCTGAGATCCAAGGGAAACCTTTGGTGCTCATTTTACGACAGTTGTCAACGCAACACATATATTGTTGTACTTAATTTAATATAACGAAATTTACCGAAACTACTACAAAAGTTAAAAGCTAAATTATTTTTCTGAAATATAATTTTAAAATATCTCCCTAAACTGTGAAACTATATTATAAAAAGATCTCATGTATTGGTTTTTTCATTAATACATATAAATTCTTCTTCTGCCTGATGTAATTCAAGAAGTGTTGTTTGTTATATTGTTGTCTTTTATCTACTCTTTGTTCGCCAGTATAGAAATATGTACAGTGACATTGTGACAAAAGCCAACCCTATAAAGTTGTATTTACACAAATGAGTAAAATGGCTTGAAGGTATGATACCATTCATACTTTAGCTGTTCAAAAAAGTGCTATACAACATATATAATGTTGACTTTAAAATACCTGAAACATTTATAAACGAGTAAATTTCAAAATGAAAAAATATAATGAATAAATAATGCTTGTTTTCAAAATATTAAAGTGAGAAAATTTATCTTCTGAAGTAGATGAAATAAACTTAAATATGTAAAATTTTTCAAAGCATGTATGTCTTTTTTCCCGTGGGCTTCCTCCTAGTTTTCCCCAATTCTCTTCACGTGGAGTTTGTCTGTTATATTCTACTTTTATCTGTTAAAAACAATGAACTCCGGCATTTGCAATTTATTCATATACATATTTCAAACATATGATATTACATATTAATATTTATTAAATTTTAGATAAAAAAGGGCACGTACACAAATACGATACTCATGTTATTTATAGATGCTTCAATACGTAACTCGACTAAATTCACTTTTTGAAATTTTATTTATTTTAAACGTCAAATTACTTGAAATACTCAGAAATTTTTTAATTTTTAACAATTCCTTAATTCATATTTATAACAATAAAAAAATACATATTAGAACCATCTGATTAATTTTTGCACCGTTGCTTTAATATTGTAGCCATTTGCTTCATTTATTGTTTTAGACTTAATTCTGCCCAAGTGGTCCATAAAGTTATAAAATGTTTTATAGATGAAACCGCAATGATTTTGGAAATTCTTTCAGTTTTATCCTTATAAGTTTTTTTCAAAATAAACAAAATTTTTTTGAAAAATTGGAAATTAATTGAAAAGATATTATAAAGCGTATTTTTTTAGAGTGTCACACCTTTGAGTTGGCATCACTGCTTTATTTGACCAGTCATTTAACAGGTGAGAGTTACTTTTGTTAAGTTTGCTTTGAAATTTTTTTATGAATCGATTTACGCCGGAACAACGCGTGCAAATTGTTGAAATTTTTACTCAAAATAATTTTGAATTTCCATTCAAAATTTTATTTTCCGATGCACCCCATTTTTGGTTGAATGGGTACGGAAATAAGAAAAATTGTCGTATTTGGAATGAGGAGAATCCATAAGTTTTTGTAGAAACACGATTACATCCACATAAAACTACTGCTTGGTGCGCCTTATGGGTTGGCGCAGTCATTGGCCCATATGTCTTCAGAAACGATGATGGTCAGAATGTTACTGTTAATGGTCAATTGTTTCGTACCTCAATTATGTGGCATTAATCTTGTTGATATGAGATTCCAACAGGTTCCACACAGCTGTGTGATATGTAAAGCGGGTGATACAATTGATTTAATCAGAGAAACTTTTGATGAAAAAATAATTTTACGTAGTGGACCAATTAATTGGCCACCAAGATCGTTTGATGCAACCCCATTAGATTAATTTTTTTTGGGTTATGTTAAGTACACTACAAACAATTGAACACCTGGAAATCAACATTCGAATTAATTAAATGATTAATTATTTAAGCTTGTGTCAATCTATAACAACACTTTTTATATGTAAAACTAAAACTATACAAAGTTGGGCGTCCGAAATCATAGTATTATTAGTTGTCTTAATAGAATATACGCAATCAGCGATTGTACTTATCAGAACAATAATACTTATGTATTTCTTTATGTGGAATCAGAAAAAGTAATCCGATTTTGTCTATCACGTAAGTTTTCTCACAATATCAGATTTAACTCAACTACCAAAGTTTATAGAACAATTTTTTATAGTAAATTTAAAGCAAACGAGTTCCACACACATACGATTATTATTTTTTTTTTTTTGATTAAGGGTAAAAAATTAGCCACGTCTGAACATTTTATTTTACTGGATAAAACATTGTAGACAAACATAATTGGCAAATATGTTCTTATATAATAATGATCGCAACGTAAGAATTTCCTCTCAGCATTTAACTTTAAAACAGTTTTGGTAAAAACTTACTGAAGACGTTCAATACGATTAGATTGCTTTGAAAAATAAGGGCCAACCAACTGCATTAAAGCAATTGTTTAATCCAACAAAGTTTCGCGTATTAGAATTCTATTCAGATACGGAATCTTAAAGTCCATTTTCATAACTAAAGACTTCAAAAATAACGTGACTTGCTTGATGATGTACTGTAGTTTTATACATAAGTAATTAAAATATATGTATAATTCGATAGTGTTTGAATAAAACTATCTTGGGTAATATGTCTGAGTTGGGCCCACGGGAACACCTTGCTTCTAAACTCTTCTTGTAATGATCTTCGCCAGGTTATACTTCGACGAGTACGATTCGGGATTTCACTGTAGACATGATTTGGAGATATCCGTGTAGTCGTTTCTTTATTTTTTGCATTAATCTCTTTATCCATCATCATTTTTAAATACTCCAAACTTGTAAAGATTGTTAAAACTTGATGTCATATTTTATTGTACAAAATTTAAAGAACAATTTCTTTAGTGCATGGTAGGTGATATTAAGGTGAATGGAGAAAACAAATCATGTGGATTGCTGTAACCACTTATGCTGTTTTCTTTTCTAAAAAAAAGTGCAACATTCTTTGCCTTTTTTATTGAAAATTTGCAATATAATGATTTTTTTAAATAGTGAGTTTATTGGAAGTTATTGTGTCATCACGTACAAGAAAAATTTGTATCTTAAGAAATCTCTGAATAGCAATTTTTTGATAAAAAGTAAAAGATATGTTACATTTTGTTTAGAAAAGAAAAAGGCATTAGTCTTCATTTTTACCGAAAACAAATAAAAATTAATCTAAAATTGGGCTTATACTGCTGGAAATCAGCGATGCTTTCGTTTTAAATATTTCAATTTATATGCTACAATTTTTCCAAGAATTTGAAAAATGCTTACTGAAAACATTTAAAAAGGCCTTTGACCGAAACTCTAAATCACTCCGCCTTCAATTTTGCAAATACTTTTTTGTTGGGCTGATATAAAAGATAAAGATAAGATTTTATGATATCCTTAAGGAAGAACAAAAAGGGAGAGACATGACAGAACTGCTAAAATTTGTTACTCCCGTTAAACAATGTTATTAGTTAAAATTTCGATTTTTTCGAAACAAATCCTCACTTACGGACCAGACATCATTTATCTTCCTGATAAATTAATCAATAATAATATATTAAGAGAGCTACAAATATTATGTATTATGTAGATCTGTAGCAAAAATATATAATAATTTACTTTTCTATAATGAAAATTATTACATTTTAACATTGACATTGATTAAAATACATTTTTAACTTGCCAAATTTATTTGCTCCACCACTAATAAGAAAATTGAAAGTTATAGTCGAATATTTCTTTGCTATTCTCTCTAGATTTTTATAATATGCCTTTAGATGCCTGTAGCATTCTACAATGTTCGTTCGAATTTGTTTTATGAAGTTAATCGAGTTGTGCAGTGAAGCATCCATATTTTCTCCCTCTTACGGGGTGTTCTTCATTCCGCTAATATAAAAAATAATTGGAAATATTAAACTTTAAATTTCAACATTTCTCTTCAACCAACCGAATAAAAAACAAAAACAACAACGTAATAAATACAAAAACCAACACAGTAAGCAATAAAAAAATATCTTAAGGAATCTCTAGGTGTGTAAGTGTGTGTACTCGTGCGAATAAATTAGACAACATTTAATTCTGGCTTCAGGGCAATATAACACCATCATCCTGGAGATAAATTCATTAAAATAAAAAAAAGTTCTTTTGAATTTTTTCAAATTGTCATTTCTTTTACAATTGAGAGTTCGATCCCGGGAAGCGGCGAGGAAAAATTACCTGTGGTAAACTAATTTTTCACTTCCCGATTGCCGGGAAATTTTGTTGGGAGTTCAATCGAATGCGAGAGAATTTTGTAAATTTCCGGATATTTTATGATTAAAATTAAATTCCATCTATTATATTATCCAATTAGTGCTTTCATATTAAAATATAAACATACATATACAAACATGTAAACAATGTTCTTGCTGGAAATACCAATAGTGAAACTACACTGATTATCTTTCGACGATGTCAGCAGTATTACTGACAAATTATACCCCAACTAATGCTATCTACTATTGATATTTAACACAGGCTTCTCCTACGAAATCTGTCAGTAGACTGTGTCAATACTGACTACGAAGTTCGTGTGGGACCATATGGAGAAAATATAAATAGTAAGATTGTACTGACTTGCTATTGACGATAGCACCACACTGTGGGAAATGTCCATTGTAAAGCTGTACTGATTCAATTTAGACGCTGTCAATATTAAAATTATACTGACGATGTCACCAATACTATTTTAATTTAGTTCCAACAGGTACAAGTATTTATTTACAATAGTATTTAAAAGTAAAATAAGGTAAAAAAGATTTCTTTGAGGTATAATAAAAATAAATAAATAAAAAAAGGAACTTCGTTTCGTTTTAAATCAGGGATTTGTTTTTAACCGTCAAACATTTTCTCTAAATACCAAAAGCTAAAGACAGAAAAAAATGCAATTTGTTGACAGTGTCACCAAAAAGACATCATAATTGTTGACAAAAATATTGACATAGATACACTTAATTACATGCTTCTTCAGGGCTATCAATAATAGTACAATGTCAAACAAGCTAAAATACTAAATTTTAATGTTAAGTCAAAAAAGGTTCACAAATCCTAAAAATCAAAAAGAAATTAAACTTTCACCTTATATGTACTATATATGTATTAGATCACCTCTACTTGAATGGAGATAGAATATGTATTTTTACTCCTCTCAAAATGTTGTACGAAGTTTTATATGTCGCATTAGCGAAAACAGCAAACGAGCGATCATGGCCAGACCACAAGTTTATTTATTGTATATGCAAATGTCAAAAACGAAAATATTTTGCCTAACCGCAATATATCTGTGGTCGCAAGCAATAACAGCATAATACGAAAAACATACTTTTGAGATAACTCAACTTTAATATTCGAAAAGTACACATTACAGTGCAATGTTTTGACCAAAGTTGGTATTTAAACTTAAAGTAGTTAATGAGATATTTAATCAAATAAAATTTAATTCTTTATTGCAAAATAAAAATCTTAATTCTGAAAGTTTAAAATAACTTATGTATTTATTTTATATTGAGTAATATATTGTTCTGGAGTTTATATGGACTTATGCGATTATTGAAAATTAAAAGTGGCCAAGGAATGGGTAATTTGTTTAAGTGTTCCCTCTTATTTGCGATAATTTATTTTGCTTGAACAACATAATTGTATACAGTATTTTTATATAAAATAAAATATAGTGAAAATATAGTGCTTATTGATAATGTTAAGAGAGTTCAAGGCGATTTAGGTCAGTGTGTTTTTTTAATAGCTAGAATAAAAATTGGGTTAAAAATGGGAGTTGAGGAAAAAATAAAGCCTTTTTTGTTTTCGATGGTACATAAAACTCGTTTCTTTCTTAAGTTGAGTTAGCCGGTTTATGTTTGTGACCACAGATATATTAATATACACTTTTTAATTAAAAGTCGGCAATATATACTACTTTACTGTCAAATAAAGCTTAATTTTTATGTAAAGAATTTATTTCATTTATTAAAAAGACACATCTTGAACTATATTTTTCTAGATTTACAAGTCCCGAAATTCCAAGGATCTTCAAAATCCTTTCCCATTTAGCGCCTCTAGTTGTACTCGTATGTATACAGCCAAATCCCGGTATAACAAACACGTACTTTAACGAAAATCCGATATAACGAATTACAGAAAACGCAAAACTAAAAGTCTTTACAATATCGTTAGTTTTTCTCTTGGTTTTTCTTAATTACTTTTTATTGGGAGAGCATGCATATGCCATGTTGGCTATTTTCAAGCATAACAAAAAGTACTTGTGTTTCATGTTTTGCGAAAACAGGATGGCGAATAGAAAAAGAATATCATTCAGTGAAAAGATTAATATTTTGGAGGAGTATAAGAAAGGGTTAAGCCTTTCAGTGGTAGATAGTAAATAAAATTGTGGAAAACTTTAAATATACAAACAATGGAACTAAAAATCGACAATCTCTTAAAAAAGGTTAATATCTCATAATGGAAAACGATATTCCACTGTCATGTATATTACAACAAGATAACGTTGAGTGCATGACTCGTGGTATCGTGTTCGTCTAATAAGCACAGTTTTTCCATATGTAGGTTTATTTATTAATTTAACTTTCTTTATATTTTAGTTTATTTGATCAAATTTCAGGTAACATTTAATGAAGATATTGTTCATAGAATGAGGATGCTATTGACTATACCAATGTTGAGAATGAAGAAAACGAAAATAATGGTCCACCAGTAGAAGCAGAAGTACCTACTATTAAGAATATAGATGCTATAAAAGTGTTTGAAACCTGCATCTTATGTTGTGATCAAAATAAAATTGATTACTCAAAATCTTCTGTACTAAGAGAATTGCGGTAATAAGAAATAAAAAAAGTTTATCAACGACATACATACGTCAATTATTACAGATTTTTTAAATATGATATGATATGTATTATTTTCAAGTACGTTTACTGAGATAAATAAAATTAAAAATTTGAATTCAATGCCAAATGATTCTTGTTTGGTGTAGCGAATCTCCCAGTTTAACGAATGTGTCTGACATCATTCTTTATACCGGGCTTCGACTGCATATCAATATATGTGTTTGAAACTTTTCAAAAACATAGAGTTCTACTGATTAGTAGACATTAGCACTAACGAAATACATATGTATGTGTACATAGAGTATCGTTCCCACAACAATATATAATAAATTTTGTATTCTATAAATTTTTATTAATATTGATAACTTGTTATAACAAGCATAAATTATGAGCAAAGGAAGTCACATATTAAAGCATGTCCAACAGTTAAAACAAACATTAAAATATCTAAATTTCTATGCATACACGCTGTTAGTGAATTCCCAGATCAACTTTTAGAATGTGCGATGCCCAATTGAGTAGCACATGAAGGAGTAGCCACAGATGCATCCGGTTAGATACCTTCACGAACAGCATCTACGGCATGTTCAGTGCGAACATTAATTTTCGATTCTTGTTCACCCTGGGGGTACTATTAGAAATTTTATGATATTTTCTTTGTGTTCCAAAAATGTATCGTCCGGTAACATAAAAAAATGTTTGCAAATTTTATTCGCAGTTGCACATGAAATGATGACATCATACAATTTTATCAAATTCGTTATTATCTGAATATAATCCTTTCAAATCGTGCATCCGAAGTTGGCCCGTCCTGTATATGGCGAGCTCGAATTTGAACATTTACTGCTGGGGCCACGATGTCACACGTATTAGTTCTTTCGTATAATCTATATTAATAATACGCAAATACGTTTTTTGAGATCCCTTTTACAGCCGTAATACTGAACCGATTTCGGAAAGAGTTATATGTTTTTGATGGGGATTTTAGATAGATGTGCACAATCTTAATTTTATTTAAATTCGTTTAGTATTTTTGGAGCTATAAGCGTTGGAAGTTGTTAACAATACTTGCATACTTATTACACATACGAAGTGTGTATGTGTGTCCAATTTGCTTTGTGGGGAAATAAGACAGAGTTTTTTCTATATGTATTTTTTAAAGAGAGAGACATAAGTAAGAGAACTTTTAGTTGTTTATTTAAATTGCTTTTTATTTTTGTATTTTACCGTATATATTTATGTAAATGGTTAATATTTAATTACTAGAATGCGGGCTATTCGGCGTCGACCGCTGGATATTACTCGTTGCATTTAAAACATAAACAAAATTTTTGAATTGAGTTTTGCTTTAAATGTAATTTTATAATAATAATAATAAGTAATTTTATAATAGTAATAATTCATTCGATATGGTTGGCCAGGCACTTAATAACCTTATTGAACGGAATTGTTTCTGAATTAACTAATTTTATTTTATCAAATCAAAAGCAATCGAGAGCTTGAAAACTCCACCAACATTTTTTTAAACTCTTTAAAAATTATGTTATTTTTTCATACTATACAAATAAATAAAATTTATTTACATAATTTTTAAATTAGTATTGTTAGTTATTGGTATTTATTAAAAAATTCTGAACACTTAGAAGATAAAAATACAAAATATATCAAAAGGTATTCATTGCACGGGCCTATTAGAACGATTAATTACATATTTAGCAAGATTCTATTATATTCTGGTTTGTTGCATTTTACAAACAAATATACATAATACAAAAAAAATTTAAAGAAAAACATTACCAAAACTTAGAAACTGGGGAATCATTCCCCTTGAAATGATATTAGAAATACATACAGTATATTCTAACATAAATACCTAGCAACAACAACATATTTATACATACATATATAAGTAAATTTTTGTGAAAAGAATATATTGGCACTTATGAATTTGGTAAAGAAGAGGAAAACCGAATACTTTTCATTAGTATGAGCATATATATTGAAATCATACGGATAACTATTCCAAACAATGTACGTAAGTTTTTAAGCAAATATCTATTTTGCTAATGATCTTTTATGCATTTTTTATTTTACTCGTACTTAAACAATAAATTAAAAAAAATGAATTTATATTAAAAAATTTTTATTGCAACTTTATTTTATATCGTTAAACATCATATAATAAATACACTTTATTTTAATTTTTCCATTCCTGATGTAAACGAGAGAATATGTAACAATACGATACGAATGTACATATGTATGTACTCGTCTTTACGGCACTGCTATCCAAAGGCATAATGGTGCATGTGTGTGCTTATTCTTAAAGATATGGGTGTGAAAATTTGTACATTTCCCCCTTTCCATGCAGAGAAATGTGTGTGCTTGAGGCTATGCGTGTGTGAGTGTTTGTGTAATAGAACCGCACTCAGTTCCTTGTTGTTGTTACCTTTTATCTTTTGTTTTTCTTGCTGTTGCTTTTAAAATTTGGAGTAACAAGTGATTGGGTGTGTAACGGTAAATAAAACATTTACAGCACTTGCAGAAACATTGAAACTATATTTGTCAATCGTGATTTTGTTCCCTTGTTGTATATCTCTTCTTTGTTTATCCTTACTTTTTCTTCTTAAATGAATTTGTTATGCCTCCCGTACAATTCGTTTTTGTTATTTTTATTAACACAGCAGGGAAGTGTCTAAATGTATGCTATAAATATTAAATTGTGTTTTTCTAAGTGTCTTAAGCCTTAGTGCACGTAGGGGTGTGCTTGCACAAGGATATTATAAAAAACACATGTATTTTACATTAGCAAACATTTTTCCCTGCATTCGGTGAGAACTCTATCGGAAGCTCTCTACAAGTTGACGAATTCGCATCTGAAGTCGGTCAGAAAAAATATCGAAAATCGTTTGACTGGCAAAACATTTACCCATATTATATTAAAGTTAGAAAACTTAAAACTGTATATATATTTAAATATAAACTAACTTCCAAAAAAGCTGCCGAAAAGTCAAATGTTTTTTGAAGTTTGTGTTGTCCTTCTAAATAATTCCGCGATTGTAAGCTGATTTTTATGCCTATTTTTTATATTTAGAATTTATCCTTTAATATTAAAAGTGTTGAAGTGTTTTTTTTATAATTTTATAAAAAAATCAATAATATTAAACAGATGAAAAATATTAAAAATAATAGTATTATGATTATTATTCATTATGTGGTCGGGATTGAAAACTTACGTGTGCGGTCGAATGACTATATTTGTAGTAATATTAATTTTATACTACTTTGTCCCTATAAAAAATATTAAAAACGGTTTGATGATTTTATTTTCATTTTGTTGTTAAGAAAATTTGAAAAAAAAACTATTGCAAAAGTTTAAGTTTCTTTTGTTGAGCAGCATTTCCCGAATATCTAAGTGGTGGAATGTCTATCACATACCGCTTCTTACACCAACTGCAGATCTTGCGCCTGTCTTTGCGCTTTCTCTCATTTCTTTCAATTTCAATTTCTGACCGCTTTTACACTGCTGGTACAAACATCTGTTATGCGAATCCTCGCTAATCCGGTTTTTATTTTCTATTATTTTCTGCAGCTAAGGCGGATATATCTAATAAGTTAAACAACGTCTCCTTTGCTTGCGTTATAGTCAAGTATATACTGCAGCTTTATTTTTTCTCTACCACAATAGCTTTAGTCAGAGTTGTACTAGATAATATTACAACTGCACTTCTCTTTTTGGCACATAGGATGACAGTGCAAACTTTGAGTCCAAACAATTAAAAACTGACGAATGTTCTGCACGTTTACTGTCAGCTTTCATTTCATCTGATACAAAGGTTTTATTCTGGCAAACTGCACCAGGAATTGCAAGAGCTTTAGACAATAAATACCAACCCAAAATTTAATTATGTAAAAAGAACTCTCGCAAGCTATTATCCTTCCGGTATTCACCCAGTTAGAGAACCCAGATTTTTACAACATTCCAATATTTGCATATCGACTTGTATTCCACATAAATTTCGATATTGAGAAGATAAAACGATTTTGCATCGCAAGCAAACGAAACCTAATTGTTCATCCACTGTTTTTTCTCCACATGGCTGCTTTATCTTCCAGTAGTCGAGCTGCTCTATTACGCTGGCTATCAAAACGAATAAACCGAAGTATTTGTTTAAATCGATATTTTGACATTGTTGCTCGGTAGAAGCATGAAGCTTCAGTTGCTCCGAGCAAAAATATTAGCAAAAAAATTAACACAAGTGAAATCAGTAAAAAATAAAGTTTCTTTACATACAAATCACATAGTGGCTACAATTATAGACTACCGACCATGAGTTGGTCATTTTAAATAACATTCCTTTGGCACCTCGGAAATAATTATTTTTACATTATTAACGTTCAAATTTGCTTAAAATAAGATTTTAGGAAGCTAACAAACTTTTACTGAAAATTTAAATTTTTATTTAAATATTATTGTGACTTTATTCAGTCTGATTTTCACGTTTTCGTGCGAACGAAAATTTACGCAAACTAAAGCAATAAGTGAACATTTCTACTGCAAACTGAAGCAACAGTTAATGTTTGGACAATTGTTTTGTCATGGTTATTGTTTTTTTCAGCCAGTTACTAAATTCTATCTTTCAAAAAATCTTTTTTTTTATAAAATAAGAGACTTTTTTGCTTTCCGCTGTATTATTCGCAATATAAGCAAAGATAAAAACTCTATCTTCACCGAGAAAAGTCTAAATTTCTTTATATCAGCTATACGATTTGAGAAAATAAAATTTGAAGCTAATGAGTCTACTGTTTTCTACTATTCTTGTATGAAATTTATGGTTAACTGTATGACTTGTTTCAGCTGCTTTTTATTTTTAATTTAACTTAAAAAGCCTAATATTCTCTTTACTTTTTTCTAAAAGCACACATATTAAATTTTTAAAAAAAATTTTCAGACTGTACTTTAAAACAGTATTGCTTTAGACAGATTTTTAAGAGATTTGCAACAAGCATTAATTTTTTACCAATTTCCATGACATTAATTTAATTAATTTGTTATAAACTTTTTATAGCAAAAAAATTATTCAAATATGGAAACAATTAATCAAATCATTTCATAGAAATGTAAAAAATAAGGCCAAGTTCTTATCAGAAAACTTCTGCCATTAAAAGTATTAAGATAAAAAGGAGGTCAAGGTCCTTAACAGGTAAAATATCATTTCATTTCTAGGCAAACTTCCAACTTGCCCACTTGGTTATAAAAAAATTGTTTCTAAAATGTTTCTAAAAAATTTATGTTCTTGTATAAATGACATGAGCAATTTTGTAATTAAGAAAATATATGTAAATTAAATTAAAACACTGTATTCCGTATACATTAACTTAAAAAGATACGAGCTGAGCGTAATGGTCAATATATGTATTTCAAGAGGAAAATTCAATTTAAAAAAACTAAAAAGATGTCTCAATATAATCAGCTCTGATTCTATTTCAGTGAATAGGAAAAAAGAGAGCTTCTTCTATGCAAAAGTTATCGATATACTCTATTTCCGATACCATATCTCTACATCTAATTACCGTTTTCAACTGACAATCAAAATGTATGACATTCATGTAATTCGTTGGGTATTTGTGTATGAAACATTTTTATTGTTAGTGCTATATTCGGCTATAACAAATCACGAAATAATAAAATATACACACATAAATATGTACACATTTATTTATGTACTTAAAAAATGTTTTGTATATTTTCTTATCAAACATAATTTGAATAAAATCTTTGCGGCTCTACAATCATGATTACTTTTTCATATATTGGCATAATTTTAGCTTATTATTTTTCATATTCATGGTTTTGTGCTTCATCGATATTATGACTTTACTTGTTCGCCTAAAAATGTTCTATTTTAGCGGATACTTAAAAATTTGTATGTTCTTTTCCAAAATGGGTTTAATTTGGTTCGAGATTTTATAGTATTAGTATAGAGACAAACCAAAAAGGTTAAGAAGTTTCAAGTTCGATTTGAGTATTTCTTTAAAAATTTTAGTCAAGTTTTTTTTTTTGCTCTAGATCGGGTTGCTCCAAGATTCATCATATATCTAGTTTTCTTTTTAAAGATTTTTGCCCATTTTAGTGATTTTTGTGATTTAATCGACTTTTCAACTCTTAACGCTTTTGTTGGAAATGAATCATATTTGGAAGTATTTAACTTTTATGTTATTTCATGAATTTAGTTTATCGGCCAAGTGATTTCACAATATATCAAGGGGTATCGCTAAATACTTACGTGTCTTTACTGGGTGATATGCAGTCCATTTAAAATGAATTTAATCCTAAACAGACATTTTAATCTCTTTTTGTATAGATTTACGACGATCAGTGTTAAACTACTTATTTAAATTTTTAATTTTCTTTTAAAAATTAATGTTTTTAAATTATAAAATTGAAGAAGACAAAAAATATTAAATTAAAATCAGCACTTGGTGTATATACGAGAGTAACTTCAAGTGTAAAAATCATCTATTTAACCAAACAATTCCTAGAAATATAACAAGGGAGATACTTTACTTCTCATTATGCATCACATGAATTGGGTAGAACGAATCTTACTTATCTTACTTTATCTCCAGGTCTTTGTCTCTTGTTTGTTTTTCGTTTGTCAATTATATTTATTTTTTTTTTACGTAAAATATTTGTTTTGGCTCTAAACAACTCTCAGCCAGTAATGAAAAATAATTCGTGATATTAAATACTTTAATCTTAACCCTAATCTTATGACGTTTTCTTTTCTAAAAAAAAGTGCAACATTTTTTGTCCTTTTTATTTAAAATTTGCAATATAATGATTTTTTGAAATAGTGAGTTTATTAGAAATAATTGTACCATCAATTACGAGGCAAAATTTTTGTCTTAAGAAAACTTTGAAAAGCATTTTTTTTATAAAAAGTAAAAGAAATGTTACATTTATTTTAGAAAAGAAAACGGCATTAATCGTAACCTTGGCAGGAAAATAATTTAGGTGATCTCAATACATATTTCTTAGTTTTCTATTTATTATATAGTGTTTTTTTCTTTTCAATTTAAATTTATGTGTTAATGATTACTGAATTAGTACATACTTCTCCTGCTCCATATTGTATGACTTTTTCAACACCTGTTTTCTTTAAAAGTTAACTTGTTTTATTTGTTGTTAATTTTTCGCTATCGTTTTCATTGAGTATACTTTAGCGATTGTTGCCAGTAATTTAGTTTCACTTACTTAATTATCATGTATTTTTCTCTTCTAACTTCATTTACTTTGCTTCAGTCTCTTTTCCCTTATTTCAGATATAATACAGATACAGGTCCTTAGAATATTTTCTGCTTTACATATCCATTTTTCTTTTCTTCTTTTCTTTCTAAACTACTTTAGTTCATGCAATTATATGGTGCATGATGTGGTTGATGATGTTTTAACTGGTGGAGTTAAGTAAATGGGGAAATCGTTAGAGAGCAACACAGCTAAACAAAGAGATCAGGGATGGGAAATTTAGTACTGTTTTATTTTTTCAATAATAAGAAGCAAGTAATTTTTTCAATCAAAATACTGTTTAAAATTATAAAAATCGCTAAACTAGACTTAAGTTTTGACATACATATCTTGTATAGCAGGACTTCGCTCACACAGGAAAGCACGACCAGATAGAAATGAAACCACTCAGCTAAAATAAACATCGTAAAACGCTCAACAGCTTTAAAATTTAAAAATTGCTACCAAAGACGTGGCGGTGGTACTAGTTTAGCCTTTTCGAAGTTATATTCAACCTTTTTTTGTTTTCTACCCTCGTAATATACGTTTTAGGTTCATGGCTTTTTTCGGCTTTTTATTTTATATTTAACCTCAAAAAGTTTAATTTTTTTAATTTTCATTTTCTGCTCAACGCATAAAATCATTTTAAAACAAATTAAAAAATTAGTTCAATGTAAAAACGTAAGTACACTGAACACAAAATTACATTGACTGAAATCCAATGTTGAAAGCTACGGGAACATGCGTAGACTAGTAGATAGCGCACCAGACTATTAGTATGGGGGTCGCAGGTTCGATTCCTGCCTGAACCTTGGGTGTTTCTGCAGACAAACCGATATGGCTTCGCGGTTTGTGTTTGTTCTTAAAAAAAAGTTAGAACTGGAAAAATGTTGAATCAACAGTTGTTTATGGCAAAATATGCCATAAGAAAAAATTTCTTTCAAGAAGAGGTTTAATTTTGATATGCAAAAATATATAAAATATTTAATTAAAAACAAATGGCCGTAACGGCTACACTTGCAGGACCATATTCTCCTCATACAACTTTTTATCACCATTTGCGGCGAAACTTTACGATTTTTATCTTTAAGGTCTTGAATTGATTGTAGGCCATTGACAAAGGTCTTATCTTTTACGTAGCCTGAAAGAAAATAGTTTATAGGTGTTAAATTGAAATATCTCGGAGGCCAATTGTAACGCTTCTTCGAGAAAACAAACGGTCAGCAAACTTTTCACGCAAATGAGTGATACAAAATCAGTAATTGTCGTTCGATCGACGAGAAATGGGCAAACCTAGGATTTTCTCAACACTATAAGGCTACAAAAGCAATATTTTTTTGTTGAGCGAAGTACAGGAGTTCAATTTTTCACATCACTAACTTGTTCCAAATGCTGAAATTTGTTCCTACATTTTTACAATCGCAAGCTGACTGCGACCGCGAAATTTTCACCATATTTTTAGTGAATTACCATAATTTTAATGCATTGTGGAAACCTATATCGTTCCATTTTTATGAATGGCATTGTTATCTGTCAAGTAGCCACAAGTAGAGTTATGACAACCGTTCAAATGGTGCGATATTGGAAAAGAAACCCCTTATTACAGCACCCTAAGTATTACCTTTCTGTAACGCTGAGGTTAATAAACTTTTTAATATCATGGAATTAATTAAAACTAAAGAGAGAAATCGCACTAAAATTAAAATGCTTAATTTTATGTTATACAATCGATACTCTTTCAGAATCTTACAGCAATATTGCTATGATTTTACTATTTCCGATAATTTAATAAAATTATTGGACTTTCTTGATATTTATGCATATGATATTTCAGATTCTTCTAGCCATTACGATACCTGATATACGAATAAATAATAGATGTGCATAAAGTATTTTTTTACTTGAAATTATATACATATATAATGATACAATAATTATTGTATCATTCCTGAATACAAATACTTTGAATTGAACTCAAAAGAAATATCGAATTTCAATGTTATGTATTGATTTACATATAAATATGTACCTATTCGAGCGTAAGGTCAACATATAACTCTATAAAACATTTTTTAGTCAATATTTCGCTTCCTTTTCTTCACGGATATTGTTAGTATTATTTAATTATCCCTGATAAAGCTCTCCATAGAGAAAGCGAAATATTGGATAAATAAATTTGTTTATTGTTACCTGTTGACCTTAAGCTTAAAGAGGTTTTTTAATAAAAGATTAATATGTATTTAAAATATATACTTTTCTGTTCGTTTTTTTTAATAACTTTTAAAATGTTATATCCATTTTTTTATTAACAATAAATAAAACGTTGAACTGTGTACAATCATTTTTTTATAATTTTTTTAGTTTTTTTGGCGCTTCAGCTAATCTTTCACACATTCAGAATGTAGACAACTTTGCAATTAAAGCGGTTCGATGTTGACTAACCGGAGCGGCGAAGCTGTTATGGCGACTTTTGTCATTTCGGTGGCTTATTACACTAGGTTTCGTACTACGAGTATATACATGTATGGATTGTTGATTTCTTTTGCGTATCTAATGAAGAGAAACTTTTTTATGAAAGTTTGCGTTTGCAGAAACCTATTTACTTTTATAAAATGCTTAATAAAAAAACATACAAAATCACATATTATGAGCTCGAATTTCATATCTTTTCTTTTTTCAATAATTTAATTAATAGAAGGATTTCTGCTGATCACAAAGATCGTGAGATTTCAACCGGTTTAACTTTTTTTAATTGCGACTAAAGTCTATATCACAATTGACTGATGCTCTGAAAATCAATATAACACATGATGACGCTGTGAGGCACTAATTAAAAATTTAACTCCGGCATCTGTCTAATCATACGCAACCACAATAGAGTACATTGGTCTTTAAAATAACAAAAAATATAGACGATAGCAAATCCCACACTTATTAATTACTTAGAGCAAATGGTATTATTCAGAGTATAAAGGGAGGAATCCTTCAATATAGTCCCGAAGTAGATAAAACTGTCCTTTATAGCGGGGGGAGATATACGATAGATGCATTTAAAACTTAGATGGTTAACTGCCTTTTCTCCCAACCCCCCGTTGTGATATACCATGTGCTGATAGACTTGTACCCTGGCTAAAGAAGACCGTAATATACTTCTTCAGGTGGCACTTATCGACACGCCCGCTACTTTAAATCGAGAGATAGGATAGTAACGAGTACGCTTGCAGGCTTGTGATCAACTAACGTAGACTAACGTAAGCCAAAGCTTACTCTCTTTTTATACCAGGATAGAGATCAAAAGATCTGTTTCTGGTCCATTTTTTACTCATTTAGTCTAACTAATGGAAATATTAATGGACTTTCACTTAACATTGAAACTGACAACCAAAAACTTCAATGGGACAGCACAGGACGAATATTCAAATGTTAGTAGTTTTGCCGAAAAATCTCTTTAGTACAAAGAATACGAAAATGTTCCAATATTATTTTCTTAATGAAAAACGATTTGATGTTATAAATAAAAAATTTCTTCGATAATAGAGCACTTGGAACTCGATGCAAGGTAGTATACCTATTAAAGTTTTCGGTGAAAAGTACTTTTAATGTTAAAAAAAACCTTTTCTTAGTTGAAGCTCAGTACCATTTTATTTTTCATAGCTGCTGGTGATATATAGAAAACTTAGTGCTTATCGTCAGAAAAGACTAATATGGCATTTACACCAAACCGAAATCTAGTTGATTTCAATTGAAATCTCTATCAAGATCTTTACCGTTTACACCGGGTTATTCGTGTCATTTCTTAAGATTTCGTATCCATGACACATACAGTTGATTGGAATTTTCATTTGTCAAACTCCATACAAAAAATTATAATTCAAATGCGAAACAGCTGGCGCACACACTCTTCAAAGTTATGTTATTAAACGGCGTAGTATTTTTCAGTACAATTCACGAAAAACCATAGTTGCATTACTAAGTTCTACGAGATTTTGAGTAGATTTCGTCAAAATCTAGTGTCGAAGTAGATTTTGTTTTGTATGGGAAATCTAGTTAAAATCAACAAGATTTTGCTCGAAATCTCGTAAGTACTAGATTTTGGTCTGGTGTAAATGCCATATAAATAAATAAAGAAAATTGCAGTACAGTTTCCTATTTTTAATTAGAGTTGTCTTTTCTATTATTGAATGTAATAACATTTTCATCGTCATCAAGGTTATCTAGTATTATTATATTTGACTATTTCTGTCTTGTCTGTTTTAACTTTTGGCGCTTTACATTTTCCTTGCTGTCATCAGCTTTTTATTGTATTCAAGGTAGAAGAACAACGTTTCATTTGTTTTTATACGTCAAGCTTGACCTTATCGTGGCAGCTTACATGTATAATAACACGTCCATACACTTACATATGTTTATACTAGCGTGATCGACTCGGTTTTTCAACCCGGGCTTAAAACCGGTTTTTAAACCCTTCACCAACAAATTTAGAGAGGAGATATATGGGTTTTTCATTCCATATGTAATGTCTTCATTATTTATTTAATACCCCATAAAGTATATATATTCTGGATCCTTATAGATAGAAAAGTCGAATGAGCGATGTCCGTCTGTCCGTCTGTCCGTCTACTATATTTTGGTGTCCGTAGGACCAAGGTCTCACACAACAGAGAGACCTAAATTTTAGACCATTCTCTTTGAATTAATGAGATATAGACAAAAGACTTTTTTGTTATAAGTCCTATTCTGTTGTCTTTTTGGCCCCAGCTGTCCTAGGAAGGTTTATACTGAAAATAATTGAAGGCGGTAAAATATGGGGAAAAATGGTATTCAAAATAATTTAACTTTTAAAAATTTTAAATTTTTTTGGAAATAGTTGCGTTGGGTTACCTAGTTACCTAGAACGTATTGGTTGTGTGTCACAAGCGCTTCCTATAGACCACAGTGCATTTGTATATTTCATAGTATTTTCCGCGTTTAAGTACATAACATATCTTATTTGTTATAAAATTCTAAAACTTAAAATTCTTGATAGAAATTGGTGTGGTTGTTGTGATTTCATTCCTTTTCACCCATCCAATCACACATTTTTGAACACATGCATTAATACTGACATGCGTTTAGGTGCACATGTACACATTGTTTGTGAATAAGCATATTAACTAAACAATTGAAAGGCAAATATTTGTTGTTTTTATTTTGTTTGTTTCTGTAAATTTATTTTTGTATGTTTATTAGTATAATATTGTGCATGCATATTACAGTATTTACGCTTATATTTTTCTTTTATTTTTCGTATATAAATAACCATAATTATTTTTTATATTATTTAAATTAAAGAAATGTAATTTTTTACACGGTGCATATAAATTACATATTACAAAATTTTAAATCTGTGCAGTAATTTTTCAACCGCAAACAAACAGTGTGAAGAGTGAACCCTTTTTTTTAAGGAAATAAAAACATTTCTTTGTGATTAATTTCAATTTTAAAACAAAAATCGATATTATTAAGAGCTGTCAGGGCAATTACATTAAGTCTGCTAGAAAAAAAAAAGAAACTCTGAACTTAATTCGTCACTATTTGTGAACATTGTGTGACTTAATTTTCTAAACAAACTTGCAAACACTCCCAAGTCTCATATTTAGTTTCACAAATTATTTATGACAATTTAAGAAATCGAATCCTTAACAATATAGTGTCTGCGGTTTACGTGTTAAATAAAAGATAATACAATATTGTGAATTTTATTTAATAAAAATTGGCTAAATTATGCTTAAAATCATTCCTTGTATAGCAGAGAAACAGTTAGCTTAATTGTTGTTTAAGAAAGCCTTGTTAACTGTATTCATCGTTTTATTTTGTTTCGTCTTAAAAAATAACACATTTCAACGGCACGCAAGATAATTTACTGCAAATCATTTAAGATAACGGAAGAATTGTACGACAGAAGAAGACACTATTTAGAAATATATTTTGTCTTGTTTTCCTGTATTTGTATTTCTTCATCCCACTTATATGAAAGCATTTGCGGTCACGCAAAGTCGTGAATATCTTGTTAAATATTTGGAATATTTATTCAGATAGAGTGTCTTTTTAAAATCAAGACAATTTTGTATAACAAGTAATGTTTTTACTCATATTTTATTTGATAACAAAGTTGCTAAAATCTTCAAGCTTAAGGTCAAAAATGAACAATGTAATCAAAACTTTATTTAGCGAATTTATTTTTCTTTTATTACATTTTTAAATTGTTTTCATTCTTTTGAAATATTTTTTAAACTTTGCTAACCATCTGTTTTTTGGGAAACATATGTTCCATTACGACTAGAAATATTTTAATCTATTTGTTTATTTATTCCCATTTCCATACAACAAGATTTATATCTAATCTTATAATTATAGTACGACATTAGCATAACTGACCAGACGAATCTAATACAAATTAAATGAGAATAAAAAATATAAAATATTATGGTAGATTTTATTTGTACTAATCTGCTATCCCTTAAAAACCCTTTACGAATCTCTTTAATCTTATTGCCAAAGCAAAATTAAGTTATTGCTTCAAAATTTGTCTTCAAACTTTCCACCTCCCTTTTCAAAAGATAATTTTTTTATAGTAAATTTATAATTATATATATAATCACCACCAATTGGTATAGGCTTAAGAATTTCAATGCCTAGTGTAAAGGATTTTTGGTCGTTCATTCTTTTGTTTAGGCATGTGAAGTTTCATAAAATGTGGATTTAAACTTTTGTCTGCAAAATCTCTCATTAAAGGCCGAATTAGTTTGTATGTTCTGTTCTGTTATGAATAACAAAAAATTTAACAACAATTTCTTTTTCCATTTTGGTTCATAAATAGGTTATCGATTGAAAAATTAGTTTGAATTTTTTTTTGAAAAAATGAAGAAATGAACTAATTCTTAAAATTTTAAAACATTAATATTGTATTAGTTTATATTTTTACTCCTTTACACTGTCAGTATCAGCTCTAAAATTAGTTCTTAAATCTGACGGTACATTAATTATCTGTAACAGCTCTAACATATAAGGACGTTTATACTTATTTTCTGAGTGTAAAATAGATACATTATTAAAGTCCGGATAGTGATCTGAATTACGACAACTTAATGATAATGGTGTTTTTATGATGATGTATTTAATGTCAGAATTATCTCCTGCTAATCTAGTTAAAAGTTTATTTTTTATTGTACCTAGATAAACTTTATCACAATTTTCATTACCCTTACATGGTATTTTGTCTTACTAAATAATTTACCTTGAGTATTATATGTCCTATGTGCCATCATATATTTATTATTGTAAAAATATCTGAATTTGCTAATCTTTCTGAAATAAAAAGAATATATGTAAGAGTTTTTTATGTTTTTGGTTCAATACTGTCATTTTCTAAATTATTTTTGTTCTGTCTCCTATACTGTCCTATAAAACAAAAATATCCTTGATAATCTCTCTATTCCTTCTGTGGAAGCTTACATCACTAATAGTCAGTACTCTTTCTATAAGATTCTTCGCCGCATTAATAATTATTCTCTTTAGATGTTTCGAATAATAGTTAATAATCCTTCCTGATGCTGTCGGTTTCTGATACCAATCAGTTAATAAACTATTATCATTCCTAATTACCAATGTGTGAAATAGGGAAGTCTATTATCCTTTTCTATTTCAATAGTGAATTTTATGTCAGAATAGAATGATTTAAAAGATGTTCACATATTTTCTTTCTCACAACCCGAAATAATACAAAATATGTCATCAATATATTTAACTATAATTTTTGGTTTAAGAGATTAACTATCTATATATCTATATAATAATTCTTCTATGACAATGTCAGCTATAATTGGAAATGTGGGAGATATTTCAAATTTATTTTTTTTATTTAGAAAAGTTAATTTTTTTTACTTTCACGCTGTTGTCAAAATCTTCTAAATTATTTTTAGTAAATTTTTTTTATTTTAAATTTTTCTAACTAAAGCCCTTGCGCCAATTACAATTAAAATTTCCTACTAGTACGGGATGTAATATATCAACAAATTTTCACGACTTTCTGCGCAGTTATGTAGCCAAAATTGAAAATTTCATTCTTACCATATATGAACGGTAGGCGTGTCCTTTGTCCGATTTTTTTTCAAAAACTTTAATTTTTTTAATGAAAGTATTTAATAGTATTATACTGAATTTGAAAGCTCTGTGATTACCCCTTCTATTTTTGTCCCATCGCTATATGGGATCAAAGCACTGTGCGTCCCTAGCGGAATCAGGCAGACATTTTTTTAAGAAAAGGAAAATCACTTAAAGTTCCTATACCGTCTTGCCGCATCTTACATAACATTTACCATAAAGTAAAATACTAAATCTTTAATAGTTTTTAAAAGTAGTAATTTTAAAGAGTCCTTCATCCGTTTCAGTTAGGTCAAGAGTTTTTAATGTGATTTATGCATGGCGCAAGTCCTGGAGAGGAAAAATATTCCTTCTCCTAAGACGAATAAAATCTTCATTATTTCTATTTCAAAACCCATGTGTATTATTTGAAATTTCTTCTTTGAAAAGCTTAAGCTAAATCCGTGGCTGAATCGAATCCATAACTTTCTGATTGACAAACTGACACACACACTACTCTATAATTTATTTCGTGTTTGTAATTTGACCTTTCCACATTATTTCAAGACAACTGACTCACTTGAACCACACTTAGCCGACATACACAGGTGTGAATCGCAAGAATGATAATAGAACTGTATCTCCTAAAAAAGGACTACGAAAAAATGAATACAAAAGTAGGACGTTGCGTGTACAACAATATGGTACCTATTTGCATTATGCAATTAAACTACAATATTTTTATGAAGTATCACCCAAAAATAATGAAATTTGTCCTTCAATATATTAATGCAATTTCACACTAAACGTTACGTGATAGCGTCTACACTAATAAACAATTGCATGCCTAAATGTCCTTCCACCGGGCCTAAGCGTTTTCTAATCAAGTTTGTCGAATAGTGGCTTCACTACTTCAAGATTTTGCACCTTGATGGCTTCTTCTGCGCTTTTACTACTAAGGAAAGTAAGTCGGTGTATTCGGGTAAAGACCGTCTTTGAAAAAAAATTCTACTCGTCTTTAATAATATTTACCATCAATTTGAAAATTGGGTTTTTGCTCTTCCTAGAAAAATCGACTTTTGGGTTAATTTTTTGGAGCAACATTTCGTAATATTTGAAGAGTATAAAATTAAGGGTTTAAAGTAAAAATAATCAAGTTTTTGGGATCTTTTTTAATTATATTTCAATTTTATTTTTAATAAATAAAGAATGAATGATCGATAACCCCAATCAAGATCTTCAATTCCCTGGACTAAGCCAATCTTTTCTGAGGCCTTATTACGCAGCGCCCGAAAGTAAAGAGGGAACCCTATTGTGTTTATTGTATATGGCTTATATATGTTTACCGAATCGAACATCCAATTTATAGTTTTAACCATTCAAACAAGAATTATTTATTGGCAGTACGAAATTATTTTTTCCCTTTTGTGAAAAATGCTTCTCACCAGTCGATTGATAAAAAACATTAAATGTTGGTCAGTCATCTTTAAAGTTTTGTGAATATATTTTGAAGCTTTTTCAATATATAGTAAAACGCTTCTGATGCGCTGGCATGAGTACTAACAAAATATATGCACGAATGCATTCGACCGGCTTACGAACAAAAATATCTA
Organism: Gymnocheta viridis; assembly: GCA_956483585.1. Taxonomy (NCBI): domain Eukaryota; kingdom Metazoa; phylum Arthropoda; class Insecta; order Diptera; family Tachinidae; genus Gymnocheta; species Gymnocheta viridis. Next base: position 69,349,893 of record OY101441.1, read on the forward strand.
TTAAATTGAGTATCATAATTTTTGTAGTAAATACTTTATTATTACTATTAAACGTGTAATTGAAAACTTAAAAGTAATTATGTTAAACTTTTTATTTTTAGTATTAATTTTAGTTAGATAATTCAACAAGTTCAAGTATACAAATTCAATTTATACAATCAATTTGTATTCCGGTTCAAATTTAAATAATTTTTTAATTGAAATCACAAACTTTTTACTTAAATATTTTTTGGTGTATTTCACGGCTATTTTTCTTTCGCCATCAAATATTTCTAATTATTCCTAACACAAAACTTTGGCGAATGATATAACAGGTGCCAGCAGTGTCTTATAATCTTGGGTATTTGCGTGACGGTAAATAAAAGAGTATTAAAGTTTTGTAACAACCACATGACATTTGTTAACATTCACTCCTGCCCAGTGGAGGCTGTCGGATTGGGTGGTGATGTAAGTAACATCTAACAAATACCAACCCAAACTTTACCATACACAAACATTAGGTGTATATAGAATTTAAGTGTATGTGTTGAAATTACATACTTACATTGAACATACAAAAATTGCAAATATTTTTACTTTTGCCGCTGGTAATGGGGACGGTGATATTACTGTTGTGCAACAGGTGTATAAATAAAACCCAATACATGAATATATGTATATATAAATACAAACAAAAAAAATTTTATCGGCTTGTAAATAATATACACATGTGTAGTTCAACAACTAAAAAATACGTTTTTGTTACCCACTAAAAATTATGAAACAATAAATTGATTTGTATTAGCTACGAGTAGATATGTCAAACGTTCTTAAGGACTTAGAGGTAGAGTTTCGAAATCCAGAAACGTAACATTGCGATTTTCGGGACTAATAGATAAATCGCGGAAAATGTAATAAAAAATATGTCTATATAATATGTTTTCATTCGCTTAGATTTGATAGCAAAATGTTATATATTATATAAATAATATGGTGATCGGCACGGGGTTGCAGCCACTTTTTAAAACGGTGCCGGTTCTTTCAAAATGTTTATTTTTAGAATGTCGATTGGTCTATAACTAAAAAACCGGCTCAGTCAAATACTTTATATATATTTCAAATAAAATTAGTTTGAAATTATTTATGGAAGAGAATTTTTCCATAAATGAAATAAAGGAATTCGGCTATCAGTTACATGGTCGCCTATACGGTAACGAGGTGGACTTACCTTCAGATGCCGACCATAAGCTAGACTCTAACGAATGGAAAAAAAAATTTGGAGGATGAACTAACAAATACAATTTAAAATATGCAAAATCCAAAACAATATTAATTGTCATGTAAGCATTTTAAATGATGTCATATATTGAGACAAATGTCAAAAGGAAAACTTGACAGATTATATAAGCTTTGGTAACTATGGGCCCTGTTAATACTTGTTAGTATTAACACAATTGTGAGCCGCCGGTACTTGAACCGTAACTGCTGTAGAGCTTTGATTTGTTTCTAAAATTGAGCCGACGGCACTTGAACCGTGACTCTTTATCGTAATCAAAAATTAAAAGAAGATCTTTGTTTGATTGTCAATTTTGTTATGACGATTTTTAATTACAATTTAATTGCTTAAATATAAAACTAAAATGGTAATACAAAATAAGTTGAATTGGCAAAAGTGTGTCAGCAGTCATTCTGAGTTCAATGAAATTAGAAAAATGCGTGTATGCAAAATAACTTGGGTTGAATGAATTTTTACAGTTTTTACTAATAAGCAAAAACCAAACACAATTCTACAATTAAATTATTATATTTTGAGTTGAACGAAATTGCCAGGCAATGAAAAGGTGTATTAAATTACAACTTTCAACTTTTAATTTCATAAAAACGAAAGAAATAAAAAACAGATACTCTCGAAATTTAAACTGTATTTTATTTTTCAAAGATTATTTTAAGATTATTTTATTTTATTTTTTAATTTTTTTTATAGAATATTTATTTATTATTTTTTATTTTTTTTACAAGAGTGTATGTAGTTACACCTCTTTGCATTACTATTACGTATTTACTACCTTTTGAATTTCTTTAAAAAGGGACCGTTTTGAATATTCCGTGAACTTTTAGTTTGACAAGACGAACCATAATCAATCAAATATTCTATTTATAGTAAGGTGACGATATGAGGAAAATTTTTATGTTTCACCTTTAATTATTATATTGTTTTATTGTATTTATATGAACTGTGAACTCTTGGCTTTAATAAAGTAAATTAAAAAAAAATTGTATTATAATTTTCTCACTAAAAACCCGATTGCGCGGGTTTTCCTGAATTTCAAGAACCATACCCAGTTTTTTTTAAATTTCGAATATTTGAACTACACGAAACCCGGTTTCTAGAAAAAGTCGAACAATCGGTCACCCGGGACAGGACAGGGGAAAAACAACATTTCTGACCAAATAAATTATTTCTTACTTCTATATACGAATAAAATGTTCTGTATTATTCTTAATTTGTTTTGCGTTGCTAAGAAAAATATAACTACATACGTATTTATTTTAATTTGAAATAAAATGGTACTTAATTGTCAATTGTTCAATTCACAAGCTTGTATTAACGTCGCACACTGGGGATTTCGCGGAAAAAAGTCAAATTGTCAACATACTCTTCATGCAATATGCAGCGATATTTTGAAATTTTAAACTAAATGGTCCAATCAAATCAAAAAGAATTACTCCGATCTGACTGCTAGTTTTTTTTATGGCCGTCTCAAACTCAGTACTTGTATGTTTTGCCGAACCAACTTAATTTAAACCTAAGAATTTCAAAACGAATATTATTTTATTATGTGAGCTAAGGTTTTTCTTTTTATTTTTTATTTAAAGTAGGATAATTCAGTATACTAAAATTGAAAAAATAAACTCTGCAGAGACTTAAGTTTTTTTTGTTTATTTTTATGAACATATAACAAAAATCCCTTTTTTCTCCAAACATTTGGACCTGCAATTTTAGCTATACTTTCCCACAGTTAGAAATCACTACTAATACATTGTCTCATATCTGTTTTAAATTTTTTATGAATTTCAAGTGCCACCAGGTGCCACCTCTCAATTTGTTGTATTACACAGCACAACATTTTTCAGCTGACTGATTCGCGACTCAATTCTGATAAGGCTCTTTTGTTTAACATAGCTCAAGAACCACTAGTCGGATTTTGCTTTAAAAAATTTAGAAAAATAAAAAATTACAATTACTTTCGTCTGTTAATATAACGTTTCGCTACATAAGCAACAGTTTCGCAGTTATAAATAAATGTATCAAGAAAAAAATATTTTTTGCCTAAAAAATTTTTTTTTTTGTAATTTATAAAAAATCCAAAATGGTAAAAAAGTGGCAAGTCCTATTACTTTCACGTAAAGTAGCATAACCTATGAACAAAATGAGACATAAATCATGAAAATCAATGGACGCGTTTCGTTTTTATAAACAATTAAGTAAAGGTATGAATTTAAAAAATTTGCTCGAGATATGCACAAAATTCTTTGGAAAAAACATTGATGAATTTTTTTATGATTCTCAGAACTAAAAAAAAGTAATAAACAAAAGGTTATTTGATTTTTATGATTGCAGTAGCAAAGTAATAAGCGCTAATAAATTTGCGTGCACAATTAAAAGGAAAAAAGGAAAGTGCACTTTTATAATTATTTGGGGTTTTCCGTTAGTTACCTGAATGATTTATTTACAGAAATTGCACCCACATTTATGAGTGCTCATAAGTACCTGTCAGTAAAATATTGAAAAATACGTAGTATTTATAGGTGTTCATTGATCGATTTTTGTCATTCAGCAAGTGCCGACGAACGCGAAAAGTACAAGCGATTTTTCTCCGGTTTTTTAAGTATAACTGAAACTAAGGCCCAAGAGTTTTACGACAATGGAAAGTTTTTCTATTTCATATGGGGTTTTATGCTCGAAACTTCTGGAGTTTGACAAAGACAGAACAAAATTAAAGCCGTTTTGGCAGCAATCGCACGTTGGCTTAATCGAAACTAGAGCAATTGAAATTTTGGATGCAATATATAAATGTTTTGTAATCGTACGAAGTCGCGATTTGAAAAAAAGAATGCAAATTGGCTTGAACGCACATTTACAATTAAGTTTACTGAGGCTGAATGTTCTACCAGTTCTGTACTTGGTCGGCCACGTAAATCATTTGAGGAGTGATGTGATCGTGTCAAACGATACAAAAGGGATAAGTACGTGCTATGTTTCCTCAAGAAGTAATTGATTTTACTTCTAGTATTTCAAAAACCAACCACAAAATTTGTACATTAAAAGCTTTGGGGATGTTTGCAAAGCTTGAAATTACAAAAGAAAAATACGAGTATCTAAGGCATTGATTGGAAAATGAAGGGTACAAAATACTCGTACCATACAAAGAACTCACGAAAGAAAAAACTAACAGTTATCCTCAAGGAATTTCTATTACTGAAAGTTCAGGCAGTGTACCTCTGCAAAATCTGTTGGATCATACTGCTAAAAGAGTCCTATAGACCAAGTAAGTAAAGGAAATAAATGAAATTGAAAGCGGAAATCTAACAATGTACTATAAATGGGGATGTGATGGGGCATCTAGTCAAAGCGAATACCAACAGAGGTTTTCAGATGATAAAATTTCTGACTCTCATTTATATATGACATCAGTTGTACCACTTAAATTATCATTAAGTGATGACATAAATAAATTGTTATGGAACAACAATAAACCTTCTTCCACACAGTATTGTAGAACACTACAGTTTGCATACGTTAAAGAGACATCTCAAGTTATACGAGAAGAAAAGAGAAGAGTCGACGAGGAGATATCTCAACTAATAGAATTTGAGTTAACAGTAAATAATCGTAACTTTAAAGTAAAACATGAATTATATTTTACAATGATTGACGGAAAGACAGCACAATCAGTTACAGAAACACCAGCAGCATCTTCTTGTTTTATTTGTGGAGCCACAACATCAAAGATGATTAAAATCGAAGAAGTTCAAGCTATGCCCGTAAATGAACAAGCACTGCAATTTGGTATGTCACCACTTCATGCGCGAATTAAGCTGATGGAGTGTCTTTTGCATGTAGCTTATAATATTGAATTTAAACGTGGGAGAGTTGACTCAAATACTCGTCCGATAAAAGAAGCCTGAAAATGTTTAATAAAGCGTGAACTTAAAGAGAAAATTGGAATACAGGTTGATACTGTTAAGCAAGGCTCTGGTGCGACAAATTCAGGAAATACGTCTCGAAGATTCTTTGGTAATCCTGCTTTAATTTCCGAAATCACTGGTCTAGAGGAAAACATAATCAAGAGGTTTTCAATAATTCTCGAAGCTATAACAATCACCGAGGTAGTAGATCCAAAGAAATTTGGTGATTTTTGTCTGGAGACGGCAAAAGAGTTTGTTGCACTCTACGAGTGGTACAATATGCCAGCTACACTTCACAAAATTCTGATTCATGGAAAAGATATAATTGAAAAGTATATTTTTCCTGTAGGCTTACTATCCGAAGAGGCTCAGGAAAGTCGTAACAAAGACTATAAAAAATATCGCCTTAGACACTCCAGTAAATGCAGTCGAGTTGCCACGAACGAAGATATTATGCACCGAATGATGGTAACATCAGATCCCATGATCTCACATTTGAGACGAAGTTAAGGCTCTTTCAGAATAATAAATTAAAAATAGATTTAAAATAAATAATAAATTAAAAATTAAAAAAATCATTTAAATTATTTTGTAAGTTATGGCTTTTTACATCGTACTTTTGTTTATTACTTTATAAATAAAACTAAATTTGAGATGAAATCACTACATTTTTTGACAAATATATTTTTTCCTCACCTGCATACAAAAATCCCCAGTGTGCTTTGTATGTGTAGTATATTTTTTTATTGGTAATTTTCATACAAACGACAGGTATGGAAAAATTCTAATTGTAAAGCTAAGTTTGGACGATATGTTCAATCAGCATATTTATGCTGAAAAATTTGTTAAAAGTCACCCACATTGCAAAAAACGCGAAATTTCGCAAAAAGTTACAAATTTTTTAAAAAGTCATAGCAATTTGAAACCATGTACCTGTGTACCCTACTGTCGTGAGTGCGTTTATAACTTAATTTATCTTGATTTTGTACTTGGTAAGTTTTGCAATAGCTAGTGATATTTCCTCCGACGACATCATTTATGTTTATTTTTATTTTTCATTTATATTAATAAATTTTATTGCAAAAATTATACGTATAAGTACTTAAGTTGAATAATAATTAAAAATTGTTATCAAACTCACTAATTTCACAGACTACATTGAATTGACATTTAAAATATGTCAAAATGACGATACAACAAATTTGTCTGTTCACAAGCACATAAACAAATATCGCCTTTTTTTAAACAATAATTCATACGACTGAGCTTGTGAATTGAACAATTGAATGTTTATTTTAATAAATTTTAAAATAAATATTTTGTTGCACATACGATGGGGCTCCTGCAAAAAGTTTAATGCCGAACTTGAAGATATTTTTTAATGCCATACCAAAAAAATGGTTGTTTCTAGAGTGCGTCTGTTAGCGAAAACGTAGCACCCAGCTTTAATTTTTTTATTTGACTTGATCTTCTACGTAAAGAGAAAATTTTCGCAGTATCGTATCGAAACTTTATGCTTAGAATAAAAGAATAAAATATTTACTTATACAAACCAAGGAATGATATATGTGATACTTGTATATCATATGAAGCATAATATATAATTTTGGATCAATATGGCAGTCATAGATTAGAAATTGATGAAATGAGACCCCAAATGGCAAACCATTTGGAAAATGCAAGTCTAAAATATGTTTATTGTTATGCATGGCCATGCAAGCTGTAAAATGGATCCTCCAACTCCATAATTTTACTATTTATTATAGAGTCTAACAATTATATATATGATGAATCTGTAGGGAATCCTGCAGAGTCCACTTTCATTATAAAACTCTTGAAAAAATGTATACTTCAGTCACTAGATATTCACAATATAATAATATATTCTGATGCTTGTTATTATTAAAACCGTAATTTAATATTGTCAAAGGAGTTGTTATCTTTAGAATTAATGATATAGTGGGTGATTGTTGTTAAAAAAATGTAAAGTATTAAATAAGCATCCTACTACTAAATTACAAAAAATAAATAATGAGATGGTGGAAAAACTTTTCAGAACGAAAATAATTAATTCAGAAGGAACATTTTTCATTAACACCAATTTGTTCGTTTATAAACTCACGACATTTTCGAGTTTGTTCACGTTATCGAGTACCAAAATTTAATACAAAAAAACACCTTATTTAATGCAAAAAATTATATTTTAATAAGTAAAAATGCTAAACACTACTTGAAGTTAATTATTTTATTACTTTTTAATAACTAAATGTAAAATGCAATATATTCAGTTTACTTTGTATTCGACAAATAACCAAAAAAAAAATTAATATCAAATAAAAGATACAAGAAATTAACAGAAGCAGAAAAAAATAAACTAAATCTAATAATAAAATTTTTTGGTTGGATAACTAAGAATCAATTAAATAAATTTTAAAAGAAAAATTCAGTCGTTTTTTTCGGTAAGTTTTTTGTTTCGCTATCTTTAAAAGAGCTTTTTCTTTAAGGTTGCTCAACACTCTATTGCAGCGGTGTTCAAAAATAAAAATGAGGATGTATTGCTGAGGGGGTTGCCCAGCAAACATAATGTCAAATACTTAAAATAAGAAAACAAGAAAAAAAGATTAGATTAAGAATGTACTTTAAATTTTAAGGAGAAGAAAAAATATACATTATACGGCCGAAATTCTCTTCAATTAAAAATTTCAATATTTTTTTATTTTTTTTTTGTGTTCAATTGTAATTGAAAAGCGTGTGTTATTTACTTTGCTTCAGCCAACAACAATGCTTAATATATTTCTGAAAAAAATGACGATTAATGATTAGTTTTATTAATTATTATTACGACTAACATTTTAATGACGATTATTTCATGTTTTGAATTACATACTTGATTAATGTGTTCAATTGTAATTGAAAAGCGTGTGTTATTTACTTTGCTTCAGCCAACAACAATGCTTAATATATTTCTGAAAAAAATGACGATAGTCTGCGTAACAAATGTGTGTAAATTTTTTTACAACAATTGTTGTATGGGACGACCACCGATATTAGAGTCTAATGTCACTTTGCCTACCATTTCGTTTTCAGCCTATATTAAAGCCTTATCCAAAGTTTCTAAAGCTTCCTTGGATTAATTGTAACTTCTGGCTGGATTATAATCGAATCATCATCATCATCGGTATCATCCTGAATTTCAATACTTTTTACTTCCGTGCAATTTCCTTCAGGATTGCTGTTCCAATCTTTGACCGTGGAAAAAGTAACATCCATCTGTAATTAAATTGAAATTAAATTATCTAAAAACACTAATACCTACAACAAATATACTTTAGAATTCAACGACTGAAAAAGTATAACCGCACTATTTTCTAGCTTTCTCATTTCTAGAGAAGATATCATTTCTCTTAAAATAAATTTTTCACTTTCGGGAATTAAAATATTTTAATCACTTACAACATCTACATAGCAATCTCAAAGAGCAACTAACAGGTCAACGCATACATAAACGAAAAAAAAAAACGTTTAAACATAAGTAAACGAACAAATAACCTGTAATTCGGGGATTTCCCAGTTGAAAAACAGATTGAAAAACAATAAATAAAAAAAGAGTTCATGTTGTAGAGCTTTTAGATTTTGTTCTACTCTAGGGAAAAAAATTGTTCACTTTCCTGAGACGTTCACAATTTCGAGTGTTCACGTTTTCGATAGTTCACTGTATATCACAAATATTTAAAAAAAATTAACCATAACTTCTAAATATAATGTTAGAATTTAAGAATAGGATTAAACATTTAACAGTAGATTATAATAAAAAATTATTCTCTATTGATGTTAAATCACTATTTCCCAGTATTCTAGTAGATCTTACTATAGAAATAATATATGAAAAATGGGATTTGATAAAAGTACATACAAATATAGAAAAAGAGTTATTTTTGCGTGTAATTAGAGTTTGCATAATTGATAATAAATATTTTAAATATAAAAATATAGCATATTTACATAATGAAGGACTTCCAATGGGTTCTCCAGCATCGGCAATTGTATTGGAAAATTACTTGATGTATGTATTGACAAAATATGTTGAGGACGACTTATTTTGCATTATTTCAAAAAGCGAAATAGGGATTCTGCTATCAACATTTAATTCATTTCATCCTGATATTCAATTTACAATTGAGAAGGAATGTGATTTTAACTTCCATATTTAGATACATTAGTAATAAGAAGAAATAATAATTTATTTATAGATTTGTACCAAAAACCAAGTTCTTCTGGTAAAATAATTAAATTAAAAAAAGAGAATTATTATTAATACTGCAATCTTATTGAAAGAATATTCTTAGTAAGTGATATTGAATTTCATAGAAAAAATGTAAAGATAATTAAAAGTATATTAAATGAGAATAGTTTTCCTATATTGGTGAAAAAGGTTCTAGAAACAATGGTAAGGACCTTCTCAATGAAAATTTCCCACTTAATTTTTATATAAGAAAGTGAAATTATGTATTACTAATTACGATTTCATCCTGCACGTTTTTTCTTTTCCAATTTGAAATCTGAAATTCAGGCAGAAACACTGAGTTGCAATTTTTTTAATAAAATAAATTAAATTTTAATTTTTTAGAAAAGAAAATAATTGTATTAAAATTAAAAGTTATTTGTATGATTTAGTGCCATTTATACAACTTGCTGTTAGTTAAAGGTTGGACTTTGTGTGCCCGCTAAATAGCTTTGATATTTTTATTATTATTATAAATAATAATAATATTTAATGTATAAAAAGATAAAAAAATGAGGGTTTTACAATGCAAAATTCTGTGTTTAGCTAACGGCAAGTTGTAATATTGACCTTATTGTATTAAATTAGGAAATACGTTTTAGAAAGATGTGTATACACTAATACGCTGATTCCAAATTTTTGTAAAAAAACTGAGAGTTCCCTTTTCATTATGTGGCAAAGCATTTTTATATTTTATGGAACTATTTTCTATTTTCCTACAAAAATCTTAAGGCATTAAGTCACATTTGTTGGTTTTTTATATGCAACCACTGAAGGCATTAGGTCAATTATTTTTGCCATCCTGATTTTTTTATGGTTTGAAATCTAATTTTATTGACCTTTTATGATATCGTGCATTATATTTTAAAGCAATTAATCATAATTTAAAAAAAAATTGTATAATTAATTTAGCTAATTTTACTTCTTGTACTTAACTTCCTTTCACCTAAGCACGGCAGTATACTCTTCTTGCAGATTTATTGTAATAATTAATCGTTATTCATTACTTACAAATTTTTGCAAGAGCGAAAAAATGTTGTAATTATTGTAATCATTTTTCGGTGCCTTTTCTGTACTTTAGTTGCTTAGAACTCGTTTTGCATATGTTTGTTTTGGAATTCATCACGGATTTAAGAAAGTTTTCGTACACTTTTACGATTTTCGCAATTGAACTGATTTCTTCCATGTTATTGTTTTTTTATAGTCATCGATTTATAATCAATGTTATACTTTATAGTATTTAGAATTTTTATTCGCACTATTTTTCCCAATATTAATATTTTACTTATTCAGTAAAACGTTAACAATTTTGTTAAAAAACTAATTGCAATTGATTATTGAGGGGTATAGCTTGTTCCTATGCGCATTTCACTGTTGCTAATGCAGATCATCAGGGAACTTTACCCAAATATTTCTTAGAACAACTGGAGATGTTATATTAAACTTTCATTAAAACAAATGAAAAGTTTAAACAATATCAAAGTTGTAACAAGAACTCAATAATCAACCAATTGTTTTTGTTTTCTTACTTTACCATTACTACCTAGGTTGACTTTTTTTCAACTCTAATTGTAGTTGTAAGAGGTTTGTAGAAAATGTACAAACAACAACTGCTATACATTTGTATAGAGTGATGCCAAACAAAATTTTTGTGACCGGGTGCTGTCAAGTTAATAATTGGTGCTGTTTATGGGAATCGCAAAAATTTTAGTATTTAGAATTTTTATTCGCACTATTTTTCCCAATATTAATATTTTACTTATTCAGTAAAACGTTAACAATTTTGTTAAAAAACTAATTGCAATTGATTATTGAGGGGTATAGCTTGTTCCTATGCGCATTTCACTGTTGCTAATGCAGATCATCAGGGAACTTTACCCAAATATTTCTTAGAACAACTGGAGATGTTATATTAAACTTTCATTAAAACAAATGAAAAGTTTAAACAATATCAAAGTTGTAACAAGAACTCAATAATCAACCAATTGTTTTTGTTTTCTTACTTTACCATTACTACCTAGGTTGACTTTTTTTCAACTCTAATTGTAGTTGTAAGAGGTTTGTAGAAAATGTACAAACAACAACTGCTATACATTTGTATAGAGTGATGCCAAACAAAATTTTTGTGACCGGGTGCTGTCAAGTTAATAATTGGTGCTGTTTATGGGAATCGCAAAAATTTTAGTATTTAGAATTTTTATTCGCACTATTTTTCCCAATATTAATATTTTACTTATTCAGTAAAACGTTAACAATTTTGTTAAAAAACTAATTGCAATTGATTATTGAGGGGTATAGCTTGTTCCTATGCGCATTTCACTGTTGCTAATGCAGATCATCAGGGAACTTTACCCAAATATTTCTTAGAACAACTGGAGATGTTATATTAAACTTTCATTAAAACAAATGAAAAGTTTAAACAATATCAAAGTTGTAACAAGAACTCAATAATCAACCAATTGTTTTTGTTTTCTTACTTTACCATTACTACCTAGGTTGACTTTTTTTCAACTCTAATTGTAGTTGTAAGAGGTTTGTAGAAAATGTACAAACAACAACTGCTATACATTTGTATAGAGTGATGCCAAACAAAATTTTTGTGACCGGGTGCTGTCAAGTTAATAATTGGTGCTGTTTATGGGAATCGCAAAAATTTTAGTATTTAGAATTTTTATTCGCACTATTTTTCCCAATATTAATATTTTACTTATTCAGTAAAACGTTAACAATTTTGTTAAAAAACTAATTGCAATTGATTATTGAGGGGTATAGCTTGTTCCTATGCGCATTTCACTGTTGCTAATGCAGATCATCAGGGAACTTTACCCAAATATTTCTTAGAACAACTGGAGATGTTATATTAAACTTTCATTAAAACAAATGAAAAGTTTAAACAATATCAAAGTTGTAACAAGAACTCAATAATCAACCAATTGTTTTTGTTTTCTTACTTTACCATTACTACCTAGGTTGACTTTTTTTCAACTCTAATTGTAGTTGTAAGAGGTTTGTAGAAAATGTACAAACAACAACTGCTATACATTTGTATAGAGTGATGCCAAACAAAATTTTTGTGACCGGGTGCTGTCAAGTTAATAATTGGTGCTGTTTATGGGAATCGCAAAAATTTTAGTATTTAGAATTTTTATTCGCACTATTTTTCCCAATATTAATATTTTACTTATTCAGTAAAACGTTAACAATTTTGTTAAAAAACTTATTGCAATTGATTATTGAGGGGTATAGCTTGTTCCTATGCGCATTTCACTGTTGCTAATGCAGATCATCAGGGAACTTTACCCAAATATTTCTTAGAACAACTGGAGATGTTATATTAAACTTTCATTAAAACAAATGAAAAGTTTAAACAATATCAAAGTTGTAACAAGAACTCAATAATCAACCAATTGTTTTTGTTTTCTTACTTTACCATTACTACCTAGGTTGACTTTTTTTCAACTCTAATTGTAGTTGTAAGAGGTTTGTAGAAAATGTACAAACAACAACTGCTATACATTTGTATAGAGTGATGCCAAACAAAATTTTTGTGACCGGGTGCTGTCAAGTTAATAATTGGTGCTGTTTATGGGAATCGCAAAAATTTTAGTATTTAGAATTTTTATTCGCACTATTTTTCCCAATATTAATATTTTACTTATTCAGTAAAACGTTAACAATTTTGTTAAAAAACTAATTGCAATTGATTATTGAGGGGTATAGCTTGTTCCTATGCGCATTTCACTGTTGCTAATGCAGATCATCAGGGAACTTTACCCAAATATTTCTTAGAACAACTGGAGATGTTATATTAAACTTTCATTAAAACAAATGAAAAGTTTAAACAATATCAAAGTTGTAACAAGAACTCAATAATCAACCAATTGTTTTTGTTTTCTTACTTTACCATTACTACCTAGGTTGACTTTTTTTCAACTCTAATTGTAGTTGTAAGAGGTTTGTAGAAAATGTACAAAC